>CM075065.1:24116785-25376071 GCA_037428765.1 Rubia yunnanensis
GCCTGCTTGGTTTTGGAATGTGTGCATTCGTGTTACTTTAGCTGAGAGTAGATGGTGACTTATACTGAATTTGAGGCATGTTAGCCCTTGATTAAACATAGTTATTATTGGGATAAAGTGTTGTTGTGCTTTGCAATGTTATATTCTTTAGAGTAGTTTGGCCATGGACGTAGATGTTGACATTGTTAATGTACTAATGATGGCTAAACTAGTTGAGCATAACTGTGATTTGAAATATAGCATATTCATTTCAACTATGTGAGAACTTCATGGATTTGATGATATGGGCTTGTTAGACATAATGTAGATTGTATATGCAATTGCGATTAGGACTTGAACTGGTTAAGTTGATTTTGATTCGGCCTGTGATAATGAACTAGTTTAAGATTGGTTATAGATTTTCCATATTGCATATACATATATTCCTTTGCGTTTGACTTGTTTGCTGTGATTGATAGATTTGGCCCCCAAGAAGAGATCTAGGGCTCCCCCACGAGACGCGCGCTCCGCCGCTCTACCTCCACCTCCTTCACCGGCTCTGGAATCTAGTCCTATACCTTCCCCTACGGATAGGTACATGGGTTTAACCCGGATCACCAGGTCTTGTGTGGAGAGATGGGAGGCCCTAGAGAAGCACCAGCTTAAAGAGACTAGTTTTGTTGATGTGCCTACATTGGATGTCCTCGGCCTCACTCAGCCTGTGAAGTGCCTCCTCACAAAAGGGGGAATGGAAAGATTTATGAGTAAGAGCGCGCCCTCTTACGAGAGGTACACGTTGGAGTTTTTGTCCACTGTCCATATGAGCAGCATGAGAGGTGATCAACCCTGTGAGAGGTACATTGCCTTTCAACTAGATGACCTATCTTGGCAACTGACCATCTCACAGATTAAGGAGGCCTTTGGTTTTGACACTGCCGAGATACGAAACAGACTGGACCCACATGCCCAAGAGCGGTCAATTGAGGATGACATACAGTTTTGGAATGTCATCAATATGAGACCGAAGAACTCCCACGACAATAGTAGCACCATTATCCACCCTGCCCTCCGTTGTGTGCACCGACTCTTGGCTAGCACAGTCCTTTGCTCTGCGGAGCCGACGAATGTGCCAGACAATGACATTCACTTCCTATGGCACTTAACAAGTGAGGGGCTAGGATATGGGCTATGGGCAGAGCTGTGGATGAAGAGTATTGTAGAAGTGGCAGGAAAGCCCAAGGGCAACATTATGGTTGGAGGGATGATAGGCCTTTTAGCATAGTACTTAGGATTAGTCCCTCTAGCCAACTTTCCACATTTAGGGAGCCGGACATCTTATCTGATCACCGTTGAGCAGCTAGTTCGATTTGAGATGCTCAGTGTCACACGGACCACAGGACTCTTCCATAGGTTATACGGTGCGAGGAAGGTCACATTCATGGCACTTCCTCAGCAGAGCAAGACAAAGCTAAAGTTCGACACACCTCTGGGAGATTTGGCGATCTCTCTAGACTCCTCATGTACATCTGAGTTCCAGCACGAGCTCTGCGACCTCAGGCCATCTCCGGTCTAGCGTGATGATAGCACACTACTCTACATAGCCTCCACTAGAGACGGATCCCATGCAGGAGGATGATGCTCCATCTCACTACTCCCAGCCTCCGCCGGACTTCTATGAGCGGATGATGCAGACCATGAATGATGTTTCCACCTACAGGACAACATGATTTTGGAGCACAATGTATTTATCTCCCAGGCTTTGATTGATATGGATGGCGAGATTGACCACTTGTCAACTTGAATCCATGAGTTGCAGTCTTAGTCGGGCAGTGTTTCAGGCCCCGATCCGAGAGCAGAGAGGTGGAGAGCAAGGAGGCAGAGGAGCACAGAGTGGCTAGCACAGTACCAGCAGTGCTACTTCGGTGGTGGCCCTTCCTCATCACATCATTGATTGTGTGAGCACCACATTTTTACCCTTTCCATACTTCGCTTTGTACGGTTTTTCCCTAGTCTACATTGAGGGCAATGTAGTGTTCTAATTATGGGGAGGGGTATCTACTATTGTTAGGTGATTAGGGTTGGAGACACTTTTGCACAACTCTTTTTTTTTTATTTTGGATATTTTCTCCCTTTTGTTTTGGGATGTTTTGCTTTTGATGTACTTGGATAATGTTGGTTTTGATACTTTTCTTAACCTTCACATTTGGAAAGCAATTTGCTACTTTTTAGATTGGAGACACATGAAAAATAATTGAAAAAAAGAAAAAAGAATCCCGCTAAGTTGAAAACCCGAGAGGGCAACTTAGGCAACATTGGGAGCCTGGATAGGTCAAAAACCCAAAAGGGCGGCCTAGGAAAAAATAAGAGGCTAAATGTGCGGAAAAAGGTGAGATGTGAGCCAAAGAAACATGATGTGTAGCTAGGATGAAAACCCGAAAGGGCTCCTAGGCAAAATGAGAGAAAGCGAGAGAAATTGAAAAATATTAAGTGTTTACTCATTTGCCGGCAATAGAGTCATAAGGTTGCGGTGACCACATGGATGGATCGGGTAGCTTCACATCTTGAGGACCTTTTGGGAATGGAAAATTTAGCGGGAAAAGACGGAGTAAGTTATGAAATTCTTGACCATTAAGATGCTTCGTTTTTATGTTGATATATTGATGTAAAGTGGAGCATGTGTTCTGAACCTTATACACACTTTTGGCTTCATCTTTTATCATTGGATTTGGGATTATCAATTCAGGATTTGGAGATATCTTAGGGAAATCAATGAATTGATGGGATGATATGGTTTGGGTAGATTTAGGAATAGGGGTTGTGGGAAACTTCTCATTTGACTTTAACATTGGAATGTGTGATATTGAGAGTTTTGTGAGGTATTGATTTGGGGGATTAGTAGTTAGGATGTGGATATATCATTTCCTTTGTATGCTTGGATCTTTTCTTACTCAAGGGCGAGTAAGGTTCAAGTGTGGGAAGGCTTGATGTATCCATTTTATATGCATAATTTAGTACTATTTAGGGTCATTTTTGTGCTCTTTTATTATCAAGAGCTTGTGTTTTACCTTGAAATTCTCTTAGGAGGGGTAAGAGCAACTTTACGCTCTTTTACCTCTACTAAGTGGATTTTGTGTGACAAGGGAAGAACACGGAGGCAATGAAGACTGGAGGCCATTGAAGACTACACTTTCAAAGACTTTTGAAGACTTATTTCGAAGACATGAAGACCATAGGCCATTGAAGACCATTTTTGGAGCCATTGAACACTTGGAGATTGAAAGGAATGACTATGAAGATGATTGCATGCCACAAGAAGAAGAAAAAGACACTATGCAAAATTCTGGCACCCGTCACGAGTTGCGATGGCCTCGTCGCGAGACCATTGCGAGTCGCGATGAGCCATCGCGAGTCGCGACCAATGGGTGGCCAGAATTTCACATTATCTTCTTTGTACTATAAATACCACTCTCTTTCCTCTCATTCAGAACCTTTCTCTGCTGCGATTTCAGTACTGTTTCTAACCCTTTTTCTTCCATTTTTCATCCTTGATTTCTCTTATTTTTATGATTAGTTTTTTAGCATTGATTAGCATGAACTCTTGTAGCTAATCTATCTCTTGGGAGCAATTGACTAAGGCTTCCAAGCCTATGTCTTAAGAACAATTTGTAGCTTATTTATTACTCTTACTATTGGGCATTTGTGGAGCATTGAATGTGTTTGTTGATATTATTAATGTTTTTTAAAGCTTGAGTATATGAAATATTTGTATGAATTGCTTGCTAGGGTTTGGGGGAAGTGGGTTGATTTCCCCCCTTTATTGATTGGAATCTATGAGTATGATTTAGAGCTTTTGATTGTATTGATGGATTGATAATTGCTAGGTGAATATGATAATGTTGAACTCTTTGTCATGTTTGTCACTTTAGCAAATGAGAGAAGTCTATGAATGTTGATCGTTCTTGACCAATCTTGTGTAAATGCATGAATCGGTTAAATGCTTAGACACGGTGTAGTGTTTATAAGTGTTACCGAGCTTGTTGATTCTTCATGCTAAATGCCATCAATGGGATACCTTTAGTCATGTTTCAACTATGGGAGTCATTGGTGAGGTTTGACAAGAGATGTTGAATTCACTCTTGCAAACTACTATCTAAGAAGGATAGAAGTTTAGTCTTCACAACAAGTAGTGAAAGTAGTAAATAAGTTGCATGTTCAATGATGGATAAGAGGTTTGGAAGTAGAACTCAATTGTGCCCAAGGTTCCGTAAATTGTTATTTTCATCCTATCTTTAGTTGTATTGTATGATTAGCATTGTTCTCTTGCTTTGCTAGTTGTTGTTTTTAATTTGTTAACTTAGGACCAAACCAACCAAACCCTCCCCTTGTTTTCATGCTTTTATATGTATCTATGTATGTAAGTGCTTAGTATATTTTCTCCTATATATGTTTAAAACACTTGAAAAGATCCATCTTCTCGTGGATGACCCCAACTTGCCATTATCTACTTAATTGTAGATAGGAAGCATTTAGGGCTTAAACGTATTAACTTTGAGAGGTACGACGATGACCTCACAAACGCAACCTGAAGCATCTGCTTTAGGGCTCTTTTTACACCGGTATATGTACAATACCAGTGTATAAAAAATGTTTCCTCTTTAAAAATGCATTTAGCACCCCATTTTCATAGTACTTAGAATTTATATCTCTCACACCATACTATCTCCATCACTACCCATCTTTGTTGAAATCCTACGTAGGTTGGCATATAATTAGGTAAACCACTGCAACGCCTCTATGGCTTGAATGTCAAATCATGAATAGCTTGACTTGCATGTAAGGTGTTTGATTAAATGCTTCAATTTATTTCTTGGGAAATGCCTCCAAAACCCAATTCGAAAAGGATACGCATTCATCGTCCCCATTATTGCCGAAAGTATCACCGCACACTTAACTGAATGGTACCTCTGTGTCCGAGGAGGCTAGGTTGGTCCATGAATCTTACAAAGGACACTGTCATCACATAGAGAGAGGAATTGAATCATCTTCCCTATTCGAACAAACTATCCGGAGGCTTGGGTGGGAAAATTTCTGCGAGACTCCGCAACCATTCAACCTGACCATTGTAAGTGAGTTCTATGCAAACTTGAAGTGTGGGCCGAGCTTCGATCACGTGTATTGTAGAGGTAAAACTGTCCTGTCACACTAGAATCTATCAATGGCTTTTTTGGGTTGCCCAATGTTCCAAACGATGAGGATGAGTTTCTCGCACTACATTTTCTAGGTGATAAAAGTTATATTCTACAACAACTAACTGAGAAGGAGATTGTTGGGATAGTAACTAGGGCAGGTACGGACATAGATGAGTTAGTCAAACTAGGTTGTAGCAAAAATACCTAAGAAAACTCTAACTCCGGAAATGAATGGGTGGTACCACTTTGTGGCATCTAGAATCCATCTAGTAAATGTTAACACAGAAGTTCAAAAACTTTTCCTCACCTTCTTGTATGCAATAAAGAGAGAGCTTCAATGGAATGTTGGTCGTCGAATTTGTCCTATGTTGTAGAGTGAACGGGATCATATGGGATCTTATGCCTATTACAATATCATCTATGCACTTTGCTCAAGAGCGGGAGTTAGTGCCCGTGTACATGACATTTAAGGCCAACCAATGGGTAAGATTTGCGTGGAAACTTTCTATAGACAAAAAAATACACATCAGTTGCTACTATTGAATCCAAAGTTGCTACATTGGAGGTCAGTGTAGCAAACTTACTTGAAGAATCCAAATACGAAAGATCCTGGAAGGAACATATAGCTAAGGTTCTGATGTATCAATTTCCTAACGCCATTGCAGCAGTCAGAAATTTTCCAACCTTCCATGAAGGCAATGTCGAGGACATAGACATTGGCACAAGTACCTGTGATGGTGATGCAATAGGACCAGCTGATGGGGTAGAACCATATTCTCGTTATTATTCATAGAAACTTGTATTAGCGGCTAGGAAGAATAGATTTTGTACTCAACTTTAACTGTGTTGCATGTTGACTGTTTGACATTCTTACTTTTGACAAACATGTACGATGATGAATCGAATAAAAAATTTGTACACCACATTATTGGAAATTCTATCAGTCAAATACACTAATGAATGCTAAAAAGATTGGCCGAACATATTTTGCCTATCTTTTTACTTCACGATCGCCAAATTTGGTGCATTATATTCCTATAATGGTTAGAATTGCAAAACATTGTAGCTTTGGGAGCTATGGAGGTTCCCCAAGTAAATTTGTGGGAAACAGTATAAATATGGAAAATATAGTGCAAGCATCCATTGTTGGTTTTACAGGGCCTTCCGTCCACTAGTAGGGTCTACAAATGCATTAACACGGTCATTGTGTATTGAATGGCATATATGTGAAGCAAATTTTATATTCCGACCAAGATTCTTGGAGGGACTAAGTTTTAAAAAGTAAAAGGTTTACTCGTAAATCAAAATTGCAATCCGATCAAATCGAGTGGTCCACAAAACAACTCTTTTGTATTTCCAAGTAAAACATGCGGGGAAACGAATAGGTCTGGGCTCCGTATTTAGTTTCGATGATATTCGGATTACATATAGAAACATAGGATTAAATTCTTACCGTTTACTCGACAACACCTACTAGCGCTTCAGGAGAATCACCACCCGGGCACAAATATGATTTAATTATGATTTAAGCCCGAAATATTCTATTTGATAATTTATGTAGTTTCCTAACATGTCGTAATCGCATGTCACAATTTGGGGCACCTAATTTCAATAAAAGCATACAATCAACTTTGCGGGTTCATTTGTAATGTTGAGGTACGAAAACATTACTTATTCAATCTGGAGCATTGGAAAATTCCATTTGGGCCAGTGGAAAAGTGCTTGAAGGGGTCGAACAAAATGTTTGGGGTCAATATGCAAATAATATGTGATTGCGGGCGGTCATCGCACCCCTATGCAAAGTTAATATATATAAGCCCTTTTTGCTTACTTTCTACAACTAGGTAGATAGTGGCAAATCGGGGTCGTCCAAGGAGAAGAGGGATCTTCCTAAGCGCTTAAGCACAAATGGTTGATATTATGCTAGGAGTAGATATATATACATACACATAAAAGCATGTAAAAAGGGGGGGTTTGGTTGGTTGGTTGTCCTAAGTTATGAAAGTAAAAAGACACGATAACTAGCAAGGTCAAGTGACTATGCTAATCATCAAACAAAACTAAAGAAAAGGGGTTTTAAAATTACAAAGATAAAGCCTTGGGGGCAATGGATATCCACTTCCAAACCTAATGTAGATCATTGAACCATTCACTCATCCTATCGCATTCGTTACTTGGCTTAACATTAACATACCTCTCTAGCAAAAAATCACAATACATTATGCACAAGCAGTTCTAAGTTCACATTCATAGATTTTCATGCAAAGGAGCTACGGAATTTGTCACGTTCCTAACACCTAACCAATTCAATCATACAAACACTCCCTATTCTCAAACAACTCATGGCATAAATGAAGGGAAACACACCATCAAGAATACAAAAATGCTAAATAATAAATGCTTCAAGGATGAATAAAATCATCTATTCACTACTTCAACTACTTGTTGTGAAGACTAAACTTCTATCCTTCTTAGGTAGTAGTTTGCAAGAGTGAATTCGACATCTCTTGTCAAACCTCACCAATGACTCCCGTAGTCGAGACCACGACTCAAGGTATCCCATTGATGGCATTTAGCACGAAGGATCAACAAGCTCAGCAACACTTATGACCACTACACCATGACTAAGCATTTAACCGGTTCATGCATTTACACGGGATTAGTCAAGAGCGACCACTCATAGACCTCTCTCATTTGCTACCCAACACAAACATGACGAAGAGTTCGACAATTATCAACACACCAACACAATCAAAAGCTCTAAATCATACTCATACATTCCTAACAAGAACAGGGGGGAAATTAACCCAAATCCCCCAAACCCTAGCAAGCAATTAATACAAGTGTTTCATATGCTCAAGCTTTCAACAACATTAATGAATCAACAAACACATTAAAAGCACAATAAATGCACAATAGCAAAAGCACCAAATAGATAGATATAAATGGTCCTTACTACATAGAAATGGAAGCTTCAATCCCTTGTTCCAAAATAGAACTAAGCTATAGAACTACAAGACATAATTAAACTACAAAAACAAAGAAAAGAAAGAGAAGAAAACCAAAGGTTTTCAAGCCCTAAAACTAGAGAAAAACGGGCTGGGCAAAGCTTGAGAAGAGGAGGAAAGAGAGTGGTATTTATAGTACAAAGAAGATAAAGTGAATTTCTGGCCGCCCGTTGGTCGCGACTCGCAACGGTGTCGCGACGGGTTCGTCGCGACTCGCGACGGGTGCCAGAATTTTGCATGTTGTCTTCTTCTTCTTCATAGTCATCCCTCTCAATCTTCAAGTCTTCAACGGCTCCAAAAATGGTCTTCAACGGCCTCCGGTCTTCATGTCTTCGAAGTGAGTATTCAAAAGTCTTCGAAAGTGTAGTCTTCAATGTCCTCCGGTCTTCGTTGCTTCCGTGTTCTTCCCTCGTCACACAAAGTCCACTTAGAAGAGGTAAAAGAGCATAAAGTTGCTCTTACCTCTCCTAAGAGAATTTCAAGGTAAAACACAAGCTCTCGATAGTAAAAGAGCACAAAAGTGATCCTAAATACTACTAAATAATGCATATAAAATGGACACATCAATATGAAATTAAACACTGCTAAGAAACATCACTGTACGGGGCCCATGTGTGGTCAATATTTGCATGAAACAACTAGTACAATGTCTATTCACAATAATTGAATGTTAATTTGATTAGTTTTGTTTCAAAAATGCATGGGTGGCTAATGCAATAAGTGAGAATTTTACCAACTAAAAAATGTTTTTTTACACCGGTAATAATGAAGAATACTGGTGTATTTGTCCAATTTTTTGGCACTCATTTCAAAAATTTCAATTTCTTTTATTTTTATTAAGGTTCGAAATATTTTACACCGGTAATTTATGATTTCGCACACTTTGAAAAAATTTCTTACATTACCCTCGGGTTGAATGTTTTTTTCCAAAAATACATTTAAAGCAGCCTAATGCGGCTGCTTTTTGCACATTGTTACACCGGTATTTTCCTTTTATGCACTGGTATTAGATACTGACATACAAAACTTAGCAAAAATTTCCATGTATTCCTCTTGGGTCTAATGAAAATTCATTTAAAGCAACTGCACGTAGCTGCTTTTCTTCATTTCTACACCAGTACTTTTGAAGGTGCTGAACAGTTTGCCAAAATTCTATTCCATTTTCACTATTCTTACACCGGTAATGTATATATTACTGGTGTAAAAAATGTAACTTCTAAAATCATAACCGTTTGAAACAGCCATAACTCCCACAATTCCTCATATTTTCATCTTTAAATCCTTCAAATTCTCTTTCAAAACTGCTATCAACAACTCCAACTATTCAATCCACACTTAATTGAACCACCACAACTCCTCATCAACCAGTGTAACTCCTCATCTCCCATTCAATCCCTATAAAGTGTGGAGCAACACAAGAGAAGCAACAAAAATGAGAAAGGAACTTGGGGAGAGAAGAAAGTACTTAGTGATCCGTTCTTGGCGAGTTTCGTGAAAGGGAGTAGCAAAAACAATGCTCCATTGGTGAAGATAAGTGTTGGGGTTTATGTTGCCATGGGTTACCATGTCAATTTCTCTTAAAAAAACCATTCCATCACTCACGCACAATACATGTTTGATCAATTTCCTCTATGACCAAAAATATGTAAATTGACAAAAAGTTGAAAGCGTAACTTGAATGGTCAGCATGGCACGCTTATGGCAATTACGCTTTCTGGCGCCGCATCAGATTTGGTGCATGTAAACAATGGAGTGATATCCCTAAAGATGTTAAGGAAGAGGCATGGAAGGATGTTCTGGTAAGACTCTCGACAATTGTAATTTAAAAATTTTATGAAATGGTAAAGTCTTAGTGAAGACGTGATTAATGGCATGCTTTTTCATATGATTCATTCTAGGAGAGCATCACAATTGAAACACGTGTGACAGACATGCAACTACAAATACTGAAGAAGGAGGTTATAGAGAGGGCAAAAAACCAACATAGGAATTTGAAGAAAAAGGTGGAAAATAGGTTTATTCACGATGTGGACAAAGGTATATATAAAATTGGAATACCAGCATGGGAGAAGTACATGTGGATGAATGAAGATGAATGGCACTTGTATGAAAAGAGGCACCGGTATCCGAATTTTCAAGTATGATGAAAAAATTAATACTTGTTAAGAGCCATGTTTCCCACAAATTCTATTCAACTAAATTTTTATTTATAACAACAACAAAGGCTCAGGGAGACAAATATTGAATGTAACAAGGGTAGGGATTACATGCAGCACCCGTGTAGAAGGGGTAATCGATACATTCATGACAAATTGACTAAGGATCTAAAGGAGAATGAGAGAATAAGGTTGATCGCTGATGGATTCACTGATGAGGAGATTGAGAAACAACTCATCCAAAGGGACATCACTCCTGACAGATTTCTTATTGACCTAGAGGGAAACAAAGATAAGAAAGGATTATAAACATAAACATCAAAAGAGGTTGAGAAGATTGCACCGGACGTTGTAAGTTGGGCCAAAATTGACCATTTAAATTAATTTTTATGTGTACTTCACATTATTCATATACAAAATTGCATTCCTATGTGATTCTCAGTTGAAATTGAATGAGCTTAAAAAGAGTATTTGAACTGCAGCTGGGTGAGAACATTCTCATAAAAGTCATGAAGAAGAAGGATCACCCGTGCAGGTACTGGGGAACTCAGACGGGTCTACCCACATCATTGGCTATTCCTCACCTCTCCCACAACAAGTGCGATAGCAGTTCCTTAGCTAAGGAGACAGCCCAGAGGAGACCATCTAACGATCAATCGGTCAAGAAAGACATGGTATCGTACCTGGAGTATTTGGTGAAGGGCTTAGCATCTGCAAGCAGTGTTCAGACTCCGCCAGGCCTTGACAATCCCAAGAAGTTTATAGAGAAGGCGATGGATAACATTATTGCAGCTGCTACAAACTCCAGTGAATAGCCTAGTAACAGAGAAGGAGATGAAGAGGTACACTGTCAATAATCTATGCATGTCCTATACATTGATTTACACATTTGAAATATCTCCATAACCATTTTATCGATTCACTTAAATATTAAACAAACAAGATGGAGAACGCATGACTCTCTTCCTCAAAGACATAGTCTGGAAGAAGAAAATGGTCTCCCCTTTATTGTGACAGGTATCTCATCGTCAGGATACCTAACAAGGAAGTGTTGTTCGTGCGAGAGTATGCGAGGCAGTGCTCCATCCTAGAGTTGGATTTCCTTCGGTGGACCACCACTTTGATAATGTTGGAGAGGTTCTCAATAGCGTCGTGGATTGGCCAATGTCCTTAATAGGCAAGGCAAGTTAGTAACCGAGTGTCATCAAAGAAATCAATGGCGGAGGTGATACGAACGACGATGATGAGGAGGTTATGATTCTCACCAGCGACTATGAGATACATTCTTGTAACACATTATTTTTCAATTCCTTAAAGTACTTTTGCATATCTGTATTCATTAATCCTTGTAATAGGATACTAGCGAGCAAAAAGTCTCAGTTGACGACTAATTTCCGGTCATCTGCAAGACCAAGATTAAATAGGCTGCCAAAACATGTAATGCTAAAAAAAGTACCATTATTATTCATTAACAATGATAGTTCAATACTACATGTTTAATTGATCATTTTGTATCATTTCATGTTTGCAGATTGTTAACAAATGAGACCTGACAGATTGGCTGATCATGTGGCCATTCATAAAGGAAGCAAATACCGCTATCCTAGAAATGATAAAGAATAAGGACTGCATGTTCTTCCCAGTGTTCCAACCATCAACATTCACACACCATTAAACCTTCAGTGTTGGAATAGATGTTCTGGTTGAGTTCGGGAAGAAACTGGGAAACATGGGTTCGATGACCTAGATTGATAATGCGCAGGTCGATGTGTGGATGGAGTGAGTTTCAAAACTTACAGCCTTTATGTTTCTAAATTTATCAAGAATTAAATTTCATGTATGATTAACGTTACAGGCACCGATGGGAGAAAATATATGAAAATAATTCAGGCCGTGTCCAATTCTGCCCATCCAGTTGTGGCAACCTAACTATCTTTGAGCAGGAGGTCGAATTCCGTTTCAAACAAATTTGGGAAACAATGAAGGCAACGAATGCTGAGTTCTACATCGTACTCTACATAAGAATGTAAGTATTTCTTCTTTTTAATTACATTCACATTTCAAACCACTGTTATGTCATTAATTAGTTAACATAATTTTCTGACAGCAATCATTGGTACCTCATCATTATCCATCCTCGAATGGAGGACGTTTTGACTCTGAACACATTGTCAGGAGGTATCAAACAAATAAACTTGGTCAAACTCAGGGTCATTTCAAGGTATTTCAATCAATCAAATCAAAATCCTATTTTTCATAATAAACAGGAAGAAGTAACCATTTAAATTTACTTTCTTGATAGGCTTGCTTGCGCATACCAAAGAGAGAAGAGAAAGATGGAGCCAGAACTCGACTACAGTTGGAAAATCAACAACATCATGGTAAGTCATTCTGTCATTTCATCCATCAAATTTTATGTTTAGGGTTAGTAATTACATTTACCTTTCCTATGCAGTACCAAACCTAGAATGGTTCGTGGCAATGCGGTTACTACATCATGCTCTTCATGGAAGAATTTTTTTAATCACCCAGAGACAAATAATATCTTTGAGTTAAACCTTTCACCTTAAAATTTGATATTATTAATCTCTAGTAAACGCAACATTATTGACTAACAACGTAAGTTTGAAATTAACCGATTTTCCTGGAGGGCAAAAGGCCATACCAAGTGTATGAAATTCAAGGTGTAGCAGAGAGATGGTGTGGGGCTTGGCTCGGAGATTACCAGCAGCAGGAGAACACTACGTTGCAACTTCTAGATGATAAGAACGACATAATAGGTTCATGGTTTTATGTTCAATGGCAGATGATATTTGAATTTTATAGATGGTGTTTGGTTATACTAAACTTGTGTTTTACTTTGTTTCATTCCATGTTTAACACTTCTTCTATTTCATATGTTGGAATAACGTTCACGTATTTTTCTAGCCATATTTTCGTAATAGAATGCTTCAAATTTCTTACCTATTCAAATCTTTCCAATTTATAATATTTCACAAGTATCTCTAGCTATCGTTGCCCCGGAAATGATCCGGGATGGACCATCGGAAAACAAATTAAGCATTGCAAATTTTGGCCACATTATACACCGGTATAAAAGCCAGGTACCGGTGTAAATAAATTTCACATTTTAAATAATTTATTTTTAATTATTTCAATAATACCGGTGCATAAAGTACAATAATACCAGTGTAATCTTTTCTAGTGCATAGCAACTATATTCCAACTACAAAAGAAAGACCAGTGTAATATTTAATTTATTTTAAATTATTTCAATAATACCGGCGCATAAAGTACAGTAATACTGGTGCAATCTTTTCTGGTGCATAACAACTATATTCCAACTACAAAAGAAAGACCAGTGCCACATTTAATGCCGGTGTACAAATCACAGTCTTACACTGGTTCATGGATTAAATACCAGTGCAAAATACCGGTGCAAACTATATTTTGATATTACACCGGTGTTCAAAATAATACCAGTGCGGATATTTTGTGATCCCGTCATTTTACACCGGCCTAACATACCGGTTTAAATATTTTTCTACACCAGTCCATTTTACCGGTGAAAATTTGTTGCGTTTTTACACCCCTATACATACAAACAAGTTCCAAGGTATGCTAAATTTCTTAAGAAGTTTTGTACCGTTAATAGGAAACAACAATTCAAATGTAAGAAAAAGAGTGTAAAGAGTGAATATGTCTATGGCATGTTTAATGATGAAATGCCTCCTAAATGTGATGATCCAGGAATGTTTACAATCCCTTGTGTGATAGGAGGAAAATGTGTTAACAAGGCCATGTTAGACTTAGTTGATTTCATCAATATGATCCCATATTCCTTGTATGAGTCTAGATCTAGGCCCTTTGCACACAATCGGGGTTTTTATCCAATTAGCTGATAACTCTAACACATACCCAAAAGGTATTGTGAAAGATGTGTTGGTGAAAGTGGGCTCTCTAACATTCCCCGCCAATTTTTATGTTTTTGAAATGGAAGGTGGTAATAGTGCTAAACCTATTCTCTTAGGTAGGAAAATTTTAAAGACTTCAAGGACAATAATTGATGTGCATAAAGGAACATTAACCATGGGTTTTAATGAGCGAAAGATAGATTTGACACTAATAATTCTATTGATCATCGTAGAAGATACCATTCTAGCTAAGCTATTGATGTAATTGATGATATAAAGGAAGATGTATTTGAGCCCAATGGTGGTATTTCATTGAATGTTGCCATACATGATGTTTTGAGTGATGCTTTGATTTCAAATGTTGTTAGTACTAACTTGAAGGAAAATAACAATGGTGAATGCTCTCTTGAGAAAAAAAACATCCAACACCTTTTGTGTGTTCACGGGTAAGCCAAAAAGGGTGGGCTTTCCCCCTTCTATTGAGAAGACTTCGGTGGAAGAGTGCAAACCACCACCAAAAGTTCTTAAATGTTCATCCATTGGAGAAGGAGAGAAACACCCGAATGTTCACTTGCTTGAGATCACCGTGGAACAAAAAGGTGAGTTGTTATGAATGTTGAGAGAACTTGAAGAAACCATATTCTATGAGGAGAAGGTTTTGTTGGGAGATCATGTGAATCTCAATTGTTTTGACCCAGATTGGGGAAAGGAGACTGATCATCTCAGCTCATTTTGTGAATAAGCTCCAAGGAATGGAGTAAGTCATGCCGACAATGTTAAATAAACATGGGTTTGATCATCTGTATCATTATTTGTGAATTTCTGTCGACGTTGTTTCAATTTGAGTTTTTGTCGTTAATTTCATTATTTTTCTTTGTTTATTTCATGGGTGTGTTTCCCTTTAATTTTGTAGCAATTTGAAGAGGATGGAGTAGGATTTAAACTAGAAGGAAGGCAATAAGAAAGGAAGGAAAAGCTTGGACATGTCGTAACTTGAAATTTTTTCTAAGTACAAGCATGTGTCTATCGCTAGTAGTAACTACTACATTGTGACTCGTAACAATCTCAAAAATTTTGGTCCCAAATGTGTGCTCCCAGACCCAACATTTTTCGACTTGCAATGGTGAGGTCGCGAGTCTTGACCAAATCAAGACACACAGGGAAATAGCAGCTTACATGTCCTACTTTGTGCAACTCGCGAAGCTCTCACTGTAGGCCGAGATGATCTGTCATGAGTCACAGAGATTCCATCACAAGAAGCGATGTAATCAAGAAAAACTTTGAAAATGTTGGCTTTCATGACCAATATTTCGTGAGTCGTGAAGGCTTCATCCCCAGTTGTGATGACCCTGTAGCGATTTGCAGAGCTATTATCGTGAGTCACGACCAAAGTGTTGATTTTCCTTTCTAGTTTACCTACCCATTGTGAGTCGTGACATATGCATTATGACTCGCGACAGCTGTAATGGACCTTTTAGAAATGGGAAGAACCCTTGTCTTTATTCATTCCTCCTTCTACATCTCCGCAACTCCAACAATTCTCCTCCCCTCAACCACCACTCTCCACCTCTCCATCCACCAATTACCACCACTCTGACCTAAATCAACCCCAAACCACATCCCATATCCATCCTTCACAATCTCTAAACACAAATTAGACATATTCATTGAAGAAAAAACCCCCCAGAATTTGGGGTTTTGTTATTTTGAGCAACCTAGATTTAGTTTGTCAGTGGCTTGATCCCTTCTTCTTCCTAAGCATCTAAGTGGTACATTTCTTCACTTCCTTGTGCTTGAATTGTGATTATGTTGTCTACTTGATTCTATTGGATATTGTGTGGATTATATGTGATGCTTTATGGATTTGAATTGTTGGAACTCTGTAGATTTCTGTGGTTATGGGTTCAGATTCATTTTGATTTTGGCTATAAGTGATCATGATGAACAATTGTTGAGATTTGATTATGTTGACGTAGTAGTCCAACAAATACAGTGAATGCAAAATTGGATAATAGTCATGTTTTAATCTCATAGTTGTAATTGTTGGGATTGGTTCACTACCACAGAGCCCCCGCTCTAGCACCAGTTTTTTAGCACCATTTTTAAAAACCAGTGCAAATAATGAAATAGCAACGGCTTTTATTTTGATAGCATCGGTTCTAAAAATGGTGTCAATTTATCACCGGTTATAATTATGTTAGCGTCAGTTTTTTTGTTAACACCGGTCAGAAAACCGGTGTTAGAATTGATGAAAACCGGTGGTAAACTAATACCGGCCAAAAAAATGGTGCTAAAAATAACAAAAACCGGTTTCAAATTATCACCAGTTTGAAAACCGATGCTAAAAATCCACATAACTGGTGAATTGAAAATTTTGGCACCGGTTTGAAAAACCCGTGCTATAAAATTTCAAAAACCAGTGCTAAAAATTAAAGAAAACCGGCGTAAATTATATATTTGGCACCGGTTTTAGAATCCGTTGCTAAAAAAATTAAACAAATCGGTGCTAAAAGCATTCTGGAAAAAAAGCGGGAAAATGGGCACCGTTTGATTTTGCACCGGTTAAAAACTGGTGCTAATAGGAAAAATGGCACCGGTTTTGCATACTATTCACAAAACCGGTGCTAAATTGAGCATTTAAATCTCCGATTTACCCCTTTAAAATTAGATCTGAACTTGTAGTTTCTTTCTCCCTTCATTGATGGAAGATTTTTTGGATGGTGAGCAATAACTCAAAGCAATGAAGACCCATTGATGTATGTTTTCATTAACTTCTTGGAATTTCAATTAAATAGCTAGTAGTTATAATAACCATAAATGCATTCTTGGAGAGAGTTTATTCGTGTGTATTAATGGTTTCTATATGCTTCATGTCGGTTTAGTATCATGCTGTGAGAGTGTAAATGAGTGTGGATGTAAACATGGTTGTGTTTGTTTTGGGAGATGGTATATATATATATATATATATATGTATGTATGTATGTATCCCAAGAACAAGCTAGTTGACCGATTCACATACATATACACATACATAATACTTTTAGTATTGTGTAGCAAATTGATTGTGTTTATTTTTATTATGTTTGAAAAATGAAAATTTGTGTAATTGTTTATTATGTGTTGTTTAGATACAACGGACTGAGAGTCGATGTTTTCATGGAGGGAAAAAATGGTTAGCTATCCAAGTGTAGCAAGAGGGAGTGGTGAACATATTGCATTTATTGATTCGTTTCTTGATTATGCTTTTGGTCGGGAAGAGAGGATACTTTGTCCATTCAAAAGATGCTTGTGTCATGAACGGTTTGATAATTGTGGGCTTGTTAGATTTCACTTGTTGAAGAACGGATTTGACAGAGGTCACATTGTATGGACATTTCATGGAGAGGTTGAGCAGGGACATAACGGTGGTTTTGACAAGGTAGATGGAAACAAATGTACCGTTGATGCTATGTTCGATGACATTGTACGAGATTTTGAGGGGAAGCCTAAAATGTTGAGTGTTTTGTTCGACAAAAAAGAGAAGTCATTGTATCCGGGATGTAAAAGTAAGGATACCATAATCTCTTTTTTTATGGAGGTTTTCAATTTGAAAGCTACAAGTTCTTGGAGTGATGCAAGTGTGAATTCACTCCTAAAGCTTCTAAAGGATAAGTTTCCAGAAGGGAATGGAATAACGAAAAACTTTTACGAGGCTAAGAAAATATTGTGTCCACTCGATTTGGAATACAAGAAAATACATGCATGTCCAAATGATTGTGTATTGTATGACAGTGATTTGAAAGACGTAGTTCAATGTCCCGTGTGCAAACATTCAAGATATAAGGGTGTGAGGAATGATGATGATGCGTGTTTGGGTAAGAAGAAGAAGAAGGTCCCATTGAAGTGTATGTGGTATCTTCCTTTAATTCCTAGGTTAAAAAGGTTCTTCGCGAATTCAAAAGATGCAAAGAACTTGCGATGGAATGGATAGTGGGAAAGGCCAAGCGATAACAAGATAAGACATCTGGCAAACGGTGAACAATGGAGAAATTTTGACAAGCTATATCCTTCATTTGGTTTGGAGGTTAGAAATTTACGCCTTGCATTGTGTACTGATGGGATGAATCTATTTGGTAATTGTCATCGAAGCATAGTTCTTGGCCCGTGATGTTAGTTATATATAATTTTCCCCCTTATTTGTGCATGAAACGTAAATATGTTATGATGCCTTTGTTAATCTCAGGTCCTAGACAACCTGGGAACGAGGTTGATGTGTATTTAAGACCATTGATCGATGATTTCAAGATATTGTGGGATGAAAAAAGGGTGTTGGTATTTGATGCCTATATGAATGTGGAGTTTCAATTGCTTTCCATGCTTTTTTGCACGATCAATGATTTTCCAGCATATGGGAATTTTTCGGGCTATGTTGTGAAGGGGCACAAAGCATGTCCTATTTGTGAGAATAAGACAGAATTCAAATAGCTAACACATGGAAGAAAGGCAGTGTATCTTGGCCATAGAAAATGGCTACAAGGAAACCATAAATACCGGGATGATGTGGTAAATTTTGTTAGTGGGAAAGAAGGAAGGAAATTCCCTACACCACTAACTGGTGTGAAGATTCACAATAAGGTTAATAAATTGAGAGTGGTGTTGGGAAAGTATAAAGGCAAGGACAGAATACATTGTGATGGTCCATGGAAGAAAAGATCAATATTTTTTTATCTACCGTACTGGGAGCATCTTGAGGTTAGGCATTGCCTAGACGTGATGCATATTGAGAAAAATGTTTGTGAAAGTTTGATAGACACCCTCTTGAATATTCCCTGGAAGACGAAAGATAGTTTGAATGCCCGATTAGACTTGGTTGATTTGAGAATCAGAAATAACCTCGCCCCAAAAGTGAAGGGTAAGAGGACTTACTTGCCCCCTGCACCTTGTACATTGTCAAAGGAGGAGAGAATCTCAGTTTGTGATAGTTTGAAATCAGTGAAGGTCCCAATTGGTTATTCATCGAATGTGAGTCGGTCAGTTACGACAGATTGTCAGATGACCGGGTTGAAATCTCATGATTGTCATGTTTTGATGCAACAACTGTTACCTATTGCTATTCGTGGGGTAATGGAGGCTGACGTAAGGTACTCAATCACTAGACTTTGTTTATTTTTTGCTTCCATATGCCAGAAGTCTATTGATCGGGACCATTTGGATGTCCTCCAAAAAGAGGTTGTTGTTGTGCTGTGCAAGTTGGAAATGTATTTCCCTCCATCTTTTTTTTATATAATGGTTCACTTAGTTGTTCATTTAGTGCGGGAGGTAAAGATATGCGGTCCGGTTAGTATGCGTTGGATGTATCCTTTCGAGCGTCACATGAAAGTCTTTAAAGGATAAGTGAAATGTATGAGTCGGCCGGATGCTAGCATTGTTGAGAGGTATGTTACCGAAGAAGTAATTGAATTTTTCTCTCGATATTTGGAGGAACATAGAAATTTTTGGGTGCCCCAGAATTGACATGTTGGAAGGAAGGAGGGAAAACCAAGGTCAAGGGGAATGTTATTTACTTCATTGAATAGTGATCTGATGTCAGTTCATTTGTATGTGTTGAGGAATTGTATGGAGACTACTGCTTATGTGACTGAGCACCTTAATTCGATCACAGAGTCTCATCCCATGTGGTTCCCCAATAAAGTTCAGTTGGAGCACAATGACAAGTTTGTGAATTGGTTATATGATCTATGTAAATGGTTTCTGTTTTGCTACTAGGGACAAAGATTTAAAGAGCACAGCACAAAATAGTGGGGTATACATTGAGTCGGTGACTATGTGGCAAGCAAGTAAGAAAGACAATAAACCAGTCCTAGCTGTGATGTCATTTTATGGTGTTATTGATGAGATTTGGGAGCTTGACTATGGAGAATTCAAGATTCCAGTTTTCAAGTGCCAGTGGTTTGATAACAGAACTGGAGTTCGAACTGATGACACAATGACACAAAGTTACAGGGGTTCGGGGGCCTCGAGAAGCTGGGGAGCTCGAGTTGTACGAGAGCTCAAAGGCTCGCGAGGCTGGAGAGCTCGAGTGGCTGGAGAGCTCGAGGGGCTCGAGGGGCTCGAGACCTCTAGGAGCCAGAGACCTCGATGGGCTGGAGACCTCAAGGGGTCGATGGGTCTCAAGAAGTGGAGGGGTCAAGGGGTCGAGGGGTGGATAGGTTCAAGGGGTCGATGGGGTCGATAGGTTCGAGGGGTATGAGGGGTCGAGAGGTCGATGGGTTTGAGGGGTCTAGGGGTTTGAGGGGTCGAGGGGTCGAGGGCTTCAAGGGGTTCGAGGGGTCGAGGTGTTTGAGGGGTCGATAGGTCGTGGGGTACGAAATTAGAGGGGTTCGAGGGGTGGATGGGTGGAGTGTTCAAGGGGCTCAAGGGGTCGATGGGGTCGAGGGATCGAGGGATGGATGGGTTCGAGGGATCGATAGGTTCGAGGGGTCGATGGGTTCAAGATTAGAGGGGTTTGAGGGGTGGAGGGGCTCGATGTTAGAGGTGTTCGAGGGGTGGATGGGGTGGATGAGGTTCAAGGGGTACTAGGGTGAAGGGGTTCAAGGGGTGGAGGGCTTCAAGGCCTCGAAGGGTTGGAGAGCTCGAGGGGCTCGAGGAGTTCGAGGGTTGGATGGGTTCGAGGGGTCGATGGGTTCAAGGGGTCGAGGGGTTCGATATTAGAGAGGTTCGAGAGGTGGAGGGGTTCGAGGTTAGAGGTGTTCGAGGTGTGGATGAGGTTCGAGGGTTGGATGGGGTGGATGAGGTTCGATGGGTACGAGGGGTGGAGGGGTTTGAGATTAAAGGGTTTCGAGGGGTGGAGGGATCAAGGGGTCGATGGGGTCGAGGGGCTCGAGGGGTTCGAGGGGATGACGTGTTCGAGGGGTGGAGGGGTTCAAGGCATCGAGGGTCTCGAGAGCTCGAGTGTGTTATAGTAAATCAGGATTGATTTTAACGCTTCTGAAGAAGTGTTGTTGAGCCAGAGTGTTAGTAGGACTATACTTCCGTTTGTATTCTATTTATTCCTATCTAACAATAGATTATTTTCTAATATCGTTATACTATTGTTAGAGTAAATGGTTACTAAGCTAGAGTTCTACTCATATTCTGTTTCCTTATTGTACTCTATATGTTTTTGTGAGCAATACAATAATTGATTACGGCGACTCAAAAAAAGTCTTCATATCGTCCCTTACTTACAGAGATGACTCAAAAATGTCTTCCCGAAGTGCAACTAAGTGAGGCTACTACCAAGTGAGGCACTTAAACATGTTTGTATTGACTCGGACTAATTCTCGGTTAGACTCTAATTCTCTAGCCCTCAAACCTCAAACCTCTCCCCTCGAGCCCTAGAATCCTCGAACCTCTCCCCTCGAGCCCTCGAACATCTCTCCTCGATCCCTCTAACATCATGCCTTAAGCCCTCAAGCCTCATTCCTCGAGTCCTCGAACCTCCTACCTCTAGCCCTCGAACCACCTGCGTCCTGACATTTTTTTAATTTTTTTTCTTTAAACTCAAGGGTATAATGGTCATTTTACATATTTTGACCAATTTTACTGTTGACTTTCCCTGAAAACCACCTCTGTGGACCAAAACGTATCATTTTGAATTTGTTGGGTACCGTCTAAGGGTTGTCTTGCAAATGGGGACCAAAGGATAGTAAAAGATACTTTGTAGGGGACCAAAAAACAATTTAGTCTAATTTTTTTTTAAACATTTGAAAGTATAAAACACTAAAATGACCCAACAAAGCATCATTTTCCTTCCCTCCCAAATTTTTCCTATTCCCTCCATAATCTTAACCCCAAATTTTCATACCCCTCCCACCCTATCACCTCTACCGATTTCCCTCTTCCCTCCATAACCTTAACCCCAAATTTTCCCTCTTTCCACCATTACCCCCTGCCGATTTTTCCCAAAGATACTGTCCATCCCTTCACCATTTAGTTTCAGCGATTCTACTTCCCAATCTCGGTCGCGATCCTACTTCCCAAATTTACTCGAGATTATGCTTCACAAATTTGGTCCCCATTCTGGACAAAATTTTGGTCTAGTAAAGCGGGTTACAAAGGCGGCTGGATCTTGGCAAAATACAATACCGCCGAGAGTGTGTACCAATAAGGTATGACTGATTGGCAGTTTGCATCTTTCTCGGGCTTAATGAATAGCTATATTTTGGTGGGTCTCTTAGTTTGTGAGTTTGTGTTTTCATTTCTTGGGTTACTAATTTGGGTAGTGTTTCATGTGGATAGATGATATGTTTGCTAATAATTTTATAATTTTTGCCTACCCTGTTTTTTCTCCCAAAGGAATTTTCGCAAACCCTATTTTTTCCGCCATACAATATGTTTTCGGTTGGTTGTTAGTGTATATCCCATCTTCGGATGTGTTGTATTAAGATTTCCTTATGTTTGATTGCCTCATACAAGAGATTGAAGGGCAAAGCAAGGAAGAAATTGTTTGACTCCGGCGGTACCAAAGCCGTTGAAGAGAATTGTGTTACACCTCCAAAAGATGACAACTATAATGACAATAACGAGGAAGTGGATGATGCACCCAAATATTGCTCGAGATCTGAAACGTCGGGGGAAGAGGAAGAAAATATGTTTAAAATGACATGAGTGGGAGCTTTGACAAGTTCGAGATTAAAGAATATTGCAAGCATAGAGGCACAGCCACGTGCAAGTCCGTCTTGCTAGCGAAGCAAAAGAAGGCCCTTAAAATATTCTTCGATGATGACTTCGAACCCCTAGTTCTGCGCAGCCGACGGTCGATGTATGTTGGCTATGCCTTCTGACGAAGAATCCGCTTCGGGACATAGCATAATTGGAAATCAGTCCAAGACCATGTAAAGAAAGATGCATGGGAACACATTCTCATAAGTATGTTCTAATCCTCCATTTTCATCAGTTCATGTCGACACCATTACATTTTGCACTAACAAGTTGTATCTTTGTCCACTAGATTAGCTGGGATATACAAACCAAAATGACGTTCAATTTGATGAATATGTTACAAAATAAATGGACAATTTATGCAGGAGAAAAGTGGAGGAATTTTAAGACTAAGGTGGCTCACAAGTACATCGTGCAAAACAAACCTAGTTCTTGTGTATGAAGAGATTATCGCTAGATGGACAAACATGAGTGGGAGCTATTTGTGAAACACAGATCAACCCCTGAATTCAAGGTAATTCCTTGAAAATTATTAATCTCTAATCATTACTTTGTGAGCATTTTACAAATTGATGGCCAAATAGGCATTACGTGATGCAGCAAAAGTAAGTGCCTCATAGAAGGAGTACATCCATCACACGGGTAATGGAGGGAATCGTAGGGTTGCAATAGAACTCAAGAAGAGGAAAAGAAAGGCTAAAATTGATGAGCTTTTGGATGAAGGTCATAGTGTAGAAGAAGCGGAGGCTTTAGTTCAAATCATGGATTTCAAACTGGACCGCACGGAGGTGATCCTTGAAGCTAACTGGGACAAGAAATTATCAACCTACACCAACGACTCCATTAAAAGAGTAGCCCCCACTATTGTGAGCATAATTCATAATTGATTCTATCTCTATTAATATTCCAAGATGTAATGCATAGTAATGGCTAATAAATTTTTTGTTTCCTAGAAATCCCTTTTGGATAAGAAGCAAAAGGGGGTTTGGTTATACAAGGAAAATAAGATATTCTCATTCAAGCAACAGGTAAGAAGGATCATGGGGGTCATTGGAGAGGTTGCTCCGCAACATCCAAGGTGAACGAGGACCGAACACATATAGCTGTGAGCCGTTAAGCATCTAGTCGATGTGGGAGCATAAACACAAAACCATCTGAGGAAATCTAAAATTCAAATAAACTAACAACAGATGTCATCGAGCTCAAGGAAAGATTTGTTGCCTTATTTAAGCCCCAAACAAATTGGCTAGCTGGATAATTGGGTAAAGCTATTCCCCCACACTTGGATGCCCCCAATTTCCTTGCTACATCTTCCACCCCCGCGAATAAGGACAATCGGGTATTCATTCCTTCAGCATCTGGATGTAGTGACCCACAAGGAACCATAGAGGATGACAAGGTATTCAATACCATGAACCTCATCATTAGCTCCTTTCTTGCTCTGTGATTTTTAGTTTCTGGAATTCCATTTCCTGTCAAACTGATTTTGTGGGGATACATTGACTACTATCACATTCATT
Organism: Rubia yunnanensis; assembly: GCA_037428765.1. Taxonomy (NCBI): domain Eukaryota; kingdom Viridiplantae; phylum Streptophyta; class Magnoliopsida; order Gentianales; family Rubiaceae; genus Rubia; species Rubia yunnanensis. The sequence goes on from CM075065.1 coordinate 24,141,234, forward strand.
TTGGATGTTGGTATTTTGGGCCTACTTATATCTTCATCTTTTTCTTTCCCACGTAAACTGAGAAAATATCTCTTTGCCAATATATTTTTATTTGATAGACAGTTCATGGCAGATGAGCGCTAAAAGATGCAGCACGATCCAGCTCTCAGTCTCAGCTGAAAACTGAAAGCTGCAGCCCTCAGTAGCTACATGTAAACATCATTTCTTGTTATAATCTATCGATTGCACTTACGAAATTATTTAATTTTTTTACTTAATAACACTTACTTATTGTCTAACTGGTGTATATCTCCAATCTCTGAGTTTATTTCTCAGAAAGGAAAAAAATGCTGCCTATATGTTTTGAACCATAATGGAGAAAGGGATGTAGCTGCATTTGGTATCTTGTTTCCAAAGGACATGGAAATGGACTTACCCATCAAGTGGGAGAGATTAAATCTTCGTGGACCTATGATCATTCCCAAGGCACCTTTACCGATTGAACACGAAGAATTTATGTTTGTCATTGAAGTCATTGGATATAACATTCTATGGCCGGGAAAGCTGATAAGTGTCATTAGGAAAGAGGATGATAAGGTGTGATAACTGTATTCTTCTTCTTATCGAATCATATATATCTTTGTAGATATTACTAAAACATAATATGTTGTTCATCTGCTTACGTACGAGAACGAGAAGCAACCGCTTCCGTAAGAATTTGTAGTTGACGAAGTTGGAAGTCCTAAAATAAACATCACACCAAAATTTTCCAATGACACTACACAGGTTAAAAAAAATAAGCATATTAACTGCTATGACATTCAGGATGCATATTATTAACACATTGTCCCTTACAGGAGGCAGTGGCTAAGGAAGATACTCCGCATGGAGAGCTGGTCGCTCGATCGATAAAAGGAGAGGTACATACCCCCGAACTATTTCATTCTGGCCGATTTTTTACAATGCATGATTAATATTTTACCCATTAGCAAGTTTCAAAAGAAAATACTACATCAATGGAGAATGGGAAACTAAATCCTCCCCTGTCGATTTCTAACCGGTACATATTTGTGAACACATTTTAGCATTTACAATATGATCCACTTCTAAATTATATACAAAGACTGATCAACTAACATTATTAGATTCTCAATGTAGTTAGGGGGTCACGGAAGACCAAGAATGCATCGGTGCCGTTCAACAGATTAATGATGCTTTAAGGCTATCTAAACAAATATGTGGACCAAACAAATTCTTCCACGTCACTTTCAACGCGGAGGTTTTTGGATCAAAAGAAGTCTACACAACTATGTTTACTGACAAGCTAACACGGTTCATGAGCAGTTTGGATGTAAAAGATGAAATGGAGTGGATCAGTGGGGGCCAACTTGATATATGGGCATCGTAAGAATTGCATGGTTACATTATTTATAGATAGATGTATCATTATATTTGTTTCACTTACAATATTATTTTGCAAGATACCTTTGTGATGGGGTGGTTCATGGAGGCCACGTCCAGTTTATTCCAGCCTTTTCAAATTCAATGGGTCAACAGGCAAATCAAAGGGTGGAATTGACTGCGGACGAGGTTTCGGCTATCATGTGCCACACTCAAGCGAGGCTATACGTCTTCCCGTACAATCAAGAGTAAGTTCCATTTGTTTTCTGAGTTACTAGTCCTAGACACATGGAAGCAATAGAAACCATATGCTGTGATTTTATTTTCAAAATATATCTTAAATTTTGGTGTTTCCTTTTTTTAAGGGACCATTGGTTTTTGCTCGTTCTCGTAACGGAAATCGATCGAGTATATTGCATCGACTCAATGACTGGGGGAATTTGCAAATGCAATAGGTCATGCCTTAAATTGATTCATTTGTAATTGGAACACATTCATGTTACTCCTTCAACTTCAACGTTTTACAAAAATGTTTGTTCACGTAAATGTGTTCTTGTACACATTCATGTTACTCCTTCAACTTCAATGTTTTACAAAAATGTTTGTTCACGTAAATGTGTTCTTGTACATTTGTCACTTTCTTGGCTGGATTATTTACAATTAATGTTAATTAATATGTTTTCATATATTGTGTGAACCCCAATTTCTGAAATATTTTTTAGTATGTTGACATAAATATGTTTTCATCGATTGTAGGATTGCAACAAAATATCAACGGTTCAATTCCAACCAAAATAGCTCCTACCCTTCGAGCTATACATGGAATGTCATAAACATCAATGTACGTATTATCCCATAACGTCATATTTTATCTATCATTTTCATGTTCATAATCGTTTCAACAAATTCTCTTTTACATAAGCACAAGATACAAAGTAGTACTTGGGAGTGTGGATACCATTGCATGTATTACATGGAAAAATTTGTTAGCCACGTGTATGACATTGACATTATTCCTGTACGTTTTCCTACATTGCTTTTATGTATTTGTTATTCTCCCACATCTATATCATTTTCTTAACATGTGATTTAATACACTGTTTCAGCAATTTCTAGAAGATTACACTCCACCGGGGAGCGATGAACTGTGGAGAATTGCTCTGAAATGGGTTTGTGTTTTCGTAAAATGTACTCTGCCAAAATGCATAGCTTAATTGAATGTCATACAGGGACTTGCCTCCATTATCGGATAGGGGTTAGTATTATCTCTTATGAGAAAGGTAATTGACCTTCACTTTTGATACTCGTCAACTCCGTGATGAGGAGGGTTCCAGTATCATAGGCCACTAAGAAGCACGTTGCTCTTCTTTTGTTAATAAAAAATTATAGTTCATGGAACTCAATGCTTTTTTGAACATACTTCTTGTCTATCCGTCATGGTTGCTCAAAATATGTTCTATTTTTATTCGTGCACCATTCTGTTATTATGAACAACAAATAATCGGTACCATCCTTGAAAAAGAATGCACCGGGTAGGAAGACAAGCATAAAAATGAAACTGGCTGCATGAAGATGAACTAAGAGAGCGGCAGCGCGCTGCAGCTTAAAGTGACCACAATAGTTAGTCACGTTTAACACCGGTTTCTTCCAATTACAAAGCCGGTGCTAATAATAACCGGTGAAAAATTTACACTGTCAGCACCAGTTTCAAAACCGCTGCTAAAAAATAAACCGGTGCAAAATATACACTATTATCGCCGGTTAAAAAACAGGTGTAAAATAATAACCAATGATAAATTTACACTCATAGCACCAGTTTTTAAACCAGTGAAAAACATAACCGGTGCAGCATATACACCTCTAGCACCGGTTCAAAAACTGGTGCTAAAAAATAACCAGTGCAACATACACACTTTTAGCACCGGTTTACAAACTGGTGCTAAACAATAATCGGTGTAAATAAAATTGTTCATCAGTGGTTTAAAAACCGGTGGTAACTAAAAACCGGAGTTACATATGCATATTTAGCACCGGTTTTATAACCGGTGCTAAAAATAACCGGTGCTAAAAATAACCGGTGCAAAATATACAAATTTAGCACATGTTTTTAACCGGTGCTAAAGAAAAAATCGTTGCTAATTTAGCACAGGTTTAAAAACTGTTGCTAATTTAGCACCGGTTTAAAAACCGGTGCTAACAAGAAAAACTGGTGCTATAGCGGTACATTTTAGCACCGGTTTAAAAACCTGTGCCAACTAAAAAATTGGTTCTAAAAGTTAGGATTTAGCACCGCTTTTTTTCCAACCGGTGCTAAAGTTTCATCGGTTACTTAGGCACCAGTTTTTTTTTTGCGAAAAAACTAGTGCTAGAACATAAAAAAAACCGGTGCTAAAGGGGGGTTCTTATGATAGTGGTTGAGTGTAATTTGTGCCTTATGCTATAGACAGGGTATATTGGCTTGTAGCACATAATGTGATATTTATATGCAATTGTGGTAATGCTTGAGGTAGTTTAGCTATGGAACTTAAAAGCTAGCATTTTGAAATTGTTGATAATAACTAAACTAGTTAAGCATGATTGTGATTATGGGATATAGCATATTGGATATTTAGCTATGTGACAGCCCCAATGAACTTGAAATTGTTGGCATGTTAAATATGACATGGATTGTATGTCCAATTGTTGTTGACACTTGAACTAGTTAGCTTGGACTTAATTGTTGCATCATGGAAGTTGTGAGGTTGGTTAGACTAGTTTGGAGTTGATTGTGATTTTAAATTATTGCATATGTTTATATTTATGTGCATTTGACATGTTTGTTGTGATTAATAGACATGGTCCCTACAAAGAGACCTAGGGCTCCACCACGAGATGTGTGCACCACCACTCCACCTCCATCTCCACCTCCGCCACCTGCTCCGGAGTTGAACCCCGTACCCCTTCCTCCAGACCGGTACATGGGTTTGACTCAGATTACCAGGTCTTATGCAGATTGATGGGACACTCTGGTTACCCACAAGATCTTTTAGAAGAGCTTTCTCGACTAGGTGGCACTTGATACACTCAGGCTGACAGAGCCGGTTAGCTGCCTCCACGCTAAATGAGGACTGGAGGGTTTCATAGGTAAGAGTGTCCCGACTTATAGCAATTATACCATGGAGTTTGTCTCCACGGTAGAGCTGCACACCATGCTGGGTGATGATCCTTGCGAAAGGTGCATTCATTTCCACCTGGACAATGTACCTTGGTAAATGATAGTCTCATAGTTAGAGGCAGCTTTTGGGTGGAACACTACAGACGTCCAGGTGAGATTGGATCCAAATGCCCCATAGTGACAAGGAGGATGAGGGACTCCTATGATAAGAGCCACATCATTATCCATCCCGCACTCCAATTTGTGCACAGATTCTTAGCGGGCATACTGTTTTGTTCGTCACAACAGACGAACATGCCCGTTCAAAATATTCACTACTTATGGAAGCTAACGATTGAGGGGATGGGATATGGAGGATGGACTGAGTTATGGATGAAGAGAGTGGTTAGTGTGGCTGAGAAGCCAAAGGGAAATGTTGGCATGGGTGGTATGATCACCCTCATAGCAGAGCACTTAGGTTTGGTTGCCCTACATGGCTTCCAAAGATTGGGTAAAGGTTCTTCATAGCTCATCACTATGGATAGGATGATGATGTTCGACTTGATAAACACCACCGATGCTCAAGAGGTCTACCATTAGTTGTATGGGGCACGGAACGTCATCTTTATGACACTCTCTCAGCCTAACAGAACCAAGTTGGAGTTTGATACACCGATTGAGGATTTGGCAATAGAGCCTGACACTTCATATAGGGTGGGTTTTGAGCAAAACCTCAAGAACCTACCTCAAGTCCCAATTCTGTGTGATGAGGGCACTTTTCCAGCTGCACAGCCACATGGTCACCCTAATTCTCCACGACTTCCACCAAAGACCGAGCCTATGCAAGAGGATCATGTTCCAACTCACTACTCTCATCCTCCTCCTAACTTTTATGAGCGACTAATGCAGACATGGCTTCCGTGGACAGGTTAAGCACAACTTGTTCATCTCTTAGTGCCTCATGGAGATGGATGAGAAGATTGATTATTTTTCATCCAGGATCGCAGAGATGCAGTCACTGGGTGGTGGTGATCTAGACTCCAACCCGAGAGCAGCAAGGCGGAGAGAGCAGTACTGGAGGAACACAGATTGGTTAGCGCAGTATCAGCAGACTTATGGTTGATACCCCGAAGGTGGAGTCTCATTTCTGAGTGAACTTATTGTTTTGTAGCCCCCCATATTTTTCTTTGTATGTTTTTGCCCGGTTTGTCTACATTAAGGGCAATGTAGTGTTTTAAAGTGTGGGGAGGGGTAGTCTACTTTTACTGCTTTGATTTGGATTTCTTTGTTTAAACTTGGATTTTTGGTTTTGAGATGATTATATTTCTTTGTTTTGGGGATTCTTTCATATGATGTAATTGGATATTTTTCTTAGCTTTTACATGTGAAAGATTGTTTCTACTTTTGATCAGAAACACACTGGAAATTTGAAACTTTTAAAAAATATAGAAAATAAAAAAGAACAAAAAATAAAAATGGAACCCGCTAAATTGAAAACTCGAGAGGGAAACTTAGGCAACGTAAGGGGCCAAGATAGGTCTAAAACCAAAAGGGCGACCTAGGCAAAAATAAGAGGCTTAATATGCGGAAAAAGATGAGATGTGATCCGAAGGAACATAATGGAAAAATGAGAGAATGAGAGAAAATGGAAAAATGCTATGATTTCACTCATTTTCCAGTGTTAGAGTCATAATGTTGCCTTTTCCATATGGATGGATTAGGTGGCTTAACATCTTTAGACCTCTTTAGATTGGGTAATTTAGTGGGGAAAACAAAGTTAGGTATGAAATTCTTGATTGTTGATATACTTCATTTTTGGAATGATATATTGGTATAAAGTGGAGTATGTGTTTGAACTTCATGCATGGTTTTTGTGCCATTGGATTTGGGATTGTCAATTCGGGACTTAGAGATGTTTTTAGGGATACCAATGAATTGATAGGTCGATATGGTTTGGGTAGATTTAGGAATGGGGTTTGTGGGAGAATTCTCATTTAACCTTAACTTTGGCATGTGTGATATTAAGAATTTTATGAGGTATTGAATTGGGGGAATATTTTTTTAGGATGTGGATACGTAAAATCCTTCGTGTGCTTGAATCTTTTCTTACTCGAGGGCGAGTAAGGTTTAAGTGTGGGGAGGTTTAATGTGTCCGTTTTATGTGCATATTTTTTAGGACTTTTTGGGATCACTTTTGTGTTATTTTTTCATCAATAGCTTCTGTTTTACCTTGAAATTCTCCTAGGAGAGGTAAGAGAGATTTTTCGCTCTTTTACCTTTTCTAAGTGAATTTTGTGTGACAAGGAAAGAACATTAAGACTTGAAAACTGGAGGCCGTTGAAGATCACCTTTTGAAGACTTTGAATACTTGATTTGAAGATTTGAAGAATGACAGGAAATTATTGTGAAGAAGAGACCTTGAGATAAGAAGAAGAAAAGAAGACAAAACTCTGTTATGGGCTATCGTGAGTCAGGTTGAACCTATCGCGACTTGCAATGAACTGGTGGCCCAAAACCCATCTTAATTTTATTGTACTATAAATACCATTTTATCTCTTCTCTTTCCTCACTTCTTCATCCTCCCAATTTGGTACTATTCTAACCCTAGTTTTCTACCATTTTCATCTTTGCTTTTGCTTGTTTTCAAGTTTGGATGTTTAGTGTTAATGAGTATGGGTTTTAGTAGCTAAATCTACTTCTTGGGAGCAATTGACTAAGGCTTACAAGCCCATGTATTAAGAACACTTTGTAGCCTATTTACTTATATTGTTATTATGCATTTATGGAGCATTAAATGTTGTTTTTTGATGTCATTAATGTTCCTTAAAGCTTGAGTATATGAAATACTTGTATAATTGCTTGTTAGGGTTTGGGAAAAAGTAACTAAGTTTCCCTCTTCTTGATATGAATTCAAGAGTATGAATTAGATTAGTTTAAGTATGTTGATGGGTTGATAATTTCTAGATGGATGTGATTAATGTTGAACTCATTGTCATGTTTTTTTATGTAGAAAATGAGAGAAGTTTATGGATGTCGATCGTTCTTGAATAATCTTGCATATATGCATGAATTTGTTCAATGCTTAGACACGGTTTAGTGTTCATAAGTATTACCAGTTTGTTGATTCTTCGTGCTTAATACCATCAATGGGATACTTTTAGTTTTGTTTCGACTAGGGAGTCATTGGTGAGGTTTGACAAGCGATGTCGAATTCACACTTGCAAACTACTATCTAAGAAGTATAGAATATTTATCTTCACAACAAGTAGTAAAAGTAGTATATAGGTTACATGTTCAATGATGGTTAAGAGGCTTAAAGTCGAAGTCAATTGCGCCCAAGATTCAGTTAATTCTTGTTTTCATCATCTTTTAGTTGCTATTGCATGATTTTCATATTTAACTTGCTTTGCTAGTTACTTGTATTTTACTTTCATAACTTAGGAAAAACAAACCAACCCCCCCCCATTTATGTGTTTTTATATCTATATGTATGTATAGTATGTTTTCCGCTCTATATGTTTAACCACATGAAAATATCCCTTTTCTCATGGACGACCCTGACTTGTCATTTTCTACTTAATTGTAGATAGGTAGCATTAGGGCTTAAAAATATTAACTTTGAGAGATACGATGATGACCTTCCATGCATCAAGTTAGCATACCCAGTGGGACCGTTAAGTCAGATATCTATTGTTCTCTGTGTTTATATCCACTCCTATGGAAATCATCTTGGGTATGAGTGAGCGGCAAAAAGACAAGTAGGCTTCCGACATCAACAAGGAAGTACAATTCCCCTACTGGAGAGGAAGAGGGTGTAGGACCAAGCAAATGGACCCTACCCCCTCAAGCACCGGTAATCAGCTACTAGAGGTTGGCCGAGACCTGATCCCAGTAATAAAGGGACTGGAGGACCCTCAGACAGAAACCCTCGTACCACTATATGTACCTTGAAGAGGGAATGCTAGTGTCGAGCCCTGGCTAGGAGGCATCAGAGCCACTACGTTACAAAGCTAGGCACGCCGACCAAGGAAGGACGAGCCGTAGTTCACAAGTAGAGCCTTTAATTCTCTATCAAATGATGATCCAACAGTAGGTGGGGTTGCCGCCTTCGATTCCCATGGTATGGAATCCAAGGTTTCAGTTGCAGGCCCCCCTAGGACCATCTTATCCAATAGATATTGGGGTCCAGGACCAACCCCAGCCAACCTTTCCTAGCATGGCTCAAACAATGACGTATTTGATACTAGTGTCTTTTCCCCCACTTTCTAAATCAAATGACCCATATTCAATGGCTTGGAAGATGGGATGTTACATGGGTTCGAGAGCAATATGAATTCATGACACCAACTAGAGATGCCCTCATAAAACCCCTATCATCAGGGGCAACAGTCGATGCATCATAACTCCGCTACGAGAGGATTGCGATTGGGATACATGGCCTAAAACCAGGTACCTAGTACCAATATTTTGTTATGGGAAAATCAATATAATGATCCCCAGATGGGGGGGGATCGAGTGATGCCCTCACAAAGGAGCTCAATAGGTTGATTAGCCCTTTGTGTCAAGTAGTAGAGTCTCCCTTTAGCCCTGGATCATGGTCATTCGATGGCCTGGTGGTGTTAAACCACTTGAAGGACTCCCAACACACAGTGGTTACTCAAACCCCCAAGAATTCATCCAAACCTTTCCCAATAGGATGAATTCAAGAAACATCAACGAGCAGCTGACGTGCAAACTGGTTGGAAGTTACCTCCAAGGCAAAGCTCAAGAATGGTTTAACAAGCTGGCCAAGTGATCTTTACACTCATATAGAGATTTTATAAGGGCCCTTCTAGGACAATTCTTTTAAAAGAAAAGGTTTACCAAAACCTTGATCGAGCTCTATCAGTGTAGGCAGAGGCAGTGGGAATCGGTGCAGGCGTTCTACTATTAATACGTGGACAAGAACCGGAGTGTGATCAATCGCAATTAGGATGGGGTAATCTTTGGCTATATGAATAGGAGACCGATGTCAACCTATAAAAGAAACTGGTCTCGAAGAATGCAGAATCCCTACAGCAACTAAAGGAAATTGTGGAACAATATTCCAAAATAGAAGAAGCCATGAAGAGGGAAAGAGAGGGGGAAAGAAGGGGAAAAAACCCTAAGCACCCCAAAAACCCATAAGATTGGAAGCTTCAAAAAAGAATTTCGGAGGCTACGTTCCCCTAACCAAGTCCCTGATGGAAATATACTCTATCCACAAGGGACTGCTTTGAAGGCCCCCTCCAAGAAGAGATTACCCTGGGAAGAGAGATTTGCCCAAATTCTGTGTCCACCATCGAGAACGTGGCCATGATTTAAGCGATTGCAGCCACCTGAAGCAAGAAATTGAAAGATGCGTGAAGGAAGGTTTTCCCCAAGATTTTGTCAAAGGACCAAGAGGAGAAACCTCTTCAAAGCGTAAGGGAAAACATCACTGGAATGATGGCACGGAAGGGGGTAATCAAGAGGGAAGAGAGCAGTGGAGGAACGATGGCGAGCAAGCTGGAAATCTGGCAAAGGAAAACACCGGGGCCAAGGTTGAAGCTTAGCCAGATCAAAACCGGATGGATGGGGTTAACCGATCAATTAATTTCATCAATGGTATAATAGGTGACCAATCATCAAAAATCATCATAAAGGTGCAGTCTCAGTACGTTCCTCCAAACAAATCTAGTCAAAAGTGGTTTCGACCAGAGGAAGAAATCACTTTCTCGGTAGCAGACCCGGTGCCTAGCCGAACCCCCTATATAGATCCAATTGTGATACATGAGACCATTGGAGATTTCTATGTCAAAAGGGTGTTCGTCGATAATGGTAGTGGGGGTAGAGGTAATGTCTGCCAATTGCTTCGACCAGCTGGGGCTTGGGCATGAAAGCATAAAGAAAACAATATCCCCCTTGTCTGACTTTACTGAGAAACAGTACTGCCCTTAGAGGTCATAACCCCTCAGTTACAGTGGAGGAAGGAGAAAAGGAGATAACGATTAACTGTAGTTTTCCCTCTACAATGTTATATTGGGGAGACCTTGGATGTGCCAAGAGCAAATTATATGGTCCCCCTACCATCTAACAATAAAATTCCCCACTAGGTAAGGAGTAGCAGTAATAAGAGGGGACCAGCAGGTGGCTAAAAGTTGTTTGGCCATTGTATTGAAAAAGGCTAAGAGGGAAGACATGGTGGCTTCAGTCAACAGAGAAATCAAACCCGCAGACACAGAGCTAATGGCCATTCGAGAAAGGAATGGTGCCCATTGGAAAAATAATAACACCCTCGACAAAGGAAAAATAGAATGACCTGTTGGATGACTATGTCGTTATGTTCTGATGGGGCACCTTAAACCTCACAGAGGTTCCTAAACAGCTAATAGTCCAAAGATTAAATGTGGACCTCTCCTAGAAGACAATTAAACAAAAGGGAAGGTTGTTTGCCCCCGAAAAAGTAGAAGCCATAAAAGAAGAGGTCCAAGAACTGCTCTGAGTAGATGTGATTGAAGAAGTGTTCTACCCCGAGTGGATAGCAAATCCGGTGATGGTTCCTAAGCACGATGCGGCTTAGAGAATGTGCATTTCTTGCATGGATCTCAACAAACATTGCCCTAAGGAAAGATATCATCTACCCTTCATCGATGTATTGGTCGAAGACATAACTGGATATGAAGTGTTATCATTTTTCAATGCCCATAAAGGCTATCGCAAGATACTCATGGTGGAGGAGGATAAGCAGTAGACGTTTTTCATAACGAACGTGGGAACATTTTTCTCTAAGAAGATACCATTTGGTCTAAACAACGCTGGAGCCACCTATCAAAGGTTGGTCTACAAGCTTTTTGAAAAAAAAAATCAGAAGAAACATTGAAACATACATGGACGATATGGTTGTAAAAAGCAAGAGTTTCGATCAGTTCATCTTGGTCCTCAAAGAAACATTCAGAGGCTTTGAGTAGCCAACCTAAAGCTAAATATAATGAAATGTGTGATTGGATTCGGAGTTAGAAAATCCCTGGGATTTATGGTCTCAGAGGGGGGGGGGGTCGTTGTGAACCCCAAAAAAATTGAATCTTTCATGCAAATGAAGCTCTCCAATCGGTTAAAGTTGTCCAGAGACTAACAGGGTCACTGGCAGTGCTGGGTCGATTCCTTTCGAAGGGGGCTGAGAAACATTTGCCATTCTTTGATGCCCTTTGAAAAGAAAAAAAAAATTGAATCGACAGAAAAATGTGACAAAGGCTTTCGAGAGTTAAAGGACCACTTACGAAGTCTGTCCACCCTAATGAAGCCAGACAAGGGAGTGGATCTGTATTTACACATCTCAACGTCTTCCTTGGCGATCAGTGCATAAAAGATAAGACAGACCCAGAACCTAGTTTACTTTGTATGTACAGCCTGGCATGGTCCAGAAACTCGGTACACTTCCCTCAAAAAGATAATATTTTCCCTAGTCTGCGCATCGAGAGGCCTCCGACCGTACTTCCAGAGTCATAGAAATATCTTGCTCACAAGCTATCTAATCAGGCAAGTTCTCCTTAAGACGAATGACTCTGAATGAATGCTGAAATGGGCCATCGAATTGGGTGAGCACGATATCTAGTTCTGCCCGAGGACAGCCATCAAGGGCTAAGCTTTAGCAGACTTCATTATAGAAACTACCAAACCAATCGTAGTAGATAATGACGAAGAGTCTGAAGAGACATGGAAGTTGTATGTTGACAGATCATCACACTCTGAAGACAGCAGGGCCGAAGTCTTACTCGCGAGCCCTGAGAAGAATTATTACCCCAATACCTTACACTTTAACTTTAAGATTACGAATAAAGAGGCAGAATATAAAAGCTCTAATTACGGGCCTTCGAATAGCCAAAGACTTTGGAGTTCAAAGGCTTGACACATTCAACGATTCCCAAATCGTGGTTCTTCAATTCAAGGGGGAATAAAAGGCTAGGGAAAGGAGCCTACGGCATTATTAGGAACTGGTGAAGCCCCTTCTCGAACACTTCCACCATTACACCCTTACTTAAGTCCCTTGGGAGAAAAATCATAAGGCCGATGCTCTAAGTAAGTTGGCATCATCTGACCAGGACTTGCAATTCTAAGGGCACTTAATGGTGAAAATGTTGAGAAAACCTAGCTTTGAAGAAGAAACAATGGTAATGATGGTAGAAGAGCATGATTCATGGATAACGCCTATCATTAGCTATCTTCGAGATGGTACCCTCCTAGAAGATACCATTGAAGTAAGGAAGATCAGGCTGAAGACACCTAAATATGTGACTCACAATGATGTGCTTTAATGTCGAGGACATCTACAACCGGTTCTTCGATGCGTAGCCCTCCATGAAGTTCGGCACGAGGGCACTTTTATGCCAAGGAGTTCAGCACAAGGCCGCCTTCGTGCCAAGTGAATCTGTATGAGGCCTAGGCGCAAACTCCACCAATGCTCACTGGACGCACCCATGAGTTCCCAAAAATATGAAAATCCAGCTAAGTATGGACACGAACCATCCCATTTGGGACGGCCAGTTCCGTTCCATGTCCGAATTTTCAAGACCAGTAGGTGGGACGAGTGGAGAGTCACAGCCAGTGACAAGAATCTGAGCGAGCATCAACTTCAGTTAGCAGCCCGTGCAAAGATCTAGTAGTGCATACCAAGAGCTGTGTCTCATGCCAGAGTTCTCTGGCATGACCCATGTCAAAAAAATTGCCCGTACCAGAGAAGTTGGCACAGACCGTGCTAGGATCCATTGCCTCGTGCCAAGGAGAGGCATGGCCACTCACGAAACCAGCACCCCGTGCCATGGTGTGGAATAACCTGTGCCAAAAGACGGTGACCCGTGACAAGAGGCGGATGAACTAGGGTTTACAAAATTTTAGCCTATTTTTGGCCTATTTTTATGCCCAATCCCCTTCTCCTACACATAGAGCCATAGTCTACTTAGTTTCATACCAGAGAATACCATTTATTACAACTTTATATCTTTATATTGTACTTTAATTCAGAGCTTTTCTTTTCTTTCTTTCTTTCTTTTGTCTTTGTCCCAAAGGATGTGGAATTAAAATCTTCATTTCAATTCCATATCTAGGGAGTAGTTAACTAGCTTGGGGTGATTTGTATTCATGCTAATGATATGCAAGCTTCTTGAGATTCTTGATTCATCTACTTCTGTGCTTGGAATAATTGTGCTTGAACTTGTTGATTGTGAAAACCATGTTTTATGCTATTTCATTATGAATGATGCATTCATACATACATGGTAGTGTAGTTCATGCTAGGTAACATAAGATCTTAGGAAGTCTTAGGATGTGGAAAAAGGATAGAACACATGGGAGATGAGTGCACTCATTTCCTTTGATGCTAAATCTTATATGTGTTATGCCATGTCCTAATTGGAAAGAAGTGTCTTGGCATGCACGCTTCATATGTCACATGCTGGCCGGTCAATTTGCCAAATGTCAGCAGGAAAAACATACCTTTCTTGGCTTACCCCGATAGATTTGTTATATTGTATGTGGAAACTAGAGTTTTTCCTACTCTAGAGTCATCACAAGGTGTCTTTTCATTTCATTAGTAGCCATAGGGATTTTCATCCACATGTGAAGAGTTCGGATTTGTATTGCATCTTACTACAGATCTAACGATGAAACCTATGTGGGGCAATGCCACCATTGTATTCCTCTAAGCAGGGGCTTGTTGGCCTTGGAAGTGAGCAATTATTAGTGTTAGCGATAACGCACTTTCTAAACATGGGGAGATAGTGATATAATGCATAGTGGTAAGTAGTGGCACATGTGAGAGGCGGGAGAACATACCTGGCTATATCCACAAATGTGTGACATGAGCATAGGATAGATTAACTTGCATATTTGAATATATCGAGGATAGAAGCTACTTGTCAAGCATGTTATGCAAATACCGCCAAGTGTCTTAATTTAGATTGTGTGCTTTATTTTATTTTCATGTTTTGAAGTTGATAATAGTAAAACCAACCCCCCCCTTTTACTTGCATTATTAATCGCTCCTATCACTCTATCACTCGCACATATTGACAACCCGTGCCAGGTTTTGCTAATATTGACCTTTAAGCCCTAGCATCTCTATGGAGAAACCCTGGGCTTACCGCTAACTACCCTCATAGGCAGCATAGAAATCAAAAATGGGTGCAAAACTATAAATTTTATCTTTGACCGCATGTCCTCCGCTCAGGTTAATTTGCTACAACTAATGATCCAGGGTGGAAGCGGGTCAAATTTTGGAGTCGCTGTTGAGGCTTCTTTTCAACTTAAGCGTCAATTTAGCATAACTTGTTAGTAGAGTAAATAGTTTAGCTCTTGTTTGCTTTTTTTGTTTTTAGTTGATACTGTGATTGTTAAGCTCTATGATGGTTTGGCTTGTTGCCTTTTAATCTGTTTGCTAGTGTTAGAATCGGAAAGGTGTTGTTAAACCCTAGTTTATGGTACATACCCGTACTTCAAATCTAGGTGTTTTACACTAACCGACTGAGAACATAGATATTCGAAGGAGAAGGAAACAAATAACTAGGGTGGAGGCTCAACTGAGACAAAAAGAGATGATTGAGGAGACAACTGGATGTTAAAGGAGCTTATGGCTTATAACTAGGAGAGTCAACCACTATGCATCACATTCCCCCCTTTTCCACCGAACGTGAGTTGTCAATTAAAGAGTGGGATGATACATTGTTTTCCCACCTTCCATGGTATGGTGGAAGAGGACCCAAGCAAGCACTTGTCGGAGTTCCATTTGGTTTGCACCAATATGAAGCCACTCGATGTCTTAGAGGCCATCGAACAATTGGGAAAGAAGCATGAAATCTTTAAGAATAGAACAACACGGGAGATGAAGGATCTCGTAAATAGAGCCTTCTCGAGCTTCAAGAATCTATAAGTGAAAGTTGGGTAACTTGACACATCGGTGAGCCAATTAGAAGCCAAGGAGTCCAGCAAACTTCCTTCCCAACCGGAGATCAATCCGAGAAATGTTAGTGTACTCAAGTTGAGAAATGGGAAGGAAGTTTGTGAGTTCGAGAAGAAGATCATACAAGAGGATAACAGGGTAGTAGAGGCTACCAAGACACATTTTGAAGAAGAGGAAGTTGTGGTCAAGGAGGCACCTTCCAAGGAGCTTCCACAGCCCGAGGCACAAGAAACCATTCCACCCCAATTTCCAACTGATTTGAGGGTGAAGCCAAAGGTGGTGACCAATAATGCTAACATAAGAAAAGTCATCAAAAAGGCCGAGGTAACTATCCATATCTTGGATTTAATTGAACATGTGCCATCATATGCTAAATTTCTAAAAGTTACATGTACTAAAAAAATTAATAGGCAAACTAAGAGAATATGACATTTAAAAATGGGTGGTGTCGCCGTTGTGAATCATAAAAACATGCCTAAAAAATGTGATGACCCTGGAATGTTTTCTATCCCTATCTCTTTAGTTGGTAAGCTTGTTGAAAATGCCATGATAGACTTAGGTGTATCAATCAATGTGATCCCATTTAGTCTATATGAATGCCTAGAAATAGATGAGCTTAAGGACACTAGAGTGATTGTCCAACTTGCCAATCATTCCCAAGATAGTCCCTGTGGACTAGTAAATGATGTGATAGTGTGAGTGGGCAAGTTGGTTTTTCCAGAAAACTTTTATGTCCTAGATGTAGCGCATGATAGAAGTGCACCCCGATTCTTTTGGGGAGACCTTTTCTCAAAATTTCTAATACTAAATTTGATTTCCATTTGGGAACCCTAATCAAATTTCCATTTGGGAACCCGATACTTTGTCACTGACACGGTCAGTGACAAAGGCTTAGGTCCGTGCCAAGAGGCTCAACACGAGGGGACTTTTGTGCCAGAAAGTTTGGCACAAGGGGACTTTCGTGCAAGAGAGTTTGGTGCAAGGGGACTTTCATGCCAAGAAGTTTGGCACGAAGGCACTTTCGTGCCAAGAGGTTTGGCACGAGAGGGGCTTTTGGGACAAAAGTTTGGCACGAGGCTATGCTTTGTGCCAAGCCTTTCTAGTGCGGAAAGCTTATTTCCTTTTGCTTATTTGTCCAAAAAATGTAAATATTTTAAAATTTTCTTATCTTCTAGATCCAAAAATGCATTTTTGGCTCAAAATTTTTGAATTTCCTTAATTCCTTAGGATATTAATGCAAATAGTACTATTGTCCCCTAATGAGCATTTCCAAAAATATTCCATTTTATCCTAATTGTACCTCCCCTCTTATCCTCTAATTCTGAATTTTTAGAAGCATAGTACAATTCCTCACCCAAACACTCTTCAAGGAGCACTCTCACACACATATTCTTAGTACCCAAAATACTGAAGCTTTTTCTTCCAAAAACCAGCAATCTTCTTTGCTCTTTTTGTGTGGATCTTTCAAGTTTTAGCTTCAATTCACGGGTAATGTTCTTTACTTGTTTGCTTGATTGATATTGTGGTGGTGTTATTAAAAGTGATGTGCCCATTTTATACGGTTATATTAGGGCTTCTGGGATTAACTTTTATCACTTTTGTGCTCTAAATGTGACATTTTACCTTGAAATTATCTAAGGAGGGTTAAAAGAGACTTTTACGTTTTTATCACTTTTTAGAGAATTTTGTATGACAAGGTAATTTGTTTGAAGACTTTGGAAACTTTGAAGACTTTCAAGAATATCTTTGAAGATTTGAAGACTTGGATTTGATCTTTTTTTGAAGGCATGAAGAAGTGAAGAGAAAAGAAGGATGTGAGATATAAAAGAGAAAGAAGAAACAATGCTGAAATTTGTGTCTATCGTGAGGCCATCGTGATTCGCGACGGTACATCTTGAGGCCGTCGCGAGCACGTCGTGACTCGCGATGGACGAGTGGTCTGAATTTCTTCTTGATTTTCGTGCTATAAATACTCCCTTTATCCTCTCCTCTTCAACATCTTTTGCCATTTTTCTTTCTTCTGGTTTTTGGGTGTTAAAACCCTAGTTTTTCTATTCTTTCTTTTCTTAGTTTTTGTAGTTTAATTATGTGTTTTAGTTCTCTAGCTTAGTTTTATCTTTGGAGCAAAGGATTGAAGCTTCCGTTTCTTTGTAGTAAGAACCATTATATCTATCTATTTGGTGCTTTTGCTATTGTGCATTTATTGAGCTTTGAATGTTAATTGTTAATGTCATTGATGTTTTTGGGAGCTTGAGTATATGAATTGCTTGTTAGGGTTGGGAGAAAGTAGCTAATTCTCCCCTCTTTTAATGTGGAATCTAGAGCATGAGTTAGAGCTTCTTAAATGATGTTGGTGTGTTGATAATTGCTAGATGAATGTGATGATGTCGAACTCGTTGTCATGTTTGTCTCTTGTAGCAAACAAGAGAAGTCTATCAATATCGATCGTTCTTGACTAATCTTGTGCAAATGCATGAATTGGTTAAATGCTTAGACACTGTGTAGTGTTTATAAGTGTTGCTAAGCTTGTTGATTCTTCGTGCAAAATGCCATCAATGGGATACTCTTGGTAATAAGGGAGTCATTGGTGAGGTTTGACAAGAGATGTCGAATTCCCTCTTGCAAACTACTATCTAAAAAGGATGGAAGATTTATCTTCACAACAAGTAGTTGAAGTAGTGAATAGATTGTTTCACTCATTCTTGAAGCATTTGCTCCTTAGCATTTATGTATTCTTGATGCTATGTTTCACTTTATTTATGTCATATGTTGTTTTAGAATAGGAAGTGTTTGCATGATTGAAGCGTTCGAGTGTTAGGAAAGTGACGAATTCCTTAGCTCCTTTGCATGAATATCTATGAACATGAACTTAGAACTTCTTGTGCATAATGTGTTGTGATTCTTGCTAGATAGGTATGTTAATGTTAAGTCAAGCAATGAATGTGATAGAATGACTGAATGGTTCAATGATCTACATTTGGTTTGGAAGTGGATATCTGTTGCCCCCAAGGCTTTATCTTTTGTAGTTTTAAAACCCTTTTTCTTAGTTTTGTTTGGTGATTAGCATAGTTACTTAACCTTGCTAGTTATCTTGTCTTTTTACTTCATAACTTAGCACCACCAACCAACTAATACCCCCCCATTTACATGCTTTTATATGTATGTATATATATCTACTCCTAGCCTAATATCAACCTTTAGTGCCTAAATGCTTAGGAAGATCCCTCTTCTCCGTGGACGACCCCGACTTGCCGCTATATACTTAGTTGTAGATAGTAAGCATAAAAAGGGCCTGTAAATATTAACATTGAGAGGTGCGGCGACGGCCTCCCAAAAAGCATGAATCTTGAATAGGTATATGTGATTGAGATGTCTTTTGGATTTGAATGCATGATTTTGTGTTGAAGGTGGATTGGAGGAATTAATTGTTGTACTATTGTTCTTGGGATTTTCTATTCTTTATGATTTGAGTGATTCGGGGGAGACGAATCTTGCATGAATGATATATTGTTGATAGGTCTGTGAAGATTTACATGAGATTTTAATTTGATGAGTTTGATCTTGGATGAATAGCCTTTATGCTTAGGTTGTTGTTTTGTAAAGTTGGGCTATTTTCTAGGATTATCCTTGTTAAAAGAAAATTTTAAAACCATTTAATGATCATTATTGTATCACCACTCTTTCTTTCCCTTGTGTTTTAGGATACCTCCTAAGAATATAGTGGTTGAGAAGAAGAAGTCCACTAGGGGTGAGAAACGGAAGAAGGCAGTGAATGGTGCAAACTATGAGCCGAAAACTCCCGTTCCTCATTCACCCAAGTCCAAACCCGACGAGTTCATAGGCCTTACCGAGATCACCAGCACCTTTAGCCTAAAGATGGAGAAACTTGCGGGAGCCCAAGAGAGTTATACTCGAGATAGGCTTTGCTTGCAAAGACAGACTGTTTTCTCTTGGTCTACTCAATCTCCTGTCCTACTTATTTGACCGAGTAAGTCTAGAGGGGATTTTGGAGAAACACTCCAAAACCTACATCCGGTGGACCATAGAATTCCTAGCTACACTATGGACGGTGAGAACGGAGGATGGGATAAAGGCAATCAGTTTCAACTAAGATGACAAGGAGTACAAAATTACCCACCGGGGCGTGGTTAACACACTTGGGTGGAAGTACAGTAAGGAGATTCCTAGGACGCACAGTCTGGGAGCATCCTTCATGCTCGATAACATTTGGAGTCAACTTGCGTGTAAGGATCGGAAAAACTTATCAAAGAACACCACTGTGATTCATCCGACGTTGCATTATATTCATTGCCTCTTGGCAATGGACATATTTTGCCACAGTGAGTGGATGTTCATTGCCTTTGGGCAATGACTCTGTAGGGTAAATCTTACCCAAACATGGTAGGACTCTTAGTACAAGAATTCTTGACTATGGGAGATAGAAAGAGTGGGAAGATTGCATTGAGAGGCATGGTTGGTTTGTTGGCTCGATACCTAGATCATCTGATCCAACAAAGAGCACTGGACAATGTGAGGATAATGGGAACAAGATACAACATTGAGAAATCGGCCAATACTTTGATGGTTGGCACCACTACATCAGAGGGTATGCATGTTTGGTTATATGGTGGGGCGAGCACTTATAGTTTCATAGCTGTTTCACAATTGGAGTGCATCGCCATTAACCATGACACATGTTTGGATGATTTGTTTATTAAGTCGGACCAACGCTTTGAGAAGGATTTCTATAGGATCTCGGCCACCTTGAAGATAGAGATTTAGGAAGCTGATTGTGAGACTTCGTCGAGAGGGCAACCTAGTCATTCTTGCCTATCCACGGACATTCTCAACCAATTGCAAGAATTTTGGTGAAAAACTCTCAATTTCTTCCCAAATATTGCAAGAGGTGGTCAATGAAATAGGAGGAATGAGGACGCAAGTGTAAGAGCTAGCTACGGGGATTGACACTATGGAGGCGACGATTCAAGAGACGAGGTACATGAGTGGAAGCTTCACGAGCCGAGAGGAGGAAGGCCCTTTGGGGACCCAAGAGTGAGTGCCACTTTTCTCCCTACCTCATTTATGATTTACTTGCATTTTGATGTGAGCATTGGCTAAGTGTGGGGAAAGGAGTAGTGAGCACTTAGAGAGTTTCATCTTCGGAGTTCCTTTGTGCATTGGTTCATGTGTTTTTGTAATGGTAGATTTTTCTTGTTTTGCACTTGCTGGGGGAGTGTTTTAATTTATACTTGGTGGTTTGACATGCTATGCTAGGTTCCTAGTTTGCATTAGATAGGAAGTTTTAGAACTTGGTGGTGTATTTTTCATGTTTGTAAGTTTGTTCCTATGATCCCAATATTTTTCTCACTTAGTTACTTGCCTTGGAAACAATGCAAGGAACTAAGTGTGGGGAGGGGTTGGGAGACTATATTAAAAAAAAAGATCAAAACCCATACAAGTCTAAAACCCGAAAGGGTAACTTGGATATCATTGGAAAAATTAGGAAAGGTCTAAAGACCTAGGTAAAAGTGAGAGGCTAGGCCCGGCTAAGCTTACGAGCTTAGGAAAAAATGAGAGGCCGTGTGGAAAAAGGTGAGAACCCTTTGTGTGTTAAAGCTAGGATGAAAACCTGAAAGGGCTCCTTGACAAAATGAGAGAAATTGAGAAAAAACAAAAAACTAGGTTGACGATACATTTGACTCCTTAGTTGTAACTAGGTTGAGAATCACGAATTATCCCTATGTTACAACCAAGTTGACGGCTTTTGAATTTTCTTGGTTTTTATTTTAGGCTACAATGTTGAGTTGCTTTGGGATGACTTTTGGAAAAGTAATAAGACTAGCTTTACACTTATCTTCTTGTCTTGCTT
Organism: Rubia yunnanensis; assembly: GCA_037428765.1. Classification (NCBI taxonomy): domain Eukaryota; kingdom Viridiplantae; phylum Streptophyta; class Magnoliopsida; order Gentianales; family Rubiaceae; genus Rubia; species Rubia yunnanensis. The sequence continues at coordinate 24,162,567 of CM075065.1, forward strand.
TTTTCCACACTATATCAGGAAGTTAGATTACATATGTTCTTCAAAGAGTGTGAAAGTTGTGAGATTCTTACTCTTTTGGGGGAAATAGGGTAATCTAGGAATAAGTTAGGATCATTGGTTGGCTTATACTCACACACTACATGTGGCTTAAGTTTTTTCTTGTTCTTAATTACTCGAGGATGAGCAAACTTTTAAGTGTGGGAATTTTGATGTGCACCATTACACATGTGTTAACCAATGCACTTGGCATAATTTTTATGTTCTTTTGTTTGATTGATTATTGTTATAAGTCGAGTTTACGGGACAAGATGTTTAGAAGACCATGTTTTGTTTTCTTGTCTAAATCCTGCGTTTTGTAGACTTAATTAGTACTAATGGATATTGGGTATCCATGGGCTCCTATATCTTCCATTTGATCATCCTTAGTAGGTCGCCTGTTGATACTATTAGCTTACATTCTATGTGAAGGCCGTTTGCAAGGGCAGTAGAAGATATTGAAGGTTGTTCGCAAGGACGGTAGAAGAGACCGAAGTCCATTCACCTCTAGAATGGTAGTAGATGAAGTCCACGACATCAATGTGTGGTACAAGGAGATTGGAGTCAAAGATAGGTGGCTAAGGAATTCAAGGCTGCTAATGAAGAAATGTTGAATCATGGTCCGAGAGGTTCTACCCAAGTCTGGGAATGATCCAGGAAAAATTAGCCTTCAAGGCTGATTCCATTGAGTTTCTCTTCTCGAGTACTATAATATTGATTGCTAGAACTATCATTTTGGACTAATGTTTACCCGTAGTGAAAGAAAGAAGTTTAGCCAACCAAAGAACAAATTACCCGCACAAGAAGCTCGGCATGAAGGCACTTTCGTGCCAAGGAGTTCTGCATGAGACCACCTTTGTGTCAAGTGAATCTACACAAGGCCTTAGCGCGGATCGTGCCAGAGCTCATGTGATGTACCCACGAGTTCCCAAAAATGTGAAAATTTGGCTAAGTATGGGCACAGACCGTCCCATTTCAAACAACCTGTGCCGTTCCATATCCAAAATATCAAGATAAGTTGGTGGGACGAGTAGAGTATCACGGCCCATGATAGGTTTCTAAGCAAGCACCAACTTCAGTTGGCGGTCAATGCCAAGAGCAGCGCCCCTCTACTCAGAAGTCTCGTGCCAAGAGCTGCATCCCGTGCCAGAGGAGCTTGCACAAGCCTTGTCAAAGAAAGTGCCCCATGCCAAAGAAGCTGTCACAGCCCGTGCTAGGGTCCAATGCCCCATGCCAATTAGAGGCATGTCCGTGCATGAACCCAGTGCCCCGTGCTATGGCCTATGCCAAAGGACACAGCCCTAGGCCAGCAGGTCAACACGGCCCACACCAGAGGACGGTGGCCCATGACAAGAGGTGGCTGAACTAGGGTTTACATGATTTTGGCCTAATTTGGGCCTATTTTTAGGCCCTATCCCCTTCTCCTATATATAGAGCCATAGTCTACTTATTTTCATACCGGAGAATACCATACACTATAACTTTGTATCTTTATATTGTACTTTAATTCAAGAGCTTTTCTTTTCTTTCTTTATTTCTTTTGTATTGGTCCTAAAAGATGAGGAATTCAAATATTCATTTGAATTCCATGTCTAGGGAGTAGTTAGCTAGCTTGGGCTGATTTGTATTCATGCTAATGATATGCTAGCTTCTTGAGATTCTTGATTCATTTACTTCTATGCTTATGAATAATTGTGCTTGAACTTGTTGATTGCAAAAACCATGTTTTATGCTATTTCATAATGAATGATGCACTCATACATACATGGTAGTGTAATTCGCGCTAGGCAACATAAGATCTTGGGAAGTGTTAGGATGTGGTAGTAGGATAGCAAAGTAGGTATGTAGAGCCTATGATTAAGGGTGAGATAAACAAAGAAAATAGAACCATATTGTGTAGTAGACGACACATATCCATCAGGTAGCATAACATTCACAGTATCGATAGCAGTAGTAGTATCACTAAGAGAACCCTTGTCATCGGTCATGTGATATGAGGCTCTCGAATGAAGAATCCAAGGCAAAGAAAACACACCTGACCCATGGTCAGACAGAGAATTAAGATGGATTAGATAAATGCATGGTCGTGCTCCATTGGTAATCACAAGGAGCAGGGCCAAAATCAGAATGGGTAGGGGCACTACCATTGGAGGCCGCCACTGCAAACCCTGGTAGAGACATGGCAGCACCGGCAAATAGCGTTGGAGGTGGACAAGCGGCGGCAGCAGGAACACCCGATGTAGCGGCGGCAGCAGGAACACCCGATGTAGCGGCGGTGATCGGCCGAGGAGCTGGCACCGTCTTTTTGGTAGTGTTAGCTCTCTCTTTCATCTCCGTGTACCATTCTGAATAGCCTCTGAGCTGGAAACATTAAGCTTTGTCGTGATCCTTGCGATGACAATGTGTACAGACAAGATTCTTGCGACCAGCTGAAGTGAGGACAACTGTCGAAAAACTCGTCGATGGTGGCCATCATGTGACATACGCCAAGGAGTCAAAAGAACGCTCGCAAGACCGGATGACAGCTCAGTAATTCTCCTCCAATCTGAGCAACAAGCGCATAGATGGGCATGACTAGTGGCGATGGCTCAAGACTCATGATATGGGATTGCAGGGTGTGATAGCCTTCATCGAGACCAGAGATAAATTGATAGAACAAATCTTTCTCTTTCTCTTGGAAGGCACGAGCGGAAAGATTATAGGTGCACAGGGGTTTGCAAGTTTCACAGGGGGAAAGTAAAGGAGGACGCAGGAAGTTGTAGTTCCCAAACAACTTCTTCAGATTGCCAAAATAAATGGCGACAGTCTGACCATTCTGCCGACAGTTATGAATATCTTCGCACATCTGCAAGTTTTCATACTATCACGAAGGGTAAAACGTGCCTTCATGTCATCTCACAGTTCCTTATCTGTGCCAAAGGCATTGGTAGAGGAACACAATGTCTGATCCAGGGTAAGTGAAATCCAACAGACAAGGGTAGCATTAACTCCAGGCCAATCAACAACACCAGGATGATCATCCTGGGGTTTGGCAATGGATCCATCAATAAACCCAATCTTGTTCTTGGCAAACATTGCACGACAAATTCCATCAGACCATTCAAGGTAATTCTCTTAACCCTTCAGGATGGTGGCTGCCATAACCAAACGAACACTGTCAGAAGAGCCAATAAAGTAAGGATTGTTCGGTAGGCGACCAAAAGGTACATGAGGCATAGGGCTAGATCGTAACTGCAACTGTTTCAGTAAAGCTCCAATCACCTCATCGCCATTCATGTTTTGCAGCTTATTGTCCTCAACTTTAGCATCGATGCAAGCCTGATCAGCGGCATCGGGACTAGCTCCAGAGGTAGACATAGTGCAAGATCTGAATCGGCGGCAAACCGAAAGTGGCAGCGGAGGATCGAATCAATGGGCGACGGCACGTGAACTACATTCCTTAATAGTTGGAAATGCTCTTATTAAACGCAGAAATACAATTAGAAACCAATTATGAAAAACATAAAAAAATCATGCATGAGAATATATCACTACAATAGACTTTGCATTTAGTGGCGAGTAAAGCCCATGACTAAAAGTGTAAACATAGTTTGACTGATAAATGCAATATAATATAATTTATCTTAATTCAACCCTTTAAATATCAATATCAAAGGAACAAACTCAATTTTAAAGTGAAAGTACAATTTTTGAATGGAGAACATACTCCCCTAAACCGACAGGAAAACTTTTTGATCAATAAATTCGAAGTCATCAGAGCGAAAATTGCAACAGCTTTCTTACTAGTTGAAGATAAGAAAAGGGCCTCCGAACATCTACAAGGTTACATGGTAATGATCACACGAAGAATGTCAATCTTCAGGATCTTCGCGCTTTTGTTTCTTCCATTTGTAGGAAGCTTCCAAAAACTTGAGATTCGTGGTGTGCATTTCTTCAGGGAACAGATAATCGAAGTACTCCTCGTACCCTGTTGGACCATCCTCGGTCTCTATTTGCCTACTCCTCTTGACTTTCTTTGGCAGTTTCGAGCGGACCAGATCGATATTGCCAAGCTCTCCGAAGCTAGTCTCCATGTTTAGCCACTCTTCAAGAAGCATAGCCCTTTCCTCTTTTTGGTCAGGTGCACAAGTCGTGAAGTGGGTTAAGGATAGTTCAAATACACGTCTTGTTCGCTGAATGCAAATCTCCTTGTGTTGAAGATCATCTTCGTACCCTTGTGCAGCAGTAGCCTCAAACTTGGCGTAGCTTAACCAGACCTTCAAGTGTTTGGTGCGGTTCAGGAGGCTCTCATATAGGGCTCTAGCTCTTTCAAATTCATCTACTGATATCTCAAAGTCAATATATTCCTTCCATAACAACTCAGGCATGTCTAATGCAGGTTGGCAGATAGCAAGCTCAAAAATTGCCCGAGCTCTTTCATTTTCAGCCAAAGATCTTTCCATGTCTGCATACTTGCTCCAGGCATAGCAACTCTCCGGTGACAATTCCAGATATTTGGCATACAGTGTACGGCAACGATCTATGTTTAGCAGTTCCAGTTCTATTTGGATATATTTCTTAAAAATCTTATCCTTAGGAGCCATTCCAATTGCAGTTCCAAGTATCTTTCTTGCTCCTTGGAGATTCATCTGTCGGATTTCAAATTGAGCAGCCATCAACCATATCTTTGCAAATGAAAACTTCTTGTGGGGAATATAGCTTAAGCACAACTTGTAAACTTGTCGTGTGCGTTCCACATCCTGACCCTCGAGCTCCTCATACAATGCATAATTGATCCATAGATAGATGTATCTCTGCCAATACCGCTTTTCCTCAGCTGGAGGCAGGTTTGCAATGGCGCGCTCATAAACATCCCGTACCTTTTCTTTCACACCAACACTCTCTTCCAATCTCACATAATCGAACCAGGCATCATAATTCAACGGATTCTTCCTCACCTCCTCCTCATACTCAAGTCTCCCTTTCCCAACAATGGCATCCTCAATCCCCTCCTTATCTCCATACTGTTTCTCCAACCCCACCAACTTCCTGTACAAATCCTCCGCACTCCCCCTCTTGGGTATGTGGTCCAGCGCAAACTTATAAATAAACCTCGCTCTCTCAACCTCCTTACACTTCTCTTCAAACTCCCCGAATGCAACAAACAACTCCTCAACCTGATCGTCTTCACCCAGCTTCTCAACCGCTCTCTCATAACAGTTCCTCGCTCGAGCAATCTCCCCATTCTTCATCTCGAACTTCGCAAACCTAATCCATGCAGTGACCTTCGGGTGCCAGTCCACCAGCCTCTCGAAGATGCCTCGAGCCCGCTCCATCTCATTGTACCTCAGCTCGAACTTAATGTACGAAAACCATCCCTGCTGGTCAGGCTGCCATTCCATCCACCGCTCAAAAATCTGCCTTGCTCCGGCCACATTCCCGAGCATCTCCTCCATGTGGATGTACTTATACCACAGCTGATCCACCCGTGGCAGCAGCGTAACTGCCCGGTTCCACACATTCCGGGCGTGATTAACGAACTTGTTCTTCATCTCCACATCGGCGTACATGAGCCACATGGTGTGATCCTTGTAGTCCACCTCCAGCGCGCGCTCCCACACCGAGCGCACGCGCTTAAAGTCCTTCTGCGTCTCCTCCCACTTGGCATACTTCACCCACACACTCTTGTTCCATCGGATTCGCCGGATTAGGTCTTCGAATTCCTTGCGCTTCCGGAGGCGGTAGTCCCCGAGCTCTGTGGGGTCGGTGATCTTCTGCTTCGGAGGACGGATTTCAGCCTCATGACACTCCCGCGCATCCCGGGTAATCTGCTCGGCGGTGATATGAATCGCCGCCGAGGTTTTGTTTTTGGCTTGCGTCGACCGTGGGAGTTTGACGGCGGTCTCTTTCGCCGTTAGGAACCCTAAATTCGGGTCGGATTCTCTGTAATCCGCCATTGTGATTGGACCGGGGTCGCCGGGAGTTCAGTCGGAATATTGCCGGAGACGGAGGGATGTGGATTGCGATTTTGCCCTCAGGTACCAATCACATTATTATATATATAAGCATGTAGCTATCAATTCTCCCTTTTCCTTGTTGGAAAAGGTTCCCTTTTTCACCCTGCCTTTAGTTTAACAAGTATGTGTATTAAAATCATGTAAAATTAAGGATTCTTTTCTTCTCCTTTCACACCCTATTTAATAGGGATTTTAACGAGGCGAAGCGGGTAACAATTATAATACCTTTGTGATCATGTCTCTCCAAAATTTTTATACTCATACCTCCCATCATCAATGTCTGTTACAATATTAAAATTCATCTCCATCCTTCGGATATTATTTAAAATCGACCCCCAACCCATCATCCATTTGAGTCTTCATATCCACTTCAAATTTAGTTTACTCACCCCCTTTATATCTCCAAAAAGCACCTAAATTTTACTTTAAAATTAATAATTTTAATGTTAAAAGTTTAATAATATTTGCATGAAAATATTTTAAGTAAAACATGTGCATTATGGATAAATAATAATTTATTATATAATAAATTAGTGTGTACATAGCAAGTATAGTGGGGTTGAGCGATGGTGGGGCGGGTATGAACTAATATAAATGCCCGACCCACTACCCATGGCGGGTATCGATTTTCATACACATATTTGACTCACTCCACAAAAAATACACCCATACCCACTCCATTGGGGTGGTTGCGGGGCGGACCTCCACCAAAACCCGCCCCACTGCCATCCCTACCTATTATCTTTTCCCAACATAGTATAATAGAATTTCCTCACTTAATGTTTTCTTCCAGATCTGTTGTCAACCAACGGTACTAAAATTATTTTAACTACAATAAACAATAACTTAGTACTAGTGGAGTCCCACTACACATTGTGATGTGCCGCAATATGCCGTCATTGTTATGCCGCCATTTATCGGCGGGAATCTACAAGACAAAGCCCCTGGAGGTGTCTGACGGGAAGAGGCTCCAACGGCCAAGTAGGCGAACAGGAATACAAGAGTGTAATTAGGAATGAATAGTTGAGTATGTAGGATTACCTTTAGCCTTTATATAGGTAAGCAAGTAGGACAACTATTTTGTTTGCTTGTGGAGGAAGTACACTCACCTTAATTGGGCCGGCCCAAAAGGGGTGCACCCAAAGGGTAAAGCCTTGGACCAGCGATCGACTATATAGGTACTTAGGCCTATACAGATTTACAAAGTATCAATAAGCCCCTAGAAAATTGAGAGTTCGACCTTCGAATTTTATCCCGAGATCGGGGGTTCGAATCCGCACTTACATCTATGAATTCGTCGTTACCCCTTTTAACAGAGCACCTTCGAATAAGTGATTGGATGAGAGTACTACCCTTCAGAATCCCTTAACGCCCTAGGGTACGATTTTTGTATCACAATGGTAAGTTAAGGGTTCATTCTGAGTTGGCTTCGAACTTATCGTCTGAGAAGATAAATGTGTCGGGGGTCCGACCCTCGACTTTATAATCGGTGCTAAGGCCTAAGGTCCTTAATCATATCTTTTTTATTTACCGGGTGGCCTCTGTGCCCCAGTAGCCCAGGACAGGGGTTTGGGCCCGGTCTTCTAATCTGTGTTGGGGCCTTAGTGGGAAGATGATGGGGGATTCAAATCTTAGTTTGTTGATCCTCGGTAGAATCTAAGGTCTGTTAACCCCCAATATCTTAAAGATAAGGGATTCGAAACTTTTTTTTCCAATATGTGCTAGAAAGCGGGGTATTAAGATCCATGTACTTAGCGATAAAGGATTCAACCTTCAGCCTTCCTGATCTGTGCCAAAAAGCGAAGCGTTTGGATCTCTCTGCTAAGGAGTAGAGGTTACGAATCTATTACCCAATGGATGGGGATTTGTCCTCTAGCCTTCTGATCTGTGGCAGAAAGCGAGGCATTTGAATTTCTCCTCTAAGGAGTAGGGGTTTCGAAACTACTACCTAGTAGATGGGGGTTCGATCTCTAGCTTTCTAGTCTGTGCTAGAAAGCCAGGCGTTTGAATCTATCCAATAAGGAGTTGAGGTTACGAAACTACTACCTAGTGAATAGGGATTTATCCTCTAGCCTTTTGATATGTACCTAAAAGCGAGGCATTTCAATCTCTCCGCTAAGGAGTAGGTTTCAAAACTACTGCCTAATGGATGGGGATTCAACCTCTAGCCTTCTTATCTGAACTAGAAAGCGAGGCGTTTGAATCTCCCCACTAAGGAGTTGAGGTTACAAAACTACTACCCAGTGGATAAGGATTCGTACTCTAGCCTTCTGATATGTGCCAAAAAGTGAGGCATTCGAATCTTTCCGCTAAGGAGTAGGGGTTTCAAAACTACTGCCTAATGGATGGGGATTCGATCTCTAGCCTTCTGATCTATGCCAGATCGTGAGGCATTTAAATCTCTCCACTAAGGAGTACAAGTTACGAAACTGCTACCCACTGGATAGGGATTCATCCTATAGCCTTCAGATCTGTGCCAGAAAGTAAGGCGTTCGATTCTCTCCGCTAAGGAGTAGGGATTTTGAAACTAAGCCTAGTGGATGGGGATTTGACCTCTAACCTTCTGATTTGTGCAAAAAAACTACGCGTTTGAATCATTCCACTAAGGGGTAGAGGTAACAAAACTACTACCCAGTGGATGGGGATTTGTCCTCTAGCCTTATGATATGTGCCAGAAAATGAGGCATTCAAATCTTTATACTTTGGGATAGAAAGGTTCAAAGCTCATTCTTCTAATCTTGCGCTCGAATTTGAGGCATTCGAATCCATTCCTTGGGGGCAAGATATTCGAATCTCGGCTTTCTAATCTATGTTAGAATCTAAGGTATTTGAATTCCTATACAAGGAAATATAGAGTTCGAACTTGGGCTCTAATTTATACTAGAGTCTGCGTTGTTCGGACTTAGAGCGAGAAGTAGAAATGTTACGGGGTCGGGCATTCAATCCCATTTTTGGGCGCGTGATGTCCAGATAGGGTTCCATGCACACCACTTCCCCAAAAATGCCTTGGGTTTCTCCCCCCATACGACTAACTTTCCCACGTTCTTACTTTTTGTGTGGCAGACTGAGGTAATGATTACCTCTTTTTTACCTCTACATATAAAGAGCTCCTTAGATCTTCAATTTATCCACATCTTTTTTCCACCCACTCTTTCATAGCAATTCTAAGGCATCTTTTGCTTGTTTCCTTCTCAGAGGTCCTGTCAAAAATTCTAGCAACCAAACCAGTAAGTCCTCTAACCCTTCTCCTTTATTAAATATACCGCAAACACCATTGATGGGAAAAAAATCCATTCCAGATTACTTTCCAACAATTCCTCCATCTGATAGCGAGGAAATTCCCTACCTGCAAGACTCCGACGTTGTTCCATCGCCGACCGCCGGCTCTCACTCAACCACTGTGGAGGAAGGGGTAGTTCTACTGGTTGTTCAACACCACTCAAGGGATACTAGAAAAAATTGATTGTTTCTAAATCCTAGGTTCCAAAGGGGGCTTAGGTTCAAGAGGATAAAAGGGGAGTCCATTTCCAAGAAGGTCTTGAATTATCTGACCACTTTTCTCCTTTGGGTTAAACTCCCGAAGGATTTGAAGTTGGAGGTCCTCCGGGAGGATGAAAATCCTATGGAAGTCAGGCCAGGTAGGTGTGCCATGTACGAGTGCCAGGTAGGTGTGCCATGTATTAGCGCCACCTTCGATTTGGTTATGTTTCCCCTTTTCCCCTATCCTCTCTTATCTTCTCGTGAAACATCAATTCAATTTGGGCTAGCTACATTTTGAACGTCATTATTTTGGTTATGGTGATCCTAACTCATTACAACAGCTTGGGTATAAACTCTAGCTACAAGCTGTTCTTGTCCCTTTATTACATATACGCCAATAGGCCGGTGATGCATGAGGCTACCAAGGTTAACGGGATTGTCACCCTCAGGAATAGGTTTTCGGACCACCCCATCAAGATCTCTTCAAACTACAAGGGGTGGAACCATACCACTAGTTACACCTTCGAGTGCGAGGCCAAAGGGTATTATGTGCCTGGGTGGAATCTGAAGCCCAAGTACGAGAATCCTGCCACCTATATTGCTCCGAAAGAAGTGATGGCCTCTAGGGATTAAATTATGAGTAGTTTCTGGGACATATCGAGGAAATTTGATTATGTCTTGCTGGAGGAGGTCTACGACTTGATCAACCAGCAAAGCCGGTCCATATCGAGCCCCTTTCTTTGACTGAACCACCAAAGGCCCCTTCGGGCAAAGGGAAGGCGGAAAAATAAATTTGAAGGGGGAAAGAAGCCCAAGAAAACAAAGAGAAAGGTGCCTCTGACTACCGATGAGGCAGCACTGAAAAAGCAAAATAAAACAATAGGTGATGGTACCTCCAAGCCTTCGAATCCTCTTTCGAGACCTGATCTGCTACCTGTAAAAAACGTGACGGAGATTTCTTTGAGGAGTTCGTCTCCCCCTTGAGAAGGTATTTGTGATACATTTTTTTTTATTATTATATGAGCATTATTCTCCTTTACATTACTTACCCCTTTCTCATTTTGTTATATCTGTGAATTTTGCTAGCATGCTCGGTCTTAGAGACGTGGAGAAGGAGATCATTGTGGAGGAGGTCTAATCGACCCCTCATGTTATCGTGTAGTTGGAGCCCCTTTCTGGGGTTTAGAATGAAGTCCCCACAGACACTTATAACAACAAGTGCCACCAAGAGAATGGGGGAGGGGGTCTTCACATAGCCCCTCTCCCTAAAGAATATGGGTTAGCGAGCCCGTCGTTGTGGAGCCTCAAGTCCAGGGCTCCAAAAATGAAGAATCCCTCGTCGTGCACCAAGCCAAGGACCTTTCAAGGGAGGTTGACACTACCCCTCTGGGTGCCACTGACACTGCCCTAGTCGCCATCCCAGGGGTGGCCACCATTTTAGCCTCTCTGGACTTTTTGTTCCACAATTTTAAGGTGAAAGCCAGGGAGGCTAAGGTCAATAAGGTGAAAGAGCTCAAGGAATAGCTGAAGCAAATGACCTCCCGGAATAAGGAGAAATTGGAGAAGAAGGCCTTCGACTATGCGGAAAAAAAGTTAACGAAGGCGGCCACCAAGCACGAGCAGGTGATCGAGAAGCTATACCTCAAAAACGATGATCGATTGAAGCTGCTCAAGACACACCTATCAGAGACCCAAGAGTTTTCCAAGACCCTTGCCAGCGATAAGTCTCAGTCTCAGCTGGCCAAATTCTATTTTCCCGAGCAGCAGACCTCCATGGTTAAGGCTTACACAAACAAGCGTGAATACCCAGGGGTTCCGGGACTTCTTTGGACCCCTGTCCAAGGTTCTGGTGGGACTTACGGGCACCAATCTCACCACCTCCATTTACAAGAACCTTCCAGCCGAATGCGCCACAATTGTGGATGTTTACAAAAATAACACTTAGCCGAAGAAATTGAACCACTTTTGGTGGAAATCCGTTCGGGATAGGGGTATCAAGCTCCCCATGCTTGAACATCTGAAGGCCTTTGGCAAGTGTTTTTCGGTGGAGGACATTTGTAGCTTGGAGGTGGATGAAGACAAGAGGTGGAGTGAGCGAAACCCCCTGACTATTCCAAGGGCTCGTTGTAGGCATACCCCTTCAGGCTCGTTGTAGGCGTACCCCTTCGGGCTCATTGTCGGTGTACCCCTTCGGGCTCATCTCATGCCGATCATAGCACAGAAAGAAATATATGAGTTTAGAAACATCCAATGTATTATTTCTATGTTTATAATTAATGAAATTTTTAGATTTTAGACTTGATGCCATACCCCCCCCCCCAGCTTCAAAGGGATACTATCTTCTATTTCTTTTTCCAAGTGATGTAGGAATGGTATCACCAGATCGAAGAGTGAGCGTGGGAGCACAAAATCAAGACTTCTCAATTCTCGTATAAGTCTGTTCGGCTCAAGGAGGAGCTTCGAACTACTCAAGAAGAACTTAGTCTTTAGCACAATGGCCTCCTTGAGAAACAAAGGGAACTCCTTGACGAACTCAATCATTCGGAAGAGGAAAGGGATTCCCTTTCCGCGGCTAAGAGTGGGTTCCCAAGTATTGCATGCTTACAAGGAGGCTAAGTGGTGGCCACGAAATTTGAAGAAGGAATGGGGCTTCAAGTTTTGAAGAAGGAATGGGGCTTCAAGTTCCCATGCTGCTCTGGAAAGGAGTGGGGTTCCCGGCCCAACTAGAGCAACCCCTCCAGAGGTTCCAGAGGGGGGGTTATACTGTATTCTCTCGTTTAAGCCAGTCCTCTAGGGTTCCTTCTTCTGAAGCGGATCCTAGTCTCTCCGTTGCTTCCAACTCTCAGTTTGCTCCTTTTAAAGCCCCTGTTCCATGAGTGAATACTGAACCGAACACCTCCGGTTGAGGAAGGGGTGGTTCGAGTTCGACCGAAGGTTCTTCAAGAGGCAGGGGTTGGAGCAGTGCACGCAGAAGTCATATGACTTCTCCAGACTCCGAAGATGCTGAAGAAGTACCCCTGGCAAGGAGGCCTTGGGACTAAGGACTTAGTAGGGATAGGTTTAATTCTAAGTAGTCAGTTATTGTAACTTTAACGTGCCTTCACTTTACTTTATCATCCTCCTCAAGTTGATGAGAAAGTTGATAAAAATGTGTGAACTTCTACTGAAACAGAGAGACTGTATATTATAAGATGAGAACATACATAAAAACTTTCAAACAAATTCAGTTTCAGATCGATAAAAGTTTATGAAAAATTATAAGTAAATGAACGAAATTAAAATTCTAGTTCAATTCATAAAATGGATATATATAAACATTGTTTTGTGAATAAAATACGATAAAAATAATTATTACAACATATAATAATTTATAAAGATATAAAATAAATAAATATGAATGAAAATCTAATACTCTTCTACTAATGATAATAAAAAATAAAAAAAATTTGTGCTCAATGTCTATACTCCCTTTGTTCCTCTATTAGTGGTACACTCTCCTTAATGAGATGTTTCTTGTTATTCTAAATCAATTATATCTATATTACCCCCCTCCCCACCAAGAGAAGCGTAGAACTGGTCGCAATGCAAAACTTGAAATGTAAGAACTCAAACTAAAGATGAGGTAACCCCTTTGTAGAGATGGTAGCAAGATGAAAGTTCATTGAAACATGAGCAGCATTGAGCCTGCCATAAACCACCATCTCACGCAAATAAGGATAATTAATTTCAATGTGCTTGGCTCTCATGTGTGAAACTGGATTCTAAGCCAGAAAGAAAGCACTAATACACGAAAAAACATGAAGCCTATGAATTGACACATGTAAATCTTGAAGAAGATTCATCAACCAAGCTAATTCTGAGAACACGTAAAGCAAACAAATTTGTGCGAAACTGAAGTCTATAGTGAAGAGTACGACACACATAACGTAAAATTTGTGTAGCTGCTTAGAAATGGTCATCACTGGGAGCCTACATGAGCTGACTGACCGTATTCACTGCATCAAACAAGTCGAGACGTGTAACCGACAGATACTAAAATGCACCAACTAGAGATCATTCAAGTGTAGGATTTATGAATGGCTCAACGGAAGAGCTAAGAAGCTGCGAAAAAGCCACAAATGAAATGGCAACATCCGTGGAATCCTGCATCCCTGTGTGCAATAAAATGTCCGTGGCGTATCTGGCCTTACCTGGGAATAAGCCGTCAGAAGTACGAACAACCTTCTAACAAAATTTGCACAGTGCCAAGATCGGTAATCTTGATTTCCTAATTAACCCGATCAATAACCTTGCAAATGAGACGACCATCATTCCTGGTGAGAATAATGTCGTCAACATAAACCAACAAATAAAGAAATGAGTCACCCTGAGAGAACAAAAATAAAGATGTATCAGAAGAGCTTCATACAAAACCCAAGCCAATAAAAAGGAGCTAAAACATTGAAATCAAGCACAAGGAGCCTGCTTTAAACCATAAATGGCCTTGCATAGATGAAAAATATAATATAGACGCATGGGATCTTTGTATCCAGAGGGTTGCTCCATATAAACTGGAGAGTCAAGAATGTCGTTGCTACCTCTGTCAAAGACTTAGATACCGACCCACATAAGCCCAAATTAATTTAGCCCAAAATAAAGTCCAATCTCCAAAAACCATATGCCCTTAGACCCGGGTTATTCTTTGCGCGTTTAAGAACCTAGCCCCCGGCACGTGTAACCTAAAACCCTATCTTCATAAACACTTGCGCTGTCAATCTGTTTGCTCTATTCGGGTCAAAAGACCAAGTTGTATTATCCGAAGTTATGCAAACCCTAGCCCATCAGAAATTTTTCCAAGATCCTCGTGGTGCCTTTAAAATTGCTTGAAAAAACACACCTTGTTGCCGATTGCATCAAAGAGGGTCGGCAGAGATGAAAAATACCCAGCCAAGAGAAGAAGGAAAAGTCGGCAGAGACGAGAAGAGCTGGCCGGTGATACTGGCGAATAAGTGGTGGAGCCGTGCAAAGAAGTGGGGGAGCCGCTAGCACCACCATGCTCCATCTGATAAAATTTTGTTTTGTGAAAACATTCGATGAAATAATTAATACAACATATATTAATTTATATAGATATTAAATAAATAAATATGAATGAAAATCTAATACTCTTCTACCAATGATAATATACTCCCTCCGTCCTACCTTAAATTACAGCTTAATCACTGCACACCGTTCAAAAAACATGTTTGATCGTTAATATGGTCAACTACGTATAATAACAACAAACAAAAAGTTATTTTTTAGAAACTACTTGTTACGACGAATTTAACAATATCACATACAATAATATTATGTCTCACATATCTATTCAAATATGAGGTCAAACTTTGATAGATAATAGTGCCACGAAATAAGTGAGTAATTTAACCTAAGACAAAGGGAGTAAAAAGTTTTCTGCTCGGTATCTATGCAAATATTAGGAGTGCAACATATAAACCATGCATTTTTTTATGGTGCAGTTCCACAATTTTTTAAAATTTGAGCCTAGTTACTAGATTTGTTAATACAATATTTTACCTATTTCTTTGGAAAGTTGTTTGTCTTCTTCCTAGATGTTTTCCTTGTTGGAAAAGGTTTCCTTTTGCACCCTACCTTTGGTTTAATTAGCATGTTTATTAAAATCGTATAAAATTAAGGATTTTTTTCTACTCCTTTCACACCCTATTAATAAGGATGCCAATTGGGTGGGACAAGTACGAATTATTGTACCTCCATATTCATGTCTATCTAAAAGTTTTATACCTATATCCTTCCTCCATCACTCATGGTGAGTACAATATTAAAATCTACATCCGCCTATCATGTATCATCTAAAATTCACCCCCACCCCATCACCCACTTGGATCTCAAGTACCAATCACGTTATTATGTATATAAGCATCTAGCGATCAATTCTCCCTTCTTCTTGTTGGAAAAGGTTTCCCTTTTCACCTTGCCTTTAGGATTCTTTTCTTCTCCTTTCACACCCTATTTAAAGGGATGGCAATGAGCGGGGCGGGTACGAATTATGTTACTTCCATATTCATACCTATCTAAATTTTTCTACCAATACTCCTCCCATCATCCATGACGGGTACAATATTAAAATCCACCTCCACTTGGGTCTTCATACCCGCTTCAAATCTGTTTTACTCACCCCCTTTATATCTCCAAAAAATACCTAAATTTCACGTTAAAATTTATAATTTTAATATTAAAAGTTTAATAATACTTACATGAAAATGTTATAACTAAAACATGTGCATTATGGATAAATGATAGTTTTTATATAATAAATTAGTGTGTACATAGCAGGTATTGTGGGGGAGGGAGGAGCGGGTATTGTGGTAGGGGGGGAGTGGGGGATGGGGCGGGTATGAACTAATATCTATGTCCGACCCACTACCCATGACGGCTATCAATTTTCATACCCATATCTGCTTCACCACACAAAAATACATCTATACTTGCCCCATTGGGGATGAAGTGGGGCGGACCTCCACCAAAACCCACCCCACTGCTACCCCTACCTATTATCTTTTCCCAACACAATATAATAATCCCTCTGTTTCACTAAGAGTGGCATACTTGCCTTATTGAGATGTTTTTTTAAATGGCACACTTTCCATTTTTGGCAAGATTCTTACAATCTCATCCACTCATTCTACTTTTTACTTTCTACACTCAATTTCAACCTCTCATTTTCTTCACATTAATCCAAGAGTCTAAACCTAGTGTGCCATCATTAGTGAAACGAAGGGAGCATAATTTCTTTACTTTATATTTTCTTCCAGATCTGCTATCAACCAACAATACAAAAAATTATTTCAGCTATGATAAGCATTAACTTAGTACTAGTGGAGTCACATTACACGTTGCACGGTTAGTAATATTTACTTTTAAAATTTTCAAATTTAACATTTATTTGGACGATACAATATTAATAAGTTTTTATTCAAGATAACCTGCCCAGTTTCTTGTATTAAAAAATTAGTGAAAGATCCACCATACGTTGTGCAGTGTTTTAATTAAAAGTTTAGTGTAATTAATATGTAATATTTGTATCTCAATTTTGAGAAAAAATTAAATAAAATTATAGAAAAAAATCACCAAGGAATAACCATATGAATCATAAAAGTAACTGAAACATTTTATTTACCGCTGACAAAGAATTAACCATAAAAAATCAATCGACGACCATTGAAGTGCATCCACACCCCAAATTTTTTACTGCGTTTAAAAACCCAAGCATATGCTTCTTGTGATCCAAGGGAACAAGCCGAGAATTATCTATAATCCTCTAGTAGGATAGAGTTATACTCGAGAAACAAGGTGATTAAAAAATCAATTCAGCAATCCTAGAGTTGTGCAATAAAAACATATTCAGCAATCCTAGAGTTGCTTTTTTCGCAATCCTACGGTTGGTAATATTGACTCTAA
Organism: Rubia yunnanensis; assembly: GCA_037428765.1. Classification (NCBI taxonomy): domain Eukaryota; kingdom Viridiplantae; phylum Streptophyta; class Magnoliopsida; order Gentianales; family Rubiaceae; genus Rubia; species Rubia yunnanensis. Next base: position 24,179,537 of record CM075065.1, read on the forward strand.
TGTACTCAAGAAAATCTAAGATTACAGGAAATTACCTATGATTCCACCCACTCAGAATCAGACCTAATCAAATTTAATGAGAAAAAGGCACAATTAATTAGAGCATTAAAGGAAAAAAGAAAAATTCTGGAAACAAAAATCAAGGACTAACTGGATTAAACTTGGAGATAATAACACATAGTTTTTCCACTAAACTGTAAAGGAAAAAAACTGCAAGCTACATATCTCAAAAAATTAAAAACAGACAGGGACAATGGCTAGATAACTACTCAGAAATCCAAAAAGAAGCCGACATTGAAAACAACACACTGCGTGCGAAAACACACACTGAGTGTGCGACTGTTTCTTCCATCTGAGCTCTAGCCTCCACCTTTCTCCGGCACCGCCAAATGGCGGAGCCACCAAATCTCAGCCCAAAGCTCCCAATCTCATATGCCCAAGCTGTGAACCAAGAACTTCGAGAAGCGCTCAACCTCCCACTACTAAACCCTATGGCAGCTCTGAACTCTCCCTTCGTCCCCAAAGCTAAAATCGATCGTTTGGGAGAGCCGGGCCTCCACTTCACGGAGGAGGAATGCATCAAACAGGAAGCTCCCCTCAAATGGACCTTGATCGGGAAATTTGTGCGCAGTCGACCGCAATTGGAAATGCTCCGGAAAGACTTCCACACAGACGGTTTCAAAGGTCCAAATAGCATCACCCTCTTGGACAACAAACAGGTTCTGATATCCTTCACACTTCCTGATGATTATTATCGATGTTGGCTGCACAAAATTTGGAATTTTGGGTCTTACTCAATTAGAATCACCAAATGGGTTCCTAACTTTAACCCTAATGCTGACTCCCCAATTGTTCCAATATGGATTTCACTGTATGGGCTACCGCAACAATTCTTTGATTATAATGTCTTGATGTCTGTGGGGAACATCATTGGGACTCCAATCCGGGTAGACAAAGCTTCAATCAATAGAACTAGACCTCATGTAGCTAGGATCTGTGTTGAGATAGATGTCACTAAACCAAGACTTGAACGTATTTGGCTTAGTTTTAGAGATGTTGGTTTCTGGCAGTACATTGAGTATGAGGGCGTCCCTTTCTACTGTTCTAACTGCTTAAACTCGGACACTTAGATACAGTTTGCAGGCTGGAAAAAAACATTTCAAGATTCTCCCCTTGGAAACCACAAGGTAATCCAATCAGAGAAGGTAACAAATCCATTCCCACTGATGAACAGGGAAGGATCAGAGGTAAAGGGAATGGTGCCTCTTCCACTAGTTTCCAAACTTCTAAGACTCAGTACATTCCTAAGCAGCATTCAGGTAACATCTCTCAGCAGAATTCTCAGGTTCCAAACCACTCTCTGAAGGATAAAGGAACAAGTTCAGAAGTCTCGATCCTTGGATAAGGATCACAGGTTCCCTCTCAAACTCAGTTTCCTGCTAACTCTGTTTTACCCTCGGATATTCAATTGCTAGCTACTAATTTGGCTGATAACTCAGGGAACACTTTAGTCTCATTCTCCTTATACCCTACTGTCAACACTGGCCCCGCCAATGCTCTCCCATATCTACCATCACAAATCGACAAGAGCCAATCCTCCCTGAACCCTCCTACTCTGAAGACAACTCGGCTCAAGAATAACAGCACTGACTTGGAGAAATCAAATGGTAAACTCCATAACAATATTCCATTAGAAAACGTGACTTCAACCCTTGACCCCAAGCAGGCTTCCCCTCCTGAACCACCTATGCAGTTTATAGAAACAAGCAGGGATTTAAACACAACATACATGAATCCCCAAATAGATATCCCAAACAACTTGATCCAGACGGAATCCCACTCCCCTTTAGAAACAACAATAAGTAACCCCCCCCCTTTACCACCCAAGCTTTTAACTTTCAAACCACTGGACTGGATTAACACTGATACCTCCACAAAACAGCAGAAAACATTGGAGGTACAGTCCAATCTTCCATTAGAGGAAATAAAAGCCAATATAAGAATGGAACATGCCAGACTAACCAAAATCCTCAATCTCAACCAGACAGAGCCCAAAATTAAACAAAGGAAATACACTAAAAAGGATTATACCTCCACTCCAAAAACGGTATTCACCCGTTTCTCTTTGTCCCTATCCAAGACATATCCATGATTAGTCTCAATATATGTGTATGGAATATTAGAGGAATAGGCAACACTCCCTCAAAAAACCGTCTAAAGAACATTAAAAGACACAACTCAATTACAATCTGCGCCCTCATTGAACCCATGCTAAGCCCTGATATGATCCAAAGTATCTCCAGGGAGCTGGGATTTAGTAAATCTTATTCCAATTCAGTAAACAAAATCTGGTTAATGTGGGATGAGGAAATTACTGTAGACACAATCTTAGTCGAAAATCAGTTAACTTTAGTAAAAATCAAATCACCCACTCTCTTAACTGATTGTCATGTTGGCTTTATATATGCTAAGCACACAATCCTTGAAAGGAACAAACTGTGGCAAGTTTTGGCACCCTTAAAAAAGGAACCTTTATGCTTAATAGGAGACTTTAATGTCATATCAAAAACTGAGGAATATATGGGCAACTCAATTCCTAACCAAAACAGCATAAGGAATTTCAACTGCTTCCTTAACTCCAATAACTTTTCTGAATTACCAACTTATAGCAGTCTATTCACCTGGACCGGAAGGAGAACTAAGGGGAGGGTTTGGAAACGTCTAGACAGAGGCGTATCCAATAACCTTTGGTGGTCTAACTTCCCCAATTCGAAAATCAAAACCCTTTCCAGAGAAGGGTCAGATCACACTCCCCTGATCCTATTTGTAGCACACATACCCTCTACCACATCTCCTAGGCCCTTCAAATTTCAAGAATGTTGGGCAAACCACCCTACATTCATGAAGCTTGTGGAGGACTCTTGGAACACTCACACCACACTAAAAGGGATGAAAAGATTAATATTTAAGCTTAAAATCCTAAAATAGGCTCTCAAATCTTGGAACAAAACTGTTTTTGGTAATGTCTTCGATGCAGTTCTACACTGTGAAGAACTAGTGCTGAATGCTGAAAAAGATTTACAACAGTCTGAATCTAACACTTCCATACAATCCCTAAATTTAGCTAAGGCCAAGCTACGACTAGCTCTTAAGAACCAAGAAACATTCCTCAAACAAAAATCCCGATTGAAATGGATGAAAGAAGGAGATGTGAACTCTATATTCTTCCACCATTCAATCTCCAACAAACATAAAAGACAAACAATTTATTTAATAAAAAATGAGGATGGGAACTGGCTAGATAACATAGCTGACATTGAAAGAGAAGCGGTTAACTACTTCTCTAACCTCCTCACTGCGAAACCCCAAGATCCATCCGGTGCTAATGCCTCCTGGATACTGGAGAATGTTCCAAAAATCGTAACAAACAAAATGAACCATAATCTACTTTAAAAAGTTGACATGGAGGAACTAACTAATGTAGTCAAAAATATGAATAGCCACTCAGCCCCTGGTCCGGATGGTTTCTCTGGCTTCTTCTATCATCATTGCTGGGACATTATAAAATATGATATTTTACTGGTAGTGGATGATTTCTTCTCAGGCCAGGATATCCCCAAAGCCATTTCTGCAACTAATATAGTCCTCATCCCCAAAAAAGATGTCTGCTCCTCTTTCAAAGACTACAGGCCTATAAGCCTTTGTAGCTTCTCCAACAAAATCTTCTCCAAATTAATCTCCTCAAGGCTTAAAACCTACCTAGATTCCATTATAAGCCCAGAACAATCTGCATTTATAACTGGAAGGGAGATTGCGGATAATGTCCTCCTAATGCAAGAATTATCTAACCATCTACATAAACAAAACAAGAGCCTAAATATGATAATCAAACTGGATATGATGAAAGCCTTCGATAGAGTTTCATGGACATTCCTAGCCAGTACCCTCCTCAAACAAGGTTTCTCCAGCTCCCTAGTTGCTCTAATTATGAGTAACATCAGATCTGCTCGCTTTACCATACTGGTAAACGGAAAATCTTGTGGCTTTTTCTAGGCTAGTAGAGGTTTAAAACAGGGGGACCCACTTTCTCCTCTACTTTTTATACTGATGGGTGAAGCTTTCTCCCAAAACCTTAATTTTTTATATAAGTATGGGAATATTCAACCATATAAGCTTCCCCGAGGGATGAGATCATCCTCACACCTTTCCTACGCTGATGACACAGTTATCTTTCTGAAATACACCAAACAAGGAATTCAAACAATTCAGAACTTCCTGAAATCTTATGAGTTGGCTTCAGGACAAAAAGTTAATTTTGAAAAATCGACATTTTACATATCTAAATCTACACCTAACAGAATCATTAACCGAATCCAAAGAGAGACTAATATGATGGCAGGTTGCACACCTTTCAAATATTTAGGCTGCCCCATTTTCACTGGAAGGGTAAAAAACAGCCACTTCCAACCAATGCTCCTAGCAATCCAAACCAAAATTAACACATGGCAAAATAAACTTCTATCCCCTGCGGGAAGGGCTACTCTAATCAGGCATGTTTTGTCCTCAATGTCAATCCACCTCTTAACAGTCCTGAAGCCAACCACGCACACTATCACTCAAATACACAAAACCCTGGCTAAGTTTTTCTGGAATAATAACTTGGACAAAACACACAAACACAGAATCTGGAAATCTTATATCAATCTTTGTTTTCCTACAGAGGAGAATGGTCTAAATTTTAGAAATTCGAACACTTTAATTGACTCATTCTCCCACAAACTATGGTGGAAACTACAGGTAGGAAACTCTCTATGGGCCAAAACCATGTGGTCTATGAATGATAACCACAAAACCTCCAGAACTTGGAAGAGAATCAAAGAATCTAATCTTACAGCCATCAGCAACACAAAATTCATCATCGGTTCTGGTTCAATTTCTTTCTGGGATTCGAACTGGACTTCCATGGGTCCCCTTACTGATTATCTACTCGATCCCTCAGAATACCCTCACCCCAACTTGACAGTGGCAGAATATATAAAACACAAAGCCTCCTTTTCCGATCAAATCAGGAATTTCCTCCCAGATCACATCTGCCAAAACTTGGATCAGGAATATAAACTATTCCCAAGTTATGCGGACACTATCATATGGAAACCTACCCAATCTGGTGCCTTCTCGATCAAATCAGCTTACGATTTGGTCAGGAAGAAGAAAACAAAGATCCCCTCCTTCACCCATCTCTGGTCAACACTTCTACCAAAGAAAATCAGTTTATTTAACTGGAAACTCCTTAATCGACTAATTACCCTGCTAGATGTCCTAGAGGACTTCCTTTTTCACCTACTTTCACGATGCTATTTCTGTTTCAATAACTCAGAAACTCTCCATCACTGTTTTAACTCATGTCCGGAGGTTAACAAAATATGGAATCTGGTAAATTCAATCTTTAACATTCCTTGTATTACTTTCCAACTCCTGTGGGATAGGTTTTATTTCTACTGGAATACATCCTCCTTTAATGAACTCCCTGCTAAACTGATCCGTATCATTCCTTGTGTGGTTAACTGGCACCTGCGGTGTGCCCGTTGCGCTTTCACTTTCGATGGTACCAAACCTGATGTTATGAGCATTTTTAAAAGAATCTTATTCCACATTAATGACACAGTTTTAGCTTTCAAAATGAACATCAAATGGGTATTCACTCCCACTCCTACATTGTTCAGCCATAAACCCTCTACCCAGAAACCTCCCAGATTATACAAATGGTATTTTCCCTCAGCGTTCAAACTCAACACTGATGGTTCCTTTACTCAAAATGGCACGGCCGGCATTGGTTGCATAATCAGAGATAATGTTGGCAAAGTTACAGCTACTCTTGCCAAAACTATCTCGGCTGATTCAGTATTGCATGCCGAAGCCATTGCTCTTCTTCATGGTGTTCTCCTTGTTCGTGACAGACGCATCACAATGGTGGAAATTGAATCTGACTCAAGTAACCTGATTGGGATGCTATAACATCAACTAAAGATACCTTGGAAACTTCTGCCAACAATCAGGGAGACACGTAACCTCCTTGCTGGAGTTAACTATTCCCCGAATCACATCTTCAGAGAGGCAAACACTCCAGCAGATTCACTAGCTAAACTGGCAACTCGTAATCAGGTGAATAACTTTTATGATTATGCATATTTACCCTCTTTGGTTGCTGGACAAGTACGGCTTGACGCGGAAGGAACTCCCCATGTTAGACTAGGGTAATAGGTTAACTATGTATTGCGGTTTTAGCTGCTTCTGCTTATTGGTATCTAATTGATCTTTTAGGATAGCTACAGGTTTTGTTATAGACATCAAAGATCATTAGATATCTTCCGAGGTAAGGTTTTTTATGTCCCCCTCTCTGAGTGTACCTATTTCTTTTTATTTAATAAACAGGTAGGGGTCCGCCTAACCCCCCACCATCATAGGTGGTTTTACTTTAAAAAAAATCCAAAAAGAAGCCATTTCCTATTTTTCCAATCTCTTATCTGAGTCTAACCTACCAGATAATAACACCTACTACCCTCATTTTCTCAGCCAAATGCCTACCATAATCTCTTATCATGATAATCTCTCCCTCTCTAAACCAGTTTCATAAGAAGAGCTTAGACTAGTGGTTATAAGCTTGAATAAAAACAGTAGCCCAGGTCCTGATGATTTCTCATGTAAATTCAATACCAAAGCTGGGATTTCATTAAAGAGGATCTGAAATCTGCAGTTAATGATTTCCTTTTAGGCTCAGAAATGCCAAGAGGCATCACCAGCACTTGGATTATCTTTGGATGATTATAGGCCAATTAGTCTTTCTAATGTAGCAAATAAGATATGCTCCAAGGTGCTAATGGAAAGGCTGAAACCCTATATGGAAAAACTAATTTCACCCAATCAGACTGCTTTCATGAAAAACAAGGACATTTCTGACAATATACTCTGTCTTCTTTTTTTTTTTGAATGAAACCATCCGTAGATGGGGGAAATTATATTAGGCCTTCCCAAGCCGTAAAATAGACAAACAAAAAGGAACATAATAAGAATCCGAAGCTAAGTTGAGTTATACAATGTTGAGCACTAGGCTCTTGAAGCAACACTTGTTGCTTCCAAAAGAATGATGGAAACTACCGACAGTTCGTGAGAGGTTTCCAAAAGCTCTTTGTCTAAGTGGGAGAATGTCAGAACTTATTAGTGAATCTAAAAGAAACACAAGGCAGTTCCAATCCTCGCCACCTAGATAATAAGCGTATCCTCTACTAATAGTGAATGATGACACAGAAACCTAGCTATTTGCAGATGAACTATCCATCCTAGGTAGGATTATGTACATGTTAGAGGCTCGAAATAGAGTGAGACCTGGTGTAAAGACCCTAATGCATCACCATGGCTAGCAACAGCCTTTGTCTAAAGTATCTCCGGTTGCACCCATTCCGAGCAAAACAGCCTGAGAGGATCAACAAAGCTTCTATGATTCAGCCTTTGAGTATGCCTTTTTCCATGTTGTACTCCTACGGTTGTGCCAATTTTTTATACAGACTGATAAGGAGTTATCCACGTTGCCATAACCTGTAGTCAAGAATGTAAAATGAGTAGCATCTGAACTAATTTGCAAACCGCAGAGAAGGAGTTCCCAATTGATCAAGTCTAACTAATCCCTGTACAGTATTGGAAAGCTCAGAAATGTTAAGAAAGGATGAATCACATTGAAGTTGCAAACAATTTCTAGCAAGCGTATGAGCAACAAGGTTTGCCTGTCTATATACATGACCGATTTTTATATCACTCAATGATTGATGAATCTCATCAGCTAAGCAGAAACAGTTCCAATGACAACGAAGTGGATCATTAGCAAAAAGGACTGCTGAAAGGCAGTCAGATTCTATGTACAGGGGGGCAGGCAAATCATATGTCATCTGTATAGCAAACTTAATGGCCTTCAATTCAGCTTCTAAAGGGGAGGAATCGTTAGAAAATATAGTGGAAGCTCCCATGAAAGCACCCCTACTATCCCTAATAATCACTCCAATCCCACACATATTAGTATTTCCGGACCATGAAGCATCAACATTAAGCTTGAAACCCGATGTAGGCCTTTTCCAAGCAATCTTCCATATTTTAGGCTTTGGTGGAAGTTTCAGGAGGGGTAGAAAGGAGTGATTCGATATGCTAACATCCAGAGGAGATTCAATGTAAACCGGTTTTGCACTAAAGGAGATAAAAATCTGGTCTCTAATCAGTTGAAGCACTAGAGTAGAGGAAGGCTTAATAGAATCAAATAAATATCTATTCCTCATCTTCCAAAGATTCCAGAAAGTAAATATGACAGCGGACTGGATCATGATTGAATGTAAAGCAGATAAAGTTGGCATAGTTAAGTAGTATGAGATTCTCTCCCAAACAGAGGGGAAAGCCCTATCACTAATACCCATGAACTGGTGGATAATTTTCCATACAGATATTGAGAAATCACATGAGTTAAAAAAATGCTCTAAGGAATCATCATGATTGTTGCACATACAACATGTAAAGGCCAAACAAAACCTCAGTTTCCTGAGGATGTTATCAAAAGGCAACAGAGAGTTTGTCACTTTCCACATAAATACAGATATCTTTTTTTTCCATTCTGGAATTCCAAAGATGTTTGGAAGAGGATATGGTACCTGTATGGTTGCAGAGCAAATTATATGTATCTTTAAAAAAGAAGCTCCCAGAGATACCTGGTTTCCAGATTAATCTGTCAGCTCTGTGTGGAAATAGTTTGGATTCCTGCAATAGAGTAAGAATATAAGTTGGCATGAATGGTTCTATTTTTGTGATGTAAAGATCTTTGTTAGCAATAAAATCAGAGACAGTACATTCCTTGGCTATGTCCACACTATTCTGATCGCATACATCTATAAGTAAGCCTACATCAAGCCAGTTTGAAGTCCAGAAATTACAATCACCCCTCCCTATAATGACTTTAGAATTATTCTCAGCCCAAAGATTTACTGAGCATATTCTCTTCCAGTTTGGAGAGGTCCTGTGAGATTGAGGTAAGGCTGCCACTAAATGAGTCCAGAGGGCCTCACCCACTTGATATTTCCACCACAATTTAACCGAGCATGTTTTGATTATGGTATGTATAGATCTAAAGCCTAATCCATTTTGATCAGTGGGGAGGCACAGATCAGACCACTTTTTCCATGATCTTTTTGGTTTTAAATCCTCTCCCCAGAAAAACCTACTCAATTTTTTTTCAATGATAAGTATGATCAGTTTTTTTGGTTTGATAACCTGCCAAATGTGTTGTGGGATAGCATATATACAAGAATTAATCAGAGTAATTTCCCCCCCCCCCCCCCATAGATATCCATCTATTTTTCCAATTCCCAATCTTATTGTCAATTAGTTCAAAGAGTGGCTGGAAATAAAATTTTTTTTGCAGCACCAGTGAAGATTGGAACTCCTAAGTAGGAGAACGGAAAGGAACCAAGTTTCATTCCTAAAATCCTTTTGATATGAATCACTCTTTGTTCTGTAGCATGCTTACCTATGAAGATGTCACACTTGTTATAATTAATAGACTGGCCCGTGACTTCCTCAAAGATGGACAAAAAAGCCTTTAATCTAATTAAGGTTAGTTTTTTTGCTTTGAAGAAAATAACAGTATCATCCGCATAAGATAAATGAGAAATTCTTGGAGGATTACCTGGGAGATCAAAGTAGGCTAACTTACCATTGTCAAAGATGAAAGTCAGACTTCTTGAAAAAGATTCAGAGAAAATATTAAACAAGAATGGAGATAAGGGGTCACCCTGTTTAATGCCCCTAGAGGATTGAAAAAATCCCACTGGCTTACCATTAATGAGAATAGAGAACCAAGCCTAGGACAAGTTTTTCATAACAGAATAGATAAATTTAGCATGGAATCCAAATTTTGCTAAGACTTTGTATAGAAAAGACCATCTAACCCTATCAAAAGCTTTTTTGAGATCTAGTTTAACTATGCAATTTGGATCTCTTCTCTTCCTGTTAAGAAATCTAAACATTTCCTGTAGGTAAATGACATTATCAGAGATATCTCTACCATGTAGGAATGCAGTCTGGTTAGGAGAGATAATTTTAGGCATAATAGACTTAAGTCTTTCCATTAGTACTTTAGAACAGACCTTGTTTATCACATTGGAGAGACTTATAGGCCTATAGTCATCAAATGAGGTTGGAGTTTTCTTCTTTGGAATTATGGTGATCCATGTACTACTAATACCCCTAGGCAGATTAGATGAAGATTGAAAATCATGAACAGCTAGAAGGAGATCATTTGCTATAATATCCCAGGATTTAATGTAGAATTTAGCAGTAAAACCATCTGGACCTGGAGTGCTTGATTTATTAAGACTGTAGACTATCAACTTAAGCTCATCAAGTGTGACTGGTTTCAAAAGATTTTCATTATCTTCCTGAGTAACCAAATTTGGGATATGATTAAGAAAGTGAGATTGAAATGGAGAGCTATCAGTGGAAACATCCTCAGTTATAAGATCCTGATAATATTGGATAGCTTCCATTTCCACCTCCTGAGTGTTTTCCAACCACTGTCCATTCCTACCCTTAATTTTTGTGATCCTCAATCTATTATTCTTATCCTGAACAGATTTATGGAAGAAAGATGTGTTGTTATCACCATCTTGGATCCATTTTATCTTAGCTTTGTGTTTCCAGAAATTTTTTTGTTCAGACATGGCTCTTACTAACCTAGCTCTAGTCTCCCTAAGATTAACCTGATTAGTAACAGAATCATTCTGATCCGTTATGGCTTCCTGAGCCTGCAGGGCTAATTCAGCTTGTGTGACATTATCATAGATGTTTCCAAATTGTTCTTTGTTCCAGATTTTTAAAGCTTTCTTAAGTCTAACTAGTTTTAAGTAAAAAGCCAGCATTCCTGAGTTATGCATAGGGGTGTCCCAATCTTTCTTAATTACATCATTAAAATCCTTTCTCTTGTACCATGTATTAAGGAACCTAAAAGGTCTAGGATTGGATGATATTTCACTACCTACAGTCAACAGCAAGGGGTTGTGATCTGAACTTACTCTATTCAGAATCTGAATTGAGGAAGAAGGGAAGGAAAGAGACCATGATGCAGTACACAGTCCTCTATCAAGTCTCTTAACCGTAGGAGATCTTAACCGATTATTAGTCCAAGTAAACAGGTTCCCAACAGTTTTAATTTCTTCCAGAACCATTCCATTAATGAAGTCATTGAAATCCCCCATACTTCCTAAATTTGGAGTAGATGGGCCTCTATATTCAGTTATTGATGTAATGCAATTAAAATCTACAATAAACAAAGAATCTGAATGGCTGAATGACCTGAGATCAGACCAGAGATCATTTCTCCCTAATCTGGTTCTTAGACCATAAATAAAAAAGGCATCCATAGGCTTGATTAAGACAGAGCTAATCAGGTGAACTCCAAGAAACTGAAGATTATCACTTTTAACTGTCAGAGTTATATGTGAAGACAAAAAAATCCAAATCTGACCATTAGTTGCAGAGAAACAATTATCAAACTTCAGCTTTTGTCTATATATATCACATTGTAAATTGTCATGTTTAGGCTCAATTAAACAAATGAGTTCAAATCTATGCCTGTTGATGAGATTAGATAGTCTTAACAAAGATGTATCCATCCCTCTGATGTTCCAAACCAGCATTTTAATATTAACAGATGTATTATTCATAGTGAAAAATTAGAGGAGCTTTTTGATCTAGTCATTATGGTGTTTTTCTGTGAGAAGAAAGTATCATTAGGTGATTTGCTATTTTTAACAACAGACTTACCTGTCTTCAACTTACTAAGATCAGAAGATGAGATACTGTCTACCTGCACTTGGTCATCACTATCTTCAGGGAGGATGACACCTACTTCAGTAGCAGGATCTTCAATATGAGTGACCTCATCACCAGATGTTTCTTCAACAGCAAGGGGTAAAAATCTGTTTGACCTATTTTTCTGCTGAGAAAAAATGATTTTTTTTGCAGCAATGATAGAACTTAAAGGAGAAAAAGACTTCCCTCGTTTACTGGGTAGGTCATCTTTAGCCAAGATTGTCCTAAGGATAGGTGGGGCAGATTGAAGTTGCCTATCCTGTGTTCCAGATGACCTAGGTGCTGGGGAAAACACTCGAGGGGAGGGAGTAAGATTTAGGCTTTCAGGTTCAGGTGACAGAGATATAAATTCCTTCTCTGTAACAACATCATCTTTACTCCTGACCTCAGTACTGGGCTCAACTACAATGCTAGGAGCAATTTGTTGAAACTCCTCAGGGCTAGGATCAGCTACCAGGGAGACATTGTCAATTAAGGTGGACTTAGTAGGTTCCTGTGCTTGATCTTGTATCAGCTGTTTCTTAGGAACGTATATAAATTTCTGAGCCTGATAAGTTTTTTGTTTTTCTATACTTGATACCCCAGAGCTCTCAGCAACTAAGTTCCCATTCTTGTTTATGTTTGATTTGCCATTTACCTGTCCTAAAGAGTTATTCAATTGAGAGTCAGTTAGATTATCAGTTTTCTTAGGCCAGGTTCTTTTAAGCTCTGGATGCAGATAAATGCAGTAACTATCCTCATGCCCTATGCATTTGCAATGGAAACAGTATGGAGGAATGTCCTCAAATTCTAAGGGGAGTTTGACAAAATTGAATTCATTTCCATCCTCTTCGATTCCAACTCTAATGTAGGATGGTAATTTCTTTTTTAAGTCGATTTCAACACACAATTTCACACAAGAAGGCCTAGACAGGGCCTCAGTGGCAGCATCAACTTTAATAAAATTTCCAATTTGGTTTCCCATGATTTTTAGCATTGCAGAGTTATAGAAATAGACTGGGACATGAGGAATTGATACCCATACCGGAACTATGGACGATTCTGCGTCTGGAGAAAAATCGGAAGTCCATTTCAGCACCTTCATTTGGGCGTTATTGAAGCTCCAAGAACCTTTGAGCCAGAACCTCTGGTAGTCTTCCTTCTCTTGGAACCGTATGAGGACATGCCGGTAGTCTATCGATCCGATTTGAAATTTGCCTTTGAAGCCTACAGAATTAAAAGAATCATTTAGTTGGGCCATAAATGGCTTACCCCTTGCAAACTTACCAATCAGGGCATTCCGATAATGGGAGGATAGGGTTTCGGCATCTTTGCGACTGACAAGGCAGGCAATTTCCCCTTTGTACTGAGTTTTGGGGATGATCTCCGGGTTCGACGGAAGGGAATCTTGGAGAGACGGAGGATGGTTTGCGAGAGCTTGGAGGAAGGATTTGGATCCCCCTTGGCTTCTGTTGGCCGGCGGGAGAGCCGCCATGGCGGCGGCGGGAGGTACAACGGTAAAATGAAATGACCGTTATCAGTTAGGAAGCTGAAGGAGGAAGAGGAGAAAGATGAAAACGACAGGGAAATTCTCGTTTTGGCTAAATCGCACCAAAATCCCACGTAGCAACAGTAATTGAATGCAAGCGATGTTCGATGAGCGATATACTCTGTCTTCAGGAAATGATAAGGTTTTTAGATTAAAAAAATAGAGTTCCTAACTGGATACTTAAATTGGACCTTAGGAAAGCTTTTGATGGAGTCAATTGGAACTTCTTAAAAAGCATGCTGTGTAGATTTGGTTTTACATGTAACTTTTTGAATGCTATGATGAATAATCTCTCTCAGGCACATTTCTCAGTGCTCATGAATGGTAATCCGGTTAGCTTTTTTAAAGCTACCCGAGACATTAAACAAGGTGATCCCTTATCCCCCTTTGTCTTTAACATTTTTTCTAAAGCTTTCTCTAGAAGTCTGTCTTTCATCTTCATGAACAATAGACTTAAATACTATCAGCTCCCCTCTGCTATCACACCAGTCTCACACTAAAGTTATGCTGATCATACCATCATTTTTATGTAGGCCTCAAAATCTAACCTAATAAGGATCAAAGCTTTTTTAGAAACTTTTGAATTCACCTCTGGCCAAAAAATTAATTATGAAAAATCTGATTTCTATATTAGTAAAAGAGCTACACCTGCAAGGATTAAAGATTAAAACAATCCTAGGAATGAAAAAAGGGTCTTTTCCATTTAAATACCTAAGTTCCCCAATTTTTAAAGGAAGAACACTCAACACATATTTTCAACCATTGTTGGAACTTATAGATAAGAAGCTCTTGAATTGGAAAAACAAGTGGTTAAGTCCAGGAGGTAAACTGGTTATCATTCAATCATGCATATACTCCCTTCCACAACATATATGGTCTATCCTAAAGCCCCCTAAACATATAATTAAGACACTGGAAAGGAAAATGGCCAGATTCTTTTGGGGAGAAAAGGAAGGAAAAATGAATAAATTCTGGAGAAAGTGGTCTGACCTAAGTGCACATAGATTTCAGAATGGTTTAGGTTTTAGATCAATACAAGCAATAATTGAATCATGTTCCCTCAAACTGTGGTGGAAAAGCCAACAGGGCACCACCATGTGGGCTAAACTGATATGGTCATTACATCAAACACACAGAAAATCCCAAACTTGGAAGAGGATATGTATTGTTAACTCTTTTCCAGAAAATAACTCTCTGATTATCCATGGCCAAGGTAACTGTAACTTTTGGACTGCTAATTGGTGCCCTAATGGACCACTCATTAACTGTGTCCCCTCCTCTGCCCTTTCTTCACTTTCCTCTTGCACAATAGCTGATTTCATCAAGAATAAAAGACATATGGACGAGACTGGATTTTTTACCTTCAGATCAGCATACAAGGCACTCACACATTTACCAGGTACCTTTCCTGCTACTAAACGGATACGGAACCCTAGATTGCAGAAAAAAATCTCAATTTTCACCTGGAAAATGTTAAACTCCTTTTTTTTCCTTTTGATGATGTTTTAATCAAATGTGGATTTATCCTAGCTTTTAAATGCCCAGCATGCAACCAAGCTGATTCCCTTGAACATTTTTTCATTTCTTGTCACCTAGCCCAAACTATATGGACTGATACTTCTGCTATAATGGGACATAACTTACATACTTTAGACAAATTCACTGATAGATTATTTGCATACTGGAACAACAATGATCTTTCTAGAGTACATAGAGTTATCTGTAGATTGCTTCCCTCTTTGATTTGTTGGTCTCTATGGAAAGCCAGAAATGCTTTCTATTTTGACAACAAGAATTTCTCATCTACTCATATCTGTAAAGAAGTAAGAGAGCTATCTTTCTATCACTTTCAGGTAAGCCTTGCTTCTCAAGCAAGCACCTTAATATGAGCTTTCTCATTTCCTCACTGATCCCACTGCTCAGACCACCTCCAAAACCTTCCATCTCCATTGTCTACTGGAAAAGGCCAGGACCTAATACTATAATAATCAATGTGGATAATTCTTGGTCTTCCACAAACTCAGCACTTGGCCTTGTAGCCAGAGACAGTAATGAAAATCCATGCCTAATCCAATCCACAAACACCTCTACTAAATCACCACTAGAAGCTGAAATGAAAGCCGTCCAATTTGCATGGCAGGTATCCCTATCTCTGGATTGCAACTGCAATTTCATAATTGAATCAGATTCAATGCTTGCTGTGAATATAATTAACAATCCAAAAAGAGCTAAATGGTCCCTCTATACTCTAGCTTTTCAAGTCCACTCCGTGTTCAAATATGCCACCCTCAAACATGTTTTCAGAGAATGCAACTCGGTTGCTGATGCAATTGCTAAACACAGATCCACTCACCCTGAGGATTCCAATTTGAACCTTTCTAACATCCCTGCAAACATCAGAGTCCTTATTAATCTAGATAGGGATCATACACCCTACATTAGAACTCATAGGCATGCAACTAAGGATGATTGATGATGTTAATTTTGTTTTTATTGTCTCAAGAACCTCTGCGGATCTACACTACTAAGATGTAAATATGGCATGCTATGTGATGTTGCGCTCCAGATCCAGTGCTCTAGTGCTACAGTTCTAAGCTCCAGTCCCAAACTCCAATGTTCCACAACTGGAACTCCAGTCCAGTGCTCCAGCCTACCTTACTGACTTAAACAAAAATCCGTCTGGTTTACTAACAATGCCTCACAACTGGATTATGATTACAAAACTTCTCACTCGGTATCATCCATCAGACTACCTCCTTGTTTCTCCTACATTTTGAGATTATTTTGATATGTCAAAATGATAGTTTCCTAGCAAAAGTAAGGAATTAACACATGGGGTAGAGATTACTTACTTTGGATACGCAACTACCATCGCTACTCTTTATCACACATGTATTTCTTATTACAAACTATAGGCTATAGATGCTAACTATTCTTTTGGAGGCAACGAGGTTGCCTCAGTAGAAAGTCCGCAAAACTATCTCTCTGTAATTATCTTGTTTTTCAAAGGTTTAGGGATCCTTATATATAATCCCCTACCCGAGGGTGTATTAAAAAAAATATTCAGCAAGACACTGGTTCATTCTTAGTATCTAAACAAAGACGGAATGCCAAATGTATTTCTTTTAAACTCTATCATTACTTAATAGAAAATAAGACCCACCATCAGGGTCGGTCTAAACCCATTTGAGACTTGGGGCAAAAAAATATTTGTTCCCTTCTTTAATAATAAATTCTTCTTTCAAAATTATTTTTATATTAATATTTTAAGAAAATTTTCAATGTAAAGTCCCATTTCTCCTCAAGTTGAATGTGAAAGTTGATAAAAATGGTGAACCTTTACTGAAACAGAGATACTGTATATTATAGGATGAGAACACACACAAAAATATTTGAACCAAATTAAGTTTCAGATTTAATTTTTTTTTTGAAAAATCATATATTTATTAGTATATGAACAAAATTAAAATTATAGTTCAATTCATAATTGGATATAAATAAACATTTATCTTGTGAACAAATCCGATAAAAAATTTTAATACAACATATATTAATTTATATAGATAGAAAATAAATAAATGTAATTGAAAATATATTACTCTTCTACCAATGATAATAAAAAAATTCCGTGCTCAGTGTGTATACTCCATTTGTTTCCCTTTTAGTGCCACACTTGCCTTAATCTGATGTTTCTTTTTAAATGACACGCTTTCCATTTTTGGCAAGATTCCTTCATTTTCCACCACTTATTCTACTTTTTACTTTCTAAATTAAATTTCAACCACTCATTTTTTCCACTTAAATCCTAGCATTTAAACCTATAGTGTCAATATTAGTGAAACAAATGGAGTACAAATATTAGGAGTGCAAAACCATGAGATAAGAACCATGAGATGAGAACCACAAGTGAGAACCATTGTAGACTTGAACTTCGTTGGTCGGTTGCCCAAGTTCGGCCAGAATGGGTACATAAATTTGTCAGAATTTGGCCAGCCCGCCGCAGGACCACCACAAATAAATCTTTTTTAAATTTAAAAGTAAATTTCTATTAAAATTTATTTCTATTTTAATTTTAATTTTTAATACATTTTGTATCTATAAGATATCAATATAGGGTATATACAGTAAAATACAGGGGGTGAAATAACAACATCCTATATATATATAAGCATCTAGCGATCAATTCTCCCGTTTCCTAGTAGGAAAATGGTGTCATAAAAAAGAGCTGACATGACATAACAAATTATTTAAACTGCATAAACTTTTTCTCTCCTCTCTCTCTTCAAAAAACTATAACTGAGTCACCGTTATTTCTTTTCTCGCCGGAAATGGCTCCTTTTCTTCACCGCTAACAGCTCTTTCTTGACGAGAATGGTCATCTGTACGACGGCTATAGCTTCGTCGACCGCTATGGTGGACAACAACACCTTGCAGGGTATACCAAAAACATTCCTAGCTGCCTCACAGATAAAATCCCCACCTCTCATGACATCCTTACCTAATAATCCCGAGCTAACCCCCAAATCCGAACACCTGGGGGATCCGGCATGCCTCTATTCTGAGGATCAAATTTCTAAACTCTCTGCTCATTATGCTAATGCGCTAGTCGGTAAATTCACAAGGGGAAGGCTTTCGATGGAGCAATTGGAACTAGCTTTCAAGACTGTTGGTTTCGCCGGCAATTATCAACTGGGCTCTTTGGACTACAAGCATGTGCTGATCAGGTTCGATCAGATCAATAACTACCAGAGATGCTGGATCAAGGGTATATGGTGTTTCAATGGAATCCAACTGAAAATGCTCAAATGGTCACCTGACTTCTCCACCCATAGGGAATCTCCAATCGTGCTAATTTGGTGCATTATCAGGGAAGTTCCTCTTTACTATTACAATACTTCGTCTATTGAGGCTATTGGAAATAGTATAGGAAGTTTAATTAAGAATGATCTGGCCACTGAAATGCTTACTAGGCCTTCTGCAATTAAGCTGTGTGTGGAAATTGACTTACAGAAACCTTTGAACAATTTCATCAGACTTGGTTCAGTCACTAATAACAGAAAATACCAAATTGAATATGAACATGTTCCTTTATACTGTGATCACTGTGCCAAGCTAGGCCATTCCCTTAATCAGTGTAGAGCCATCCCCCAAAGCCAAACACAAACATAGTGGCAAGCTACTGGAAACAAATTCAACAAGGCCTTATTATGTCTATGGATAATCAGGCTACTACCCCTTCTAGTAAGGGCTATCTAGCATATCAGAGGGCCACAACTAACCTCTCTTTGAACCTATCCTCCTATTTACCTCTGATGTTAAACGAAGAGCTTGAAACAATTACTCATCAGTCACCTAAAATCACTCAATCTCAGTCCCGTAACAACTCACCCCCTGCTAACTCTCAGTCTCCCCTTACAAAACTTTTAAATGCCACTGCTCTTTCTAATCCTCCTCCTTTAACCTATGCAAAGGATGATATCCACATTGGCTCCCACAGGCTAACCCTGCACCAGTTCTCTCCTACTAACCACCCACTTTCTCAATAGAGAAAGATGGAAAATAGGTTCTCTTTATTGCAGGATATGGACACCCTCCCTCAACCACAAGAACTCATTGATCTGGAAGTGCAGGACATCATGGAGGAGGCTAGTAACTCTCTAACAGTCACCACTCACACTCAGCACTACTGACTGACTGACTAAAAGGTAACACAGAACACCAAGGTAACTCAAAGCATAAAAAGAGCAATTATCTCAGCTAGCTGAATGAGATTATGCTAAGATTATCTACTAAAAGTCATAAATCATGTGAATGATGACACACACCTTAAACTTTAATTTTTTAGTCTGGAATCTTAGGGGTATGGAATCTTCAATGCTGAGATTAAAACATCTAGTTAATCAGAAGAAAATACAACTGCTTTGTATTATTGAACCTATGCATCAGAATAGCCAATGCCAATCATATATGGAAAAGCTCAAATTTTCACATAATCTTCCTCTTCATAATGGCAAAATGTGGCTAATTTGGAATGATCCTATATCTGTCTCCCTAATTTAACATCATAACCAATTTCTGTATGTCAAAATAACCCACCTAATTTCAGCCACTGATATGGAAGCTGTATTTGTTTATGCCCTCAGAACTAGGGATGGTAGAAAGTCTTTATGGAATGATCTGAGTTTCCTACCCAAGAATGAAACTATATTCATAGGAGATTTTAATACAATAACTTCACTTTCAGAGTATAAGGGCCCTAGCTACCCTTCTTTAGGTAGTATCAGAGATTTTAACAATTGGATTAATTCTGCTGGAATTCAGGAAATTAATACAGTAGGGAATTTATTCACTTGGACAAGCTCTAGGCTTACGAATCCCACCTCTAAGAGATTAGATAGAGGTCTATGTACTATTCAGTGGAACACAAAATTTCTAGCATCTTCTGTCCAAATTCTGAATAGAAAATCCTCATATCACTCTACTCTCCTCCTACAGGTATCATCATTAGTTATCTCTCACCCTAAACCTTTTAGGTTTATAAATACCTGGTTTAATAGACCAAAATTTATAGACCTAATCAAGGAAAAATGGTCAACCCCTACCCCTCAGTCAGGAATGTTAGGTTTTTATCTAAAACTGATTAGACTGAAAAAAATGATAAAGATTTGGAATAGGAACTGCTTTGGCAACATAGATGTTAATGTAACTACTACAGAGGAAAACCTTAGATTACATGAATTTATTTATGACTCCACCCCCTAAGATTCAGAATTAATCAAACTAAATGAGCAGAGGACATTATTACTTAGAGCTCTAAAGGAAAAAGAAAAATTCTAGAAAAAGAAAAATTATGGAAACAGAAAGCAAGATCAAAATGGTTCAAACTTGGTGATAATAACACTCAGTTTTTCATAAAACTGCACAGGAAAAGAACTGTAGGCTACACATTTCAAAAATTAAAAACAGACAGTGACAATGGCTTAACTCCCAATTAGAAATCCAAAAAAAAGCCTTAGCATATTTCTCTGAGCTCTTGTCTGAACCTAACCAATTGGTTAACAACACTTACTACCCTTATTTTCTTAGCCAAATACCTATTATCCTTACTGAACAAGACAATCTAACACTATCCAGACCAATTTCAGAAGAGGAACTCAAATTAGTGATAATAAGTTTGAACAAAAACAGTAGCCCAGGTCCAGATGGTTTCTCCTGTAAATTTTATACTAAATGTTGGGATTTTATTAAGGAAGATCTGATATCAGCTGTAAATGATTTTATCTTGGGATCAAATATGCCAAGGGGTATTTCTAGCACCTGGATAACCTTAATTCCAAAGAAAGAAACACCCTCCTCTTTTGATGATTTCAGACCTATTAGTCTCTCAAATATGGTAAATAAAATATGTTCTAAGGTTCTAATGGAAAGACTGAAACCTTACATGGAGAGTTTAATTTCACCTAATCAAACTGCTTTTATGAAAAACAGGGACATTTTTGATAACATACTTTACCTTCAGGAAATGTTAAGATTTTTAGACAAAAAGAATAGAGTTCCTAACTATATTCTCAAGCTGGACCTCATGAAAGCTTTTGATAGGGTTAATTGGGATTTTTTTAAAAACATACTTGGAAGATTTGGTTTTACTGGGAATTTTTTGAATGCAGTCCTGAACAATCTCTCCCAGGCCCACTTCTCTGTGCTTATAAATGGTAATCCAGTGGGCTTTTTTAAAGCTGCCCAAGGCATCAAACAAGATGATCCCCTATCCCCCTTTGTTTTTAACAATTTTTCAGAAGCTTTCTCTAGGAGTCTCTCATTCATTTTTTTTTAATAACAGTCTCACATATTATCAGTTACCCTCTGCAATCACACCAGCCTCCCACTTAATGTATGCTGATGATACCATTATTTTCATGCAGGCCTCAAAACCTAATCTAATTAAGATCAAAGCTTTCCTAGAAATCTTTGAATCTACCTCTGTCTAGAAAATTAACTTTGAAAAATCTGATTTTTATATTAGCAAACGAGCTACACCTGCTAGGATAAATCAGGTTAGGATGATCTTAAAAATGAAAAAAGGATCTTTTCCTTTTAAATGCCTAAGTTGTCCAATTTTTAAAGGTAGAACACTTAACTTATATTTCCAACCTCTATTGGAACTCTTAGATAAAAAACTGATGAATTGGAAAAATAAATGGTTGAGTTCAGGAGGTAAACTGAACCTAATTCAATCCTGCCTATACTCCTTACCTCAACACATATGGACTACCCTTAAGCCACCTTCTGATATAGTCAAGACACTAGAGACAATAATGTCCGGATTTTTCTGGGGAGAAACTGAAGGGAAAAAATAAAGTTTAAAAAAAATGGTCTGATCTAGCTACCCCTAGGTCTCAGAATGGTTTAGGTTTTAGATCAGTTCAGGCTATAGTCGATTCTTGTACACTTAAACTATGGTGGAAAAGCCAATTGGGTACTAATATGTGGGCTAAAATGATTTGGTACTTGCCCCAAACACATAGAAAATCCCTTACTTGGAAGATAATCTGCTCTGTTAATGCTTTTGCAGAAAATAACACTCTGATTATTCATGGGAGAGCAAGCTGCAATCTCTGGGCTGCTAACTGGTGCCCTAATGGGCCGCTTTTAAATCATGTCCCTACCTCTATCATTTCTCCACTCTTCTCTTACTCAGTTGCCCATTTTATATGCAACAAAGATTCTATCCTACCTCAGATTTCTCCTTTTTTTTAGAACATGATACTCTTTTTTTTTGCAGCTGGCAGAAATCAATGAAGACAGAGAGGATAGACTTATCTAGAAACCAGAGGTGACATGAGCTTTTACCTTTAGATCAGGCTATAAGACTCTTACCTTCTCCTCATGTATCTTTCCTGCTACTCACCTTATATGGAATCCCAGAATGCAGAAAAAGATCTCTATTTTCACATAGAAACTGCTGCACTCTTTTTTGCCTTTTGATGATGTTTTAGTCTAGCTTCAAAATGCCCTGCATGTAACCATTCTGATTCTCTTCAACACTTTTTTATCTCTTGTCCCTTTGCTCAATCAATATGGAATGAGATGGCTGTCTTATTGGATTTTAACCTCCAGAGTCTAGACTCTATAACTGATAGGTTCTTTTTATTTTGGAACTGCCATGATCTTCCCAGAATGCATCAGCTGATTTGTAAAATTCTTCACTCTCTGATTTGCTGGACCCTATGGAAAGCCAGAACTAGTTTCTATTTTGATAGCAAAAATTTCTCTCCAATTCATATATGCAAGGAAATCCATGATCTCATCTTCCTATCCCTCTCTGCCAAACCTTGCCCCTCTAGTTCCCACCTTCCTATGAGCCTTAGTTTCTCTCAACTGATCCCCTCTCCTAAACCACCACTAAAACCTACAATCTCTATTGTCTACTGGGAAAGGCGGAAACTAAACAGCATAAAAATTAATGTAGATGCCTCCTGGTCCTCTATTAACTCCACTGTTGGTCTAATTGCCAGAAACTATAATGGTATTCCGTGCCTTATAAAATCTACTAACATATCAGCAGATTCATCACTTCAAGCAGAAATCAAGGCTATTTTATTTGCCTGTCAGGCCTACCCATCTTTGGATAGTTCTTTCACGATAGAATCAGACTCTTTGCTGGCTGTGAACATGATCAAAAATCCATATACTGCAAACTGGTCTTTTCACTTTAGCTTCTAAGGTGCATTCCCTTCTGAAGAATGCCAATCTTAAATATTTTTTTAGGGAATGTAACTCCGTTGCAGATGCAATTGCTAAGGACCACCCAGCCACATTAGTGAACTCTCTCTGAACCTTTCCAATATCCCTAGACACATCAGAGGACTCATCAAACTGGATAGGGATCACACACCCTACATTAGAACACATACGCATGGCACTAAATAGGATTGATACTGCTGATGTTTTGTCCTTATGGTTTTCTACAGGTACTGGTGCAGATCTCTCCACCTCCAGTAATCCATCTCTACTTCAAAGTCTCTTCAGCTGCTGTCCACCTCAGAATGAAAAAGCTCAAAGCATACTAGAGCTCCCGTGCAGCTCCTGCAACAAAGCTTTTGTTTTGTCTTTTAGGTTCCATTCTTGATATGCTAGAATGAAGTTGCCTGGCCAAAGGAAAGAATTAACACATGGGGTGGAGATTCTTTCTTTTGGAATCGCAACTACCATTCCTAACCTTTTTCTTATCACTTGATTCGAAAAATATCTCGAACATTACTAGATGCTAGGTATTCTTTTTGAAGCAACTATGTTGCCTCAATGAAAAATTTGTACAAAGAATTACTCTCATGTATTTGTCTCTACAAAGGCTTGGGGGCCCTTATATATCATCCCTCACCCTAGGGTGTTTTCATCTAAAAAAAGTAGGAAAATGGTGTATATATGGTCCAATAGTCAGGAGGCTTATGGCCGCTAGGCCGAGCCCAACGTCATCCCACAATGAGACGAATGCATTTTAGCCCAAGACCAATATCGGTTCGCTTTGTCATAAAATACGTGAGCTGAAATACACGGAGCGAATGATGAGCATGAAGGCCACGGCCGCAGAATGTGGTGATCGTGGTATGCCCATGATCTCAATCCTTGAAAAAAAGGAACCACAACCATATTAGCCTATAAATACAACAGGCTATAAAAGAACTAAAGTAAGTGTTACTAACTCCAGAAATTCCAGTTCTACTGATGTGTGTTAATTATGTCATTTATTTTATTGGGATTAACTGTGATTTTACGTGATTAATGTGCACTTTAAATTTTTTATTTGTAACAGATCACAGTTTTTGGGCTCGAGAGGAATTTGGAAGAGAGTAGGTAGAATCGGGCAATTATCGCAAATGAAGCAATCAAATGTAGATCAGAATCGTAGCAGTTAATTTGGAGCAGATTGGACTGATATTCTTGGAACTATTCTTGAAGATATTTGGAGATAATGTGAAGATTGGATTTTATCTTTTCAAAATCAGAAGTTAATTTTGGCAAGAAATCTATTTTATTTGGAAGAGTCCAATATGGACATGATTTTGTAATGGCAGCATATATAGTATACGCATGAAGACAGAGGGGGCATCTTTTTCTCCTTTTGGTTTTGGACGGAAAAGAGTTAGAATTTGGAGCAAACTTAACTTGGTTTTTTTTTCTTCTCTCTGCTTTGTTACTTCCAGAGACGTGGATACATTACTAGGAGCCGATTTAATCATATACATTACTGGGCGCCAATTTGCATGTGGTCCTGTTTTTTTACTTGATTGTCTCCTATTCATTTAATCATGTTTATATATTATTATATATATTTGTTTAGTTTAGTTATCATGAGTAGCTAATTCATATATCGGCAGAGAATAACAAATGTTAGTTTATAAATCGTGAGGCCTAATTGCATTATAATTGATTCTTGCATGTTCTTGATTGTCCTTGGTTGAATTTATTTCTAATATGTTTAGGCCTGATCAACTTAAATGTTTTTAGATACTGCTATCTAATTTCTGCCAATACGTAATTGTTGGATGGGATTAGTAAGTAGCACAGTCTTGTGAAAAACAACTAACCAGCTAAGACTGTAATAGCAAGATAGGGGATAATTGAGTGTGCATTACTATTTGCTTTTACTTTGGTAATTGCTATATCGGGTTCTTTTAATACTTAATGCTATCAAAATGTGTTCTGGTTTAGTGAATACTTTCTGGGAACATTTTGGTAAGGGAAACAGTTAATTAATCGTAATTAGTTAACTGTCGATAAAGTAAGAAAGAATTGGGGGGTTAAGCGTACCTACTTCCCTATAACTGGTAGATGTGTAGGAATTGATTCATTATTGCGCCTATGATCGATATTAATTGGCATGAGTTATTCTTAGCCGATATCATTCATTCATATATTTATTTCTCATAAGTTTAAGTCTTACATTTAAGGCGTGATGGCATCACCAAAAAGGTTTTCAAAAATTAGTAGGAAAAATAATTATTGATTATTGCCTTTGCTCCCTGT
The DNA here is from genome assembly GCA_037428765.1 of Rubia yunnanensis. Lineage (NCBI taxonomy): Eukaryota > Viridiplantae > Streptophyta > Magnoliopsida > Gentianales > Rubiaceae > Rubia > Rubia yunnanensis. The sequence goes on from CM075065.1 coordinate 24,204,993, forward strand.
GGGATCGACCCTGCTTATCATTGTACTAATTAGTATTAATCTGAATTGCAGGTTATTTGGTGAGTAAAATGACGCTCACCATCTACAAAGGAGATTACTGATTTGATCATCGGAGTGAGAAGAGCCATAACCATCAATCACATTAATAGGCACTGGAACACAATAGGGAAGCACATCATCATCATGAACACATTCCAAGTAAGGAGAAAGAATGCAGTAAAGAAGAAATTGAGGAGGAAGCAGAGTCTCTAAACAATAACCATGATAAAGACAAAAAGGTGTTCACGGCATTCCTGGAAGGAAACAGAGAAATCCTTTATGATCAGTTCCTGAGTACGCTCAAGAAAAAGCCCATTAAACTAGGAAAAAGGTAAATTAGGAGCATGAAAGCCTTAACTATGAAGAGGAGTTGCAAGAATCATTGCGGAAGAAGATGCAGTTAAATCGCCCTTGCCCCACACTTGAATGATTTTTAAATGCCAAAGGACTTTAAACTTCCTATGCACGTTAAAATCTACGATGGGACAACGGACCCGAAAGAGTTTATGCACTCATACAGAAATAGTATGAGGTTTCGTGATGGGAACATAGAATTAGTTTGCAAGGCATTCCCTATCTTTTGAGTAGGAACAAAAATAACTTGGTATGAAGATCTTCCAAATAGGAGTATCAAAACTTGGGCGCCGTTATCAGACTTGTGTCTGGGTTGTTTCTACCAAAAGGAAAGGTTCACCTAAACGATTGCAGATCTCAACAACATAGCCTAGCGAAATGACGAAGGCCTATCAGAAAATCATAATCGCTTCATTACCGAAAGCTTATAGGTTCATGATTTGTCTTTCCATTCTTCTTTGGAAACATTTATGGGAAGCATGCGATCAGGAGAATTATACAAAGAACTGATCAAGAACATGCCTGAAAACCCAAGAGAGCTACATAAACTAATTGAGCAACATGTACGAATGGAAGAAGCAAACAATCGTAAGATAGAATGGGAACGAGGCGAGAAGCAAATGCTAGAAGATTCACAGAAGGGATTTACAAAAAAGGGAAAGGGAAGAATCACTTTCAAAGAAGAGAACCAAGTTCGCAGATGGAAACTTTTCAAGAAACACCATTGAGAAGGTCAAGGAAAGAGATATGGCAAGCATATAAGGATCTTTTTCGAGAACCAACACCCATGCTAGCACTACCAGGAAAATGATCCAAAGAATATTATTGTGCTTTCCACAGAGACCATGGCCATGATATCGAGTACTGTAGAGAACTAAGAAAATAGATCGAAGAAAATTTGAGGAATGGCTTCTTAGGTCAATACAAAAAGAAGGGAGGAGGAAATCAATATGGTGAAAAAAAATAAAACAGTGAATATGCTAGCAAGAAATTAGAGAACAACATCTGCTTTTCCAAAAAGTTAAAAGATGATCGTGAGAATTAACTATAAGGAAGGTGAGAGCGATGAGCCATCAGAAACAGTAATCTTATCTTTACATAGATCTGCGAAATTGTTGTCCAACAATGCTTGGAAAGCTAGGGCACGATATTCTCCGCAAGAACCTGTTGACAAAAGACTCTGATCAGATAAAGTAATTACTTTCAGCAAAGAAGATACAGTACCGAACACTTCGCCTCATAACGAATCTATGGTTACTATAACAAAAACTAGGAATGAAACTGTACAAAGATTATTCGTTGATGATGGAAGTGTGGTCAAGATACTATTTGTAGATTGCTTTGATAGTTTGGGTTTCAAGCGAACAAACCTTAAAAAATCCACATCCTTGCTTGTTGGGTTCACAGGGCGATCAGAAACACCTTTGGGTAATATCCAATTAGCTATCTTGGTCATGGATGATGCAAGCACGTTTAATACTATAATAGAAAGATAATGGATTAACAGAGTGAAAATCATATAGTCCCCTACCACCTGGTCATGAAATTCTCAAAGTCGGCTAGAATCGCAACTGTAAGAGGAAATCAGCAAACAACAAGGCAATGCATGGTCATCACGATGAAAACATGGAAAGTAGAAGAGAAAGCAAAGAGGGTTAATACAATCATAAATGGTGAAACATTAGATCAACTAGAATCAATAGAAAACTTAGGGAAGGAAATAGAGCTAGTAAGCTTGGATACTGAAGAGAGCTCAAGGTGTGTAAGAATAGGAAAATACTTTCTCAGTGAGGAAAATGAGATAATCATACAGATCCTGCGAAAACACATAGACACTTTTGAATGGAGCATTCATAATATGGGAGGAGTGGATCCACACATCAAAAAACACTCATTGAACATCAACAATGAGGTGAAACCAGTTAAATAAAAGCAGTGTTGCTTCGCCGGTGATAGGCAGAAATCAATTGAAGAAGAGGCCGCATTATTACTCCACATTGGCATAGTACGGGAGGTCATTTATTCAAATTGGCTTGAAAATCCAGTAATTGAGAGAAAGTCCAACTTAGATAATGTGCATTGATTTCACAAACTTAAATAAGACATGCCCCAAAGATTGCGACTTCCACAGTGCGATGCAACTTATTATCACGCTCTAGATTGTTATCTGCCTTAAACTGTCTAGCTTTGTTTAATGAAAATTATTGCATTTTACAGAAAATCAGTATGAGGACTGTGATTAGCGTGGGTGAACAACAAGGGGTGGGGGGACTGTTGGCTTCGTTAGCAGAATACTCGTGTTTGTCCTCCTATCATGCAATTTTTTTTCGACAGTTGCATCCTTGTCCTTCCAATTTATGACATCAGCATCCTGGACATCCTTCCTCTATGGTGTTGTCTTCTGTTTCCTCTACTGATTTTAGCACTAATAAAACTTATGTTACTTGTTGTGTGTGTTATAGAGCAAAACATACTAGACATAGTTTTTGTTTGAGTTTGTCAAATGCTAGCTCATTGTTTGAATTAATACATTGTGATGTTTGGGGTCCTTATAAAACACCATCTTCTAGTGGTGCATTTTAGTTTTTAACAATAGTTGATGATTATTACCTAGCTGTTTGAGTTTATTTATTAGTTGCTAAGTCAGATGTAGCTTCTATATTTATGGAATTGTGTGCTTTAGTCAAGAACTAGTTTGACCTCTCCGTTCTACGCATCCAGGCTGACAATGGTACATAATTTCTGCCTTTTAGATAATACTTTGTGGATTTTAGGATAATTTTGAAGATATCTATGGTTAATATACAACAACAGAATGGTCATGTTGAACACAAGCATCATCATTTGTTGAATGTGGCATGTGCCTTGGGTTTTCAAGCTAATGTGCCAGTTAATTTATGGGGAGAATGAGTTCTTACTGCTTCTTATTTGATTAACTGGACACCAAAGAAATATCTCAATGGTTGTACTCCATTTGAGATGCTACATAGACTAGCTCAAAACTACCAACCTTTGAGGTTGTTTGGATGCTTGTGTTTTGCTGCTTATGTTCCCAACTTCCGTGACAAGTATGTGCCAAGAAGTCGTCGATGTTTGGTTCTTGGTTATCCTACCGGAAAGAAAGGATATCACCTCTATGACTTGAAATTCTGCACTTTCTTCAATTGTCGGGATGTTGATTTATTTTGAAGACCAGTTCCCTTATCCAGTATCTCCGACATCGGCTTCATCAGTGCATTTAGGTGGTGCCACCTCCTCACCGCCGCTGGAATTGTTCCCACCGGTTTCCATCCCGACATTGGTGTTGGTAGCCACTCTACCATTACAGCCGAATCCGATCGGCTCCGACCACTGGCCAATAACTTTATCGATTCAATCTGGCAACGCACGGCCGGGGACTACACCACCGTACGTGCTCCATACGCCACCACCACCAATCAACAACGAGCCTCACGCATTGCCATCTCCGAACTCGATGCCTTCACCAGTGCCCAACACTGTGTCTCTGGATCCGAATTCTGCCGTCCACCGCCAGCTGCTGCCTGCTCTGCCTCCTACTTCACCTGTCACTTCGATGCCGCCGAGCTATCTCCTTCCTGATAGAGTGTCCACCATCATCAACCTCCTTCTTACTTGGATGATTATGTTTGGAGTAAAGTGCATATATAACACTATATAATTAATGGAAGTGCAGATATAACCCTGCAATAATTGAAAGTGTAAATATAACCCTAAATATATCTGTTATATGCAAACATAACCTTTTCCAATAGTTGGAAGCTAGAATACACTAAGAAGACTATTTTTCCCCTTTTTAAAAACGTAAAAAAATATATTAAAACTTTGAAATAACATTCCTATCCCTGAACCCCTAAAGCTGATCTCATCTTCTTCGTTTCTTTCTTTTTCATTTCTCTCTTCGTCGTCTCTTTCTCTTCTTCTCACTGACCGACTTCTTCTCTACTTCTCACTCAACGTTTCTTTCATTATATGTAATCTATGAATAATAGTGAACGACGGATGTGCTGAAGGGTGGCTGCTGCGGGCTTTGTGAATAGCAGATGGCGGGTTCTATGCTTGTGGATTTGCACCTCTGGAAGCTAACTCTGGCGGTCATTTTCAGGAGATGATTTGGTGAGATTTCTTTTTGTTTTGTGCATTTGGATATGTTCCGTGAGACCCCGGATAAGGAATGTGAGTTAATTTCCCAGTTTTTATTTATCATCAGCAAATCTGTAGCTTAAAATAGGTGGGATGCTTGTAAATTTGTAATCATGCATAGGTGTTGATTGATTCAGTGTTTAGGATTGAATTCTCAATCATTTTTGAGGTGGGATGTTTTCAAAATCTAATTTTTTTTCTTGATGATTTTGATCGGTTGTAGAGAAGATGGAATCATATCTCGGTAAGCTATTCATTGGTGGGATTTCTTAAGATATTGATGAGGATCATCTGAAAGAATACTTCAGTAGTTTTAGTTATGGCCTGGCAATGGAGGTGGAGCAGTGGTGGAGGTAATGGTGGAGTGGTGGTAGGCAGAGGCTATTTTTATCTTTTAGGTTTTTATATTTGGCCCAAAGGGTATTTTGGCTATTTCCAGTCGGTCAATGGCTGAAAAATGACCAGTCAATGCCAGAATAATGGCTTTAGGGTTATATTTGAACTTATATATAATAATAAGGGTTATATTTGCACTAAAAATTATCTCAGGGTTATATATGCACTTTTTCAATTATATAGGGTTATATCTGCATATTACTCTTATATTTGTGATGATTATGTTTGTGATGTCACTACTGATGACCCCCCTCCCTCCCACTGCTACTATTACTCATGCGCCATCACTATCCTAAGGTTTTCTCTATCCTCTTACTGATTATGTAAATTGTGATAAATTTTATAGTATGCATTCTAGATTTTTGGGTGCAGTAACTTCTAGTGCAAATCCGACCACTTATTCTAAGGTTAAAGCATGCTTATTGGATAGATGTTATGGCTGATGAGATTGAGATTACTATGCTTGAGTGCAATCAAGCATAAACGATGACTCATCTCCCTTTTGATAAGACTGCCATTGGTTGAAAATGGGTTTACTGTACCAAGTTTAAGTTTAATGGTACTATCAAGCATCATAAAGCGTTCTTGGTGGGTCTTAGCAATCGTCAGAATAAAGGTATTAACTATACTGAGACTTTTGCTCTTGTTACGACGATGAGTTCCATTTGCATGTTCTTGTTTGTTGTAGTTATTCATGGTTTGGAACTACATCAAATGGATGACATAATTTTTTTCTACATGGTGATCTCCGTGAAGAGGTTTTCATGCAGCCTCTCCCTGGCTATCCCACACATCCTGGACAGGTATGTCGCCTTTAGAAATCTCTTTATGGTCTTCGCCAGGCTCCTCGCAATTGGTTTACCAAATTGGCTCAAGCTTTGTGTGCATTTTAATTTGTTTAGAGTAAAGAAGATTTCTCTCTTTTTACATTCTCATGTGGTTTGGTATCTTTGCATGTACTTGTTTATGTGGATAATTTAGTTATTGGTGGTAGTTCTGCATCACTTGTCTCTGAATTCAAGAAATAATTGAGCTCTTGTTTTCATATGAAAGATCTGGGTCTATTTAAGTATTTGGATGTTTCTTTCACAACAGAAATATGCCCTAGAGATTTTATCTAACACAGGTTTATCTGCTTCTAAACCGACTGAATTTCCAATGGAACAACAACACGATTTGGTGCATGTTGAAGGTCCACTTTACCATAATCCTGAGCAATACCGGCATCTGGTTGGTCCCCTGATATCCCTAACCATCACTCATTCTGAGCTCAGTTATTAGGTTCACACACTTTCCCATTTCATGAAGTCTCCTTATGTTCTACACAGGCAAGCTGCAGTTTGCGTGTTGCACTATTTGAAGAGTTATCCTAGTCAAATTTTATTTCTCTCTTCACGTAGTGCATTACAATTGACTGCTTACATGATTCTGATTGGGCTGCATGCCCTATTACTCGACGTTCTCTTATCAGATACTTTGTGATGATTGGTGATTCTCCGGTTTCTTAGAAGACTAAGAAGCAACCTACGGTTTCTCAGTCGTCTACTGAAGCAGGGTATCATGTTATGCATGTTACCTATTGTGAATTATTATGGCTTAAGTATTTACTTAAAGATGCGGAGGTAAGTCTTTGCTTAAAGACGCGGGGGATGGGGGTTGCGCATACTACTCTTATGTGTTTATTTTGTGATAATCAATATTCTATTTGTATTGCAGCAAATCCGGTGTTCTAAGAATGTACAAAGCATATTGAATTTTATTGTCATTTTGTCTGGGATTTTGTGCATCTGGTACTATCGTTACTCATCATATCTACAGTTCGGATCAACCTGCAGACTTGTTTACCAAAGCTCTAAGACGTAACCAATTTCATTCATTACTTAGTAAGTTGGCCATTTTTGATCCCCATGCTCCAACTTGAGGAGGAGTATTAAAGAATGTAGACATTACTTGTAATTGTTATTGGATTCTATTTCCTTTTCCTAACTTGTATAGGTATTTTGTACCACTATATAATGTACCCTAAGATCATTGATAAGACGTAAAATGCATATATTTTCCAAAGTGTTTAACATTTCTATTGTTATCTTTTTGTTAAAAGATTGCTGGATTTAGGTAGGCTTACATCATAAGGGGTTTAGATGCCCATTTTTTGTTTTCATATCTAAATCCTTCATTTTGTAACCTATTTATAGTCTAATGGATTTTTTATCCTTACGAGCATTTAAATACCTTTTTGTAAGCTTAATTTGTAGATTACTCGCAAGCACTTCAGATTGGTTTAGTGAAGGTCATTCTCAAGAATAGTAGTAGATTGAAGGCCACTTACAAAGTGGTAGAAGATAGATTGAAGAAGGAAGGCATAATAGCGAAGGAAGAATTATCTGAGTTTTTGTAGCCAAATTTAAAGAATTATCCAAGATGAATTGGTGACCATGGATGCCATCATCGGATTCCTCTTCGCAATTACTATAAAAATGACTACAATAACTCCCAAAATGGATCATCGGTTCACCAATAGCGGCCATTGGAGCGAAACATTATGCTGGTAGAAGCACTGGTGCGGGCTGCACCGATGTAGTGCAGGTTGCGGAATCAGCCTAGATTATGCATTTTTGGCCTTTTTTCACTATTTTCTTGGACTATAAATAGCCCAATTCTTCCCCATTTCTTGAGCCCGACTTTGGAGCCTCCAAACCCTAGGTTTTTTTCATTTTCTCTTAGTTTTTGCATCTTTTTCATGGATTCGTGCAGATTTGTCGTGGTTTTTTATGATCTAAGCTAGATTTTATCTTGGGAGCAATTGGTAAGCATTTCTAACTTGATATTAAGAGATTTGGTTTATCCTATTATGTGCTTTGATTATCAAGTATGTTTGGTGCTTTCTTGCGAGAATAATGCATGATTTAAACTAGGATGATCAACTAGTTGATGATTATGGGTTGATTCTTTGCTAGGTTTTTGGTCAAACCCAGAAGATTTTGAATTTTTGTCAATGTAATTATTGTTGGTCAATGCTAGGTTGTAATTAGGAGTGAACGAATTATGATTGGTGATTGATGATTGATGAAATTGCTTAGACTTGGGACGAATTTGATTGGGTTTGACTAATTATCAATGTAGTCTACTAATAACGATTAGCATGATGCTGATCCTCATGGTCGTTATCAGTAAATATACTTGTGCTATCTATGTGTTTCTCACTTGTAGGACATTGTGGTAGTTGTGTTGGGTCTCCATGTGTATTGCTATCCTCGGGAAAGTCTATGCCGTCGATCGCCTAGAGTGACCCGAGCATAAGGGTTATTCACTACTGGAAAACAGGTACATACGCACTGATATAAATTCATGAGTATAGGTATACTGGTGCGTATGTAACCAATTGCACCGGCATTTATCATGTTAACATCAGTTTTGGTGCAAATAAGTACATAGCCACGGTATCCTGTCAACTGGTGTAATGTTCACCTATTTTTGCACCGGTGTTGGTTCTTCCAGTGTACCAATATCAAATATATTGCACTGGTTGTATTCAAATAGGTCTTTATACCGGTGCAATTGCTAACATGTGCACCGGTACAGGATTACCGGTGTGTACTTATTTACTATTTATATTAATTTGGTGCGAAGAGGTAAAATTTTTAAACCGATAATGGGAAATTACTGGTGCAAAAATTTTAAAAAGAGGGAAAATTTTGCATTTGTACACCGGTTACAATTAGCATTGGTGTAGGAATTGATAAAGCACCGGTATTTTATTAATTCTGGTGCAAAAATAAATTCTTAGTTGTGAAATTTAGTGCCAAAACTATTAGTTTTTGCACCGGTATTGTGATTGTAACAGTGCAGGACATGAAAATATGTTCCTTTTGGCAGAATATCTACACCGGTAACAGATTTTATCGGTGTAAAAGGCTTCAAATGCACTGGTAAAGTTTAAATACTAGTGTAGAAAATAGCATTAAATGCTCACCTACCCCTTTTTCTAGCGGGTTAATAATGGGATTTTTGGAAGAAGAGGTTCAGCAATGGTGTTTTTTTTTGTTGATGAAGGCATTGAATTCTCCACAATGAAGACCCTTGACGATACCTTTTTTTTATTACATTTATGTATATTAAAGATTTCATGTATTGTTTTGGTTAGTTGAGATATTTACATTTTGTGTTTGATCATTTGATGGGGATTGAGGTAGAATTGTAAGTATTAGTTTGTGATTTGTTCTCAAGGTTGTTGTAGTTATAAGGCTATGACTTTTGATTATTATAGTGTTAGACATGTTAAGAATGTTGTAATTATAATGTGGAATGTTGGTGTATATTGTGCATTTATGATGTTCCATGATTAGGAAGTCATAATGAAAAATTCTATTATATTAAATGTGTTGATGTTTGATTGATGGACATTTATAGACATGTGGAGTTGTATCGCGTCATCGAGAGGCGTAAGCATGTGTATTCCAATGTTAAGAGGATGAGAGATGAATATATTATGTTCGTGGATGAGTTCTTAGAGCATGCTTTTAGTCAAGAAAAGCGAATATTATGTCCCTTTCGTGATTGTGGAAATTGAATTCGTACTGATAAGAAAGACATCCTGGAACTCCATTTGTATAGCCAGAGGTTTGCGAAAGATTATGTTGTGTGGACCTTTCGTGGGGAAAAATCACCACCAAAAGTTAGAGTTAGTAGTGAGGGAGAGTGTTTTGGAGATTCTATGTTGGGTGACAGGTGTGAGGAGGTTGTTAATGAGTTTAGAGGGAGGCCCAAGGTTTTGGCTAACTTCCTTGGTGAGAAGGATACACCATTGTATCTCGGTTGCAAAAAGAAAGACACATCAATGTTGTGTTTAATGGAGTTGTTTAATTTGAAAGGTGTGGGGTTATGGAGTGATACTAGTATGAATAAATTGCTTAAGTTTTTGAATGAAAAGATTCCACCAGGTAACGGGGTTCCTGATAACATTTATGAAGCTAAGAGAATTTTGTGTCCGATGGGATTGGAGTATGAAAAGATACATTGTTTTCCGAACGATTGTGGTAGGCCTTATTCGCTAGGTTCGAGCTAAGAAGAGTTTGAAGGGGTAGGCCTTCGTCAAGACCTCAGAATAGTCAGGAGGTTCGGCTCGCTCCACTTCTTATCAGCTGGTTTAGCTGGTTCAGTCAGGAATAGTCTGGTTCAGCTGCTCTGGCTCAGTATTGTTCTTGTGAACGTCAAGCATCGCAGTGTACTTGGCTAGAACGTGTTTGCAGATAGAGTGGGAAAGATTGTTGTGAGTAATTCCGACCAAGACCTTAGATAGAGACCCAAAAAAATCCCAAAATCCATAGGTTTTCACGAGCTTGTTTGTATTGGCCTCGAGGATGGAGGCCTGCTGCTTGGGGGTGCAACGATTTGCCAGCTAGGATTTTTTGGTGGTCATAGTCCTAATATATTCTTGGGCCTCTAATAGCTTAGTCTCAAGCCCCTTCAAACGGTCATCTTTTTCGAGGCACAACTTCTTGAGTGACTCATTGTGCTTGGAAGCAACCTTCGTCAACTCTACCTTATAGTCGTAGGCCTTCTGCTCCAACTCCCCTTTGTGCTTGAAGGACACCTTCTTATCTCTTCCTTGAGCTCCTTCACCTGGGCCTCATGGTCCTTGGCCTCCTTGGCCTCCTTGGCTTTTTCCATAAAAGTCAAGAACATAGAGTCTAGAGAGGCCGAGAGAGTTGCTGGCTCCAGGACGGTAGCCAGGGCAGTCTTAGTAGCGCCAGGAGGGGTGGTGTTGACTTCCCCTGAAAGATGCCCAACCTGAGACTCAGTATTTCTGGAGCCCTTGGCCTGAGGCTCAACAATGACAACCTCGTCGACCCAAATCCTCTGAAGAGAAGAGCTAGGTGAAGAACCCCTATCACAGTGATGCTTGTTGTTGGAGGGGTCCTTAAGGAATTCATTTTGAACCCCTGGAGGGGGCTATGAATGGACAATAGCCTGGACAAAGGGGGTCGATTGGACCTCCTCCAAAATAATTTCCTCTTCTTCATTTTTGAGTCCAAGCATGCTGGCAAAGTCCACTGATAACACAAAACAAAAAGGGGGTAAGTAAAAAAAAAGAAGGAGAAAGATCATATAATAAAACAATATATTTATATATCATAAACATCTTCTTGAGGGGGAGACAAACTCCTCAAAGAAACCTCTATGATGTTTTTAGGACCAACAGAAATTTTTTTGGGAGGACCTCTAACCTTAGATCTGTCAGAAGATTAACCCAAAGGGGAAGATAAGTTAAAAACTTGGAGACATCCTTAGCAATTGGCTCAAGTTTCTCGATTGTTGGAGTCAGAATCTTCTCATTGTAGAAGGCACGCCCCTTTCGATCCTCCTAAACCTGGGCTCCTAATCCTCAATCACACAAGCAAACACCTCATTATCAAGAGCGCACACCCCACAAGGAGAAATAATACAGCAAGGAAGAAACTGAGGAGGAGGCGAAGTTCTCAAACAATAATCAGGATAATGAGAGAAGAGTGTTTGTGGCATTCCTGGAAGCGAACAGAGAAAACCTCTACGACCAATTCCTAAAGACGCTTAAGTAGCAAGCACTAAAACCTAAAATAAAGGTAAGTTACGAACGTCAAAATATTCGTTATGAAGAAGAATTGCGTGACATCATCGCAGAAGATGACGAAGAAAAATTGCCCCTAGATCCGTAATTGTGTGATTTTAAAATTCCAAGGGATTTTAAACTCCCCTTGCATGTTAAGATTTACGACAGGACAACAAACCCCAAAGAGTTTTTACACTCTTGCAGAAACGGTATGAGATTTCGCGATTCTAGCAATTAGTTTGTTTACAAGGCCTTTCCAATCTTTCTGATGGGAACGATAATCACTTGGTATGAATACCTTCCAAATGGGAGTGTTAAATCTCGGGCACAATTGTCTAATTTGTTATTGGGCCGTTTCTACCAAAAATAAAGGTTTACCAAAAGGATTGCAAATCTCAACAACATAGCCCAGCGAAGTGATGAGAGTATAGCAGAATACCATAATAGGTTCGTTACAAAGAGCTTACAGGTTCGTGATTTGTCATTACATGTACGTTTCACGTTGGCCATGCGGTCAGAGGAGTTCTACAAAGAACTGATGAAAAATATATCTGAAAACCCAAGAGAGTTACAAAATTTGATTGAACAGCATGTGCAAATGGAGGAAGCGAACAACTGTAAGATAGAGCGAATGGGGTGAGAAGAGAATGGTGGAGGATTTGCAGAAATGAGTAGTGAATAAAGGGAATGAAAGTGTTCCCTTCAGAGGAAGAGAGTCAGGTTCACAGAATGCAACATACCAAGACACATTGTTACTTAGGTCCAGGGTCAAGGAAGGAAATATCGCAGTGATGTGCCCATTTTATATGATTATATTAGGACTTTTAGGATTCACTTTTGTGCTCTAAATGTGACATTTTGCCTTGAAATTCTCTAAGGAGGTTTAAAAGCGACTTTTATGCTTTTATTACTTTTCTAGAGAATTTTGTGTGACAAGGTAATTTGTTTGAAAACTTTGAAGACTTTGAAGAATACCTTTGAAGATTCAAAAACTTGTAATTGAGCTTTTGAAGATTTGAATAATTGAAGAAGTGAAGAGAAAATAAGGATATGAAGCAAAAAGGAGAAAGAAGAAATAGTGTTGGACTTGGAGTCCATCGTGATGCTGTCTAGACTTGCAATGGACGAAGGGCCAGATATTCTCCTTGCATTTTGCACTATAAATACTCACTTTATCCTCTCCTCTTCAGCAGCTTTCCACCTTCTTCTTCCTGCATTTTTGGTGGGTTCAAACCCTAGTTAGACTTTGGGATGTGAGAGTGTGAGAGATTCTTCTTTCTTGGGGGTTAGGGTAGTCTAGGAATTTGATGTTAGATGTTTTGAGAAAAATTTTGCATGCTAGTTTACGCTTAGATCTTTTCTTGTTCTTTTTTACTCAAGGACGAGTAAAAGTTTTAGTGCGGGGAGGTTTGATAAGACGTCAAATGCATGTATTTTCCAAATCATTTAACATCTCTTTTGTCATCTTTTTGTTGGAAGATTGCCAGATTTAGGTAGGTTTACATCATAAGGGGTTTTGACGTCCATTTTTGGTTTTCATATCTAAATCTTTCATTTTGTAACCTAATTATGGTCTAGTGTATTTTTGGTCCTTATGAGCATTTAGAATTCCTTTTTGTAAGCTTAATTTGTAGATTGCTTGCAAGCACTTTGGATTGGTTTAGTGACAGCCATTCACAAGAATGGTAGAAGATTAAAGGTCACTTACAAAGTTGTAGAAGATAGATTTAATAAGCCAAAATAGCGGGGGAAAGAATAATCTGGGTTTTGATAGCCAATTCTGAGAATTATCTGAGATTAATTGGTGTCCATGGATTGCATCATTGGATTCGTCTTTGCGAGTACTATAAAAAGACTACAAGAACTACCAAAACGGATCATCGTCACCGTAGCGGCCATTGAAGCATCGGTGTGGGCCACACCGATGTAGTGCGAGCCACGGAATTAGCCCAGATTTTTGTGTTTTGGCCTTTTTCACTATTTTCTTGGACTATAAATAGCCCCTTTCTTCCCCATTTCTTGAGCCCAACTTGGGGGGCCTCTGAACCCTATGTTTTATTCATTTTCTCTTAATTTTTGCATCTTTTCCATGAATTCTTGTTGATTTGTTATGGGTTATCTAAGCTAGATTTCATCTTGGAAGCAATTGGTAAGCATTTCTAACATGATATTGTGATACTTGGTTTATCCTACTTTGTGCTTTGATTATCAAGTGTGTTTGGTGCTTTCTTATGAGATTAATGCATGATTTAGACTAGGATGATCAACTCGTTGATGATTATGGGTTGATTCTTTGCTAGGTTTGTGATCAAACCCGGAAGACTTTGACTTTTTGTCAATGTGATTATCGTTGGTCAATGCTAGGTTACGATTAGGAGTGACAACTAATTATTATTGTTGATTAATGAAATTTCTTAGACTTGGGATGAATTTTATTGTTTTTGACTAATTATCAACGTAGTCCACTAATAACGATTAGCATGAAGAGCGATCCTCGTAGTCATTATTAGTAAGTATACTTGTGTTGTCTATGTGTTTCTCGCTTGTTAGACATTGTGGTAGTTGTGTTGGGTCTCCATGTGCATTGCTATCCTCAGGGAAGTCTATGACGCCGATCGTCTGGAGTGACCCGAGGGTAAGGGTTATTGCTTGGCACCGATCGCTCACTCTAACTATAACCGAGGAGAGGTGAGAAATGTCTTCACTCGAAAGGTATTGACAAGTTCTCCACAATATTTGGTTAATGTATAAAAATAGGATAATTAATCAATGATCAAAGGATGACTAGAAATGTTAAAAAATTGGACCCAAGACTTGATATAATTTTAGTTACATATTTTGTGCTATTCTGATTGTAGTTGAATTATTTTCATTTGTTGTTGGTTTATTTAGTTATTAAAGTAGTCGTAGTGTTTTCCAAAACAACCCCCCCCCAACTTTGTTACCACACACGTAGGGTGACTCATTCGTGTACTTTTAAACTACATTTAACACTTGATAAAACCCGTTTTCTCCTCGTGGACGATCTCATCTTACCACTAGTTACTATTTAGTAGTTGGCCGTAATTTGGGCTTGCAAATACTATCTTTGAGAGGCACACCGATGGCGTCCCAATCATGAATACAATCACACATTATTACCCTTTTTTACACCAAATCGGGGGTCTCTTTAAAAAGAAGTCAATTTCCACATCAGACTGATAGACTCCCAAGTCAAAAAAAACTTCTCCAATGGGGCATCACTTGAAGACATCAATCCTAAGTAATTCTGACTGACACTGTCAAAGACACCTTCTACATACAGAAGGCCGTAGTGAGGTCGTCAGTTGTCAAACATTAAATGTTGGTAATTATTTCTTGTTTTAACCATTTTAATATTTTCATTTAAAATGTAAAATTAATTAATATTTTCATGATGATTAAGAATTTAATAAAACTTTGATTTCAATGTATAATACCGAAAATTAATATGTCAAAAATAAAATTTTAATATCATTTTTAAATAATGCATGTATTAGTTAATTGTAAATTAACATATTTTATATTTATATGTATATAATTATAAGCTGAAAGATAAATTTGAAGGGATTTCAGTTTTCAATAATCAAATTCAAATGTTATATTTGATTAATTAAGTTAAAGATATATTTAAAATATAATTTAATAATTTATCATACATGTTAAGTAATAAATTATTTAAAATTATTTTATCATAAAAATATATTATAAAAGGTAAGGACCAATGAACACGTGTTTGGTGACCACGATGGATATTTTATAAATATAAAAGTTTTTAACTTTATTTATGGACATGTCAATTTAAGTTAAATATATGAATTTTAGATCTAATTTATGAGCACATCATACTGACGTTCTAAAAGCGACGGTACCATTGGAGGAGAAAATCTTAAATGCACCGTCAATCCATTTTAATTGCTTATATCAAAATCTGACACATGGCACCTAACACTAGAGTAAGAAGGGGGATTAAAGGAGATTTTATTGGACCAGAGAAGACACTTTTTGTGCCTTCTCTGGTACTACCTTTTATCCATTAAAGGTGGTCTGGGGTACCACAAAAGGCCGCCGGATACCTAGGTTTTCGGCGGCAAGCCAAAGAAGCAGATCTGAAGACTAGATAATACTGGACCAAAAATCATCAACTGTTCCAAATATGTAAACAATTAAACATAAAATCAATAAACAAACAACAAGAAATGGAGAGGAGGACGTTCATTCCTTAATATTCCTCCTCAAGTTGGAGCATGGGGATTAGAAATGCCCAACTTGCCATGTAATGAATGAAACTGATTAAGACTAATGATATGGGATCGTAAGGTGTGATAGTCTCTATCAAGACTGGAGTCTCTCTCTTGGAAGGCCCAGGCAGCAAGGTTACATCTGCATAGCAGTTTGCAAGTTTCACAGGGGCAAACTAAAGGAGACCGCAAGGAGTTGTAGTCACCAAACAACTTCTTCAATTTGCCAAAATAAATGGCAATGGTCTGACCATTCTGCCAACAGTTCTTAATATCTTTGTGCATTTGCAAAATTTTCATACTATCACCCAGAGTAAATTGTTCCTTCAGGTCATCCCATGGTTCCTTAACTGTGGAAAAGGCACTTGTAGAAGATCCAACAAATAAGGGTTGCATTAATTTCAGGCCAATCAACAACATCGGGATGATCATCCTAGGGTTTGGTAATATATCCATCAATGAACCTAACCTTGTGTTTAGCAAGCATAGCACTGCAAATTCCATTACACCATTCAGGTAATTCTCTTTACCCTTCAAGATGGTGGGTACAGTAACCAAAACAAGACCGTCAGAAGAGACAATAAAGTACGGTTCGTTTGGTAGGCGACTAAAAGGTACATATGACTAAGGGCTAGATTGCAACTGCAACTATTTTGTTCTGCAGTTTGCTGGCCTCGGCTTCAGCATCGATGCGAGCCTTTTTAGTAGCATTGTGATTAGCGGCATCCAGATTAACTCCAGAGGCAGACATAGTGCAATATCAAAACCAACGGCAAACCCTGAGTAGCGGTGACAGATAGAATATATGGGCAAGCAGTGCTGTGGCGCATGACTGGATGGCGACAGTGAGTGCATTAGGCTGTCGGTGCGTGGAAAGCACAGGCGGACAGATCTGAGCAGATATCGTTCGTGGCAACCGAAGAAATGGGAATGGCGATCGACGGACAGCAGCCGGGAAGCAGCGGCTACTGGATGGTGGTGGTGCATGATCAGAACGTGCAACTGACATTGTAGGCGGCATCAACTTGAACAAAGCAGCAGAAAATTTTCTTTAGGGTTTCGGGATTTTAGACTTTGATACCATGAACTCCCTCTGTCCCACTTTAAACTTTCTAATTTCTTTTTCATAGTCTTCATTGAGCATGTTTGACCGTAAATATCTCTAGTTACATATAATAATTACACATAATATTTAGAAAATAGATATTAAGGCGAATCTAACAAGATCCCACATGATATTTTAAATATGTGTAGATTAATTTTTATTTAGGGTCAAAGTTTACAAAATTTGGCTTCGAAAAAGCAATTATGAAGTTTAAAATGGGATGGAGGGAGTAGAAAATAAGGGTAATAATGTGTGATTGTATTCTTGACCACAGGGTACATTATATAGTGTTACAGAATACCTAAATAGTCTAGGAAAAAGAAATACAATATAATTACAATTATAAGGGTTGAATTAAAATAACACGATTATATTATATTGCATTTATTAGTCAAATTATGTTTACACTTTTATTCATGGGTTTTACTAACACGTGGGGTGGAGGTACGGAAAATTTGTGTTTTTTATCCCAAAGTTCATACTCACTTGAAAACTATGTATTTTTTTACATTTCATTTTTAAAGGTTGGGGTACCAAATTCATAACAAACCCCCCCCCCCCCCCCACCCCCCCAATACATAGGGTCGTCACTAAATGCAATGTGTATTGCAATGATATATTCTCTGACAAAGGCGTGATTTTTTTATGTTTCTCAAATTGGTTTTTAATTGTATTTCTTCGTTTAATAAGTGCATCTCCAATTTAGGGGTCTCTTTAAAAAATTTAACAACACTTCTCCAATGGGGCCATCACTTGATGACATCAATCCTAAGTAATTTTGACTAACACTGTCAATTACACCTTCTATATACAGAAGGATAGTGAGGACGTTAGTTTTCAAACATTAAATGTTGGTAATTATTTCTTTTTTTTACTATTTTCATTTAAAATGTGGGCAAAGTCTTGGGAAAGACGGTCTTTCCATAGGCTTATGGAAAGACGGGGTTTAATTCGAATAATAAAAGGTAAAAGGTCTTAGTTGCAACATTAAAAATTTAGTATGCAACATGTAGTAGTTATAAAATTTATAACCCGATTCATGCAACCCGAAAATTTTATCTTAATTTCTTCTAATTTATACTTTAAACCTTGGTCTTTCCATGACTTATGGAAAGACCGTCTTTCAAGAGACGCACTCTAAAATGTAAATTTAATTAATATTTTCATAATAATTAAGAATTTAATAAAAAAATATTTCAGTGTATAATATCAAAAATTAATATGTCAAAAATAAAATTTTAATACCATTTTTAAATAATGCCTGTATTAGTTCAATAATTTTAAATTAACATATTTTATATTTATGTGTATAATTATAAGCTAAAAGCTAAATTTGAAGGGATTTTGGTTTTCAATTACTCAAATTTAAATTTTATATTTAATTAATTAAGTTAAATATATATGTATAAAATATAATTTAATAATTTAGTATATATGTTTCTGGCGTATATTTAGCCCAATGGTTAAAAGGCTGATGGCCGCTAGGCCCAGCCCAATCTCGTCTTGCAATAGGGCAAAGCCATCTTAGCCCAAGGTATACTTGAGCAAAGCGAGAGGCCTTCAGTCGTGGTACAAAATGTGGGACGAGATACACAGAACGAACAACGGACATGAAAGCGAATTACTCGAAATGTGATAATCGTGGTGCGACCCACGATCTCAACTCCTAAAAGCAAGGAACACGACTATGCCAGCCTATAAATACAACAAGCTCAAGAGAAGCTAAGGTAAGCGCAACTATCTTAAGAAATTCCAATTCTGAAAGGAAGGTAACTGACTTGATTATCGAAGTTTCTTCCCCGGAGTCACTTCAGGGATAATTCTTGCAGGTGAAGAAGTTCTTGGAGGAAACAACCAACACACCTAAAGGATCCACCACATCATTTGGCGCCATATGTGGGGACAGATTGTTTTTATTTTCAGGTCATTCATGTGTAAAAATTGTACTCACCAGGAGTGAGAAGAGCCATAATCCTCAATCACACAAGCAAACACCTCATTATCAAGAGCGCACACCCCACAAGGAGAAATAATACAGCAAGGAAGAAACTGAGGAGGAGGCGAAGTTCTCAAACAATAATCAGGATAATGAGAGAAGAGTGTTTGTGGCATTCCTGGAAGCGAACAGAGAAAACCTCTACGACCAATTCCTAAAGACGCTTAAGTAGCAAGCACTAAAACCTAAAATAAAGGTAAGTTACGAACGTCAAAATATTCGTTATGAAGAAGAATTGCGTGACATCATCGCAGAAGATGACGAAGAAAAATTGCCCCTAGATCCGTAATTGTGTGATTTTAAAATTCCAAGGGATTTTAAACTCCCCTTGCATGTTAAGATTTACGACAGGACAACAAACCCCAAAGAGTTTTTACACTCTTGCAGAAACGGTATGAGATTTCGCGATTCTAGCAATTAGTTTGTTTACAAGGCCTTTCCAATCTTTCTGATGGGAACGATAATCACTTGGTATGAATACCTTCCAAATGGGAGTGTTAAATCTCGGGCACAATTGTCTAATTTGTTATTGGGCCGTTTCTACCAAAAATAAAGGTTTACCAAAAGGATTGCAAATCTCAACAACATAGCCCAGCGAAGTGATGAGAGTATAGCAGAATACCATAATAGGTTCGTTACAAAGAGCTTACAGGTTCGTGATTTGTCATTACATGTACGTTTCACGTTGGCCATGCGGTCAGAGGAGTTCTACAAAGAACTGATGAAAAATATATCTGAAAACCCAAGAGAGTTACAAAATTTGATTGAACAGCATGTGCAAATGGAGGAAGCGAACAACTGTAAGATAGAGCGAATGGGGTGAGAAGAGAATGGTGGAGGATTTGCAGAAATGAGTAGTGAAAAAAGGGAATGAAAGTGTTCCCTTCAGAGGAAGAGAGTCAGGTTCACAGAATGCAACATACCAAGACACATTGTTACTTAGGTCCAGGGTCAAGGAAGGAAATATCGCAGTGATGTGCCCATTTTATATGATTATATTAGGACTTTTAGGATTCACTTTTGTGCTCTAAATGTGACATTTTGCCTTGAAATTCTCTAAGGAGGTTTAAAAGCGACTTTTATGCTTTTATTACTTTTCTAGAGAATTTTGTGTGACAAGGTAATTTGTTTGAAAACTTTGAAGACTTTGAAGAATACCTTTGAAGATTCGAAAACTTGTAATTGAGCTTTTGAAGATTTGAATAATTGAAGAAGTGAAGAGAAAATAAGGATATGAAGCAAAAAGGAGAAAGAAGAAATAGTGTTGGACTTGGAGTCCATCGTGATGCTATCTAGACTTGCAATGGACGAAGGGCCAGATATTCTCCTTGCTTTTTGCACTATAAATACTCACTTTATCCTCTCCTCTTCAGCAGCTTTCCACCTTCTTCTTCCTGCATTTTTGGTGGGTTCAAACCCTAGTTTTTCTTTCTTTCTTTTCTTAGTTTTTGTAGGTTAATCATGTCTTTGTATTATCTAGCTTAGTTTTATCTTGGGAACAAAGGATTGAAGCTTCCATTTCTATGTAGTAAGAACCATTTATATATCTATTTGGTGCTTTTGCTATTGTGCATTTATTGAGCTTTGAATGTGAATTGTTAATGGCATTGATGTTGTTGGAAGCTTAAGTAGATGAATTGCTTGTATGATTACTTGTTAGGGTTGGGAGAAAGTAGCTAGTTCTCCCCTCTTTTAATGTGGAATCCAAGATCATGAGTTAGAGCTTCTTAAATGATGTTGGTGTGTTGATAATTTCTAGATGAATGTGATGATGTTGAACTCGTTGTCATGTTTGTTTTAGGTAGCAAATGAGAGAGGTCCATGAATGTCGACCGTTCTTGACTAATCTTGTGTAAATACATGAATTGGTTAAATGCTTAGACACGGTGCAGTGTTTATAAGTGTTGTCAAGCTTGTTGATTCTTCGTGCTAAATGCCATCAATGGGATATTCTTAGTACTAAGGGATTCATTGGTGAGGTTTGAAAAGATATGTCGAATTCACTCTAGTAAACTACTACCTAAGAAGGATAGAAGATTTATCTTCACAACAAGTAGTCGAAGTAGTGAATAGATTGTTTTGCTCATTCTTGAAGCCTTTGTTATTTAGCATTCATGTGTTCTTAATGAAATGTTTCACTTCATTTATTCCATGGGTTATTTAAGAATAGGAAGTGTTTGTATGATTGAAGTGTTAGGGAGTTAGGAAAGTGACGAATTCTTGAGCTCCTTTACATGAAAATCTAAGAACATGAACTTAGAACTTCTTGTGCATAATGTGTTGTGATTCTTGCTACATAAGTATGTTAATGGGAATTGTTCTCATATTTATCCTATAGATGCAATGAAAGATTGAACCTTGAATGTGGTTTGTTCTAGGTTTAGCCTAATGAATGTTATGTTTGGTGATAGGATGAGTGAATGGTTCAATGATCTACAAATGGTTTGGAAGTAGATATCAATTGCCCCCAATGCTTTATCTTTTGTAGTTTTAAAACCCTTTTTGTTAGTTTTGTTTGATGATTTAGCATAGTTACTTAACTTTGCTAGTTGTCTTGTCTTTTAACTTTCATAACTTAGGACCACAACCAACCACCCCCCCCCTTTACATGCTTTTATATGTATGTATATATATCTACTCCTAGCATAATATCAATCATTTATGTTTAAACGCTTGAGAAAATCCCTCTTTTTTGTGGATGATCCCGACTTGCTGCTATCTACTTAGTTGTAGATAGTAAGCATTTAGGGCTTAAAAAATTAACTTTCAGAGGTACGGCGACAGCCTCCCAGGAAGGCACACAAAGATCTATTCTGGAACTGTCATCAATGCGAGCACCGCCAGAAAAAAGATCCAAGGAGTTTTACTGTGCCTTCCACAGGGACCACGGTCATGACATTGAATACTGTAGGGACCTAAGAAGACAAATCAAGGAGAATATGAGGAATAGCTTTCTAGGCCAATATAGGAAGGATGGGGGAAAACAATAAGACAGCGAACACTAAGCCGAGAAATCAAGGGATAGCTTCTATACTACCAAAAAATTTAAAGATGGTTGCGGAGATTGACTACAAAGAAAATGAAAGTTATAATCTGCCTGGCATAGTCATCTTGTCCATACATGGTTCGACAGAGTCATTTTCCAACAAAGCTTGGAAAGCTAGAGCACGATATTCTCCTACTCAAGAACCGATTGACAAAAGATTTTCCTCAAATGAGGCAATCACTTTGAGCAAAGATAATGCAGTACCAAAAGCTTCACCTCATAATGATCCCATGGTGATTGATGTGTCCATTTTATATGCATTATTTAGTAGTATTTAGGATCACTTTTGTGCTCTTTTATTATCGAGAGCTTGTGTTTTACCTTGAAATTCTCTTAGGAGAGGTAAGAGCAACTTTATGCTCTTTTACCTCTTCTAAGTGGACTTTGTGTGACGAGGGAAGAACACGGAAGCAACGAAGACCGGAGGACATTGAAGACTACACTTTCGAAAACTTTTGAATACTCACTTCGAAGACATGAAGACCGGAGGCCGTTGAAGACCATTTTTGGAGCTGTTGAAGACCATTTTTGGAGGCGTTGAAGACTTGAAGATTGAGAGGGATGACTATGAAGAAGAAGAAGACAACATGCAAAATTCTGGCACCCGTCGCGAGTCGCGACGAAACTCGTCGCGAGTCGCGACCAACGGGCGGCCAGAAATCCACTTTATCTTCTTTGCACTATAAATACCACTCTCTTTCCTCCTCTTCAAAAGCTTTGCCCAGCCCATTTTTCTCTGGTTTTAGGGCTTGAAAACCCTTGGTTTTCTTCTCTTTCTTTTCTTAGATTTTGTAGTTTAATTATGTCTTGTAGTTCTATAGCTTAGTTCTATCTTAGGAGCAAGGGATTGAAGCTTCCATTTCTATGTAGTAAGGACCATTTATATCGATCTATTTGGTGTTTTTGCTATTGTGCATTTATTGTGCTTCTAATGTGTTTGTTGATTCATTAATTTTGTTAAAAGCTTGAGCATATGAAATACTTGTATTAATTGCTTGCTAGGGTTTGGGGGATTTGGGTTAATTTCCCCCTTGTTTTTGTTAGGAATGTATGAGTATGATTTAGAGCTTTTGATTGTGTTGGTGTGTTGATAATTGCTAGATAAATGTGATGGTGTCGAACTCTTAGTCATGTTTATTTTAGGTAGCAAACGAGAGAGGTCTATGAGTGGTCGCTCTTGACTAATCCCGTGTAAATGCATAAATCGGTTAAATGCTTAGTCACGGTGTAGTGGTCATAAGTGTTGCCGAGCTTGTTGATCCTTCGTGCTAAATGCCATCAATGGGATACCTTAAGTCGTGGTCTCGACAACAGGAGTCATTGGTGAGGTTTGACAAGAGATGTCGAATTCACTCTTGCAAACTACTACCTAAGAAGGATAGAAGTTTAGTCTTCACAACAAGTAGTTGAAGTAGTGAATAGATGGTTTTACTCATCCTTGAAGCATTTGTTATTTAGCATTTGTGTATTCTTGATGGTGTGTTTCCCTTCATTTATGCCATGAGTTGTTTGAGAATAGGGAGTGTTTGTATGATTGAATTGGTTAGGTGTTAGGAACATGACGAATTCCGTAGTTCCTTTGCATGAAAATCTATGAATGTGAACTTAGAACTTCTTGTGCATAATGTGTTGTGATTCTTGCTAGAGAGGTATGTTAATGTTAAGCCTAGTAACGAATGCGATAGGATGAGTGAATGGTTCAATGATCTACATTAGGTTTGGAAGTGGATATCCATTGCCCCCATGGTTTTATCTTTGTAGTTTTAAAACCCCTTTTCTTAGTTTTGTTTGATGATTAGCATAGTCAATTGACCTTGCTAGTTATCTTGTCTTTTTACTTTCGTAACTTAGGAACAACCAACCAACCAAACCCCCCTTTTTTACATGTTTTTATGTGTATGTATATATATCTACTCCTAGCATAATATCAACCATTTGTGCTTAAAGTGCTTAGGAAGATCCCTCTTCTCCTTGGACGACCCCGATTTGCCGCTATCTACCTAGTTGTAGAAAGTAACCAAAAGGGCTTATAAATTATCTTTGAATAGGGGTGCGACGACTGCCCGCTATCAGTGATCATAGCCAAGATTGGAAATGCTACCATACACTGAGTATTTATGGATGATGGAAGTGCAGTAGAAATACTTTTTATCGATTGCTTTGATAGGCTAGGATTCAAGCGAACGGATCTCAAGAAGCCAACATTTTTGCTGGTTGGATTTATAGGCCGGTAAGAAACACCCATGGGCAACATGCAGTTATCGGTTACCATTGGGGAAAGCGGAAGAAACGGTACCATACTTTGCGACTACATGGTAATGGACATTCCAAGCACGTTTAATGCTATCACAGGAAGACCATGGATTAACAGAGCGAAGGCTATATGGTCTCCTTACCACCTGGTCATGAAGTTCCCAACCTTAGCTGAATTGCAACCATAAGAGGAAACCAACAAACGGTGAGACAATGCATGGTCATCGTAATGAAAACATAGGAGTTGCATTTTTATAGTGGGCGGTCGTCGCGCCCCTATGCAAAGATAATTTATAAGCCCTTTTTGCTTACTTTCTACAACTAGGTAGATAGTGGCAAATTGGGGTCGTCCAAGGAGAAGACGGATCTTCCTAAGCGTCTAAGCACACAATGGCTAATATTAGGCTAGGAGTAAATATATGTACACACACATAAAAACATGTAAAGGGGGGGGGGGGTTGGTTGGTTGGTTGTCCTAAGTTACGAAAGTAAAAAGACACGATAACTAGCAAGGTCAAGTGACTATGCTAATCATCAAACAAAACTAAGAATAGGGGTTTTAAAACTACAAAGATAAAAAGCCTTGGGGGCAATGGATATCCACTTCCAAACCTAATGTAGATCATTGAACCATTCACTCATCCTATCGCATTTGTTACTTGGCTTAACATTAACATACCTCTCTAGCAAGAATCACAACACATTATGCACAAGAAGTTCTAAGTTCACATTCATAGATTTTCATGCAAAGGAGCTACGGAATTCGTCACATTCCTAACACCTAACCAATTCAATCATACAAACACTCCCTATTCTCAAACAACTCATGGCACAAATGAAGTGAAACACACCATCAAGAATACACAAATGCTAAATAACAAATGCTTCAAGGATGAGCAAAAGCTACCTATTCAATACTTCAACTACTTGTTGTGAAGACTAAACTCCTATCCTTCTTAGGTAGTAGTTTGCAAGAGTGAATTCGACATCTCTTGTCAAACCTCACCAATGACTCCCGTTGTCGCGACCACGACTCAAGGTATCCCATTGATGGCATTTAGCACGAAGGACCAACAAGCTCGTCAACACTTATGACCACTACACCGTGACTAAGAATTTAACCAGTTTATGCATTTACACAGGATTAGTCAAGAGCGACCACTCATAGACCTCTCCCGTTTGCTACCCAAACGAACATGACAAAGAGTTCAACATCAATCACATTCATCTAGCACATTATCAATCCATCAACACAATCAAAAGCTCTAAATCATACTCATACATTCCTAACAAGAACAAGGGGAAATCAACCCAAATCCCCCAAACCCTAGCTAGCAATTCATACAAGTATTTCATATGCTCAAGCTCTCAACAACATCAATGAAATCAACAATTAACATTTAAAGCACAATAAATGCACAATAGCAAAAACACCAAATAGATAGATATAAATGATTCTTACTACATAGATATGGAAGCTTCAATCCTTTGCTCCCAAGTACAACAACTACTCTAGAACAACAAAAGACATAAAAAACTAAGAAAACAAGAAGAGAAAACCTAGGGTTTTGGCCCAAAAACGCAAGAAGAACAGGGGCCAAAAGCTGTGGAAAGAAGGGGGTGAAGAGGTATTTATAGTGGAAGAAAAAGGGGAGAAAACCCTGCTGCAGGGCTGAATTTAAGCTGTCGTCGCGACTCGCGACGAGCTTCATCGCGAGTCGCGACCAAATCAGTAAACTGCAGCCCTGTTTTGTTTTGCTTCCTCCGGGTGAACCGTTGATCCGTTTTGGGAGTTCTTGTAGTCAATTTTATAGTGCTTGAGAAGAGGAATCCAATGGTGCCACTCTTGAAGGATGATTCTTCTCGGAAAATTCTGAAAACCCTGGACCATCCTTCGCCCGTTGCTTTGCTCTCCTTTCTTCACCTCTTCACTTCTTCATGTCTTCAAAAAGCCCAAGTGTAAGTCTTCAAATCTTCAAAGATATCTTTCAAAGTCTTCAAATCTTCAAAGTCTTCAAACAAATCACCTTGTCACACAAAATCATCTAAAAAGTGATAAAAACGTCAAAGTCGCTTTTATCCCTCCTTAAATGATTTCAAGGTAAAATGCCACATTCAGAGCACAAAATTGTACAAAATCCAATCCTAAAAACCCTAATATAACCGCATAAAATGGCCTCATCAGATGATAAAGCAAGGATGGTTGATGCAATTTCAAATGGTGGCCCAGTATATTAGCCAAAGTTCATAGAAAACTTAGGAGACATGATGGAACTGCTAATCTTGGATAGCAAAGACAGTTCAAAGTATGTAAGAATAGGGAAATATCTTCCGAATGAAGAGAAGACGAAGATTACACAAATCTTTGGAAGCCGCAAGGAAGCTTTTGCATGGAATATCCATGACATGTGAGGAGTGGATCCTCACATAGTGACACACTCTTTGAGCATCAGTGATGCAATCAAGCCAGTTAGGAAAAACAACGCATCATTGTCAGTGATATGCAGAAGGTAATTGAAGAAGAGGTCAAGGTACTTCTTAGAGCGAGCATAATCTGGGAAGTCATATACCTTAGATGGCTCACAGACCTAGTAATGGTAAGGAAGTCTGATAACGGATGTAGGATGTGCATTAGTTTTACAAATCTGAATAAGGCGTGCCCCAAGGACTGTTATCCTTTACCAAAGATCGACCAACTAGTCAAAGCAATCACAGGATATCGGGTGTTATATTTTTTTGATCTATATAAGGGATACCATCAGATTTTAATGGACCCCGAAGACGAAGAAAAAATGGATTTCATTACATGTTTTGGGACATTTTGTAATGTAAAGATGCTGTTTGGCCTAAAGAATACAGGCGTGACTTACCAGCGAGTGATGGATAATACCTTTCGAGGTCAAATTAGGAGAAATAACTAACTATACATGTTGATAATATGGTCATCAAAAGCAAGAGAATTGATAGTTTCGCATAGAATGTGCAAGAAACTCTGAACATGTTAAGTGCCATTGGGATGAAGCTAAATCCCAAGAAATGTGTGTTTTAGGTATCAGGGTACAAAGTTTCTTCCAAGGGGATTGAAGCCAACCCAACAAAAGTTGAAGCCATAATCAATCTTCCTCAACCAAGAATCGTCAAGCAAGTTCAAGTCCTAATGGGATCGCTAGCGTTACTTAGCAGATTTATCTCAAAAGCGGAAGATAAACATTTTCCCCTTTTTTAAGTTCTAAAGAAAGCAAAGAAGTTTAGATGGAGCCAAGATTTCCAGACAGTGTATAATAGCTTAAAGGAAAAACTGTTGACACTGCTAACATTGAAATCACCCACACCTGGAGAAATGCTATATTTGTACATGGCAATCTCGCAGAATCCGGTTAGCTTAGTCTTGGTCCATTTTGAAGATCAGAAGGAAGTGCCATTTTACTACATCGGTAGAATTTTACAAAGTGTGGAAAAAGCATATATGCCAATGGAAAAGCTAGCTCTGGCTTTGGTGTATTCAGTGAGAAGACAGTGAACATACTTCCATACTCACAACATCATAGTTTACACTGATTTCACCATTAAGAATGTTCTTAGCAATCCAGAATCATAAGGAAGACCAATGAAGTGGGCTATGGAACTAGGCATGTTCAAAATTCAATTCCAACCTATGAGGGAAATCAAAGCTCAGGCATTAGCAGATTATATCGTAGAAATGACGAACGAAGAGGAATCAAGAGCGAATGCGCATTAAAGCTTGAGGATCGATAGAGGTAAGACAAAGTGGGAAGAAATTTCTTAGACTTTGTTTATTGATGGTGCGTCCAGCAAGGAAGGATGCAGAGCAGAACTGCTGTTCGTAGATCTAGATGGAGGCAAACATAGATATGCACTACAATTCAATTTAACCCTAACAAAGAACGAAGCAAAATACGAAGCCTTGATCTACAGATTGGACTTGACTATTAGAATAAAGGTTAGGAGTATACGGGTATCCAGTGATTCGCTAATCGTTGTCCAGGAGGTTAAGGGAGATTTTGAAGTTCGGGAAGAACAATTGGTCAAGTATCTTAGGAGGGTATAACAACTCATCACCCATCTTGAGTATTTTGATATACAGCATGTACCACGAGGAGAAAACATAAAGGCGGGCCCATTAAATAAACTCGTAATGGCATGATTCAACTCTTTGAATGAACAAATCAATGTCATTGTGGAAGTCATCCTAGTCCAAAGCACCGTCTCGACTACTGTGTTAGCCATTCAGGAGGACAAAGTTAACTAGATGACCCCTATCATAAACTTCTTTGTCAAAGGAATGTTGCCCGAGGATAAAGTTCAGGCTAGGAAGTTGGAACTGCATTTTGTTAATTACGTTTATAAAGATGACACCTTATACAAGACAGGATTCCTATCCCCTTCGATAAACTGCATATGACCAACACAAGTAGCAGGGATTCGAAAGGAAGTCCATGCAGGCCTATGTAGAACATATCAAGGAGCGAGAATAGTGTCTAAAAAATCATTTAATTCGGTTATTATTGGCCGACCATGTTCAACGACCCGCACAACTTCTGCTTAGGTGTAAGAGTTTGCAAATATATGTTTTGTTGTCGTGAAAGCTGCAATCAACCTTGATGGGAATCTATGGAGCACGACCATTTGATAAATGAGGGATTGATTTAGTGGGACCAATTCCAAGAGGCAAATGCAATTCCAAGTTCTAATTGTAGCAGTTGTCTACTTCACCAAGTGTGTGGAAACGAAGCCGTTAGGAAGAATAACAGCCGAGGTAACTAGGAAGTTCGTCTGGAAAAACATAGTGTGTTCCTTTGGGGTTCCCCACACTATAGTTATATACAATGGTACACAATTCATAAGTACAATGCTCACATACTGGTGCTCAAAGCTCGAAGTCCTTCAGAAATTTACATATGTTACGCATTCTCAAGCGAATGGTCAAGTGGGGGTAACGAACAGCTATAACAATAAGAAAGACCCCTTATAGTTTGGTCTTTAGACATGAGGCAGTTGTACCAATGGAAATGGATCATTCAAGTCTTCGGGTGGCTAGTTATGAGGAAAAGGATAACCAAGATGTGATGAAGCTCGAATTGAACGAACTTGAAGAAAAGAGAAGCTTGGCAACAATCATAGAAGTGAAGTACAAAGAAAGGATGGCTAAAGTCCAAAATCAAAAAGTGAAGGAAACATAGTTTCAGATTGGCAACCTAGTGTTGAGGAAAAATGAAGCTAACCTAGTAGAAGAGTATGGGAAGTTGTGCCCCAAATGGGAAGGACCTTACAAAGTTACAAGGGCGCATAATTCCAATAGTTATGAGTTGGAAAGGTTAGATGGGACGGCTATTCCCAACACTTGGCATGTTGTCAACTTAAGAAAATTTTATGTCTATAAGGAAAGTAGCGAACGTAACAAGTACAAATGCCAGGATATTATCCTTGGTGATTTTCTTTCCATTTCCCTAAATACGATATTATCGCGGAAGTCCTTATAAATACGACCTCTTGGAAAATCTTCTTATCTATTGTTTTTGAATGATAGAAAACATTTATTCATGAAACATTATGCTCCAGTACCCAAATGTGTTTGCAACAATGTTTGAACAATATCAGGCTCCACATCCTACATAGTTCACGATGTTTGCAATCTTCAAATCCTACAAACTCCGCAAGTCAAACAATTTCAAGCTATAGATCTTTCCCTACTCACTATGATGGCAAGCATTAGATCTTACAGCTTTGCAAATCAGTCAATTGCAAGATATAGATCCTTCTCTACTCGTAATGCTGGCAAGCTTTAGATATTGCAGACAATCAATTGCAAGCTTTAGATCTTGCTCTAATCATGATGCACGCAAGCTTTAGATCTTGCAGCTTCGCAAAACAATGAATCACAAGCTATAAAACTTTCTCTACTCATAATGCTAGCAAGCTTTAGATCATGTAGCTTTGAAAAACAATCAATTGCAAGCTATATATCTTTCTCTATTCACGATGCTTGCAAGCTTTAGATCTTGCAGCTTCGCAAAACAAAACAATTGCAAGCTATAGATCTTGTACAGTTAGCAATCCCTGCACATGTTAAATCTTGCGAACATTCGCAAACCAAACATTTGCTCTTGCTTCACTCATAATTATTAGAAATCTATTCCAACCAAAAGGAAATGTAAAATTAGCAGAAAATGACAAGAAGTTCATTAATCCATTACACGACAAGAAAGGCGGATCAAAAAATCTATCTATGCCTTGAAGTTCGTGAAGTTCCAGAGGATGATGATCCATCATATTGGCGGCCACACTCACCTTCGTATCTAGAATGCTCGGATCTTCGTCAACTTTCCTCTACAGCCACTTTCTCGCTAACCAAGCTGTCATAATTCCACTTCATGTGCAAATTTGCTGGATGGCGTGTGAAGCCTCTTCGCTCCATGTTATCAAGATGCTTCGCATAGTATGCTTTGAAGTTGCTAATGGGGCCAAATTCCTCGTGATCCAGTAGCATACTCTTCACATTAACGGTTTCTTCATATCTCTTCATTTTGGATCTTAGGTCCTCAACTTCCTTTTCTAAGGACAGGATGTTCGATCAAACAGCCTTCGTCAAGTTAACTCTCTGACCAGAAACTTCCATTGTTATATCTCCACGGCCTATTTTTTGTCATGACAAAGAAGGGAGAGACTAAAATTTGACCTTATACACCTCACATTCTTGCTCGAGTTGATGCACATATCTATTGAGGTGGTCACACTCAGCATAAAGCTCTACATTGTCAGACCATAACTACACGATTATAGCGAATTACTCATCAAATTTTTCCTGCCAACCAGCAGCAGAAGTTGATAGGTAGTCACAATCTTTCTTTGTGGTCAACTTACTTAACAAATCATCAATACAAGCATATTGCTTATTGATAATCAGAGTCTTTTGATGGGCTTCACGAGTTTTACTTGTGTTATATTCGCTAGCCTCCACTATAATACAGATGAATGCGAAGCGAATCTCGGGATTCTAAGAATAGTTAGTGCAACAGAAAAAACTTATCACGAGTAGTTCAAAATTCAAAAAATCAAATTTTCGTAATAAAGGAGAGTGGAAGAAAGAAGGATAACCATGAAGGTGACGTCACTTTGCAAGGTAGATGAATGCAATGTTCGCGTTTAAACCGCAAGTCTATGCCATTGCTAGGTTCCTTTTAGTCTTCATGGCTATAGCCCAATGGTTAAAAGGCTGATGGCCGCTAGGCCCAGCCCAATCTCGTCTCGCAACATGGCAAAGCCATCTCAGCCCAAGGTGAACTTGAGCGAAGCGAGAGGCCTCTAGTCATGGTAGAAAACGTGGGATGAGATACACGGAATGAACAGCGGACATGAAAGCGAAGAACACGGAACGTGATGATCGTAGTGCTACCCACGATCTCAACTCCTAAAATCAAGGAACCACGACTATGTCATCCTACTAATACAACCAGCTCAAGATGAGCTAAGGTAGGCGCAACTATCTTGAGAAATTTCAATTCTGAAAGGAAGGTAACTAACTTGATTGTCGAAGTTTCTTCCCTGGAGTCACTTCTGTGATAAGTCTTGCAGGTGAATAAGTTCTTAGAGGAGACAACCAATACACCAGAAGGATCAACCACATCAGTTACTAGTTATAACATAATTAATAAACTATTTAAAATCATTTCATTATTAAAATATATTTCATAAAAGGTTTGGACCAATAAACACGTGTTAATGGTGACCACGATAAATATTTTATAAATACAAAAGTTTTTGACTTTATTTATGGACATGTCAAACTAAGTTAAATATATAAATTTTAGATCTAATTTATGAACAAGTAATACTGACATTCTAAAAGCGATAGTACCATTGGAGAAGAAAATCTTAAATGCACCGTCAATCCATTTTAATTGTTTACATCATATTGAAGTTCTAATCAAAATCTGACACATGACACTTAAACAGGTTCTCTATAATTTTCTCTAGAATAAAGAATAAAAGTTCATATTTCCTATATTTTTTTAACTCACTTTAAACAGATTTTCCATTTTGCATAATCTGACATTTATTACATTGTAGTTACTTTTTCATTCAAAGATAAGAGTTCATTTTTATTCACTTTAAAATATATTACATAAATTAGGTTATTTTTTTAAAACAACCAATATAGGAAATTTGAAACTAAAATTTTGATGTTAATTAGAAACTAATTTTTTTTCGTATTCATTTTTTATATTCACCCGGTTTAAATAAAAGGTAACAACATCCAAAAAATTCAAAAGAAATTCACTTAGAAGAAGCATACATAGAAGTAGAATTTAACTACATATAAAAAAGTTGTTGAGTTTTTACTAATTCATGATTTGAAACCATTGAACCCGCAGAATGATATAACCTGAAAAGTTGTTTTAGAAATTTTACCACTTTCTCATTCATTCAAAAACCACACAACACCTTAATTTTTAGAATACGTATAAGACAAATAAGCATAAGTATAAGTATTATACTTATGAAGAGGATAAGCATAAGTATTATAATTTAAATACGTATAAGACAAATAAGTAGAGGTGGAGAAGACTACAAACTAGTGAATTGAAGAAAAATATGTGTGTGTGCAGGGGGGGTTGTGTGTGTGTTGTATAGCTAGTTTGCTATGGTGGTGAAAAGTCAAAGATATTAATAATATTCTAAACAATCATTATTGACGAAACCTTACCAAAAAAATATAAATTAGCATTTCACATGAGTTTGAGATCGTAGTTTTTTTAAAAATATACATTGAGTTAAGGTAATTTTTAAAATGAATGGAGGAATGAGGGAAATATGAGACTTACATTTTTTTTTATTAGAATAATGAATCATGTGTTATGATTTGATGCATTCAATTGGAATTTCATTAAATTTTCATTCCCTATAATCTTTTTATCTTTCTACCGATAAAGGTTGGGCCCAAGAAGGGCATTGGGCCGTAGATGGAGCGGTCCAATTAGGGTATTATTTAATACTATAGAATAATTACCATATTTGTAAGGAATTAAGGGAAATAGTTAAGGAACCCATTATTTAGGATATGGAGTATAAATACAATGTACACATTTATTCATAATTCATTCCGTCTTAATCGCATTGGACTCTTGGACTGACTTAGACATCGCAGAGCTGACCCCTGCCCTGGAACCCCCAGGGACAGTTTTATTGCAGGTTGGTTCGAGAGGAGCTCAAGCCTAAGAATTGGTCGATCGTTAGAGACGCATCAAATGGCACCGTCTGTGGGGACGACTACGCCAGATCAAGGGTTTTGAGGATTTATGTCCACGGTTATTCAAAAGAGTGAAAGGTTAAGGTTGATAGGTACAGGGCCTAGGTCTCCGCAGAGAACAAAGGATTCAGGAAAAGGTAACGAAGCCTGTGTTGAGGATAGCAGTATGGCTAACTCTCAAACATCAGGAACCGAGTCGCGTGCAGAGCCTGTTCCAATGGTAGACCATGAAGAGGGGAAAACTTTAGTAGCATTCACAAGCACCAGGCACCAACTCAGGAGGATGTGTTGGGGTCCTCAAGGCTATTGGAACCAATCCGAAAGGATGCGTCAGGGTCCTCGAGGGGATAGGAAGTGATTGGAGAGCAGGGGTCAGAAAAACCTTGATCCCTTGCTCAAGGTGGCAGCTAACCCGAGGGATGGAAGGTTTACAGATGTTTTGGGAGATTCTTATATGGAAGCCTATGGCCAGTACATGAAAGGAAATCAAAACGAGAGGAGAGAAACCCCAAACCAAGATGTAGAGTGGGCAGCTCAGGTCCTTGCCACGGCAAGCTATCGAGTTACCACTCCTCCAAGGAACAGAGTCTCGCGTGGGAACTTCCACCCTCACCTGTAGGAATAACTATATAATGGATTTCTCAGCCTGCGATAGCATGTGCTGGAGAGCCATTGCAAGCTAGGCCCCAGCCTTCCATTCCAGGTTACAAACAAGAACCAGTATCTTCGTTACCTCCACTAGCCCCATATGTTCCTGCCCTTAACCTGTCTGGGCTAGGGACGGCATATGGGATGATGGCTTCTTCTTCCATTCAAGTACATGGAAATATGGGAATTCAAGGAATCATGATTAGTCAGGGGCCATACAATCCCTATGGCTAGCTACCACAACCACTAGTATACCTGGGTTTGGATAGCTTAACCTCCTTATCTACCACAGCTGGGGGGTTAGGACAGGGGGGCTGAACCTAAAAGAGGGGCAACAGGAGCCCCCCTCGGATGCAAGAGAATCCTTAAAAAGGGAGTGGGATAGGTTGATCGGGCCCTTGGGCCAAGCAGCAGGGTCCCCTTTCAGCTCGGTAATTGTGGGGGTTCGATAGCCAATAGAAGTAAAACCTTCGGAAGAACTTCCCACATACAATGGTGAGACCAATCTTTAAGAATTCATCCAAACATTCATAGGCTTGATGAGTTTGAGGGATTTCAATGAGAAGTTGACGTGCAAGCTGGTAGGACATAACCTGCGAGGAAAGGCACAAGAGTAGTTCAATAAGTTGCCAAGAGGCACACTCCAATTGTACTGAGAATTTAGTGGGGCATTGTTGAGCCAGTATGCACATAAGAATAAGTTCACAAAAAAAATTATTAGAGCTCTATTAGACGAAGAAAATGACAAGGGTGAGCACGAAGGATTTCTATCATCGATATATGGACGACGAGAGCTTGGGAGTGATAGAGATAACCGAGATTGAAGTGATCTAGGGGTACTTGCTGGGGATGCAGGACCTATAGCTATACAAGAAGATGTGTACTAATACCCCTAAGACTTTGCTAAAACTTCAGGAGATTGTAAAGCAATACTCGATGGTGGAGGAAGCAACTAGAAGGAAAAGCGATAGCCTTACAGAGAAAGTGGGAATAAATGTAGAACTTAGAGAGAAAAGGCCAATCAAACCCATAAGAACACCATTCGATAGATACGCTTCATTGCTATCAACACTTGGAGGGAGAACTCTTGCACAGATCTTAAGTATACAAAAAGGGTTGTTTCGATCACCCCCACCTTTGCATAATTTGCATAACTCGGTGGTGGTGTAGAGAGAAACAAACCGGTATTCAGATCATCATAGGTATTATGGCCATGACACAAATGACTGCATGCAATTGAGGATGGAGATCGAGAGGCGTGAGCGAGAAGGACGATTTTGAGGGCAAGGACTCAAGAACCAGGCTACACCTTTAAGGCCTCGAATGTACCAATGGAAACCTTATAGAAGCAACAATCAAAACATTGGGGGTAGAGGAGATAGAAGACCTCGAGAGTAGGCAGTTTGAGATTGAGTGAAAAAAGGAAGGCGGGATAGACCCCGGGAGCAATAGGGGGGAATCAGGATAACCAAAATAGGGAAAACCCACCCATTCAAAGAGTAATTAATGGCGTTAACAACATGGTGGGAGAGAGATCTTTAAATGCTGTGATAAATGCATAGGCTCAAAAGGTTCCTACGGAAGAACCCAGCCACAAAAGGTTTCGACCGGACGAGACGGTCACTTCTCGGAAGTGGATGCAATGCTAGACCAAACACCTCATGCAGATCCTATGGTAATTTTGGTTATTATCATAACATCTTTGATAAGAAAAGTATTCATTGATAACGAAAGTGGGGTAGAAGTGATGTTTGATGATTGCTTTGATCAGCTGGATATAGGACACGACAACATGAAAAAGTTAGCCTCACCTCTATCCGGAATCACGGGAAACCCGATACTCCCTATAGTGGAGATAAAAATACCCGTTTGCATAGCGGATGGTGACAAAGGGGTGACTATTAGGTGTAACTTCGTTGTTGTGGATGCCCCTTTCCCCTACAATGTGATATTAGGAAGGCCAAGGATGTTTCACGCTCAAGCGGTCTAGTCACCCTATTACCTTATGATGACGTTCCCGACCGAGAAAGGGTTGGCATCCATTTGAGGATATTAGACTGTGGCTCAAAAATGTAACCTTACTGCAGTACGAGAAGAGAGAAAGCAAAGAGATGTAGCAACGGTGCATGTAGATGTGGGATTAGCCGATATAATACAAATTCCTATTCGAGACATGGGATCAGTAGCTGTAGGGAAGATAATTCCCAAAGACATTAAGGAAAGACTGAAAGACCTATTGGGAGAATATGAGGACGTGTTCTCATGGGATACCTCTAACTTCATTGGAGTACCTTAGAGTCTTGCACTGCACAGGTTGAATATTGATCCCTCGATAAAGCCAGTGAAGCACAAGAGAAGGGTGCTTGCTCTCGAAGGGGATGAAGCAATTAAAGAAGAGGTGGAGAAAATGTTGAAGGCATATGTCATTGAGGAGGTGTTCTACCCCGAATGGAAAGCTAAACCAGTTATGGTTCCAAAGCATGATTGGGCCTGGCGAATCTGTATAGATTTCACCAATTTTAATAAATAATTCCCCAAAAACTGTTACCCCTTGCCACCAATCAAACCTTTGGTGGAAGCCATCACTGGATATCAGATTCTGGCTTTCTTTGACACGCATAAAGGGTATCACCAAATACTCATGGCAGAGGATGACAAGGAGAAATCATTGTTTATTACAAATGTGGGCATATACTATTATAAGAAGATGTCATTTGGGTTAAAAAGAATGCTGGGTCTACTTAACAGAGGTTGGTTCATAAGCTGTCCAGGGGGCAAATGTGCAGGAATGTGGAGATTTATATGGATAATATGGTTGTAAAATGCAAAATCCATGGAGAATTATTAAAATACTTGGAAGAAACATTTGGCAGGCTTCGAGAAGCTAACTTGAAGTTGAACCCGTCCAAATGTGTTATCGGTGTAGGAGCAAGAAAGTTCCTCGGATTCATGATCTCAGAGAGGGGTATTGATGTAAACCCAGAGAAAGTCGAAACTTTGAAGAGAATCAGAACCTCACAATTGATAAAAGATATGCAAAAGCTTACAGGGTCCCTAGCAGTGTTAAGTAGGTTCCTATATAAGGGGGCGGAGAAAAACCTACCCTTCTTTGATGTCCTTCTAAGGGCAAAGAAATTTGAGTGGAATAGAAAATGTGACAAGGCATTCAAGCAGTTTAAGGAGCACTTGGGAAAACTGCCTACCCTGATGAAACCTGATAAGGATGAGACACTATATCTGTAAATTTTTGCACCGCCTTAGGAAATTAGTGCAGCCCTAGTAAAAGAGATGCCACCCTCTAGCATCTGCTTTATGAAAACTTCAAGGATTAGCCTCAAGCGTTGAACTTCGTATTCAAAGCAACTAACAATGAGGTTGAGTACGAAGCATTGGTTACTGGGCTACGCCTAGCAAGAGAGCTGCAGGTGGAGGAATTGGAGGTTTTCAGTGACTCTCAAATCGTGGTTCAATAGGTGAACGGGGAATATGAGGCCAGAGAGCGTAACCTGTAAAGATACCTCAAGGTAGTGAAAAATCTATTGAAAACTTTTAAATCTTACACTTTAACGCAGGTCCTGAGGGAAAGCAATCATAAAGTGGATGCTCTTAGCAAGATCATTTCTTTTGGATTTGGGAATCCAATCCTAGAAGCAATTACTAATGGAAACTTTGGACAAACTAAGTTTCAAAGAACTTACAATTATGGTGGTGGAAGTGGAAGATACCTGGATAACTTGTTTGTGGCATATCTTCGAGAGGGTGTCCTGCTAGAAAGGTAAAGTTGAAAGCTCCAATGTATGTGTTGCAGGAATGAGTGTTATACAGAAGGGGTCATTTGCAGCCATAGCTTCGGTGGGCTAAACCTCAAGAAGTTAATTAACTCATAAGGGAAGTTCACGAGGTAGTATGCGGCGGCCACCAGGGAGCCGGATCATTAGGGAGGAGGCTTATTCGAGTAGGATTTTACTAAATGACAATGTTTGATGATGTGAATCATACATTTAGGCTTGCCACAAGTGTTAAGTACATGCCCCATAATACATGTCCCCCGAGAGGAGATGAGAAGCATCTATAGTTCATAGCCCTTTGATAAATAGGAGATCGGCCTGGTGGATCCTTTTCGAAGCACCAAGAAAATTCAGGTACCTAATAATAGCCATTACCTATTTCACGGAGTGGGTAGAGGTCGAGCCCCTGACAAACATAAGGGGAAAACGGTTATTTCCTTTTCCTGGAAGATAATGTATA
This sequence comes from Rubia yunnanensis, assembly GCA_037428765.1. NCBI lineage: Eukaryota > Viridiplantae > Streptophyta > Magnoliopsida > Gentianales > Rubiaceae > Rubia > Rubia yunnanensis. The sequence goes on from CM075065.1 coordinate 24,243,355, forward strand.
TCGTTTTGGAATTCCAATGACCATCATCATGGATAACGGGACACAGTTTGCTCAAGATCCCTTCAAGAAGTGGTCTGAGGAGTACCAGATTAAGCAAAATGTGACATCAGTTTACCACCCCCAAGCTAATGGGTAGGTAGAGGTGACCAATAAGACAATAGTAAATGGAATATGAGCACAGCTCGAGGGAGCAGACGATAATTGGATATGGGAATTACCTAATGCGTTGTGGCCATATCGAACAGCCGAGTCTTCCACTACTGGTGAAATGCGGCCTAGTATATGGCTCGGAGGCGGTAATCCTTGAGGGGATAGGTGTTCCTAGCCCAAGGATGATGGTTGCTATAGATAAGATAATTAATCAGTAAAACCGATGTCTAGATTTGGACATGGTGGAAGAAAAGAGAGAGCTAGCTTCTTTAAACAAGGCTAAAGTTAAAAAATGGGTCAGAAGGTACCATGATAGGAGGGTAAATTAGGTGTTGTTTGACCCGGGAGACTTGGTAATGAGAAAAAATGAGAAAAGCATAAAGGAACCTCAAGGGAAGTTAGCTACAAACTGGGAAGAAGCCTACAGGGTGATCGAATTGCATCCGGGAGGAAGCTATGTCCTTGTAGAGATGAATGGGATTTGAATACCAAGAAGGTGGAACATCACCAACCTGAGAAAGTACTACTAGCTATGTCCAGTGGGTTTCTCTTAAGCGGCACTCTAGCCAATATTTCCAGCTACGGTTGATGTTCGAGTGGTTTTCACTTAAACAGCACTCTATATGATGTTTGAGTGGTTTTCTTTTTAGCGGTACTCTAGACAATATTTCCAGCTACGACTAATGTTCGAGTGGTTTGCTCTTAAGCGGCACTCTAGATGATGTTCGAGTGGTTTTCCCTTAAGTGGCACTCTAGATAATATTTCCAACTGCAGCTAATGTTCGATTAGTTTGCTCTTAAGCGGAACTCTAGATGATGATTCGAGTGGTTGGCTCTTAAGCAGCACTCTAGATGATGTTCGAGTGGGTTGTTCTTAAGCGGCGCTTTAGGAAATGTTTCAAGCCAAGGTCGAGTTTCAGTGGTATGCTTTTAAGCAGCACTCGTGGGTTACTTTTGAAATCCTGAAATCATGAACTAATGGACAAAATTGGCAGGATGTAGGTGGAAACACGGTAAAATGTTTGTGTCTTTGAACTTTTCAATTCCTACTTATCGAAGATGGTCATAATGTTTCTACATAAGAAAGTTGTGCGTGGCACTAATATTTGGGATTAAAATTTACAAAGAAGTATATGCACGTGCAACTCAAATCCTGTTACAATTTATTTTTTTTTAAGAAAAAGAAAAAGGTCAATGATGCTAACAACAGTGGATTGAGAAACTCGACTCGCATTTCCTAGGAGCAAGAATCAAACAGGCCTCGACATCATCAATATGTAAAAGTACATTTTTGGTATCAAACGGTACACAATGTTCATTCATTTAAATGGGGGAAACCCCTCCCGAAACAGATTTTCGTTGGAAGGAGCTAGCCCATTCACCTTTGCCTCCAGATGTTTGAGTTCTTCTAGCTTAATGCCAGTGGCTCTGCGAATATCCTCAATTTGTTCTTCCACGGGATACTCAGAAGAATCCAGGGGAGCAGTGATCTTACCCTACTTCTTCATGGAGGGGTTGAATGGACTCTTCGAGGAAGACCCAACACTCTTGAGATTTTTTGTGCAAGATCCCTTGGTAGCTTTGCTCGAGGGTGCAAGATGCTTTTCAGCTTTCTTAATAGCATATTTCTATGACCAAGGAGCGGATCGATAACTCGAGGGGGTGAAACCCTTTACCTTCAATTCCGCCAACCAATCAAGAATAAGATCAAAGGCCTTTTCTAGCGTGGAATTCCATTCTCATGGACGTTGACATCCTCCATCCAGTATCGAGCGGCCTTGAGTAGAAATTTTGAAAGCTTATCACTTCCAATTAAATATAAGGAAGGAATATCGTGAGAAATCATGTGGTCACGGAGGCTCACTTTGTGGGTAGAAATATTTTCTTCAAAATTGGAAATGCGCTCCTCGACTTCTCTTGCCTGTAGCTTCCAGGCCTCGATCTCTCCCCCAAGTCGTGTATTCTCAGATAAAAGAGATTAAATTAGAGAACCATTCTAGGCAGGGATGTTTCTTGCTGGGAGCTCGCTCAAAGAGAGGGGGTCTTCGCTAGCTACCTTCCAACCGAGCAGTTCCTCTTCAAGATTGGAAATTTTTCCCTATGCCACTAGATGTTGCATGGTGATTAACTCTCTTCGGGCCACTAACCTGTAATTTTTGCACATACAACCAAGTAGGCGCCCTTCAACTACTGGAAGCCTAGTCGCATTAGCAATGCATGACTTCAAAGATCCAAACTTTAGATGTATTTGATGTATTAGCTCTTCGAAAATTTATCCATGGAATCACAATCTTCGACCACCTCTAAAGGATATGTCCCATTAAATTCTTTGGTCAAGAAATCCCTGACAAAACCCTTAAAGGTTGGATGGTCTTTGGACTGAAATGGCTTTATCTCAGCTTCAAGCTAATTAAGTTTGTCCATTAAAGATTCATTTTCTTGGTTACAAATAGATAAATCCAATGTGGCCTTCAATAGTTGTTTATGTGTCTCACTCAACTCTTTTTGAGCACCCAAAATCTCCTCACAAGCATCTTCTAACACTTTTTTCAATGAGTTAGAATACGAAAAAAGAACAAAGGTAAATTAATAAATAAAGTAATAAAAATTATAAACAGCATTCTTATATCGAAGCTTCAAAAGTTACATCAGGAGGCCCAAATTGGCAGAGTTACAATCAAGAACGAACACTAGTGTTATCCTTCTTTGAGGTGGATACGATTATTCCTTCCACCCTGGCATCAGTTGAGTTTTGCTCGAGGGATGCGTCTGTGGCCTTGGGTAGGGAAATTTCTCGAATCCCCTCAGCAGTCAAGAACTGCCCTTTGGACTTAATAAAATCCATTAGAAAAAAGTGAATGTTGCAGTTCTTGATCGCCTCATCCCATTTTGCATCCAGAGTAGCCTCAAGCTCTAGCTTGACCACATTTCCACTTATTTATCGTGCTATTCGGACAGAGAGGCGGTCATTTGAGGTTTTAGTAATTCCTTAGCTAGATCACTGCAACCAGGGTGCTTGGCCACCTTGAGAAGGTCTACAAACAATTGAAGCATATCAGAACTGTTTAGTAGTTTGCTTTTTAATGCCTCGAGTAGCTGAACCTGCTCAGCTGGGTCTAAAGCAGCTTGGACCCTCTTCTCGAGGGTATCTTTCTCTAGCGTATACTGGAATTCTTAGCATCAAAATTAGCAATCTTCCACTTCTCCTCTTCCAAATTTTTCTGGTCCTTTTCACGAGCCCTTTTCTCCTCTTCGAGCAGCCTCATCAACTCCAAGATCTCAGCATCTTTCTGGCCTAAATTTTCTTGAAAAGAAACCATGGCCAGAAGTACAGGCATGCACAATGGCGTCAATCTTCTGAGTGGCCTCGCGGAAAAGTTGTGAGACCTGGTAAAATAATTACACTTACATAAATGCTAGAAAAAAGCTTACTAAAATGAATTTCTTAATGGATCAGATGAAAACAAGAGGGTTGGAGACCATGCTCACGAGATGATGCTCATCCAGAGTCAGAACGCTGGATATAGACACCACATCACTCGAACGGGGTGTTGGGGATGCTGATTGTTGGTGGGCGTTAACACCATCACCACCGCTCGCTCCTGTTAACGGCTATGGAGGGACATTCCCAACACTGCCACCATCTGCCCTCGTTTTCTAGCAAACATTCATGGCGTGATAGGGCTGGCCATTAGCCACGTTTAAGTTAGGCATTCCATTACTTACTGAAGGTGTGAAGGCTTGGTTTGAGGGGATGGGGGTCCCTTTAGAATGGCCCTGGCCCTGCTTCGAGTGAGTCTTCTTGTTCCTTAAGCCGCTAGCGAGACCCACTGGACAAAAAAAGGAAAAGAAGAACAACGCCAGTAAAGGTAAGTGCAATAGCACAGAAGATAGAAGAAATATAATTCTATTAAGGCACCTTCGGAGGCTTCTGAGTGCCTAAAATCACTAACAAAGGTCCCGAGGGGCGGGCCTTCTTTGGGGCCATCAGGTTCTCTTTCCCTGTTCTTGATATTTTTTTGGAGTACTTTATACACATACTCCTTATAGATTTCAAGAGGAAATACAAAGCCACCAGTCCATGGGTTAGGATTGTTGAAGCGAATATAGTCAAGGGAGCAGGACAACCATTTTTGTCTATCCCTTTCAAGGGCATTTGGACAAACATACTCCCCTAGTTTAGGAGACTCAACTAACACATCCCAGCTCTCAAATGAAATCCCCTTCTTCCAAATGTCAAATTATGTCGGTAGAGTGCCCACTATAAGACATGTAGTACAACGAACGGAGCAGCTTGTACCTTGCCTTGATGTCAAACTTGTCACATCGTGTCAAGAACATCATAGACGTTAGGATGAACTTGTGCAGGGCTCACCTGGAATTGCTTGAGAAGTTTGGAAAAGAGAGGCGGAAAAGGAAAGGTGAGCCCTGGGGCTATTCTTTGGCCAAGAGGGATCGAGTCCAGGATCTTCAAGATAATCTTTCCTACCAAGGGAAGCGGAGGCTCCTTCCTAGAAACCCTTAATCTCACCCCTCGAGATACCTTCTCCTTTTTCTTCTGAGGTGGTTTGGGTCCAGAGGATACCTTTGATACTTTCTGGGGCACTTCCTCCTCCTTGAGGGATATCCTTTCCCTAAAGGGAGATGGATTCCCCTCCTCCTCTATGACCTTGAGGGACGCTTCCTTGCTCTCCGGAGATACATATGCCTCCCCTAGGGCCTCGAGTGCATATTTGGGGGAGGGTAGAAGCCAATTTTGCCACTGGTAGAGGATCTTCTTATATAAGGCTTGCTCATACGTGGGCCAATTCTCAACGGACCCTTGAGAATGCATATCAGTAATCGGGAAAATCCCCATTCCCCATGACTGTTAGTAATATGGTCTGACACACCTCCTTTGGCATTAGAGTCACACTGGGATTCTTTAGAATGAGTGCATTTCAAGTCAGTAATAACCCTCTCTGACGTACTAACCTCCGCCCCATTTATCCTAATCTCACCAGGAAATCCCTCGGAGACGGAACCCTCATCAGAACAAGCCATAATTGTAAAGTGAGGGGAAAAGGGGTAGAATAATGAGAGAAAGGAAGGCACTTACTGGTTTTTGAGGAAAGGAAACGAAAATTAGATTGCTAGAGAGAGGAGAGGAAATGGAGTGCTTGTGAGAAGTCCCTGCAAATGAGAAAAAATGAAAGAAGAAAGAGAGGTTAGGGGGTAAAATGAAAGAAGTCTCGTGCTGTTCCAGTCCTTCGAGGTCGAGAACCTACTTTTTTGGAGCTCTCGATAGAGGTTGACCAAAGAAGGGCATTGGGCCGTAAATTAGGGTATTGTTTAATACTCTAGAATAATTACCGTATTTTTGAGGAATTAAGGGCAATAATTAAGGAAACTGTTATTTATAACACATAGTATAAATACAAGGTACGCATGTATTCATAATTCATTATGTCTTTAATCGCATTAGACTCTTGGACTGACTTAGGCATCAGAGAGCTAACCCCTAGGGACAGTTTTATTGCAGGTTGGTTCGAGAGGAAGTCAAGCACAAGAATTGGTCGGTCGGTCGAGACGCCTCATTTACAAATATAGGGAAGAAAATCTTCTCTGTCATCAAAATTTCTATTATAGGGAATAACATAGGAAAGCCGCTGGAGCTGAAAAATCAGGTAGAATCCCTATAATAAAAAAAATCCCTAATATAGGGAAGCTATTGGACTTGCTCTTAGTGATTATCTATTCCTCAAATTTAAATATGGTATTTTATACACTATTTAGAGCCATTATCACTAATGTGATTTAATGAGCATTGACTTAATTAAGGGTATGTAAAAAGGGATACAAATGGTGCAAAGTAGTTAATGAGTCCATCAGTTTTAGCATTTATCATTGTCGAAAAAGGTTACCGCGGATCTAAAGATATGCTCTTCATATAGGTTTGAAGACGTTGAATGAAGGCCAAATTTTACATTGCTTCTTGCTCGGCAAAGACAGTTTCTTACAGGGAGGCAGCCAAAGGAAAGTAATCATGGAAGTACGGTCTCATTAGATGTTTGGCCTGAATCTCACTGATACAGAGATAGAGGCAAATTATAGGAAACACATCCAAAAAGACCATACACATATTCTTTTTGGAACTTAAGGTCAAGGTATATAAGACTATCTATATGCATCACCGAGAGTTGTAAAGAATAATAATGTGTGGATATTCATCTTAATTTGGGGTACACTAATCCTAATAAATAACTCCCATCCACCGATAGTGGATGTTTACCCTAAAAAATAGTATAAAAAGTCATCTCTTGTTGGAGATATATTGATTTTATCATGCAAAAATCAAATAATGAAAATTAAATGAGCAATTAACATATGCAAGAATAATAAACTTTTATTAATTATTCAGACATGCAATCATAAAGTTTAAATTACAAATAATTAAAGCATATGGGCGATAAATAAATCACGTTTCGAGTAATCACAAAGTGATGGAGTCACGAGTAAACTCGATGCCTTTGAAATGAATGAGTCCCGTTGTGGACATTGTTCTCTAAGGTAAAACCATTGCAGGTAACAATTAACTCATAAGAGTTACCCAGGATTCATGCAAGGCCCGAAGGACTATCACCGATAGATCAATGGACGGAGACTTCAAGAAACATATAAAGAAGACTCAAGTTTAGAATATGGAAGGACTTGAGAAATGGTGTGAGTTTCCAAACTGACTTAGAGGCTCTATTTATACTGCTCTAAGAGACCCTAATCATGGAAACGTGATATCCTAATTTTCTAAAATTAGAGAAGAATATTCTCCAATCACCAACTCACCAAATCCGAGACATTTCATGAATGTTCGAATTAAATTTGCTGGAAATGGAAGAAATATTTGCACTATATTCTTCAGTATATTAAATATGGTAAACCGCGTATTCATTTAAGACAAGATATCTCAAAAAATATGGAAGTATTTCGTTATTATCTCTTAAGAATTACACACAATCAATTCCATATATACTATGTGGTTGGGCATTTCAGATACTTCCACGGGATCCATACGTATTTTAGACAGTCCAGAGAAATATCATTTTGGGCAAATTTCCACCCATTTTTCCTCTTACAAGTGTGACACTTTGAGCATCCATATCTCATTCACCCTTGATCTGTTTTAAGAGTTTAAATAGTCAATTTTATCTCGTGGAGGAGAACCCAAAAATGACATCATCGACCCAAAATCCCTTTGGGTCCCACTCAAAACAAAGCCCAAAAAGTTGATGAATTTCAATATTTTAACCATCATTTTCCAACAATCCCCCACATGAATAGATATTTTTGTAGGAATCAGAAAAATCACGTCAGACACGGAGTTTGACTTGGTGTTATATTCATTTCCACGGCTTAGAGGCTGCTTAGGATAAGTAGGTGTCACCCTTTAAACTTTCCCTTGAGAGAGTACACTTAACCCACTGGTTAGAAAGTAGACGTGATTTCATTGAACTTCCTCTACCGCTTGTGTGAACGACAATGCACTTCCAACAGGCATATTTTCTAGCCCTTGCGCTTTCCTTGGTTGTGTCAATTAATCAGGCCATAGCACACGCCTAGTTCAGTAAGGTTTCTAAATAATTGTGTCCAGATAATTCCCTTTTGAAGCAGACACACTTTTTGTTTACATAGGTGATTCTTGGCGTAAGAGTAGTTTCGTAAACTATGCGCTCTTTCAAGTACTACACACTCGATGCCTTGAATCATTAAAAGCAATTTGATGCTTAACCACCATTCACATCACTACTATTTTTTCATCATAGGAATAAGACAGGAGGTATGAAACCTCCACAGTGATAGCGATGGGTCTTTGCAGTTTAGTTGTCTCTTTGAATCTAGATCTTGGGATCTCCAGTCACATAGGTTGGGTGTCCACGTACGTAACCTACCATTTATTAGACTTAGTCATATTCCTTTTGATGAGTTATCAACTAACTCTCGATTCAATTTCCTCGTCAAGAACTCAATTCAATCATTTCATCAAAGAATCACAACCCCTATCATATTGACCTTACGTAGTCAATATTGACAATTCTTGTAGAGAGTAGTCGTCTAATTGGTATAGTGTCTTTGTCGAGACATACCATCATCGATATAGCTTTACGCTACACCAATAAGCATACACGTGCTTTGCTCATCCTAGGGTATATATTTCCCAATTTTTTCCAACACAATGGACCTAGATTCCTCTATGAATCTAGCAAGAGAGAACCATTTCTCTACACAACTCAAGCCATATCCACAAGTCACACACAGAGCTTGTTTCCAGTGATCATTTCTCGATTACTCGTGTATCATCTTTCTATCCATTGTGAGAATTGTCTAATGTGCACTTTAATAAGTACTTCAGACTATCAACGACTCTTGAGTTCTCTTCTTAAGAGACACCTCACCTTTACAAAAGGTAACTCACAATGTTTAGAGTTATTCCATTGAATACGACATATCTTCAAGAGACTCAATCATTGTATCAATATTACTATCAATGAGAAAATCATCAATTCAAATACATAAATGACATGGTCATTTTCCGTGACCCTTAGCATATCCGCCTTCATCGAACTCATTGATTCAATATCACTAGCTAAAAAACAATTAGTTTGGTCACATGAGGGGTCATATAGGAGGATTGAGCTTTTCATTTTTACTCTATTCAGATTTTAATATCTAAATCTCCAAATAACCATTTAGGTCCATTAGATGTACTTCTAGCTTTCGCAAATCCTTAATAGTAAGTATCATCACTCTTGGACTCATTCTCACATCTAGAGAACACCCATCAAGTACACAAGCATACTTACTAATTGTTTAAATGTACCAGTACTCTAGTGATTTTCACTCATGTGTCAGATCAATCTCTCTATTGATCACCACTTTCCACAAGCATCATGGAATTTTGTTTCCTTTGTTGGTTTATCACTGATCCTTAATGATTTCATCTATTGGCTCTTAAGTCCATTTAAGATAAACCAGGATCTCTAATGGAAACTTCCACAAAATACACTTTCCATCAAGATGTATTTCTAGTCTCCACATATTATTTCTTTTAAATTTCAAGAAATTGATAGCACTTCAACATCGTGCATATCTAGTACAGATATTGTTTAAGTATTCCTTTTACTACCTTTCCAATTCACTGACCCCCACATTTAAAAGAACTTGTAGGATGGCCCTATGAGGAGTTTCATTTTCCTCCTTGGGTTATCTTATTTAAAAGATTTCCAGCCAATATAAAGGCTTATCCACATCGCTTTGATCATTTCTAGCGATTTCGTTCAACCACCATATGACCTTGCGAATGTTTCCACATTGTGAATCACATTCACCAAAGGATTATGTGTCTTCACATCATGATCACATATAACCACATATGACTTCTATGCATCACGTAAGTGGTTTCATTAATTTACAAACCCCACTTATTGAAAGTCTCATGTGTTCAATAACGAATCAAACACTAGGTTCTTACCTATAAAATTTATTTTAAGGCTAGATCCTTTCAACAACTAAAACGCTTTCACGTATTTATCTGTTATCACAGAATTCTCTCTTATTCCTTCAACTCCCTTGCAATTAGAGATAACTAAACTTCTCAATCTCAATTAATTGTTCTTCCTTGCATAACCAATACCACAACCAATGTAGTATCAATCAATCGAGGATTCGATTAATTCTCACTAAGGCACAGTGTGAGTTTACCAACTCCACCCAAATTTCATGCCTATTTTAAAACCAAGTTTCAGTACAATTGCACTTTACTTTCAGACTACTCAAATAAAACTTGAGTGCCTTTATGCTCTAAACACATTCAAGTCCATTGCTCAACTCAAGTTTGAGTGCACTGCTCAACTCAATTTCAGGTTTACCCTTTTGGTTCAAGTTAAAGTCCTCCCGACTTGATCAACTTGATTCAAGTCTCTCGTGATGATTTTTCATCTCAAGTACCTATCAAAATTTATAAGGTCATTGAATTTTTAGGTTTTCGTCTGGTTTTATTAAACATCCCAACACATGTTAAGTTTTTAAAACCTATTGTCTTGGGGTTTCTAGACCAGATGTCTTAGGATTCCTCATCTCATAATTCTAAGGCTTTCCAACCAAAAATATAGAGAATTGACCAAATGTCTTGGGATTCCCTATCTTATAATTCTTAGATTTTTCAACCATATATCAAGATATTTGACCAAAAGTCTCAGGATTCTTAGTTTTCTCAACCAAATTCTTGAGATTTTTCCCTCTTTTCTTCAATTACAAGTAATCAGAGTTTTTAGCAGAGTCATGATAACTCATGACTCAGGGTTTATACCATGGTCCACAAGAACCAATACCCTAGACATAGTCGTAAACTAATGTCTTCACGTTCACATTTTTCAAGTCATACAAAATAACAATAAAATGTCAAACTTTGAGCCCATATGCTCTATCTGTGCAGTCTAAAAATTGTCACTTGTGAGTCATATGATTGTAAGCGATCAATCAAGATAGCCAATTATCAGGACAAGCCTTGTCAAACAATTCATTGCATCAACGGGCCATTTTCCCAAACAATTAATATAAGAAAAAAGTGCTTTTATAACCCTACCTAGTTGACATAAGTGCCAATATAACCTTTCAATATTCGAAAGTGCCAATATAACCCTATATAATTAGTGAAAGTGTCAATATAACCCTATAAGTTTTAAGGATGTGCTGATATAACCCAACAAGCATTAGAAATGTACTGATATAACCCTACAAACATTAGGAATGTGCTGATATAACCCAATAAGATTGCATAATGTGCTGATATAACCCTACATAATTTTAACGAACTATGGCATTCTGGCTAACTATGAGGGTAAAGTTGTCCACCCTATTTCAGAGTTAGCCCTAAGGGTGTTTTGGTCAATTTACATAGAGTCAACGCTGAAATATTGAGGTCAATGCCGAAAATGGGGTCTGAGGGTTATATTGGCACTTTCATTAACTAGTTAGGGTTATATTTGCACTTAAAATTATCATAGGGTTATATTGGCACTTACTCAAGTAGATAGGGTTATATTGGCACTTATCCCTTAATATAATCATAGCATATAAAAGAATAACACAATTTTAGACACAGCATAAATCTAAAAAATTTCGTATATGCAGTTAAACCAAACCCCTAAATCAAAAGGAATTCATCATGGATCAAGTAACCCAATGGCACATACTTCATTCATGCACATACATATTACACTCTCATCGAGAGTCTTCATATTTATGTACAAATAAAGTTTAATGTCTTATCGCATGAGATTCTAGACCGAGCATATAAAAGTCATGAATCACTAGCAGCACATTCTTAAAAAATGTGGTTTAAAATTTGTAGCCAACACGAGCAACCCACAAAACCAAATTATTATACCATGTAAAATAGGTATTTCAACAATTGATTAAGTATTTAAGCAAATGCTATAAGATTTTGAGGGCTTAGAAAATTAGACATTTTATAATTTCTAAACATATGCACTGCTTTCATGTTATTTCATAATTAAAAGGAATAATAATGCTTGATTCAATATTCCCAACTCATGGCATTTTTTTTCAATTTTTAATCCAATCTTTCATGCAAAGAGAGAAATATGATAGCTATCATATCAACATTTAATCTCATAAGCATGTATATCATGGAATTAACATATTTCCTTAATTACGTCATGTCATGTAATTCAACATACATACATACCATATATCTCAATTAATGACCGAAAGTTAACTCCTCTTTCATGTCACCAAGCAATAAATCTTGCCATACCTCCATGTCAAGTTTCTCATGTATAGATATATACAACCGTGCGTACTCGGATTCACCAATATGAACATACAAAAAATTATTCATCATTATATATATACACTTTTAATATCGCATATAAACATTACACATAATGTTTTCAAACCAAATATAAAAATTGCTCAATATGGTTTAGCAACCAAAAACTGGAGAAATTTTTCGAAGTATATAGGAATATACGTAATTCTCGTTTTGGCAGCAACAGCTCTAACTACCCCAAACAAGGCTCAAATGACCTGTGCAAAAGATGATATGCAGATAGGTTCCCATAAACTTAATCTCCATCAGTTTTCATCCACTAATCTCCCACTTTTTCAGCAAAGAAAGATGGAAAATAGATTCTGTGTTTTGCAGGATACAGATTCACCACCACAAACAAGGGATAACCTGGACCAGATACTGTAGGATAAGGAAGAAGAAGAGGGATCACACTCAGATAACTCACACCCTAAACTAAGTCCAGTATCTCACCAATCAGAGTCATCAGGTAACAAGGACTACCAAGGTAAGTCTAAACTTAAAAAGAACAATTATCTAAGCCAGCTGAACAAAATGATGCTAAGGTCAAATACTAAAAGCCATAAATTATGTGAACAATGATACACACCATTACTATTAATTTTTTAGTCTGGAACCTTAGAGGCTTAGAAACTTCAATGCTCAGATTAAAACACCTTATCAAACAGAAGAAAATTGAACTCTTATGCATTATTAAACCAATGCATGATAACAATCAATGTCATTCCTATATGGAAAAGCTTACCAACTCACATTTCCTCCCTCTTCATAATGGCAAAATTTGGCTTATGTGGAATGACTCCTTATCTGTTGCTCTGATTTCCCACCATGAACAGTTTCTATATGTTAAAATATTTCAACCCTGTTCAAATATTGATATGGATGTCGTTTTTGTCTGTGGCCTTAGAACTAGGGAAGGAAGGAAAGCTTTATGGAATGATCTTAGCCTCCTACCAAATTATGACACTATGTACATAGGATATTTTAACACAATCACCTCACTTACAGAATATAAAGGTCCTACCTCCCCTAATTTAGGTAGTATTAGGGATTTTAACAACTGGATTAACTCTAAAGGAATCCAGGAAATTAATACAGTTGGGATCTTATTCACATGGACAAATTCTAGGCTAAGAAAATTCACCTCTAAGAGACTAGATAGAGGACTTTGTAACATACAATGGAGCACAAAATTCCCAGCTTCCTCTATCCAAATCCTTAACATGCAATCTTCGGATCACTGCCCTCTTTTCCTACAGGTGTCAACCTCAGTTCCCTCTCACCCTAAGCCTTTCAGATTTATTAACACTTGGTTTAACATACCAGGATTCATAGACCTAATTAAAGACAACTGGCCCAAGCCTATCCCCCACCAGGGAATGCTAAGACTTTATCTTAAACTTATTAGACTTAAGAAAACAATTAAGATCTGGAATAAAGAATGTTTTGGTAATATTTACTCTAATGTACTTATTGCAGAAGAAAATATGAGATTGCAGGAAATTAACTATGATTCCACTCATTCATAATCAGATTTAATCAAACTTAATGAGAAAAAGGCACTATTAATTAGAGCTTTAAAGGAAAAAGAAAAATTTTGGAAACAAAAATCTAGGACTAACTGGATTAAACTTGGAGATAATAACACTCAATTTTTTCACAAAACTGTTAAGGAAAAGAATTGTAAGCTTCGTATCTCAAAAATTAAAAACAGGCAGGGACAATGGTTAGATAACTATACAGAAATCCAGAAAGAGGCCATTTCATATTTTTCTTACCTGCTATCTGAGCCTAACCTACCAGATTCTACCACCTATTACCCTCATTTTCTCAACCAAATTCCCACAATCATCTCTGCCCAAGATAACCTATCCCTGTCAAAACCAGTCTTAGAAGATGAGCTTATACCAGTGGTTATGAGCCTGAACAAAAACAGCAGCCCAGGTCCTGATGGTTTTTCATCTAAATTCTATACCAAGTGCTGGGACTTCATTAAAGAGGATCTAAAAGCTACAGTGAATGATTTCCTAACAGACTCAGAAATGCCAAGAGGAATAACTAGCACTTGGATAACCTTAATTCCAAAGAAACAAACCCCCTCCTCTTTTGAGGATTATAGGCCAATCAGTCTTTCAAATGTAGCAAATAAGATTTGCTCCAAAGTGTTAATGGAAAGGCTGAAACCCTACATGGAAAAATTAATTTCACCTAATCAGACAGCTTTAATGAAAAAAAGGGACATTTCTGACAATGTACTTTACCTGCAGGAAATGATTAGGTTTTTAGATTAAAAAAATAGAGTTCCTAACTGTATATTGAAGCTGGACCTTAGGAAAGCTTTTGATAGAGTTAATTGGCACTTTTTAAAAATTATTCTGTGTACATTTGGTTTTACAGGCAATTTTTTGAATGCTATGATGAATAATCTTTCTCAAGCACATTTCTCTGTGCTTATGATTGGTAATCCGGTTGGCTTTTTCAAAGCCACCCGAGACATTAAAGAAGTTGATCCCTTATCCCCCTTTCTCTTTAACATTTTTTCTGAAGCTTTCTCTAGAAGCCTGTCTTTCATCTTCATGAACAATAGACTTAAATACTATCAGCTTCCCTCTACTATTACACCTGCTTCACACTTGAGTTATGATGATGACACCATCATTTTTATGCAAGCATCAAAATCCAACCTGATAAGAATCAAAGCCTTTCTAGAAACCTTTGAATTCACCTCTAGCCAAAAAATAAATTATGATAAATTTGATTTCTATATTAGTAAAAGAGCTACTCCTGCTAGAATCAATCAGATTAGGTCAATTTTAGGAATGAAAAAAAAGGGCTCTTCCATTTAAATACTTTGGATGTCCTATCTTTAAAGGAAGAACACTTAATACATATTTTCAACCATTGCTGGAACTTGTAGATAAGAAGCTTTTGAACTAGAAAAACAAATGGTTAAGTTTAGGAGGTAAAATGGTTCTCATCCAATCCTGCATATACTCCCTTCCTCAGCATATATGGTCTGTCCTAAAGCCCCCTGAGAAGATAATTAAATCACTGGAAAGAAAAATGGCCAGATTCTTTTGGGGAGAAAGGGAAGGAAAAATGAATAAAGTGTGGAGAAAATGGTCTGACCTTAGTGCACATAGATTCCAGAATGGTTTAGGATTTAGATCTATACAGGCAATAATTGACTCATGCTCTCTCAAACTATGGTGGAAAAGCCAACAGGGGACCACCCTGTGGGCTAAACTGATATGGTCATTACCCCAAACCCACAGGAAATCCCAAACATGGAAGAGGATATGTAATGTTAACTCCTTTGCAGAAAACAACTCTTTGATTATACATGGCCAAGGTAACTGCAGCTTTTGGACTGTTAATTGGTGCCCTAATGGACCACTAATCCAATGTGTCCCTCACTCTGTTCTCTCTTCACTCTACTATTGTACAATAGCTGATTTCATAAAGGATAAAAATCATATTCTAACTCATGTCTCTCCTTATTTAGAACATGATACTTTGATTTTTTTTACAGGAGGGAAATATAAAATGGAAAGAGAAGACATAATGATCTAGAAACTGGAAGAAACAGGAGTTTTTACCTTCAAATCAGCATACAAGGCTCTTACACAACTACCAGGTAACTTTCCAGTTACTAAACTGATATGGAACCCTAGATTGCAGAAAAAAATATCAATTTTCACCTGGAAAATGCTAAACTCCTTTTTTCCTTTTGATGATGTCCTTACCAAATGTGGATTTAGCCTAGCCTCTAAATGCCCAGCATGTAACCAAGCTGATTCCCTTGAACATTTTTTCATCTCTTGTCACCTAGCTCAAACTATATGGTCTGATACTTATGCTATAATGGGACGTAACCTATACACTCTAGACAATCTAAATGATAGATTCTTTGCATACTGGAACAATAATGATCTGTTTAGAGTTCATAAAGATATCTGTAGATTGCTACCATCTCTAATTTGTTGGTCTCTATGGAAAGCCAGAAATGCTTTCTATTTTGATAACGAGAATTTCTCACCTACTCATATCTGTAAAGAAGTAAGAGACCTTATCTTTTTATCATTCTCAGCTAAGTCTGATTTCTCTAACAATGATTTGAATATGAGCTATCCCATTTCCTCACTGATCCCACCCCTCACCATAAAGCCTTCCATATCCATTGTTTACTGGAATATGCCAGCACCCAACGCCATAATAATCAATGTGGATGCTTCTTGGTCTTCTACGAACTCAACACTTGGCCTTATAGCTAGAGATAGTGATGGTAATCCATGCCTAATCCAATCCACTATTACCTCTGCTAAATCACCACTAGAAGCTGAAATGAAAGCCATCCAATCTGCAGCTCAGATTTTCCCTTCTCTGGATTGTAGCTGCAATTTTATAATTGAACCAGACTCTATGCTTGCAGTAAACATGATTAACAATGCAAAAAAAAGCTAAATTGTCCCTCTATGCACTAGTTTTTCAAATTCACTCCAAACTAAAAGAGGCCACCCTTAGACATGTCTTCAGAGAATGCAATTCGATTGCTGATGCAATTGCTAAACACAGATCCACTCACCTTGATGATTCAAATCTGAACCTTTCTAACATTCCAACAAACATCAGAGGCCTTATTAACCTAGATAGGGATCATATACCCTACATTAGAACTCATAGACATACAACTAAGGACAATTGATACTGCTGATGTTGTTTCTATTTTATCTCAGGAACCTTTGTGGATTTTACCAATAAGAATAGAGATGGCATGCTGAACCTTATGGTGCTCCAAACCCATACTCCAAGTCCAGTGCTCCAAGACATGGGCTCGGATGATGCTCCACAACTGAAGTTCCAATCTCAATACTCCAGTGCTCCAACCTGCCTTACTCAGCTTTAAAACTGGAATATGACTATAAAATCTGCCCTCAGCTCAATCTATCATAATTGCTCTTGCCACTCCTACTTTTTAAGATTATTTAAATATCTTGGAATGATAGTTGCCTAGCCAAAGTAAGTAATTAACACATGGGGTGGAGATTACCTACTTTGGAAACGCAACTCTTATCACTTCTCGTTCATGTATATTTATATCGTAGTATAAACAATAGACTATTAGATTTTAGTTTATCTTTTGAAGGCAACGAGGTTGCCTCAATAGTAAATCCGTAAAACTACCTCTGTAATTACCTTGTTTCTCTTCAAAGGTTTGGGGAACCTTATATACAATCCCCCACCTTAGGGTGTATTAAAAAAAAGGCATGCAGCATACATCAAATGTTTAGCATTTAATATTAACCATATAGTTTCCATAATGAACAAACTAAACCAAAGCAAGCACATTTGGAATGTAACTTTTCCATCCAACCGAATCAGGGCATGCAATATTTACTCAAAATTAAGGCATGTATATACAGACTTCCGTCGCAACATCAAAGCTTAAGATCGTACATATTAAAGCACACAATTTTTGCAATTTCCATACAGGTTTGAAGTAAGCAATTTAGTAGATCCAGGCATGCACCTTTTATCATTTAATCAAGCATGCACCTTTCAGATGCACATTCGAATAGCTATGCAAATTTTGAATATAATTTCCGAACTTCGGAGGAAATCGACATTTAATTGATTTAAGGATATCCGAATCAGTATAATTCAACAAATTTCATTAGTTTTAAGACTGTTTGAGATATACTGATTTTATCATGTGAAAATCAAATAACGAAAATTAAATGAGTAATTAACATATGCAAGAATAATAAAATTTTATTAATTATTTAGGCATACAATCGTAAAGCTTAAATTACAAATAATTAAAGCATATGTGCGATAAATAAATCATGTTTCAAGTAATCACAAAGTGATGGAGTCACGAGTAAACTCGATGCCCTTGAAACGAATGAGTCCCGTCGTGGACATCATTCCCTAGGGTAAAACCATCGCAGGTAACAATTAACTCGTAAAAGTTACCTGGGATTCACGCAAGGCCCGAAGGACTATCACCGACGGATCAATGGATGGAAACTTCAAGAAAGACATAAAGAAGACTCAAGTTTAGAATATGGAGAGACTTGAAAATGGTGCGAGTTTCCTGACTAATTTAGAGGCTCTATTTATACTGCTCTAAGAGACCCTAATCATGGAAATGTAATACTCTGATTTTCTGTAATTAGAGAAAATATTTTCCAATCACCAACTCACCAAATCCGAGACATTCTATGAATACTCAAATTTTTATTTTTTTTTAATTTTAACCATCCGAGGATGGGGGGAAATATATTAGGCTCCCCAAGCCAAAATGAATGAAAGCCAAAAGGCGCAACATGAAAATGTACATTACAAAAAGATCATCCAATTGATGATCCAAGAGCCCTGATAAGCTCTTGAAGCAATTAAGCACTTGCTTCCAAAAGCAGAGTATACACCTATTCGAAGCTAAAGGAACTAAGAAGGTATTGGTGCACTGACAGGGGTTCTTATTATTCCAATAGACTAGTATACCACGAACAGGTCGGGGAATCGAAAGCTCAAAACCCCTGTTTGTCAATGATATGCAGTCGAAAAGGAATAAAGAGAAGCAGACCATATGAGTGGCAAAATTTGTAGCACACAGTGGAGTTAGGGGAAGGAGGACAGTGCAAGCATCCTGCATGGAATCCAAAAGCTCCCTTTGCAGCATCATCTCAGCATCGAACTTGCAAAAAAAGAAGAAACAGCAGTATCTATTCTAATGGGGAATAAGATGATTCTATGATTAACTATAGAAAGCCTCACAGCAAAATGAGAAAGCAGCAAATCATATCCACAGAACCTAAGTCCTAATACTGTCCAAATGAGAGTCAATTCTAACCCCTGGGAGACCTTTGTTGTCTAGGAGTAAAAGTCCTCTAAGAAATAGGGGAACATTATCAATGTGTAAATCTCCCTGTAAATTATTTTCCATGGCAAATTTTGCCAAGAAATCAGCAGCATTATTAGCTTTCCTTGGAGTGTGTTGGATTGGATACACTAAGTGTTTTACATTTAGACTGCTGCAAATAGAGAAAACTCTCCACTGGCAGGTCATTGGATTCTGTATTCCTTTAACCGCCATTAAACAATTAGACTCAATCACACAACAGTTTAGATCCAATTCTGAGCACAGTTCATATCCACTTTGAATGGCTAAAAGTTCAGCATGTAATGGGGAAGGAGAGTGAAAAGTGTTAACTCTCATTTTAAAAACAGCCCCCCTCCAGTCCCTAACTATGACTGCAGATGATGATAGACCACCAAGTTTCCATGTAGCATCTGTATTTATCTTGAAACCTTTTGGTGGTTTATTCCAATTAACCGCAGTAATCAATTTTTTCTTTTTTGGTAGGATTTTGGGGATGATTCTTTGTTGGATCAGATGCTTATGTTTATCTATATTACCTTTCAAATTATGAGCTGAGAAAATTAGGTATATCAAATCTTTAATATCCTGAAAACATGCATCAGCTGAGAAAGATTTTTTGTCGAAAATGATTTTGTTTCTGTTTATCCAAAGAGACCAGTTGTGACTAATCGAGCAGCAGTAATCAGATTTGACAGAATCTTAGAGTCAGCCCTAAAAGAAAGATAGAATTCTACTCTACTCTTGAGGCTTCCAAAAACTGTTTGTGGAAAATGTAAGAGATTATTAACTCTTTGCCATATAGAAACAGAGGCAGGGCAAGAGTTAAAAAAAATGATCGAAAGAATCGGAGTGGTTCTTGCATAGAGGGCATTTGGATGCGAAAGAAAAACCATACCTACACAGTATATTATCAAATGGAAGGATTCCATTGAGTGCTCTCCACATAAGGACTGACATCTTTTTAGGAATGAAAGGAGACCAAACCTTGATTATATTTCTGATAGTTGAATTTTTTTGTCTGAAAATTTTGTATACAGAGCTGATAGAGAAGTTCCCATCAGATGTTGGAGTCCAGACTAGCCTATCTGCATGGGAGTTGACCAGTTTTGCTTCCTGTAAAATATTAAGAGTATTGGTAGCCAGTAGAGGCTCCAGGTTAGGAAGGATTGAAACTTTGTTAGTTATGAATGACCTAAGGGAAATATCCTCAAAGGGAATATCCAACTCTTGAGGCCATTCATAACACAGAGCTCCGTCACCTTTCCAAATAGCATTCTAGAATGAACATTCTCCAATACCATAAATGACTCCAGAGAGGCTGTTAGCCTTGGCAGTAATTTTACAGATTCTATTCCATGTATGAGATTTTTTGTAAGATGCAGGGAGTGACCATAAATGAGCAAACCATTGAGTGTTGTTTAATTGCAGTTTCCACCATAATTTACAAGAAAAAGCATCAACTATAGCATTTAGATCTCTAAAGCCTATTCCATTTTCATCTACAGGAAGGCTCATTTTTTTCCAGGATCTCCACTTTTTTCTATCTATGTTATCACAATTCCCCCAAAAAAGGCTAGAAGCTAGTTTTTCCATACTTTTTAACACTATCTTTGGAGGATTTAAAACTGCAAACATGTGTGTTGGAATTGAAAGGAAGCAGTGGTTAATCAGTATGATCTTGCTTGCAGTATTTAGCCATCTATTCTTCCAATTATTAATAGATTTCTCAATTCTTTCCAAGATAGGATGGTAATGAACCTGTAAATTACGACCTGGAAAGATAGGAACTCCTAGATACTTAAAAGGAAAAGAGCCTTTCACCATTCTAAAATCCTACACACAAATTGAACAATAGCCACAGGGGTATTGGGAGCAGCAAAAAATTCTGATTTAGCAAAGTTAACCTTTTGACCTGATGTTTGCTCATATGCTTTCAAGAAATTTTTAAATCTTTTCAAATTGTTGGAATTAGAGTTCAAGAAGACATTTGTGTCATCAGCATACATCAGGTGTGAAACTGGTGGACAGGACTTGGCAGACTAAAATGTTTCAAATATCCTACACTAAACATTTTTTAAGCCTCTGGAAAAAGCCTCAGACAAAATATTATACAGAAAGGGGGAAAGGGGATCTCCCTGTTTAATACCCCTAGAGGAAGCAAAGAAACCTGTGGTTATTCCATTTATTAAAACTGAAAAGTGAGCTGCAGCAATGTTATGCATGATGCGATGCACAAATTTACCATGAAAACCAAACTGAAGTAGGATTGAATTCAGGAAAAACCAAGAGACCCTGTCAAAAGCCTTTTGCATATCTAGTTTAACTATCAGATTAGAAACCTTTGATTTCCTAGACAGAATTCTGGTCATCTCTTGCATTTGTATAACATTATCTGATATATCCCTACCTTTTATGAAAGCACTCTGTTCAGGGGATATTAGTAATGTCATTAGGGGTTTAATCCTTTCCATTATCATCTTTGAGAAAACTTTATTCACAAAATTAGATAGGCTGATGGGTCTGAAGTCAGAAAAGGTAATAGGAATTGGTTTTTTGGGTATTAAGGTTAGCCAGGTGCTAGAGATGGCCTTAGGGATATTACCATTAATTAGGAAATCATTTGCAGCAGCTAGGAGGTCATCCTTAATAGTGTCCCAGAAAGAAATGTAAAAAGCACCAGAAAAACCATCAGGTCCTGAAGCACTGGATTTATTTAGATCAAAAACTGCAAAATTGAGTTCCTGAATATTAAAAGGTAACAGAAGATTGAGATTTTGTTGGTCAGTGATCACTTTAGGGATTTCTGTTAGGAAATGCTGTAGATAGGTTACCATTTCTCGAATTAAATATGCTGGAAACGGAAGAAATATTTGCACAATATTTTTCAGCGTATTAAACACAGTAAACTACGTATTTGTTTAATACAAAATATCTAAAGTATTTCGTTCTTATCTCTTAAGAATTACACACACAAAATTCCATATATAGTACGTGGTTGGCCCTTTCAGAGACTTCCACACAATCTATATTCATTTTAGACAGTCTAAAGAAATATCATTCTGGGCCAATTTTCGCCCATTTTTCCCCTTATAAGTGTGACACTTTGAGCATCCATATCTCACTCACCCTTGATCCGTTTTCAGAGTTTAAATAGTGGATTTTATACTACTCGCGGAGAAGAACCCAATAATGACATCCACCCACCGAAAATTTGTTTGGGTCCCACTCAAAACGAAGCCCAAAACGTTGATGAATTTCAACATTTTAACCATCCTTTTTTAACACTACTTGGAAAATGACTTTTTACTTCGGGTTTTTTTATCTCGATTGCTTGATTTTAGACAAATAATCAAGGTAAAAAAAATTTTAACTAGGGTTTGTTTCAAAATGAAGTAAAAAATATTGTTTACTTCGGCTATATGTTGTTTACCACGATTATTTTTTTACCTCGGTAAAAAGTCATGAAAAATGAAGGATTAACAAATGGGTATGCGAAATCGCAGCTGCTGTATTATTCGAGGCCCAACGTTGCATTATATGTCCGTAAGACTGGCAGCGAAGTAGATAAACGAGTGTTGTTGACTCTTTATTCTTAAAACTGTCTTGAAAAACAAATCGAATTCACAATAATTGACTTCTTTTTTGAAAATGATTGAAACGTGTCTATTTTCAATGTGAGTTCAAAATAATTTTGTATTTGAACAATACTATTTTCAATATCATGGATAAAAAATTAGATAAATGATACTATAGAAAATAACCAAATCATTTCACATAGAAATATGTTACAGGGTGATCTGAAAAATGCATATCAAAAAATTAAATGGAACAAAGAAGAAACTGGATCAGGCTAGAGGGGAACTAACAGAAGCTTAGAAAGAATTGGAAAGTCAGAGGATGAAGAGAGAAAGTATTAAAAAGGTGATAAAATGTATTGAAGCGGTGCAAAAATAGAGTCAGGTTGATGAAAAGGCGGCTAAGCAGAAATCAAAGGTTGAGCGGTTAAGGTTAGGTGATTGGAATAATGCATAATTCCATGCATTAGTATGATAGGGATGCCGAAAATGGAGTAGGATGATAGGACGGTACTTACTAAGCAATGGAAAGTGGAGGATGAGGTTCTGAGCTTCTATGAACAGCTCATTGAGCAAGTTGCAAAACGAACTGAACGTATTGATATGCAGGTGATCAAGAAAGGAAGGACTATGAGTAATGAAGGGAGAAGGAATTTAATAAAGGATGTGCAGATTCAGGAAGTGCAGGATGCACTGAAGGGAATAGGGAATTTTAAAGCACCGGGGCTGGGATGGCTACAGTGCTAAGTTTTTGTAAAGACAACTAGAAACTTATACTAGGAGATATCATTATGGTAAAGGAGGAGTTTTTTGTGAAAGGAAATTTATACAGAGCATTTAATAGCACCATAGTCACACTCATTCAAAAATATCCTGCTATAGTGAAAGTTAAAGAGTTCAGACCGATTTCTTGTAGTACTGCACTGTACAAACTGATTTCTAACATACTAACAAACTGGCTTTGATTAATGAAATGGTACAGGACAATCAAGCAACTTTTGTTTTTGGGAGTAGCATTCATGACCACAGAATGCTTGCATATGAGCTTATCAGAGGATATAATAGGAAGAACGGTTGCCCAAGATGCACTATACAGATGGACATACAGAAGGCTATGACACAGTACGTAGAATGGGATGCCCTGGAGGAGATTATGAAAGGCCTGGGTTTAACTGAGAAATTTATTGATTGGGTGACATTGTGTGTCAAATCATTATCATCTAAGTATGTTGTTAATGGAAAACCTACAAAAAATTTCTAGGCTAAAAGAGGGTTGATGTAGGGGGGGCCTCTATTCCCGTTATTTTTGTACTAGTTATTGAGTATATGAGCATGTTTGTACAAGACAAAGGCATGGATCAGGGTTACATTTACCATCCAAAATGTGCAATTTTACAGATCATAAGTTTGAACTTTGGTGATGATGTACTGCGGCTATCTAAGGGAGAGGCAAAATATGTTGGGGTTTTGATGAAAGCTTGTCACAATTTTTTGGAATCAAGCGGCTTAAGGGTGAGTAAAAAACAAATGCAAGGTCTATTTTGGGACCGTGGATGAAGATCAACAAAGGGAAATTCTGAAAGTAACCGATTTTGAAAAGGGTTGTTTATCGTTAAGATACCTGGGGATACTTTACGCAAGCAAAAAGCTGATTGTACAGATGTTCCATCCCTTAATTGAAAAGATGGTAGATAGACTGCAACATTCTAGTGTGAAGCTTTTGAGTTATGATGGGCATTTGCAACTGATTCGAATCGTCCAGTTCTTAGTAGCCAATTACTGGATGCAGGTATTCCCTTTGCCAAAAACTGTACTAGAGCATATTAAGACTTTATGCTAATTGTACTCAAGGACTGGTGGTGAGAAGATTATTAAAAAATCACCTATATCGTGGGCTTAAGTATGTGAGCCAAAGAAGACAGGAGAATTAAATGTCACAGCACTAGAATAATGGAATATGGCATGTATGGGAAAAATATTGTGGAACTTATGCAGGAAGATAGATAGGTTGCGAATAAAATAGATTCACACATATTATATAAAAGGAAATTATGTGATGGAAGTGATGTTTACTGCAAAATGCTCGTGGATGGTGAAGAACCCGAGCAAATGCAGGAATATAATGCAGAATATGTAGGAATGGTCTAAGCAGAGAGACAACAACAAATTTAACATCAAGAAAGTTTATAGAAAACTAATAGTGAAGCAACCGGCAGGGGGATGGGGTAAGTTTTTTTATGAAAACCTTGTTAGGCACTAATATAGAGCCTTCTATTAAAGGCGTCAATGAAATGTGGTTTTCAATTTTTTGCTAAAATTGCCTTAAATGGACCTTTTTGAACTCGGAAACGCCTATTCGGACCCCTCAATTGAAATTAAAGGTGGTTATGGCTCGATTCAAGGCTTTTTTTAATAACCGCCTTTAAAAATGAACCTTTCCGAGGTCGGAAAGTAGGAAACAATGTGTTTCCGAGTTTGGAAAACATGTGGTTTCCATATTACAAAGAGGAGATATATTTTCTGAACTGTTAAATTTCGTGTCCATATTCCAAGTTCGGAAAAATATATATCTTCTTAATTCATATGAAAAATGTTTACAAGTTTGTAAATTCCCCAGCATATAAAAAATTGCGCTCATTTCATTAAATGCCACAAACCTTAAAACTTTTAATAATAAGCTCAATTATTCCTTACCCATTGTTGAAGAAAAGGTTTTGTACTTGAGAATTCATCATTTGCCATTGAAGAAGGTTAGTTTAATCAAAATTATGTAGTTAACGACCTTCTTGAAATAATATAAGGTGTATTTAATGCTTCATATATATATATAATGTATAATATATATCCCTATTTACGATTAGGGTTTGAGATTGGCTAGGTTTATGATTATTATTGAATGGATCCTCATGTGTTGCATTTTAATTGACTTTTATAATAATGGATCGAGATGAACTAATTGGTAATGATCTTAGGAAATCATCCGAGTATATACCATTGGTTGAATCAGTTGTTTCATTTGTGTTTGAACATGTTTCTAAAAATGGTTCTTTGCAAGAACGATACCCGTGTAAGGATTGTAGAAATGATGTGTATTTAGGGAGGAAGAAGTAGCAACATTTCATAATGAGAGGGTTCCAAACTAGCTTCACTTGTTGGGTATGGCATGGGAAAGTTGTGGAAGCCTCTCGTTCGAATGAATTGGAGGACACGATGGGTGGCAACGTGGTGTTTGATGAAATGGTGGAAGATATTGCAAGGGAGTTCAAAGGTAAACCGGAGTCGTTACAAGCTTTCATTAACAACAAAGGGGCGCCTTTGTACAATAGTTCGAAACACTCAGTTTTGAGTGAGACTCAGCGGATAATGAACTTGAAGGAAAATTTTAGATGGATAGATAAGTCGATGACTAATGGTCTCAAGTTGTTTAGGGATTTTCTTCCCGGAGGTAATTTAATACCCGATAGGTTATATGCTGCAAAAAAATACTATGCCCGGTGGGATTGGAATTGCAAAAAAATCCATGCATGCTCAATTGATTGTATGTTGTATGGCGGGAAAGAAAGATCGAGAAAATTTTTGGGTATGCAGCGAATCTAGGTACAAGTTGAACAGAGATGCGATTGCGTTGGGTGTGGAAGTTCCATTGAAATCAAAGAAAAAGACACTGGAAAAAGTGTTATGGTACCTCCCAATCATTCCCCATTTGAAGAAGTTAAATGCATTTAGGGAACATGCAAAGTTGTTGCGTTGGCAAGCAAATAGAGTACGACCGGCAGATGATGTGATAAAACATACTTCAGACGGCGAGCAATGGAAGAAAGTTGATGCTTTGTACCCTGAGTTTAGCAAAGAGTCTCGGAATTTGAGGTAGGATTGTGTACAGATGGGATGAATTATTTTGGTTGTATGAGTAGCACACATAGTTGTTGGCCTGTTATGTTGGTCATATACAACCTTCCGTCTTGGTTGACCAAGAAACATAATGTGTGTTGTTGTCTTTGATGATATCTGGCTTGAAGCAACCGGGTAATGGTATTTATGTGTATCTTTCTCATTTACTGGAGGATTTATTGGCTTTGTTTAAGGTTGGTGTTGGAACTTATGAGGGGTTAATTGAAGATTTCTTCACTCTTAAAGCATCATTATTTTTGCACAATAAATGATTTTCCTACATATGAGAATTTGTCTAGGTATTTTGTGAAAGGCTACTTAACTTGTCCAGTCTGTGAGAAAGACCCTATTTTTTCTCAATTACAATACGGTTGTAAGATCGTTTACCTAGGGCACATGCGGTTTCTTCCCAAGGGGCACCCATGGCGATTGGCAAAAAAAATGGTTCAATGGGAAAGTGGAGGCACGATTCAAACCGGTGCCACATACAAGTACACAGATTTATGAAAGTGTTAAGAATTTTACAAATGACTTTGGCAAGAAGAAAAGAAAGCTATCGTTGAAGGAAGTTGGAAGAAATTCTCCATTTTTTAACCTACCTTATAGGAGCATTTGGATGTTAGACACTGTCTGGATGTTATGCACATTAATAAGAATGTTTGTGATTCTTTGGTTGGAACGTTGTTAAATATCCTGGGAAGACAACACAAGGACTGAAGGCTGGAATAGATTTGGTTGAGTTGGGTATTCGGAAGAATCTAGGGCCACTGAGGACCGGTGATGATAATTTGAGAGAACGGAGGGAAGAAATATTTTTGCGATAGAAGCTTTGCTAAAAAAAATCGATTTTCAAAAACAGGTGCTAAAAATTTTTAAAATACAATCTTCCCGCCAAAAATTTCAAAAAATATTTACAAAAAATACCATGGGTTGAGCGCACCCGCTCTTAGCTAAATTCTTTTTTTCTTGACTTTCAAAGTCGTTCACTTCTTTTGTTGACTTTAACTAATAACTAAGTTGACTTAAATTAATCAACAATTAACCTTCATCGACCAAATATAAACAAATACGAATACTTTTTTTAATTACCTAATTAACGTTCAACCCTTAATTGACTTAGTATCTATAAATACAAATAATAATGTTTGACACTACCACGGAGACCCCCCTCCCCCTCTAGCACCGGTTTTTTAGCACCAGTTATTAAAATCGGTGCAAAAATTTTAATAGCACTGGTTTCTAAACCGGTGTAAATTTAACACCGGTTTTTGTACTGGTATCACCAATTTTTTTCTAATAATCGGTGTAAATTTAACACCGGTCAAAAAACCGGTGCTAAAAATGATGAAAACCGGTGTAAACCTAAAACCGGTTAAAAAACCGGTGCTAAAAATTACAAAAAACCGGTGTTAAATTAGCACCTGCCAAAAAACCGGTGCTAAAAATCTCTAAAACCAGTGAAATGAAAATTTTGGCACCATTTTTAAAACCGGTGCTAAAAAATTACAAAAACTGGTGCTAAATTGGCACCGGGTTGAAAACCGGTCCTAAATTGGCACTGGTTTTCAAACCAGTGCTAGAAATGAAAGAAAACCGGTGAAATGTAAATATTTGGCACCGGTATTAAAAATCGGTGCTAAAAAATTAAAGAAACCGGTGTTAAAATAATTCCGGAAAAAAGCGGGAAAAATGGCACCGGTTTTACGTACTATTCACAAAAACCGGTGCCAAATAAAGCATTTAATGCTCCGAACTACACCTCGAAAATTAGATCTGAACTTGTAGTTCCATTCTCTCTTCATTGATGGAAGAATTTTTGGATCGTGAGCAATAACTCAAAGCAATGAAGACCCATGGATGTAAGTTTTCCTTAACTTTTTTGAATTTTAATCAAATAGTAGTTATAATAACCATTAATGTGTGTATGGAGATAGTTTATTTGTATTTATTAATGGTTTCTATGCTTTAAGTTGGCTTAGTATCATGTTGTGAGAGTGTAATGATTGTGGATGTATATATGGTTGTGTTTGTTTTGGTAGATGGTATATATATATATATATATATATATATATATATATATATATATATATATATATATCTCCCCCAAGAACAAGTTGATCGATTCACATACATATACACATACACATGACACTTTTATTATTGTGTAGCAAATTGATTGTGTTTATTTTTATTATGTTTGAACAATGAATATTTGTGTAATTGTTTGTATTATTTTGTTTAGATACAATGGACCGAGAATCGATGCGTGCGTGGACAAAAAAATGGTTATCTATCCAAGTGTAGCAAGAGGGAGTGGTGAACATATTGCATTTATTGATTCGTTTCTTGCTTATGTCTTTGGTCGGGAGGAGAGGATACTTTGTCCATGCAAAAGATGCTTGTGTCGTGAACGGTTTGATGATCATGGGATTGTTAGATTTCACTTGCTGAAGAACGGATTTGACGAAGGTTACATTGTATGGACATTTCATGGAAAGGTTGAGCAATGACATAATAGTGGTGGGTTTGACAAGGTAGATGGAAACAAATGTACCGTTGATGCTACGTTCGATGACATTGTAAGATATTTTCAGGGGAAGCCTAAAATTTTGAGCGCTTTGCTTGACGAAAAAGAGAAGCCATTGTATCCCACATGTAAAAGTAAGGATACCGTAATCTCCTTTTTTATGGAGGTTTTCAATTTGAAAGCTACAAGTTCTTGGGGTGATACAAGTGTGAATTCACTCCTAAAGCTTCTAAAGGATAAGTTTTCGGAAGGGAATGGAATACCGAAAAATGTTTACGAGGCTAAGAAAATATTGTGTCCACTTGGTTTGGAATACAAGAAAATACATGCATGTCCTAATGATTATGTGTTGTATAACGGTGATTTGAAAGACGAGGTTGAATGTCACGTGTGCAAACATTCAAGATATAAGGGTGTGAGAAATGATGATGATGGGTGTTTGGTTAAGAAGAAGAAGAAGGTCACATTGAAGTGTATATGGTATATTCCTTTAATTCTTAGGTTGAAGAGGTTATTTGTGAATTCAAATGATGCAAAGAACTTACGATGGCATGGAGAGCGGGAAAGACCAAGTGAAGACAAGATGAGTCATCCGACAGACGGTGAACAATGGAGAAATTTTGACAAGCGAATATCCTTCATTTGGTTCAGAAGTTAAAAATTTACGCCTTGCATTGTGTACTGATGGGATGAATCCATTAGGCAATATGTCATCGAAGCATAGTTCTTGGCCTGTGATGTTGGTTATATATAATTTTCCCCCTTAGTTATGCTTGAAATGTAAATATGATAGAATGCCTATGTTAATCTCAGGTCCAAGATAACCTGGGAACGAGATTGATAGTTATTTGAGACCATTGATTGATGATTTGAAGATATTGTGGGAAGAAAAAGGGGTGTTGGTATTTGATGCCCATATGAATGTGGAGTTTCAATTGCGTGCCATGCTTTTTTGCACGATCAATGATTTTCCAGCCTATGGAAATTTTTTGGGGTATGTTGTGAAGAGGCACAAAGCATGTCCTATTTGTGAGGAGAATACAGAATTCAAACAACTAAGACATGGAAAAAAGACAGTGTATCTTAGCCATAGAAAATAGCTGCAAGGAAACCATAAATACCGGGAAGATGTGGTCAATTTTGTTGGGGGGAAAACGAAGGAAATCCCCTTCACCACTAATTGGTGTGCAGATTCACAAGAAGGTTAAGAAATTGAGAGTGGTGTTGGGAAAGTATAAAGGCAAGGACAGAATACATTGTGATGGTCCAAGGAAGAAAAGGTCAATATTTTTTTATCTACCATACTGGGAGCATCTTGAGGTTAGGCATTGTCTAGACGTGATGCATATTGAGAAAAATGTTTGTGAAAGTTTGATAGGCACCCTCTTGAATATTCCCTAGAAGACGAAAGATAGTTTGAATGCCCGATTGGACTTGGTAGATTTAGGAATCAGAAATGACCTCGCTCTAGAAGTGAAGGGTAAGAGGACTTACTTACCCCCTGCACCTTGTACATTGTCAAAGGAGGAGAGAATCTTAGTTTGTGATAGTTTGAAATCAGTGAAGGTCCCAATTGGTTATTCATCGAATGTTAGTCGGGTAGTTACAAAGGATTGTCGGATGACTGGGTTGAAATCTCATGATTGTCATGTTCTGATGCAACAACTGTTACCTATTGCTATTTCCGGGGTAATGGAGGCCGACGTAAGGTACTTAATCACTAGAATTTGTTTATTTTTTGGTTTCATATGACGAAAGTCTATTGACCGGAACCATTTGGATGTCCTACAAAAAGAGGTTGTTATTGTGCTATGCAAGTTGGAAATGTATTTCCCTCCATATATTTTGATATAATGGTTCACTTGGTTGTTCATTTAGTGCAGAAGATAAAGATATGTGGTCCGGTTGGTATGCATTGGATGTATCCTTTTAAGCATCACATGAAAGTATTCAAGGGATATGTGAAATGTATAAGTCGGTCGGATGCTAGTATTGTTGAGAGGTATGTTACCGAAGAAGTAATTGAATTTTGCTCTATCTATTTGAAGGAACATAGAAATTTTGGGGTGCCCCAAAATTGACATGTTGGAAGGAAGGTGGGAAAACCAAGGTCAAGGGGAATGTTATTTACTCCATTGAATCGTGATCTGATGTCAGTTCATTTATGTATCTTGAGGAATTGTAGGGAGACTACTACTTATGTGACTGAGCACCATAATTTGATCACAAAGTCTCATCCCATGTGGCCCCCAAATAAAGTTCAATTGGAGCACAATGACAAGTTTATGAATTAGTTATATGATCGATGCAATGTAGGTGATTACGATCCAAAAATTAGAGTATTTGCAAGGAAGCCTAACTGCAAGGTTTTGAGGTATTCCGGATATGATATAAACGGTTTCTCTTTTGCTACTAGGGACTAAGATTTAAAGAGCACAACACAAAATAGTGGAGTATACATTGAGTCGGAGATGATGTGGCAAGCAAGTAAGAAAGACAATAAACATGTCCTAGCTGTGATGTCGTTTTATGGTGTTATTGATGAGATTTGGGAGCTTGACTATGAAGAATTCAAGATTCTGGTTTTCAAGTGCCAATGGTTTGATAACACAACCGGAGTTTGAAGTGATGACCCAATGGGATTTACCCTTGTTAACCAGAGTCGTGAAGCATATGACAATGATCATTTTATTTTGGCCGAACAAGGAAGACTAGTTTTCTACGTTATTGATCCATGCAATGTAGGTTAGTCTGTTGTGTTACACGGTAAGAAATACTTTTTCCGTGACAAAATTGATTTTGAAGTTACAAGTGAAAGATTAGAGTTCTCCTCTATCTCCCCCTACTTATTAATGACGGGATTGAGGCAGGAGCAATGCGGAGGAAACACAGAAATGGCATTTGGATAGATGAAGATGGCTAAGAAATTGGAGCAGTTCAATCCAAAAAGAGGAAGATGGTTGAAGACTAGCGGCTGAAGAGCATTGAATTTGAGGGCTAAAATTGATATATTTTTGTAGTATGTTGTGTTTTGTATGATTGTTAACTATTCTACAACTATATTGTAATTGGTACCTATTTTGAGCAGCTCTGAAAGCGGCAGCGCGCTACCGCTCTTTTGGTAAAGCTTGGACAAAATAAGCTTCATTTTCCTATGGTAGCGGCTGCCAGCTGCAACGCGCTGCAACTCTTTTGGTTCAAATTTATGCAGCTCTTTTACACACACATTACCTATTTTGAGTTGCTCGTTCACTTCTTCTAAGACAAAAACATGAATACGTTACAAGCCTAGAACTGTCAACTTCCAAAATCAGAGCAAATAGATGCCGACAACTAATAGCATCAAAATTCCACAGTCATAAAGTACCAACTCAAATCCACAGAGAAGCAACATGTATTTGGGAAATCAAAAACCCGATAAAACAGAGATCCATATAAACCAAGCAAAATAAACAACTTGAGAAAATCAAAATGTGAGCACAATGAAGGTAGTCAATCCCCGCACAAGCTGTCCTCCCCAGTGTTGGAAGATGGCAAATCTATAGTAAGGATTGGACCCAATTCCTTCATTCTCCCGCCACACATGGCTGTCGGGATCTTCTCAACATGCTTGGTCTATCGCACCAAGTGATCCACTTTTCACTTTCAATGCTGCCATGTCCCATCCAAATTCTCCTTAGACGATATACTTGTTGTCGGCCTTGATGACACGGCAATTTTCTTGTTCTTCAAAAATATTTGAGGGTTGATGGGAAGCTTTGGCATCAGTGTGCAATCATCATCTTTAAATTTGCAACCTGCTTCCACGCATAAGGCAGTGATGGGGGAGGAAAGCCTATACAGTTGTGGGCATTGACACAATCTCATATGTACGCCAGTATCGTACCACCAACATTGATGCTCAAGTTCTTCTTGATCTTGTACAGTAGCAACATACGGGAACGACGAACCTCACTATTCATTTTCACCAGCAACATGCGGGCAGGTACGAATGTGTACCACACATTCATGTCATCACTCAAGTATTTCTTCTCAATGTTGGACCATTATGGTGGCAAGTTCTAGATGACTTCATCACCATCATCACATATTTCTCTTATAATCTGTTCCCAAGAAGCGTTTTCAACATCTTTTTTTGCAGCTTCGTAGACACTTGCAGGCTTCGGTGGGATCTTGTAGAACTCGTTGATCACATCCGGTGCGAGCACAACAAACTAATTATGGAAGAAAACCTTTTCTTAATTATTTTACCTCGTCAGGGACAAGAACTCACATGCTAGGGTCTTCGCACGATATGGTTATGCGATGAAGCCTTCCCACCTATGCAGGTTGACATAGTCCTTGTAAGGCTTTTCCAGTCTCAACCCTCTCTCAAATATGAGGCTCTGACTAATGAATTATTTGTAGACATTTATTGCTTCATGACAGTCCGCCTATGTCATCGATATTGCAGAGTTCCCTTGCACCATTTGAGACATGTTGTCTCGCTCCTCTATATTGCCAACTCTGGCTTTATTCCTTGAGTTCTGGCTATTGGTCTTCCCCTTGGGTGCACCTTTTTTGGGGGCCATACCTAGTAAAATAAATTTTGTATGGTACAAAAAGCACCAGCAAAATGTTAACACAAGTAACATTTGTATCCATAATGTCAACAAATGAATAAATTTACACCCAGATGTTAGCACATGAATAATTTGCATCCAGATGTCTGCTGAGTTCTTGTAACATAACAAAGGCATAGAACTATATTTCCATTAGTAAACCATGATTCGCATAAAACATGGGCAAAGAACTATATGAAGAAGAGAGGCATAGAATGTTCCTTGAACATAGGCATAGAACCAATTCAACAAACATAGGCATAGAACTGTATTCGCATAGAACATAGGCATAGCATACAGTGGTAATAACTCTTGCATTTCCAAAAAAAAATCACAATTAGGTATTTTCATGAAATCAAACAATCAGCATACCAATAATGTAGACAATCCCTAGGAAACCAAAAATGAAAGGGTATGCGCTTACCTAGTTTGGACAAGGGTTTGTTGACGAAAGGTGTTTGGAGGGTGGATGGTGCTTGGCGGACGGAGCTTGGCGAACGGAGCTTGGTGGACGGTAGTTTGGTGGATGGTAGTTTGGGCTCGAGGCTCGAGGTTTGATGGATCTCGACAGGACATTTGATAGCTCCAGGGTTTGAGGCTCAAGGCTCAAGGGTTTAATGGCTCGAGAGCCTCGAGGGTTCGAGGGGCTTGAGGGCTTAAAGTTCGAGGCTCGAGGGCTCGATGTTTGAGGCTCGAGGATTCGAGGGGCTCGAGACTTGAGGGTTCGAGGGGCTTGAGGATTCGAGGAGCTCGAGGGGTTTGAGGGGTTCGAGGGCTCGAGGGTTATGTTGGGTTCGAGGGGCTTGAGGCTTGAGTGGTTTGAGAGGATCGAGTGGTTTGAGAGGCTCGAAGCGGTTCAAGGTTTCGAGGGGCTCGAGGGTTATATTGGGTTCAAGGGGCTCGAGGCTCAAGGGGTTAAAAGGGCTCGAGGGGTTTTAGGGTTCGAGGGGCTCGAGGGCTCAAGGTTCGAGGGCTCTAGGGGTTTGAGGGTTCGAGGGGTTCAAGGGCTCGAGGGTTCAATGGTTCGAAGTTCGAGGTTCGAGGCTCAAGGGCTCAGGTTGAAGTTGTCAAAAATCCCCACATACGAGATCGAGGGATCGAGGGCTCAGGTTGAAGTTGTCTAAAATCTGAGGGATGATTTCCAAAAATTATATTATGTATAATATATTCGTAAGTCAAGAAATCAATTTACATACTCCCTCAGTTTCACTAAGAGTGGCACACTAGGTTTAAGCTCTTGGATTAATGTGACGAAAATGAGAAGTTGAAATTGAGTGTAGAAAGTAAAATTTAGAATGAGTGGATGAGATTGTAGGAATCTTACCAAAAATGTAAAGTGTGCCATATAAAAAAACATCCCAATAAGGCAAGTGTGCCACTCTTAGTGAAATGGAGGGAGTATCAGTATTCTATATACACTTGTTAACTATATACGATCATGTTCAATACAACTATTGGTTCGTCAAACCCTAGTCAATATACGCGTGCACCAACTTCACTGTATCCATTACTTGATAACCCATACGGTTGTCTACTTGCCGCCCGTAGTCAATGAGCATTTCATGTACGTTGTTTAATCAACTACAACTTAATTGGAGATCCGTATAAACTAGTTATAACTTAATTAACGTATCCATTACTTGATAGCCCATTAAGTTAACTAAGATCATCCCTTACTTACTGAGGCGACCCAAATACAGTCTTCCTCAAGTGTAACTAAGTGAGCCTACATTAATTTCATTATATTATCACATAAATATGTTTCAATTGACTCATACTAATTCCTGGTTAAACTCTATTTCTATGGTCGTTCTATGTATGCAAGTAATAGTCAGCACACTAAATACACAATTCTAGATAGGAGCGTCGTCTATTGTAATCAAACAGTATCCAGGCCTTAATTAATTTGTCATTGGATATTATTCAAAATTCTTTACCTAACTCAATTTGAAGTAGTATAAAAATGTCATGAAAATGAGCATGTTGGCCAACAAAGGAGCTTCACAAATTTAACTCCAAAGTGACCCAACAAAGCAGCAAGAATGGTCAAATTAAACTCCTAATTGCCCCCAACAAAGCATCATTTAGGTTCCCCCCTAAATTTTCCCTCTTCCCTCTTATCCCCAAATTTTTTCAACTCTCACCCCAACACACACTCCGTTCGCAACTCTCACCCCAACATACATGCCCTTCGAGGGCTCGCGGTTCCAGGTCGAGTAAAGCTGGTGCATTGTCGACCGGTGGAACAAACATTGCCGAAAGTGTGTACAAATAAGGTATGAGTGATTGGTTTTTGGGTAAGTCTACAAGAACTCGTTAAATGGGTGGTAGTTTTCTTTTTTCCCAGGTCTAATCAGTATGTATATATTGGAGGGTCTCTTAGTTTGTGAGTTTGTGTTTTAATTTGCTGGGTTATTAGTGTGGGTAGTTGTTCATGTGGATAGATGATTTGTTTGCTAATAATTTTAGACTTTTTGCCTAATTTGTTTTTGCCCCTATACAAATTTTTCGCATATTATGTTGATAGGTCAATATGTTCTCGGTTGGTTGTCTGTGGATATCCATCTTTGGATTTGTTATGTTAAGATTTCATTTTTTTTATTGTATCATACAAGCGAGTGAATGGCGAATTCGGGGAAGAAATTGTTTGACTCTGGTACTAAAGCCGTAGAAGACCATTGTGTTACCCCTACAAATGATGACAATTATGATGTCAATAACGAGGAGGTAGATGATGCACCCAAATCATGCTCGGGATTTGAAAACTCGAGGGAGGAAGAAGAAACTATATCAAAAGATGACATGAGTGGGAGCTTTGACAAGTTTGAGATTAAAGAGTATTGCAAGCATAGAGGCACAACCACGTGCAAGTCATGTTTCTAGCAAAGCAAAAGAAGCCCCTTAAAATATTCTTCGATGATGACTTCGAACCCTTAATTATGCACAGCCGGTGGTCGATGTATGTTGGCTATACCTTCAGACAAAGAATCCACTTCGGGACATGGCATAATTAGAAAGAAGTCCCAGAGCATGTAAAGAAATATGCATGGGAAGACATTCTCGTAAGTGTGTTCTAATCCTCCATTTTAATTTGTTCATTTCAACTTCATTACATTTTGCACTGACAACACGTATCTTTGTCTGCTAGATTAGCTGGGATATACAAACCAAAGTGACATTCAATGAGCTGAATAAGTTCCGAAATAAATGGACAATTTATGTAGGTGAAAAGTGGAGGAATTGGAAGGCTAAGGTGGCTCACAAGTGCACCGTGCAAAAAAAACCAGGTTCTTGTGCATGGACAGATTATCGATGGATGGACAAAAAAGAATGGGAGCTATTTGTGAAACACAAATCCACCCCTGAATTCAAGGTTAGTCCTTAAATATTCTTAATTTCTAGTCATTAGTTTGTGAGCATTTTTAAAATCGATGAAAATATAGGCATTAAGTGATACACCAAAAGTAAGCGCCTCACATAAGGACTACATCCATCATACGGGCAGTGGAGGGAATCGTAGGCTTGCTATAGAACTCGAGAAGAGGAAAAGAAGGGCTAAAATTGACGAGATTATGGATCAAGGTCAAAGTGTAGAAGAAGCGGAGAGATTTCAAACCGGGCCTCTTGGAGCTGTTCCTAGAAGCTAACTGGGACAAGAAATTATTGACCTACACCAACGACTGCGTTAAAAGAGCAGCCTCCACTATTGTGAGCCAAATTCATAATTAATTCTATCTCTATTAATATTCTTCGATGGAATTCATAGTAATAGCTTGCATATGTTTTGTTTAGTAGAAAAAACCTTTTGGATAAGAAGCAAAAGGGAGAATTGATTATACAAGGAAAAGAAGATATTCTCGCTCAAGCAACGGGTGAGAAGGATCATAGGGGTCGTTAGAGAGGTTGCCCCACAATGGCCAAGGTGAATGAGGCCCTACCACATATCGATGTGGAAGCACAAACACAAAACCATCTAAAGAAATCTCAAATTCAAACAAACTACCAACAGATGTCATCGAGCTCAACAAAAGATTTGTTGCCTTATTTGAGGCCCAAACAAATTGGCTGGCTGAACAATTGGGTAAACCTATTCCCCCACACTTGGATGCCCGCAATTTCCTTGATACATCTCCCAACCTTGCGAATAAAGACAACTGGATATTCATTCCTTCAACATCTGGATGTAGTGACCCACAAGGAACCGTTGCGGATGACAAGGTATTGTATACCATGAACCTCATCTTTAGTTGCTTTCTTGCTCTGTGATTGTTAGTTCTGGTTTTCAATTTCCTGTCAAATTGATTTTGGATGCTTTTAGTTGTGTGGATATATTTACCGTTGTCACGTTCATTTTGGATGTTGGTAGTTCGGGCCTACTAACATCTTCA
This sequence comes from Rubia yunnanensis, assembly GCA_037428765.1. Taxonomy (NCBI): domain Eukaryota; kingdom Viridiplantae; phylum Streptophyta; class Magnoliopsida; order Gentianales; family Rubiaceae; genus Rubia; species Rubia yunnanensis. The sequence goes on from CM075065.1 coordinate 24,281,239, forward strand.
TCCTGTTCTTTTCTCAGTTGAACTGAGAAAAGGTCTCTTTACCAATATAGTTTTAATTGAGAGAGTTTATCCCAGATGAACGCTGAAAGCTGCAGCGCGCTGTAACTTTCAGTCTTAGCTGAACACTGAAAGCTGCAGCATGCTGCAGCCTTCAGCAGCTATATATAGAATTCATTTCTTGTTATAATCAACTTTCCGGGCCAATTACATCTTCAACGACCCTTGGTCCCTATTAAGATTGATTACATTTATGACATTATGTAATTTTGATTACTTAATAACACTTACTTATTGTCCAACTGATATTTTTCCCCTTTTTCTGAATTTTGTCCTAAAAAAGGAAAAAAGTGTTACCTATATATTTTGAACCATAATGGAGAAAGGGATGTAGATGCATTTGGTATCTTGTTTCCAAAGGATAAGAAAACAGACTTACCCATCAAGTGGGAGCGAGTAAAGCTTTGTGGACCTGTGATCATTCCCAAGGCACCTTTGCCGGTTGAACACGAAGAATTTGAGTTTGTCACTGAGTCCATTGGATATCACATTCTATGGCCGGGAAAGCTGATAAGAGTCATTGGGCAACGGGATGATGAGGTGTGATAATTGTATTCTTCTTCTCATCATATCATATATATCTTTCTAGATATTACTAAAACATAATTTCTTGTTCATCTTTTTACGTAGGAGAATGAGAAGCAATCGTCTCGGGAACGATTGGTAGTTGATGAAGATGGAAGTCCTGAAATATACATCACACCAAAAACTAACATGGAGACTAAAGAGGTTAAACAAATAATTATACTAAGTAGCTATGACATCTAGATACATATTAACACACTCTCCCTTACAGGAGGCGGTGGCTCAGGAAGATACTCCGAATGGAGAGGTGGTCACTCGATCAGTAAAAGGAGAGGCCAAACATAACCCCAGACTTTTTCATTCCCACCTATTTTTTTCAATGCATGACTAACATTTTACCATTAGTAAGTAGCAAAAGGAGAATACTACATCGACGGAGAATGGGCAACCAAATCCTCCCATGTAGGTTCCTGACCATTACATTTATGTGAGAACTCATTTTAGCTTTTACAATATGATCTACTACTGAATTATATACATATACTGCTCAACTAACATTATTAGATTCTCAATGTAATTAGGGGGTCACGAAAGAGAAAGAATGCATTGCTGTTGTTCAACAGATTAATGATGTTTTAAGGCCATCTACACAAATATGTGGACCTAACAAAGTCTTCCGCATCAAATTCAACACGGAGGTGTTTGGATCAGAAGAAGTCTACACAGCCATATTTACTGACAAGCTAAAACTGTTCATGGGCAGCTTGGGCGTAGAAAATGAAATGGAGTGGATCAATGGGTGCCAACTTGATATATGGGCATCGTAAGAATTGCATGGTTACATTATTTATAGATGTATCATTATATTTGTTTCACTTACAATATTATTTTTCCAGATACCTATGTGATGGGGTGGTTGATCGAGGCCACGTCCAGTTTATTCCGGCCGGTTCAAATTCAATAGCTCAAAAGGCAAATCAGAGGGTCGAATTGACTGCAGACGAGGTTTCAATTGTCATGTGCCGCACTCAAGCAAGGATGTACGTCTTCCCGTACAATCGAGAGTAAGTTTTATTCTTTTTTGTGTTGTTTGACTCGGCCGCATGGAAGCAATAGCAACCATATGCTGTAATTTTTTTAAAAAATATATTAAAAGTATTTTGGTGTTTCCTTTTTTTATAGAAGCCATTGGTTTTTGCTCGTCTTCGTACCGGAAATTGATCGAGGATACTGCATCGACTCGATGAGTGGGGGAATTTTCAAATGTAATATGCTATGCCTTAAATTGATTCATTTGTAAGTGGAACACATTTTTGTCATTCCTTCTACTTTAATGTTTTAAAAAATTGTTTGTTCCCGTAAACGTGTTCTTGTAAGTTTCTCACTTTCTTTGCTCGGTTATTTACAATTAATGCTAATAATCGGTACAATGACATTTATTGTTCTATTCATTACTTGTGTTCATCATTGCATGTTGGAAAAAGTTAGACCTAATTAAACTATTATGTGTGATCCCCAATTTCTGAAAATATATTTTTATATATTGATATAAATATATTTTCATCGATTGTAGGGTTGCAACAAAATATCGACGGTTCAATTCCGACCAAAATAGATCCTACCCTTCGAACTATACATGGAATGTCATAAACATCAATGTACATATTATCCCGTAATGTCATATTTCCTCTGTCATTTTTATGTTCGTAATAATTTTAGCAAATTCTCTTTTATATCAGCACAAGATACAAAGTAGTACTTGGGAATGTGGATACCATTGCATGTATTACATGGAAAAAATTGTTAGGGACATGAATGACATTGACATTATTCCGGTACATTTTCCTATATTGTTTTTTTGTATTTGTTAGTCTCTCACATATATATTCTTTTCAAACATGCAATTTAATACATTGTTTCAGCAATTTCCAGAAGATTACACTCCTCTGGGGAGCAATCAACAGTGGAGCATTGCTCTGAAATGGGTTTGTATTTTTGCGAAATGTACTCTGCCAAAATGATAGCTCAATTGAATGTCATACAGGGACTTGCCTCTATCATTGGATAGCAGTTAGTATTATCTCTTATGAGAAAGGTAATTGTCCTTCACTTTTGATACTCGTCATCTCCATGATGAGGGGGGTTCCAGTATCTTATGTAGGTCACTAAGAACCACGTTTCATGCACTTCTTTCGCTAGTCTAAAATTATAGTTGATCAAATTCAATGTTTTTTTTCTACCTACTTGTTGTCTATGTGTGATGATTGTTGTATTTATTGGGAATTAATGTTGGGTATTTGTGCTATTTTTATTGGTGCATCGATTTAAGTAATCTACGCACAAATGCTAATTAGTGCCATCTATGAAAAGGAACGCACCGATTGGGAAAACAAGCGTAAATATGAAACTGGTTGCGTGAAGATGGACTGAAAGAGCGGCAGCGCACCGCAGCTTTCAGTGACCAAATTAATCACACATTTAACATCGGTTTTTGCTAAAATAATAACTGGTCCTAAAAACTAACAGGCCCTAGCCTATCATATAATTAGCACCGATTTTAAACTCGGTGCTATAAAATAACCGGTGATAACAATACGCGTATAGCACCGGTTTTAAAATTGGTGCTAAAAAAAACATTGCTAAAAATACACATTTAACACCGGTTTTAAAACCGGTGCTAAAAATACACTTTTAGCACCGGTTTTAAAATCGGTGCTAAAGATAACCGGTGCTAAAAATACACTTTTAGCACCAATTTTTAAACCGATGCTAAAAAATAACCAGTGCTAAAATTACACTTTTAGCACCGGTTTTAAAACCGATACTACCAGGACACAAATTTAACACCGGTTTTTTATAGCACTGGTTATAAAAAACTGGTGCTAATTCGGTACATATTAGCACCGGTTTTTTAAACCGATGCTAAAAACATTGGTGCTAGATGTAGGAATTTAGCACCAATTTTTTTTTTCAACCGGTGCAACCGTTTCAACGGTTACTTAGGCACCGATTTTTTTCCCGAAATAACCGGTGCTACAACATAAAAAAAACCGGTGCTAGAGGGTGGTCTATTTGGTAGTGTGACTTTATCTAATTAACGATCACCTCTTACTTAACTTAGTATTTATGAATAAGAATATAAATGTTTCACTTTAATTAATCAATGGTCAACACTTACTTGACTTTGTATATATAAATATTAATAACTGAGTTAATTTTAAATAATCACAGTCAACCCTTACTTGAATTAGTATATATAAATACAAATATATGTTTGACTTTAACTAATCAACGCTCAACCTTATTTGACTTTCTATGTACATATAGTAATAATAAAATTAACTTTAACTAATATACTGTCAATCCTTACCTGATTTAGTATATATCTGAACACTAATAACTAAGTTGACTTTAACTAATCAACGATCAACTCTTACTTGACTTCTAATATATTAACAAACACTAAAAACTCTTAATTGACTTCAATTTACAAACACTAAAAACTGAGTTGAATTTAACTAATCAACGGTTAAAACCTTACTTGTCTTTCTGTATATATATACACTTATAACTAGGTTGACTTTCACTAATCAACGTTCAACCCTTACTTGACTTTCTATTTATAAACACTAATAACTAGGCTGATTTTCACTAATCAACGGTCAACCCTTGACTTTCTATATATAAACACTAATAGCTAAACTGACTTTTATTAATCTACGAATCAATCCTTACTAGACTTAGTATATATAAACACAAATAACTAAGTTGACTTTAAGTAATCAATAATCAACCCTTACTTGACTTAGCATATACAAACACTAATAAAGAAGTAGAGTTTGACTAATTAATGTTCAACTTTTACTTAACTTAGTATATATAAATAATAATAACTAAGTTGACTTTAACTAATGAACGATCAACCCTTACTTGACTTAGTATATACAAACACTAATAACTAAGTTGACTTTAACTAATCAAAGATCAACTCTTACTTGAATTAGCATATACAAACATTAATAATTAAGTTGACTTCAACTAATCAACTATCAACCTTTGACTTAATGTTTACAAACACTAATAACTAAGTTGACTTTAACTAATCAAAGATCAACTCTTACTTGAATTAGCATATACAAACATTAATAATTAAGTTGACTTCAACTAATCAACTATCAACCTTTGACTTAATGTTTACAAACACTAACAACTAAGTTGACTATAACCAATCAACGGTAAGCTCTTGATTGACTTTCTATATATAAACACTAATCACGAAGTTGACTTTAACTAATCAAAGGTTACCCCTTAATTATCTTAGTATATGCAATCACTAATAACTATTTTAACTTTAACTAAACAACGATCAACCACTACTTGAGTTCATATATATAAATACTGATAACTAAGTTTTTTTTAAAAAAAAAAAAACAAACCACCAATAGGTGGGGGGACTTTATTATGGCTCCCCAAACCTCCAAATTGGGCTTAAATCCCATAGAGTTTATCAGACAGTTGGATACATGAGAGAATTGGACAAAAGTTGGACAAAAGTTGGACAAAAGTTGTCACAGTTACAGCGGCATAGGCATATGCCATATACAAAAGAAGCCTGTACAAAAAGAAAGTGGAGAGTGACTCTCCATTCGTGTGTTCAAATCCGGGAACAGGAGGAGCTCTTCTATTTGTGTAAGACTCCACAACCCCAAGTGTCGACTTACACTCCAGCCTAGCCTAGCCAAACCTGTGTTATGCCCTGATTCTTCTCCAAGAGTGGAGATTATCCATCAAAAGCTTCTCTCTTAGTTGTGGAAAGTGTCTGAGATCAGTGAGATGCCGTGATTCCTTCCTTTGCTGTCCATACTTTGCTAAAAAATTAGCAGGACCATTGATTTCTCTGTAGATGTGGAAAGCTCGGATGTTGTTCTGCCTCATCAGATCTGCCACTTGTCTGGCCAATTGAAGACAGTTCCACGGAGGCTCCAATTTGCCATTAATGATGTTCACTGCAGGTTGACTGTCCATCTCCAGTGAGACATTGTTAAAGCCGTGTTCCATTTCCAATTGGATGCCCTGAAGGGCTGCTTGGAGCTCCACCTGCAAAGGGGAAACCCCGTGTATTAGATTGTAAAATGCCAACCTGAATCTTCCCCCAGTGTCTCTTATAAGACCCCCAACAGACGAAGAGTTTTGTTTAAAGGATGCATCAACATTCAACTTGAATCCAATATCAGGGGGCTCCCACTTGATGGGGATCAGTCTTGTTAGTGGGGGTGGATTCAGAACAGAGATTAGTCCTCTTTGGATCCATTTGCAATCAGAGGGATTGGCAGAAGCAGGTGGCCTTGCTATAGAGATTAGTCTACTATTTGCCTTTACCTGATTCCAGGTGTGTAAAGGAGTTTTCTTAACACCCTGGTATAGTATCTGGCCCCTAGCTTTCCACAATTCCCATAAAATTAAACATGGTAGGGAACAGCACAGGAAAACATGCAGTTTTGACAGATGTGATATACTCCAGTATGATGTTAATCTATCCCATAGATTAACAAAGTGAATCTGTGGTAGTTCTAAGATAGCATGCATTTGTTTCCATATGAGAGAGACATAAGGGCATGTGTTAAAAAAATGTTGCAATGTATCCTCATGCTGACAGAAAGGACATTTTGATACATTAATAATCCCAAAATCTTTAAGCATATCATCCATTGGCATCAAATTATTAAGGATTCTCCAAGTAAGGAAGGTAATCTTCACAGGTAAGTTTAGAGATTGTACCTTCGTCAGTGATGCAGATTCTCTATGCCTGTGTCTCAAGCTTTTATATGCACTTTGAATCGAAAACTTACCTTGCGGATTTGGGGTCCATACCATGATGTCCTTGTCCTCAGTAAAAATGTGCTCCCTTTGCATCTTCTGTATCATATCAGCAGAAATGTATGGTGCCAAGAAAGCTAATATTGATACCTTATTAGTGTAAAATTCTCTAACTGTCAGGTTAGGGTGCAAAGGCCTGATTCCATCTAACTTATCTATCAGCATTCCATCACCAAGCCAGTTTGAGCCCCAAAAACTGCAGGTACCATTTCCTAGAATGATTCTAGTGTGGGATTCTGCAAAGTCAGAAACTGACTTCACTCTCTTCCATACATCAGAAGTTCTTCTGTGGTTTGGAAGAGACCAAAGGAACTTGGTCCAGAGTGCATTGCCCTGCTGCATTTTCCACCAAAGCTTAAGGGAGTATGCATCTATAATGGAGTCTAAGTTTTTAAAACCTATCCCATTTTCTTGTTCTGGAAAGGCCATTCTTTCCCAAGATCTCCAATGCTTATGCTTCCTTCCCTCTGTTTCCCCCCATAGAAAATCTGAGCATAGCATTTCAATTTTCCTAAGAATGAAACTAGTTGGTTGCCTCACAGCAAATACATGTTGGGGTATGGAGGAGAGAACATGCTTGATAAGTATTATCCTTCCCCCTCTAGAAATCCATTTAGAGTTCCATGTATTTATTCTAGCACTTATAGATTCTAAAGTTCCATGAAAATGTACATTAAGTTTTCTACCCTTATATATGGTACAGCCTAGATACTTAAAGGGAAAACTACCCTCCTGCATTCCCAAGATTCTCTTAATTTTACTTTTATGTGCTCTACTGCTTTTATCACCTGTGTAGAAGTTGGATTTTTGCATGTTTACTTTTTGCCCAGTTGCCATTTCAAATGAGGTGATAAATGCAGCAAAATTTTTAAGAGACTTATCAGTTGCTTTAAGAAATATACATGTGTCATCAGCATAGATTAGATGTGTAAGTGGTGTAGTGTGCTGTGGCAAATGAAACCTAGCTAATGTACCAGATTCAAATAAGGTATGGAGCTTCCTGGACATGAGTTCAGTCAAGATGTTAAACAAAAAGGGAGACAGAGGGTCACCCTGTTTGAGACCTCTTGATGGTTTAAAAAAACCATAAGAAACTCCATTTATGATAACAGAGAACCATGCAGATGCTATATTAGACATAAGTATTCTGACTAAAGTGCCATGGAATCCCAGTTTGAGCAAAAGTGAATTAAGAGCCGGCCAGGAAACCCTATCAAATGCTTTGGTCATGTCTAATTTGAGGATAAGGTTGAGACATTCTTTATCTTTCTGCAAGAATCTAGTAGACTCTTGCATCAGGATGACATTGTCTGCTATTTCCCTCCCTTGAAGGAATGCTGATTGTTCACTTGATATAAGTGAGGGCATCAGTAGTTTTATCCTTTCCATCAGTATCTTGGAGCAAACTTTATTGCTAAAGTTTGAGAGGCTGATTGGTCTGAACTCACTAAAGGTTGATGGTTGTTGGTTTTTGGGGATAAGGGCTATATTTGTGGAGGCCATTGCCCTTGGGATTGGTGTACCAGCTTGAAAATCCCTTACTGCCTCAGTAAGGTCCTGGGCTATGATGTCCCAACTGTTTCTATAAAACAGCCCATGGAAACCATCGGGACCACTTGCACTGTTTTCTCCAAGACTAAAGACAGCAGCTTTGACCTCGTCAGTTGTGACTGGTTTCAATAGCTCTGAGTTGGTCTGGGGAGTAATCAAGGAGGGAATATCTGTGAGAAAAAAAGGCTAGGTTTTCACCCTGCATGTCTGTATTCTCATCCTGCAGGAGATTTTTAAAAAATCTTTCCCCTGCATTTCCAATAGCATCCTGGTCAGTTAACCAGTTCTGATGCTCATCCTTAATCTTTTGTATGGACAATCTAGAGTGCTTCTGTTTTACAGACTTGTGAAAGAACTGACTGTTGCAGTCCCCATCTTTCAGCCATCTAACTCTACTCTTTTGTTTCCAGAAAATGTCTCTCTCCTTAATTTTGAATAGGAGGTTGGTTCTAGCAGTATTGAGAGCTTCTAGGGTTAAGGGGTTATCAAGATCATCATTCTCAGCTTCCAATCTATCTACCTCCTGTTCTGCTTCTTTTATGTTTTGGAAAACATCTTTGAAAACTTCCCTATTCCACTGTTTAAGAAAAATTTTGAGCCTTTTGAGTTTATTACAGAATTTTAACATGCCATAACATTCTATAGGCTGCTCCCAGTTATTTCTTAGAACCTGTTGGAATCCTTCTCTCATGTACCACATATTTTGGAACCTAAATGGCTTTGGGTAGATTTTGGCCTGATTATTAAAGCTTGCTAAGAGGGGGCAATGGTCTGAAGTGGTCCTATTCAGTACATGGATTGAGGTGCTTGGGTAGATTTGCCTAAGTTTCAGGTTGACTAAACCTCTATCTAGCTTTTTAGAGACTTTTTCTTTAACCTTTATTCCTTTCCCTTTTAATCTGTACCCAGCCCATGTGTAAATGTTCCCAACTGTGTGAGGTTCCTCCAGTTCCATAGCATTTATAAAGATATCAAAATCCATTATACTATCAATTTTAGGATTAGAAGAACCATTATATTCAGAAAGAGTTATAATGACATTGAAATCTCCTACCAGGAAATGTGGCAAGGAAGGTAAGTTTAGGATTCTACCATACATCTCTTGTCTTCCTAGCCTAGAGTGTTCAGCATAAACAACAATTAGATACCAGACATTTCCTGGATTCTGGTTTTCAATTTTAAGTACTGTAAAATTTGGGTCATCATGGATTAGTTGGGTGTGTATATTAATGTTCCACAAAATCCATATTTTCCCTGATTTAGATGCTAAGCTAGAGTGAAATTGTAATATCTTAGTAAAGCCATCCAGGGTGTTAATTTTCTGTTTAGGTTCAATAATGGCTAAGATATCAGGCTTATGAACTAAACTTAATTCTTTTATTCTTTCCACAGAGGTGGTTAATCCATTTACATTCCATGTTAAGAGTTTACAATTCATGGGAAATGTTTTGTTTGGCAGCTAGTCTAGAACTGATTCTGTTCGGTTGAGAGAAGAATGTAGGTTTCTTCTTCTTAACCTTGCCAGTATGTGTCTGCTGATCTACATTGGGTGTATTGGGTACAGCATACTCAGAGGGCACAGAGTGAGCAACAGAAATTTGAGAAGGAACTTGTAAAGAAGTGACAATTGGGGTGGCCACATTATGATTCATGGGCTCCACATCCTCAATGTGCACCACATTTACATCCTGAGCGTCTATATTAGCAGTTGCATTCTCAAGCTCTATTTCAGGTATATTGACTACAGTGATGGGGTTTGATACATTCTCGATCAAATGCGAATCATTTTCTGTTAGCTCAACAGCATTCCCTATATGCTCTAACACTGTCACATTCACATTATCACTAACAATCATGTTATCATCCTCATTCATATCACGTGAAGATTTGAAAGAAGAATTGTTTGTGTTTCTTTTAGAAGAAGAAGGTGGAGGTGGAACCTGGTTGATGAGATTCTTTTCTGCATTGACCAGAGAAACCTCTTTCTGGATGCTTACTTCCATAAGATCCATTTCAAGATCTTCAGCTTGCTCCTCTGCTTGTTCCACATTATCCTGCTCCTTATCCAAAAGTTGAAAGCGATTAGTAGTTTGAAATATAAGTTGACCAGAATTACCTGTTCTCAATGGTGGTGTGAAGTCATCCACAGAACCTCCAATCTTTGATGGACCCGATTTGGCTGGTGACTGAAAGGGGGAATCATGAATGATCTTTCCCTTTCCTTTATCTAAAGTTGGTTCCTCCATGGTGATGGCGTCCAGGAAAATATCTTCCTCCTCCTCCTGGATAGTGTGAGGGTCTATATCTTCTTTCTTTTTCCAGACCTCCAAAGGTTTCTTTCTGATTTCTTGGTGTTGTTGAGGTTTCTTTGGGGCACCAATGATTATGACTTGGCCTCTTGATACTTGCTCCTTTGCTGAGTTCTTAGTAGCACCAGAGGTTGATTGTGAAGCTGCTTGTATTGTAGCCGAAGTCATCCCATTCCTCATTCTGCAGTTTGACCCATTATGACCCAGTTTCTTGCAATCCTTGCAATAAAGGGGGGGGGGTCCTCATAGGTGATATTGTAATACTTATGTTTTCTCAGGGTCCCAAGTCTAACCTTGCCCGGAAGTGGGTTCCTAAGATCAAACTCTACGCTCATTCTGACTGTGGAAGGTCTCGATAAGTTCTCTGTTGGGGTATCAGCATATAGAAACTTACCTAGAGACTCACCAATACCTTCTATGGCGTCAGGGTGGAAGAAGTGCGTCGGCGGTAGCTCAACATTGATCCAAATGGGTGCGAATGGGGGCTCCTCATCGATGTCAAAATCTTTGGTCCACTTTAGGATCCTCATTACAGATCCTCCAAGATTCCATGTGTATCTGCTCCAGCAGCGATACAGATCTTCATCTAGGTCGAAGGTGATTCTCACATGCCTCGCATCCAGAGCGGTGATTTTGAATTCTCCTTTGAATCCGATTTTCTGGAAATGGTGCCGGAGAAATGGCAATGTTGGCCGGCCTCTGGTAAATTTTCCAACTAGGGCGTCATTGAATGGTTCAGCGATGAGGTCGATTTCTTCCTCCGTGAAGAAGCAGCATGGTTCCCCTTTGTAAGATAGCTGAGGTTTGAGATTCAATTTCTGGAGCTTGGGGTATGGTTTGCCATCAGGGTTTCTCTTTGGTTTGAGGCAGTCGGCGTAGGCCGATAGCGGGCTGCCTCCAGGTGGAGGAGCCGCCATGGAAACAAGAAGTCGGGGACAATTGGACCTAATTCGAACTGATGAAACCGATCAGAGGTGAGGGGGGGGGGGAAGAACAGTGAGTGTTGTGTGTGTTTCGCACTAATTTTCGCACATAGATACAGTAATTCTATCCGTTATATTATTTGTTGACATACTGATAACTAAGTTGATTATAATTAATCAGCAATCAGTTCTTACTTGACTTTCCATATATAAGCACTGATCATTAAGTTGACTATAACTAATTAACAATCAATCATTACCTGACTTTACATATAAAAATACTAATAAAATGTTAGATAATCGATACTTTTATGTATAAACACTCGTGACTATTTTAACAAAATCAACGATCAAAGAAGGAATTTATGTGAGACCAAGCAGTTATGGGAGACAATCTCATCCATTGATTCTGATAGCCATGCAGATGTTGCGCGAGTTCATTGAGTGCACTATGTCTTCACATTCATATTTTTCTTTGAGTGCCGACTGCTGAGAGTTCTACTTATATTTTTTGGACCGCCGCCGCTAATACTACAAGATGGTGCTAACAGTATCAGGATTATTTAAGATTTGCTGTTTAGTTTTGACATTCAAGCTATGTTTTTATTTTCAAAGACATGCATTGAACAGAGACGAATGGAGTGTATTGTTGTTTTCTAATATCAGATTTATTTTTTTGCGCTTAAAAAAAATGCTTCAAGTATACATCTAAGGTGCTCCGAGTATGGTTTGAAGGTGCTTCAAATATACACCGAAGGTGCTCTGGAGTATTAAGCAAAGGTGCTTTTACTTTTGTTTGTAGGTGCTTTAAGTTAAAGGTGTGGGTGCTTGAGATTGAGCGTTCCAAAATTCTCATGCAAGTTTAATTACTTCTTATAAGTGCTTTGAGCGTAGAGTGTAGGTGCTTCTATTTTTTGTTTGTAGGTGATTTAAGTTAAAGGTGTTGGTGTTTGAAATGGTATTTTTGGTGCTTTAAGAATTTTGTGCAAGTTTGATTATTTGTTTAAATTATATTTAGCGTACAAAGTAGATGCTTCTATTTTTATTTGTGGGTGCTTTAAATTAAAGGCATGGGTGCTTGAGAACGAGTGTTCTAAAATTTTCATGCAAGTTTAATTATTTCTTATAAGTGATTTGAGCGTAGAGTGTAGGTGCTTTTAGTTTTTCTTGTATGTGCTTTAAATTAAAGGTGTTGGTCCTTGAAAATGGTATTTTTGGTGCTTTAATAATTCCGTGCAAGTTTGATTATTTATTTAAACTTTATTAAGCATAAGGCATGGGTGCTTCAAGTTATGATTGTAGGTTTTTCAAGTTATAAGTGTGGGTGCTTGAAAATGGTATTTTTGGTGCTTTAAGTTTGATTATTTGTTTAAATGATATTGAGCGTAGTGAATGGGGGCTTCAAGTTATGTGGATATGTGCTTTAAGTTAAAGACGCGAGTGCCTGAAAATGATATTTTTTATGCTTTAAAAATTTTGCAAGTTTGTGTTTTAAAAAATTGAGTTGAATGAGTTGGTGCTTCAAGTTATGTGTGAAGTGTTTTAAGTTAAATGTGTGGGTGCTTGGAAATATCTACTCCTACAATTTATTTGTACATCACTCCTAATTTTAGGTGTCCGGATTTAGATAAATAAAAGATAAAATCTTGGAAAAGACCATATTTTCATAGGCTTATGGAAAGACAGTTTTTAATTACAATAATAAAAGGTAAAAGACCTTAAATATAAGGCAAAGTCTTGGGAAAGACGGTCTTTCCATAGGCTTATGGAAAGACGGGGTTTAACTAGAATAATAAAAGGTAAAAGGTCTTAGTTGCAATATTAAACTTTTAGTATGCAACATATAGTAGTAATAAAATTTATAACCCGGTTCATGCAACCCGAAAATTTTATCTCCATTTCTTCTAATTTACACTTTAAACCTTGGTCTTTCCATAACTTATGGAAAGACCGTCTTTCAAGAGACGGACTCTAAATATAATAATAAAAATTTCTTATACAACGTGTTGTCATTATAAAGTTTATAACTCAATCCATACAATCCAAAAATTTTATCTTCATTTCTTCTAATTTGCACTTTAAACTTTGATCTTTCCATGGTTTATGGAAAGAACATCTTTCAAGAGACAGACTCTAAATAAAATAGGTTGATGAAATTGAATTTAAAATTTTTATAAAAAAATAAATAGATGAAATTAAAGGAATATTGTCAATTATATAAAGGGTGACTATATAAAAAAAAATTATTTCCAAAAGAGAAGGGGTTGGGATGTTATCACTGGTGATAACAATTCAAAATGGGCTTTATTTTCACAGAAACATCTGATATCGGGTACGTTAGGTGTGTTTGGATTTAGATAAATAAAATAGGTGAATGAAAAAGGATATTCTCAAAAACACGATCACAACATTTTTGATAGCTCTGTAACCACCTTCTTCTCCCACAATCTACTTATAGGTCTTCCCCCATACACATGCTCATAGTATGACATCCAAGGCAGCTTCTGTAACAGCCAGGGCGATGTTACAGGGCGATGCCCCTATCAGCCAGCCGACTTGCAACATCCTTCATTTGCAGACCGCACACTTTCCTGAGTTGGTTGTGTTCGAGAGGATCAAACACGACGACTTCATCCATCCATTTGAGTAGCTCTGGCTTGAAGTGCTTCCTGACTTCTGTCATCACCATCTCGCAAGCGCTTTCGTGGTGCACTTGCCCATCAGCCTTCTCAGAAGGTGCTCTGCACGTGTAACAGTAAAACCACATCTGCATACAATTACAGGCTAAAGGGAAGGCCAAAATGTAATCAACTTTAATCTTGAAACTAGATAGAGCATCTTGTAAGGTTCACAGGGCCACTTTACACCAGGCTGATTTGGTAGGTGGGAATCTGACTGTGAAAGTAACTTAAATCCTTAAGTTATAGTAATATCTTGCTGATAATAAACTTAAAACTCAGCTGAAGTAATAGTTTCAAATAATGAGAAAGATAGGCCAAGATTTCATGTATTCATGAATCTCATTGCCACACATTATTCAACCCCCATTTGCTCTTAGATTCTCAGTACTTGTGTTTGACTCTAGTGATTCTAGTCTATTCATTCTTATAGCAAGTAATCTTTGCTTCCTCATCTCTACCACTCAAGCTTTTCTTTACCTAGGGGTTCAGCATCATATAGTAATTTTCTTCTCTTAAGCTAGACGTGAAACTAAATTCATGAGAATACTTTATCTTCTAGAGTACTTGCATTTTCTTTACCTAGGGGTTCAATATCAGCTTATTCTCCTTGATGGACTCCTTAATTGTAGCCTTTGTATATTATTTTATTAGTTAGTGATGATCATCAAAAATATGATAAATTCTGCCGATTCTGGAGTAAAATCAACCCGAGACAAGAAAGGATACAAGAAAACAAAAACAGAATATAGTATAGCACAACTGGAGACAACTGGAGAATGAGGAGAGGTAAAGCAATAAAGAAGTAGAATAGTTGAAAGAGAGAATACTTCTTAAGTAGTTCATAGGTGGTGGAGTGTATCTTCTAAAGATGAAGATGCTTAAGAACCTCACAATTGTCGGTTCCAATGTAAGAGGAAGTAAGAGTTAGCCAAAGGACATAGCTTCTTTCAAGCAAAGCATTTCTGTTTTCTTTCCTCTAAAATCACAGCATTCACTTCATTTTAAACCTTGGGGTATCCTACCTATGGTACTCTGATATGTACAAATGAAGTGCAAAGTAGATGAACCACCGAAACAAGCAAAACAATGAATCTACTTACCCAACCAGAGCAGATATCCCCATTGCTAAACATTTATTGGTAGCAAGACTGAACAAAGCTAGAAATACTGCTCTTCGCCAACCACCAAGTTACCAAATAAAATTTTGATTGAAATATGCATGATATATCATGCATATTTCAAGGATGCAGTAGCAATAAACTATTTGAGAAAATAACTAGTTTTGTCTCATCCAATGGCTAGAAAAGAATCCTGCGTGCGCCTTGGACAGTTAAAATAATTAAAAAGTCCATTTCCCTAAATTGATATAACTTGTTACTTGTGATCATAGGATATGCATACAAAATAATTTCAAGCATCGGTTTTTCATACCACTCAAGCAGGAGTAACTTTCATAAAGTTGCAGAGGGGAAAATAAAAGGCAAACAAATAGCATTGCAAAATCAATTATTATCACAGCAGCTTAAGATGATGCAATAGCATTAAAAAATGTAGGAGCAACAATGAAAACATGATCAGATTGCATTGTTTTGATTAACAAACCTTTAGATGGTTATTCTAGCTCAAATAGAAGAAAAGAAAACAAGGTTTCTTAAATTACTATTTCTTAATTTTTATGGTGCACACAAAAATAGCAAAGGAAAAATCTACAACCTCATATAAGTGCCAAAAGTTCAAATCCCTTACTATCAGCCCCCTAGTTCAAACTCAATATCGAAATTCGCACAAAAATGACATTTTCTATTCTACATAAGGCAACCAGAAACTAATCCACTGCCTAAGATCTTAAGCTTTACCGGTATGATTAGCATCTAACACCAGACTCAGCCATATATACGGGTATTGTTTTCTACGAAATGGCATCTGAATTAGGTCACTTTTATCCATATGCTAGTCGTACCACCAAATCTCGATAGAGACATAAGCAAGGATTGAATATGAGACAATTCTTTCTATACAAAAAGATTGAATCTAACTTATTTTTGCTGCTTACAAATTCTTTAGGAATTCAAGCAAGCAATTAATAAAGAAATCTTATCCAATCCCAAGTAATAGCATAAGCTGTCCACACAGACTAGAACTCCAACTTCAAAAACAAGTCATCAAAATAAAGTTTGAGAAAAGGAACCAGGAACAAAAACATGACATCAACTGGATACAGACACAATTGTTTTTATACACTTGTTTTCTTATGTACAGCTGGTTAAAATACAGTATATACACTTGTTCATACACTTGTTTGTATACACTTATTTTCATGACATCAAAATACAGCTGATTCACGCTGTCATACTCGTTTTCTTATGTAAACAAACAATACTCTGTCAGGAAATAAAGAATTTGAGTTTACCTGTAATTGCTTACCCGACGTAGACAACCCCGTCGGCGCCGCTGTGCAACGCCAGTGACGTCACCACGCTCTCCTTCTCCAGGAGCGTCTCGACCAGGAGCATCCGCCCCACGAGCTCATTCTGCCATGCCTTCACCGTGCCATCGGCGGAACCGGTGAACAACATCCCGTCAAACCCCACCACGACGGCGTATTGATGACGCCAAACCTTAGCGTGTGACCCAGCCCTCTGCCCTCTGAAACCACCGCACCGCCTCCTCCTTCAATCCCTCTCCCCACCACGACGACGTATTGACAATGCCATCCCGAAATTGGTGTTCCTCGAGCTCAAGGCCGAAGTGCTCGTCGAGCTCATCGAATTCGCACGACTCACCGGCATTAACCCTTCGAACACGCCGTAGCCTCAAAGGGGTCCCTCGACCTAACAACGACCACCAATCAGCGTTCACACCTCGCCGCTGTATAGCCTGAAGCTCGTCGCCGAGTTTGCTGGTGCCTCCGCCGCCGAGTTCACTAGTGCCTCCACCGCCGAGTTTGTTGGTAAATTTGTCTTTGCATCAAATTGGCGAAAAAGGTTATGCCTGCCGGTAAGCTAAATATCAATGATATATTTTATTAAGTGAAGGACTTTGTCAACATGACAAAGTCTCCAAATATATTTTGTAGTCTTTCGGTTGTATCACGTTGCATTAGAATGGGTCTTTATTGTTACACTAGTTTAGAACTTTTCTGTTGTAACTTATGCCTATATATGGCTAGCGTACAGTATGAATGAAAGCAACAAAAAACAAGCTTTCTGTTCACAGAAGCTTTTCTGCAGACAAGCTTTCTTAATTATATGGTATCAGTTTCCGAACTGCTCCATTTTAAAGCCTTTTTCCAGCAGTTCCAAAAGCCAAGTTCTGAACCTATGGCTTCCGCATCTCAGATCCTAATATCAGCCTCCGGTGATGCCGCAACCAACCTCTAATTTCCAATGTTGGCGGTTCGTCTTGATCGGAGCAACTACTCACTGTGGCAGAGCAATATCCGACCTGCTCTTGAAGCATACGACCTCGAAGGCTTTCTCGTCCCTGATAGGGCTCCTGCTGTCCTACTCCCGCTTGCTGTCGGGGCGCCTGTCCGTGAACCGAACCCGGATTTCGCTGCCTGGAAGCGCAAGGATCGTTTGGTCCTCCTATGGCTGCATTCCACCTTGTCCTTGCCGATGCTCAGTCTCGTTTCCCGGGCAACTACCACGGCGGAGTGCTGGTCCTCTCTGCAGCGCACATTTCAGTCCCAGTCCAGAGCCCGCAATATGCACCTGAAACAACAATTGCAGGTATTGTCCAAAGGCGGTCTTTTCATTCTTGAATATTTTGAGCAGAAATGATCCATCGCCGATGCACTAGCAGACTGCCTCACTGTGGTTCCCGACGATGATTTCATCTCGTGTGTTCTGTACAGTCTTGGCCCGGAGTGTACGCTGCATTCAAAACAGCGATCAGTATGCGCCTGGAACTCGTTTCTTCTTATGAACTTCTGGGCTTGCTCCTCCAGGAAGAACAGCGAATATCAGATTCTTGCCTGGACACCACCATGCCATTGGTAAATGTTGTTCATCGCCGATTTTCCTACCGTCAGCCATCGGCGGACCACCGCCGTGCCTCCACCAGGCCACCGCCAGACCACCAATCTGATCGCCCGCAATCTCCCTGCCAGGTTTGTGAAAAGGAAGGTCATATTGGTCGCAATTGTTACCAGTAGTTCAATGTTACAGCGTTTCCACCCACTAATCGTCGGGCTACTGGTCGTCTTCAACAGTCCGCCGCCAAGCAGGCTTATGCAGCTTATCCTGAGAGCCCATCAGATCTCTCGTACCCCTGGTTAGTTGACTCCGGCGCCACCGATCATGTCACCGCTGATCTCTCCTAGCTCAATCTTCCAACTGAATATACTGGCACTGATAAGCTTGTCATCGCAAATGGTCAGTCCCTTCACATTACGCATACTGGCAATCTTAATTTAATTGCAAAGCATGTGGCTAAACCCATTGCCCTAAATAATACTCTTATTGTTCCTAAAGTGTCTAAGAACCTTATTAGTGTTCGTAAATCATGTCGTGATAACAATGTTTTTGTGGAACTTCATGCTAATCATTGTTATGTTAAGATATTACAAGGCAAAATGGTTCTCAAAGGAATCGTTGAAAATGGTTTATATCGTCTTCCATATCATCCTGACTATGTTTGTCGCTTGTGAAAGGCTCGTCATTAGTGTTTCCATGGCTGAAGAAGATTGAGCGAAGAAAGAGATCCGATTCAAAAGTCAATAATTTTTAATGATATTTTGTAGGTGTGATGTAGTTGTGTAAAATGTTAATTCTGCAAGGGTATTGACGGCGAGGAGGCGACAATGGAGATGACGGTGAGATAAGGCGACGACAGGACATGGCGATGGCGGTGGTAGTGGCGGTGGTAGTGGCGGTGGCAAGAGCGCGGTGGTGGCAAGAGCGTGGTGGTGGCAAGGGCGGGATGGAGAAGGTGCAGTGGGTGGTTAGGACGGTTTATTTTATAGTGGTGATAATGGCGTCACTGCTAGTGCAATCAGCAGCGGTGCTGGTGGTGATTGCTGACGTGGCGGCTCCGTGTGAGGTGCTACAGCTTCATAGAGCACTTAAGGAGATACAATTTTAGGAGTTCATTGGTGGATATTCCTTTCGTTTCGATTCTCAGATCCCTCATTATATTTTGTAATTCTCAATATTTCATTTTGCTCTGTAATTCTTCTTTATCATGATTTACATTCTTGAAGAGAGAGATGTTTGATTGTGTTTTTGTGTGCAATTGTTGTTTGATTTTGTTTTGGGCAAAATAATCATATGCCCGTATATTTTTCTCATATGTGCCAATACGATCATGCAAGATAAGAAAGTGATATTATAACCATATGTTTTGCATCAGAAGTGTCGATATAACCTTTTTTTGCATTATTTTGGCATTGACTTTGTAATTTCCATTGTAGACCTAATACAAAATGACTAAAATATCCCTAATCTTAAACCTAAAAATCTAATGACAAAACTACCACAAGATTCTTCTTCGTCCTCTTCATAGCTGCTCCACCACCACCGCCAGCCATCCACCACCACCATCGCAGCTTCACCGTCACTGCAGCTCCACCACAGCCATTGCTCCGCCACCGCCTGAATTTGGAGTTCCACCGGAACATCACTGCATCACCGATCAACAAAGAATCACAAATCAAAACTCAAACAAAGATAGAAAAGATGATTCAAATGAAAAATATAACCAGCATCTAAATCATTATCCCCATATTAAATCCACATTGAAGAACTGGACAAAGGAAATCAAACCAAATGAAAAAACATCCCAAGCTTCATCAACTATCAACACATTTGAACCTTTTTCAAATGCTCAACCACACTGCAAACAAGATAGTGTAGATGATCAAATCCATGGAAAGAACCACCCAAACATGCTTCTTCCACCGCCATTCGCCACATCGTCGCCATCCGCCACCGCCATTTCAACCGGCCAGCAATCCCCTCCGCAATCTAGTCAAAATCACCTCCCAAGCTCCACCATCTCCAAGCACCACCGCCACTTTCAGTCCATCCTCGCCACTCCGCCTCTTTCTTCTCCCATCTCCAAGAACCCACTCAGCTAAGCACCACCATCGCACCTCCTCCTCGGCCTGTCATTGCTCAACCCTAACCTAGCCGCGCCACCGCCACAACCACCACTCAACCCTAGACCCACCACTGCTTAACCCTAGCCCCGCCACCGCTCAAATCTAGACCCGTCACTGCTCAACCCTAGCCTAACCCTGTCACCGCTCAATCCTAACCCTGCAGCATCACTGTCACCGCCACGACGCTCCACCTTTCCCCCTTGCCTAGCCCTGCCACCGCGATCCACCTCTCTCTAGAACATCGATTGGAAACCCGATTGAACACCACTTCAATTAACCTCTACCATCGCCTTTGATTCACCTCTGAAACCATTTGAGGCGCCGCTCAGCTAAGCACCGGAAAGTGGACATCTCCCTGAAGAAGAAGAACAACAACAACAACAATTGAATTGGTGGCTAAAAGACTG
Organism: Rubia yunnanensis; assembly: GCA_037428765.1. Taxonomy (NCBI): domain Eukaryota; kingdom Viridiplantae; phylum Streptophyta; class Magnoliopsida; order Gentianales; family Rubiaceae; genus Rubia; species Rubia yunnanensis. The sequence goes on from CM075065.1 coordinate 24,301,672, forward strand.
AAGTCAAAAAGAAGTGGTGAAGAAGAAGAACATTCGTTTGAAGAAGATGGAGGGCAAAAATTAAGAAAACATTCATTTGTGAATACGGAGGGTCAAGAAAATGGAAGTGGTGGCTGAAAGAAGAAAGTGGAAGAGCATAACTGCCCTTTCACATGTTTGAAATTTTATTTTTATATCAGGGGTATAATAATTAATTCATATAATTTTGCCCAAATTCAGGCCTCCAGGGTTATATTAGCACAATTCGAGCAAATCATAGGGTCACAATAGCAATTTCTGATCTTGCAGGGTCATATTGGCACATATGACCAAAATATTGGGTCATATAGGCAATTTACTCTTATTTTTGTGTGTAGGGGTGGGTGTCGGGTCGGTTAAATCGATTTTTGATTTATTTGGTTCAGGCTATTCGATTTTGCCCCTAAAAAACTCAAAATCGAAACCAATCTAAATAACTCGAAAAGCCAAATTATCCTAACCAAATTTGAAATTCGGTTTAAAATCGAATAACCGAATTCATGGAAAATTTTATAAGAAATTACTAAAAATACATAAATTAATTTGAAATTGTATAAAAAAAATATGTAATTTTTAATTTATACATCATTAAACTCAAGTGTTTAAAATAAAAATACAACAACTACAATACAAATATAACAATTTTAGATTTTTTGAATTATATTATTGATATAAATAATTTATTTATTTTTTAATTGCAATTTGGTATTCGGGTCGGTTTTCGGATTGAGTTTAAATATCCAAAACCAAACCAAAAAACTCTATTCAAGAATCGGTTTACTCAATTCGATTACCTAAAAACCATATTTTAAATTTGGTTCGAGTTATTCGAATTCAGATTTTTCAATTTTTGGTTCAATTTTTGGTTTTTGATTTTTTTTGCCCACCCCTGTTTGTGTGTAATTAGGTGTGTGTAGTTTGTGATGGACCTGCTCTTTCACATGGATCATACATTAGAGTGTGAAGTTTTTGAGTTATGATGGGCGTTTGCAACTAATTCGAAGTGTCTGGTTATCAATGGCCAATTACTGTAGGTATTTCGTTTTCCAAAAAATTTATCGGAGCATATTGAGACTTTATGTAGATCGTACTTATGCCTGGTGGTGAGAAAACTACTAAAACATCACCTATATTGTGGGCTTCAGAACATATGCAATGGTAGAGACACAAGAGACCACTCTTGTTATTTCTTCCACTTAAATATTCAATATCTCTTTTCCGACTCATCAAAAGCAACCATAAAAAGACCAATTAACTTTTTCCCCCACAATGGTAGAAACCACTCCATGGACCCCACTTAATTTTCTATATCCTACTCATTAATTTTATCTTCAATATTTAATTTAAATAAATGTGTCAACCCAAAATAACCCGAAATAAATTAAAATGTGAAATTTAATAATACATTTATTATTTTAACATTTTAATTTCACTTTTTATAATTTAAATTTTAAATGTAATTTCTTTTTTTAAAATTATTTATGAACTAAAATTAAATTAGACGTTCTTATTTTAAAATTTTAAACTATCAAGTTTTAAAAGTCAAAAGATACAGATTTTTTTAAAAAAAATTATTGAGAAACGTGGCTAAATCATAGGCTGCCACGTGTCTCATGCATGCAAAAAAGCTTCAGAAAAATAAACTCTTGCACATGGGAAACAAGAATCTTGGGACGGGGACAGCAAGGGCCTTATGCACGTGGGCAGCAAGAAACTTGGGACGGTCTCTTGTTTCGGAGACGAGAGACTGGTCTCTTTTTGTAGTGACCACAAAAGAGATCTCATTCTAGACCTTTGTGGTCTCTTTGGGGTCTCTTTGTGGTCCTTTTCATATAAGAGACCACAAAAGAGATCCCATTGTACGTGCTCTAAGTATGTGAACCAAAGAGGACATGAGAATTAAATGTCATAGCAAAAGCATAATGGAATATGGCATGTATGGGAAAACTATTGTGGCACTTATACAGGAAGACAGATAGGTTGTGGATAAATTAGATCCATGTGTATTATATAAATAGAAAATATGTGATGGAAGTGATGTTTCCTGCAAACTACTCGTGGATGGAGAAAAACCCAAGAAAATGCAGGAATAGTAGATATATAGTTGATTTAGAATCTGAGTAAGAAAGGAATACCCTTTCTTATTGGTTTTTTATATATCACGTTCCATATTTGTTTAGGTCTTGTATACCATTTGTACTTACTATATATCAATACACACAGCCACAATCATGTGTAGGTTTCACATTCTTTCATGGTATCAGTCAGGTCTCTCTAAAATTCTTGGCTTTTATCTCTCTTTCTTAAATTACTAAACAAAAAAAATTTCCATGTCCCTTTAATTTTCCCGATTGGCCGCCGCCCATCACCGCCATCTTCTGTTGTCGTCCGATCTCATGGCCTACCACCAATTTCTGCTCCAACAGTTGCCATAGGTCGCCATCCTCATCTTCCACTATTATCAGTTTCTCTCCTTTTCCAACACCGAGATTGAATATTGTTCCCGTTCCCAGCGGCCATCTTCTTCTCCGTGTGGTGGTCCGGCATCTCAACGCCAACCTTGTCTTCTTCACCGCCTGAATTCTCCGCCGGCTTTGTTGTTGTCTTCGCCAATTGTCTTGGTATGTATTCATCGTCCCTGTTCTGCATTATTTTGAAGCTTCTAGTCTGCCCTTTGTGAGATTCACGCACCGAACTGAGCGCTTGAATTGCACGTGCAAAGAAGCCTCTCTTTTCTCGTCGGTGCGTTTCTATATGCACAGAGCTTCTGGGTTGTTCTTTTCTTTGGTATGTGCACCCACGTGCCAGTTACTCTCGCTCACCAGCTGATCGTGACCAGCTCCATTTTCTTGCAAGACGACTCATTTTCTCGCCACCTTATCAGTTTATCCTGGTTTGTCTCCTGCCCAGTCAGCGCCTCAATTAGCATATTATGGCTCATTTTGATCAACCACAGTGTCAATGGTTTTATTTTCCAAGCCATGTTACTTCTTCTTGTTCTAAGTTGCAAGGTGAATTGTACCAGTTGTAGCGTCAGTGGTAAAAGAAATTTGGACATTTTGCCTCGACGTGTTGTCACTTGGTCTCTCAGGCTCCTTCTCCCAGCTCTTTACCGCAAGCTCGCTGGATAGCTGATTCCGATGCGACCAACCACATGACCTCTTCTCAGTCCACTCTTGATCACGTGACTCCTTATTCTGGTAACAAGTGTGTTATTGTTGGCAATGGTTCTGCTCTTAAATTGATCATTCTGGAGTTTCTGATTCATTATCCTTGTATGATATTTTGGTGGTTCCACAAATTACTAAAAAATTATTGTCTATTAGCAAGTTGACTCAGGACATGAATGTTGTTATTTATTTTGATGATTCCTTATTCACCGTTTCGAACAAGTTTAATAGAGATGTTATTGGCAAAGGCCATCGTGATGGAGGTTTATATGTTTTGGATTTTGGTGTTGTTGCTTTATCTGTTTTTGTTGCCTCCAATGCTTCTAAAGCATCTTTTGAACTTTGGCAAAGTAGATTGGGTCATGTTATCCACAACATCATTTCTTCGTTGAGTAAGTCTAGATGTTTATCAATTGCTAGTTTGCTGCCTAAGCCTCATTTATGTCTCGCTTGTGAGATGGCTAAAGGCGAACGTCTTTCTTTTTGTGATAATTTAAAATGTGCACCACACATACTTGATCTAGTTCATTGTTATCTTTGGGGACCCTCTCTTTTTCCCCCCATGCTAGGTACTCTTATTATGTCATTTTGTTTTATGATTTTTCTCGTTTCACCTGGTTATATCCTCAACGACGAAAGTATGATTTTGTGAAGACTTGTATGAATTTTCAGGCTCTTGCCAAGAACCAATTTTTTACCACCATTAAAGTATTTTAGAGTGATGGTGGAATTGAGTTTCTGAATCATCGCATACGATCATATCTTGCGTCTATGGACATTCGTCATCAACTTTCTTGTCCTTACACTCCAAAGCAAAATGGTTGTGCAGAGCGGAAGCACCGTCACATCACTGAGACATGATTGTCGATGCTCTTTCATCCCATCCTTCATCATTCGTTTTGGTATAATGTTTTTTCTACACGAGTCTACATCATCAACATGCTCCCAATGCCGGTTTTATCTAGTTTGTCTATTCTCTCTGTTATTTTTTGTACGATTCCTGACTACTCAAATTTTCATCCATTTGGCAGTCGAGTTTTTCCGTATTTACGCCCTTATGCTGCACATAAGTTTGCACCTCGGAATATGTCTTGTATATTTTTGGGTTACTGTTCGCAGTACAAGGGTTATCGATGTCTTGATCCTCTTTCAAAGAAGTTGTACATCACTAGCCATGCTCGGTTTGATGAGTCATTTTTCCTGCCACCCGTACTGGCACTGTTACATCATCACTGGGTGTTTATGCTTTTTTGGAACCTTCGCCAGTCTCATCGGAGGTCTTTGAACCATCTTCTTAACAGAATTACCCATTATTTTAAAAACTTTAAATTTTCCAACTGTACCGGAAGCTCGAGATTTTTCATAAAATTGTGTTTATCTACCACAGTGACCAATAACATGATCGACGACACTCAGCGTCGCCAGCTCCGACGACGACATCATCGCTGCCGATTCACGTGCCAGCCACCCTGACTGGGCATGTGCACCACGCACCCCGACTAGCCACCGACAGCCCTCCAGCTGAACTGGAAGACTCTGCTTCACCAGCTCCACCATCAACGTCTTCTCCACATCCACAGCTACCAGTCTCTAGTTCCATGCCTGCTTCCTTGGGGCCTGTGCCACCTTGGGATCCGCATCATCTCTGGTCGCGTGTCTCTCTTCTCGACATCCGATGGCTACTCATTTGCGCACTGGTTCATTAAGGTACAAGGATTTTTCTGAGTATGATAATTCTGGTTTACTAAGTGTTTTATTTTCTAAGACCAAGCCTCGCAATCATCACTCGACTGTTAAGGATCCTGAATGGGATGTTACCATGAACTCAGAGAGGTGCTCTACGCACTCAATAGATGTGGGATTGGTTTCTCTCCTTTCAAATGCCAATGTTGTTGGTTCAAATGTGTTTACAGATTGAAGTACATGGATGATGGCTCTCTTGACAGACACAAATCAAGGTTAGTTACTCAAGGTTTTTCGTAATTACCTGGCTTTGATTATGATCATACATTTAGTCGAGTTGTGAAGGCATCTACTATTTGTACTGTATTATCTCCTGCTGTCCATCAGAATTAGCCATTACGACATCTTGATGTTAATAATGCATTTTTAAATGGCATTCTTGACTCTCCGATTTACATGGAGCAGCTTGTTGGATACAAAGAACCAATGCATGCTGATTTTGTTTGTCGTCTGTGCAAGGCCATTTATGGTTTGAAGCAAGCTCCTCGTGCTTGGTTTCAGCTGTTCAGATATTTTTTGATTGGCCTGGGCTTTGTATGCAGTTCCTCTAATGCCTCTTTATTTGTCTTTTCTCAAGGGGCCTCTTTGCTATACTTGTTGGTTTGTGTTGGTGACATTATTCTTACCGGGAATGATGGTCATCTCATTCAAAAGCGTATTGATCAGGTTAATTGGGAATTCAAGATTACCGATCTTGGCACTTTGCAGTGTTTTTGTGTTTGGAGGTTGTTTGTACATCTGACGGCTTGTTCCTTGGTCAAGCCAGATGCGCCAAGGACATTTTGTTGCGTGCCAAAATGCAATATTCTTCTCCTGTTGCCAATCCTTTTGTGGTTTTTTTGCATCTTTCCAGATCTTCTAGTAAGCCGTTTGGAAATTCCACTCTTTATCGATCTCTTGTTGGTGCACTTCAGTAGTCGATTACACGTCCCAATTTTCTTATGCTGTGAAAACGGTCATTCTGTATATGTAGGATCCTACTAATGACCATTTCAAAGTTGTCACTCCAATTCTGCACTATGTTCGTGATACTCTCCACTATGATCTTTAGTTTTGCACAAATTCATCTATTTTACTAGTTCTGGGTTATTCTGATGATTATTTGGCTCCTTGCATTGAGACTCGTAGGTCTACGTATGGTTATGCCATTTTTCTTTGTGGTAACCTGATGTCTTGGAGTGCTAAGAAGCAACCTACATTTTCTCGTTCTAGTTCAGAATCAGAATATCTTGCTTGGTAAATACTGGTACAAAGTTGGCTTGGTTGATGAATCTTCTTCGAGATTTACATGAATCGACTTATACGCATCCTATTTTGTCGTGTGATAACAATAGTGTTCTCTTCCTGGCTCAAAATCCAATTTCGCATAAGAGAGCCAATCACATTGATATTGACTATCATTTTGTGCTTAAGATGGTGTCTTCTGGCAAGCTCAGGGTTGCTCATGTTTCTACGGACTTGTAACTTGCTGACATCTTTACAAAGGGGTTACCTCGTGCTCAGTTTGAGTTCTTACATTCCAAGCTTTACGTTGCGACTAGTCCTAAGCCTTGCTTGAGGGGGGTAATAGAGATATAGTTGATTTAGAATTAGGATAAGAAAGGAATACCCTTTCTTATTTGTTTTTTATATATCCTGTTCCATATTTGTTTAGGTCTTGTATACCCTTTGTACTCACTCTATATCAATACACATAGCCACAATCATGTGTGGGTTTTACATTCTATCAAGGAATATCGTGCAAACCATGGAGGAATGGACTAAGCAGAGAGACAACAACAAATTTAGCATCAAGAAAGTTTTATAGAAAACTAATATTGGAGCAACCGGCAGGGAGATGGGGTAAGTTGTTTTATGAAAACCTTTCTAGGCCAAGAGCCATGTTTTTATTGTGGATGAGCTGCCATAAAAGGTTAGCCATAAAAGAAAGGTTGAAGATGATAGGACTGATTGTGGACTGTAAATGTGTATTCTGTGAAGAGGAGGAATCAATGCTACATGTTTTTCTTTCAAATGTAAGGAAAAAAGCAATGTATGAAATGAAGTGCTGAGATGGTTGCAAATGGGAAGGAAACTAAGGACATGTGATAAAGAAATGGAATGGTTGATACAGAATTGTAAAGGCAAGGAATGGAAGGCTCAGTTGTTGAAGATAGCAGATGCAGACACATTTTACGGGATATGACAATAGAGGAATGAAACTTGTTTTAAAGGGAGAGATAGAGGCTTATATACCATAAAGAGAATTCTGGAATCTATAACATATAGAAGTTGGATGGATATGACAATGGAGGAATGAAACTTGTTTTAAAGGGAGGGATAGAGGCTTATATACCCATAAAGAGAATTATGGAATCTATAATATATAGAAGTTGGATAGATATGACAATGGAGGAATGAAACTTGTTTTAAAGGGAGAGATGAAGGCTTAGATACCATAAAGAGAATTCTGGAATCTATAATATATAGAAGTTGGATGAAACTAAACCTTCAAAAACATTGAGTTAAGCTTATGGTAGAGTTTGTGTAGGAGGATAAGATGATATGTGGCAGAAGATGACGTACATGATTTGGGAATTTTTTTTAAAGAAATTTATATATGTTCCAAAAATAAAGAAACTATAAAACCAGAAGAGAAAGAAATAAAAACAAATAAAACAAAGAACAAAAAAAGAGCAAAAGGATTTACCGTGTTTTGCAGCTGTAACCCACTTTAAATAACGGATACCGTAGGATCTATAAATTAAAACACCAAGATTGCATACCATACAAACGTAAGGGTTGTTGGAATCTATATTTTATACTAAAAGAGCAACCACTTGGTCAAGTGTCACCCCCACACTTATCCAAGTGATTTTTGCCAAATGTCACCTATATAGTTAGCCACATCAACTTGTCATGTGTCACTTATTATGTATGTCTATTTAATGCTAAAAGTGCATTTATTCTCCTATTTACTTTAATTTTGATTAATTAATTTCTTCTACATATATTAATTCAAGAATTGATTTTATTTTTTTTAATTAAACCATCCATAGATGGGGGAAATTATATTAGCCTTCCCAAGCCATAAAAAAAAACAGATTAAAAGAAGCCGAAGCTTAGATGAGTTATACAGTCAGAGCTTATTGCTCTTGAAGCAACCTTTGTTGCTTCCAAAAGAATGAAAATAGAGTAGTGTAGAAACCGGAGGATTACAAATACTATTGACTAGGTAATCGGATCTCGAACTTCTTAGTGAATCGAATGAACGAAACACAAGTCAGTCAGAGAAGACCTTAACCTAAATCATAAGCCTATCCTCTAAGTTAATATTGGAGGAGATAGCAAAATGTAAAACATTTCCAACAGTATTTGTGGTTAGCATCAGCAAGGGGCAACTAAGCCCTGTCCGTGCTTGATGTCTTCAAAATGACAGTCCAATGAAGAAAATCAGCCATCACTCTGTCTAGTATGATCCCTCTAGCATCCAGCAAATTTGTCATAACAGCAAAGTAGAGCCTGTTGACTCACTGGTTTCACTTATCTCATCAGAAGTATTCTGTGAAGATGACTAATTGGAGATGAATCCGAATGCCCGCCGTAATTGGTTCTGCTCTCTGAGTGAAAGTAATCCACCAGGATCCATCCTCCTGAAATATAAAATACGGTCAGTAGCATCTGTTTCAGATATCAATCCGAATAGAAGGAGTACCTATCTGGTCCAATCTTATCAAACCTTGCACAAAATTAGTTAAACTTTGAAAATGAAGGAACGATGAGGATGACAGATTATTTAAACAATCCTTCGCTAATTTATCTGCCACTAAGTTGCCTTGTCTATGAACATGCTTGAGAGGAATCCCTCCCAGAAGTTTATTAATCTCATCAGCCAGACTAAAGACTTTCCATGGTGACTTGTAAGGATCTACTACATACCCGATGGCATTTAGACAGTCAGATTCTAAATAGTAAGAGAGATTAATTTCTGAACCTGCTCTTAATGCAAACCTTATTGCTTTCAGTTCTGCCTCTAAAGGGGAATAAGCAGGGGAGATCTTAGTATGAGCAACAATGAATCCTCCCCTACAATCCCTTACAATCATACTAATACCACACATATTCGTTTGACAGCACCATGCAGCATCAACATTGATTTTATATCCTATGTCTGGCTTGTCCAAGCTATTTTAAATATCTTTGGCTTAGGAGGTTTTTTGCTCAAAGGTAGGAAAGAATGTTCAGCAATTAACCTATCAATCCCAGAGACAACAAAGAATGGCTTAGCAGTAAACAGATAAAAGATGTGTGTCCTAATATGATTGAGCACAACACTAATCACAGGATTAACTGAATCATACAAGCAATTATTTCTAGTTTTCCACAGGTTCCAGCAGGTTATTAATGCAGCAGAATGAATCATCTCAACTTGTACACTACTGAAACCATTATATGAGAAATAGAAGGATAGTCTATCCCAAATGGATGGGAACACCTGATCTCTGATCCCCATAAAAGAATGAATCTGTTTCAATATATGCATTGTAAATGTGCAGGAATTAAAAAAATGATCAAGGGAATCCTCATGATTATGGCACATACAGCATTTAGAGGCCAGTGAAATTCTCAAAGAATGTAAAACATTGTCAAAAGGAAGGAAGGAGTTCATCATTTTCCACATGAAGACAGAAACCTTTTTTTCAATTCTGTAATTCCAAAGATGTTTAAAGGAAGCCACAGAACCTCTATGGTGACTTAATAATAGATATGTAGATTTGAAAGAGAACTCACCATTGATTCCCGGTTTCCATATTAGCCTGTCTTTTCTATGAGGAAACAACTTAGAATCACGTAAAAGAGTTATAGCATGATCAGGGAGAAATGGAATGATTTTAGCAATCAAGGCAGATTTATTGGCAATAAAATCTGAAACACTACAGTTAAAAGGAATATTCACATGTAATTGATCACAAATATCCTGCAGTGGTCCTATATCCAACCAATTAGAGGTCCAAAAATTACACTCTCCAGTACCAATAATGACTCTAGATTGAGATTCTGCCCAATCATTGATATAGCAAATCCTTTTCCAATTTGCTGAAGATCTGGAAGAAGATGGAAGAGATGCAATCAAATGAGTCCAGAGAGCCTCACCCTTTTGATATTTCCACCAAAGCTTGACAGAACAAGTTTTAATAATAGTATCTATTGATCTAAATCCCAGACCATTTTGAATGGTAGGATAGCAAAGAGCATCCCACTTTCTCCATACCCTTTTTGGATTTGTATCATCAGAACCCCAAAAAAACTTGCTCAATAATTTTTCTATGTCCAATATAACCTGTTTGGTAGGTTTAGTCACTGACCATATGTGCTGAGGAACCGAGTATATACAGGCCTGTATCAGAGTAAGTTTCCCTCCCATTGAAAGCCACATATTTTTCCAGTTTCCCAGTCTATTCTCAATCTGTTCCAATAAAGGATGGAGGTAAGTCTTCCTAAATCTGCCAGTAAAAATGGGGACCCCTAAGTATGTAAAAGGAAACCTTCCTAACTTCATTCCTAAAATTCTCCTAATCCTTCTAACTCTGTTTACAGTGGCATGGTTTCCAATGTACAGTTCGCTCTTATTATAATTAACATGTTGGCCAGTGACTTCCTGAAAAGTATCTAGGAAAGCCTTGAGTCTAATCAAAGAATTGTTATTAGCTTTGAGGAATATCACAGTATCATCAGCATAAGAGAGATGAGAGATATGAAATGCATTACCTGGAACAACATAATATGATAAACTACCATTCTGAAAAACAAAAGATAGGCTTCTAGTAAAAGCTTCAGAAAATATATTGAACAGAAATGGTGATAGAGGGTCACCCTGTTTGATACCCCTTGTTGGTTGAAAGAAACCAACTGGCTTACCATTTATAAGGATGGAAAACCATGCCTGAGACAAGTTCTTCATAATCAGAAAAATAAATTTTGCATGAAATCCAAATTTTGCAAGCACAGAGTATAAAAAAGACCACCTAACTCTATCAAAAGCCTTCTTAAGATCTAATTTGACAATCAAGTTAGGTTCTCTCTGTTTCCTATTTAGGAATCTCACCATTTCCTGAAGGCAGATAACATTATCAGCAATATCTCTACCTTTTAGGAAAGCAGTTTGGTGATTGGAGATAAGTTTAGACATTAAAGGCTTCAATCTTTCCATTAGAATCTTAGAGAAAATCTTATTTATAACATTAGAAAGGCTGATCGGCCTGTAGTCATCAAAAGAGGTAGGTGTACTTTTTTTCGGAATAATTGTAATCCATGTACTACCAATCCCTCTTGGAATATTATTAACTGATATAAAGTCCTGTACAGCTGATAATAAATCATTAGCAATTATATCCCAAGACTTTATATAAAACTTTGCAGTAAAACCATCCGGACCGGGGCTACTTTTGTGATTGAGTCCAAATACAACATTTTTAAGTTCAGCAATTGATACAGGTTGTAGTAATTTTTCATTGTCATCATGTGTGATCAACTGTGGGATCTGACTTAAGAAATGATGTTTAAAAATATCCCTTGCTTGGGGAATATCACTTTCAGGGAAATTGTGCTCAGTTAGGAGGTCCTGAAAATAATGGATGCATTCAGTCTCAATTCCTTGTGCATTATCAATCCACTGTCCATTACTCCCTTTAATTTTTGTAATTTTTAAACTACATTTCCTTTCTCTAACCGTGTTATGAAAGAAACTAGTATTGTTATCACCCTCCTTCAGCCATTTAACTTTTGCTTTATGTTTCCAGAAACTCTTCTGTTCAATCAAAGCCCTCACCAATTTTGCCCTAGCTTCTTTCATTTTAACCCTGTTTTCAGTTGTAGCATTCAGATCATACTGTCCCTCCATTTCTTTTAAAACTGATTCAGCCTTTAAAACATTATCATTAATATTCCCAAACACTTCCTTATTCCAAATTTTCAAAGATTTTTTCAGCCTCAACAATTTTTCAAAAAAACCAACCATTCCTGATTGCTGTATCTGAGCATCCCAACTTTGTCTAACTACCTCACTAAAGCCATCTCTTTTATACCAAGTGTTAATAAACCTAAAAGGTCTTGGAGAAGATGCAATATTACTACCTATAGAGAGTAGCATTGGGTTATGGTTAGAGGAAATTCTATTCAAAATATGCACTGAGGAATTTGGAAAGTTAGTTGACCAAGAAGCAGTGCATAAACCCCTGTCTAGCCTCTTAACTGTAGGATTTCTTAGCCTATTATTGCTCCAAGTAAAGAGATTACCTACAGTAGGAATTTCTTCCAAGGCCATGTCATTTATAAATTCTCGAAAATCTCTCATACTACCAATCTTTGGAGTAGAAGGACCTCTGTATTCATTAACAGATGTAATAGCATTGAAATCACCAATGAGTAAAGAGTTTGATTGAGTACAATTCTTAAGATCTGACCAGAGATCCTTTCTACCTTCTCTAGTTCTAAGTCCATACACAAAGATAGCTTCCATGCTTTTATTCAGAGTAATGCTACTCATTTCAACAGCTAGAAATTGCAGGTTATCCATTTTACGAACAACAGAAACACTATTTTTCCAGAATAGCCAAATCTGTTCATTATTAGCTTGCATGCAATTGTCAAAGTGAAGTAACTGTCTATAATGCTCACATTGTAAGTTGTCATGTTTAGGCTCAATTAAGCATAATAACTCAAGATGATGCCTGTCTATCAAATTATGCAACCTAATAATTGAGGTATCCATTCCCCTAAGGTTCCACACTAGTATCTTAATCTGAATTGTACTATTCATAGGGAAACATGATTGGAGCTTTTTGATCTAGTCATGATTGTATTTAACTGAGTTAAAAAGCTCTCATTCTTATGTGATTTAATGTGGTTATCCTGATCTAAATCTTTTATTTCCCCTGCTAGTGGTTGAGGAGACATAGGAGTTACCTGATTAACCTGAATACTAACAGTATCATTATCTTTGTCCACCAGTAGTGACTTTGTTACTTCAGTAGTCTCAACTTGATCTTCAGCTGGCTCATCCTCTGCCAGTAAAAGAAACCTGTTCTGCCTGTCTATTTCTTGAGAGAAAATAAAACTTTTAGCAGCAAGAATAGGGTTAAAAGGTGAGAACCGCTTACTCCTGTTGTTAGGGATGTCATCCTTGACAAATCCTGTTTTTGATATGAGATTTGGTGGAGCAGACAAGGACATCTTACTGAGTACCGAAGATTGAAGACTACCTATTACCCCCTCATGGACATCCCTATGTATCTCATTTGAATTATCATTTGGGTCATCATTCAAGAAAATCACAGAAGGATGGTTTATTACTTCAGACTGGACTTCAACAGGATTATCATTTATTGGTTCAGTGCTTAATGGAGGGGACTGTTTATTCACATCATGCTTTATATTTATCATATCCTCCCCCTGTACAGCTGACTCAGCTCCCCTTAATTGATCACCCTCCCCAGATGCAGGCTTCTTTTTAGGTATATATTGCAAATTCTGACCATACAGAGTCTTAGATTTCTCATTAGCAGTAAGACCCGAACCACCAGCCTTATTATGATCCACATGAGGCTCATTTTGTGTAGTCTTATTGTTAGATTTCACTCTATCCATCCTATTAGGCCCTGGCTTCTTTAGCTCTGGATGTAAATAGATGCAAAGACTGTCATCGTGTCCTATAGTTTTACAATGCTGACAATAGAGAGGCAGATCTTCAAATTCAATGGGAAGCTTTACTACATTATACTCTATTCCATCTTCTTCAATACCCACCCTAATAGAAGATGGTTGTTTCTTTTTCAAATCAATATCAATGCACATCTTAACTGCAGAGGGCCTAGTTAATGCAGCAGTTGCTGCATCCATTTTGATATAATTACCTATTTGATTCCACATGGATTCTATCATTGCAATATTATAAAAGAAAACCGGAACACAGGGGTTAGTGACCCAAACAGGTACAATAGAAGATTCAATTTCAGGATTAAAATCCGTATTCCATTTTAACACTTTCATGGGAACTTGGTTAAAAATCCATTGACCTTTAATCCATAACCGTTGATAATCCTCCTTATCCTGAAACCGGATAAGGATATGCTTGAAATCAATAGATCCCAATTGAAACTTACCTTTGAATCCAACAGAATTGAAAGCTTCGTTTAGAGCAGTCATTGATGGTTTCCCCCGAGCAAACTTACCGACGAGAGCATTGCTGTAATGTGCCGCTAGCGTTTCAGCATCTTTCCGAGACACAAGACAGGAGATTTCGCCCTTGTATTGGGTTCTTGGTATAATTTCAGGGTTCGAAGGAAGGGAGGTAGTAAGAGGGGGTGGCCTATTGCCCAGAGCTTGCAGAAAGGTCTTGGTCGCGGTTGCTCCACCGCGACCAGGCGGAGGAGCCGCCATCAAAGGAGAAAAACAAAAATTATTAACCGATGTAGCAGCAAAGTAAGGAGAAGGGATGAAGATGGATTCGATTCAGTTAGGAAGAGTGTGTTTCGTGTGTGTTTCGCACCGTAGTCGCACGCAGGAACAGTATTAGAGACCGTTAGTTCAACTAAGAATTGATTTTATAAATCTCAACTAATACAATTATTTGATTGTATTAATTAATAATATAATAAATATTGATAGCTCACTAAAATTATTTAGTTAAAATATAAGTATTTATTAGAATAACATGTTATATATAGTATAATTTAAATAGTTTATATAAAATTATAATTTAATTTTCTTTGAAAACATCTTCTTACATTCTTTTTGAAAATATTTATACTTTTATATTTTTATTAGTATATTATTATTGTTAATAGTATTTTTATATGAAATTTATTTTCCATCTTTTTTTAAAGAAATAAAGATACTTCTCATTACCAAAAACCGTTAAGTATAAAGTGATTACATCCAGCTCTCTAACCCCCTAAGCCAACTCTTCACTTCCTATCATCAATTGTACACACTTCCCCCTCAATTTCTGATCCATTCAAAATCTACACACAAGACATTCCACTATGTTTTCTACCATATTACTAATTTAATACTACCAAAACTTTGTTCAGTCCTCCTTGTCCAGATCTCAAACAAAACTTCTGCTTTTGTTGTTTTTAAAACATGTGGCCTCCATCCTTTTCCTTGGCACTGCTCCACTATCCACCTTTTCTCCAAACACCATCTTTTCGGACTCCTCTGAATTCCCAGCCAACCCAGAACTATACAAAGATATATAATTTCCATCTTTACAAAGATATTTATTATTTTCATCCATACTTACTACTAAAAGAGCAACCAATTGCTTAAGTGGCACCCCGCCAATTAGCCACATCGCTCTTCACAAAATTTTGACACCTGGCAATACTAAGAATTGTCACATCACCTGCTTTAAAAAAATAATTTAACTTACATTAATTTTGGCTGAATTCAAAAGCTGGAATAAAAAAAATAGTTTAACTCACGCCAATTTTGAAGGAATTCAAAAGCTGTAATCAAAGGAAATTATATGGCATGTATCAATTAACTCATATCTATGTAGTTTGAATCAATTAAACAGCAATCAAAAGAAATTTACACATATGTGCAACATTTAAACAATATTCATTCATTAATTGTAATGTCTGATGTATATCTCTTTACACATTAAAAAATGAATCAATTAGATCATATCAATTCCTTCAACATCCGACCATATCAATTCCTTAATCCTGGTGTGTAATGTTGCTGATATCATTCAACTTCTTAGCATATAGTCACGTAAAGAAAAATACAATTATTTTCATTCAAATGGTAATTAACAATATTTGCACTATTTCCTTTAAAAATATAACTTTACTTAAATTTATTACATATTTATTATTTAATTTTTGAAAATATTTATACTTTATATTTTTATCAATATATTATTTATTGTTAATAGTATTTTTATATAAAATTTATTTTCCATCTTTACAAGACACACACACAAATGTATTATTCATCTATACTTATTACTAAAAGAGCATCCACTTGCTTAAATGACACCCCCTTAACAAAATTTTAACACCTGGCTATAGGCTATACCAAACTTACCACATCACCTGCTTAAAAATAACTTTAACTCATATTAATTTTGGCGGAACTCAAAAGATGAAATCAAAGAAATACTATAACTCACATTAATTTTGGCGGAATTCAAAAGTTGTAATCAAAGAAAATTATATGGCCTGTATGAATTAACTCATATTTAAACTCATATTTACATAGATTGAATCAATCAAACCGCAGTCAAAGAAAATTTACACTTATGGGTAACAATTAAACAGTATCAGTTCCTTAATTATATTGTCTGATGTATATCTCTTTACACATAAAAATTGAATTAATTAAATCATATGAATTCCTTAATCGTAGCCTCTAATGCTGCTAATATCATTCAACTTATTGGCTATATAGTCATTATTATTGCCACAACAACTACTTTTTAACGCAAAGTAGTTGTTTTTTAACACTATGCTAACAACTATTTATCATTTTTCACTGAATTGTTCAAAAAAAATTTTTTAAACTATTTGTTCATTTATTTTACTTATACGTTGTAATACTTATATTATACACTAAACCTTTACAATCAATTAACATAATTTTAAAATTATATTTAGCATTTATAAGTAATCTTATACCTTTATTTATAACTAAGAGAATTTATGCTAATTACTTTTACAATACACATGATTTAAGAACTTTAATTTAATAATTATTGATTCATTATCAACATACTAGATGATACCCGTACCTATCCACGGATTTATGAACCTATAATATAACATAATTTATAATTTTAATTAACGATAAAATTTATTATATTTTTATGACAAATATGCACGATGCAGTATATTAATAAATTTATACATTTGTTAACATACTATATATTTCATTTAAAATGTAATTGATTTGATATTTGTTGATATATAATAATTAACTATTAGTATTTAAGTGAAAATAATGTATATGTTTACGTAGGAAAGTATTTACAATTGTATAAAAATACTTTATGTTATAAAAAATATAATAATAAAAATAGGAAAAATATGTTTGATAATGAATCAGTAATAGGTTTAATTAAAACTATGAAATTATGTACCCTTTAAAAAAACACAGTTGTTAGTTACAATTTTTATATCGAAGCATAAATAGTCATAAATGAGAGTCTGTATCTGGTACTGAAACCATTTCAATGCAAATATCTCCCTCATTTCAATGTTCTTTCTATACTTCAATTTTTTTCAATTAATGAGTAATTAGGCATAATCTATTTATGAGGATGCACGTTATTTTTTGTATTCTCAATCTACATTTGTTGGGAAAATTCTTTCATAATACTTATTTTTTACAATATATTTTTAAAATTTGATACACTTTCCATTTGGGTTTTTCTTTCTAATAATATCAAACTTTATTTCATGATAATATGTGAATCATTTTCATCTACTTACTCTTTTTTTTTACTCACTGTAATCAATTTTTTCAGCTTAATTTAATTTGCCCACAAAAATATCTAAAATTACTAGAATAATAAATGGAGACAAAAATAAAATTATATATGTTATACTATGTTATAATAGAATATATGTTATATATATAACATATACATAGAATAAGAATTATAGAATAAGAATTATAGAATAAAATTACAATGTTATATATATATATATATAAGTGTTTATAATAAATTTGAATTTTGAGACAAAAATCAGCATTAATTTTTTATATAAATATTAAATATAGTATTGAAATTTTTTATTTGTAAATACTTTCAAGAAAAAATCTTGGGACAAATTATTATACGAGTGGTAGTAATAAAGTTTATTTGTAAATGTCTTAGTTGTAATATTAAAAATTTATTATACATCGAGTGGTGGTTACAAAGTTTATATCCCGGTTCATGCAACTCAAAATTTTTATCTTCATTTCTTTTAATTTGCACTTTAAACCTTGGTCTTTCCATGACTTATGGAAAGACGTCTTTCAAGAGACAGACTCTACTTTCAATGGTTTATTTAACAATTATGTAAATTCTATTTGCAATTTTGCTTAGAATCCGTCTCTTGAAAATGGTCTTTCTATAAGTTATGTAAAGACCAAGGTTTAATTGCAATTTTAAAAAAATTAAGTTAAAAATTTTGAATCGCATTAACGAGTCATAATTCTATAACTATTGCACGTTACATAATAAAATTTTAATACTGCAACTACAACCTTTTACCCTTTTATAGTTTTAATTCAACCCCACATTTCCATATTCCCACGACTTTTCTATTTATACATCTTTATATTATTTTTGTTAACTAATATTTAGAAATGGCATATTTTAGTACATATGAATATGTGATTGGTAATAATATTAAAAAATGAGCTTGTCTCTTGAAAGACCGTCTTTCCATAAGTTATGAAAATACAAAGGTTTAAAATGTAAATTAGAATAAATCAAGATAAAAATTTTGGATTGCATTAATCGGGTCATAAACTTATAACTACTGCATGTTGCATAGTAAAATTTTAATATTTCAACTAAAATCTTTTACCTTTCTAAAACTATAAATCAGCCATGTTTTTTCATATGCCTATGGAAATAAGGGTTTTCCCAAGACTTTGTCTATTTATACGATTTTATATTATATTTTTTGTTAACTAATATATAGAAATGACATATTTCAGTACATATCAATATGTGATTGATAATAGTATTAAAATATGAGTTTGTCCCTTGAAAGACTGGGTTTCCATAAATTATGGAAAGACCAAGGTTTAAATTGCATATTAGAATAACTCAAGATAAAATTTTTGGGTTGCATTAATCAGGTCATAAACTTATTACTACTGCACGTTGCATAGTAAAATTTTAATATTGCAACTAAAACCTTTTACCTTTCTATAATTATATTTCAACCATGTCTTTCCATATGCATATTAAAAGGAAATCTTTCTCAATATTTTGTCATAAAAAATTAATGCATTAAGGTATATTATATTTTAATTTTAATATTAAATTTAGATTATCATAAATTTAACTTTCTTTAATTTTTATAATTAATGATTATGAAATATTGAAAATTTAAAACTATATTTTTTCATCTAAGATGATGAATTATATATTTTTTGGATCAAAATTTAAAACTTACATTTTATATATTTCTAATTGAATCAAGGGTAAAATATAGATATGACCCTATGTTTTGGTCCAAAGTGCCAATATAACCTATAAAGTTCAAAAGTGCAATTATAACCCTATCTTTTGCTTTAGAACGATATAACCTCCTAGCAATATTTCGACTTTGACTTAGCATTTTCCGGTATTGACCATAACTAAAGAGACTAAACTAACCCTTGTCTCGAAACTAGAAATGTAAAGACAAAAATACCCCTCTCCATAACACAGTCACCGCTTCGCTACCAAAATCTGGAAAATGCCAATCAGATTGCAATTTAAACCAACCTAGTTCGAACTTTAAGAACGAATCGATTCCCAGATTCCAGTTTCACCACAAACGATTCCTAGCCCAACACCACCTCACCTCCACCACCATCGGCCGCCGTTCCTCCATCCACACTGCTGCATCCAAACCTTAGCCTTAAATCCCGCTCATCTGCCACTCTTCGGCACCGACTTGAACCCCCAGCTCCACCCTGCCCAGGGCCACCGACCGCCGCACCTCAAACACTAGCACTGAATCCCGCTCCTCCACCGCTTATCGGCATTGATTTGAACCCCCAACTCAGCCCTACCTCGGTCCACTAGCCACCGCTCTTCTATCCATACCATCGGACCCTAAACCCTAGCACCAAATCCTGCTCATCCGCCGCTCGTCAGCACCAATTCAAACCCCCAGCTTTGCCCTGCCCCAACCATAGCACCTGTCCACGACCTACCGCCACTAAGCTGGTCCCTGGCGTCACCAACAAGGACGCGATCCCGGCATCATCGATGGTCCTTAGGCAACACAACAACAACCGTCTCCTCCTTCGGATCGACGGCAAACATTGATGGATGGGGACAGAGGAAAGAAATGAGAACTACAGAAGAAAATAGAGGAAAGAAAGTAGGTTTTTAGAGAACATGGAGAAGAAGGTCTTTAATGGTATGGACAGGTCTTGAGGGGTAAGGTAGTTTTTTCAAAATTTATTGATTTTTTTATAAAATAGGAGTAAAATAGTCAATTCACATAATTCTGACCAAATTCAGGCTTCTAGGTTTAGATTGGCACTTTTGACCAAAATATAGGGTTATAATTGCACTTTTGAACTTTACAGTGTTATGTTTGCACTTTTGACCAAAACATAGGGTCATATGGGCTCTTAACTCTTCAATCAATTAGTCATGAATTGCTGACAATGTCGCTAATTTAAATTTTTTAGATCCAACATACATAATTTATCTGTCATTATAAATGATCTCCTCATTACATTTGACTGTGCATGGTTCAGCCACTGGTGCTACCGCAAATGTCCAACCTTTTACGGAGTATAATATTTGTAGATCACAGAAGTTTTTTTTCCCGATTTTCCCTAGAATGTTTAGTAAAAAAATTTTTTTCTCTAGAATGTCTTTTTTTAGCCGAAAAATAGCACAATGTTATCAATTAATCACAATATATTAAAATTTTTATTGGAAGAAGAAAAAAATGGACATTTATTGCTCAATTGCACAAAGTTTATATAGTAAAAACTATATCATCTATTTCATTTTTTTTAATAATATATCATAAACCGTGCAATGACATGATATTACAATCACATATTCAAAACTTTGATAGCGATAATGTTATTTTGTTAAAGTGGCATTTATTAATTTTTTTCAACTAATTAAATTATATTAAAAATATATTTATTTATATAATAATACATTATTCAAATTCACTTGCGTGCAAAGCACGAGTGTTATCTAGTTACAACTAAATTGCCTACCATTCATCATCTCTTTACTCTTGTACTATAAGCTACAACTAAATTGCCTACTATTCATCACCTCTTTACTCTAAACTGATTTAAATTTTAAACTACCCCTATTTAGATTTTAATCACTTTGCCTTACATGGGATAATTAATTTTTTAATTAAAACCGTCTATGATAGGGATGTTCCGGAATCTAACCCTTTATATTAATATAAATGACTCGAAAACCTTATAAAGTTTGATACTGGATAATCCTAATTACAAAAGAGTAGCAAAAATGAAATTTTAAATAAAAGGTAAATCATACGATGTATTAGTCCTCATCTACTATAAAACCGTAGAAAACTCAATCTAAATCTACCTAACAAAATACCAATTTAAACCGGCATCCTAACTCAAAATAGTCACAATAGCAAATAATGGAGTTGACATTTCTCTATCACAATTGCATACTTGTTCAAAAGATAAGCCAACCACACAAAATTTGATCTATCAACGTAATAAACATTTGTGCATGTGAAACTCTTTAACCCATACCAAATTGGACAACTAATTGAAACAAATTGATCAAAGTAGCCTAAACCATCCAGTGTGAGGGAAAAAATTGATCAAAGTAGCCTAAACCGTTGGTTGAGGGAAAAAATACAAGGTATAGCCTCCTCTCAAAATTTTCACAATCCATGAATTTCAACACCAAAAGACTTAAAGGTACAAATTATGTCTCAATAATACCATAATAATCCCACAAAATATAAACACAATATATCACATATCAAAATTCATAAAATAAAAACCATAAAATATTTTCATTGAATAAAACACTTAAAAGTACACTGAATATTTTATGATACACAACTCAAATAAATAGCTCAATTCAAAAATATATTTTATAATTTACATATTTTTATATTATTACGACACAATTATAAAATTTTTTATATTTATTAATAAAAAAATTATTAACTTTTTTTACTCACATAAGTGAGTGGCCATTTTTATTAGGTTCCCCAGGCCATAAAAACAACGAGAAAACTTTATTGAATATTCAGGTTGTACAATTAAGTATGCTCATCGTGGAAAACACAAATAGCCTTATTCCATAATCCTCACTTCTAACCCCGAAGGATATGGCTTTAGCCCTAAGTCGAAATCCGTTATGGCCTACCACTTTTTTGGCTTCACACCCCTGTGTCAAAAAAAAGAGGTGGCCTCCTATAACAGTCCCTTGCAAATCTCTTCCCTATAAGAGATTTACTTTTGCAGCACCAATCGAGAAGGGAAATTTTCTCCTGGTTTCCTTATCTGATACATCTTTTGTATTTGAACTTAATTCCATCTTTGTGTGTCCCTCAAAATTCGTGGCTTGGTATAGTTCCAGTATATCAGGCACAATAGTGTATGATGAGCAACTGCACTTTCTTTCTAAATCTCTTTCCAGCTTCCATGGTGCAGTGGTTCCTGTCAAAATAACACAAAGGGAGCAGTAACTGGTTCTACAAAATAGATTATGGACTGTAACTCCATGAATAAAAGACTATATACTTCTAGTATAAGAAAGCTAACTTCATCAAGTTTTATTTGAACTTGTATGTCTTTAGAAAGCTCTAGGAAGGAGAAAGTTTGATTTACCTGTTTGGAAGAGGAAAGCTTGGCTAGTGAGTCCGCAACTTTGTTAGCTTCCCTACAAATGTGAAAGGTGGTGCACTCCAAATGGTCCATATGTTTCCATATTATCCTCGCAAATTCAATACAACACTATGGCTCTTTCCATTCTCTTCTTAATACTTTCACCATTGTTAAAGAATTAATTTCTATATACAGGTTTCTGATCCCTATTGTTTCTACCCTTTACAACCCTTTTGCAATAGCTCGAGCTTAAGTTTCAATTATGGAACACTTTGGAGCCGATTTAGACTCATAAAATACATGTTTTCCATTATGGTCTCTTAAAATCCAACCTAACCCTGATTGGCCATTTCTTAGTATAGACCCATTAGTGTTAAGTTTAACACAATTAGAGGGAAACCAGGAAAACAGCCACTGGCTCCTTCAAATTTCTACCATGTCTACCAATGATCAAAGTAGGATATACAGAAGGTAGACTCCATATAGCTTCAATCTAATGTGTTAACAACGTATCATTCACTATGCTCAATATATGAATAGAAACAAATTTAAAATCAGGTTTAATTCCCAAGAATAGATACTTGTTTCTAGCAAACCATAGTGACCATGATATAATGCAAGAGATAGCTTTAATGATTAGACCAGATTCTCTCTTTCTAACATTCGAAAGTCAGTAATGAAAAAAATTGTTCCAAAGTATACTGTTGTCAAAGGGCAAAATTTGAAAAGTATTTTCTATGAAAGACCATATCCTTTTTGAAAAGGAGCAAAAGCTAAAGACATGATATAGGTCATCATTATCTTTTTTACAGAAACAACATTTAGATGGAAACTGGAATTTGAAGTCTTCTAATACATCATGAATTGGTATTAGCCTGTTTAAAAGTCTCTAGTTCCATAAACAAATCTTTTGAGGCAAGAAAGAAGACTATAGCTGTTTAAAAGAGGAAATCTTATTCTTTCTAGGTCTTAGAAGTTTATATGCATATTTAAGAGTGAAGTTTCCCTGCTCAGAACTTTTCCAAACCAGAGTATCTTTATATCCTGGAAATATATATGTTCTGATTTCAGGATTTTGAATATTCATCTTGAAAATTGTTTTGGAAGATACTAACATAGTGATTATGGTTTTCTAGAAATTTTACTATAGAAAGATCAAGCAGAATCAGGTCATCTTCTGATGGCCAAAACTAGGAAAAAGGACCCATTTTTGTCCAATTAGCAAACCAGAATGAAAATTCTCCATTTCCAATTTGAAAAAAAGAATTCTGAATTGCAATATCTTGGATTTCAATGACGGAATTCTTTTTACTGTTGGGAGGCCGTCGAAGTACCTCTCAAAGTTAATATTTATAAGCCCTAAATGCTTACTATCTACAACTAAGTAGATAGCGGCAAGTCGGGGTCGTCCACGAAGAAGAGGGATCTTCCTTAGAGTTTAGGCACAAAAGGTTGATATTAGGCTAGAAGTAGATGTATGTACACATATAAAGCGAGTAAAAAGGGGGGCTTGGTTGTTTAGTGGTCCTAAGTTATGAAAGTTAAAAGACAAGATGACTAGCAAGGTTAAGTAACTATTCTAATCATCAAACAAAACTAAGAAAAAAAGGTTTTAAAACTACAAAAGATAAAGCCTTGGGGGCAATTGATATTCACTTCCAAACCAAAGGTAGATCATTGAACCATTCACTCATCCTATCACATTTATTACCTGTGGGGAATGCTAATAGAAGATCAACATTCATTCCTTATTAATAGTAATTTGCAAAGACAAACAACGACCATTTGCAAACCTCGTTGATGATCACCCTAGACAAACAATGACCATAGGGGTATTTCATCAACGAAATTAGACACGAAGGACCATAGATTTGATAACAACAAGCCTTCGACCAAAGACATAGCCGTTTAACCAAACATAGCATTCATTAGGCTAAACCTAGAACAAACAACATTAAAGGTTCAACCTTTCATTGCATCTATAGGATAAGCATGAGAACAAACCACATTAACATACTCATCTAGCAAGGATTATCGCACATTATACTCAAGAAGTTCTAAGTTCATGCTTGTAGATTTTCATGCAAAGGAGCTAAGGAATTCGTCACTTTCCTAACACCCTAACACTCCAATCATAAAAGCACTTCCTATTCTCAAACAACATATGACATAAATGAAGTAAAACATAGCATTAAGAACACATGAATGCTAAATAACAAAGGCTTTAAGAATGAGTAAAGCAATCTATTCACTACTTCAACTACTTGTTGTGAAAATACATCTCCTATCCTTCTTAGATAGTAGTTTGCAAGAGTGAATTCGACATCTCTTGTCAAACCTCACCAATGACTCTCTTACAACTGAGAGTATCCCATTGATGGCATTTAGCATGAAGAATCAACAAGCTTGGCAACACTTATGAATACTACACCGTATCTAAGCATTTAACCAATTCATGCATTTACACAAGATTAGTCAAGAACGATCGACATTCATAGACTTCTCTCATTTGGTACCTAAAACAAACATGACAACGAGTTCGGCATCACCACATTCATCTAGCAATTATCAACACACCAACATCATTTAAGAAGCTCTAACTCATGCTCTTGAATTCCACATTAAAAGAGGGGAGAAATAGCTACTTTATCCCAACCCTAATAAGTAATCATACAAGAAATTCATATACTCAAGCTTCCAACAATATCAATGCAATTAACAATTCACATTCAAAGCTCAACAAATGCACAATAGCAAAAGCACTAAATAGATATCTATGGTTCTTACTACATGGATATGGAAGCTTCAATCCATTGCTCCCAAGATAAAACTAAGCTAGATAATCAAAACTCATAACATAGAACAAAGATCTGCAAAGAAAGAAGAAGAAATGGAAGAAAAATGGTGAAAAACTAGGGTTTTGGAGCCCCCAAGTCGGGCTTAGGAAAATGGAGAAGAAGGGGGGCTATTTATAGCCAAAGTTGGTCAAAAAGAAGGTGAAAATGTAGCAGGTGTCGCCCGGGCAGAATTGGTGTCGCCCGGGAGGAAATGGGCTCGCCCGGGCGGTGGAGGTCTCAGCCCAAATTCAGAAATGGCCTTGCCCGCAGCTTCTTGTTTTGCTTCCCACGGGTGAACTGTTGATCCGTTTTGGGAGTTCTTGTAGTCAATTTTATAGTACTCGAGAAGAGGCTGATTCTTCTCGGAAAATTCTCAGAACACTGCTTCAAAGCATAGATCAATTTTCACCCTTTGCTTTGCTCTCCTTTCTTTACTTTATCTTCTACCGCTTTGTGAATGGCCTTCCATCTTCTACCATCCTTTAGAATGGCCTTCACTAAACCACTCCTAAGTGCTCACGAGCTATCTACAAATTAATCTTACAAAAAGGAATCTAGATGCTTGTAAGGAACAAAAATCCATTAGACTAAACATAGGTTACAAAATGAAGGATTTAGATATAAAAATTGAAAATGGTCATCTAAACCCGTTATCATGTAAACCCACCTAAATCTAGCAATTTTACAACAAAAATATGATAAAAGAGATGTTAAATGCTTTGGAAAATACATGCATTTGACGTCTCATCAATTGTCTGGTGTGGACCACATAAATTGTGACCAATGAAAGACTCCTTGTTGTAGTTTCCACCATAATTTTAAAGAGAAGCTTTTAACCATAATGTTAACGTCTTTTAGGTTAAGACCATTTTCTACTTTTGGAGTAGTTAATTTATTGTAACTTCTCCAATTTTCTCATTTGTTATTAACCGAATCTTGACTGTACCATAAGAATTTAGAAACATTTTATGTAGCTTATTAATTATGTGTTGTGTAGGTTTTAAGTCTGTAAGAATATGCAAGGGAATGGAAGACAAAATGTGTCTTATTAATGATAGTCTACTAGCTTGTATTAACATTTTATTTTGCCGAGAGTTAATCTTAAGATTTATTGAGTTCAAAAGGCTCTGGAAATATATGTTTTTGTTCCTACCTGTATAGATTACGCAACCTAAATATTTAAAAGTTAGGGATCCAGTAATCATTTTAGTTTCATGTTTGATTAATGTTTCCACTCTTGGAGAAGCATGTTTGGACAAATAATAAGATGATTTTTCAAACTTTATCTTCTATCCTATAGATTTTTCATAAATTTTCAAAAATCTCATTAGCTTTTTAATTCCTACTTTAGAGCATTTCATGAAAATAGCAGTGTCATTTGCAAAGGACATATGAGTGACTGCTTTCATTGCCTTTAGGAGTTTATAATATCCAACATTTGAATATGGAACAAAAAGTTAATGTTTCTAGAGAAGGCTTTTGCCATTAGAATAAAGAGCATATGAGATAGGGGGCGTCCTTGCTTTAAACCTCTAGAAGCATTAAAAAATCCAAAACTTTCTCCATTTATCAAAACCGAGAAGAAAGCAGCTTTCAGATTTCCAATGATTAGCTGATTGAAGTGATCAGAGAATCCTATCTTTGTTAAAGTTTTGAAAGAAAACCCTATGATACTCTGTCAAAAGCTTTCATCATGTCTAATCTTATAATCATATTTATTCTGGGTTGTTTAGAATGTATGTAACTAGACATTTCTTGCATTAAGAGCACATTATCAGCTAATTCCCTCTCAGAAACAAAAGCTGTTTGTTCTGGTGAGATGATGTATTTAAGAATTGGTATTACTCACAACTAATTTTGTGTATGACTCAATTCTCTCAAAACTATTTCACAACTCATAAAATATTAAAAATATTTTTTATTATATTACTGGTGTTAATGAAATTAAATGCAGAGTTTGAGTAACAAATCATCGAGTTTTAATTAATAATATTTAAAATTAAATAATACAATATTTGGTATAATAACAAAATAATCAATACATTGGAAATCAATGTATTGAGATTAATGAATAAATAAAAAATTGAAAATCATTTAGATTAAAATAAAAAAGTAGAAATGAAAATAACACAATTATAAATTTATTATATTTATAAATGAAAAATGTATACACTAATATTGTTTATGACTGAATTCTCTCAAAACTATTTCACAACTAATAATATCTTAAAATACTTTTTAATATATTAATTTTGTTCATGAAATTAAACGTAGAGTTTAAATAACGTCAATTTTAGAGATCTTTCTTTTAATCTGAACTCAAATGAATTAAATGTGAAATCATCTGATTTGATTCAACTTTTTGAAAATAGTTTAGATAATTCCAAAGAATACTTTATTGAAATAAATGGGGGTGACTCTCCTCTCCTTCATCTAATACGAAGAAAGTAAAAATCTCATAATGGCTTAACACTGAATCTTCTAAGCTTCCTAAGCACTTAAAGATGAATAGTGATAGACTTAACTTTGAAGAAATTAAAGCTAATCTAACTAAATATCAAAGGAAACTAAACTCAATCATCAATCCTTTGTTGAATAAGACATGGTAATAATGACCAGGCAGAAATACCTAAAAACTATAATAAAAAAGACTACACATCTACCCCTAAAATGATTTTTACCCGTTCATCATTGTATTATTTTAAAACCTCTCAAGGATATATCTCAATATATGTACTTTGCATGTAAGAGGGATAAGAAATATTCCATCCCAAAATAGAATTAAAGATTTGAAAAGAAGAAATAAGATAAAAATTATGTACCTTAATTGAACCTATGTTACAATCATATTCTTCCCAAAAGATTAATAACATAATAGGTTTTAAAAACTTCTTCTCTGATCTAGCATGTAAAATCTAGAATTTTTAGGATGACTCATTTACAATCAACATTCAGCCTGTGGATGAATTATATATACTAAAATCAATCACCAATCTCTAACACAGTTGTAACATTGGTTTTATACAATAAAAGAAAGAAAAATCCTTTTGAACAAACTAACTTATCTAAATGGAGAAGTTTTTTTTTTGTTTAATAGGGGATTTTAATGTTATCACAAAGAAAGAGGAATATTTGGGTCCTTCCATTCCTAACCAGAAATGCATTAGAAACTTTAACAATTTTTTAAGTTTCTAACTCATTATCTAATGTTCCCACATCAGGCAGTCTGTTCACATGGACAAGCATGGGGCCTAGGGGATGAACTTGGAAAAGATTGGATAGAGGAGTTTCAAATAACTTATAGTGGTCTAAGTTCAGCTCATCTAATATAAAAGTTCTGGCTAGAGAAAACTCAAATCACACTCCACTAATTTTGCACATTTCAGAAAATATACCATAAGGTCCTAAACCTTTTAACTTTCAAGTATGCTAGATTAATCATCGAACTTTTTAAAAATTAGTGGAAGATTCATGGAAAATTAACACTAATGAATCAGGAATGAGAAAATTCATTTTTAAACACAAATACTTATTTTCTTTTAAAAACATGGAATCATAAAATATTTGTGAACATTTTTTATGTTGTTCAAGTATCCGAAGATATACTATTAGCAGTTGAATCATATCTTCAACATAATGAAAATGATGTAACTTTAACTCCTTACAATGAGGCAAAAACTAAGCTAAAATTATCAATCTCTAATCAAGAAACTTATTGGAGACAAAAATCCAATTTAAAATGTTTAAATGAATGAGATGCTAATTTTCCAAAAAAAAAAGAAGCTTGCTCCTCATTTAAAGATTACAGACCAATTAGCCTTTGTAATTTTATTAATAAATCTTAACCAAAATCATTACTGAAAGGATTAAACCTATTATGGACATCATTATCATCCTAGAACAGACAGCTTTCATCACAGGAAGAGATATATAAGAAAATATACTCCTAATGCAAGAACTTACATCTTTCATTAATACCAAAGCCAAAGGTTTTAACATGATCATAAAACTTGATATGGTGAAATCTTTTGACAGAGTCTCTTGGACTTTCTTATCCAAGTTATTAGGTCAGATAGGTTTCTCCTTTAGACTAATTGAACTAATAATGAAAAACTTAAAATCGGCATTTTTCTCCATCTTAATAAATGGGTCATCATATGGCTTCTTTCAAGCAACTAGGGGTTTAAAACAGGGAGACCCTCTATCTCCAAACTAGGGGTTTTATAAGCTTCCAAATTCAATACAGAAGATCTCTCACCTATCCTTTGCTGGTGATACTGTCATATTCCTGAACTATTCTAAATCTGGACTTAAAACATTAAATTGTTTCCTAAAATCCTATGAAATGGCTTCAGGCCAAAAGATCAATTTTGAAAAATCTTCATTTTATATTGCCAAACACTGCCCACTTAGAGCTATTGGTGATATTAAAACCTCAACAGGAATGTTGCAAGGTAACTTTCCCTTCAAATATCTTAGATGCCAAGTCTATATAGGTAGGAACAAAAATGTTTATTTCTCAAGTATTATATCTTCAATACAGTCCAGAATAAATAGCTGGGAAAATAAACTGTTATCTCAAGCAGGAAAGATAATCTTGATCAAACACATATTAACCTCTATCCCTTTACATCAGATTTCAATTCTTAAACCGACTAAACACATCATTGATGTTCTTAACAAAATCCTAAGCAAATTCATATGGTCATCCAACTCTGAAACCTCACAAAGGAAAAGAATTTGGAGAGCTTACTCAAAGCTATGTTATCCTATTGAAGAAAATGGCCTTGGATTTAAAAATATTGAGACTTTGGTTCAAAGTTTCTCTATTAAATTATGGTGGAAGCTACAAGTTGGAAAATCCCTTTGGTCTAAATTCATGTGGTCAATCCCCGATCACCATAAAACTTCAAAAACCTGGAAAAGAATCAAAGTTATTCAAGAAACAGCCATACTAAACTCAAAAGTACAAATAGGGAAAGGGGAAGTTTCTTTCTGGAACTCAAGATGGACAGATTATGTCCCTCTTCATAGGTTATGGCATAATAACCAACCTATTCCTTTTCCTGACTTAACAATTGGTGATTTCATAATTAACAAACAAGAATATATTAACCAATTTAATCAACTGCTACCTGAGCACATAATTTCTAAACTGAACATATCTCAAGGACTTTCTCCTGAGTATGAGGATACTATGATTTGGAAACCTACTAGCAATGGTAAGTTTACACTAAAAAATGCTTATGAATTTCTAAGGAAGAAAAGAACAGGAATATCCTCTTTAAAAAATGTTTGGTCCACAATTATACCAAGAAAATAAGTTTCCTAAACTGGAAAATGCTCAATAGATTAATCCCACTACCTGATGTTTTAGAAGATTTATCTTTCAATCTTCCATCCATTTGTTGTTTTTGTTTAGGTGATGAAGAGAGTATTCACCATAGTTTTAATTCTTGCACAGAAATTAAAAAAAAAACTATGAACATGGATTGATACTGTCTTTAATGTTCCAACAAAGCATTCTCCATAGCTATGGGATAGGTACTTCAACTACTGGAATGGCAGTAACCTACCTGATCATAAAAAACTGATTCAAATTATACCTTGCTTAGTTGTTTGGACAATATGGTGCTTTAGGAACAAACACTATCATGAAAGTGTTAAACCTAACATCATAATGATGTTTAGGAAAGCTTTACACCTCTTCAATGGTATTTTGTTAGCCTATAAACTAAATTTCAAATGGGATATATCTAACACACTGCCTAGGTTGTTAATAAACAAACAAAAAGAAGATGGCAGAGTTGTCCCTGTTGCCTGGACAGCTCCACCCCATCTACTCCATAAATTAAACACAGATGGTTCATCGAAACATAAAAATTAGGCTGGAATGGGATTAATTATAAGAAACTCACTGGGTGACATATTAATAGCTGAAGCCCATATTTTAACTAGCCCCTCTCCTCTTTATGTGGAAGCAGGGGCAGTTAGAGCGGGTTTACAATTGGCAATTTCCATGGGCATTAGTCACTTACAAATTGAAAGTGACAATCTAATGCTCATTAAAATTGTAAACAAACAACTGCAACCTCACTGTAACATAATCGACGAAATTAGATTAATATGGGATCTAATGAAACAGATTTCAGTTACTGTGAATTATATTTACAGAGAAGCAAATGGAGCAGCAGATTTTCTAGCAAAAATGGCTAGTTCAAATCAAGTAAATACGTACCAATCCTTTACTCAATTACCAAGAGAGCTTAAAGCTATAATCATTTCAGATAAACAGGGTTCACCTTCTTTTAGAAGAATTTACTCATAAGCATGTAATCCTGATCTAAGTGGATGTATTCTGTTTATAATTTTATCAATTAGAACGATGTACTGCTGGGTTTATTTTTTCTTTTCAGATGGTGAAGAGGAATGCTGAGATGCTGAGTGATGGAATGCTGCACACATCCAATGTTCAGTAATTATCTTCAGGGGAAGATAATTGCAAGGGGACACTATGGAGGGTCACCTCTTCTAGTCGACACTGGGTGTGGAGGCTAGAAAGTGTAAGGCCATAGTTAGTCCTGGAACGGGTTAGAGGGCCATTTCCTTCATTGAGATAGGGAGTAAATGAAGGTTTTGGGTAAAACTCAATTCTGTAATTAGGTACCACTAATGTATTACACGCATTGAACTTTGAAAGGCCTGGGGAGCCAATATACACCCCCTCACTTATGTGAGTTTCAAATTAAAAAAAAATGAATGAGATGCTAATTCAAAGTTTTTTCATTAATCAGCCAAATCAAAACATAAAGGACAAACAATTGCATCAATGAAAAAGAAAAATGGAATTTGGATTCATGACCAAGAAGGAATTGGTCAAGAAGCCATAAATTACTATACTGAGCTATTATCTGAGGAGAACTTCAATCCTACTAGTATAAATACTTCTTGGCTTTTGGAAAACATACCTAAATCTGCAAATCATGAAATGAATTCTCAACTAATGAAACAAGTCTCTTTAGAGGAATTAACTGAGATAGTTAATCTATGGATCACCACTCTACCCCTGGACCTATTGGCTGTTTAGAGATTTTCTATCGTAAATATTGGCACATTATTAAAGAAGATGTGATTTCAACAGTTAATGATTTTTTAAGGGAACTGATATTCCTAAAGCTATCTCCTCACCTTTCATTATATTAATCCCCTAAAAGGATGTATGTTCAAGCTTTAATGACTATAGGCCAATAAGTTTGTGTAATTTCATTAACAAATTTTTTTCTAAAACCATCTCCACAAGGCTAAATCCAATACTTAAAGAGATAATCAGTCTAGAACAGTCAACCTTTGTTTCTGGAAAAGAGATAGTTGATAATGTTCTTCTTTTACAAGAACTTACCAATTTTCTCCATTAAAAAAAAGGACATAATATGATCTTAAAATTGGATATGATGAAGGCCTTTGATAGGGTATCTTAGACCTTCATTGCTAAAAAAACTTAAGCAAATGGATTTTGACAAAAATTTTATTAATCTAATCTTGCTTAAAATCTGCTTACTTTTCAATACTAATAAATGGAAAATCTATTGGTTTTTTTCCCAGGTACTAGAGGTTTAAAGCAAGGAGATCATCTTTCTCATTACTTTTAATGGCTAAAACCTTATTAAGAAATCTAAATTTTCTTTTTAGATATTCAGATTTGGAATATTACAAACTCCCAAATCAGATGAACAAAGTAACACATCTCTCTTATGCAGATGATATTTTCATCTTGCTAAAACACTCAAAGACTAGCCTTAAAACCATTATAAGCTTCTTAAAATCCTATGAACTTGCTTCAGGTCAGAAAGTCAACTTTGAAAAATCATCCTTTTCCATCTCCAAACATGCTCCTCCAAAAATAATCTATGCAATCAAATCTAAATAAAAAATGATTGAAGGGACTTTACCTTTTAAATATCTAGGCTGTCCAATTTACAGTGGAAGGCATGAAAATATTTATTTCCAGGGTATGGTTTCCTCTATTAAATCCATAATAGAAAAATAAATTTCTTTCACCTGCAGGTAAAAAAATTTGTATAAAACATGTCCTTTCTTCTATTCCAATACACCCGATTGGATTTTTAAATCCAACAGTATTTACAATCAAACAAATACATAAAATATTGGCTAAAATTTTTTTGGTCTTCCAATTCATACCAAAACCAGAGTAAAAGAACATGGAGATCATATTCTAAAATGTGTTATCCAACTAATTAAAATGGACTTGGTTTTAAGAATTTACATACTCAGACTACAAGTTTTGCTCTAAGACTTTCGTGGAAACTGCAAAATGGTAGTTCTTTATGGGCTAAAACAATGTGGCCAATTCCAGATAATCATAAGACCTCTAAAACCTGGTTAAGAATCAAGGAACTCAACGATCTTGCTCTGGAAAACATACAATTGGGGAAAGGTGAAGTTTCTTTTGGTGTTCTAGTTGGATGGAAATTAGACTATTATTAGATAAATGGGATATCAAAACCACTCTTCCTTTTCGTAATTTGTATGTTTCAGAGTTTGTACAAAATAAATCATCGGTTTTTCAATATATAAAAAAACACTTGCCAAATTAGTTAATATCTGCATTAGAAAAGGAAATAAAGTTATTTCCTGAGTATGATGACAAAATGGTTTGGAAACTAACCCAAAAAGAAGATTTTAGCTTAAAACCAGCATACCATTTAGTCAGAGAAAAGAAAACAATGGCTATTTCCTTTAAACATATGTGGTCATCCATCTTCCCTAATAAAAACATGAAGTTGAAAGTTTTAAATAGATTACTGGCCTTCCCAGATGTTCTAGAGGACTTTGGCTTTAATATCTCATCAAGATACTATTTTTGCTTTAGTTTGGATGAAAGTATCCATCACAACTTTAACAATTTTTCCGTGATAAAAAATATTTGGGATCAGATACATACTATTTTTAATCTAAGAAAAACCAGCTCTAATTTTCTCTGGGACAGTGGGATGGATACTACTTTTTCTGGAACTTCTATGATAATCACACAAAAATGATTGAACTGATAAGGATCATTTCTTGTGTTGTTATTTGGTATATATGGTGGGTTAGATGTAAATATAATTTTGAAGGAGTTAAACCAATTCACAGTTTCATATTTAAACAGATTTTTCTCAAAATTAATGATATTATCCTAGCATATAATATGAAGTTCAGATGGGATCTAACTAGTTTAAATCATAGATTGATTGTTGTTTCTTCTGGACAATTTAGAAAGCCTGTTATAATGGTTAGATGGGCACTCCTTGCATTTTTTTAAACTTAACATCGATGGATCCTTCCTTAGTGATGAAATTGCAAGAGTTGGTGTGTCATTCAAACTAACACTAGAAATGTAGTCTCAGCATTGGCTAAGCTATCATTGCTAACTCACCAATCCAAGCTGAAGCAAAAGCACTTCTTCAAGGATTAGAAATGGCTAGAAACCTGGGCATTCACAAGTTGGAGATTGAATATGAGTCCTCTGGCACCGGTTTTTTAACACCAGCTACGGAAACTGGCGTAAATCTTGTTTTAGCAACGGTTTTTGTTGTGTTAGCAAAACCGGTGTTATTCTGGCACCGGTTAGAAATATTTTTGCACCGGTTATTTAAATAAAAACCAGTGTTATTTTTACACCGGTCGAGAAATCGGTGCTAGAATTTGTGGAAACCGTTGAGAGTTTAGCACCGGTCAAAAAACCGGTGCTAAAAATGACCACCGGTGTTATATTCGCACCGGTTTGAAGACCGGTGCAAAGAATCCTAGAAAACCGGCGTGATATATGTTTTTGGCACCGGTTATAGAAACCGGTGTTATGGGATGTAGAAACTGGTGCTGAATGCATTCGTGGAAAAATGCGGGAAAACTGGCACCGGTTTGGTGTCTTATTGACAAAAATTGGTGCTAAATCGAGCATTTAATGCTCCGAACTTACCCTCTTAAATTAGTTCTGAACTTGAACAACCATTATTAGATGGTAGATTTCTTGGGAAGGTGTGCAATAACTCAAACAAATGAAGACTCATGGAAGTAAGTATTCATTAATTTTTGGGAATTTCAATCAACCATAACCATAAATGCATGATTGGGGGTAGTTTTTTTGTATTTATTATTTGTTTCTCTATGCCTAGCTTATGTTGGTTGTGTATCGATCATGTTGTGGGAGTGTAAATTAATGAGTGTCGATGTGAACATTTTTGGGCAACAATAGGTAGGTGGTATATATATTTATATGTTTCCCAAGAACATGCAGTTGATCGATTCGCATACTTATACATGGACATGCATGACACGTTTAGTATTGTGTAGCAAAAAGATCGTGTTCATTGTTCGTATTTTTGACCAATGAAAATATGTGTAATGGTGTGTTTCGTCTTGTTTAGATACGACGGACCGAGAATCCGTGTTTGCGTGGAGGGGAAAAATGGTTAACTGTCCAAGTGTAGCTAGAGGGAGTGGTAAACATATTGCATTTACTGATTTGTTTCTAGATTATGCCTTTGGTCGGGAGGAGAGGATACTTTGTCCATGCAAAAGATGCTTGTCTCGTGAACGGTTTGACGATCGTGGGGTTGTTAGATTTTACTTGTTGAAGAACGAATTTGATGGACGTTACATTGTATAGACATTTCATTGAGAGGTTGAGCAAGGACATGACGGTGGATTTGACAAGGTAGATGGAGACAAATGTACAGTTGATGGTATGTTCGATGACATTGTGAGAGATTTTGAGGGGAAACCTACAATGTTGAGTGCTTTGCTGGACAAGAAAGAGAAGCCATTGTATCCGGGATGTAAAAGTAAGGATACCGTAATATCTTTTTTGATGGAGGTTTTCAATTTGAAAGCTACAAGTTCTTGGAGTGATGCAAGTGTGAATTCACTACTGAAGATTCTGAAGGATAAGTTCCCGGAAGGGAATGGAATTCCGAAAAACTATTACGAGGCCAAGAAAATATTGTGTCCACTTGGTTTGGAATACAAGAAATTAAATACACTCATGTCCAAATGATTGTGTTTTGTATGACGGTGATTTGATAGATGCGGTTGAATGTCCCGTGTGCAAAAATGCAAGATATAAGGGTGTGACGAATGATGTTGATGGGTGTTTGGCTAAGAAGAAGAAGAAGGTCCCATTGAAGTGTACGTGGTATCTTCCTATAATTCCTAGGTTGAAGAGGTTATTCGCGAATTCAGAAGATGCAAAAAACTTGCGAAGGCATGGAGAGCGGGAAAGACTACATGACGACAAGATAAGACATCCGGCGGATGGTGAACAATGGAGAAATTTTGACAAGCGATATCCTTCCTTTGCTTCGGAGGTTAGAAATCTCCGCCTTGCATTGTGTACTGATGGGATGAATCCATTTGGTAATATGTCATCGAAGCATAGTTCGTGGCCCGTGATGTTGGTTATATATAATTTGGCCCCATATTTGTGCATGAAACGTAAATATGTTATGATGCCTATGTTAATCTTAGGTCCTAGACAACCTGGGAATGAGGTTGATGTGTATTTGAGACCATTGATAGAAGATTTGAAGATATTGTGGGAAGATAAAGGGGTGTTGGTATTTGATGGCCATATGAATGAGGAGTTTCAACTGCGGGCCATGCTAATTTGCACTATCAATGATTTTGTGGCCTACGGAAATTTGTCTGGGTACGCTGTGAAGGGGCACAATGCATGTCCCATTTGTGAGGAGAAGACTGAATTCAAACAGCTAAGACATGGAAGAAAGACAGTGTATCTTGGCCATAGAAAATGGCTCAACGGAAACCATAAATACCGGGATGATGTGGTCAATTTTGTTGGCGGGAATGAACGAAGGAAATCCCCTACACCACTAACTGGTGTGCAGATTCACAGCAAGGTTAAGAGATTACGAGTGGTGTTGGGAAAGTACAAAGGCAAGGACAAAATAAATTGTGGTGGGCCATGGAAGAAAAGGTCAGTATTTTTTGATCTACCATACTGGGAGCATCTTGAGGTTAGGCATTGCCTAGACGTGATGCATATTGAGAAAAATGTTTGTGAAATTTTAATAGGCACCCTCTTGAATATTCCTTGGAAGACAAAAGATTGTTTGAATGCCCGGTTGGACTTGGTTGATATGGGAATTAGAAATGACCTCACCCCAGAAGTGAAAGGTAAGAGGACGTACTTGCCCCCTGCACCTTGTACCTTGTCTAAGGAGGAGAGAATCTCAGTTTGTGATAGTTTGAAATCAGTGAAGGTCCCCATTGGTTATTCATCGAACGTGATTCGGGTGGTTACGAAGGATTGTCGGATGGCGGGGTTGAAATCTCATGATTGTCATGTTTTGATGCAACAACTTTTACCTATTGCTATTCGTGGGGTAATGGAGGCCGACGTAAAGCACTCAATCACTAGACTTTGTATATTTTTTGCCTCCATATGCCGGAAGTCTATTGACCGGGACCATCTGGATGTTCTACAAAAAGATGTTGTTGTCGTGCTCTGCAAGTTGCAAATGTATTTCCCTCCATCCTTTTTTGATATAATGGTTCACTTGGTCGTCCATCTAGTGCAGGAGGTGAAGATATGCGGTCCAGTTGGCATGCGTTGGATGTATCCATTCGAGAGTCACATGAAAGTCCTTAAGGGGTACGTGAAATATATGAGTCGGCTGGAAGCTAGTATTGTTGAGAGGTATGTTACCGAAGAAGTGATTGAATTTTTCTCTTCCTATTTGGAGGGACGCAGAAAATTTAGGGTGCCCCTGAATCGACATGTTGGGAGGAAGGGGGGCAAGCCGAGGTCGAGGGGAACGTTATTTACTCCATTGAATAGTGATCTGATGTCAGTTCATTTGTATGTGTTGAGGAATTGTTTGGAGACTTCTGCTTATGTGACTGAGCACCTTCATTCGATAACAGAGTGTCATCCCACGTGGCCCCCTAATAAAGTCCAGTTGGAGCACATTGACAAGTTTGTGAATTGGTTATATGACCGATGCAATGTTGCTGATTACGACAAAAAAATTAGGGCATTTGTGAGGAAGCCTAACTGCACAATTTTGAGGTATTCCGGGTATGAAGAGCACGACACAAAATAGTGGGTATACATTGAGTCGGAGACTATGTGGCAAGCAAGTAAGAAAGACAAAAAACCAGTCGTAGCTGTGATGTCGTTCTATGGTGTTATTGATGAGATTTGGGAGGTTGACTATGGAGAATTCAAGATTCCGATTTTCAAGTGCCAATGGTTTGATAACACAACTGGGGTTCGAACTGATGATCCAATGGGATTTACCCTTGTTGACCCGACTCATGTGGCATATGAAAATGATCAGTTTATTTTGGCCGAACAAGCAAGACAAGTTTTCTACGTAAACGACAAGTTTTCTACTTTGTTGGGTTTTGTAGCCTCTGGCAACTGGTGTACAACTATCTTCCAATTTGTTGCCAAGTGGTGTAGTTCTGTCCGCTGCAGCGTACTACAGCGGTTTTGGTAAAGGCTGGTAAAAAACGTGGACAATTATTCCTATGATAGGTTCTGCCAGCTGCAGCGCACTGCAGCTCTACTGGTTCAACGCGTTGCAGCAATTTTACTCATGTAGGAACCTGATACGAATTGGTCATGCAGGTCGTTTAACACAACAACACAAATATGTTATGTGTCCTGAAAGCTAACATTCCAAAATCCAAAGCAAAAACAGTCAGGACAAAGTAGCAATGTATGTTTCGAAAGCAACAAATGTTAGATCCCCACATCGAAATTAAACCAGCAACTAAAAAAACGTGATAATACGCAGATGTGAGGTGACTGTGAGCAGTCATTTCCTGCGCGCCCTCTTCTCCACTGTGTTGGGCCTTGGTGAATCAAAGGTAGGGATTTGACCCAATTCATTGATTCTCTTGCCACACATGGCTGTGAGAATCTTCCCAACCTGCGATGTCCAGCTCACCAAATGATCCACCTTCATTTGCAATGCAGCCAAGTCCCCATCCGAGTTCTCATTTGATTATTTACTTGTTGCCACCCTCGATGACTCAGCAACGTTCTTCTTCTTGGATAATATGAGAGGGTTTATGGGGAGATTTGGCATCATTGTGACACCATCATCTTTGTATCCGCAACCTGCTTCCACGCATATTGCAGTGATGAGTGAGGACAATCCTATGCAGTTTTGGGCATTGACACAATCCCAGATGTATGCCATTATTGTACTCCCAACACCCAGGCTCATGTTCTTCTTTATCTTGTACAACAGCAGCATACGGGACCGATGAACCTCGCTATTCAATTTCACGGGGAGTAGCCGGGCAGCTATGAAACTGTACCACACATTCATGACCTCAGTCAAGTACTTTTTCTCTATGCTGGACCATTCTTGGGGTAGATTCTGAATTACTGCGGCGCTGTCATCATAGATTGCTGTGATGATTTCTTCCCATGAAGCTTGTTCAACTGCGGTGTCAGCGGCTTCGTACAAGCTGGCGGGCTTCGGCGAGATCCTGTAGAACGTGTTGATCAAATCCGAAGACAACTCGACCAACTGACCACGGAGGAAAACAGTTGCTGAATTCTTGTACTTCATCATCGACAAGAATTCACACACCATGGTCTAGTTTGCCCGCGACGGTTGTGCGATGAGGCCTTCCCAGTCATGCTCCTTCACATAGTTCCTGAAGGGCTTTTCCAGCCTCAGCCCTCTCTCAAGGATGAGGCCCCTCGAGATGAAGTCCTTGTAGACAGTTGTATGCTGAGTGGAGTCCGCCTCAGTCGACGGAACAATCTGAGTCCTGTGCTCGACGTCCTCCCCCCCCCCCCCACCACTCTTAGCTTTTTCCTGGGCTGTTGGGTGTTGTTCTTTTGCTTGGTTGAACCTTTTTTGGGGGCCATGTCTGTTAAACTAAATGTGTTAATGGCAGCCTAAACGGAACACGGTAAATAAGACACAGTCACAAAGGTAAATAATACAGACTCAACTTCTTCTAAATTAAGCATTCCTTCTCATAGGCTGAATGTGGAATAATTTTTACTCACACTTAATCCCAATTTTTTATAATATTAACAGAAGCAAAAGAATTGAACAAGATGGACATTCTATAAATCCTTGGCGAATCGATGGGCCATGCATCCAGAATCACATATCATGAACAACAATTAGGGTATGCTCAAAAGTACCCACCAATGTTGAAAACAAGAGCAGAATGAGGGCATTGATGGTATGAGCCATTATGATGAAATCAACCCGTGAGCAAGAAAAAATATCATGAACAATCAGGTGATGCATAAAATTATCATATTATATGCGAGCACGGATTGTGCCATCCAGAATCACATGTCATGAACAATCAGGTTACGCACAAAATTGTTCACCAATGCCGAAAACATGAGCACATTGAGGGCATTGACACAATGAGGCATTATCATGAAATCAACCCATGAGGATGAAAAAATTTGACTGACTAAACCTCAGGAAAATAATCTCCTTACCTAATTGGGAGTACGGGTTGTTGACGACTGGTGTTTGGTGTACAGTGGAAGATGGTCGGACACAGCTTGGCCGATCAAGAGGCGCGGCTGGAGAAGTGGACGGCGGAGGGAGCTGGCAAGGCGAAGGGAGCAGGGCACGGTGGAGGTGGCAGGGGACGGCGCCGTGAGAGTAGAGGAAGGCGGAGGGTGCAGGGGTCGGCAGAGGAAGGGGCGGAGGAATGGCCTTGGGAACGGCGGAGGAATGGCCTCGGGAACTACGAATGTAGGTGATGGAAGAGGAGAGATTATGGGAAAAATACTAATACACACACACCTTATACTGATTGGGCTGCAGTTTACATTTGTTTTGGGCTGAATGTTAGGCCAGTAGAATATTAAGTTTTTGACTCGAGAGGTTGATGGTCAAGTGCTTGCTGGGTCGAGGGCATACAGGCTCGAGGGCCTCCAGTGCTCGCTGGCATCCAGCCTCGAGGGCATCCACGCTCGAGGGCATCCACTCTCGAGGGCATCTCGGCTCGAGGGTATCCAAGCTCGAGGGCATCCAGTGCTCAGGGCCATCCATTGCTCGAGGCCATTCTAGGCTCGAGGGCATCCAGGGGTCGAGGGCATTCTCGGCTCTAGGGCATCTAGGCTCGAGGGCATCCAATGCTCGGGGCCATCCATTGCTCGAGGGCATTCTGGGCTCAAGGGTATTCTGGGCTCGAGGGCATCCGGGCTTGAAGGGATCCAGTGCTTGAGGGCCTCCAGTGCTCGCTGGCATCCAGCCTCAAGGGCATCCACGCTCGAGGGAATCCACTCTCGAGGGCATCTCGGCTCGAGGGCATCCAGTGCTCGGGGCCATCCATTGCTCGAGGGCATTCTGGGCTCGAGGGCATTCTGGGCTCGAGAGCATTCTGGGCTCGAGGGCATCCGGGCTAGAGGGGATCCAGTGCTCGAGGGCCTCCAGTGCTCGCTGGTATCCAGCCTCGAGGGCATCCACGCTAGAGGGCATCCACTCTTGAGGGCATCTCGGCTCGAGGGCATCCAGTCTTGAGGGCATCTCGGCTAGAGGGCATCCAGTGCTCGGGGCCATCCATTGCTCGAGGGCATTCTGGGCTCGAGGGCATCCAGGGGTCGAGGGCATTCTCAGCTCGAGGGCAT
Source organism: Rubia yunnanensis (assembly GCA_037428765.1). NCBI lineage: Eukaryota > Viridiplantae > Streptophyta > Magnoliopsida > Gentianales > Rubiaceae > Rubia > Rubia yunnanensis. Next base: position 24,343,650 of record CM075065.1, read on the forward strand.
CCAGGCTCGAGGGGATCCAGTGCTCGGAGCCATCCATTGCTCGAGGGCATTCTGGGCTCGAGGGTATTCTGGGCTCGAGGGCATCCGGGCTCGAGGGCATCCAGTGCTCGAGGGCATCCAGTGCTCGAGGGCGTCCAATGCTCGAGGGCTCCAAGGCTTGAGTCCTATCGGACTCCAGGGCTCGAGGGCTCTAGGCTCGAGTGCTCGATGCTGGAAACTGGGAATCCACCATGTGAAAGCACTCTTGAGACTGGGAAAAATGGTAGCCATCGCGGAAGAGCAGCAAAAATAGAGGAAAGATCAGCAGTATGAATCTTATTTGAAGGCTTGCCTGTGGATTCTAATATAATTAAGGTGTATGAATAATATCCATATAGATTAAGCCGTTATAATGTGCCAGAATGCGGGTCATATGCAAAGTTGAAACCACTGCAGAGGATGCCTCATATTTCTCCATGGCATCCACAACTGAGTTACAATCTCTATATGTGTGCTTAAGGGTAGCATGGGACAAAAGAGTGTGAACTCGGAAAAGTAGAGGGTGTAGGGTCCATTTGGAAAGTGAAGGCTCCTTAATCATATAAACTGCCTGTAGCAAGTCAGATTCAATGTTGAGGTTTGGATATCCGTCCAGACAGATCTGCCAGGCCATAACATTGCCTTAACTACAGCTTCTAGTGGATATATGGTTGTTATGGTATAGGATCTATTAAGGATTGGTAAACCTTGGCGATTGTGAGCAACTAAGCCAATTGAAACAGAGGAATTAGACCAAGATGCATCCACTGTAACCCTGATGAAACTGTGACCTGGATATTCCTAGTATACTGTGGAAATAGCTGGCTTCGGTGGGGGACTGGGGGGAAACAACAAAGAAGGGAACATGAAACCTTCGGGGAGAGGTGGTAATGGAAAGGTAGAGTGCATCTGTGACTTCCTTGATAATATGGGAGATGGAAAAAGGTGTGCCATAGAAAAAATTAGCATTCCTAGCCTTCCATAAATCCCAGCAGATCACAGCATGAATCAGATGACATAGCAGTCTCTGCTATTCCAGTCAGGTCACTACAGTTCCAGAAATTGGAAAAAGTATCCACTGCTACCCTCCAAAAGTTACCCTTTTCCCTCTATATCCTTAACCCTCTGTTTCCATACCCTTCCCTCCCCACCACATCGAACCGAGTTCTTTCCACCCACCACATCTCTGATCCCAAGTTCCCCCTCTTCCCCCCATAACCCCGTGCATATTTCCCCCAAAAACAATGTCCCTCCCTTCACCATTTATGTAGGGCTTCAACCTCCCAATCCAGGTCGCCAACCAGATACCCCAATTTTATCGACACTCTACTCCACAAATTTTGTACCCGGGTCGTATCCGGCCCGCAATGTTCACAGGGGAGGGGGTAGCTAAGACGGCCGGCTGTTGCGCATAAAAGGTAACACCCATTGGTAGTTTCCAATGATTTCCCGGGTTTAATGGGTAGCTATATTTTGGTTGGTCTCCTTGCGTGTGAGTTTGTGTTGACTTTTCTGGTTAAACTATTGTGGGTGTTTTTTCATGCTCATACATGATATGCTTGCTTGTAATGTCATAGTTTTTGCCTACCCACGTGCCCCTACACGGATTTGTTGAAGTCGGTTGGATTTTCGTGAAAATCCGCGAAGGGCAGTGTTGGATTAATGTTTTGCTTGTGTTTCATTTACTAATAGAAGAGCTTCAATGGTGCCGCCGAGGAAGAAATTGTTTGCCTCCGGTGGTAGACAAACTGTTGCCTATGAATGTTTTACCCCTCCAAAGGATGCCAACTGTGACGACAATGGCGAGGAAGGGGCTGGAGCACAGAAATGTTGCTCGGGATCAGAGAATTCCGGAGACACGGAAGAAACTACGGTAAAAGAAGACATGAGTGGGAGCTTCGATAAGTTTGAGATTGGAGAGTATTACAAGCGCAGAGGTACAACCACGTGCAAGTCCGTGTTGCTTGCAAAACAAAAGAAGCCTCTTAAAATATTCTTCGATGATGACTTTGAACCCCTAGTTATGCGCAGTCGATGGTCGATGTATGATGGCTATGCCTTCCGCCGAAGAATCCGCTTCGGGACGTGGCATAATTGGAGATCAGTTCCAGGCCATGTGAAGACATTCTTGTAAGTGTGTTCTAATCCTCCATTGTTCATGTCAAGTTCGTTACATGTCGCACTAACAACATGTCTCCTTATCCTCCAGATCAGCTGGGATATACAAACGAAAATGACTTTCAATGAGATGAATAAGTTCCGCAATAAATGGACAATTTATGCAGGAGAAAAGTGGAGGAATTGGAAGACTAAGGTGGCGAACAAGTACATTGTGCTTAAAAAACTGGGCTCTTGCGCATGGAGAGACTATAGGTGGATGGACAAAAATAAGTGTTGTGGATCTCTCAACTCCCCGGTTGAATATGCATGTAAGTTATCCATGGGCGATCCATTTTTTTATCCGAGAAAATGTAATCTGTAGAGAGTGTGTACGAGTGTTCTCGCCAACTTTTGAATAAGATCTTCATGGCTATCTTTCTTATCTTGTCCATGCCGAGGGTATTGATCTCAAATGGTCTCTATTTATTATCATAGGAATGAAAAAGTAAAATACGCTTGGCTTCCCCCAAAACCCTAAACTATATTAATTGGACTAGAACAAACAATTATACAAATATATATATATATATATAAAGGGCTACCTTTCATTCCATCCATAGGGTGGCTTTGTATTCCTTTGGCACATTGTGACAATTATCATAACAGATGTCCCCCCGTGTACAATCAACTTTACCTACCCAACTTGACCACTTTGCACGGTATTCCGACAAACACCATCCTATTGCATTAAAAACCAATCGGGCCAATTCCTCCTTGTCATTCTCCTTTCCAATGTTCTACAATGCATTTTTGTTATTCTCGCTCTTCGTTCCCATCTTCTTCATCATCCTTATCCAACATTGTTTTCGTATTTCCATCATTGGAATTTAATGCATCATCACGACCCCTCTTCCTTGACATTTGACAACCACCCACTCTTTCAATTCAAGACATGGTCATTATTAATCCTCCTATTTCACTAACGCGAGCAAAAGTAAGAGAGCAACAACATGATATATTCATGTACATAAAAATAAACACCACATTCGTATTGAGACAAAAATAATGATTTATCACAAATGTAGAGTATTAATTTATAGAACATGATTATACATGCATAACATAGAGTAATCAATAATGCAAAAAAATATATATAGTAATCATTCACCTTAAACCCAAGTGGCATAGTTACTAGTGAGCAAAGAAGAATAAACCCTAGCCTCTACTAAAATTTGTAACCAAATATACATTTAAGGACAAACCCTAGTTTGGCACATTAATTTAAATTTTTAAAAAAACTCACCAAAGAGCCAACCCTAGCACAAGATAGATGAATTCATAATGCTTGCCCTTGTTTGTGTGAAGATTTTGTGGAGTAGAAGGTGAAGAATTTGTGGAGAAGAGTGTGGGTTTTGGAGGAGAGAAATGGAGGAAAACCTTCGCTTAACATTTCACGTTTATTACTCCATTTGAATTTTTTTAATGCTGAGGTATAAGCCCTCGCGTAGCTAAGTTCCGGAATTGGAACTTTGTCGGCCCCCTTTTTTGGGACCTGGCCATGTTACGGATCTGAAAGTTGTTTGGATCCTAACAATAAACTATTAGAACTCCTTCCAGTCCTTCTGGACTCGGAAGCTAGTTCGAGGTATAAAAAAACCCCAAATTGCTTCGAGTTTAACGCATTTCAAAAATTAGAGTAAAAGAACCTTATCATCAAATCAACCTTTAAACTTTCAAATGAATCATTTTTGGATCTTGAATCATGTCGAGTGAGGAGGAGGGGCAGGAAATTCATCTTCCCAGAGCCACACTCTATTTTTTGAGGTAGGAGCATCCGAGAGATTCTTCAACAACAAAGTGGAGAGGAGGTATGTCGATTTTCTACAAAATAGGAAATGTACAAATCCAAAAGTTGTGCGCAGTACCGATATGCATGATTTTTCACTAGGTTACATATTGCGTTATTTTAGAAATCAAGGTATTTGACTTGTGAGGAGAGTGTGCACACAGACGAGTTCTTCCAATTCTATGCTAACTTAGGTCAATGCTTCAAGAACGATGATTTGACCATTTTTAATAGAACACAAGTGGCGGTCACCAAATATATCATAAATGCAGTCTTAGGTCATTTTCTTACCACTGCTTTGAGTTTCAGGCATGAGAATCCCGAGGGTCCCCTAGAGATATATCATCAACAGCAATGGCCCGGCGTTACCAAAGCTCCCCCCTCTTTTCCATATAGAGATGGCTAGAAAATATTTCAGTAGGAGAGGTAGTTCGGCTGGTCAGGAAGATTCTTACTACGTAGGTGTCTAGACCGTTGAACAGAGACTAGTATACGAGTGGATTTGATTGAATGTCCTACCGTCCGATGGCTACGCCTGTGAGCTTACTATTGGGTATCTGATGCTATTTTGTTATGTGATGGAGGGGATCCTTATAAATTATAGGGTAAACAATTTTGTTCTACATGCTCAAAGTGGCAGTTGTTAAGAAGAAGGATCTACTTTATAGTGGACAGATCACTGTTGTGCTAAAGCAGTTTGGGATCCAACTAGTGGATGGACTATTGCGTTTGGATTATTATGACGAGAGCTGGTTTTGCACACAAGCAATTGGAAATGGGCGACGATAGGAAATGGTGACACAAGGAGCTCCCAGGCAACACCACCAAAGCTATTAAAAGGGCAAGGGATGCAAAGATAGACATGGCTGAATCATCTAAATATCATGAGTTTACCAAGTTTTCCCTGTATGTACAATTTATTTTTGTTCTTTGGTTGTAATTGATTGGTAGATTTTTGTCTATTTATTTGTCCAGGTGGGCAATCTGGTTGGAAGAGTACCGTTAGTAGGTACCTTTCCTGCATTTGAGGTGACGTTACTAAAGTCAACAAAGAATTGGCCCGAGTAGAGACCGGACAAGCAAAGCTGATTGAGGCCTCAAAGTTGAAATTGGCACTTGATGACGAACCAATGATGAACTTCGCTCCATATTTCTACGAGAGTGAGCCAGAAGAAGAAGGTGATTCCGGAGAAGACGCTGCTCGTGAAGATGTTGTGGAGGCAGAGAGTGATTCTCGGGAGACAGAAGTTGTGGAGGATGCTAATGCCGGTGAAGATGCCAGTGAGACCGTTGATCGAGAGGAGAGCTACCCTGGATTGGCTAAGATGTTTTCTTAATGGCGATTAGTCACTTGAGTGTTTTGAATTAACTTGAATTGCATATTACCGTTTTGAGATAAATTCCTATGTTCGGAATGATGTTAGTACTTCTATTACCCTAACTATGTTTTATTTTGAAGAATTAAGAACTCATCTACAAGATTTTTGATGGTTTACTACTCAATGTCATGAGCTCACCAATATTTTCAATTTGTATATGAAATTCTCTGTATTACATTGTCATCGTTTGTAAAAATGTGTTGCCTATGAGGATTCAGTTTTACTTCAATTCACGAACATCTTCCGAGTTTGAAAGTAGCTCTGATCTTCCAAAATTTTGGGTCAAATTGGGTTCTTAACTCATAATTGAATCTTGCATAACTGCCTAATTGAAGTACCAATGCTTATGAGTTCAAGCACAAATTCTGGCCTGAACCTGTTGACATCTAGTTGATTGCTTACACCTTCTGAACTTGAAAATGAGATTCTGAGATTAATTCCATTTTACAAAGTCAACTTGATGGTTGAGCTCTCGTTTAGGTTTTGTTGCTGAAATTCAATTCCTCACTCGGAATTTGATTTTTGGCTCTTCACATTTTAAGATTGGCGAGCTTCCGAACTCATAAATGGACATCCGGTTGTTACTTTTTTTTGCACAAATATCTTCTGGACTTGGAGTAATATATTCCAGTCTTCAGCATCATAGGCCAGACAGAACTTTCAGCCTCGGAAGAATGGTTTCGAGTTCAGTTCCATTTTTCGGAGTCAACCTGATAGTTGAGCTCTCCTTTAGGTTTCGTTGCTAAAATTCAATTCCTCACTCGGAATTTGAATTTTGGCTCTTCAAATTTGGGGCACGAAGGACTTCTGGACTCGTAGTACTATATTCCGGTCTGTATTCACGTAAGCCAGATAGACCTTCCGACTCAAAAGAATGGTTTTGAGTTCAGGCATACTTTTTGGCCTAAACCTGGTCGAGGAGGGAAAGGGAAATAGAAAGAGGGTAGCTTGAGGCTCTTGAAAACCACAAATGATGAGAGGTTTGTCTGCACCCAAGCACAAGAAAGGTACGATTCTTTAAGCCAAACTGGGAAATTGCTAGATTGCTATGTTATAGATTTTAATGTCTAGCATAGGTTTAGAGGATCCTATGCAATGCTTCAATGGCCAGAATGTCCTTAAGTTGCTAACATTAAACAAAACTTCCCACTTTTACAAAGTATGTCAATTTTATTGATATATATGTGAGGTAGAGGGGGGGTGCTTACCAAACAAGGGTAAATGGCTACACCATAGATCTCATCCCCTGGATTATTAACCAAATTTTGATGGCCCGTTAGATGACGTAACTCTAACTACCAATATGTTGGTCTCATAGCATGTAGCCATAGATACTTATCAAGCAACCCCGCCAACTTGGAAACCAAAAAGTTTTAATTTGAAAAGGTTAATTATAAATCAGCGTATTATGTTGGAAATGATTGCTAGGACTATCGTACCCACCTTTGGCCATGTTATGCGACATTGATGATGTTTTATTACTTCATTGAGGGGAGGAAAATTAATCTGGGAACTACGATATTCAAACATATGGTATGGGTGGCATCAGCTAAAAGGGCGATCAAGAGCCTTTCTTATAGGAACTTGATCACTTTGATTCTAAAATGTGTTCTAGGGTTGGAGTTGCATGGGGAGAAGAGATTGTGCAAGTGGTTAGACAAAAAACACTTCACGAATAAAAAGTGGGTATTAATTGATCACAAATGGGCGAAGAAGACACATGACGTGAAAGAGTCCAACAAGAGGCCAAGACTTGAACCAGGTAAGTTTTAAGTTGTTCACATTAAATGTTATGAAATTCAACCGTATTTTTGTAATGCTAAAAATTTCTCGTTGTTAACAAATTCCAGAGGAACCCGACTTGCAGTTCATGAAAGGCTTCAAAGCATGCTACAAATGGGTTTGAGGGGAACTTTCTTAGATGCGGAAAAGGATATGGCATTTGGAGCAGTCAGCGTGATTTGAAAACCCATTTGGATCTACATTGGGATCCCAGGGGGCCGCATGGACTTAAGTTTGATGTTTAATTTTTTTGACTGCCTTGAAGACTACTGACTTTTGTGATGAATATTTTTTGTGACTCTTTTTATATTTGATATTTGGGATGAATACTTGTTATGACTATTTGTGATTAATATTTATGTTGACTATTGTGTTAAATATGTGACTATTTTGGTTTGTAGACACACAATATGTGTTGTACCTTTTTACTGTATTTGATTTTCTTGTTCGATATTTATGATGACTATTTTTTTAAGTATAAAAATTGTGAGCTCATAACATGGAATAGTTTTACCATAACTCAAGAGGAGGTTCCGGAACTGGAACCTCCTCCACCCGTTATGATTACAACAACACAACAACAAATTACCCTAAAATACCAATCCCTAGTTTTTTTTCATCCTCTTTCCAATATTTTTCTTCTTCCGTCTCCTCTTCTTGATCTTTCCTCGAGTGTCAACCCAAACATCTTCATCATGATCAATACGCCTTAAATGACCATGTAAACTCCGATTATCCTTCGCAAGTGTGACACCAATGGATCCATTCTCTGTGTACTAACCAAAGCCAATTATATCCTCGCCTTCATAATTTTCAACAAAAGCTTGCTTGCCCTCAACAACTATCTCCCAACGATTGTCAACAGGTCTTTCACATAGAATACTTGATGATCCTATGATGCCAATATGAACGAATCTTCTTTCCAAGCATCTCGGCTACGATCCATAAGGGTGAATCCAAATTCCTCTGTACGTCGACCGTTATTAACATCAACCCATTGGCATTTAAAAATGGGAACTTTTACAGTCACAAAATCAAGCTCCCAAATTTCAATAATGGTACCAAAGTAACACGATTGCATGTCCATAGGATTCTCGTCGCTTGCACTCGCAATGTGAAGGGCCTCGAATACAAGTGTCACCTCACTATTTTGGGATACCCCCTTGTCATCCATTTCTTTTGTACCGAATGTGTACCCATTAATGTCATAACCTCCGTACGACAATACAGTGCCCAGTGATCTATGAGCCAACCATTTTCACAATACGCTGATGATCACTGATTTCTACATGACCTCGTAGCAATGAAGCAAAGGTGCTTGTATGTTGTTGTAGAACACGCCCTTTATTGAACTTATGATGCATAACTATTATCTCATATATGTGGATCTCGATATATCGAACAACATCTACATGGTTCCAAAGTACATAAAGGTGAGCTACACATAAATCTTCCGCACTAGGGTTCATTAGTTTTCCCTGTCTCAAACCTTTCCCAAGTAATCGCCCTCTATGTCGAGCATTTGGAACACCCACGGACTCAACATCCTTCAAAATATCGGTACAAAACTCTATCACCTCTTCAGCCCCATAATGTTGCACAATACTTGCATCCGGTCTTTAAAGATTCTTCACAAAATGTTTAAAGATTTGCATATACCTCTTAAAAGAGTACCTCCACCTCCCATCGAACCACTTTTTTCCAAATGCCATGAATGGCACTCAGGAAGAAACTACCGATGCCCCTGATATATGGTTTTACAACCGTGCTTTAATTGACAAAAATAAGTATTATGTTCACTAAAAGGACAAGTGAAATGTCCTTTCACAGAGTACCTACATAAATTTGCATATGCTGGAAAATCATTAATGGTGCAAAACTACAAAGCCTTCAATTCAAAATAATCTACCTCATAACCATCGTATGTTTCTAACACTTTTGTTGAACAACGTCATCAAATCATCGACCAAAGGAGCAAGGTAGACATCTATATCATTTTTGGGTTGCTTGGGTCCGGAAACCATCGAAGACAACAAAATGTACTTTTTCTTCATTGTCAACCACAAGGAGAGATTATAGATCAAAACCATGACGAGCCTTGAGTTGTGTGTGCTACTCATCTTTCCAAATAGATTCATTTCTATGGTAGACAGACCAAGCTTCAAATGATGGGGCTCCGCCCCAAACTCAGGGTACAAAGTGTCAAGCTTCGTCCACTGCTCCGACGTATGCCGATCACGTCATGTACCAGATGATCTCTTTCTGCATGCCATCGCCACAACTTTGCATCTTCTTTTAAGTGAATAACATTTTCAACTGTGGAATAATAGGAAGATACCATGGCACTTTGGTCGGGATCCTTTTTTCCAGTTTGAAGCAACTTCCTCACCAACAGCAATTCCGACCCACTTTAACTTATACCATTACTCACCACAAAACCTACACTGGTATCGGTCCTCATCCTCCAGCTCTCTATGCAACATACAATCGTTGGGACAAGAATGTATTTTTTTCAATTCCATTCCCATAGGAAGAAGAATCCTTTTGCAGCATACAAATGGTCGGGAAAATTGTTACCCTCCGGAAGCAATTCCCTTATTAGTTCCAGAGTCGTAGTCATCCCTTTGTCAGTCCACCCAAATTTTGCTTTCAAATTCATTATTAGCTAAGCTGCACTCAAAACTGAATGTTTTGAACCATTATACAAAGCCATCATAATGTCATTGTGCAAAGCTTCTAGCACTTCGGGTTTCCCATGGAATTCTCTAGCATTGTCCTCCACCATCACATCAAACACTGCATTGTCAGCCTCAGCGTGCCACACCCACAATGTGTAACTAGTTTGAAACCCTCGCATGATGAGATGTTCACGCATCCTCTTTCTACTCATCTACGCATCATTCTTACAATCTTTACATGGACAAAGTGCTCGCACCACCCCATTCTTGGATGCATGCTCAAACGCTACAAAAAGAAAGGATTCTACCAAAGGGATATAATCGGGTGATTTTCCCAAATCTTTACTAATCAATTCAATTCGATCCATCTAAAAACATATAATAAAGTAAGATGATCAACCACATAACCATCATAAAACATAGCACAACACATTGTTTCCCAACACAAATCCAACCAAATCATAGGAATTTGAAATAACAATACTTAATATAACTTCCAAAAGAAATTCAAATATCTACCAATCGCACATATATCACACAATCGAGGATGAATTACATGCTTTTGATCCTCCCCAATGGATTCTACAATAGTTTTTCAACAGCCCATATACATTTATTAGGGTCAAATGATAATAGTTTTTCAAAATGAAATGACCTAGAAAACATTTAATAAATGCCCTGACGGCCTTGTTTCTAAACCAGTACCAGTTTCCCATCCTACGTTGTCCGAACCAAATTGGTTACGCCCTCGCAAAATTGTCCAATTTACACTTTCGGAACCATAAATGTATTCAGTCATTCTACACATAAGATCGGAAAACCTTCTGATATCAAAAAAAAACTTCCCCTACTTCCGAACTCAAAAATCATGCAATAGAAGGCGGTTAGGCATAACCCCCTTTAATTGGTTACAATTAAAGGCAGTTTATAAAATAACCGCCTTCCTTTCTTTCCATTCAAAGGCAGTTATTATATAACTGCCTTCTAACTTCTTTAAACCTCCTTTAAAAGAAATGTGGATCCTTATGTTGCAACTTTTGAGTTCAGAAGCTTTCTACCAAGGGAGTTCCGACATAACCGCATTTGAAGAGTATCTTTAATCAAACAGCCTCCACTAGTGTATGAAGAATAATATCTAATAGTCAATGAAAACTACATATACATTCTGAATATCTTTAAGTATTCTGCTGGTAGATTTGTCCAATACAAGTTCCCTACTTGCTTCCATGCACTTGATTCATAAAATCCCACATCCTTCAACCCATGAAACAACATTGTGAATCAACTTGAAAACTAGTATTCTTTATTCATTAGTGCCCATTGTGAATGACCTGGACTAGGGACATAATCCTCTTACACTCCAGTTCACTCATTAGGGATCAATTTATTATCCAAGACATATTTTTGATGACCTATTTGAAAATGTAAATTTATTTTGGGATTTCATTTGACACTAAACAAAGTTAAATGAACATGAAATTATAATTTCATAATAAGATAAATGGTTCAATCTCCAATGTCCAAAATATCGAACCTGTGATAACTAGAACATTATAGAAATCACAGCCACTATACAAAGTGCTTAATTCCTATTGAAAATGCATGAGCCCTAGGCTCAATCTGTGGAAGAGGTTTATATTGTGGATCAAAAACATTTCCAGCCATTCTTACCTTGCATATAGTAACTTCACAATTTTTTACATACTCTCAAAATATGTGAAATTTCCAAAGTATTGGACTCACAGTGTTCCCTTGGCTCATTTTTCTTAAGTGATGACTCTACTGCTAGCTTAATACATGACCAATGAGTTAGCTAAGGTAAGGAGCATATCAACTATGGTGATGAAGTGTCTAGTTCAAACAATTTCCTTTGTGGCTTCCAAAGTAGCATTGTACTCAATTTCAATTAACATTTTTCACAACCAACTCTTTTCCTCATATACCCATAAATTTATCTCTAGTTCTTTTCATCCATTATTAAATTTTTGTTCGCCACACATCAGTGAGCCTAACCTTGGTTTGATTATACATCTATTCATTGTACTTTGAGCACGTGCAGTATTATGGTGAGTACATATCATAGCACATATGATAAATCCTAATGTTGATGCATGCATAAGAAATCATATTCATTCTCTTTTGCTCATCAGGTTTTGATAGACACCGAGTCTTGCTAAGAGTCATGCCATGAATCATGGGTATATAATCTCTTATAGTCATTAACATTGAACTTATCAAACTCGTTACCTAATAAGTGTTTTGACTAAGGTCAACAATCCTCTTTGCTCTACCTACATAAACCTTGATGCCCAAGATGTTCTACCTCTCCTTAGTTATTTATTGAAAAGCACTTTCCAAACCAAGTTTTATGGTCTCTAACTTTTGGATGTCGTTTCCAATAAGCAAAAATTTTCATTGACACAGAGTACATGGAATTAAATCTTTTTCCCACTGACCTTCTTGTATGTACAATATTTTAAAACTTTTTTTGAATGCCAATCTCATTGGTTCTTCATCGAAATGTATGTTCCAACTCATTGATACTTTATTTAATCCATAAATAGACCACTGAAACTCGCATACTTTGTCAGCATTATTTTGACCTATAAAACCCTTAGATTATGTCAAGTACATCTTCTTCCAAAATCCAATTAGGATGACGATTATGACCTCCCTTTACCGGATCTCAAAATTATAATGAGGTGCAACTTCTAGGAGAATCCGATTAGACATAGGCATTGCAACTGGAGATAGGTCTCATCACAATTCATCACGTTGATTTGTTTAGCATTTGACTACTAGTCTAGCCTTGAAAATATAAATGTCTTACTTCATCATGAAGACTCGTTTGTTTTATCTAAATTTTAACCTTTCAGTAATTCAAAAAAATTCCAAACTTTGTTTTCATACATAGAAATCATTCTGAATTACATGGCCTTGGGCCATTTTATAAATTTAGGACTTGTCAAAAATTTAATTTTAAGTCATAGATTCATCGCCTACTATATTTATGATTTCATAGTTTCAGTCACAAGAATATACATGTACCGTTTGTCCGAAATCTTTACTTTTTTTTTACCTAGCTTGGTCATTAGCATATGATGAAACATTATGCTAGTTATTTTTTTATACTCACCTCTACTTATTGGTGTAGTTATAAGTACACATAAATTTCCTCTTCCACTTCAATTGATTATAATATACATGGTTCGACCGCTATGCGAACATACCTGTCACGAGTCATCCTTTGAATTAGAGATTATTTTGATCCAATTAGTGCTAGAATGCACGACCCCCCCCCCCCAATAAAAAAGTCACATGTAGATCTAGACATCCTGCTTCCTCATCAGCAGGCACATACTGTGTCCCAGCTGGATGTTCTTCTTCATTTTCTTTTGCAAACATCGCCTCAGTATCTTAATCCAATCTCTTTTCTGCAAGTAAAAATAAAAACATCAACAAACATTTGAAAACAAAAAAATAAAAAAGTTTAAGACTAAAATCAACACTTATATACATACCACTTACTAGTTGCTCTTTCTCAAGCTGTTCTGGATTAACTTTGGTAGCAGAAACACCTGCCTCGCCAGCATCAACACCGGAAGCTGGTTCCAACATTTTTATAAACAAAGAGCAAACAATAATTTCATAATGCCTTAAATTGAAATTTTCAACATTAACAAAAAACATTTTAAAATATTGAATTATGCAAATAGTTATTTAAGCTTCCCATTTTGCAGGGCCTCGAGTCATACTTTTTGTGCGCCTCCGCACAAATGGTTTCCTAACACCAGTGGGAATCGTCACAACGGGCTCTTCTTCTTCACCGTCTTCTGTAAACATCGCCTCAATCTCTTCGTCCAGTAAACTTTCTGCAAGTAAAAAGCACAAACATCAATAAAAATTTGAAAACAAAAACAAGGGAAAATGTAAGAATAAAATCAACACTTATATGCATACCCCTTTCCAGCAACTCTTTCTCAAGTTGTTCTGAATCAACTTTGGTAGCAGAGAAACATTCCTCACCACCATCAGCACCGGAAGCTGGTTTAAACATTTTCATAATCAAAGAACATACAGTAAGTTCACATCGCCTTGAACGTGAAAATTTCAACAACAAAAAACATTATAAAAAATATTGAACTAAGAAAATAATTAATTACTTACCTGTGGGAAAAGCTAACCATTTTGTAAGGCCTCCAGCCATACTTTTTGTGCGCCTCCTCAAAACTGGTTCCTTATCAGCAATAGGAACTGTTGCAACATGCACTTCTTCTTCATCGTCTTCTGCAAACATCATCTCAATCTCTTCATCTAGTATCCTTTCTGCAAGTCAAAAGCAAAAATATCAATAAAAATATGAAAAATAAAAAACTTTGGAAAATGTAAGACTAAAATCATCACTTATATGCATACCACTTCTTAATGGCTCTTTTTTAAGCTGTTCGGGATCAATTTTGGCAACAGAGACGCCTTCCTCACCAGCATAAACACCAGAAGCTGGTTTTTAATATTTTTTATTAATAAAGAACATACAATGAGTTCATATTGAATTATGCAAATAATTATTTACTTACCTGCAAGAAAAGCTAACCATTTTGCAGGGCCTTCAGCCGTACTTTTTGTGTGCCTCCCCACAATTGGTTCCTTAAAAGAAATAGGAACTGTCAAAACATGCTTTTCTTCTTGATCATCTTCTTCAAACATCACCTCAATCTTTTCATCTAGTATCCTTTCTACATGTCAAAGAAAACATCAATAAAATATTTAAAACAAAAAAAACATGTGAAAATGTAAGACTAAATCAAAACTTATAAACATACTTCTTTTCAACTGATCTTTCTCAAGTTGTTCCCGATCAACTTTGGCAGCAGAGACGCCTTGCTCACCAGCATTAACATCAGAAGCTAGTTTTGAACATTTTTACAAATCGAATAATATACAATTATGCAAATATTTATTTACTTACCTGCGAGATAAACTGCCCATTTTGCAGGGCCTCCAGCAATACTTTTTGTGTGCCTCTGCATAACTGGTTCCTTAACAACAATAGGAACTGTCACAGTATGCTCTCTTTCTTCATTGTCTTTTGCAGTCATCGTCTCAATCTCTTCGTCCGGTATGTTTTCTGCAAGTCAAAAGTAAAAACATCAATAAAAATCTGAAAACATAAAATATGGGGAAAATTAAAACTAAAATAAACACTTATATACATACCCTTTTCCAGCCGCTCTTTCTCAATTTGTTCCGAGTCAACTTTTGCAGCAAAGACACCTTCTTCACCAGCATCAACACTAGAAGCTGGTTTTTGAATATTTTTATTAATAAAAAACATAAAGTAAGTTCATATCGAATTATGAAATTAGTTATTTACTTACCTGCAAGAAAATCTTCCCATTTTGCAGGGCCTCTAGTCGTACTTTTTAAGCTCCTCCACACAACTGGTTCTCTAACACCAATAGGAACTGTCACAACGGGCACTTCTTCTTCATCGTCTTTTGCACATATCTCCTTAATTTCTTCATCTAGTATACTTTCTGCAAGTAAATAGTACAAATATCAATAAAAATATGGAAAACAAACATGGGGAAATGTAAGAAATCAACACTTATATGCATACCCATTTCCGGAAACTCTTTTTCAAGCTTTCCCGGATTAACTTTGGCAGCGGATATGCCTTCCTTACCAACATAAGAACTAGAAGCTGGATTATAAGATTTATAAACAAAGAACATATAGTAAGGTCACATCACCTTAAAAATGAAAATTACAACATCTACCAAAAGCAATGTAAAATTACTGAACTATATTATTAATTGATTACTTACCTGCGAGAAAAGCCAAACATTTTACAGGGCCTCCAGCCGTACTTTTTGTGTCCCTTCCAACAATTGGTTCCTTAATAACGATAGGAAATGTTGCAACATGCTTTTGTTCTTCACCATATTCTGCAAACATCACCTCAATCTCTTCATCCAGTTGCCTTTCTGCAGGTCAAATTAAAAAAAAACATCAATAAAATTATAAAAACAAAAAACATGGGAAAATGTAAGAAAAAAATTGAAACTTATATACTTACCCCTTTCCAGCTGCTCTTTCTCAAGCTGTTCCGGATCAACTTTGGTAGCAAAGACACCTTCCTCACCTGCGCTAACACCAGAAGCTGGTTTTGAATATTTTTATTAATAAAGAACATATTGTAAGTTCATATTGAATTATGAAAATAGTTATTTACTTACCTGCGAGAAAAGCTTCCCATTTTGTAGGTCCTCCAACCGTACTTTTTAAAGGCTTCCACACAACTAGTTCCTTAAAAACAATAGGAACTGTAACAGAATGCTCTTTTTCTTCATCTTCTTCTGCACATATCACCTTAATCTCTTCATTTAGTATATTTTCTGGAAGTAGAAAGTACTGATATCAATAAAAATATGGAAAAAAAACATGGAGAAATGTAAGCAATCAACACTCATATGCATACCCCTTTCTAGCAACTTTTTTTCAAGTTGTTCAGGATCAACTTTGGTAGGAGAGACACCTTCCTCTCCAACATCAGCTTCGAAAGCTGGATTATATATTTTTATAAACAAAGAACATACAATAAGTTCACATCGCCTCGAAATATAAAATTCCAACATCATCCAAAAGATATATAAAAATATTGAACTATATTAATAATTAATTACTTACCTGCGATAAAATCTAACCATTTTAAAGGGCCTTTAGTCATACTTTTTGTGCGCCTCCCAATAATTGTTTCCTCAACACCAACAGGAACTGTCGCAACATGTTTTTCTTCTTTACCGTCTTCTACAAACATCGCCCCAATCTCTTCATCTAGTTGCCTTTCTGCAAATCAAAAACAAAAACATCAATAAAATACTAAAAACAAAAAACATGGGAAAATGTAAGAAAAAATCAACACTTATATAAATACCCCTTTCCAGCCACTCTTTCTCAAGTTGTTCTTGTTCAACTTTGGCAGCAAAGACACCTTCCTCACCAGTATCAACACAAGAAGCTGGTTTTGAATATTTTTATTAATGAAGAACATATTGTAAGTTCATACTGAATTATGAAAATAGTTATTTACTTACCTCTGAGAAAAGATTCCCATTTTGCAGAGCCTCCAGCCATTCTTTTTGTGTGCCTCTGTACAATTGGTTTCTTAACAGCAATAAGAGCTGTCACAACAGGCTCTTTTTCTTCACCGTCTTCTATAGACATCGCCTCAATCTCTTCATCCAGTATACTATCTGCAAGTAACATCACAAACATCAATGAAAATATAGAAAAAACATTAGAAAATGTAAGACTAAAATCAGCACTTATATGCATACCCCTTTCCAATAGCTCTTTTTCAAGATGTTCCTGATTAACTTTGGCAGCAGAGACGCCTTCCTCACCAACATCAGTGCCAGAAGCTAGATTAAATATTATTATAAACAAAGA
The DNA here is from genome assembly GCA_037428765.1 of Rubia yunnanensis. NCBI lineage: Eukaryota > Viridiplantae > Streptophyta > Magnoliopsida > Gentianales > Rubiaceae > Rubia > Rubia yunnanensis. The sequence continues at coordinate 24,360,905 of CM075065.1, forward strand.
ACATACAGTAAGTTCACATCGCCTTGAAAATGAAAATTTCAACATTAACCAAAAGCAATGTAAAAAATATTGGATTATGAAAATAATTAATTACTTACCTGCAAGAAAAGCTAACCATTTTACAGGCCCTCCAGCCGTACTTTTTGTGCGCCTACGCATAGCTGGTTCTTTTATAGCAATAGGAACGGTCACAACATGCTCTTCTTCTTCATTGTCTTCCGCAAACATCGCCTCAATTTTTTCATCCAGTATCCTTTCTGCAAGTAAAAAGCAAAAACATCAATAAAAAAATGAAAACAAAAACATCGGAAAATGTATACTAAATTCAACACTTATATACATACCCATTTCCAGCCGCTCTTTCTCAATCTGTTCTGGATCAGCTTTGGCCGCAAATGCGCCTTTCTCACCAACATCAACACCAGAAGCTGGTTTAAATACATTTATAAACAAGGAACGTACAGTAAGTTCATAACGCCTTGACATTGAAACTTTCAACATCAACAAAAGTCATTATAAAAATATTGAATTATGCATTACTTACCTGCGAGAAAAGCTAACCATTTTACAGGGCCTCCAGCCGTACTTTTTGTGCGCCTCTGCCTAGCCGGTTCCTTTACAGCAATAGGAACTTGAGTCCCACGAAGCTCATCTTCTGAAATACTCTCTATTCTATTCACATCGACTGCTTTGCTCGGTGAAGGACTGGGAATCATAGGGTTTCCCCTCTGGCTACGCATCGTGGCAAGACTACTGCTGCACAACAACTGCCTACTTTAATTAGCTGCAATATATAACTTGAGTAATAAATGTCAACAGCTTTATAAATAAATATAAGCAACACACTTGGGCAAAAAAACATTTACAATCCCAATATATATGTAACTAATAACTCATAAACTATACACATAACCTCATCAAATAAAATCAATATCATAAGAAAAGGTGAACCTCTGCTAATATAAACACAACTTCAACACACACTAAATGAACATAAATGTATTATCACATACACATAAACAACAACAAAAAGAAGATAGAACATCAACATAAAATTGGAAAGCCAAAAATCTATGCACCTAAAATTAAACATTGATCGAATATCCGGGAAATAGCAATACATTACAACTGAAAAGAAAATAAACTATTCCCTCCGTCCCAATTCAAGTTGCACGGAATTTTTTTCACGCTCATCAAGAAACTTGTCTAACCGTTAATATGTTTAACTATGTATAATACTGGCAAACAAAAAGTTACTATTGAGAAACTATTTTTTACAACGAATCCAATAATATCATTTACGATAATTTTATTACTCATATATTTACTCAAATATGATGTCAAAGTTTGATAGTAAATAGTATCAAATAGCAGAGTGTGAAGATTGAATTGGAACATAGCGAGTATTAGACTTAATAAACTTCAACATTAAAAAATGTGAGTATATAAAAGGTATTGAAGGAGCTTTAAAGCGGTTTACAGAAGTTGAACGGTTTGGAAATTTTAAAAGGAGAAGATGAAACGAGTGAAAATGGAAACATAAAATATGAAAAAAAAAGTTTTCATAATATGACCAAATTTTTGGTTGATTGCAAGCTAAGTCCCCTGTCTGTTTCCATTTTTTTTAAAAACCCCACACAAATTAAAAGTTTTGTTAATTACATAATGACTCAATCTAACTGTTAATCGGTTTAAATAAAACTTTGTGTTGAAATAAAAGGCTCAAAGTATCAATTTAATTAATGATATTTTGTAAGTATTTTTTTTAATTAATGAGAAAATTCTATTTTTAATAAACGGTCAATATAATTCAAGGGTTGTATTAAATACGTTTGACAATTTCAGAAGTAACTAAATGTATTTCATAATTCTAACCTATGAAATTCAAAAATTCAAAGTATCTAATTCTACCAATGAGATTTTGTGAATTTATCAAAAGGCATAAAAATTGTATCTTGTAAGGAAACATAAAGAAACAAAAAGTTCCGTCTCCGGCAATTTTTGCCAGATTTTCTAGTTTTTTCGATCTCGGAGAGTTTTTACGTTGAACTTGTTCCAGCCTATGCCATTTTACTTTCCTTTTTATTAAAAAAAATGCTTCAAATATTTTATTTGGCACTTTGTTTACTTAATGTTGATATTGTTTGCTTGTATCGCTGGTCAATTTATTTGGCCCAATGTTTACTTGATGTTGTTAAAAAATTATTTAACCTAACTTCTGATTCTAATTTTAAAACATCAGTTTTAAATTCTAGAAAATAAAATAAAATTATTTAAAACATCAGACTAAAATAGTAAATAAAAATTATATTAAAATAGTTACGGATCAAAATAAAAATACCAAAAATACACATTTAATCATAATAGTTAAATATCAAATAAACATTAAATTATAATATTAAAACATCAAACAAAACACTATACATATAAAATAAAACTATCTAAACATCGAATGACATAATATTAAAAATACACATCAAATTAGAATGGTTAAACATTTAATAAATTCAGTAAAAATACATATTAAAATTGATAATTTTAATTTAATATCAAATAAAAATATTAAAAAATACAAATCGAATTAGAATAGTGAAAAATAAAATAAATTATAATAATAACATTTCAAATTTTAATACTCCCTCCGTCCCAGCCATTTATGCACAGAATCTTTTCACGGTCTCCAATAAAAATATTTGACTGTAAATATGTGTAGCTACGGACTATAATGGCACACAAAAATTTGATATTTAGAAACTACATGTTACGACGAATCTATAACCTTATCTCATACGATATAGTTATTGTTCATATACTTATTCAAATATATGGTCAAAGTTCAGTATCTTTCACTAAAAAAAGATTCTGTGCAGAATAGGTTGGGACGGGGGAAGTGGTAGAATGTCAAAAATATTTTTTTAGTATTGCATCTAATACCTTTTATATTTTATTATTCTAATTAAACTCACTTTTTCCATAAGCATATGCAAAGACAATCTTTCCCAAAACTTTACCTAAAACATCAAGGAATATATTCAGTAAAAGTATAAGAAAAAAGAAACACTAAAATGAAATTCAAAACGACATATTAACAAACTAACACATCAGTTAAAATTAAAAATATAAGTTTAAAATAAAAATTAAGATAGTAAAAACTATCACTAACTAATAGCTAATGTCAACAAGTCACAAATTTAACCTATAAACAAAATATTTTATATTTTTTTTTTTTTTTAAATAACCATCATAGATGGGGGAATTTTTATTAGCCTTCCCAAGCCGTAATAAAAAGCAAATAAAGAAGCCAAAAAGGCTAAGTAGCTATACAAACTGAGCGGATTGCTCTTGAAGCAACCATTAATTGCTTCCAAAAGAATAAAACTAGAGTATAAGGATGCTAAAGACTAGACTCTCGAACTTGTTAGTGAATCAACATAGAGACACAGATCAGTCAGAGAGATAGCCTCTAAGTGTAGCATGATCGAAAAAATTGACAACAGTAGCCGATGTAGTAGAGGATGAAGAATGACTGAGCAGGTTGGTAGAGAAAAAAGGATAAAAGCTGAGGTGAGCTTTGTCATTCCAAAGCTTGTGACCTGGAGATCTTGAAGGCCGTAAATAATCTGCTGAACCGAGAAGGAATCAGTAGTGCGTCCGAGACATGAAAACCTGCAAGCAAGATTAAGAATGAGTAGCATCCGAACTATAATCGTATGTCAGGGATGCCAGCTTGATCTAGTCTAATTAGACCCCTAGCCAAGTTCGGAAGTTCAGATAAAACATGAAAGGATGAATCACATTGTTCTTGTAAACATAGTTTAGCCAAGGAATGAGCCACAAGGTTAGCCTGTCTGTATATATGAACCAAATTGATGTCATGTAGAGATTGATGGATCTCATCGGCTAATGAAAAACATCTCCAGTGAGAACGAAGTGGATTAGTAGAGAAGAGAACCGCAGAAAGACAATCCGATTCCAACTGAAGGGGGCCAGATAAATGCTGTGCAATCTGAATGGCAAACCTAATAGCTTTTAATTCAGCTTCTAGAGGTGAAAGAGCTACCGTAAATAGAGTGTAAGCTCCCACGAGGTCCCCTATAATGTCTCTAATGATGACTCCAATCCCACACTTCTCCATGTTACATGACCAGGAGGCATCGACATTAATCTTAAAACCTGTTGAAGGTTTAGACCAAGCAATTTTCCAAATTTTTGGCTTTGGTGGACGTTTAAGGAGTGGTAGAAAGGAATGATCAGCAATACTCACATCTATAGGAGATGATATATGAACAGGATTTGCACTAAATGAGAAAAAAATCTGATCTCTAATAAGCTGAAGCACTAAGGTGGTGGAAGGCTTAGTAGATTCAAATAAGTATCTATTTCTCATCTTCCAAATATTCCAGAATGTGTAGATGGCAGCAGTGTGGATCATAGTAGCATGTAAGGGGGTTAGAGCTGGTAAAGTCAAATAGTATGAAATTCTTTCCCAAACAGAGGGGAATGTTCTATCATGAATACCCATAAACTGATGAATGACTTTCCAAACTGAAAGAGAGAAATGGCACGAATTGAAAACATGATCCAAAGAATCCTCATGATTATTGCACATACAGCATATAGAAGCCAGACTAAATCTCAGTTTCCTGATTATGTTATCAAAAGGCAGCAGAGAATTGATGACTTTCCACATAAAAACAGATATTTTTTTCTCAAACCTGGGATTCCAAAGGATTTTTGCAGAGAAGAACAAACCTGATTGGTTACTTAGCATCTTATATGTGTCTTTGAAGGAGAAGTTTCCAGAGATACCTGGTTTCCAAATTAGTCTATCAGCTCTGTGAGGGGAGAGTTTTGAATCCTGCAAAAGATTAATAATGTAAGATGGCAGAAATGGCTCAATTTTTCTCATAAGAGCAGCTTTGTTAGATATGAATTGGGAAACTGAACATTCAGCATCAATATCAACCATATTTTGGTCACACACATCAATTAGTGCACCTACATCCAACCAGTTTGAGGTCCAAAAATTACAGTCACCTCTCCCTATGATGACTGTAACATTAGTCTGAGCCCAATTATTAACTGAACAAATTCTCCTCCAATTAGGAGAAGACCTGTAGGATTGAGGGAGGGCAGCCATTAGGTGAGTCCAGAGGGCATCACCTATTTGATACTTCCACCACAATTTAACCGAGCATGTCTTAATTATTGTACTGATCGACCTGAAGCCTAAGCCATTCTGATCAGTTGGGAGACATAAATCAGACCACTTTTTCCATGATCTCTTAGCTTAAAATATATTTTATATTAAAAGATTAGATTTTAATTTCAAAAACGTTATTTTAGTGAAATCAAAATTCTAAAAAATACATTTAAGATTTGATTGAAACATCAAGTACTGAAACTGTAACATCAAATATGATAGTTAAAAGGCGCACATTGTGCGAAAATAGGAAAAAATGGACCTACAAATTTCTCCTACTAAATTTCTTGACCGGCGGTCATGTAACCCGGAATTATTAATCCCTAGCCCAACATCCCCAAAAGATGATATTCGCATCTAGATCCCTCCTTATTTCCCAAAGTTTTTATAAATTCTACTTGGAAACTCATCCCAGTATAATTCTTGTGAAATTGAACATTGGTTTCACTCCGAAACGATCTCGTATAAAAATTTATCGTGAAAATACTTATTTTTCGTAGATCTAACGTTATTATAAAATCGAAAGGTTCAAAGTATCTAATTGAATAACCTAAAATAAAAATCATGCTAAACGAGTCAAATGAATAATTTATCATTAGAAATTAATTGCACCACTGAATCATCCCAACTGATTCGATCCATTCCAGATTCTAGATGTAAGATTAGAATAACGAAATGAAAAGGAGTTGAAAAAACCATAGAATCGAAAGTAACCTTAACATTAATTTAAAGGACTTACAAAAGTTGAGCAGATATAACCCTGTCACAAGTTGCAGCCGGCGAAAGAAATTAACATGACAGATTTTGGAGCGAGTCGGCAGCGGCGTATATATCTGTTGAACTGTGGGTGTGGGGATTTATATTTGAGAATGATATGTTTATTAGTAGCGTTGTTTTCTGATTTATTTCGGTTATTTATAACTATGTGCTTGGATTGTATTAGCCGTTTATGGTAAGTGTTTGAGCATACATTATTACTATTAATTAATAATTATACAGTTTGGCTATTGATTAAGGTCCGTCTCTAGAGAGACGGTCTTTCGATAAGCTGTGGAAAAACTAAGGTTCAAACTGCAAATTAGAAGAAATCAAGATAAAAATTTTCGAGTTGTATTAATCCGGTCATAAACTTATAAATACTGCACTTTACGTAATAAATTTTTAATATTACAACTAAAATCTTTTACCTTCCTATAATTCTAATTCAACCATTTCTTTCCATATGCCTACGAAAAGACGATTGTTCCCAACACTTAGAGCCATCTTATCCAGTTTTCTCATAATGCTAATAGGAATTCTAAATATGCCTAAAGGACACATTGCAACTCAGGACATTACATGCTTTGCTAATGTTATTGTTCCCGCCAGATTAAGCTCCTTTCTCTTCCATGATGCATATTAATTTCTGATTTTTTGAACCAAAGTGGAGAACAATTGTTTTTACACGTTCAAAAGATAATGCTTATCACCGTTTACTTCCCTCCTATCCCATTACCATGTATGTTAAGAGTATACCTCGTATACTGCTGCATACGATTAGATGTGCTTGGGCTGGTTTGAATGGCACATTTTTCAAAATTGAGCCTTTGCTCTGAGTACCTTTCATATAAATCCACCGTCTTTGCTGGATCATCCACTGTTGTGTAGCTACATTTAGTGAAGAGTATACAATCATCTGTGATGCCTCTCTTTAAACTTGTAACCCTTGCCTCCAACCATGCTGACATATATTGATGCACTATAATAGAGGGAGGTGGCTTTGTTGGGGACAAGGAAGTTAGACTTACTTCCATTGACTATCACCAGATAAGTAACGGATTGAACACATTGCATTTAGTTCCGCCCAATGCAATGGGAAGTTCATTGATGACCGTGCTCTCTCCAAAAACTTCAATGACATTCTATCATAAGCCTTACTTATATCTAGCTTATATCATAAGCCACCCGGATTTCCTTCTATCGGATTTCCTATACATCTTTTCATTATCATCGCAAAGATTGTCGTAATGACTTTGTACTTTACATTTGGCCTGAAATATGCTGGTTCTCTTGGGAACTTTCTTTTTAGGATTAGAGTGATCTGGGTCATGTTCCAAGTTCCCGAAATATGTTCCCCATTCACGATTCTTAATATACTTCTGTAAATTCTTTTCCAATTATGCTCCAATGATTTTTACAAACACTCGAGAATAAATGTACCATTTTTTAAAATTGTGCATAGCATTTATTAGCTTCCACTCGGATCTGACAATATGAAGACTACATTAATGTTGAGAATTTGGAGAAAATTCTCGTAACGTGGCTACAGTGGTCGGACGCGGATGCAACGGTGGAGAACGTGCTGAATGCGTTCTCAGCCATTTTTATTTTTTTTGTGCATGAAAAAAGAGGACGCATTCATGATTTTGAATTTTTTTAATGCAGTTTACACGAGGAATGCATCCTCAGAAGTTTTGTTTCTTTAATACCGTTTTAGTGAATCATGTTTTAAACCCAGATCATGTTTCTTGTTTCCTCCGCACCACACCCTCTCCTTTTCTCTCCCACGCTGAAATCCTCCCTCCCAACTGTGCGCAGGACAACGCCGTCCACCTCGCCTAGTTCAAGCTTTTGTTTTTGCCATTGTCAACTCTGGGTTCGTACCTCCCCAAGCTTGAGTATGTATTTTTGTTTGTTAATTCTTCAAATCTACACTTTTTGCGTGCGGTGCTAAATTGTTGGTGGATTTTCAGTTTGAGCTTCCACCTGCCATTTGCTGATCGTTGAGCCCACGGAGGAACATCACACGCGCCGTTGAAGAGAGGTACCTGAAAAATAGATGATTATATGAATGTGTTGAATGAGGATGTGTGGTTTTATTATGAGTGATTTTTTTACTAATTATTTTATTGAACTTGAAGTAATAGTGTAATATGTGAGGTACTTGAAACAATCTTGATGATTTGAATTTGTTGGATGATTACGTGTGATTTGAATGCTTATGTTTGGTTTGATTATATGAATGTGTTGAATGAGGATGCGCAATTATGTGTGAATTGATTATGTGTGAATTGTTCAATATTTTTTTTATTGAAGTTGTAGTAATGAATAAATTTGTGTGGTGTAATTGAGTTCAAATTTTATATTGTGAAGTAATGTTCTATGTCAATTAGTATTATAATCGATAATAATGTATGATTTTGTTGGCCGATGATAATAAAAAAGTGTATGGTTTAGGGTTTAAGGAGTTGAATATGAGTTGCTGAATAATACCGTATTTCTGAATGTCGAATTATATTGTCTACATTTGTATAAAGCAGTTGTATGATGTTTTTGACTGTGTACTTGTACAAAGGGGGTCAGATTAAGTTGGATTTGACTGTGGATGTGTATTATGATCCTCCCATACCTGAGGAAAATGTGACTCTCGAACGAAGGTTAAGCCACTCTGAGTTAGTTGATATAATTTTCAAAAGGCTTGGCATTGCAAGTGAGGGGTTGTTGTTGAAAATATATTATCGTTATCCTGAGCTGATTGGTTCGTCTGTATACTATCGATGTTATAATGTGGAAGATGACAAGTCTACCGCGACCTTCTTCAACATTGTTGATAGAATTTCCTTGTCCTCAACTGATCTATACATTATTATCGAGAAGATGTCAAACACCATTAACTGTGTGGGTGATGTTAGTTCGGGCACGTTCATGTCGTTGTTGAGCAATATTCAGAACTATACACCTTTGCCAACCTTACCACCCCCTGTTCATTGCCAAGGTTTTATCATTGGTGAGTCGAGCCAACCCAGTGTGTATGTTCACCTCGATTGCGCTCAGCCGTCCACAAGTGCTGGTGTATAAGGTGTGCATCATGAGGAGCTGAATGTCTTCGATGATGATTAAGTGGGTGAAATTAGCGACCATGTAGCTGGTCATGGCGAACATGTTGGTAGCGATGATGAAGGTGAGCAAAGGGAACTTGAAGAAGAAAGTGAAGATGATCGTTCCTTATCAACTGATTTGAATCTAGGGGATGATGATGACAAGTGGTGTGCACGCCACGACGTTTCATCTTATGGAGAATCCTAATACACAGGCCTACTTTAGGGATTATGGGGGCTCTGATGAGAATGGCTATGACCCAACTAATTGTGGTGAAAGACTTCCTAGTTATGTCCAAGCGACTGGTGAAGTTGCATTGGGTATGCGATTCCATAGTAAGCCAGAATTGGTAGATGCTATTTCCAGGTGGAGTACCATGATGAACAGGGAACACCCAGTCGTGGAGAGCATGTCACGTACATGGCATGCAAAATGTAAGGATGTTGTATAAAGAAGTGGTAATTATCATTGGATAGTTAGAGCCAGCAAAAAAGCTTCCCATGGGATGTGAGAGATCACCAAATGGGCAAGTAGTCATGGCTGTGTTGGTGATGGTCGATTGAGTGGTAACACTAACTGAACATCGTTGATGATCGCCCGTTCCATTTGCCACCAGATTGACGTGAACCCTTCTTACACCGTGAAGGATGTCCAAGCGCATGTGAAGACAGAGTTAAATCTGACCCTTTCCTACAATAAGGCATGGTATGCTCGCTAAAAGGCTATTGATTTGGTATTCGGAACTTGGGAGGAATCCTTTGAAATGTTGCAATATATATGGATGAGCTAATCAGGGCCAATCTGAGCACCATTGTTGATTGGACAAACGTACCTGATAGAATACACGGTCGTGGGTGTAGGAAATTTAAGTTTGTGTTCTGGGTATTTGGTCAGGCTATCGATGCATTTTTCCACTCCAGGGCGGTGATTAGTGTGGATGGGACTCATTTGAGAGGTGCATACAAGGCCACAATGCTAGTTGCAGTCACGCACGCCGCGAACGATTACATACTCCTCATTTCTTATGCAATAGTTGATGCTGAGACTAATGAGAGTTGGAACTGGTGCATGTAAAAACTGTGACTCCATGTGGTAGGTGGTTATAGTAGGCCAATCTGTATTATATTTGATCTTCGTGATGGGATTTTGAATGCAATGTGATATATGAATGAATGGATGGAGCCAGCAGGATACCACCACTTTTTCTTGAGGCATTTTCAGTTCAACTTCCTTTGTACTGAGCATGGGAAGTTCAAGAATGCACATCTGAAGACACAGTTTTCACAGCTTGGTCGCGCATGGCAAGAGAGGGAGAGAGTACAAGAAGGAGTTGGAGAGTATCGAACCATCTGGTTGGGATTGACTAAGACAACATGATAGCAGTAAGTGGTGCCTTGCCTTTGATGAGGTTGATCTTTGTTGGAAATTCTTACAACAAATTTTTCCGAGAGTTACAACAACTGTTTAAGGCATGCACGACATCTCCCCATAACAGCGTATGTCAAAGCCACTTTTGAACGAACAGTTAAATGTTTGCACGAATGCTAATGGAAGCCACACATTAGAGGTACTTTTATGATTCATTACATACCATTATGTATTCGTAGACTAGTTTATGTATTCTAAATTGATGTAGAATTGTGTAGGTTCGAGTTCCCTAGCAGGAATAGGAAAAAGTTTCAGAAGCGGGACACTTGGGGACAGGGACATACTGTCATCGTGTATGGCCAGGCATCACAGAAATATAAGGTTTTGACAAGAAGCATTGATGGTAGCATTGGTGAGAGCTAGTACACTATAAAATACCAGAGGAATGAGTGTAGTTGTCACGAATGGAAAATTTTCCATTTCCCTTGTTCACATGCATTGACTATCTGGAGGTATAGACGTGACGATCCATCTACTCTATGTGACAAGGTATATCACACGCCCACCTATGTGCAACAATATAGTGAGGGTTTTGTGCCTATACGAGATCCCTCACTATGGCAACATGCCAGTTGGAAGTTGATTCCTGATGTTGAAAAGTTTCGTAATAGGAGGCGTGGTCAGTTTGTGAAGAGAATGATAAGGAATCAAATAGATGAGAGAGTTCCAGGTGATTGTAGAGGCGTCCGTAGGCGAGGGCGTGCTTAGAGTCTTGTTTGTAATATGGTGTTTCTACAGCTAGACTAACATGTATAGCATCATATTATGATAAATTCTTTCGTTTTTTAATGTAATTCATTGTGTGGATTTGTATTATGTGTATTTGTTTAAATTGAAGCTAATGTACAATTTGGTTTGAATATGTAATTGAAGCTAATGTATGATTTTTTCAAATTGAAGCTAACATCATATTATAATAGTACTCTTTTTTTGTGGAAATATGGACTGATTCATTTCTGCATGTGATTTTAATAATCACCAGGGATACGCTATGTATCATCTAGGACCCATTGATGAGTAATTGCTTTACCTTCACCGAGAGCATCGTGCACGTGCTCTATACAATGGTATTTTGGAGGGTGAGGCATTGCAGGTGAGGTGGTGCGATGGGGCTTGTTGGATTGGTGGGATCTATGATCGAGTGATGCGCTATGTGCGTGAAGCTGGTTCTAGGAACTGTTTGATTCCACACCAATTCACATCGACCATTCCCTCATCACTGCCTTAGTCGAGCGTTGGAGACCAAAGACCCACACATTTCACCTGCCGATGAGGGAGGCTATTGTCACTTTGCAGGATGTGGGCATCCTATGAGGTCTACCGATCAATGGAATGACAATCACTGGTGTAGACACTAGCAGGTGCACAGATAACTGGCAGAGATTGTTTACTGACTACTTGGGGGCTACACCAGACATGAGTGCCATCAGAGGGGGTCGCATAAGGACCAGCTGGTAGGGAAACTTGTTGCGCAGTTCGTTGCATGTTGATGCTACTGAGGTAGATTGTCAACAACATGCTAGGGTTTTCATTCTACTGCTAGTCGGTGGAATGCTCATATCAGACACATCTGGTCACCTAATCCCTCTGCTCTATTTGTCGGTACTGATGGACTTAGATGCAGTCAGTATAGTTGGGGGAGTGCCATTTTGGCCCACTTGTATAGGTGCTTATGTGACGCTGCAATCCCACAAGTCTAATCCATATCTGGGCCACTGGTCTTACTACAGGTAACATTGTTCGTTAAACTTATCAGTTGTACATACTGTGTATAATGACCTCTTATATTATATTTAATTTTAATTTATTTATATTCAGTTGTGGGCATGGGAGAGAATACTAACCATCCGTCCTGCCGAACGACTTCCAATGATTGTCACGATGAGTGCTCTTGGGTCCAGGTTCGTATTCAATTATTAAGGGCACAAATTTTAAACCATTGAAATTACTAGGAATAACTAATATTATTCGTTCTGCTCTTCACAAGTGGAGAGCCCGGTATGCATGTACAAAAAGTGTACCACGATCAGCTGACATCTCTCCATAACAGTCAGGTATATTGTAATTTGGATTTCCTTTTTTTGAACTGATGGAAAAAAGAGTGTTTCTCTCCTAATCACTACACTTGTCTGTTATGTCAGTTTATTTGGCAGCCATACACTGAGGATGTCATGCAACAACTCCCACAGTATTATACATCTGGTAGCAACAACTGACTATTGTGTGTTGATCTCATTTGCTGGCACGTCGTGGAGTACCATCATGTTCTCATGCAGTTTGGCCTTATCCAGCCAATACCCATGCAGTTGGTCCCTAAGGATGAACACAAATTCCTTCATACTAGAGACCGTCGGGGGAGGTCAAGCATGGATTGGCATGTTGAACTTAGAAGATATCTTGATGCATGTGACCATCGAGTATAGCAACAAGTTAATGCACTTGGGTCACCGGATCCATATACACCCGGTCGAGAATACATGGAGTGGTATTTTCACAAGACAGTAACCCTAATTGATCAGCTAGGATGGCCCCAAATGGTTACAGAGGGTTTTTATGGAGACGGAGCTACTATGGAGTATATGGTATTTCCTATATTTCTAATAGTATTAAAAAAATACTTTAGATTCCCTCAATTTTTAATATCTAACATATTTATCTCATTTGTGTAGTTGCAGGCAATGTCCGAGATGTGCCTTATGTCAAATATTAATTTGAACGAATGTCCCCCACATTTCGCGGACGTTATCATGGGGGTACATGTTGTTGCCACACGTACTCTACAATATGCGCATCAGCCATTCAGACTGCAGTTTTATCAGCCATATGTGCACTGTGAGGAACCTCCCCCCGGTGTGAGATATAATGAAATCAGAAGCCACCATCCAGCTCCACCTGGTCTACAGGGTGGCCGGCGACTGCGTGCTCAGGGGCCTACAGAACACATTGGTTCATCAGAAGCCGAACCCTCACATGCGAGTCCAACGAATGCCGGACCTTCACATGGTGGACCCTCGCACTATGACACTACTACAACTGATTTCACTGCATATCTTACCTTCACTGCTAGTCATGCGTACATGTCGCTTACTGCTCCATTAGATACAGGTAGTGTTCCCCATGTCCAGTATGATTTGAATGAGGATGCATGAGACGATATGGAGGAGGATTTTATAGAGGGAGTTCCGCATGGCGACGTACATGTTTCTACTCAGATGGCTGTTTCACGATGCACATCCCGCACCATACATCCTCCCCCATGTGAAACGGGTGGAAAGCTTTGCAGAGGGCGTCATTAGTACATTACATGCCATAGTATAACATTTGTACCTATCTGTTTGACATGTGTTTTTCGAATATTGTATCTCTGAATCAACTCATGTTTATTTGGTTTTCATTTTCATCTCTAATTTCATAAACATTAAATGCATCAACATTTACATTTTTGTTTATTTATATTTGTTAATAGTGGAAAAAGTGTAAAATTCAAACAAAAATATGAATTTCCAAATTATGATTCAAATACTGTAGTAACTTCCGAGTTTTATAATAATTCTTTCCTACTCTATTCAAGATTATTTGAAAATTTGCAAATAAACATGCAGGTAAAAAAAATGAGAGGATTAAAATTAAAAAAAAATTAACATATATTAAGGATACATTCGCTGAATGCATCCTCAACACACAGGTTAAATATATATATATATATATATATATATATATAAACAAGGGGATGCATTAAGAGAATGCGTCATCATCACTGCATTAAAAAAATGAAAGTATATTGAGAATGCATTCATAGTAGAGGATGCATTCATTGTCGAATGCGTCCTCCACAAATGTGGCAGTTTTTTAAATAGGCACAGTTGCATCCGACTCTAATTTAAATAGCACCATCAAAGAAAGCACTATGAGAATTTGGTGTAGCAATTAAACACAACCAAGTAGAAATTGTAGTTGTCAAAAATAGAGGTAGAAAATGAGTCTCATCATTAAGTAATGTTGTTACGGAATTAGTATTATAGTTGTAATGGAATTAGTAATAATTAGTATTAGTATTGGAATTGGATATGTATCCTACCATGATTGTAGATATAATTGTATTCTGTTACCTTCTCCTAGCTGGGATAGGTATCCTGTACTACTATATAATGTATCCTGAATTCATGAATAAAGATACAGATTATTACCTTTATTTCCTACATGGTATCAGAGCCTAAAATTCTGAAACCTGAATATAAAATTTTCCGCTGCATTAAAACCCTGCCGTCCGACGTCCACGCGCTGCCGATCCCGACGCCACGCGCCATCCTCCGCCACATGCCGATCGCCGGAGCCGCCGTTCAACGTCCGATGTCGTTGCCCGCCCTCATGCGCCACCGCTCACCCTGGGTTGGTGTGTCCTGTGCTCCTGATTTGTACCTGATTTTACAATATGTCTGGCTCCGAAGATCAGCCAGGTTCTGCTATTCCGAAGATTCAAGACATGAGTGGTTATGATGTGATTACAGCTTTACTTCAGCAGCTGCAATTGCGATCTGGCCCTCATCCTACTTTGCCGATTGGTCGTGTCACGACTGATCCTTACTTCATTGGTCTTGGCGATGGTCCGGGTTTACAACTTGTACCAATCATACTGAAAGGTGAAAAAAATTATAATGAATGGTCCGATGCGATTTGTCGCGCATTCTTGGCCAAACACAAGATTGGGTTCATTACTGGATCCATCACCAAACCCCAGGATGATCATCCTGATGCTGCTGATTGGCCCGGGGTTAATGCTGTTGTCTGCTGGATCTTGCAAACCCTGGATCCGGTGATAAGATCTTCTACAAGTTCTTTTTCTACAGTCAAGGATTTGTGGGATGATCTTAAGGCACGATTTATTTTCGCCGATGGAATGAAGCTTTTGCAGACACAAGAAGCCATTCAAGGTTGCAGGCAGAACGGTCTGCCCATCGACATCTATTTTGCCACACTGAAGAAGTTGTTTGCAGATTATCACTGCATGCGACCTCCTCTGGTTTGTATTTGTGAAGATTGCAAGGCATTATGCCAGTGCAATTTTTAGGCAAAAATCCTGCAAGAGAGAGAGAGGGATTTGATCTACCAATTAATCTCTGGCCTCGACGAAGGTTTTCACACCTTGCGATCCCACATCTTGAGCATTGAGCCACTGCCATCTGTCATGAAGGTATATGCCCTTGTTACTCAGGAGGAGAATCATAGAGCTATCATTCGAGCTCATGAGTCTTCTTCTAACTCCATGGCGTATGCTGCACGACGTATCCCACCTGCAAGTTCTTCGCCAGTTGTTCTTTCTGTAGCCGACCGCAAGAATCTTGTTTGTACCCATTGTCATCGCAAGGGCCATGATAAAGATACCTGTTTCAAGATACATGGTGTCCTAGAGTGGTTCAAGAAGGGCAAGAAATCGGCATCACCTGACCGGCCATTAGTAAACGTCGGTCAAACAAGTGGTGCCACCAATCTCTCGCTCCTAGCGTTCGCTGGAGCCGCCTTGTCGCCACCTAGTTTGGCGGCGGCGGCCATCTCTGCTGTACCTGCCCGCTTCGATTTTGGCCCTGCTCTATCTGATGAACAATGGAGCATGACCATGAACCTGTTTAATCAGCTTCACTCTTTTCCTGGTGATGAGTCTGGTAAGCATACTTTACCATAGATCCTTGATTCGGGAGCCTCCTATCATATGACTGGTGAAAAAGGTTCCCTTTCTGATCTTACTACTAGTATTGATGCTGTGAATATTTTTCTGCCCGATGGCTCGATGTTCTCCGCTACACAATTTGGATCCATTTGTTTTGATGGTTTTATACTGTCGCACGTGTTATATATCCCTACATTGCGCTGCAACTTACTGTCATGATCTAGATTGTTATCTACCCTAAACTTTCTAGCTTTGTTTACTGAAAATTATTGCATTTTACAGACAATCAGTACGAGGAGAGTGATTGGCGTGGGTGAACAGAAAGGGGGGTGTTTTGGCTTCGTCTGCTGGATGCTCGTGTTCGAAGTCCTGTCCTGCAGCCTCTTCCTACAGTTGTTTCACTGTCCTCTTCTAATTTATGGCATCAGCGTTTTGGTCATCCATCTTCCACGGTGTTGTCTTCTATTTCTCCTAGCAATAATAAACATTCTGTGCCTTGTTCTATATGTTATAGAGCAAAACATCCTAGACATAGTTTTCCTTTAAGTACTACTAATGCTACTGCATTATTTCATTTAATTCATTGTGATGTTTGGGGACCCTATAATACACCATCTTCTAGTGGTGCTTTTTATTTCTTGACAATAGTAGATGATTTTTCCCTAGCTGTTTGGGTTTATTTGTTAGTAGCTAAATCTGAAGTAGCTTTTAGATTTTTAGAATTTAGTGCTTTAGTCAAGAACCAGTGGGGAAAAATAATCCAACGAGTTCGAGCTGATAACGGCATTGAATTTTTGCCTCTCCGATCTCACTTTACTGCATCTGGGATCGTTTTTGAGACATCTATGGTTGATACTCCGCAACAGAATAGTCGAGTTGAAAGAAAGCATCGTCATTTACTCAATGTGGTGCGAGCTTTACGGTTTCAAGCCAATCTTCCTATTAACTTCTGGGGAGAATGTGTACTTACTGCTGCCTACCTGATCAACCGAACACCGACACAACTTCTCAACGCTCGTACTCCCTTTGAGTTACTCTATGGACAGGCGCCAAATTACTCTTCCTTACGAGTATTTGGATGCTTGTGTTTTGCTGCTCGTGTTCCAAGATACCGTGACAAGTTTGCACCAAGAAGTCGTCGGTGTTTGTTCCTTGGTTATCCTGCCGGAAAGAAAGGTTATCATCTTCTCGACTTGGACTCTCGAGTTATCTTTAATACGCGGGATGCTGATTTCTTCGAAGACCAGTTCCTGTATTCTGCATCTCAGCAATTCGCTTCTTCAGATGAACCTGGCGGCGCCACCACTGCACCGCCAATTTCCTCCTCCTACTCGCCGGAACCATACAGTTTTTCCGATCAACCACCGGCTGCCCTTCCTCCAGTCAATGCTGACCGGTTAACCCCAGTCAACGCCGGGGGGTCAACGCTTATCAACTACGGTGAGTCAACTCCGGTCAACGCTATCCCACGCCGGTCGGTCAACGCCGGTCGGATAATTATCAACGTCGACAAGTCAACGCCTGTCAACGCCCATGACTCTACACCGGTCACCGGCGTCCAACCATCTCCGGTCACCGCCGATGTGCCACTTCCGACCGATAAACTCCCATTGGTGGTCTCCGGTGGAATACCGTCGACTACGCCGCCCGACGTCGGTCCTTCTCCGCCAGCTCCCGTCGATATACCATCCACCAGACTAAGTGTTCATGCTCGCCGTCCACCGTCGTATTTGGCTGATTATGATTGTGATGATTCTACTTGTGCTCTTGTTACGGAAGACCCCCCCCCCTCTTCGACTACGTTCCCTCATGCGTCATCACTATCCTCAGGTGTTCTCTACCCTCTTACTGATTATGTAAATTGTGATAATTTTTCTAGTATGCATTCTAGATTTTTGGGTGCTGTAACTTCTAGTGCAGATCCCACTACTTACTCTGAGGCTTCCCGTCATTCTCATTGGCGAGATGTTATGGTTGAGGAACTCACTGCCCTAGAGCGCAATCAGACTTGGACTTTGTCTCCTTTGCCCACGCATAAAAAGGCCATTGGATTTAAATGGGTTTACCAAACGAAGTTTCACTCAGATGGTACCATTGAACGTTACAAGGCTCGTCTCGTGGTTCTTGGAAACCGCCAGGTTGAAGGAATTGATTACACAGAGACTTTTGCTTTAGTCGCAAAGATGAGTTCCATTCGCTTGTTCATGTCAGTTGCTGTTATACGTGGTTGGGAATTGCTTCAGATGGATGTTCATAATGCTTTCCTGCATGGTGATTTGCATGAAGAAGTGTTTATGCGTCCCCCGCCTGGCTACGTGGTTCTGCATGGTCAGATTTGTCGCCTTCAGAAATCCCTTTATGGTTTTCATCAAGCTCCTCGAAATTGGTTTGCTAACCTGGCGCAGGCTCTACGGACATTTGGTTTTGTCCAAAGTAAGGCAGATTATTCTTTATTTGTCTTTTCCCATGGTTCACATTCTTTACATGTTCTGGTTTATGTGGATGATTTGGTCATTGCTGGTAGCTCTTCTTCGCTCATCTCTGAGTTCAAGAAATACTTGAGTTCTTGTTTTCACATGAAGGATCTTGGTTTGCTTAAGTATTTTTTGGGCATGGAGATTGCTAGAAGACCGGAGGGGATGTTTCTCTCGCAAAAGGAAATATGCTCTGGACATCTTATCCGATACAGGCTTATCTGCTTCTAAACCAATTGATTTTCCAATGGAGCAACAACATGATTTGGCACGTGTTGAAGGTCCAGCCTACCATGACCCGGAGCAGTATCGTCGCTTAGTTGGGCGCCTGATTTATTTGACGATCACTCGTCCTGAACTTAGTTATTCAGTTCATACTC
This sequence comes from Rubia yunnanensis, assembly GCA_037428765.1. Lineage (NCBI taxonomy): Eukaryota > Viridiplantae > Streptophyta > Magnoliopsida > Gentianales > Rubiaceae > Rubia > Rubia yunnanensis. The sequence goes on from CM075065.1 coordinate 24,379,913, forward strand.
TTGCGCAATTCATGAAGTCTCCTTGTGTTCCTCACTGGCAAGCTGCGGTTCGTGTTTTGCACTATCTGAAGAGTCATCCTGGTCAAGGTTTATTTCTTTCTTCTCGCGGTACTCTACAATTGACAGCTTATTGTGATTCGGATTGGGCCGCTTGCCCATTTACTAGGCATTCCTTATCCGGCTATTTTGTTATGATTGGTGATTCTCCAGTTTCCTAGAAGACTAAGAAGCACCATACTGTTTCTCGGTCTTCTGCTGAAGCAGAGTATCGTGCTATGGCAGTTGCCTGCTGTGAGTTATTATGGCTTCGGTCCTTGCTGAAAGACTTAGGATTTTCGCACACTTTTCCTATGAAATTGTTTTGTGACAGTCAATCAGCCATTCACATAGCAGCCAACCCGGTTTTCCATGAACGTACTAAGCACATTGAAGTTGATTGTCATTTTGTTCGAGATCTTGTTCAATCTGGCGCTATTGTTACTCAACATATTCGTACGGTTGACCAACCTATGGATTTGTTCACTAAAGCTCTCGGACGTAAGCAGTTTCATTCCTTACTTGGCAAGTTGGGCATTTCTTATCCGCATGCTCCAACTTGAGGAGGAGTGTTACGGAATTAGTATTATAGTTGTTATGGAATTAGTATTAATTAGTATTAGTATTGGAATTGGATTTGTATCCTACCATGATGGTAGATATAATTGTATTCTGTTACCTTCTCCTATCTGGGATAGGTATCCTGTACTATTATATAATGTATCCTGAATTCATGAATAAAGATACAGATTATTACCCTTATTTCCTACAAACATCATTCCTTGATGAAAAATCGGAATTGCTTTGAACCGTCGTCGTCCACTGAAAACCCTTCCTTGCAGAGCCTACAACTTCAAAGATAAAAAATCGAATTTCACCGCAGCCAGCAACATTCTCCCTGCCTATATTATATTCTAGGATCTAGTCCTCTGATCATCATATCACATATTTTACTCTGTTCTATTCCAAAGATGACTTGGGATTTTTTTCCTCTTGGGTCGTTGTTTGATAGAAGAGCAACCCTTTGTTTTTAGGGTATGTGATTCGTTAAGTGGGAGAGGTTCCACTGTAGTGGAGTTTGTAAAAATATTTCTGTATCATCGCAAATCAAATGTTGTTTGTACTCTCCTGGTATCCATTTTAGAACATCAACTTTGATTCCCTTTCTTGGAAATTGCGTGGTGTGCTTAAACGTTAGGTCTAGAACTAAACAAGTGTTTGAATAGGGGATAGGTAAACAGGATTAATCAATTTTCCTCATTAAGTTCGCTGATCTAATTCTCTAGGATCTTATCAAGAAGTATAAGAATTCGCTCTTTGGTAAGGGAGGAGAATTATGGTAATCATAATTACGCAGTCCAAGACACTACCATGCAGAATTGGGACACATGTCCAAGAGGAAAGAGAATGAGAATTTCAGGAGGTTTTATAAGAGAGCAAGCTATTAGTAACCAAACGGTACAGTTTCAAGCCCTTAAACTTGAACAATACAATGAGAGGGAAAAGTAGTTTTCACAAGGGCAGGGTTTCCGATAAAACTTTAGAAAGGGGAGAGGGAAACTTGAACGTGCTCAATGATTTCTTGCCAGATTCAGTTCCGGAAGGATCATCGGATGACATGCATGTACTAAACCAGAGTCATGCAGGCCAATGGAGTCCTTTTGAGGGTTTTAGCAATCTGGTGGATCCCTTTAATGGTGCATCGAACAGACTCTCAAGAAGGAGTGGGAGAATCAGAATCACTCAAGATCACGGGTTGTTCCAGGATCCCAGTATCCATTTTCGGCTTTTTGATTGATGACAGGGAGTTCTCAAACCGAATATTCAATCAATATTTTCAACAAAACTGGGGACCGCGTGCATGGATTGTGCACTGCCATAACAGGTTTTTGGTGATTGGCTTAGAAACGGAGGTGGGGATGTTGGAAATTCTCCGTAATGGTCATTATACCATTGATGGATGTTAGAATAAATCACACCCCTGATTATATTATGATTAGAGTTCTTTTCTTATCACACTTCTATTGTACTCTCTATATATTCATTTATCAATAATACAATTCTTACGACAAATCATTTTATCATGGTATCAGAGCAAATTCTGATCCTAAATTCCAAACCCTAATTTTTTTTCCAACGCCTCTCTCTCTTTTTCCGGCCGACTAAACTGCCGGATTCTGTCCAAAATTCAAGCCAAATTCCGGCGCCTTTGCAGTCTGACTTCCTCGTTACAGCGGTCCAGTAGCCGCTGACCTTTCAAGTTTTCCAGCAGTCGACATCCTTGGTCTCACAGTCGTCTCCGACGAACAAGTGCATCGGCAATTTTTAATCTCCGGCGAGTTCAAGCTTCTATTTCCGAAGATCGGGCCGCTGGGTCTCTCCCTGAAGAAGATCGGAGAAGACATCACCAAGAAGATCGCAAAGGACTGGAAGGGCCTCACTGTGCAGAATCGCCAGGCTAAGGTTTCCGACGTGTCGTCCGCCGCGAAGGAGCCCGAGCGCGACACGAAGAAGAAACATTCAGTGCGCGAAGTCACGCTCGAGTTGACTCACCGGCAAGGGAAATTCTCGTGCCTCCAATTTCTCGTGCGTAGAATCTATTTCTCGCGAGTTGATCAAATTATCGCGAGTTGAACCTGTTTCACGCTAGTTGCTCACATTCTCACGAGTTTCTCAAATTCTCGTCAGCATCAATTTCTGTGCAATTTTTTGGTCTTTTGCTATGGTTTATTTGGGCCCTATATCTCAGGAAGATTGCTCCACTAATTGGATTGCAGACAAGGTTTTGTTTCAGGCCAGTTTGAATGGTCCCAACAGTCATTCTTCGTCGAATCAGTGGATCGTTGATTCAGGTGCTACATCTCATATCACTGCTCGCACCAGTCATCTTGATAAGATCTATTTCTCACATCGGCCAATGTCATTTCTCTGGTTTCTCTGTTAATGATGTCCTTGTGGTCCCTAAGATTACTAGAAGTTTATTGTCCATTAGTAAGCTTACTCGTGATTTACCTGTTCGTGTTATATTTGATGCTGTTGCATTTTCCATTGAGCACAAGCATATAGAGACGATAATTGGTAAAGGCCGTCATAGTTCAGGTCTTTATTTTCTTGAGACTGGTGATTCCAGTTTTTTAGGCGAACTACGCTCTACAAAGCTTCATGCTTCTTTTGAGCAGTGGCACTCTCGCCTCGGTCATGTGTCTGATAATACTGTTCAGTTATTAAATCAACGGGGCCTTATTTCTGTCACTTTTGCTATGCATGCACTTGTCTGTTGCTTTCCTTCTCAGATGGCCAAGAGTAGCCATTTTCCCTTTTCCACTAGTGACAAGCGCGCTACTGGTTTATTGGATAAAGTACAATGTGATTTGTGGGGACCAGCTACTGTTTTATCTGCCGGTGGTTTCTCTTATTATGTTGTTTTCATCGATGATTTTTTGTGATTCACATGGTTTCTTTCGATGCGGCATAAGTCAGATTTCTATGACATATTTATCCAGTTTCAGAAATTCATTGAGACTCAGTTTTCTGCTAGGGTTAAAAAAATTTCATACCAATGGTGGCACCTAGTTTACTAATCACCGACTTCAGGCTCACCTCATATCATGTGGCATTCATCATCAAATGTCCCCGCCCTATACACCTGCTCAGAATGGCCGGGCTGAGCGGAAGCATCGTCACATCACAGAGACTGGTCTTCCCATGCTTTTTCACTCTTCTGTGCCGCACTGTTATTGGTGGAAGCTTTCTCATCTGCGGTTTACATTATTAACCGTCTGCCTAGTTCAATTCTTAGTGGCAAATCACCTTTTGAGGTTATTTTTGGTCATGTGCCTGACTATACCCTCTTTCACCCGTTTGGTTTCCGTGCATTTCCATGTCTGCGTGCCACTGCTACTGATAAGTTTGCACCCCGATCCATTCCCTGTGTTTTTATTGGCTACAGCCCTCGTCCAAGGGATTCCAGTGTCTCGACCCGACTTCTGGGCGCATCTATGTCTCTCGCCATGTTCGTTTTGATGAAACTTTTTCCCTATGTCTCATCTTCCACGGACAGTCGTTCAATTTTGGATCTGGAGATTTCATCATTTTTTGATGGAACTGTTACTTCATTGATTGGGGCCACCACGCCTGTGCCTGTGCCTGTTCCAAACGCCCCTCCTTCACCAACATCTTCCATTTGGACGGCCGACCCAGACCCGACTCCTCAACTTTCGGCCATCCCACCTCAGCCGCCGGCCACCACGCCTCATCTGTCGGCTACCACACCTCAGCACCTATACCGATGCTAGGATTGTATTTAATTTAATATTTTGAAAAATACTTTGAAGCAGTCCCACACAGCTGCATTATAATTGTATAGGCACCGATATGTTGACGAATGGCTCTGGCAGTCATATCAGTGCTCCATAAATAGAAAAATTCCCATCATTTACAAGGTAGAATAGGAAAAAGTTTTTGAAAATGGTTTTACAATATGAATTACTCTAGAACGCGTACTAGCATTTCTCAATATTTCACCAAAAAAAATATTTATTTATATTTTTATATATAGCCAACAATAACAAAAATCCTGTATTTTGGAGCAATGGATAATGGGCTAAAACAATTTTTTGCCACATTGTAATTTTCCAAAACTGTGTGGAAGTAATCAATTGACTTTCGAGGCCCTTGTGTTCACTCATACATGTCCAAATTTCAAAATCGCAATCGTATATTGTAGAATTTCATTTTGGTGTCGCCACTTTTGTGATTTGATAACTCCAACTTTCTTGGAGAGACCTAAATGCAAAATGTAAAAACTTTACTCGTAACTCCAAATTAAAATCCTCTCGAAAGTGATGCTACCATATACACCCCATTATATTTTCCAACGACGTACAAAATATTTGTTAACAATCGAGCATAAGAACATATTCGTAATCATTTTCGATTTCCCTTTCTTACTTCCAAGTAATCAACTTCAAATTACTCTAGAACATGTATTAGTGCTTTCCAACATTTCACCAAAAATTTTATTTATTTAATATTTCTATATTTAGGAAAGAATAACAAAAATAATGTACTTTGGAGCAACGGATGATGGGGTGACATACTTTTGGGCCACATTGTAATTTTTCAAAATTGTGTATAAGTATTCAATGTTGACTTTCAAGGCCCTTGTGTTCACCCATACATGCCCAAATCGTAAAGTCGCAATCGTACATAATTGAATTTCATTTTGGTATCACCAATTTCGTGATTCGACAATTCCAACTTTGGCCATAGCATAATTTTTCATAAATATTTTAGAGGCACTTTTGTGCCTACTATATTTGTTGAATAGCATTGTTGAGTATTCACTAAATTCAATTCACTTTTTATAATACTTTAGTACATTTTTGTGTTGTAATATATATTTTGATTCTAATTTTTTAATAAAAAACTAGTGGAGTCCCACCACGCGTTGCGCGGTATTATTAATTTAAAAAAATAGGATTACTTTTATGTACTTTTTGTGCCTTACATTTAAATTGAAAACAAAGAATTTTATTTACAATTTTGAAGTTTAGTCATCTAAAAAAAGTATTTGAGTAATGAAGTGAAATAATTAGGGCAAAATACTGATATAACCCTATGTTTCGGTGGTTTGTGTTAATATGACCCTGTGAAGTTGGAAAACACTATTGTTACCCTGTCTTTTGCATCAGAAGTACCAATATAACCTTTTGACACTATTCTGGCATTGACTTTGTAATATTTAGCATTAACCAAAATTAAAAGACAAAAATGCCCCTGACTTGAAATCAAAAAAAAATTAAAGACAAGAATACCCCTGAGGTTTTTCTTCTTCATCATCTTCATCTTCAAACCCACCTTCAGCACCACCTTCACCTGTTCGGCCACCACCACCGCCAGATCTCTGCAGCTCTGCCACCATTATGCCTCCACTTATGCATACAATCTTTCAGACTTATGCATACAAGCGTGGTATGTTTCAATTGAGACAGGTTAGCATGAAATGTGTAGTTGTACATGCCGAATAGTAAAATAATGGGAAAGAAAGCTTAGCCATCAGACTGTCAATCAGCCTGCCAGACAGGGCACTGATCAACCCTCTGCCTGCTTAGGCAGAGCAGGGATCACCCCTAAGCCTGCACGAACAAGGTAATGCTTTGTGAGGTTCTCGACAGGTAAAACTCAACCTCTTTAACATGTTCATGCAGGGTCAAGACATGACAGCCTCAAGAAAAAGTGGTATGATCGTTCATATTCTTTATGAAATTATGCATATAAATATTGTCTGCATCTATATACCTTTGTCAAATGTGGGTAAACAATAACATTCACTGTGAAATTAAAGAACGGGTGTGTTATGTTGATTCTTGGACTGATGCGTGTTAGCAATACCCACCGAGGCATGACGTGTTAGCATGAAGTGCTTGATTATGCAAGCTTAATAGTAAAAGCGATAAACAAGGCACCCTCAACCCTATGAAAGGCAGGGTTACGACTTGTTACGCCACAACAAAGAAAGTTCAATCTTCAGCATATATAGGCAAGGCAACGATCAACCCTTAGTCTAGTTAGATAGGGTAGCAACACCCGCTCGGCCTATTCAAGCAGGGCCATGAAGTAACCCCCTTAAAGAAAAATAGGGGAAGGAAGTAAAAGAATGGTATTGTCATATATGTCGCTTATCTTCCCTTGAGATATAAATGTGAGAGATTGTTTATATTTACATGATTTTATCATTTATTTAATACATTTTAGAATTATGGGCAAAAGTTGATGTATTATGTTGTCATCTAAACTAACACATATTGGCGTTGTTCGCATAGACATGAAGTATTTAGTCTTACAGGTCTGAAAACAAAACATTGAGCATTTATGTCTTAAGTTAGCCAGGAGAATTGCTAGCCAGGGGCAAGCGGGCAAAAGGACTTCGGCCACAGCCATAGCCATCAAGAAAACAAGCCGACCCTAGATAAAAGTTACAATCCTGGCCCCAGCAGCCAGGAAAATTGCTAGCCAGGGGCAAGTAGGTAAAAGGATTCCAGCCACAACCATAGCCATCGAGATAACGAGCCGACCCTGGCTCAAAGTTGCAATCATGGCCCCAACAACCAAGGAAATTGCTAGCCAAGGACAAGTAGGCAAAAAAAACTTCAGCCACAACCAGTGGCGGATCTATTGATACGCGAGGTAGGGCTCCAGCCCTACCTCGGTCACCGGCCGGAGCTAGGAGGAGGCGGGAGCGCGTCTCCGGCACTGCTGAGCGCGTCTCCGGCGCGGGCCGCGCGGCGGCAGCAAGGCTGCTCGCCGGAGAAGAAGGCCGCGCTGCGGCCTTCTTTTTTTTAATTCATACGTACTAAAACGACGTCGTTTCACGTTAGTGAAATGACGTCATTTCGTTTGGCTTTATTTTTTTTAATACCTAAGTAATAAAACGACGTCGTTTCACGTTAGTGAAATGACGTCGTTTCACTAAGTTATATGAAAAAAAATGAAATCAGAAATGGATTGGGCCAAAAACTGAGCCCAATCCATTAGCCAAACATTGATCCATCCTATAAATAAAATGCTGGAGGTGAGAAGGACAACACAGGCGCACTCCTCCTTCCTCTTCCTCTGCCTCACTCGCTCAGCCCCGTCGCCACCGCCTCGCCACCGCCGTCCGCCATCGGCCCACCGCCATTCGCCACCGGCTGCTGCTTGCCTGCCTCGTCCCGCCGCCTCTCCAAACCATGGTAAGTCTTCTCTTCTCTTTATGCTAATGTTTGTTAATTTTAGGGTTTATAATTTATTATCTTTTTAATTTATTTCTTCAAAAATTAAATTAAATATATGTATAATGTGAACATGATTTTTAGATTGAATGTTGAATTGAATTTATATGGTTGTATTATATATGATTGTTGAAGTTTAGTTGAATTGCATAAATTGATTTAGTTGAATTGCATATTTAGTTGGAATTTAGTTGGAATTTAGTTGAAATTATAATTGTTTGATTTATTTTGTATAATTGTATGTGACAATGAAATTGTCAATTTGTCATAATTGGTTTATGGAATTATCAATTAGGGATATTTGTTAAATTGAATTTAGATTAATATGATTTTATGAATTTTTATTATCTCAATTTGTTATTGTTTCGTAACTCTTTTAGATTTTTTTAAAATAAATCAATTTGTTATTGTTATCTCAATTTTTTTGTTATTGTTACTGTTTCCCAGGGGCGAAACCAGAAAAATTTTCTCAGAGGCGAAAATTTTTCAGCCTCCCCTGAAAAAAATTTCTGGTTCCGCCCCTGGCCACAACCATAGCCGTCGAGAAAATAATGGCTGAAAGTTGCAATCCTGGCCCCAGCAGCCATGGGCAATTAGGAAAAAAGACTCCGGCGACAGCCATAGCCGTCGAGAAAACGAGCCGATCCTGGTTGAAAGTTGCAATCCTGGCCCCAGAAGCCAGGAAAATTTCTAGCCAGGGGCAAGTAGGCAAAAAGACTCCAGCCATAGCCATAGCCATCGAGTAATGAGCCTAACCCAGGAAAAATTGCGATCATGGCTCCGACAGCCAGCAGATCGCAGGCCAGGTCCAAACAGGCAAAGAAAAGAACTCTGGCCACAGCCATAGCTGTCAAGTAATGAGCCTGACCCAGGCCAAAATTACAATCCTGGCTCTAATAGCCAGCAGATTACAGGCCAGGTCCCGATAAGTAAAGAAACGAGTTCTAGCCACAGCCATAGCTGATGTGCAGTGAGCCAGACCTAGGCCAAAATTGCAATCCTGGCTCCAACAGCCACCAAATCACAAGGTGGGTCCAAATGAGAAAAATCAACATCTCCAGCACAATTATAGTTGCAGAGCGCCAAGCCAGATCACCAGGCCGCAACAAATCTGCCTCACGACAGCCACCGAGCTGCAGGCCAAATCCTAAGTGCTCAAAATCAATAGCTCAGACTCACAGAGCACAAGGCCAGATCGCCAGGCCACAACAAGCAGCTCTGGCTCACGAAACCCAGCAGACTGTAGGCCGGATCACAATGCTGCAGTGCATGGAGGATGAAAAACACAAGCACATGATAATGCAGCCTCCCAAGGTCAGAAACATACAATTTTTCACTTGCGTAATATAACCATAAATGTTATGTGTGTACAAATGGGTAAATAAATTTGGGATTGTACATATGCAATCATCATCATAAGATGCATGAATAAAGGCACTACATATGATTGCTCGAAAGACGAATTCATACAAGTGTCAATTACATTTGCATGTCTTTTGTCACGTCAATTTATGCATAACAGCATGGTAGGTAAGTTGACTCAGGCAAAGAAAGTTTAGCTACGACATGTTCAAATAGCCAGCTGATCAAACCTTAGCCCAAAATGGCAAGGCAATAATCACCCCTCAGCATGTTCACACATGGCGCTAATTAACCCTTTGCCTATTTGGGGGGAGAAGAAGGATCATATTATTGGAAAAGAATTGATGCATTATGATATCATATAAGCCAACACATATTAGCATTATCCACCAAATGGGAACACGATAATATGAAATGTTGTCTCTTACAAGGCAGCCTCACAAGGCCAAAGTACACCTAGCCCATGTAGGCAGGAGATACATGATAGCACACCTAACCCACGTAGGATGGTAAATACAAAAGGCACACCTTGGCTCACGCAGTCAGGGAGATGTTAGCCAACCTCTTTAGGCTGATGCAAAGTAAAGAAAGCAAGCAAGCAAGCAAAAGCCAAAACATCAATTATAAGTTATGCCAGAAAGATGTTCTCACTATTAGCACATTCGCGAAAAAGAGGAGATGATACAGGTAAAATCCAAAAAATGATGGAATACATTCCATCGTATAACATTAAACAGAAAGAAGATAACACGCCTCCTGAACTGTTGACAGCCAGAGAGGTACAAGTCCTAGCAAGATTCTTCAGGAAGAGTTTTTGTACGGAGTCCAGGTTGATGCAGCATGCAGTGAGATATGGTTCTGCCTAAAGAATCCTGCAAGGCCAAAACAAGAGAGTTTGGTCATGATTTAGAAGTCCCAGACGAAGATCCCGGGCCGACGCCAGAAGGGTCGCCATGCACGACCTAAGTAGAATCTTACGAAGATACCGTGCAGAGTCTAGGTTGATGCAGCATGCAAAAAAATATGGTTATTCCTGAAGAATTAACAAGGCCAAAAAAGAAAAATTTTGGTCATGTTTAGAAAGCTCGGGTGCAAAGCCCAGGCCGACGCTAGAAAGGTCGTCATACGCGACCCATGCAGAATTTTAAGGAGCTGCTAGCAAAGTTTAGGTTGACACAATAGGCAGTAAAATATTATTCTGCCATAAGAATTAGTGAGGCCAAAACAAAAGAGTTCGGTCCTGAGTTAGAAGGCCAAGACGTAGAGCCCAGGCCGACGCTAAAAGGGTCACCATGCGCATCCCAGAAAAAATTTAATGAAGCTGCCACGCAGAGTCTAGGTCGACGCGGTAAGCATCAAAATATGGTTCTTCCTGAAGAACTAACGAGGCCAAAGAAGAGAAAGTTTGGTCGTAATTTAGAAGGCCTAGGCACAGAGCCCAGGCCGACACCAAAAGGGTCGCCACGCGCGACCCAGGTAGAATCTTACAGAGCTGCAACGTAGAGTCTAGGTCGACGCAGTAGGTAGCAAAATATGATTCTTCCTGAAGAATTAATGAGTTTGAAAAATGAGAGTTTGGTTATGATTCTTTGTCCGAGCTGAAGCCAGATGGGGAACAAAATCTTACGGAGCTGTCGTAGAGAGTCCATGTTGACGCATCACGCATCAAAATATAGTTCTGCCTGAAGAATTAACGAGGCCAAAAAAAGAGAAAGTTCAGCCATAATTTAGAAGGCCCGGGCACATAGCCCATGCCGACGCTAGAAAGGTCACCACGCGTGACACATATAGATTTTATATAGCTACCAGCAGAGTTCGGGTTGACACAGAAGGCAGCAAAGTATAGTTCTTCCTTGAGAATTAATAAGGCCAAAATAAGAGAGTTAGGCATGATTTTGAAGGCCCGAACGAAGATCCCAAGCCAACGCCAAAAAGGTTGCTATGCGCGACCCAAGCAGAATTTTATGGAGCTGCCAGCAGAGTCCAGGTTAACACAACAGGTGAAAAAATATGGTTCTACCTGAAAAACTAATGAGACCAAAACAAGAGAGTTTGTCCATGATTTAGAAGGCCCGAGCGAATATCCCAAGCCGATGCCAGAGGGTTGCCATGCACGACCCAGGCAGAATCTTACGGAGCTACCGTGCAGAGTCCAGGTTGACGTAGCACGCAGGAAAATATGGTTCTTCCTGAATAATTAACGAGGCCAAAAAAGAGAAAGTTCGGTCATGAATTAGAAATCCCGGACGTAGAGCCTAGGATGACGCTAAAAAAGTCACCACGCGCGACCTCGGCAGAATTTTATGGAGCTGCCAGCAGAGTTTAGGTTGATGCAACAAGAAGCAATGGTATAATATTTCCTTAAGAATTAATAATTCCAAATAAAGAGGGTTTGGTCTTGATTTAGAGGGCCTAAGCGCAGTGCCCAGGCCGATGCCAGAAGGGTCGTCACGCGCGACCTTGGCAGAATCTTACGAGGTTACCGTGCTGAGTCCAAGTTAATGCAATATGCAGTGACATATGGTTCTGCCTGAAGAATTAATGAGGCCAAAAAAGGAGAATTCGGTCATGATTTAGAAGGCCCGAGCGAAGATCCCGGGCCAATGCCAGAAGGATCGCCATGCGCGACCCAAGCATAATTTTAAGGAGTAGCCAGCAGAGTATAGGTTGATGTAGCAGGAAGCATAATATGGTTATGCCTGAAGAACTAATGAGGCCAAAAGGAGAAATTTTGGCCATGATTTAGAAGGCCCTGACGAAAATCTCGGGCCGACGCTAGAAGGATCGCCATTTGGGACCCAGGCAGAATCTTACGGAGCTACCGTGCAGAGTCCAAGTTGATGCATCACGTAGAAAAATATGGTTCTGCCTAAAGAATTAACAAGGCCAAAAACGAGAAAGTTTGGTCATGATTTAGAAGGCCCGGGCGTAGAGCCCAAGCCGACGCTAGAAGGGTGCCACGCGCGAACCAGGTAGAATTTTATGGAGTTGCCATCAGAGTCTTGTTTAACGTAGCAGGTAAAAAAGTATAGTTCTTCCTAAAGAATTAATGAGGCCAAAACAAGAGGGTTCATTTATGATTTAGAGGGCCCGGGCATAGTGCCCAGGCCGATGCATCGCCACGCTGACCCAGGCAGAATCTTACGAAGTTACCGTGCAGAGTCTAGGTTGATTTAGCACACAGTGAAATATGGTTCTGACTGAAGAATTAACAAGGCCGAAACGATATGGTTTGGTCATGATTTAAAAGGCTCGGGCATAGAGCCCAAGCCAATGCCAGAAGGGTCGCCTCGTACTACCCAGGCAGAATCTTACGAAGCTGCTGTGCAGAGTAGAAGTTGACACAGCACGTAGCAAAATATGGTTCTGCCTGAAGAATTAACGAGGCCAAAAAAGAGAAATTTTGGTCGTGATTTAAAAGGCTCGGGCATAGAGCCAAGGCCGATGCCGGAAGGGTTGCCATGTGCGACCCATGCACAGTGCTTCCAGCAGAGTCCAAGTTGACGTAGCAGGCAGCAAAATATGTTTTTTCCTGAAGAATTAACGATGCCGAAAAAGAGAAAGTTCGATCTTGATTTAGAAGGCCTGGGCGCAAAGCCTTGGCTGACGCCAGAAGGGTCGCCATGCAACTTAGGCAGAATTTTAAGGAGCTATTGTACAGAGTCCAGGTTGACGTAGCACGTAACGGAATATGGTTGTGCCTAAATAATTAATGAGGCCAAAAAAGAGAAAGTGAGGTCATGATTTAGAAGGCCCGGGTGCAGAGCCCAAGCCGATGCCAGAAGTGTCTTCATGCGCGACCTAGGGAGAGTGTACGGAGCTGGAGCAGAGTCTAGGTTGACGCAACAGGTAGCAAAATATGGTTCTGTCTAATGAACTAAGAGCAAAGTGCATAGATAACCCTACATAATTGACAAAAGTGCAATAATAACCCCGTGATAGTTGAAACTGCAAAAATAACCCAAGATATTTAGGTTATGTGCAAATATAACCTTTTCTAGCGGATTTAGATCATTATTGGATGAAAAGTCAATTTTACCCCTCTAAAAAAGCAAAAAAAATTACTTTTTTGACCTTTTAACCTAATTTGTTTTCTCTTCCAGTGAAGCTTCTCTCCTTCTTTTTTTGTCCAGCGAACCTAATTAAGCTTCTCTCCTTCTTAGTTTGTCCAGCAAGCCTAATTTCTTCCTCTCTCCCAGTGAAGGTTTTTTTTCCCGCCGGTAGTGTCTCACAGCGTCATCCTCACCAGGGAAAGCTTCTTTGCCAGGAAAAGCCCTCGCCTGAGGTAGGCTTCTTACATCGTGGCCCCTTTTAATCGTGTCAACTCGTCGCCCCGATGAACAGCTTCTTCACCGGGAGGTCATTGCTTGCTGCTCGCTGAGGCAGGCTACTCGCTGGTGAAGGTTTCTCGCTGGAGTAATTTGGTAGATGTAGGGCGTGAATTCATCTTGTCGATACCTGTGGGGTTTTTATTTGGTGTTGTGGTCGGATCCATACCTAAAGGATCCGACAAAAAATGGAGGAATTTTGGGGTCTCTTCGCTAGATTTTTTGGCCTTTATTAGGTGGAAAGGGAGAAGTTTTTCAAAGAGCAGAGGAGGCGAGCGAGAGAAAAGAGATTGGGAGCAGAGGAGGCAGCAGTGGTGGCATTTTCTAGTGGATTGGTGGTAGGTGGTAGGTGGTGGTGGGATAGTGGGGCTAGTGGCAGAGCTGGGTGGTGGGGGCCTTTTTGTCCGTTAAAATTTGGTATTATGTTAGAAGGGCAGTTTCATCATTTCTGGTCGGTCAATGGCCAGAAATGGCCAGTCAATACCGGAATACTAGATTTAGGGTTATATTTGGTTAAGGTTATATTTGCACTAAAAAATAACTCAGGGTTATATCTGTACTTTCTCCAACATATAGGGTTCAATTATCGCAAGATTATATCTCTAACATATAGTATTTTATTTGCACTAAAAAAGTAAGAGAATTCAGTCATGATTTAGAGGGCACAGGTGCAGTGCCATGACTGATGCCAGATAGGTCACCACGCACGACCTTGGAAGAGAATTTGTAGAGTCGCAAGGTAAAATCCAGGCTGACAGCAGTAGAGCTACGACACAAATCAATGACCATGAGAGATGAAGTCAAGATGTAGAGTTCCACCTTGATGAACAGGGACATCTGCCAACAACGACATTGCGACAAGCGTTCACAATGTTCAGACATGCATTATCCCAATGCCGCGCTGTTCAGCAATGCGACATCGGGTTAGAGGGACTTGATAATATATGGGCTTATGGCCCATATTCCTATTTACTAGGCCCAAGGCCCAACATCCAACCCAAGCAAAGTCCAAAATCTACACCTATAAAATGAGGAGAAAATCCTCAGAGAAAGTAAGTTCACTACAACCTCCACGATACTATAGCATCACCCTCTCCACACTCATATTATCATATCTGACTTTGGCATCTCCACCGCCCCACCCTGAGTGACCCGTGTTCTTTTACAGGTACCCACCTATGCCGGAATCATGCTGGAAATGAGGGCTAAACATGGGCCATATCAGAGCTCTCATAGCAGTTCCGACAGGCCTTGAACAGCCAGCTCCAGGCTAGGCCAATGACAAATTTTGATATTAACAGTCGGGTTATAAGAATAAACGGGGTCAGAGGAGCAGCCGTAAATCTTGGAGCCCACAATTAGAGTAGCCATTTCCGAGAACTCTAGTCAAGTCTCCGGCACCTTCTTCTCTTTTAGGTTGGCCCATTTTCTCACTCTTAAATGTTCGATTTGTAGAATTTTTACCTTTCTTTACTTATTATTTTTCCTTTTACACTAGTTCCTTTTTATAATGCATTAACTCATATTTATCATTATTAAATTTACTAGATTAATGAAAATTATCAATTATTTTGATCTGAATAACTTTTCTACAAATAATATTTTTAATATTTACTAGATTAATGAAAATTATCAATTATTTTGTGCCGAATATATTAGGTTGTGTTTAAAATGTTTGTTAATAATTTTAAATATTTTGTTTAAACTTTCATTTTACGCAAGAGAAATATCAACCGTAAAAATAAAAATTATAGCTAGATTATATATAAAGTAGTGAATATGTTTAAAGTGTTTGTAAATGGTTATAAGGACATTTTTAGACTTTTGTTTCCTGCACGATAATGATAGAACTTACACTAGTAAATCTATAAATTAGTTCACGTGATTAGAATGCTTGTTAATTGGAAAGGTTTTGGGAAAGACCGTCTTTCCATAGGGTTTTGGAAAGACGGGGTTTAATTAGAATAATAAAAAGGTAAAAGTTTTTAGTTGCAATATTAAAAATTTATTATGCACCATGTAGTAGCTATACAGTTTATCATCCGATTAATGCAACCCAAAAAAATTATCTTCATTTATTCTAATTTGCATTTTAAACATTGGTCTTTCCATGCCTTATGAAAAGACCGTCTTTCAAGAGACGGACTCAAAAAAAATAGTGATAGAACTAAAAAGTAACAAATGTATAAATTAGTTCATATATTTAGAACGTTTGCTAATTGTTTTAACTACTTTGTTTAGAATTTCATTTCCTCAAAACTTTCGGCCAACAAATGTATAAATTAGTTCATATGTTTAGAATACTTGTTAATCATTTTAATGACTTTATATGGAATTTCATTTCTACAACATTATGATGGAAGTTTTAAGTAGCAGATATAGAGATTGATTCATGTGTTTAGAATATTTGTTTATCATTTTAAGAATTTAGTTTGAAATTTCACTTACCGCAAGATAATGATATAAATAATAGTTAGTAAATTAATGCAAAATAAGTTAATAATTTATTACCTAGTTTATACTTACATTTATTGCAAGATGATGATAGAACTTATAGGTAACAAATGCAAAAAATAGTTTGTATATTTAGAATGTGTGTTAATGGTTTTAATGAATTAGTTTATATTTTCATTTATGCCAAGATAATTATAGAACTTTCAGGTAGCAAATGCAAAAATAGTTTGTGAGTTTAGAATGTTTAGTAATTTTAATGACTTAGTTTATATTTTCATCTACGCCAAGATAATTATATAACTTACAAGTTGCAAATGCAAAAATAGTTTGTGTCTTTAGAATGTTTGTTAGTGGTTTTAATGATTTAGTTTTATATTTTCATCTAAACCAAGATAATTATATATTTACATTTAGCAAATGCAAATGCAAAAATTAACTCTCATATTTAGAATGTTTGTTAGTTGTTTTAAATTTAGACACTTAGTTTTGACCAATATGATGTATTTCTTTCAAAAAAAATAATTTAATTTCATACTTCTATTAAGATACTACATGACAAACTCATATATTGATGTTTTGTATTTGAAATATAGATCAGTATTTAATATGTTATCTCATATGTTTATGTTGTTTATTCATAAGTTTAATGATTTAGTTTAAAATTTTAGTACTCTGATACAAAACTGATATCAAATAGTACCAATTTGAGTTATTTAGATATTTTTAAGTTATCTGGATCATATTGTTTAAAATATATCAGGCCTTGAATATAAATAGTAAGTTCACAAATTTAAAAGAAAATTATTTGATTAATCCATAACATTACCTAACAATTTACAAATCGGTGCAAATGATGAAAGGATTTCCAGAACTCATATTTAACCCTTATTGTAAGGGTAATAATGGAATAATAACATGATTGACGGATTGTTACCCCGAGATAGATCGCAGACGTGACACTTGCAATCTCAAGTCAAACTCTTTAATACCGTAATTGATAAAGAAACTCGAATAGTCCCACAGAGAGTTCCACTTCCTTAGCAATGATCCATGTATACTTATAAGTCATCATATACAATTTACTCTGGACAATGTAATTGTGCTTTTTCAAAATTGATTGATGGACTTGTATTACCTTTTAATTTGATAAATAGCCTAGAATATATAACTTCACGTGAATCTATGCACTGGAAATTATTGTTCTCATATGTAACGCTTATTGTAAGAGTAATAATGGAATACTAACACGATTGACGGACAGTTATCCCGAGATGGATTGCTGACAGGACACTTGCAATCCAAAGTCAAATTACTTAACATCGTTACTGATAAAGAAACTTACATAATCCCATAGAGAGTTCCAGTACTTCCTTACGAATGATCCTTGTATACTCATAAGTCATCATCTACAATTTACTGTGGAAAAGGTTCTTGTGCTTTTCATAAATTGATGGACAGACTTGTCCTACCTTTTCACGTGAATCTATGAAGTGGAAATTATTGTTCTCATATGTAAATCTTATTGTAAGAGTAATAATGGAATACTAACTTAATTGATAGACGGTTGCCCCAGGACGGATCGCGGACGGACACTTGCAATCCCAAGTAAAATTCTTTAACACCATAATTGATAATGAAACTCACATAATCCCACAGAGATTTCCAAAACTTCCTTACGAATGGTCCTTGTATACTTATAAGTTATCATCTACATTTTACAGTGGACAATGTACTTGTGCTTTTTAAAAATCAATTGATGGACTTGTATTACATTTTAATTTAAAAAATAATCTAGAATATATATAATATCACATGAATCTATACGGTGGAAATTATCGTTCTCATATGTAACACTTATTGTAAGGGTAATAATGGAATACAAACACGATTGTTGGACGGTTACCCCAAGACGGATTGCGGACGGGACACTTGCAATCCCAAGTGAAACTCTTTGACACTGTAACTGATAAAGAAACTAGCATAGTCCCACAGAGAGTTCCACAACTTCCGTACAAATGATTCTTGTATACTTATAAGTCATCATCTATTCATGACAATGTACTTGTGTTTTTTAAAAATTTGACGGACTTGTATTACCTTTTAATTTGATAAATAGCCTAGAATATATAATTTCATGTGAATCTATGCACTAGAAATTATCATTCTCATATGTAACGCTTATTGTAAGGGTAATAATGAAATACTAACATGATTGACGAACGGTTACCCCAGGACGGATCGCGGACAGGATGATCCTTAGCATAATCCTATAGAGAATTCAACTACTTCCTTACGAATAATCCTTGTATACTTATAAGTCATCATCTTCAATTTACCGTGGAAAATGTTCTTGTGCATTTTAAAAATCAATGGACAGACTTGTACTAACTTTTAATTTAATAAATAGCCTAGAATATATCTTTTCACGTGAATCTATGAAGTGGAAATTATCATTCTTATATGCAACGCTTATTGTAAGGGTAATAATGGAATGCTAACTTAATTGATAGATGGTTACCACAGGACAGATTGTGGATGAGACACTTGCAATCCCAAGTCAAACTCTTTAACACTGTAACTGATAAAGAAACTTGAACAATCCCACAGAGAGTTCCAAAACTTCCTTATTAATGATCCTTGTATACTTAAGTCGCCATCTACAATGTACTCTGGACAATGTTCTTGTGCATTTTAAATATTGATTGACGGACTTGTATTACCTTTTAATTTGATATATAACCTAGAATATATAATTTCATGTGAATCTATGTGGTGGTAATTAACGTTCTCATATGTAACACTTATTGTAATGGTAATAATGGAATACAAACACGATTGATGGACGGTTCCGGGACAGATCGCGGACGGGAAACTTACAATCCCAAGTCAAACTTTTTAACACCGTAACTGATAAAAAAACTCACATAGTCCCACAGAGAGTTCCACAACTTCCTTACAAATGATCCTTGTATACTTATAAGTCATCATCTACAATTTACTTAGAACAATGTACTTATGCTTTTTAAAAATTGATTGACGGACTTGTGTTACATTTTAATTTGATAAATAACTTAGAACATATAATTTCATGTTAATCTATGTGTTGGAAATTATCATTCTCATATTTAACGCTTATTGTAAGGGTAATAATGGAATGCAAAAAGGAATGACGGACGGTTACCCTCGGACGGATCGCGGATATGACACTTGCAATCCAAAGTCAAATTCTTTAACATCGTTACTGATAAAGAAACTCGCACAATCCCAGAGAGAGTTCCATACTTCCTTACGAATGATCCATGTATACTTATAAGTCACCATCTATAATTTTCTGTGGAAAATGTTCTTGTGATTTTTAAAAATTGAATGGACAGATTTGTACTACCTTTTAATTTGATAAATAACCTAGAATATATTATTTCACGTGAATCTATGAGGTGGAAATTATCATTCACATATGTAATGCTGATTATAAGGGTAATAATGGAATACTAACTTAATTGATAGACGGTTACCCAGGTGAGATCGCAGACGGGACATTTGCAATCTCAAATAAAACTCTTTAACATTGTAACTGATAAAGAAACTAGAATAATCCAACTGAGAATTCCACAACTTCCGTACAAATGATCCTTGTATACTTATAAGTCATCATCTACAATTTACTATGGACAATGTACTTGTGCTTTTTAAAAATTGATTGACAGACTTGTATTACCTTTTAATTTGATAAATAACCTAGAATATATAATTTCACCCGAATCTATGCGGTGAAATTATCGTTCTCATATGTAACACTTATTGTAAAGGTAAAAATGAAATACAAACACGATTGATGGATGGTTACCCTGGGATGGATCGCGGACGGGGCATTTGCAATCCCAATGCAAACTCTTTAACACAGTAACTGATAAAGAAACTCACATAGTCCCACTGGGAGTTCCACATTTTACTTACGAATGATCCTTGTATACTTATAAATCATCATCTACAATTTACTCTAGAAAATGTACTTGTGTTTTTCGAAAATTGATTGACAATGTACTTGTGCTTTTCAAAAACTAATTGACAGGCTTTTATTATATTTTAATTTGATAAATAAATTAGAATATATAATTTAACGTGAATCAATGCGGTGGAAAATATCGTTCTTATATGTAATGCTTATTGTAAGGGTAATGATCGAATGCTAACACAATTGATGGATGGTTACCCCGAGACAGATTGCAATCCCAAGTCAAACTATTTAACACTGTAACTGATAAAGAAACTTGTATAACAGTTCCACAACTTACTTGCGAATGATCCTTGTATACTTATAAGTCATCATCTACTATTTACTCTGGAAAATGTACTTGTGCTTTTTAAAAATCGATGGACGAACTTGTGCTACCTTTTAACTTGATAAATAACCTTGAATATATCATTTCATGCAAATCTATGTGATGAAATTATTATTCTCATATGTAATGATTATTGTAAGGGTAATAATGGAATAATAACAAAATAGCTAGACGGGTACCCCGGGACAGATCGCGGATAGGACACTTGCAATCCCAAGTCAAACTCTTTAACACAGTAACTGATAAAGAAGCTCAAATAATCCACGAAGAGTTCCACAACTTCCTTACAAATGATCCTTGTAAACTTATAAGTCATCATCTACAATTTACTCTAGACAATGTACTTGTGCTTTTCAAAAATTGATTGACGGGCTTGTATTACCTTTTAATTTGATAAATAACTTAGAATATATAATTTCACATGAAACAAGGCGGTGGAAATTATCGCTCTCATTTGTAACGCTTATTGTAAGGGTAATAATGTAATACTAACACGATTGACGAATGGTTACCCCGGGACAGATTGCAATCCCAAGTCAAACTTTTTAACAACGTAACTGATAAAGAAACTAGTATAGTCCCACAGAGAGTTCCACAACTTCTTTACAAATGATCCTTCTATACTTATAAATCATCATCTACAATTTACTATGGACAGTGTACTAGTGCTTTTTAAAAATGATGGACGGACTTGTACTACCATTTAATTTGATAAATAACCTATAATATATTATTTCACGCGAATCTATGCGGTGGAAATTATTATTCTCATATGTAACAATTATTGTAAGGCTAATAATGGAATACTAACAAAATAGATAGACGGTTACCCAAGGACAGATCGTGGTTAGGACACTTGCAAACCCAAGCCAAACTCTTTAACACAGTAACTGATAAAGAAAAATTATCCCACGTTGAGTTCCATAACTTCCTTACAAATGATCCTTGTATACTTATAAGTCATCATCTACAATTTACTCTGGACAATGTACTTGTGCTTTTTAATAATCGATTGTCGGACTTGTATTACCTTTTAATTTAATAAATAACCCAGAATGTATAATTTCACCCGAATCTATGCGGTGTAATTATCGTTCTCATATGTAACTCTAATTGTAAGGGTAATAATGTAATACAACCACGATTGATGAACGGTTACCCCATGACGGATCGCGGACGGGGAACTTGCAATCCCAAGTCAAACTCTTTAACAGCGTAACAGATAAAGAAACTCACATACTCCCACTAAGAGTTGCACAACTTACTTACAAATGATCCTTGTATACTTATAAGTCATCATCTGCAATTTACTCTAGACAATGTACTTGTGATTTTCAAAAATTGATTGACGGGCTTGAATTACCTTTTAATTTGATAAATAACTTAGAATATATAATTTCACGTGAATCAATGCAGTGAAAATTATCGCTCGCATATGTAACGCTTATTGTAAGGGTTATAATGTCATACTAACACGATTGATAGATGGTTACCCCGGGACAGATTGCAATCCCAAGTCAAACTTTTTAACACCGTAACTAATAAAGAAACTAGCTTAGTCTCACTGAGAGTTCCGCAACTTCCTTACAAATGATCCTTGTATACTTATAAATAATCATCTACAATTTATTGTGGACAATGTATTTGTGCTTTTTAAAAATTGATACACAGACTTTTACTACCTTTTAATTTGATAAATAACCTTGAATCTATGTGGTGAAAATTATCATTCTCATATGTAATGATTATTGTAAGGGTAATAATGAAATACTAACAAAATACATAGACGTTTACCTCGGGAAAGATCGATGACATGACACTTGCAATCCCAAGTCAAAAACTTTAACATGGTAACTGATAGAGAAACTCGCATAATCCCACAGAGAGTTCCACAATTTACTTACAAATGATCCTTGTATACTTATAAGTCAACATCTACAATTTACGCAAGACAATGTACTTGTGCTTTTTAAAAATCGATTAGTGTACTTGTATTACCGTTTAATATGATACATAACCTAGAACATATAATTTCACGTTGGAAATTATCGTTCTCATATGTAACGCTTATTGTAAGGGTAATAATGGAATACAAACACGATTGATGGAAGGTTACCCCAGGACGGATCTCGGACGGGGCACTTGCAATCCCAAGTCAAACTCTTTAACACCGTAACTGATAAATAAACTCGCATAGTCCCACAACTTCCTTACAAATGATCCTTGTATACTTATAAGTCATCATTTACAATTTACTCTTGACAATGTACTTGTGGTTTTTAAAAATTGATTAATGTACTTGTATTACCTTTTAATATGATAAATAACCTAGAATTTATTATTTCACGTGAATCTATCCATTGGAAATTATCGTTCTCATATGTAACGCTTATTGTAAAGGTAATAATGAAATACAAACACGATTGATTAGCGGTTACCCCCGGGACGGATCGCAGACGGGGCACTTGCAATCCCAAGTCAAACTCTTTAGCACCGTAACTGATAAAGAAACTTACATAGTCCCACTGAGAGTTCCACAACTTACTTACGAATGATCCTTGTATACTTATGAGTCATCATCTACATTTTACTCTGGACAATGTACTTGTGCTTTTCAAAAATTGATTGACGGGCTTGTATTACCATTTAATTTGATAAATAACTTAAAATATATAATCTCAAATGAATCAATGTGGTGGAAATTATGTTCTCATATGTAACACTTATTGTAAGGGTAACAATGGAATACTATCATGATTGACGGATGGTTACCTCGGGACAGATTGCA
The DNA here is from genome assembly GCA_037428765.1 of Rubia yunnanensis. Lineage (NCBI taxonomy): Eukaryota > Viridiplantae > Streptophyta > Magnoliopsida > Gentianales > Rubiaceae > Rubia > Rubia yunnanensis. Next base: position 24,402,996 of record CM075065.1, read on the forward strand.
ATCCCAAGTCAAACTTTTTAAAACCGTAAATGATAAAGAAACAAGCATAGTCCCACAGAGAGTTCCGCAACTTTCTTACAAATGATCCGTGTATACTTATAAATAATCATCTACAATTTATTGTGGACAATGTACTTGTGCTTTTTAAAAATCAACGGACAGACTTGTACTACCTTTTAATTTGATAAATAACCTTGAATATATCATTCTAGGCGAATCTATGATGTGGAAATTATCATTCTTATATGTAACAATTATTGTGAGGGTAATAATGTAATACTGACAAAATAGATAGACGGTTACCCTGGGAAAAATAGCGAACAGGACACTTGCAATCCCAAGTCAAACTTTTTAACACGGAAACTGATAAAGAAACTCGCATAATCCCACAAAGAGTTTCACAACTTCCTTACGAATGTTCCTTGTATACTTATAAGTTATTATCTACAATTTACTCTGGACATTGTAGTTGTGCTTTTAAAAAATTAATTAACGGACTTGTATTACCTTTTAATTTGATAAATTACCTACAATATATAATTTCGAAATGACACTCACATGAGATAGCACAAAGTGCTTTAGTACACAGTAACACCAGTATTGGAAGCAAATTTATGGACGAGCAGCTCCATACCATTAGCTTCCATGACGAGTTGCTGACTGTTGGATTGTTATGTATAATTGTGCTTACAACTTCTGCAACTCTGGCTCTATGTTACCATGATAATTCCTCAGATAACTAAGCAGAGGTTTCAGAACACTAATTGTTTGGAGATTTGCTGATACAATTGTACATAATTAGGGACCAGAACCTAATTGGTAACAAAGCTGAGCCACTTAAAACTTGAAAGCAAAAACAATTAACAAAGATTATTTTCTGCTTATTCTGATGTTAACTTTGCACTTGTTAACTATTGGTTGATTGACATCCAAATAAGCATCTAAAATGAAAAACAATGGTGTTCTTCTTCATAACATTTAAAGCAAACTGAAAAAATTCATCATGTTTGAAAATACTCATATCCTAACCAGTATTAGATCATTTTGGAATGATTTGAAAACATCTACGAAATTGAAAGACTGAAATTGGAGGATAATTTCTAGTGAATTGCTGAATTGCATGACCTAAAGCAGAGATGGTGCGAGAGAAAGTAGAACCTATTGAAAGAATTGAGAGTTCCCAAAATAGCTTGCCGATCCATCTGCAATTCTGGGATAAGGAATTTCGGGTCCCCTGATTTCAAACCCGTTTACCATGAGCGCCAAATTCAACCTCTCCGACGGACAGATCCCTAGTTTCTTCTAGCCCAAATTTGTCATCGACGGCGAACCCTTCTCAACTGAAAGAGTTTCTGCAGGGAGGACCATTGTGTGATTTATCATCGGGATCGTCGAAGAAGTGGGCGTCCGTACCAGTCCGGAACACCATTTTTGAGGCTTTACTCAACGCCTCTGCCGTTGCCCCAAACTAGAAGAGCATTCTCGAAGCTGCTGCTGAGTGCGATGATCTGTTCCAGCGGTAATAAAAAGGCAACATAAACTATAAATCGGCATCTTCCATTGGCAAGGAGAAAGAAGTGGGGTAAAAGAAGGGTATGTAGGTGACCGGTTGATACAAGAGAGCAAAAGTGCTTTGCAAAAACGGTTAAGTTGATTTCGATACAAATAATGACAAGGGTCAAACGGTTAAGTTAATCCAGGGTCATAATACTACCCACAAAGCCGCCATTGCCCCTTGCGTCGTTCATTTTAGTAGCCTAGCCCAGACGTCGGAAATCAACACAACTTTCTTTAATAACAGTAGGGGTAGGTAAGAAATATTGAAAATCAAATCGAAAATTGAATTATCTAAATTTGAATAACTCGAACCGAATTTAATATATGATTTTTGGATATTTGAATTGAATAACCAAATTCAAATATGGTTTTTGGATCGGTTCTGGATATTAAAACTCAAATCGAAACCCAAATCGAATGCCGAATTGTAAATAAATAAATAAATATATAATAATAATTCAATTTCAAAGGAACAAAATTAAATTAATAAATAAATTTAAGTTGGAGGACCAATCTTTAAATTTAAAAAATTATCCCCAACCCTAAATTCTAAGTAAGTTTGTGGAGTGCTTTAAGGTGAATGTGAATGTGGAGTACTTGAAGGCTTGAAGAATGTGAAGGCTTTGAGGATGAATATTAAAATGTATCATTTTTATTTAATCTTAAATGTAATGCTAAAATTGTTATGGTTGAATTTGTATTGTACTTGTTGGATTTTTATTTTGAAAACTTGATTTTGATGATGTAGAAATTAGATACATATTTTTATTTAATTTTAAGTTAAGTTATATGATTTTAGTAATTATTTTAAAATAATTACAATCAATTCTATTTATTCGGGTTGAATTCGGTTTCAAACGAAAACCGAATTTCGAATCCGGTTTGGATAATTCGGACCGAGTTAGGTTTTGGGTTTTTTAGGGGCAAAACTGAATAACCCAGACTGAATAAATCAAAAACCGCTTAAACCAAACCGACGCCCACCCCTAAATAACAATGTGAATCATGTCCATGTTCTCCAGCTCAAACCGGTAAATTTTCAGTCGCCCATTCACAGTGAATTTTTAAAGATGAGGAAAGGCAGAAGAAGTTGCATGTCTCTAAAAAGGAAATAGGAGCCTAGAGAACCTGGCAAGGAGAGAATAGAGGGAAATAAAGCGCACAGAAGATCCGTTTGCGATATAACCCGCATTTGACCTATGAATTTTATCCAAAGAGGAGGGTTTCCTCAAAAATATACCAAAGCAAGCTAGTTAGCAAGGTTGTTCGCAAGACAGTCTAGAAGTATCTTTCCAGCAGAATCCTCTGGATAACAAAGACTATTGAAATATGGGTAGGAAGGCAACTCAATAATCAACAATCTTAACCTTCTTTTCTATCCATCACCAACCCGTGAATTTTATTAATTTTTCTTTAAACTGCATTTTATTCCCCAGTCTCACCATATGATAGTGTAAGACGGTCTTATAAGAGACTCTCTCATACAAAAAAAATTCAAAAAGAAAATATAGAGAACATATTTGAAGAATGCATCTATAATATTTATTTATTTTTCATTAGCGTTCTCTAATTTATATAAACATAGAATGCATCCTCTAATTTATTTTATACATCTATAGTCTTTATTACCGGAAAGGTTAGAAATATTAAAAGAATACAAAATAGAGGACGCATTTAGAGAACATATCCTCTAATTTATACTTATTTAAAATCTTTATTATCGGGAAGATTAGAATATTTTTTAATATATAAATATAGCCCTCTACTTTGTTGTATTTTTTTATTCTATAAAGGTGTGTTTGACCGGGCTTAAAGTGTTTTGATTATAAGATAAGCATCTATTTGGTGTTTGGTAAACTCTTAAAAGTGCTTATTTTAAAAGCAGAAACTATCTTTTAGGGAAAAGGAGGAACTGGTCTCCCCTTCTTTTAATATAAGTCAAAATAAATTAGCTCTGATTAAATGCCAAGCTCTACCAAATACACCCTGAAAAGGACGTTAAAAAAAGAAAAAAGAAAATATAGGACTCCATATGCATCCACTTTTAATTTCCACCCTAACAATATCCAGTTTCAATTTTTTTACCTCCTCACCAGAAAGCTCTCGTCAATTTTGGTGTTGGTGTTGTCTATGTAGAACCACATGAGCTTAAGTTGCTGGACCTTTGATTTTTTTTTCTTTTTTTTTGAACACGATACCAGTTCCAAATTCATAATTGATTTCTAGATAGCGTTCATCACCACAATGAGACTACATGATGACTGGGAGGTAAATAATGACGTTTTAAGAGAGTCAATTATCTAGCGTTCCAAAGTTGGTGCACACAAGAAATTCTTCAGAAGAAGAAGAATTTCACAACATGCATGTCAAACACTTAACTATTTGAACATTTACACGAGTGCAATCTGTGCTCTCTAGAATAAAATTAATGTTTATAAAAATACATAAAATTACCTTGTAATTGTGCGCACATCCGAGTTCCAACATATACTACAATCAACCGTAGTCTAAGCGGATCTGAACATATACTCGACAGAACTAAAGATGAGTATATTATATCCACCTATAAAATCTGTTCAAAATAAATCTAAACTTTAACCATAAAATTTTTTGAAATTTGGTTTTACCTAATTAATTCAATTATCACTACTGTGTTCCAACATAACCTATCTAACCAAGTATGCAATAAAGTAAAGCATAAAGACACAAGACTTGGTTACGCAGTTTGCTGAAATCCACCTACATCTGCGGGCCTGGCACAGTTCAAAATGAATCCACTAATCAGAAAGATACAGTACAAAGTACACCGTACAATTATACTTATCTTATCTAGCTATAACGTGAATCCTTCAAGCTCCCCTTGCTACCGATCCGCCTTGATCAGACTCTTTCTGACCTCGAAACTCGTCGACGCTTGATCTCCTCCTCCCGAGGAATTAAGGCATATAATTCTGAACTTTGAACAACAGGTTATGTATGTTGGAACATAGAATTCTGGCTCTTTGCAATTCTCTCGAAAGATTGAAAATCTGTGTGCAGATTTTCTCTGTTAAAATCCCTAATAAATGCAACCATGATTGTCCCCTTTATAGCCATGAGCAGATCTAAATTCTCCATGATTATCTCCATTATATTCATATTACTTATCTACTTCTTAAAACATATCCAAATCACATAAATAAAGGGATTTTCCTTATCACAATATCTCTCATATATTCGATAATATCAATACCATATTTGTATGGATTTTTCATAAACCTATTATGCTTCTACCACATGCCTAAAATACCATATTGCGAAATCTCCTTTCTTCCATAAATATATATCCACGCAATAAGCAATCTTCACTTTTCCATATGTTTCAATATGGAAAGTCTTCTTACACATGCAGTCTTGTACAAATGTAATTCCTTCTCCAAATAATATTCTGATTACAATTAAATCTCTTGGAGATAATAATTACCAAATCTAATTCCTTTAAGTAAGGAATTAGAATAACTAGAATATCTCATCCATATCCTAACCATAACTGAATATTCCAATTCCATAATATTAATCCAATCCCACATATATAGGAACTGATATATTATCCAACTCAAATACAACTTGGACAAGATGAATCCTTCTCGAATTCAGTCTTCAACCTTTCCTTATTTTACCAAAATTCCTTCATTGATGTTGCAACTCAATAATACCTTATTTGCATAATTTCCACTCTAAGCACTGCATCAATGATCCTAATGCCTGTTGGGCTTTCCTCCCTAATTCTAGAACTCTCCATTGATAGAAGAGGGGAGATGTTTCTACGAAGATGGGGGAAGAATCTAGACTACCTCCGAAAAGGCTCCATACATTTACTATGGTAGTTGGAGAGATGGAAGAGAATTCTAGAGCACACTTGACTCACCTATAAATAGAGGTCTTGGAAAAGAGTTCATCATTCAATCTCATCCACTTCTATCCATATCCATTTTTCATTCTTTCTTGTGTGAGAGATACGCTCTTAGAGGGAGGAGTTAGAAAGAAGTCTTCATCCTCTCTAGTTAGTGAGTGTTCCACTATTGTATGAGTAGCCTTGTAATCCATCCTACTTGGGTGAGATATCTGCAACCCTACTATAGCCTCTTATAGTGGAAGATTTGGACTACATAGTCCCACGGTTTTTCTCGATTTGGGTAAGTTAATATAATCCAAAATTTTCCCCTCATTCTCTCTATGCCAACTGCTTTATTTTCTAATTTTGAAACTCTTGCTGAGCTTGTTTCCCAGCTTAAATGCCTATGATTTCTTCATGGTATCAGAGCATTAGGCTCTTGATCCAATTCTTTTTGAAAAACTTTCTGAATCTTTGATTCTGTTGACCAAAAAAATGAGCACTGGATGAGTGAATGGTGAAAGAGGAAATGACCCTCATACTGCTGATATTGATGGCTTTATAAGGATTGAACCGGATAATCCACTATTGCTCACGTCTTTAGATCATGCGAGCCTTGTGATTGTCTCCAATCTATTGAAAGAGAAGAACTACGTGATTTGGAGGGAGGCAATGGTCATTGCACTCTCAGCTAAAGGAAAATTGAAGTTCATCCCTGGAAAAGTTCCAAAACCTGCTGCAAATTCTCCAGTGCTTCAGATCTAGATGAAAGAAAATTCAATGATTGTTTCATGGATTAGGAACTCGATTAGTAGAGACATTGCAAGGAGCTTTGCTTTTCAGGCTGATGCAAAGAAACTATGGGATGAGGTTGAAGAAAGGTATGTAGTTAGTCATGGACCTTTGTATTACCAACTGATGACTAATCTGGCAGAAGTTAAGCAAGGTACTGATTCAATTGCTCAGTACTTTTCTAATTTGAAATAAATTTAGGATCAGATTAATGTGATTAGGTCAAGGATAAAGTGCACTTGTTTTCACTGTGAGTGCAATTGTGGCTTTTCCGCTAAGATAGAAATGCAGGCTAACCAAGACAGATTGCAGCAATTCATGTATGGACTAAATGATGAGTATGATGCTCTAAGAGATCATATTCTTGTGATGGATCCTTTTCCTGCATTTAGAAAGGCATATTCTATGTTCAGTAAGCAAGAGCAGCAATGGAGTGTGCAGAGTAACATGATCAAAACCTTGAATTAGTCACCTGTTATGCTAGTAAAGCAAGGATCAGGTCAGAATTATGAAAGAAAGTTTGGCCAGAAGAAGAAAGATGCAGAGGCAAAGAAGCTGTTGAAATGTGACTATTTCCACAGAAATGGACACTTGAAGGATTCTTGATTCTAGTTGAATGGATATCCAGAATGGTGGCCAGATGCAAGCAATGTGAAAGGGAAGCCCTGTGCAAATTCTACTAACTCCTCATGTTTTGAAGATGAAACTGAGCAAGCTGCACCTGGAGCTTTGTTTGAAAGTGGAGAAAACAAAGGAATGGGAAATATGCAGGCTATGATTGCAAGCATGATCCATATGGAGTTTTGAAAATTGATGAAAGGAAAGGCAAAGGAGCGGGAAGGAGATTCAGGAGACATGATCAACTTTTCTCATCTTGACTTTGCAGACAGTCTTATAACTTACTATGCTAATATTGCTACTTGTTTTGAGATTGATGATTGGATTCTTAACTGTGGTGCTACTTCACATATGTGCAGTAATCTTTCTTTATTTGAAACTCTTCATTCAGTAACTCATAAAACACCAATACTTCTACCAAATTATTCAAAAATTTCCATAGATGCCATAGGATCTATCAAACTGAATAATCAATTGAAACTTGTGAACTGTTTGTTTTTTAGAAGCTTCAATTTTAATCTCCTTTCAGTACAAAAGATTTCCCAAGACTCTCAAATTTATCTCACTTTCTATCCTAATGTGTGCATCCTACCGGACCACAGGACTAATACAGTGTTAGGCATTGCAAGTCAAAGTGATGGTCTATATATTCAGAACAAGAGATCATTTCTAATTGAAGTCATTAAATAGTTTCTGTCTACACTCAAGCAAGATAGTTTAGTTGTTCATTCAGCTTTAAACTCTGTACATTCCTTATCTGATAATAATCTAGAAGTATTACACAATAAGCTAGGTCATCCCTCTGATGTTGTTGTGAATCATTTGAAACTTCCAAGCATGAGAAATAGATGTGGTATTTTTTCTATTTCTAAGTAGACAAGATTACCATTTCCTGAAAAATTTAGCCATAGTTCTACTCATTTTAATACACTTCATATGGATCTTTGGGGACCTTTTCAGGTCAAGACCAGCAATGGTGAACAATCTTTTCTCACCATTAGATTACTTCAGTATGGAAACTTGGAATTTTCTAATTTTTTTAAAAAAAGAAAAAGATCGAGTACCTTTCATTATAAAATATTCCATCCTCATGTTGTAAACTCATTTTAATGCTAAAATAAAAAATATTAAGAAGAACTGACAATAACAGTGAGTTTGTTAACAAAATTTGTGCACAGTTCTTTGCTTCATTAGGAATCCTACACCGGAGATCATGTCCATATTCACCACAACAAAATGGTGTGGTTGAAAGAAAGCACATATCTATTCTTTAAATAGCTAGAGCTTTCATGTATCAATCTAATCTCCTTTATCCTTTTTGGGTGAATTAGTCCTTACAGCTACATATATTTTGATCAGGTTACCCTCTTCCGTTTTGAATTGGAAATCACCATATGAAAATATCTTCTATAAGCCACCTAATATCACCAAAATGCAGGTGTTTGGATCTCTGTGCTATGCAACAAATCCCAGTCCACAAAAACACAAATTCAGTTCAAGATCAGTACCATGTATTTTCATAGGATATTCAACTGCTCATAAAGGGTATAAACTGCTTGGCCTTCTAAATAAAAAATTCTTTGTTGCTAGAGATATTAGTTTTATAGCAATCTATTTTCATGTAGAAGTCTGAGTCCACATTCCATCATTCTAGTCATGGTCATAACAAAAGCATGCTTCCCATTCCTCCATCTAATATTAATTCATTTATAGATGTGCTGAATCATAACTTCTCTGATCCAATTAGTACTCAGCCAAATAATTATTCTTCTTATAATCATAATGATTCCACTCAATCTAGTCCATATCCATCATAGATTCATGAAAACTCTTCTCCTTGTACTCATATAAGTTCTGTTAGAAATGATGCACACATCCATATCCCTCTTAGACAAAGTGCTAGGATCAGATACAGACCATGTTGGATGGATGATTTTGTTTTTAATATTGTTCAAACTTCTGATGTTTGCATTCCCATTTTTTCATCAGCACATATGATTTTTATGCCACAGCTATTGAGAATACATGAACCTCAGTCATATAAACAAGCATGCAGTAATCAGCATTGGGTAGAGGTTATGCAAGCTGAACTGAGTGTCCTTGAAACTAATCACACTTGGGACTTGGTTGATTTGAATGTTGGAAATAGGCATATAGGCTGTAAATTGGTCTATAAGGTTAAGTACAAGGCAGGTGGATCAGTAGAGAGGTACAAGGCTAGATTGGTGGCAAAGAGATTTTCTTAAATTGGGGGTGTTGATTACTGTGACTCTTTTTCACCAGTTGCCAAGCAAGTCACTGTCAGATTGTTTTTAGCAATAACCTCATTTAAGAATTGGTATTTACATCAGATGGACATCAACATCATGGTTATATCAATGAATAACTTTATGCGTCACCTCCACCGGGTTATGAAAAGGCCTTGCTAGGGCAGGTTTGCAGATTAAGAAGGTCACTCTATGGCCTGAAACAAGCTTCCAGAGAATGGAATTCTGAGTTCACCAAGCATTTGATCTTGTATAGATTCAGACAGTCAAAGCATGATCACTTCTTATTCATCCTAATGAATGCTAAGAACAACTTGGTTTTACTGATCTATGTAGATGATGTCCTGATTGCAGGGGATTCTGAGGAGGAGATCCGGGCATTCAAGACTTTCCTTCATAATCTTTTTACCATCAAATATTTGGGATATGCCAAGTACTTCTTAGCCATTGAAATTTCCAGATCTCAGGCTGGCATCTTTCTCAAACAAACAAAGTACATTACAGATTTGATCAGTGATCTTCATTTTTCTAACAAGAATGCAGTAGCAGCTCTATTAGCTGTTTCTTGGCAGGTTGAGGATAGTACTTCTCCCATAATGCATGATACAGGCCCCTATAGAAGATTGATTGGCAGATTGTTGTACTTATCTTACATAAGGCCAGACATCACCTTTTCAGTTCATCAGTTGAGCCAATTTGTTCAGAAGCTGCTGATCACCACTGGAAGGCTGCTTTACACATTGCCAGGTACTTAAAGGGATGTTCTACTCATGACCTATTCTTACCTGCACATCTTTCAGATATTTACATTCTTATTGTGATGCTGGAACACTTGCAGAATCACTAGGAAGTTAGTCATTGGTTACTTCATCTTTCTAGGCGATTCTCTGATTTCTTGGAAATCAAAGAAGCAAAACACTGTGAGAAAATCTTCTGCTGAATCTGAGTATAGGGCAATGCCAATGACAGTATCTGAACTCAAGTGGATCACATTCCTTCTTATTGATTTGCAGCATCAGTTTACACTTCTCATTCCCTTGAAATGGATAACATTGTTGCCCTTCGCATCACTCACAATTCAGTCTTCCATGAAAGAACTATAAAGATTGATTGCCATTATGCCTGAGTGCTTATCAAGATGGCTTCATTGATCCACCCCATGTTTTCTTCAATGCATAGTTAGCTGATGGTTTTACAAAGTTGCTTTCACCTCTTGCAACTCAGTCTTTACTGTCCAAGATGGGATTCTGTTATTCACAGCATCCTCATCTTGAGAGGGGGTGTGAAGAAATATTTTATAGCTACTGATCGGAATGGATTTGATGATGAAATAGTAGCAAATGAGCTTTGATCAATTTTGTCGCCAAATTCAAGTCGGTGGTTTTAGTTATGAGCTTATCACATTTTTTATCAGCTTTAGAGTAGTGTTTCTATTTTGGTTATTATGGAACTTATATATATCAGTAGTTAGTTAGTTTGTTAGACAATTAGCCCTTGATTATTGTATATAAACTAGTTGTACATCACACATTTGGTAAGTTAATACAATCGTAAATTTTCCCCTCATTCTCTATATGACCAACTTTCTTTTCTAATTTTGAAGCTCTTGCTGAGCTTGTTGCCCGTCTTAATTGCCTTTAATTTCTTCAGCCTCCTCATTTCCTTCATCATCCCCGAAATATCTCTTTAAAGTCATCATTCTCATTACAACGATAAAACTAAGCTCCTGAATCCTAGGTCGGATTTCGACCATGGAAAAACCCAGGCCTAAAACCTAAACCAACTTCCTTAGCAACCGCCTGATTTCGTCCTGTCGAATCGGTATAAATGTGTTGAGGCGACTCTGGGAGAATAACTCACTGCGTACAGAGCCGCCGCGACAGTGGAGTAGTTGTAGCTGATGTACTTTGTTATTATGAACTTGGGGCGATTGGCTAGGACAAAATCGTTCTTGGTGAAACATTCTTTTGCCATTGTGGCGGAGGAAACCACCACCACTAGCCGGGAGGCGAACCAGAGTATTAGGATAAATCAGATTACAGATTAGATTATGATTAGAGTTTTTTCCTTATTACACCTCTATTGTACTCTCTATATATTTAGTTATCAATAATAAAATTATATACGGTAAATGATTCTCTCATGGTATCAGAGCCTCTTCTGATCCAAAACCTAAAAACATAAAACTTCTTCCAGTTGCCGCCCTCTTCTCCAATGCAGCTCCCCCACCGCGCCTCCTCGGCACGACTCCTCTCTAGTGCACACGACTCCACGTGGCTCCATGCAGTTCCTCTCCACTCTGCCCTTCTCTGATGTGGCCTCCCACCGCGGCTCCTCTCCACTGCAGTTCTCTCCGACATGGTTCCTCTCCAACGAGCGTGAATCCATGCGGTTTCTCTCCGGTTCGCTCCTCTTCGGTTGCTCCGCCCCTGTTAATCGAAGTGGCTCTGTTCCTCTCCAACTATGGCTCAAGAAAAACTCTCCTACAACACTCTGCTCCAGATGGTGCGGATCAAACTCACTCCATCAAATTATCTTCTCTGGAAGCGTCAAGCAGGTTATGTCCTCTGACCCCCAAGGTCTTTACGATTTTCTTGGTGGTACTCAACCTTGTCCTACTCTCCCACCACCACCACCACCACCATCACAACCTGTCTCTTTTAATGCCACAGTCTCAGCTCCTTCGTATGGCAGTGGCAAAGTTGATCTCCAGGAGGCTTATTTGAAAGCACAAGAAGAGTATGATCAATGGGTTGATGAAGATCAACATCTCTGTAGTCTCCTATTTTCCTCTCTCACTGCTGAATTTTCTCGCGGAACTCCCAGATTGTGCCACCTCTAAAGATATCTGGGATAATCTTGCTCTCATCAATCAGAATAGCAGTGCATCCACCATTCTTCCTCTTCGCGCATATGCGCATGGTATTCATAAGTCTGGTACTATTCGTGAACTTCATCTCAAATTTAAGGATATTTTTGAACAACTGTTTGTCATGGGTAATCCAGTTTCAAATGTTGATCAAATTGTATGAGTCTTGACTGCTCTTGGTCCTGAGTATAAATATTATTCTGCTCCTTTGATTAATGCTGTTCCAACCTCGCTTTATGCGGATGTTCTTGCCCGTGCCAAAAACCACAAGGCTTTTTTGATGAATTTACAGAGACACTCAGGACCAGCCACAGGATAGGTTGAATTCTAGACCAGTGACGCCCCTTAAGCTGGTCACGCGTGGAATCACACGCCAACTCGAGGTGGCCGTTCCTGGCCTTCTCGCGTTGGTCGCGGAGGTCACTTTGGTGGGAGGTGCGGCGGTGGCCGGTAGCCCTTTTCTGGTTCTCTGGCACCTGGTTTGGTCCCTGGTCACGGTCGTCCTCACTATTCCTAGTGTGGACGGCTCAGTCACTATGCTGCGACATGTTACCAAATGCAGGCATAGATCGGTGATTCGTCAAGCACTCATTTGGTAGAAAATTATAACTATTTTCCGTAGTCCAATACTTCTTCTCATCTATCATATTGGTACCTTGATTCTAGCGCTACCAGTCATATGGAAACTTCCACCTCAGGCCTAGACAGTTTCACTCCTTATACTGGTAAATCTCGTGTTCTTGTTGGTAATGGTGCTCCAGTTATGATATCACATATTGGTGATTCTAAAGTTTCTGAGAACTTGCATTTGTCTGGTGTTTTAGCTGTGCCTGGTATTACCAAGAATTTACTGTCTATTAGTCGGTTAACCAGAGATACGGGTGTTCTAATTACATTTTATGACCGGCATTTTGTCATTCATAACAAAGTAACCAGGGCCATCATGGGACGAGGGCACAGTGAGGATGGATTATACATTTTGGACCAGGGAGATGCAACATTTGTTTCAGTTTTACAGCAGAATAAGAGTCGAGCTTCATATGAGTTGTGGCATGCACGGCTAGGTCATGTTCCTAGTGCGGTGATTACTAGTTTACATAAGTCTGGTTCACTTTCAGTTTCTTCTTTGTTTCCTAAACCGCATACATGCGCCCCCCTGTGTTATGGTGAAAGGTCAACGGTTTGCTTTTGTTGAGAACCCTAAATGTACTTACAATGTTCTTGATTAAATACATTGTGATTTATGGGGTCCCTTCCCAGTTTTATCTACAAATGGTTTTTCATATTATGCATTATTTGTGGATGATTTTTCAAGATTCACTTGGATGTACCCCCTTCATTGCAAATCAGATTATGTTGAAACTTATTTGCAGTTTGAGGCACTTGTTGAGAATCAATTTTCTGCTAAAATTAAAGTCTTTCAAAGTGATGGTGGCACTGAATTTTTGAACACCACACTCAGATCACACTTTGCAAAAAAAGACATTTATCATTAGGTTTCTTATCCGGCCACTTCGGAACAGAATGGGCGCGAAGAACGCAAGCATCTCTATGTTGTTGAAATTGGTCTCACGATGCTTTTTCACTCCCATATTCCCATTTCTCATTGGGATGATGAATTCACCACTGCTGTCTACATTATCAACCATTTGCCTACTCTAGTTCTTCAGGGATCGACCCATTATGGTCTTCTTTATCAGTGGGATCCTATCTATAATAACTTTCATCCTTTTGGTTGTCGGGTTTTTCCTTTTTTCCGCCCCTTTGCTGGTCGTAAGCTATCTCCCCGTAGTATTCCATGTATTTTTATCGGTTATAACTCACATTATAATGGGTTTCGATGTCTTGCCCTTACCATTGGAAAGGTTCATGTCACTCATCATGCTCGATTTGACAAGGCTTATTTTCCTCTAACTCCAACTTCGGGAACTGGGTCTCCCTCCTCAGGTTTGGATGTCTCCATTTTTATTGATCCAGATCGTGGGATGGCACCACCACCAACCTCGGCTCCGTCTTCACCTCAATTTCTATTTCCTGATGATGAGTCGTCTCGACCTGAATCCAACAGTGATGGCTCCTTACCCGCGCCCACACCCGGTCTTCTCTCACCCGCGCACGGTGGTCTCTAGCCAGTGTCCGCGCCCAGTCGTGATGGCTCGCACCCATGCTCTGCAGTAACAGACGGTCCCAGCTCACCAACCCGCAAAGCCACGGGCCTTCTTCCTGCGCGGCCATGGACGACCATGGCTGTCTTCCTCCCGCACGGGCACACATGGTCATGGTGAATTCCAGCTCGCGCTCGGTGGTGTCATTCCTTCCCGACCCGCCATACCCAACCCCGGCTGGTCTGCTCCTTCCTGCCTCAGCCACGGGCCTCCTTCCCACACTGCCACACATGGTCTCGGATGGTCCACTCCTTCCCACATCGGCTACGGCCACGGCCGGTCATGGCTCTACCGTTTCGGCTCCAGCAGCTTTTCACATGGTTACGCTCTCTTCCTGGAGTTATTCAGCACCGAGATTATTCAGATATTCATGCTCACATTTTTCTTGTGGCTCTTCTTGCTTAGACATAACTGACTAATTATTGTTCCGCTAAAAAAAATCCTTCTTGGGTTTCTGCCATGGATGATGAGATGGCTGCTCTTCGTAGTCAGCATACTTGGGATCTTGTTCTGTGCCCTCCAGACTACATTGTTGGGTTCAAATGGGTTTATCAGCTGAAGTACAAACTTGATGGTTCGATTGATCGCCATAAGGCACATTTGGTTGCTCAGGGTTTCTCTCAGATTCTCGGTTTTGACTTTGACCATACTTTCAGCCATGTGGTTAAAGCTTCTACAGTTCGGACAGTTTTTGCTATTGATACTATGCGTGCTTGGTCTCTACATCACTTGGACGTTAAGAATGCTTTTCTTAACAGTGTCTTTGATTCTCCGATTTTTATGGCACAACCAGTTGTCTATAAGGATCCCACTCATTCGAACTATTTTTTTCATCTATGGAAGGCCATTTATGGCTTAAAGCACGCACCTCAAGCATGGTTTCGGCGTTTCAATGCTTATCTTTTGCATCTTGGTTTTCGTTGCAGTTCTTCTGATACTTCTTTGTTTATGCTGTCTCGTGGTTCGTCATTGTTGTATTTTTTTTGTCTATGTTGATGATATCATTTTGACTGGTAATGATTCCAATTTTATTCGACTGTTCATTGATCTCACCCATCGAGAGTTTTCCATTAAAGATTTGGGTGCCTTACATTACTTTCCTGGCTTGGAGGTTACGCCCACTCCTCGGGACTTCTTTTGGGACAGACGAAATATGCTGGGGGACATTCTTTCTCGAGCTGGTATGTTAGATGCAGTGCTAGTCTCTACACCATTTCTGCCAAATTCTCAGCTTCACAGTAGTACGAGTTCCCAGTTTAAGAATCCAACGTTATATCGCTCTTTGGTTGGTGCTCTCCAGTATCTAATCATCACCCGTCCAGACTTGGCATTTGTGGTTAAGTCTGTTAGTCAGTATCTTCAGGACCCTCAGAAAAATCATTTTTCAGCTGTCACTTGGATTCTTCGCTATGTTCGGGGGACCCCACATTTTGGTCTCAATTTTCGTGCAGCTTCTTCTCCAGAGGTGCTAGGTTATCTGATGCAGATTGGGCCCGGTGTTTAGAGACCCGTCGTTCTACTTATGGCTATGAAGTATTCTTCGGCGGTTACTTGGTTTCTTAGAGTGCGAAGATACAGCCCACTATGTCTAGGTCTAGCACTAAGTCAGAGTATCGTGCTTTGACCAACACTGCTTCTGAGGTCATCTGGATAACTCATTTGCTTCGTGATCTTCATGTTCCTTTTTCTAGCGCGCCTCTTCTGCTTTGTGACAAAAACAGTGCCATCTTCTTGGCTCAGATGCCAGTGGCGCATAAACGGGCTAAGCACATTGACATTGATTATCATTTTTTTCTTGAGTTGGTTTCTTCGGCCAAGCTTCGTGTTGCTCATATTCCTACATCTCTACAGGTTGCGGATATTGACAGGCGCGGGCGGTCGTCGCTCCCGCGCGCCAAAAGATAATTTATAAGCCCTCAGTGCTTACTTTCTACAACTAGGTAGATAGTGGCAAATCGGGGTCGTCCAATGAGAAGAGGGATCTTCCTAAGCGTCTAAGCACACAAATGGTTGATATACTAGGCTAGGAGTAAATATATATACACACACTTAAAAGCGAGTAAAGGGGGGGGGTTGGTTGGTTGGTTTCCTAAGCTAACAAAGATAACTAGCAAGGTCAAGTGACTATGCTAATCATCAAACGAAACTAAAGAAAAGGGGTTTTAAACTACAAAGATAAAATGCCTTGGGGGCAACGGATATCCACTTTCACATCTAATGTAGTTCATCGAATCATTCACACATTCCATCATATAGCATTCATGACCCAACAATCACACACCCCATCTAGCAAGTACCACAACACACACACCACAAGGAGTTCTAAGTTCATGCTCGTAGATTTTCATGCAAAGGCGCTACGGAATTCGTCACGTTCCTACACCTAAGCAATTCAACCACACAAGCACTCCCTATGCTCAAACCACTCATGGCACACATGCAGTGAAACACACTGTCAAGAGTACATAAACGCCGAATAACAAATGCTTCAGGAATGAGTTTAAATCACCTATTCAATACTTCAACTACTTGTCGTGGAGACTGAACTCCTATCCTTCTTAGTTCGTAGTTTGCGAGAGTGAGTTCGACATCTCTCGTCAAACCTCACCAATGGCTCCCGAGTCGCGACCACGACTCAAGGTGTCATTGGTGGCATTTAGCACGAAGGACCAACAAGCTTGGCAATGCCTATGACCACTACACCATGACTAGGCATTGAACCAATTCATGCAATTACACGAGATTGGATGAACGTGCAACGCACATTCATCCGCGGGCATATGACTCTCTCGTTTGCTACACAAACGAACATGACGAAGAGTTCGACATCAATCACATTCGCCTAGCACATTGTCAACACACTAACACAATCGAAAGCTCTAATTCATATTCTCACATTGCTAACAAGAACAGGGGGGAAATTAACCCAAATCCCCCAAACCCTAGCTAGCAATTAATCCAAGCATTTCATATCATCAAGCTCTCAACAACATCAATGCAATCAACAATTAACATTCAAAGCACAATAATTGCACAATAGCAAAAATACCAAATAGATAGATATAAATGAGTTCTTGCTACATAGATAGTGGAAGCTTCAATCCTTTGCTCCCAAGAACAAGAACTACTCTAGAACAACAAGAAAAGACATAATCAAACTAAGAGAAAGCTAAGAAAAGAAAGAAGAAGAAAAACCTAAAAATGGCGCCCAAAACCAGAGAAAATGCGCCTGGAAAGCTTGGAGAAGAAGAGGGAAAAGAGATGGTATTTATAGTGCAAAGAAAATAAAGTTGATTTCTGGCCACCCGATGGTCGCGACTCGCGACGGTGTTAGTCGCGACTCGCGACGATGCCCCGGCTCGCGATGGTGTCGCGACGGTGTCGCGACGGGGTCGCGACGGCAGCCACAGTTTTGCATTGTTTCTTTGTCTTCTTCATAGCCATCCCTCTCACTCTTCAAGTCTTCAACAGCTCCAAAATGGTCTTCAACGGCCTCCGGTCTTCATGTCTTCGAAGTGAGTATCCAAAAGTCTTCGAAAGTATAGTCTTCAATGTCTTCCGGTCTTCGTTGGTTCCGTGTTCTTCCCTTGTCACACAAAATCCACTTAAAAGAGGTAAAAGAGTACAAAGTTGCTTTTACCTCTCCTAAGTGAATTTCAAGGTAAAACACAAGCTCTCGATAATAAAAGAGCACAAAAGTGATCCTAAATACTACTAAATAATGCGCCTAAAATGGACACATCAAACCTCCCCACACTTAAACCTTACTCGCCCTCGAGTAAGAAAAGATTTAAGCATACGGAGGAAATGGCATATCCACCTCCTAAAACCCCCAAAATAACCACACAAAATGGACACATCAAACCTCCCCACACTTAAACCTTACTCGCCCTCGAGTAAGAAAAGATTCCAGCATGCGGAGTAAATGATATATCCCAAAACCTAAACTAATCCCCCAATCAAAGCCTCACCAAAACTCTCAATCTCAAAAATCCCAAAATAAAAGCTCACATGAGAATTTTGCACACACACATCCCCAATCCTAAATCTAACCAAACCTACCACTGATAAATTCACTACCCATAAAAATATTTCACAGCCCAGAATTGATATTCCCAGAATCCAATGACACAAAATGAAGCTAAAACCATAGAAGAAGTTTTAAACACATGCTTCACCTAATGCCAATATATCAATCAAAAACGAAGTAGAAAGAGATCAAGAATTTCATAACCATACTCCGTTTCCTAACCCACTAAGCTACCCAATCCCAAGAGGTCTAAAGATATTGAGCTACCCGATCCCTCCGTGTGACAACCGCAACCTTATGACTCCAACGCCGGCAAGTGAGTGAAATCATAGCATTTTTCAATTTCTCTCAATTTCTCTCATTTTGCCTAGGAGCTCTTTCGAGTTTTCATCCTAGCCACAGATCATGTTTCTTTAGCTCACATCTCACCTTTTTCCGCACATTTTAGCCTCTCATTTTTGCCTAGGCTGCCCTTTAAGGGTTTCCGACCTATCCGGGCCCCAAATGTTGCCTAAGTTGCCCTCTCGGGTTTTCAACTTAGCGGGTTTTCTTTTTCTTTTTTTTTTCTTTTTTTTTTTTGTTTTTCTATATTTTTTTTTTCTTTTTCTCATGTTTTTCCAATGAAAAGTAGCAAAAAGCATTCCAAAACAATCTAGCATGCATTGAATCCTCTAACCCCTCCCCACACTTAAAACATTACATTGCCCTCAATGTAAACACGTAAGGCAAGAAGAATAAAAATCAAGGTAAGGGAGTTAGAGTGACACCCGTGTCTCCGCAATTCGCCGGTGATATGGCGATATCCAAGTACTTGGATGGTCCCGAGATGGGTTTCGGAACCGGAAGGATGAGCAAAAATGCCGTAGAAGAACTCACCCCTCGAGAAAAACATTTTCTCCATGGCGCCGTTTGATCAAGACTACACCACGAAGAACACATTAAACTCACAAGTACAAAAGAATATGTAATACTAGGTTTAGCATCAAGAATTAATAACCATAGTACTGTCAAAGAACAACCAATCAACCCTCAATCACCACTATAAGATTATGCATGAAAAATATCTAACATATATTGACATGTATACAAGCATCATTATAGGATAAGAACTCACAATCACAATGATGTAGTCGGCATACTACAATCAATAAATGTACTATAAAGATGTAAGAATGTTCATATGTCAATATATGTAGGATGGTGGAAGAATTGAGAGGTATGTGATGTTCTTGGGAGTGTTGGGTGGAGAAGAAGGAAGGATTATGCAATGTTTAAAATCATTTGGAAACTTGGAAGCTTGGAAACTTGAAATCCGGGCTCAAAAAATTTTCAAAAGTTACTGAGCACGTCGCGACTCGCGACGAGGTTCATCGCGACTCGCGACGAGGTTCGTCGCGACTCGCGACGAGCCTCGCGACGTCATCGCGACGCGCGAAAAGTAGAGCCCGGGAGCTCAAAATGTTCTGAGCTCGTCGCGACTCGCGACGTGGTTGGTCGCGACTCGCGACGGGCCTCGCGACGTCAGGGCGACTCGCGGAAAGTGGAGTCCGGGAGCTCCAAATTTTCTGAGCTCGTCGCGACTCGCGACGTGGTTGGTCGCGACTCGCGACGGGCCTCGCGACGTCAGGGCAACTCGCGGAAAGTTGGCGCTGGGAGTGGATTTTGCTCCCCTGTTCGTCGCGACTCGCGACGAAGCCCATCGCGACTCGCGACGGCAGGGTATCCCAGGCTTAAAATTTTTTTCTGTTTTCTTACCAACTGTCCAAGCTTGTTTCCCTCGTTCATTGATCTCGTTCCTTCATCTCCTTCATTGCAATGCACTTCATGTTGCTACAAAATCATAGAAAAACATGCCATAAAAAGAACAAAACAAAACAACAACAAAAACAAACTAAGAAACACAAACTAAGAAACAAAAACTAAAAGAAATGCCGAATTTATTTAACGTCGTCGGCACGACGAAGCTCCGTATTTTTAAGGTCGTCGGCACGACCCTAATGTTATCCGTATGGTGAAGGCTTGAAGCTCTTCACCATGAGCATCCAAAATAAGAGAGGTGGGGGCACAAAACTTCCAAGAGGAAAGTCTTGTGGAGGTGGAGATGGTTCAAAGGGAATTAAGTGGTTAGGGAGCTTAGGATAGTCTTTTGGCTCCTCTCTCGTTTCCCTCAAAACTTCCGAAAATATTAGAGTTGGTTCACTAGGTGGGAGAAGGGGTGACAATGCTAATGGATAATGTAGCACTATCACCTCTTCCTCCATTTTTCTATCCTCTACAACCAACTCCTCATCCCTTTCAAGCTCAAAATCATTTTTATTGGTGACTTCACTCACCGAATCATCGAGTTCAAGTTGGGATGGTGTGTTTTCGGAATCACGAGCTTCCATTCGGGCCAATACCTCTAATATGTTCCTCACATGCCCCTCAATGGCCTCAACGCTAGAGGAGAGCTGGGTATCCGGCTCTTCACTAGTGAAGGAGTTCAAGTTTTCTATGGTATTTAAGACATCCTCACGTGTCAAACTTGAACTTCCTTGTTGGGCTTGGTTTTGGGGTATGGTATAGGGTGGTGATGGCCAACTAGGTTGCTCGTAATATTGGTTTTCCGGCTCATTCTCATACCACAAATCCGGACTACCACTCCATTCCGGATTGTAAGAGTTGTGGTATGGATAGCATTCATGAGCTTCTTGCCCTTGAAAACCAATATCTCCTACCTCTTGATAGCACTCTTCATAGTACCCTTGGTTTTGGAAACCAAGGGTTCTTTCTCGGTCATAGTGCTCTTCCCACAACAAAGGGCAAGATTCGGTAGGATGATCGGAATGACATATCCTACAAAACCTTGCTTGTTGAGCCTCTCTTCTCATCATGAGTTCCCTCAAGGTGAGACGCTCCATTAAGAAAAAAATTTTAATTTTTTTATTTTTCAAAAGTTCGGAATCATAGTGCAAGGATTCTCGATAAAATAAATTACCAAGAACTCGAGCAATACCTACTCCGAACAAAAACAACCACCAAGTAGTGGAAAATAAAAACAACTAGCTAATACACAACCAAATACACCTAAATACTTAAGAATAAACGCCTCTTCCCCGGCAACGGCGCCATTTTGACAGGCGCGGGCGGTCGTCGCGCCCGCGCGCCAAAAGATAATTTATAAGCCCTCAGTGCTTACTTTCTACAACTAGGTAGATAGTGGCAAATCGGGGTCGTCCAATGAGAAGAGGGATCTTCCTAAGCGTCTAAGCACACAAATGGTTGATATACTAGGCTAGGAGTAAATATATATACACACACTTAAAAGCGAGTAAAGGGGGGGGGGGTTGGTTGGTTGGTTTCCTAAGCTAACAAAGATAACTAGCAAGGTCAAGTGACTATGCTAATCATCAAACGAAACTAAAGAAAAGGGGTTTTAAACTACAAAGATAAAATGCCTTGGGGGCAACGGATATCCACTTCCACATCTAATGTAGTTCATCGAATCATTCACACATTCCATCATATAGCATTCATGACTCAACAATCACACACCCCATCTAGCAAGTACCACAACACACACACCACAAGGAGTTCTAAGTTCATGCTCGTAGATTTTCATGCAAAGGCGCTACGAAATTCGTCACGTTCCTACACCTAAGCAATTCAACCACACAAGCACTCCCTATGCTCAAACCACTCATGGCACACATGCAGTGAAACACACTGTCAAGAGTACATAAACGCCGAATAACAAATGCTTCAGGAATGAGTTTAAATCACCTATTCAATACTTCAACTACTTGTCGTGGAGACTGAACTCCTATCCTTCTTAGTTCGTAGTTTGCGAGAGTGAGTTCGACATCTCTCGTCAAACCTCACCAATGGCTCCCGAGTCGCGACCACGACTCAAGGTGTCATTGGTGGCATTTAGCACGAAGGACCAACAAGCTTGGCAATGCCTATGACCACTACACCGTGACTAGGCATTGAACCAATTCATGCAATTACACGAGATTGGATGAACGTGCAACGCACATTCATCCGCGAGCATATGACTCTCTCGTTTGCTACACAAACGAACATGACGAAGAGTTCGACATCAATCACATTCGCCTAGCACATTGTCAACACACTAACACAATCGAAAGCTCTAATTCATATTCTCACATTGCTAACAAGAACAGGGGGGAAATTAACCCAAATCCCCCAAACCCTAGCTAGCAATTAATCCAAGCATTTCATATCATCAAGCTCTCAACAACATCAATGCAATCAACAATTAACATTCAAAGCACAATAATTGCACAATAGCAAAAATACCAAATAGATAGATATAAATGAGTTCTTGCTACATAGATAGTGGAAGCTTCAATCCTTTGCTCCCAAGAACAAGAACTACTCTAGAACAACAAGAAAAGACATAATCAAACTAAGAGAAAGCTAAGAAAAGAAAGAAGAAGAAAAACCTAAAAATGGCGCCCAAAACCAGAGAAAATGCGCCTGGAAAGCTTGGAGAAGAAGAGGGAAAAGAGATGGTATTTATAGTGCAAAGAAAATAAAGTTGATTTCTGGCCACCCGATGGTCGCGACTCGCGACGGTGTTAGTCGTGACTCGCGACGATGCCCCGGCTCGCGATGGTGTCGCGACGGTGTCGCGACGGGGGTCGCGACGGCAGCCACAGTTTTGCATTGTTTCTTTGTCTTCTTCATAGCCATCCCTCTCACTCTTCAAGTCTTCAACAGCTCCAAAATGGTCTTCAACGGCCTCCGGTCTTCATGTCTTCGAAGTGAGTATCCAAAAGTCTTCGAAAGTATAGTCTTCAATGTCTTCCGGTCTTCGTTGGTTCCGTGTTCTTCCCTTGTCACACAAAATCCACTTAAAAGAGGTAAAAGAGTACAAAGTTGCTTTTACCTCTCCTAAGTGAATTTCAAGGTAAAACACAAGCTCTCGATAATAAAAGAGCACAAAAGTGATCCTAAATACTACTAAATAATGTGCCTAAAATGGACACATCAGATATCTTCACCAAGGATCTTTCTCGTCCTTTGTTTGAGTTCTTCAGATCCAAGTTTTGCGTCTCTGAGAATCCGACGCTTCGCTTGCGGGGGGGGGGGGTGTCTGTTTGGATAAATCAAATTGATTAAATTATGATTTATTATGATTAGAGTTATTTCCTTATTACACCTCTATTGTAGGTGTGTGTTTGGATAAATCAGATTACTGGTTAAATTATGATTTCTTATGATTAAAGATATTTCCTTATTACACCTCTATTGTATTCTCTATATATTCAGTTATCAATAATACAATTCTGTACGGAAAATCATTCTCTCACAAAGGGAGAATATTGGACTGCTTTTCTTGGAGAATTTGTGCAGAAGGCGGTGCATGGGTGGTTTGATCAGGTACAGATAGCCTATGATTGGTAGTGATGGAGCTGGACTTGGTGGGACGTTTTTGTTTCACCATTTTAACAAATTCAGAACTGTTAGAATAAATCAGACTCCTGATTAGATTATGATTTATTATGATTAGAGTTCTTTCCTTATTACACCTCTATTGTACTCTCTATATATTCAGATATCGATAATACAAATAGTTACTGCAAATCATTCTATCATGGTATCAGAGCAAGTCTGAACCCAAATCATAAATAATAAATTTATTTTTATTTCTTTTTCCGGCCGGCCAAAGCAACTATTTCCGGCAAATTTTTGATCAATTTCCGGCAACTTTCGGTCATCTCCCGGCAGCCTATTCGTCCAACAAACTCTTCACCAACGTCTGTATCCAGCATCGTCGGCGTTCAAACCTTCAAGTCATCTCCGGCGTTGAACTTCACCGGCGTGCTAACCGTGCTCGTCATCGTGCTCGTCGTGCTCGGCTTCGTCTCCGGCGTGCTCATCGCGTCTCAACGGAACAATTCTCCAGCCAGATCACTGCTCGCAGCTCCAGCCAGATCTACGCGCACAATTCTTCCAGAAGCGCGTTCGGCCACGCGCTCGTGTGTGTAGACTCGCGCAAACCCTTTCGCGCTTGAAGCCATGCACCTGGCGATTCAACAGCAACTTATGCGCATGAAGTCATGTGCCTGGCGACTCAATAGCCTTTTTGCATGTGAAGTCACGTGCCTGGCAACTCAATAGCATTTTTTTGGGCTTTTTTTCACGTGCCTGGTCATTTTGCGCATATTTTCTGGACATCTTCTTGCTATGGTTTATTTGGCACCTTTTTCTCGAGCAGATGGGTCCGCTAATTGGATTGCGGACAAAGTTGTCTCAGGCCAGTGTGAATGGTCTCAATCTTCATCCTTCGCCAAATCAGTGGATTGTTGATTCGGGTGCTACATCTCACATCACTGCTCGCACCAGTCATCTTCATAAGGTACAATCTTATCGTGGTTCTGATTCTATTCTTGTTGGAAATGATGAATCATTATCTATTTCTTACATCGGCCAGTATCATTTCTCTGGTTTCTCTGTTAATGATGTTCTGGTGGTTCCGAAGATTACTAGAAGCTTATTGTCCATCAGTAAGCTTACTCATGATTTACCTGTCCGTATTATATTTGATGCCAATGCATTTTCCATTGAGCACAAGCATACATGGACGATAATTGGTAAAGGCCATCATAGTTCAGGTCTTTATTTTTTTGAGACTGGTGATTCTATAATTTTAGGCGAATTACGCTCTAGTAAGCTTCATGCTTCTTTTGAGAAGTGGCACTCTCGCCTCGGTCACGTGTCTCATGATACTATTCAGTTATTGAATCGATGGGGCCTTATTTTTGTCACTTTTGTTATGCCTGCATCTATCAGTTGTTCTCCTTGTCAGATGGCCAAGAGTAGCCGTTTGCCTTTTTCCACCAGTGACAAGTGCGCTACTGGTTTGTTGGATAAAGTGCATTGTGATTTGTGGGGACCAGCCCCTGTTTTATCTACTGGTGTTTTATCTTATTATGCCATTTTCATTGATGATTTTTAGCGATTCACCTGGTTTTTCCCAATGCGGCATAAGTCGGATTTCTATGACACATTTATCTAGTTTCAGAATTTCGTTGAGACTCAATTTCCTGCTCGGGTTAAAATTTTTCAAACCGATGGTGGCACAAAGTTTACTAAACACCAACTTCAGGCTCACTTCATATCATGTGGCATTCATCATCAGATGTCATCGCCCTATACACCTGCTCATAATGGCCGAACTGAGCGAAAGCATTGTCACATCACATAGACTAGTCTTGCCATGCTTTTTCACTCTTGCGTGCCACACTGTTATTGGGTGGAAGCTTTCTCCTCTGCGGTTTACATCATTAACCGTCTGCCAAGTTCAGTTCTTGGTGGAAAATCACCTTTTGAGGTTGTTTTTGGTCATGTGCCTGACTATACCCTCTTTCACCCATTTGGCTACCGTGTTTTTCCATGTCTGCGTGCCACTGCTACTGATAGGTTTGTACCGAGATCCATTCCGTGAGTTTTTATTGGCAACAACCCTCGTTACAAGAGCTTCCAGTGTCTCGACCCCACTTCTAGGTGTATCTATGTTTCTCGGCACATTTGCTTTGATGAAACCTTACTCCCTTATGTCTCATCTTCCGCAGCCAGTCGCTCTATTCTTGATCTGGAGATTTCATCATTTTTTTATGGAGCTATTGCTTCATCGATTGGGGTCATCACGCATGTGCATGTTCCAGCCGCCCCTTCTTCACCACCATCTTCCATCTGGATGGCCAACCCGGATCCAGCTCCTCAGCTAATGGCCACCACATCTCAGCCGCCGGCCATCACTCCTGAGCCACCGTCTCAGCCACTGGTCACCATGTCTCAGCCAGTCTCGGCCATCCTTTCCCAGGCGACCTCAGACGGCCACTCTCCGGTCAGCACAGCTCAATCTTCCTCGGCGTCGCCAGCTGGTTCGAATCCTCCAGCTTCGCTGCCCCAGCTTCGTACCCATCGGATGGCCACTCGGTCTTCTATTGGTGCCATTCAGCGCCGGGATTATTCGGATATTATTGCTCATGGTCTCACTGCCGCACTTCTTTCTTAGACAGAGCCCACTGATTATCGCTCTGCTCAGCCATGGATGATGAGATGGTCGCTCTTCGTGGTCAGCACACTTGGGATTTGGTGCCTCGACCTTTGAATGTTAACATTGTTGGCTCCAAATGGGTCTATAGGCTCAAGTATCAATCAGATGGCACTATTGAGCGTCACAAGGCTAGACTTGTGGCGCAGGGTTTCTCACAGATTCTGGGTTTTAATTTTGACCACACTTTCAGTCCTGTGTTCAAAGCCTCCACTGTTATGACGGTTCTCGCCATAGCCACCATGCATTCCTAGCCACTTCATCAATTCGATGTCAAGAACGCTTTCCTTAATGGTGTTCTTGATGTTCCAGTCTACATGAAGCAGCCTGTTGGTTATCAAGATTCTGTCCATCCAGACAATGTTTGTCTCTTGCGAAAGGCCATTTATGGTCTTAAGCAGGCTCCCCGGGCTTGGTTCCAGCGTTTCAGTAGTTATCTGACACAGCTTGGTTTTCGGTGCAGCTCAGCTGATATTTCTTTATTTATCATTTTGAGAGGGTCGTCGTTACTGTACCTACTTGTGTATGTGGACGATATTATTCTTACCGGCAATGACTCAACTCTTCTTCGTCAGTTAATTGATCAGACACACAGAGAGTTTGCGATCAAAGATCTTGGTAAGAATGGTATAACAATGAAAAAGCATGAAAAAGGAAAAGCATGAAAAAGGAGTACAACAATGGCGTTTGTTCCATGTGTTGCTTCATTCAAATATGAAATACTGGTGAAAGTATCAGTAACATCATCAAAATCTTACCCGATGAATGGATTTCTGTGTTTCGGTCAATGATTAGTATTTGTTTATCGTTCGCTTTCACGTTCCCAGAACGTCAAATTTGACTTACTGCGATTTATTAGTACTCCACTTTAAAAATAAAGTTTTTACGTCAGGATCGTATGGATGAGTGCTACAAATTACTTGAGAAATTCAACGACAATGGCTCTGATGTTGCAATGACTCAAATAAGTAAGTACAAAAGGCATCACAATCATATAAAGATTACAATATTACATAAAAAGAATGGTTTCCTTATCCCGTTTCTATTCTATTACTCTTATATATTGCATCATATATTACTTGTTACAAGATACACATCAATAAAATCCAGACCCAAATATCCTAATAATGGGTCTCTCCCTTACTCTAAAACAGCATAATTCCAACATGTAAAAGAAACTTCTCTCTTAGTACACTGGATGATAAATTTTTTTAGTTAGGCATTGACAGCATTGCCAATGATAGAATGATTTGTCGTAATGAATTGTATTATTGATATCTGAATATAAAGAGAGTACAATAGAGGTGAAAGAAGGAAAGAATTCTAATCATAACAAATCATAATCTAATCAAGAGTCTGATTTATTCTAACCCCCCCTCAAGCGAAGCGTCGGATGCTCGCCGACGCACAGCTTGGACCTGAAGAACTCGAACAGCGGACGAGAGAGCCCCTTGGTGAAAATTTCCTCAATCTGAAGAGAAATCGGAACATGAGCAACACGCAGCTTTCCGGATGTCACCAACTCACGAACAAAATGGTAGTCGATGTCGATGTGCTTCGCCCGCTTGTGCGCCACCAGATTCTGAGCCAAGAAGATAGCACTACTATTGTCGCATAACAACAGTGGAGAACCAGAAAGCGGAACTTAAAGATCACGAAGCAAATGAGTGAGCCATACCACTTCTGAGGCAGTGTTGGCGAGAGCATGGTATTCAGACTCAGTGCTAGAGCGAGAAACAGTGGGTTGTTTCTTGGCCCTCCAAGAAACCAGATTCCCACCAAGAAAAACCGCATAACCATAAGTGGACCGACGAGTCTCCAGACAGCGAGCCCAATCGGTATCAGAGTATCCTAACACATCAGGAGTACTAGCAGAACAAAACCGGAGACCAAAATGAAGAGTGCCACGAACATACCGCAAAATCCGAGTCACAATAGCAAAATGGTCATCTCTGGGATCCTGAAGATACTGACTCACCGTGTTGATCAAGAATGCCAAATCCGGGCAAGAGATGGTGAGATACTGGAGAGCACCAACAAGAGAACGATAAAGTGTGGGATCCTGAAATGGAGGACTAGTAGGGCTGTGAAAATGAGAACCAGCGACAAATAGAGTAGAAACAGGTGCCACGTCAGACATACCGGCCAGATTTAAAATATCCCGAGCATACTTTGTTTGGCCAAGCAGTAATTCTGAGGAGGTAGGCAAAACTTCAAGACCAAGAAAGTAATGAAGAGCACCAAGATCCTTGATCGCAAACTCTCTGTGTGTCCGATCAATGAACTGGTGAAGAAGAGTTGAGACATTGCTTGTAAGGATGATATCGTCCACATACACAAGTAGGTACAGTAACGACGAACCTCTCGAAAGGACAAATAAAGAAGTATCAGCTAAGCTGCACCGAAAGCCAAGCTATGTCAGATAACTACTGAAATGCTGGAACCAAGCCCGGGGAGCCTGCTTAAGACCATAAATGGCCTTCGCAAGCGACAAACATAGTCTGGATGAGCAGAGTCATGATAACCAACGGGCTACTTCATGTAGACTGGAACATCAAGAACACCATTAAGGAAAGCGTTCTTGACATCCAACTGATGAAGTGGCCAGGAACGCATGGTGGTTATGGCGAGAACCATCCTAACGTGAAGACTTTGACCACAGGACTGAAAGTGTGGTCAAAATCAAAACCTGAAATCTGCGAAAAACCCTGCGCCACAAGTCTAGCTTTGTGACACTCAATAGTGCCATATGGTCGATACTTTAGTCTATAGACCCATTTGGAGCCAACAATGTTAACGTCTGAAGGTTGAGGCACCAAGTCCCAAGTGTGCTGACCACGAAGAGCGGCCATCTCATCATCCATGCCTGAAACCCAGGCTAGATCCTGAAGGGCAGAGCGATAATCAGTGGACTTTGTCTGAGAAAGGAATGCAACAGTCAGACCGTTAGCAATAATACCTGAATAACCCCAGCACTGAATGGCACCAGTAGAAGATCGAGTAGCCATCCGATGGGTACGAAGTTGTGGTGGTGAAACTGGAGGAATCGAACCAGCTGACGACGTAGAAGAAGATCGAGCAGAGCTGCCCGGAGATTGGCCTTCAGAAAACTCTGGGGGCGACTGACTGAGGCGTATGGGGCGACGGCTGAGGTGAGGTGGCCGACGGATGAGGCGTGGTGGCCGGCGGTTGAGGAGCCGGGTCCGGGTCGGCCGTCCTGATGGAAGATGGTGGTGAAGGAGGGGCAGCTGGAACAGGCACAAGCACATGCACAGGCGTGGTGGCCCCAATCGATGAAGTAACAGTTCCATCAAAAAATGATGAAATCTCCAGATCCAAAATCGAACGACTGTCCATGGAAGATGAGACATAAGGGAAGAAAGTTTCATCAAAACGAACGTGGCGAGAGATATAGATGCGCCCAGAAGTCGGGTCGAGACACTGGAAGCCCTTGTGACGAGGGTTGTAGCCAATAAAAACATAGGGAATGGATCGGGGTGCAAACTTATCAGTAGCAGTGGCACGCAGACATGGAAATGCACGACAACCAAATGGGTGAAAGAGGGTATAGTCAGGCACATGACCAAAAACAACCTCAAAATGTGATTTGCCACTAAGAACTGAACTAGGCATACGGTTAATAATGTAAACTGCAGAGGAGAAAGCTTCCACCCAATAACAATGCGGCACAGAAGAGTGAAAAAGCATGGCAAGACCAGTCTCTGTGATGTGACGATGCTTCCGCTCAGCCCGGCCATTCTGAGCAGGTGTATAGGGCGAGGACATCTAATGATGAATGCCACATGATATGAGGTGAGCCTGAAGTCGGTGATTAGTAAACTCGGTGCCACCATCGGTTTGAAAAATTTTAACCCTAGCAGAAAACTGATTCTCAACGATTTTCTGAAACTGGATAAATGTTTCATTGAAATCTGACTTATGCCGCATCGGAAGAAACCATGTGAATCGCGAAAAATCGTCGATGAAAACGGCATAATAAGAGAAACCACCGGCAGATAAAACAGGAGCTGGTTCCCACAAATCACAGTGTACTTTATCCAATAAACCAGTAGCGCGCTTGTCACTAGTGGAAAAAGGAAAATGGCTACTCTTGGCCGTCTGACAAGGAGAGCAACTGACAGCTGCAGGCATAGCAGAAGTGACAGAAATAAGGCCCCGACGATTCAATAACTGAACAGTATCATGAGACACATGACTGAAGCGAGAGTGCCACTGCTTAAAAGAAGCATGAATCTTTGTAGAGCGTAGTTCGCCTAAAAAACAAGAATCACCAGTCTTAAGAAAATAAAGACTAGAACTATGACGGCCTTTACCAGTTATCGTCCCTGTAAGCTTGTGCTCAATTGAAAATGCATCGGCATCAAATATAACACGGACAGGTAAATCACGAGTAAGCTTACTAATGGACAATAAACTTCTAGTAATCTTAGGGACCACAAGGACATCATTAACAGAGAAACCAGAGAAATGACGTTGACCGATGTGAGAAATAGATAATGATTCACCATTTCCAACAAGAATAGAATCAGAACCACGATAACATTGTACCTTATGAAGATGACTGGTGCGAGCAGTGATATGAGATGTAGCACCTGAATCAAGGATCCACTGGTTCAACGAAGAATGATGGTTGGGACCATTCAAACTGGCCTGAAACAAAGCCTTGTCCGTAATCCAATTAGTGGAGCAATCTTCCCGAGATATAGGGCCCAAATAAACCATAGCAAAAGACCGAAAAATTGCACAACAGAATTGCACAGAAATTAACTGGATGCTGACGAGAATTTGAGAAACTCGTGAGAATGTGAGCAACTCGCGAGAAACAGCTTCAACTCGCGAGAATTTGATCAACTCGCGAGAAATAGATTCAACTCGTGAGAAATTGGAGCGCGGGAACTACTTTGCTGGCGAGTCAACTTGCTCGTGACTGCACTCGCCGAATGGTTCTTCTTCTTCACTTCACGCGCTCGGCCTCTTTCAGCGCCTTGATGACCAGCGTCGCGGCGGACGGCACGACGGAATCCTTGGCCTGGCGATTCCGCACAGTGAGCTTCACGGTGACGCCCTTCCAGTGCTTTGCGATCTCCTCGGCGATGTCTACTCCGATCTTCTTCACAGAAACCTTGGCCTGACGATCTCCTCGGAAATAGAAGCTTGAAATTGCCGATCCCCTTGGCCTTGCAGTTATTCGCCGGAGACGACTGTTGGAAAACTTGAAACTGGACCGCTGTAACGAGGAAGTCGGACCGCTGGAGGCGCCGAAATTTGGCCTGAATTTTGGACAGAATCCGGTAGTAATTTTGGACAAAATCCGCTTGTGGCCCTTTATCAGTCGGCCAGAAAAGAAAAGAGAAAGAGGCGGCTGAAAAAAATATTATGATTTGGAATTTAGGATCAGAACTTGCTCTGATACTATGATAGAATAATTTGTCGTAATGAATTATATTATTGATATCTGAATATAAAGAGAGTACAATAGAGGTGTAAGAAGGAAAGAATTCTAATCATAATAAATCATAATCTAATCAGGAGTCTGATTTATTCTAACGGTCAACGAGGACCTGTGGCACAAAATGCCTTGACCTGCATTTGGCTAACAATGGCACTGCCCTAGGCATAGTGACTCCTTTCCCCTCAGCCAAATCAATCTTCTCTGCACCAATCCTCTCCCACTCGAAACATTGTATCAACGATCCCAATGTCAGACCAACCACCCGCTGCGCCAACCCAGCACCCGGGCAGGATCTTCTTCCCATTCCAAACGGCATCAGTTTGCTCGGCTCAACTTTTAGCCCTTCAAACCTCTCCGGCTTGAAGCTCGTGGGATCGCCCCACGCGCTTGGATCCCGATGAATTGCCCAGGCATTCACCAGCAACATTGTGCCTCGTGGAATGTGGTACCCAGCGATTTCACAAGCATCGCTGGACTCGTGAGGCAACAGCAGAGGAGCCGCTGGGAATAAGCGAAGCGTTTCTTGAATGATGTAGTGGAGGTAAGGCAGTTTGGGTAAATCTGATTCATCCATCACTCGATTTGTTCCAACGTTTGCGTCGATTTCAGCTCTTGCTTTCTCCAAGATTCTTGGATGGTTCAGCAGAAGAGACAATGCCCATTCCACTGTCACTGAAGATGTATCTGTTCCAGCTAGTAGCAACACCTGCATTTACGCGAAAGATTTCAATATGGTATCAGAGACGATACAATTACTAAAACTAGAGTTAAATGTGCATGTAATTGAAGTAGGAGAATGAAAAATGAACTTACCGTTACAAGTGCTTTAATTACTTCATCACTGTACAGCTCAGGTTGTGATTCTTGAAAGGTAAGGAGATGATCAACCATACTACTATTGTTACTGCGATAACCGATGCGATTCTCTTCGATCAAACCTTGTAAGATTACATCCATTTCTCCCCCCAATTTCTGGAGGCTCTTTTCGAAACCCTTGTAGCCTATCCATCTCAAGGAAGGGATGAAATCTGCAGGATTCGAAGCACCGGAATGCTCGAAAACTCTGCGAATAAGGCCTCGAAATTCCTCTGCCTCATGGCTCGTTTCATCTTCACCAAAATACCTCTTTCCTGTCGTCATCCTCACGATGACATTAAAGCTGAGCTCCTGAAGTTTAGACCGCAGTTCAACTTCTGCGAAATCGCGACTGGAGTTCTGATTCTGAAGAAGTTTCTTCAGCAATCGCCTGATTTCATCCTGCCGAATCGACCCGAACATGTTGAGCCGTCGTTGGGAGAATATCTCATTTGAACAAAACCTTCGGAGATTCCTCCAATAATCGCCGTAAGGGGCAGCAGAAAGGGTGGAAAAGTTGTAGCCAATGTACTTTCCTATTATGAACCTGTTGCAAATTAGTCGAAAATCGAAAATAATATATAATTTAATAATAGAGACTACTCCACTAAACTTTGATACTTTCTCGTCTGCTCTGATAGGTGTTCAAATCATTCGACCCGATCTAATCCAATTCAACCCGTTCAAATCATTTGAAACGAATTGGGTCAATGTCTCATTGTAGTAAAATTAGTTAATTCACTTTGGATAGTGTTGGATGTGGATTGGGTTTGATTCCCATTTTAACTATTTCTTATTTGGACTCATTCTAGTTTTGCTTAATCATTTGCATGTCCCTTCTCTTTCTATCAACATGTATAAATATCCGTACAAAAGAATAATAGAAATCTTCAACTGGGACGATAGTATTTGCTATAACTAAAATAAAAATAAAGAAATCAAACCTCGGCCGGTTGGCAAGCACGACATCGTTCTTGGTGAAGCATTCCTCAGCCAGGGCCGGGGAGGAGACTACCACCACGAGCCGGGAGCCGAATCGCATCGAGAAGATGGGCCCACATTTGAGGGAGAAACGATGAAGAGAACGATGGAGAGGGGTTTTGATGAGGTGCATATGGCCTATAAGAGGGAGGGCTGGGGCTGGACTTGGTGGCAGTTTTTTGCTGTGCCATTTGAACATCTTCAGAAAAACTAGAGCTCCGAAGAAGAGGAAAATAAACGAATACAACGAAACTGTTTGTTCCATGATGCTTAGCAAGTTTAGATGTTCGTGATCGAGGAAGAAATGTTTTGAAGAATTTGTCTCAATTTTTTATGCGATCTATTTGGCTGAGGCTATTTATAGAGCAAAAGAACCAGTGTTGAAGTTGGAAAATTCTTTTTCTACTTTATTTTTGTATTTTGTTTTAGGCAAAGTCTTGGGAAAGATGATTTTTTCATATGCATATGAAAAAATGATATTTAATTAGAATAATAAAAGGTAAAAAGTCTTTGTTGCAATATTAAAATTTTAGTATGCAACATGTTGTAGTTATAAAATTTATAACCTGGTTCATGCAATCAGAAATTTTATCTTCATTTATTCTAATTTACACTTTACGCTTTAAATATTGATCTTTCCATGACTTATGAAAAAACAGTCTTTCGACGGACTCGATTTACAAGTGTTCTTGCATGGCTAGTGATGTGATTTTCTGACCCAATCCGACTCACTCAACTCGCTAATTTGATAATTATTTTTATAAAGTTACATTATCTACAATCACATAGAATATAAATGACATAATAGATCATCTAATTACTATCCATAAACTTGAATTACATCAGACGTTGGTATTTGATAAATGGTAACATTGAATTTTTTCAAATATATTGAACCCATATTAATTTTTATCTAAGATTGTGAGCTTATATATGATGCAGAAAATTCCAATGTTTTGTTAATCGTGCAATCAAATATAATAGGGTGGAACAATTGCAATATTAAAATTTTAACTTTCGTGTATTGATTAACCATGTTTGCTTGATGTTTCATTTCACATCAAACCTTTTTTAATATATACAGTAGAATTAAGAGTGAAAATTTAAATTCCTAGTCATTTAAATTAACAAATAAAATCATAAAACAAACAAGTCATGGTATGAAACTTAAAGTTGATTCTAAATCTCAACTTTATCCTAATTTTAAATCAATTATATTTGTATCAAACGTACATGAGAGAATGAAGCAAGTAGGACCTGGTTAAGAGAATTGTCAAATTAGCGATAAAATTAGGCGGGTAATGAGCTATGAATGTTGTCATGAGTAACGTAAGCGTGACACAGGGGATGACCTCTGATTATTTGTCGTATGTTCATTAATTGTCGAGATCTGGAAGGTTGGAAAATTAAAGGATACTGTACACATTACCATCCATCAATACTATAAACAAGATTATTAAAATTAACATAATTCTTATCACTAATCTTGAAAATGATATAGATCCTCCGTTTTATTATGTTTGACACCATAAATTTATTTTTATAAGATAAAATGTGTAGAAAGAATTGAGTGAATAGAGTAAAAAAATTAAATGAGTAAATAATTTTTTTACGTTTTGTCATAAAGGGCAATGTACTCCCTCTGTTTTGTTATTTATGTCACATTTAATATAAATGAATATTTTCCTTTGTTTGACACACTTTCTATTTTTGGTAGGATTCCTTTAATTTTATCCACTCATTCCACTTTTTACTTTCTACATTTAATTGTATCCACTCATTTTCTTCATATAAATCCAATCACCAAACCTGTGCTGATATAAATAAAAAAAATTGATGGAATATAAAACATACAAAAATGGTCAGTATGTCAAACATAAGAAATAACCGGGAGTTCTTTCTCTATTTCCTTAAATATATGTATGTTAAAAGGATGGCTGATGAATAATGATCTTGTAATGTGAATTTTTTTTATGAAAGATTACATAAAAATAACAAATTACATATTGACATGTTAATTTACGACTAACTAGGAGACACTACTATTAAATTTATTGAAGTTCAGTGGAGCATGAAACTCCATCAATTTAAATAGGTAAGGACGCCCTCCTGAGAACACTCAAACGATGTACCACTAACGAACCACTGCCACTGAAACCGGAACTACTATGATAATCTGTAGGTTGGGAAACCACAGTGGGGCCCCACTGGCACGTCCATGACGCTATGTAATCCTCTTCGAGAAATTGCTCTAATATTCATAAGTTTT
This sequence comes from Rubia yunnanensis, assembly GCA_037428765.1. Lineage (NCBI taxonomy): Eukaryota > Viridiplantae > Streptophyta > Magnoliopsida > Gentianales > Rubiaceae > Rubia > Rubia yunnanensis. Next base: position 24,438,814 of record CM075065.1, read on the forward strand.
TACAGGGGTGTGTTTTGAATCTTGGACCTCTCAGTTATAGAGAGTGGATTACCACTAAACCAAGTCCAATTCACTATTCATAATTCTTTTTGTAGGATGATATTGGCTAAAGTTTTCGCTTGAAACTGTAAAATTTCACTAAGTCTTGCTTTAGGCAGGTTAAAGTCTAGGCAAAGATTATTGTGCAATTATTAAACATTTTAATTGAGTTGAGGCTCCTTCTAAAAATGCATTTAAATTTGGGGAAAATGAAATTTTATTTTGGTTTTACAGAAAAATCCCTGCCTAAAGTTTAGACAGCTTCATACAAGACCACCCAGTAAAATTTTATTTCATTATATTTTATATTTTTATTTCATTATATTTTATATTTTTATTTCATTATATCTCATTTTATTATTACTCAATCTTTATGTTCCATTTTAGAAAAAATTCAATTTGAAAATTTATTTTAGTATGCAAGGAAATGATGTCATGTACAATTTATGAAGAAACAATGGAAAATTAAATGTATACTCTCTTGTTAAGTGATGATCCTTACAAGTATAGGCAAACAAAAAAAAGTTATAAACTCACCAATCTTCTTCAAATTATAAAATATAAAAGCAAATAAAGATTAAAAAAAAATTATAATTTAGAAAAAGTTTAATAGAAATTCTTTGCTTTTAGCGTTGGTGTTTTGGTGCTGTCAACTTGGGGTATTTAAGTAATTACTTTATAATTTATATACATAGTGTTTTTTTAAAAAAAATTGAAGTTATTTTGACTAATAAGTATTAACTAAGTAATAAATATATTTTTATTTTGGAGTGATTAAATTTACAAAACAACCTATATATATATATATATAGAAATATTACGATTTATATACTATAATAACTACTTCGTAATTTATATATAGTATTTTTTAAAGTTTTGAAGTCATTTTGAATCTTTTTCCAACACACTTTTTATTTTTAAATTTAAATATGAAATGAAAATGTTAAATGCTAATTAAACTAATTTTTTAATTTAAAATATCGCGCAACGCAAAGTTAGAGTTTCAATTTTTTAAATGAGAATAGGGAATCCCCTTGTTTTGTGTTGTTTTTCTCCAGCTCACACTAGTTAGAGTTGCAGGAGTTTATATCTTATGATAATGAGAGTGATGATGATGATGGTGATGTGCAAGATGAGTCTCTTAGAAAAAGGAAAAAGTGCGGGGTGTACCATGTTTCAGTCCAGTTTGGAGATGGCTTAGATGAAAATGATGAGGAGGAAGAGGAAAAGGACCGGGACATAGAGGCCACTTTTAACACTGGTTTAGAAGATTTAAGTAAGCATATCTTGGAGAAGAAAGACAGCGAATCAGAGTCGGTTTGGAAGGCTTATTCGCATGAAAAGGCGTAGGAAATGAAAAATCTGGAGACTTTTCGAATGATGATGGTAGTGAGTTTTAAATCTAAAATGCAAATATTACATAATAATTAATGAAACTAAAATTTTTAATTGAAAACACCGTACAAGACGCGGTGAGATTCTAGTAAGTTTCTCTAAGGAGAAAACTTTAATCACTACTATCTTCTTCTTCTTTTTTGAAATATAATCACTACTATCTTAAGTTACGTGCATGTGACTAAAATTATTAAAAGTTAATATTTTAAATATAAATAATTATAATAATAAATTTTATTCGTAAATTTATAATTAAAAATAATCATTTTGACAATTTATGAGCAATTTGTTGCACCTTGAGATTCGCCAACTTTCGACAAGTAGTGGGCACGTTGGTGCCTCCCAGGTGTTTATTTTTGTGCAAAAAAACCCTATAGATTAGAGGTGGCAATTGGACAGGAATTGGAAATAATTAGGATAGAAAATTAATAAATGGGTAATTAATGGGATCGGGTATTAAATACCCATTAGATTTGGGATTGGGCAAGATGAGAATGATTACGTTAATGAGAAATCTTGAACCCAATGGGTCCCAATTTACATAAATTATCCCAATGGAAACCCATCAAATACAAAATGTAAACCCTAAAATACCAAATTAAATTCATATGTAACTATCTAACTTATAATTCACTATAATTCACAAATGATACATCTTAAACGCATCTTTAGTTCAGTAGCTTAATAGTTCGATGTTATTGGACAGACCATCACTCAATCACAGGCTTAAATTATATTCTAATATGCCGATGGACACTAATTCGTGTCCTTTCATTTCATTTCTAGCACTCGTATGACCATATATCAGTTGAGCTAAATTCGAACAACCACTAATATGAGCTTAGCTTGTTTAAAATATTTTGAGTTTGAACTCGGCTCAAACTTGTGTGAACCTGTAAAATAGAGGCTCAAGCTCGAGTTTTAGTGAAATCAGTTTAGCTCAAGTTTGATTTCGAGTGAAATTAATTTAATTTGAGTTATATTTACTAGCTTAATTGTGTAATTCGGTTCCATAGGTTTATCCTTATAAATTAAGGACTTTCTGGTCTTCCAAAGCTCCCAACATATAAAAGATGGAATCAAACTAATCAGATGTGTGTGTAAGTGAGTAATTCCAGATTAAGACCAATAATAGGTGAGTCTATCCCAAAGAGATCTGAAATGTATGCTAGGGATTGACAACCAACTATGAAAAGAGTTCCAGATTTTCAATGAAAAAGTACATCCATAAAAAAAGGAGTTAAGAGACTCTATTCACATTAAGTAGGTAAACCATTTAGACACTATGGAGATTTTCATCAGAGAAAGATTGTCACCGAAGGAAGTATATCATTCATAAATTTCCACATAAAAATGGAAATCTTCTTAGCAATCCTCATATTCCATATCAATTGGAGTGATCTAAAAGTTATTCTTTTCCTCTTGATGAGGTTGTATGCAGATTTGAAGGTAAAGTTACCTTTCAAATCAGGGTCCATACTAGCTTGTCAATATGGTGTCCTATCTGAGCTTGTTGTAGAAAAGTTCATGATCTGTGGAGAAAGTTCAATTCAGGGATTCATACCATCAATTATGCTTGATGTTTTGGGGGTTAATAATAAAGACAGAGACAATGGTTCTAAACAGCTCCCTTTTCATGCAAATTAAGTTAGGTTTGTTGTCTTAATTAAAAAGTCATGCATTTCTAGATGAAAATTATATTTGATTTCGGGTTAGTCTAAATGACTTCTTAGTACATAGCTCATTATCTTGAAGAACTTCAAAGAAGTCTTGGAAGTAAGGAAGATTCTAGATTAGCTTCTAACCCTCTCTAGAATATGTAGATTAGTATGGAGTTGTGAAAAATATTCTACAGAGCTGATTTTAGTCATTAGATTAGAGATGGATGACAAAATCTTAGTCATTGGTTGGGTGATGTCACTAGTATAAATTTGGGTGTATAGTAGAGTTTTAATCAAATAAAAATAATAATATAAGCGTCTCCTTATACAAATAGCCTACTCCTCCAAGTTCTTCATTTTTCACCCAAACTTTTCTAAACCCTTCTTCAACCATTCAAAGTTTCCTTCCAACAAAGCGAGGTTACAAGATCAATACTCAAGGTAGATGAGCTCTCATCAACAAACGATGTGTGTTGATGGAGTAGGCATCGGTTTATTCTCATCCCAAAGGCATGTCATGTTTTACAATTCGTTCTGTCAATATGAACATATTATCACACATTATGGCCATAACCTACCCACATGAAAAGGTTTATTGGGTTAGATTTCATCGTTAACCTGTGTAATGTAGAGTATTTGAAGGATCTCAAGTTTACCTATACATTATGTTCCTTGGCGCTAGGGTCTTCATTTGTTCGTAATATTATTCCTAAGATTTTTTTTCTTGACATGATTTCTGATATCGGAAAAAGGTTCTTTTTTTTTCAATTGATGCAAGAAATAAATAGAAGAAATTCTCACAATGCCACAAAATCCAACTTTATTTCTGATATTGAAAAGAGTATCTATTTTATTCCATGTCCAAAACCGATGAGATACCCAATTCCTTAGCTCAAAGTTATGAGGTCCTTCTTGAAACTGGAAAAACAGTTACACAATACAATTGGAATTGTGAAATACCATGTTGGACTCCAATATCGGATGACAATCCAATTAAAATTTTATTTTTGGAAAAATTTATAGCGTCTGATAAGATCTGGGTCTCTTGGCCCAAATCATATGAAATCAACCCAATTAGAAAGAGTTGGCCCTAAGTGGCAAGAGCTAGCCCCAAGTGGCAATGTGAAAAGATTGAAGGGACATGACCTGTCAAATCAACAACCAACTCATGTAACAAGGAGGTAACATGCGGAAAATGTATGTCCACTTGTTCCTTTGTCCTATACACACTACCAACACTCAACATATAACCTCTTATCTAACTTGATCGTCGAAGCAGGTGCGGCTCAGGGATAGCCTGTCTGAATTTCATCTGGTTTTCTTGTAGGTTTTTGAGCGGTCTTAGAAGGGGATTTTGAGCAAACAGCCCATACAAATTTTGGACTTAACATCTAAAATAATAAACCATGACGAATAAGTCAAAAGTAGTTAGAATTAGGGGTGGCAGTGGGGCGAGTTTTGATGGAGGTCTACCCCGATGAGGCGGGTATAGAGGTAGTTTTGGTGGGGTGGGGCAGGTATGGGTATGAAATTTGGTACCCACCATAGGTGGTGGGTCGGGCATGAATATTAATTCACATCCGTTTCATACCTGTCCCGCCCACTAAACTCGCTATATACCCACTAACTTAGTATATAATAAATTATTATTTTTTCATATTGCACATATCTTACCAGTAATATTATCATGTAAATACATTTAAAAATTTTAATATTAAAATTATTATAATATAGTGGATTTTAGGTTTTTTGAGATAAAGAGATATGAGTACAATGAGTTTGAAGTGGGCAAGGGGGCCAGGTGAATTTTATGTTATACCCGATGGGGCTGGGTGGATTTTAATATTGTACCCCCCTTTGTGGGTGATAGGGCGGGTATGAGTATAAAAATTTTAGGTGGGCATGGGTATGGATGTACCATAATCCGTACCCGCCTCGCCCCATTGACAACTTAGAATTTGTTTCCGTGTATTTTGTGTTTTAGTTGTCGAACGTTGTAAGGCTATATAATAGCCACAACATTCTCTTTTTATCAATGAGAATTCATTCCAATTTCCTTTATTTTGTGTTAGAGCAATAAAGGTGACCCGATAATGAGGGAGTCAAAAGAAGTCTGCAAGAGTGTGTGATAGGAAAAACATTGAAGAAGGAGAAATGGTAGTAGACACCGAAAACTTTACAACAATGTGCATTCCAAAGTTTGATGGAGACTAATTTCATTAGAGTTTAATCATGGAAAATCTTCTTCATTCCAAGGAGTACTGGAGCGTCGTCAAATCGGGAATTGAATAACCAAAGGGGAAGGGAGCCTTAAGCACAACACAACAAAAGGCGCTTGATGCGGTAAGGCTCATAGATCTCAAAGCCAAGGACAACCTATTTCAAGCCATAGAAGGGAGTATATTGAAAACCATCACTCAAAAGGATACTTGTAAGCAACTTTAGGATTCAATGAAGGCCAAGTACCAGGGAAGTGCTAGAGTAAAATGTGCACAGATGCAACGACTTCGTAGAACATTTGAGACTCTAGAGATTAATCCGGGAGAAGGTGTGTCTCATTACTTTACAAGAGTCATGTCTACTGCCAATAACATGAGAAATTGTGGAGAAAACATGGGTGATGTCAAAAGTTTTGAGAAAATACTGTAGAGTCTCAACAACTACTTCAAATATATGGTATGCTCCATTGAAAAGTCCAAGGGCATTGACGAGCTCATGGTAGATGAGTTGCAAGCATCCTTGCTTATACATGAACAAAAGGTGATTGAGAAAAATAGTTAACAGCAAGTCCTACAAGTGAAGAATGAAAGGGCATGCAATAGTACAAACTAAGGTTAATGTAACACTTTGAAGTGTTTCTGTAGGTGCTAATGATACTAAGTGGAACCTATTGCAACACTTTTACAAGTATTACCTTAGGTGATGTTGCATGAGATCTAATGCAACACTTTTTAAAATTAGTGGAACATTTTTCAAAGTTATAAGTAACACTTTATAAACTATTGTAACATTTTGATAAATGTTGCACAAAAAGTGTTACGATAGCTCTAATTTGTAGTAGTGGCAACATCGGATTTGAAGTAGAAAGGACTATGCAAATAGTGATTGATGTCTACTATGTTCCAAATATCACCAACAATCTATTGAGTATGGGGCAGATGCGGTTGGTGATATTGATTAGGGAAGGTACCTGCAAAATCTACCATCATCAAAGAGGATTGATTGTAGACACATCGATGATTGTCAGTCGCATGTTCTTAATTTATGCTTCGGTAATCCATTACCTAATAACTGCCTGAAGTTAGAAGGAGAAAATTTGGAGAATCTCTTGCACATGAGATATGGACATTCAAATCACAAATTCATCTAAATTATGCAGCAAAAACAAATTCTAACAACTTTTGACTTATTCTACTCCTAAAAAACTACTTATTCAACCATTAACCAAGTCAACCCAATAGTTATGTGGTGGTAGGGTTTGAAGGACGATGTTTGAACTACCGTTGTTGATCGAGGGTGGCATTCACCGATGATGCCACGAATGGCGGCGCAACATGTCGATCTCGTAATAGTGTCAAGTGATGGTGGTCTTATTACATTACACGAGCATCATGTTAATTTAGCTTTTGTCATATACTAATAATTCTATGCAGTTATATTTTAGCATATATTTTATGTAGTCATATATTTTAGCGTACGCACTATGTTCATGAGTTCCTAGTGGAAAACCCTTGATTAAAGGTAACAATCAAAGGAACCTAGCAATCAAAGGAGGTTCCTAAGGAACCACCTTGACTGAGGTCCAAATGAGGGTTCAAACTCGAAACTGCTTTTGGGTCCAATTAAAGGAGGTTCAAAATTGATCAAAGGTGGTTCTTGAGGAACAACCTTTGATGCACATCAATTAAATGTAGTTCTTTTGTAGAACTGCCTTTGATGAGGTGACTTTAATGGATTTTTGACCCAATATATAAGAAAATTTAGGGTTTTCAGCCCTTAACCATTTTCAAATATGAAGATGGGCGTCCCTCTGGCTCCTCCACAATCACCTACACTATACCTCTGGCTCCTCCACAATCACCCCCTCTGCGACCCTGTGCTACCTTGTTTTCCACCTTACAATCACCCTCATTTACACAACAGCATCTCCAGCGCCATGGCGCCATCTAGCACCACCGCCTGCTTCCATCGGCTTCACTGCCTGCCAACTCCATTAGCGCACAATCTTTCCTTCTCCTTCAACCCAGCAATGACATACCCAACCGAACGGCAGACCTTCTCCAGCGGCAACTTTTCTTTTTCTCCTATCTCTGTAAATGTTTTCTATGGTCTGATGGAACCGCCTTTAATAGGCATGTTCTCTAATAGTGGTTAGGCAAACAAAATTGTTTTATCAGAAAACATATATGAAGGTTATAAAGGTTTGGTTAGAAGATATGATGTGTGTAAATTATTTGGTACTCCAGGGATAAAGGTTATGGAGGTTTAATTAAAAGATATGATGTGTGTAAATTGTTTGGTACTCCAAGGATACACAAGAATACTGTATCCCCAGGTGATAATTTTAATGTGAAAATTCTAAAATTATGGATAATGAATTAGCGTATATCCTATTTCTAACTACGTGTACTGATAATAATTACAGTTATACCGAATATAGGTGGCAAATGGGCGGACAAGCCAAATATGGATGATTTAAAAATATCGGTATGATCCATTTTGACCCATTTTATGATGCGTCAGAAAATGGGTTTGGCCAAAACGGGTCGGGTTACAACCCACTCAATCCGCGAGTTGAAAATCATTCAATTCATGGGTTGAAAATGGGTAAACATGTGGGTTTCAACCCATATGAGTTGGAATATAAACCAATATGGGTTTATATTCCAACCCATATGCATAAACTAGCAGGTTTCAACTCATATATTGACACATATAGGTTTATATACCAACCCATATGGGTAAACCCATAAGTTTCAATCAATGTGAGTAAATCCGTGGTCAACCCCCAACCCACCCAACCCATATTTTTTAACAGTCCATTTAACCCATTACTGTTTAGCACACATTAATCATTTTGCCCATATTCACCCAAGTTTAAAAGTAGACAACCCGCTTGACCTGCGAATTACAGATCTATTTTGCCACCCTAGTACCGGATTTTCTATTCGAAATCTTAAAAGTTGTGGATAATGAATAATTAATGTATATCCTATTTTTAGTTACGTGTAGTGTGAATAATTACAGAAATACCAAATACATTGCATATACGAATTGATCATGTGTTATGTGTATGATTAATCTACAGTTTGACTAATAGTTACAGGGTGCAAGACGATTAAAGGATATGGTATAGTTATTTTTGTAGATGGTATATACAACCAGACCAGACGCATGCATGTAATCTCATGGCAAAACTTTATTTAATTTCTAAATATGAACTCCTTTGATTATTTTTAATGTTTCCTTCCTTTGGGAATCACTTCTTTTAAGGTACGTTTGACCCTCAATAATCTTATCTGCGTACGTATAATAGCGACACATAAAATTTTGAAGGAAGTCTCTTGTTAATTGAATAAAGGTTTGACCAATCATGAAAAGCCTCATTTCAATAAATTTTATGGTTAAATTATAATTATTTTTACACTATGATACTTTTAAAAAAAATCAAAGTTATATAAATCTCGTTCTAAAAAATAAAAACAAACATCAATTAAATCACCTCATTAATTATAACTATCAATTATAAAATAATCTCGATCTAAAATAAAACTCTGTAAAATTTTTGACATACATAAAAGCTACCTGCTTCATTCGTTCACTTTTCTTTATACATGGATTGGAGCTTGAAATTTGGTTTTACCTAATTAATTCAATAATTACTACCGTGTTCCAACATAGCATATCTAACCAAGTATGCAATAAAGTAAAGCATGAACACACGAGACTTGGTTACGCAATTTGGTGAAATCCAGCTATATCTGCGGGGCCATGCCCAGTTCAGAATGAACCCACTAATAAAAAAGATACTGTACAAAGTACACCATACAATATACTTATCTTAACTAATTATAACATGTGAATTCTGCAAGTTTCCCTTGTTACCGATCCGCCTTGATCAGACTCCCTCTGACCTCGAAACTCGTTCGACGCTGGATCTCCGCCTCCTGAGAAATTAAGGTATATGATTCTGAACTTGATCAACAGTTTGAGTTCATGTTGGAACACAGACGAATGGCTTTGTAGTACCTCTCTAAAGATCTAAATCTGGATGCAGATTTTTCTTCAATTAATCCGTGAGTGGCATGGCCGTGATGTCCATCAATATATATATATATATATATATATATATATATATATATATATATATATATATATCATGAGCAGATTGGACTTCTCCACATTTGTCTTCAAACGATTCTGTTTCTAAATCTGCTTCTGGAGCTTATCTAAATCCGCTTCTGGAGCTTATCTAAATCCCATAAATAAAGGGATTTTCCTTATCTCAATTATCCCATAATATTACATAAATCCAATTCCATAATTATACGAATTTTCCATAAATCCAATATGCTTCAATCACACACCTAAAATAATATATTGCAAAATCTCCAATATTCCATAACTCAATATTCACGTAATATTTTCAACAGATTAAATCCTTTTATGCTTCACCTTTCCATTTGTTTCAACATGGAAAGTCTTCTTACGCATGCAGTCTTGTGCAAATGTAATTCCTTCTCCACATAATATTCTGATTACAATCAAATCTCTTGGAGATAATAATTACCAAATCTAATCCCTTTAAGTAAGGAATTAGAATAACTAGAATATCTCATCCCTATCCCACAAAAATAGGAACTGATATATTCCAATTCCATAATATTAATCCAATCACACAAAAATAGGAACTGATATATTCTCCAACTCAAATACAACTTGGACGAGTTGTACACTTCTCGGATTCAGTCTTCAACCTTTCTTATTTCACAAAAATTCCTTCTTTGATGTTGCAACTCAATAATACTATATTTGCATAATTACCACAAATTGTCAATTAACAAATTTGTAGTTTACAATGTCCCCCTTTGGAATTTTGTGGACTCATCAACCTTTTGGAGTTTCAAAGCATTAACTATGCAAATAAGAATAATAAATTATCACCAGTACGGATGTTGGAACATGAGCTGAAAACAAATTAGCTCCCCCTAAATATCACAGCTCCAAAACATTTAGACCTCAACATCAATGTTGGAACATCACATTCACAATCAGTACTTAGCTACCCAGAAAACCATGTTGGAACACAGGACCAACAAAAACACATAAGTACTAAAATTCGAGACTAAACCAAAACAACTCAGAACCAGAAATCCAGAATTCCTCAACATCCGGGAATAAGCATGTTGGAACATCAACCCAATGGAGCCAATAAAGTCATCCAATAAATCCAAAACATCTCCTCATTGGGACCATAAACATGCCAAATACAATAGACACAAAAAATCAAAGAAAAATATCCAATAATTCAACTGCCTCTGAAGTAAATATCTGGCCTATGTTGGAACACAGCCATAGCAGAGCCTTGAAACCTCTTCAATAGCAGCTATTTGTGCTAATATAATCTGGCATTTTCTGCCCCCCAAAGCTACCATCTAAATAGCTAGAGCTCTCAACTTTGCATTAATGACCACAAACTTGACCTTTTTCTCATCAACATCAGAAGTTGTACCCTCAGGATTCCATGGCAGATCATCCTCTTGTTTGGTCATTTCTCGAGTACGAGCTATAGTATTTCAAGAGGGAATCCAACATTTTACAAAAATCAAGAATAGACAAAAATACCTGATAGTCAAGCTAGATGCAGTAGCGTTCCCCTGAGTGACCACTGAGGCTGATTCCTCCAGTACTTTATGACAGAATCTTATTGTCCTTCACTGCAAAGTCCTCAGTATAAACAGTCTCTAAATCCTTGAGGGTGAGTAGTTAAAGTCACTGATTGATCAGTTTTCAGAAAATCTCACTGTCATGCCACTGATGTAAACTCTGTTGTATCACTCAGAATCTGGATCGATGTTGCCACCCATTAAGTTTGCATAAAATTCTTCTACAATCTCTCGGTTGTACTCCTTATAGATTGAGGCAACATTCTTGAAGCCCAAAATAGTCAATGTAGGCGATAAATCCACATTCACCATATACACCCAAATCAGTTGTCCTCTCACCTAAAATCCTCCTTTGACACACAACATCCTATCTCTCATGGCAGTCTCATCAGTAATGCCTTCAAGAATCTACTCAACTTGTGTTGGAACATCAATCCTTGATCTTGGAACATAGCCGCTCTCAGCTTCACCCGTTTTCTCTGATGTTGGAACATATGATCCTTTCATTGCTTCTGAATCAACAATCCAATTTGTATTGATGTTGGAACATCACAATGCTCAACTTCCTTCACTCCACAGTACTTTCTCCCGCTATATCCATGTCTAATGTTGAAACATAGGCTTGTTCACCATTCAAATCATGTTCTTCTCCAGCCACTTTACTGATGTATGAACACCATAATCTCTAATCACACTAGGCTCATCTATTTGCATGTCCACATCTTCTCTACATGTCTACATACTCTGTGTTGAAACATGGCCAACATCACTGCCTTCCAAATCCTTATCATACTAAACCGTTATACCATAAGGAGCCATCCCTCTAATCTATGCATCTCATTAGTCACCATAATGTCTTCAACAACAACTTCCATCATGTCCAACTACGCCTCCATTTTTTTGTATTTTTCTAATGTATGTACAAAAAAAATACACAAAGCTTGAGAAAATAATAAATACCTAAGTACAAATTTTACAAATTTGACAAACACCTAAGTGTCGTTTGAATGCTCAAAAGTTACAAAGTCCAAAGGCTTTGTGAAAATATCCGCAAATAGTCGTGATGTTGGAACATCGTTAACCACCACTTCTTTCCTCTCAACCAAAATTATCCTTTTGACTGCATTCAAGTGAGACTCTTTATGATCAGCCTGGAATCTTACGAATACTCCCACCATACTCATCTCAAATTCATCCTGCATCAAAGCCACAAAATATTGTACCACGGATGGTGAAGTAGACCCAAAAATCATATCATCAACATAGATTTGAGAAATCAGTATATTTGATGATTCTTGGAAAACAAGCAACGTGCGATTTTCTCCCCCTCGACGATAACCTTTCTGAATAGGAAAGGTAGTGAGTCGCTCATACCAGTCCCTTAGTGCTTGTTTTGATCCATACAAAACCTTCTTGGGTCGATGATATACTTCCTCATGAACTACACCATTTAGGAGAGAACTCTTGACAACTATTTAACAAAGAGTAAAATTCATAGTGCAAGCTATAGCAAGGAGAATGTGAATATATGCTAACATGGCATCTAGTGCAGATGTCTCATCAAAAGCAACTCATTCATTCTAAGTATAGTCCTGAGAAGCTACCCTTGATTTATTATCATTGTGTTCGAATTGCCCAATTTCTTCTTGCATTGCCTCACTCCCATACTTATCAAGTAGAACCTCTTTGTAATTCTTGAGTTCAATGAGGAAGAGAAAACATTGTAGAGCAGCAAGTTCCCTGTAATTAACCCAAGGGATCGATCGAGTCATTCTGCTGCTTGATTCAGCCTGCACTAATGTTGGAACATGGGAGAGTTGTAGGGAGAACGGTGTTCCAACATCGCTAAAGTTACGTGAGTCATCAGGTTCATCTGCTAGATCTATCTCATCTGATATTCCAACATCGTTACGTCCTTGATCTGATAAATCATCCGATGTTGGAACATGGTCACCCATACGATCTAACTCATCATATTCAACACTCAAGCAGTTCACTTCTTGTTCTAACAAGTAACATTTGTTTGATGACCGAATTCCAGTAAGCACTTTGTTGTTGCCATGTTTCACTATGCACTTCTCCTTTTGGAATTCCACGATCACATTATCGTCACACAGATGGTTGATACTTAGGAGATTAACCTTTAGATATTTCACCAGGAGAACCCTAGTAAAGGTTGGAAATCCCTCTATCGACAGCTCACCTATTCCAACTACCCTGTTTTTCTTTCCATCGCCAAACGTAACGAATCCACCATCATATGGTTTGATATTCTTTAGGTACTCTTGTGACCCAGTCATATGTTGAGAACATCCACTATCAAGGTACTAGAATCCCTAGGGTGTGCTTTAGGGATCAATACCTTTCTGGACATCCTTGACTATTACACTTGATCCACGTTGGAACATGCTGCGGCCGACATCCATTCATAATATCTCTAAGAAGCTTAAAACACTAATCCTCTGTGTGACCTTGATAGGTACAGTAACCACACATTAAGGCTTTTCGTGGGCATGTTTTGACAACTTTTCTCTTCATAACTTGAGCCTCTGTTTGAATACTTCAGTGTTGGTAGATGTTTTTTCATAGCATATCCCCTGTCGATTTCCAGAACTCTGACCCATGGTGAGAATGTCATCCAATTTTGCTTTTCCAGAATTCAATCTTTTAATAGTTATCTTACAACTTCGGTCCTCTTTGTCATCGAACTCATATTTAATTCCAACACCTTAATTTCCTTTCGGAGTCCTTCCACTAGGGATGTCATCTCTCTTCCTTCTTCAGCTAAAAGGTTTTTCTCCCTTTTTAAGAGTATGTTAGCATCAGCAACTTTGAGCCACATTTCATACATCTTTTCATAAGAAGCATAGACATCCTCATCACTCACAATCTTGTCTTCGTCATCATTCGGGGAGTATTCTTCACATACCTTCTTTGTGTTGGAACATCAGACTTCAGCAACCTAAACCATGTTGGAACATCGATCCACTTCTTCTTGTCCGATGTTGGAACATTTAGTACCAAGTTTTTAGTCTCCTTGAAGTTTTGCTCCAAAATCCATATAATTGCTGGTAAATTCCTCTTCATGGTTCTTCTCTTCTTCATATTCACTCCATGATGGTGCATATGATTTTCCATGCTTTTTTTGAGTGTTGGCACATTTGTCCTGGATATGTCCATACCCTTCACATTCTCTGTATTGTATCCTTTCTGACTGCCTCAATTCGCCATTTTGATTTCTTGAGGACTGCTAAGTGGTTTTCTTTATCCTTAATCCATGATTGTTACCAAAGTCTTGAAATTGTGATATTTTCCCATTACACCTTTCATGGGAATTATTATTTACCCCTTTCTTCAGCATCCTTGAGAAATTCTTTGTGATAATTTTCATCATCATTATCCTCCTTCGTTGGATGTTCCAACGTCATTTCATAGGTTTTTAGTGATCCCATAAACTTATCTAAAGTCATTGTGGCCACGTTTCTTGCTTCTTCTATTACTGTTACTTTCATGGAAAATCTTTGGGGAAGTGGTCACATCATCTTCTTCACCAACTTTGACTCTTTGTAAGTTTTTCCCAATTGATGCGTCATATTTGTGATGTTTTTGAGTCTTTCATTGAATACTGCAATAGTCTCATCTTCTTCCACTCTCAGCTTTTCAAATTTTGTGGCCAACATTTGTAGCTTTGATTCACGCACACAACTTGTCCCCTCATGTACAGTTTGTAGGATATCTCATGCATTTTTTTCTTGTTGGCACGTAGAGATAAGTTTGAACTGATTTTCATCTACTGCAGTAAAGATGACATTTAATACTCTTGAGTTTGCTAAGCTGCCCATTTTTTAACTGGTATCCACGACTCTTTAGGCTTAACTACTGGCTCTTTAGAACTAGATTCTTCTCCTTCAGAACTTCCAATAGTAGGGAGTTTCCTTTCTATTTCAACATAGTATCATGCCATTCATCCAGTGAATTTATGAACACCTGCATGCGAGCCTTCTAGTAGTTGTAATTTTTTCCTTCCAGCTGTGGTGGCCGAGACACAGAAGTTCCTTCTTTGGTTGTCATTGGTAAAACCGGATCACACTTTTCTTGTCAAAACCAAGGTAAATCAAGTGACTTAGCTCTGATTCCAATTGAAATTTGGTTTTACCTAATTAATTCAATAATTACTACGGTGTTCCAACATAGCCTATCTAATCAAGTATGAAATAAAGTAAAGCTTGAACACATGAGACTTGGTTTTGCAGCTCGGTGAAATCCACCTACATCTGCGGGGTCATGCCCAGTTCAGAATGAACCCACTAATCAGTTAGATACAATACAAAGTACACCATACAATAGACTTATCTTAACTAATTATAACATGTGAATTATGCAAGCTCCCCTTGCTATCGATCCACCTTGATCAGACTCCCTCTGACCTTGAAACTCGTCGAAGCTGGATCTCCACCTCCCGAGAAATTAAGGTATATGATTCTGAACTTGATCAACAATTTAAGTTCTTGTTGGAACATAAATGAATGGCTATGTAGTACCTCTCTCAAGATATAAATCTGGATGCAGATTTTTCTTCAATTAATCTGTGAGTAGCACAGCTGTGACGTCCATCAATATATATATATCATGAGCAGATTGGAATTCTCCACATTTGTCTTCAAAAGATTATGTTTCCAAATCTGCTTCTAAAGCTTATCTAAATCCCATAAATAAAGGGATTTTCCTTATCTCAATTATCCCATAATATTAAATAAATCCAATTCCATAATTAGGAATTTTTCATAAATCCAATATGCTTCAATCACACGCCTAAAATAATATATTGTGAAATCTCCAATATTCCACAACTCAGTATCCACGCAATATCTTCAACTGATTAAATCCTTTTAGGCTTCATCTTTCCATTTATTTTAACATGGAAAGTCTTCTTACACATGCAGTCTTGTGCAAATGTAATTCCTTCTCCATATAATATTCTGATTACAATCAAATCTCTTGGAGATAATAATTACCAAATCTAATCCCTTTAAGTAAGGAATTAGAATAACTAGAATATCTCATCCCTATCCTAACCATAACTGAATATTCCAATTCTATAACATTAATCCAATCTCACAAAAATAGGAACTGATATATTCTCCAACTCAAATACAACTTTGACGAGTTGTACACTTCTCGGATTCCGTCTTCAACCTTTCCTTATTTCACCAAAATTCCCTCTTTGATGTTGCAACTCAATAATACCATATTTGCATAATTACCACAAATTGTCAATTAACAAATGTGTATTTTACAGAGCTCCATCCAATCCTCGTCCAAATAACCCCATCGATATGTCCATAATAATATTATTCTTTTATCTTGTTGATTCATCATAAACATACATATTAATTTTTGTATTAATTTTTATACATTATGGGTTTGAGTCCATCTCTTGAAAGACAGAATTTTCATACTTTAAAGTGCAAATTAGAAGAAGCGAAGATAAAAAATTTGGGTTGCATGAATCGGGTTATAAACCTTATAACTACTATACGTTGCCTACTAAATTTTTAATATTGCAACTAAGACATTTTACCATTTTTTATTTTATTAAACATCTTTCTATAAGCATATGGAAAGATGGTCTTTCCCAAGATTTTGCCTATGGTTTAGGGTTATAAAACTCTGTAAAAATTTTGATATGCATAAAAGCTACATGTTTCATCCAATCTTCGTCTAAGTAACCACATCAATTTGTCGATAATAATAATATTATTATGTATCTTATTGATTCATCCTATACTACATATTAATTTTTTATACAGTTAATCCAATTATGCATTCATATTCATTACCCGCACATGGATGTGTATGAATATATATAGTAAAATATATACCTCACCAAAGTGTATGGTTTGCGTGCAAATTTTATATGCGAATTATAAATTTTGCACGCAAACTACGCGGTTAGGTGATGCAAATATTGTAATGTTAAAATACTAATGGCTATATGGGTTTTTTTCCAATAGTGATGTTTACATGGTCGGAATAAAAATTCAAGAAATCAGAAAAAGGAAGTGGAAACCAAACGAAGACAAGTACAACAAAAGGCTTTATTAATCTAATCACGACTATAATGAGTTGTACGAAATGTGTACTCAACTTCTATACTAACCATCTATCAATTAAATACAGTTCACTTGGTGCCAGATTCTCTTTCCTGGCAAGGTAAAACCCATCTTTTTGCACCGACTAATAGCAGATATTGAACAAATGTTTCCCGCAATAAGCTCGAGCCAAATCGGTGTTGAACACGTGCAATTCCCTGTACAATCCATTCCACCAAAAATCACACCAAAAAGTGTTATCCCAAATGTTATTCTTAAACTCAAAATTAAAGTCCCTGTGAAAATTGCAGACGTGAAAGCTCATATCATCATCTCTAGAGTTGCAGTGCTAAGAGAGGGGGGTAGCGTTGTCAATTTTGTTTTGAATCATCACTCTGTACTTTTCGAATAACGCATGAGTTTGAAGAGAGAAAAATGAAATGATCAGTAAAAGGATGAGAGACAGATTAGGGTTTTTATGTCGTGCTAATTTGACCTTGGTTTTTTAAGGAATGTGATGCATTTTAGTGGATTTTTTTATACAAGTAAAACTGCCTAACTGCAAGGTTTGGTTGTTGCCTCTGTAAACTCTCACCGACGACATGTGCAACTGTGCTTCGCCTCGACGGAGAAAAAAGACAACCGCGAGGGATCTGGGAAAGCAAAGGGCACCAGAGAATACTCGAGAGAGTCTCCAGAGGACACACCAGAGAAAATAACAAACCTGCCTCTAAAGACGGGGAAGACTACTGTCAATTGGACTGTCAGAAAATGACCGGGAACAAACCAGAAAATTGCCCGAAGTGCGCCCACAGTGGAGAGTGTTGCGCAGCAACAAAGAGAATAAAAAAATGACAAGGGGAGGAGAGGGTGGTGATCAGCCCCAAAAAAAGGAGAAGTGATGTGGCGTCCGAAAAAGAAAAGAAACATTACTGTTTAGGGTGTATGATCAGAACTTGGTCTGATACCATGAAAGAATGATTTCCCGTAAATGATTTGTTATTGATGGAAAGAATAAATAGACAACATTACATAGATATAATTTTAGTCCAAGAATAACACTAGTATCGTTCTTATCTTGATCTAGTCATCAATCTGACTTATCCTAACACCTCTTATCATTTCTCTAAATAGAAAAACTTTAATCACTACTGTCTTCTTCACTTTTTTCGAAGATAATCACTACTATCTTAAGTTACGTGCATGTGACTAAAATTATTAAAAGTTAATATTTTAAATATAAATATAAAAATAAATTTTATTCCTAAAATGTATGATTAAAATTAATCATTTTGACAAATTATGGGCAATTTGTTGCACCTTGAGGATCGCCAACTTTTGGCAAGTAGTGGGCAAGTTTGTGCCTCCCTTTAGATGTTTTTTTTTGCGCAAAAAAAACCTGTAGGTTAGATGTGGTAGTTGGGTGGAATCGGAAAGAATTAGGATGAAAAATTAATAATCGGGTAATTAACAGGATCGGGTATTAAATACCCATTAGATTTTGGGATTGGACGAGACGGGAATGTTTACGTTAATAAGAAATCTTGAACCCAATGGGTCCCAATTTATGTTAATTATCTCAATGGGAACCCATCAAATACCAAATTTATACCCAAAATACCAAATTAATTCATATGTAAAATCTAACTTAAAGTTCACTAAAATTCACTAAGATTCTCAAATCATCTTTAACGCATGTATAATTCAGTAGCTTAATAGTTCGATGTTATTGGACATGCCGTCACTCAGTCACATTCTTAAATTATATTCTAATGTGCTGGTGGACCGTAATTCTTGTACTTTCATTTTCTTTCTACCACACTTAGGACCATAAATTTGAACCACTAATTTGAGATCCAAGTCGTTTAAAATATTTCGAGTTCGAACTTAGCTCAAACTTGTGCAACCCTGTAATATATAGGCTCAAGCTAGAGTTTAAGTGAAATTAGTTTGACTCAAGTTTGATTTCAAGTGAAATTAATTTAATTTGGTTTATATTTCCTAGCTTAATTGTGCAGTTCATATTCATGGCTTTATCCTCATAAATTAAGGAATGGCCTTCCAAAGCTCCCAACATATAAAAGATGGAATCAAACTAATCAGTTGTGTGTGTTAGTGGGTAATTCCAGTTTTACTCCTATATCAAACGAATGTAGCAACATCTCAAATGATAATATTCCCATCTATATACTCCTTCCGTATTCTCAAATTTGGCACACTTACCATTTTTTTATGTTTTGTTAAGATTGACACATCTCCTTTTATAAAACGTGAATTTTTCCAACCACTCATTAAATATTTACTCTTTTCACTCAATTCTCTCAACACATTTCAACTTCCAGAAATAACAATACCAAAAGTTATGACACCAAACATAACAAAACGGAGGGGGTATCGATAAAAAAAATTATATAAATTACTTAAACTTTATTAATAAATAGTGACTTAAAGCATTCTTAGAGCGACAAAGTGGGTAGTTTTTTTTTTCAGAAGATGGTAATTTATTTTCAATTTAGGGTAAGTTTTTTTTTACATGATTAGAACTGAACTAACTTAACTTAATTAAACTAAACTGAACGAAATAAATTAAATAAATAGAACTGAATTAAACTGAACTAAAATTAATTAAATTGAACAGAATTCAAATAATATTATATATGTTTTTACATGTTACTACTAATATAAGAGAAAGGTCATCTCGTCATAGTTTATGGGTGAGACGAGGGATTAATATACAATGTATCAGTTAATTTAGGAAAATTTCTGGTAAAACTTCTAGTATATGATACATCTTCTCTTACCTCTAATTTTGTTACTATTTCTTTTCTTTTCGTGCATCACCTCCACCTACATGCACCTCGAAGTAAATTTACATTTGGGAGGATGCTCCATACATAACATAAACACGTGATAAGGACTACAACAAATCCTACCAAATTAGATTCTATACAGTTGGCCAATCCCTACAATCATGCTATAACATATATATCGCTAACTACCTTGTTTACATTCCCTCTCAATCATAACCGTAACAAGGTTTAGATTTTGTCGTAAGCAATCAAGCATGTAATGTGTAGCTAGTTTGCCGAACCCATAGGCTACCTGATCATTTGAAGATACAAACTGAACATCCAGTGCTCCTAACGCAACCTTTCTTGAATAAAATTAAAATCCACTTCTATGTGTTTCGTTCTTGCATGAAACACGGGATTAGCAGTCAGATAGGTAGCGCCAAAATTTTCACACCATAGTACATGCGGTCGAGGCTGACATACACCTAGTCCTTTTTAAAGGATTGCACCCAAGTAGCGTTAGTCGTGCCATTTTCCAAAGCTTTGTATTCAACCTCTATGCTCGACCTGGAAACAGTAAGTTGTTTGCAAGAACTCCACGAGATCGAATTCAGACCAAAGAATACTTCAAAGCCTCCAGTAGAATTGCTATCATCCGTACTACCCAGCCTAGTCTGGGTATGTGAACACACTTAAGAGAGTGGAACTCGAATGCTGAAAATAAAGTCCCATAGCAACTATTCCCTTGGTGTATCTCAAGATTCATTTAACTGCTTCCCAATGTACATTAGTGGGTTTTGAGAGGTACTAGCATGCCTTACTAACGACGAAGGCAATATTCGGCCTTGTTAGCATGAGATATTGCAAGCCCCCACCATACTTATATCACCAGTTGGGGGGATGGGCCATTAAAGGTGGTTTCATCAAACCAAAGAAGAAACTTTCAAAGTGCCTTCTTTGGTCGCATCTTTGATCGTCTTCAATTAAAGGTGGTTCCGTGAACTGCAGTAAAAATGTCAATTAAAGGCGGTTCTTAATCGCCTTTGAAAGGTCGATAAAACCACCTTTAATATCTTCCAAGCTTGAAAATAGGATAGGTTGCAAACTCGGAACCTATTTCGGCCCTTCAAAAAACATAGCTTCCAAAAAACCAATCGATTTTCTGCAGCAAGGAACACCCAGATCTGAAACACATTGTACAGTAACATCAAAATCGACAAAGACATAATCCTAGCAACATCATATTCAATTAGAAAAAACAAATTTGACGCAACAGAGAAACAATCAAAGATATCAAAAACAAGCATTAGAAACCCTAGCGGCGGCGGCGGCGGAGTCGAGCAACCTAGCGGTGGAAGAACCCTAGAGGCGGTGGAGTTGAGCAAATGAGTGGTGGCGAGCAACATCCAACCTCTCCTCGGCGTCACCTTCTACGGTGGTGGTGAGTCGCATCGAACTCCAGCGGTGGTGGTGGCGAAGGGTTTGGCTAGAGCAGTGGTGGGATGGAGGTGAAGACGGTGGGATGGAGGTGGCATGGAATGTCGAGTGGCGGTGGGATAGAGGCAATGTGGAAGAGAGACCGACGTGAAAGAGAAGAAAGTCAATGAATAATGGGAGAAGGAACTATGGACCCTGAACGAAAGTTGCCTAAGTATTTGGTTTTGGGTATCTTTCTTGGGAAAAAAAATAAGTCCATTAATGGCGGTTCTATACATAACAACCTTTAAAATGAAAATGTGTCTTGGGAAAGCACTTCCAAACTCGGAAGTGCTTCCGCCTTTTAGAAAGGAAAAAGTGATTTTAAAGGCGGTTCTGCCTTTTATAAATTAGAACCGCCTTTAATTGAGGTCTCGAATCCCCTTCCGGATCTTAATTAAAATGCAATTTTTCATTTTTGTAACTGCCTTCTGTCATCGTCTTTAATGAGCTACTCTCTACTAGTGTGTATTTGAAAGCATCATCTTGACTAAGGGTTGTACCACAATCACGAGCAAGCTTGTCGGTGACAAACACAGGGGTTGAGACACTTTTACAATCTCCATGTGAGCTCGATGAAGAAGGTTAGCTGCATACTTTTGCTACATCAAGGTTATTCCCCCTAAATTGTAGACGCCTTAATTCCCCAGAAAACAGTGCAATCAATCAAGGTCCTTCACCAGAAAAGAAACGATAATTCATACAACTAGTCGACGGAAGTCAGCGAGGAGCCAGTAATAACGATGGCATTTACGTAAACAAGCATAAAATATAGTGACTGAACCATGATGGAACAAGAGGGGGGAAGTATCGTCTTTAGACGACTGAAAGCCAAATCATTCAGTCTCGACCGTCCATTCTCCAGTGTTTTTTGAAGGCCACTCTCCGGTCAGCTCTGCTCGATCTTTTTCTACGTCGTCAGCTGGTTCGATTCCTCCAGCTTCACCACCACAACTTCGTACCCATCGGATGGCTATCGATCTGCTATTGGTGTCATTCAGCACCGGGACTATTCGGATATTATTGCTCACGGTTTCACTGCTGCACTCCTTTCTCAGACAGAGCACACTGATTATCGCTCTGCCCTTCAGGATCCAGCCTGGGTTTCAGCCATGGATGATGAGATGGCCGCTCTTCGTGGTCAGAACACTTGGGACTTGGTGCCTCGACCTTCAGACGTCAACATTGTTGGCTCCAAATGGGTCTATAGGCTAAAGTATCGACCAGATGGCACTATTGAGCGTCACAAAGCTAGACTTGTGGCGCAGGGTTTTTCGCAGATTCCAGCTTTTGATTTTGACCACACTTTCAGTCCTCTGGTCAAAGCCTCCACTGTTAGGACGGTTCTCGCCATAGCCACCATGCGTTCCTGGCCACTTTATCAGTTGGATGTCAAGAATGCTTTCCTTAATGGCGTTCTTGATGTTCCAGTCTACATGAAGCAGCCTATTGGTTATCAGGACTCTGCTCATCCAGACTATGTTTGTCGCTTGCGAAAGGCCATTTATGGTCTTAAGCAGGCTCCTCAGGCTTGGTTCCAGCGTTTCAGCAGTTATCTGACACAGTTTGGTTTTCGGTGCAGCTCAGCTGATACTTCTTTATTTATCCTTTTGAGAGGTTCGTCGTTATCGTACCTACTTGTGTATGTGGACGATATCATCCTTACAGGTAATGACTCGACTCTTCTTCGCCAGTTCATTGACCGGACACACAGAGAGTTTAAGATCAAGGATCTTGGTCCTCTTCATTACTTTCTTCGTTTTGAAGTTTTGCCTACCACCTCAGGGTTACTTCTTGGCCAAGCAAAGTATGCTCGGGATATTTTGAATCGGGCCAGTATATTTTGAATCATTCTATCAATGGAGGACTTCCCTGTTTAAGGAGGTATGAACTGGTGAGCAATCAAGTTACTAAAATCTTGGTGTGGATTTGGCTTTTCAATATCACCACTGAGTGTTTAACCATATGGCAGCAAAAGATTTGGCGAGAATGATTGGTGATGTAGAGAGAGTGAATATGAACTACAAAGACAACATAAAATGCTAAA
This sequence comes from Rubia yunnanensis, assembly GCA_037428765.1. Taxonomy (NCBI): domain Eukaryota; kingdom Viridiplantae; phylum Streptophyta; class Magnoliopsida; order Gentianales; family Rubiaceae; genus Rubia; species Rubia yunnanensis. The sequence goes on from CM075065.1 coordinate 24,462,202, forward strand.
TATATCAAGGCTCATGTCTGGATCGATCCTTCAAATTACAAAATTTAGATGACCAGCAGTATTTGATTGCATGTGGTATGAAAAGGTTATTAAATACGCTATGGGGTTTTGGGGCATCTAGCATCAAGGTGTAATATTGTGGATGACAGGGAGGTGGAGGAATTGGTTAACAATGCCATCTTAGATCATTTTGCAAAAAGAGGTGTGGATGTTATTGTTAATGATGGTGCAGAAATGTTTTCTAATGAAATCAGAATTCATGCATACAAAGTGGAAGACCTAAATTCAAGAATGCCAATGGAGTTTGTGGATGATCAGTGGAATATATTCCACTCTCCTATTTGCAATTGTTTTAAGTTTTCGATGTTGGTGGATGATGGATTACCAGTGCTGAGGTATAGATCTGGAATTATGGTGCTTGGACAACATGATTGCAATCCTACTTATCCTCCTGGGTTTGATTCACTATCGATGGGTTCTAACAATAATCCAAGAGGGAATGGAGGCCAAACTTCTTTGTGGGAGAATCATCAACTCAAGGAGCAATGACCAAGGTTTGCATGATGTACGGTTACAGGAATAGGAATATAGCCAAATACTTAATCAGAGAATGACCAGCCTCAACTATCTGTCCATTTGGCAAGAGTTAATCAGAACTCCTACAAGATCTGGTAATGAGTACCATGCTGACAGATTTTCCTTAAAATGGATTAGGCTTGAATGAAGTGGTTCATGAGGAGGTAATAGAGTTTTTTAATGAAGCACAAGAACTTTCGTTGGATTGCATATGAAGGATCCAAACTGGGAAAAACATCTTCTGGATATGGACAAGGATTTTTTTAAAAGGAAATACAGGAAGGTGAGGCAGACAAGTTTTTGGAAAAAGAAGTTTACTATCAGGAACAAGGGGATTGTGTTTGGCAGGTATGCAAGCAATGTTTGATGAGGTTAAGAAAGACCAAAAGAATGATGCCATCTCTGAGAATAATCTTGATGTAGTACTGCAAGATCAACCTCACATTACTAATCCAACATCAGAAGGGGAGTTTCAATCAAGAACATGGGCATTCAAAAGAAATCAAGAGTTTTGGGCATCAGAAAAGGACCAAAGTGCGAAGAAGAGGAAAATCATGAGGGAGGAAAGGAAAAAAAAGTTGGGAATAGTAATTGAGGAAGTACCGCAGGATCCAAAGAAGTGCAGAACCTTTTTTGAGGAGTTTCCAACAACAATAGACAAGCCAATGTTGTTAACTCCCGAGGCAAAAATGAAGGCAGAGTGGTCGCAAATTAAGAACTAAGGTTTGAAAAATCTGAAAAGAGGTAAGCATGAAGGGAAGGATTAGGAGGAGAATGATGGTGTAGGAAATAAACTAAAGACTAGTAATGGAATGCAAATCAACTCGATGATCTTTGACCTGTCATATGAACAACAGCTATATGTGATAGCCAACCTGATAGCAGGGTTACCTGAGGGTTCTCCGGTGACTCTCCTAAATCACTCACCGCCTCCAGCATGAGAGTCGTTTCATGGAACTGCAGGGGACTTAGCCGCACTCAAACAAAGAATTACCTAAGTCGGCTAGTTAAGCATCATCTGTCTGAGATGATGTTCCTGATGGAAACAAAAACAGGGAAGGAAGTTCTGAAGAAATGACGTTCTTTGTCTTGGTTTAATAATAATTTAATGTGGATCCTGATAGAATGATTTGCCGTAATGAATTGTATTATTGATATCTGAATATATAGAGAGTACAATAGAGGTGTAATAAGGAAAGAACTCTAATCATAATTAACCATAATCTAATTAGAAGTCTGATTTATTCTAACACCCCCCCAAGTGAAGCGTCGGATGCTCACTGATGCAGAGCTTGGATCTGAAGAACTCAAACAACGGACGAGAGAGCCCCTTGGTGAAAATGTCTGCAATCTGAAGAGAAGTCGGAACATGAGCAATGTGCAGCTTTCCAGATGTCACCAATTTACGAACAAAATGGTAATCGATGTCGATGTGCTTCGCCCGCTTGTACGCCACCGGATTTTGAGCCAAGAAGATAGTACTACTATTGTCGCATAACAACAGTGGAGAACCAGAAAGCTGAACCCAAAGATCACGAAGCAAATGAGTGAGCCATATCACTTCTGCGGCAGTGTTGGCGAGAGCACGGTATTCAGACTCAGTGCTAGAGCGAAAAACAGTGGGCTGTTTCTTGGCACTCCAAGAAACCAGATTCCCACCAAGAAAAACTGCATAACCATAAATGGATCGACGAGTCTCCAGACAGTGAGCCCAATCAGCATCAGAGTACCCTAACACATCAGGAGTACTAGCAGAACAAAACCTGAGACCAAAATGAAGAGTGCCACGAACATATTGCAAAATCTGAGTCATAGCAGCAAAATGGTCATACCTGGGATCCTGAAGATACTGAATCACCGTGTTGATCGAGAATTCCAAATCCGGGCTAGAGATGGTGAGATACTGAAGAGTACCAACAAGAGAACCATAAAGTGTAGGATCCCGAAATGGAGGACTGGTAGAGTTGTGAAGCTGAGAACCAGCGACAAATGGAGAAGAAACAGGTGCATCGTCAAACATACCGGCCCGATTCAAAATATCACAAGCATACTTTGCTTGCCCAAGCAGTAACCCTGAGGAGGTAGGTGAAACTTCAAGACCAAGAAAGTAATGAAGAGCACCAAGATCCTTGATCGTAAACTCTCTATGTGTCTGATCAATGACTGGCAAAGAAGAGTCGAGTCATTGCCTATAAGAATGATATTGTCCACATACACAAGTAGGTACAGTAACAACGACCCTCTCGAAAGGACAAATAAAGAAGTATCAGCTGAGCTGCACCGAATACCAAGTTGTGTCAGATAACTGCTGAAACGCTGGAACCAAGCCTGGGGAGCCTACTTAAGACCATAAATGGCCTTTTGCAAGCGACAAACATAGTCTGGATGGACAGAATCCTGATAACCAACGGGCTGCTTCATGTAGACTGGAACATCAAGAACACCATTAAGGAAAGCGTTCTTGACATCCAACTGATGAAGTGGCCAAGAACGCATGGTGGCTATGGCGAGAACCATCCTAACAGTGGAGGCTTTGACAACAGGACTGAAAGTGTGGTCAAAATCACAACCCGAAATCTGCAAGAAACCCTACGCCACAAGTCTAGCTTTGTGACGCTCAATAGTGTCATCTGGTTGATACTTGAGCCTATAGACCCATTTGGAGCCAACAATGTTGAAATTCGAAGGTCGAGGCACCAAATCCCAAGTGTGCTGACCACGAAGAGCGGCCATCTCATCATCCATGGCTGAAACCCAGGCTGGATCCTGAAGGGAAGAGCGATAATCAGTGGGCTCTGTCTGAGAGAGGAGTGCGGCAGTGAGACCATGAGCAATAATATCCGAATAATCCCGGCGCAGAATGGCACTAGTAGAAGATCGAGTGGCCATCTGATGGGTACGAAGCTGGGCCGGCGAGGCTGGAGGAGTCGAACCAGCTGACTACACCGAGGAAGATCGAGCTGCGCTGACTAGAGAGTGGTCGTTAGAAGTTACCGGAGAAAGAATGGCCGATACTGGCTGAGACTTGGTGGCCGGTGGTTGAGGTGTGGTGGCCGTTGGCCGAGGAGCTGGATCCGGGTCGGCCATCCAGATGGAAGATGGTGGTGAAGGAGGGGCGGCTAGAACAGGTACATGCGTAGTGACCCCAATCGATGAAGTAACAGCACCATCGAAAAATGATGAAATCTCCAGATCAGAAATAGAGCGACTGTCCGCGGAAGATGAGACATAAGGGAATAAGGTTTCATCAAAGTGAACGTGGCGAGAAACATAGATATGCTTAGAAGTGGGATCGAGACACTGGAAGCCCATGTAACGAGGGTTGTAGCCAATAAAAACACATGGAATCGATCGTGGTGCAAACTTATCAGTAGCAGTGGCACTCAGACATGGAAAAACACGACAGCCAAATGGGTGAAAGAGAGTATAGTCAGGCACATGACCAAAAATAACCTCAAAAGGTGATTTTCCACTAAGAACTGAACTTGGCAGACGGTTAATGATGTAAACCGCAGAGAAGAAAGCGTCCACCCAATAACAATGTGGCACGGAAGAGTGAAAAAGCATGGCAAGACCAGTCTCTGTAATGTGACGATGCTTCCACTCAGCTCGGCCATTCTGAGCAGGAGTATAGGGCAATGATATCTGATGATGAATACCACATGATATGAAGTGAGCCTGAAGTCGATGATTAGTAAACTCTGTGCCACCATCAGTCTGAAAATTTTTAACCTTATTAGAAAATTGGGTCCCAACAAATTTCTGAAACTGAATAAATGTGTCATAGAATTCCGACTTATACCACATCGGGAAAAACCATGTGAATCGTGAAATATCATCAATGAAAATGGCATAATAAGAAAAACCACCTGCCGATAAGACAGGGCATGGTCCACACAAATCACAATGCACCTTGTCCAACATCCCAGTAGCGCGCCTGTCACTAGTGGAAAAAGCTAAACGGCTACTCTTGGCCATCTGACAAGGAGAGCAACTAACAGATGCCGGCATAACGGAAGTGACAGTAATATAGCCACGTCGACTTAACAACTGAACAGTATCATGAGACACATGACCAATGCGAGAGTGTCACTGCTCAAAAGAAGCCTGGAGCTTTCCAGAGCGTAATTCTCCTAAAAGTCTGGAATCACCAGTCTCAAGAAAATAAAGACCTAAACTATGACTGTCTTTACCAATTATCTTCCATGTATGCTTGTGCTCAATGGAAAATGCGTTGGCATCAAATATAATACGGACGGGTAAATCACGAGTAAGCTTACTAATGGATAGTAAACTTCTAGTAATCTTAGGGACCACAAGGACATCATTAACAGAGAAACCAGATAAATGACATTGGCCAATGTGAGAAATAGATAATGATTCACCATTTCCAACAAGAATAGAATCAGAACAACGATAACATTGTACCTTATCAAGATGACTGGTGCGAGCAGTGATATGAGATGTAGCACCTGAACCAACGATCCACTGAGTCGATGAAGAATAACGATTGGGACCATTCAAACTGGCCTGAAACAACACCTTGTCCGCAATCCAATTAGTAGAGCAATATTCCTGAGATATAGGGCCCAAATAAACCATAGCAAAAGACCGAATTGCACAGAAATTGACTAAGTGCTGACGAGAATTTGAGCAACTCGTGAGAAATCTTCTCAACTCGCGAGAATTTGAGCAATTCACGAGAAACAGGTTCAACTCGCAATAAACAGGTCCAACTCGCAAGAACAGGTTCAACTTGCGAGAAATAGGTTCAACTCGTGAGAAATTGAAGGCGCGATAAATTCACTTAGGCGCGAGTCAAATCGCGTGTGACCTTCACGCGCTGGAGGTGTCTTCTTCGGCTGAGCTGTGGCGTGACCTTCACGCGCTGGAAGACGGGTGCATGGATCTCGCGCTGGAGCTGATGAAGATGTCGGCTGAAGAACTCGCCGCTGGAAGAAATCTTTGGGAAATTGAGGCTTGAGAAGATGCCGGAGGACGCCGGAGATGAAGGACTTGAGTTCATCGAAAAAGACGGTGAACGACTCCAATTGCGATGAACGACTTCGACGATGGCGATTGCTCAAATTCTCCTGATTAACTTGTTTGATTAGCGATGACGACTCCGATGAAGCTATTGGAGGAGCGGAAGATGACGACGCCGACATGAGCACTAGTGGACAGAAAAGAGCTGCCGAAGGCTACCGGAGTTTGACTGGAACTTTGCCGAGATCAGGGCCGGAAAAGAGATAAGGGGGAAGGCGCTGAACAATAAATTAAAAATTTAGGGCTTAGGATCAAAACTTGCTCTGATACTATGATAGAATGATTTTCCATAATGAATTATATTATTGATATCTAAATATATAGAGAGTACAATAGAGGTGTAATAAGGAAATAACTCTAATCATAATAAACCATAATCTAATCAGGAGTCTGCTTTATTCTAACAGATCCTATAGGTTTACCAGGTGGTCTAGCACTCTTTTGGTGTAATAGTGTTACCCTACATGAATTAGCTTATTCGGATAATGTAATAGTTGCTAGGATTTTGGATCAGCATAATAGAAGTTGGCAGATCAATTTTGTATATGGATGCCCGGATCAAAAGGGTCGTCCCTCAGTTTGGAAATGACTTTGGAATTGGAACCAAGTGATCTCAAATTCAGAAAAGAAAGGTGGGAGAGATATAAATATCAATCAAGGCAGGAATTAGTTAACCGTCTCAAGTCTTTAGGGCTTGCAGAACTTCTAAATACAGGATGTTTGTTCACTTGGACAAATTGTAGAATAGATTGTCATCAAATATGGGAAACGCTTGATAAGGCATATGCTACTGCATATTGGTTAGCCATATTTCCAAATGCAGAGACTCAAAGTTTCCCTTTGGCGGTTTCATATCATGGGGCAGTGCTATTGGAGACATTACTAAGAGCCATTAAAAGGACTCAGTTGAGACGATATGAAGATTTTTGGTCGAAAGATCCCGTGGACAGTCAGATTGTGAGCAAAATTTGGGAGTGTGCTAAAGAAAATTTTCAGGACACATCAATTTTAGATGGAGGAACAACTTTTTCTAAATGGCTGGAATCTACCATGAAGCACTTGAAAAATTGGCAAAGTCTTCATATGGGAATTTGGACTTGTAGATTAGAGTTAATTGTTCATATGACCCTATGTTTTGGTTAAAAGTACCAATATAATCCTGTAAAATTTGAAGGTGTAGTTATAACTCTATTATTTGATCGAAAGTTCCAATCTAACCCTGCGAGCCTGAATTTGGTCAGAATTGTGTGAATTGACTATAATACTCCCATTTTTTTAGAATAAATATCCAAAAAATTAACTCGTGAATCCTGACCCCTTCTCTTATCTCCCTCAAAAACCTAACTATCTTCGTCGTCTTCAACAAATCTTCGTCAACTCAAAGGATGTCGCGAAAATATTTTGCAACGTTGGGGGTGGCTTCAGAAAACCTAATGCCCTAAAACAACCTTATCACTACCTCGGAAGAGCGGCAAAGGGATGGGAATCAGCATTGGGGGATGGGGCTGGGCGGTTTGAATCGGGTGAGGATGAGGAGGCGCTGGGGGTTTGAATCAATGTTGGGGTTGGGGTGGGGTGGGGCAGGGTGGATCCGGGGGTTTGAATTGGTGCCAACGAGTGGTACAAAAGCGGGATTCAGTGGCGGAGAAGTGGTGGGGGAGCGGAGGAGCGGGATTCAGTGGCCGATGAGCCTGGCTTGGGAGGGGGAGATTGTGGGCGGCGGGGCTGGGTGAAGAGGAGGGGGAGATGGTGGTGGTGGTACTAGGGTTTCGGGTGCGCCGGCGTAGCTGGAGGAACAGCGGTGGGTTCCATCCGACCTCCTCAACCTGCAGCTCCCAAAATATGAATTGCATCGGGATGCAGTACAGGGCTTCTGGGTTCTGGGTTCCGTCCGACCTCCTTCAGGCTTCTGAGTTCCGGACGCTCCAGGATTCCATTCATTCATTTATTGTAGTACAAGGTAGGAATTCCATTCATTGTTGTATTTTGCATGTATGTTCAAATGGTAGGTGAGTACATGCTCTGGAGGAGTGGATTGGAGTTGTTGAAGGTTTTGAGTTGATGGATTTGCCTTTCATTTTAGTTGATGAATATGTTGAAGGTTTGGTGGATTTCAGGTGTTTTTCCAGATGAGTTGATTGATTTTTTGAAATCCCGATTGATTCGGCTTTCAGATTGATGTATGTCTACATATTTTGGCCGTTCGTGCGGCGGTAAGATTAAAGAAGGTCATCCAATAAGTCTCTGCAAATTTCAATATAAATTCCTAGCAGGTAAGATTAAAGAAGGTCATTCATAGCCTCATCTCCAAGAATCGACATGGTTTTATACCCGGAAGAAATATTGGCGAGAGCATCTTGATTGCACATGAGGTTGTGAATCATATTTATCGAAGGAAATCGGGCAGGAAGTCCATGTCTGCAATAAAGTTGGACATGAATACGGCATATGAAAGGATATCTTGGGAGTTTTTGGAAACAGTCCTCAAGAAAATGAAATTCTCTTATTCATGGTTACATATCATTATGCAGTGTGTCACAATTGTATCTTATGTAACCTCAATCAATGGTGAGCAACAGGAAGAATTTAAACCATGCAGAGGACTTAGGAAAGAGTGCTCATTATCTCCTTATATGTTCATTCTCTGTCTACATGTGCTCTCAGCAAATCTGGAAGTGCCATTGCAAGATGGATAAAAGTTAGGCATATTAGTTTCCAGATCAGGTGAGAAAGTATCTCATTTAAGGTATGTTGACAACTGTTTGATATTTACAGAGAATGATTAGAAGTATACAAGGACATTGGCACAAAGGATAGATTCCTATGCGAGATTTTCAGGACAAAGGATCAGTTTTGAGAAGTCTTCTTTTTTCTTTAGTCCAAATACTCCACAGTGGTGGTCATAATGGGCAAGGTATGCATTGAATATTCATAGAACTAGATTGCCAGATAAATATTTAGGTGCAAATCTCTTATTAGAAGGAAGAATAAAATGTTGAAGGCTTAGTCACAAGATTCAAAAGGAAAATTGATAAATGGAGAGATGAAGGAATTTCAGTTAGTGGTAGAATCACATAGGTAAAGACTGCACTCCAATCAATAGCCTACTACATCATGTCGGTGTATAGGCTGCCAAAGGGTACATGCAATAAGTTGGGTGCTATGACAAGACAATTCATTTCGAGTGGAAATCTAAATAAGAGGAAGATCCATGGCTGAGTTGGAGGAAAATTTGCAAATCAAGACATGATGGTGGAATGGGGATCAAGGATTCGCAATAAATGAATCAATCCTTATTAGCCAAACAAGCTTGGAAGATAATCTATGATAAGGATTGCATGTTTTTGAGGATCATGTTGAGGAAATATAAATTGTCAACCATTCTTGAAGGAAATCCAAGAGCGGGATGCCCGTTGGGATGGAGATCAATTTTGTTGGGTAGGACAGTTACTTGGGCCTAATTTAAGATGGCATATCAGGAATGGTAGGAGTATCAAAATTCATGAGAACTGGATCATAGGTGCTAAAAATCTGTTGGTTAATTCCTGGGCAAATCAGACAACATTAACAATTGCTCATTTGATCAACGATCCGAGACAGTGGAGAGTTCCATTGGTTAGAGCTCTATTCTAAATGTAGTGGTAGAAAGAATCTTGAGAAAGCGGATTCCTTCCATGGAAGCAATTGAAGGGTCAGATAAAGACAGAGTCATATAGACAGCTTCGCAAACTGGAGATTATGTGGTCAAAAAAGGCCATTTAGAAGCTTTCAAAAGAAGTCAATGCGTGTTGCCACAATCCTCTTCCCATGCAATGAATTACTAGAATAGTTTAATTGTATGGAAGAGATTATGGAAAATAGAGCTGCCTGCGAGATTTAAATTCTTATGCTGGAGAATTTTGACAATGACTCTTCCAACATGTGCACAATTGATGAAGAGAGGAATTGCAATCAATCCTATATGTAAGTTGTGTGATCAGGCATTGGAGGATCAAGATCATCTATTTCCTAGTTGAAGTACATCTAAGAGGGCTTGGAGAGTAAGCTCGTTATGTTTTGATTTTGAAAATTAAGTGGGGAGCTTTACTGAATTATTACATGAATGGATAAGGATTGCGCCACAAAACAAGGATTTGGTTGTTACAATTTTCATAATATGGGCAATATGGATACTCAGGAAGGATCTAATTTGGGAAGCCAACAATTTCAATCCTGTGGAGGATCCAATCAATATTTGGAGGTTTGCACTGAGGTTGAATCAACTATATGCGGGTTTCAGACTATCCAAGGGCTATGTCAATCAAATGAAGACTTGTCTCAGCAAACACATCGACAACAGCAAGAGAATATGAAGCAAGAGCTATCAATAGAAAATGAGGAAGTGGAAAATGATGACAGAGTTGTTTGTGTTACAGATGCTGCGGTAAACTATGACTTCAAGATAGCAGCGCTGGCGTGGGTATTTCAAAACTATAATTCTCCAATGAAGTATGCTTATGATGTAGCTACTATTGATTCTCCAATACGAGCGGAGTTATTAGCAATCAATGCAGCAATCAAGGAAATATATAGAAGGGGATGATGCAAAGTTAAGTTCAAAACAGATTTCCTTCTGGCTGTGATGTGCCTCACAAAACAGAAGGAAAGTTACATACAAGTGGAGATAATAGTAAAGGAGATTTGGAAAAGGATGGAAGTTTTTCAATTGGTGGAATTTAGTAAGAGTAGTAGAACTGAAGTTGAGTGTGCTCATAATGTGGCAAAATCATACTCTGAATAACTTAACTCAAAGAATCTTTGCCTACTGGAACAATAAAGGCCTCCCGAAAATCCATAGACTTATTTGTAACATTCTACCATCTTTGATCTGTTGGTCCCTGTGGAAAGCCAGAAATGCCTATATCTTTGAAAACAAAATTTTTTTCTGCAGCTCAAATTTGCAAAGAAGTAAGAGATTTAGTATTCTTATCCCTTTTGGCAAAACCTTGCTTCTCAAATAAACCAGCTGACATGAGGTTTTCCATTACTTCCTCAATCCCACCTTTTAAACCTCCCCTAAAACCTTCACTTACCATTATGCATTGGGAAAGACTTAAACTAAATAGTGTTAAAGTTAATGTGAATGCTACCTGGTTTGCTACTAACTCAACACTTGGCCTCATAGCTAGAGACAATAATGACATTCCCTTCTTAATCAAAACCTCAAACACCACTGCCAACTCCCCCCTTGAAGCTGAAATGAAAGCCATTCTCTTTGTCTGCCTCTCTTTCCCACTCCCGCTTGCAGAATTATAATTGAGTCCGACTCTTATTAGTTGTTACTATGATTAACACTCCCAGTAGAGCAAGGTGGTCTCTATAAACCCTTGCTTTCCAAATTCACTCTCTACTAAAGGATGCTATTCTGAAACATGTTTTCAGAGAATGCAATTCTGCAGCTGATGTTATAGCAAAATTAAAACCCTCTCCCTCTGCAGTAACCAACTGGTGTCTAGCTGATCTCCATGCTAACATTAGAGGAATAATTAATCTAGATAGGACTCAAACTCCTTATATTAGAATGCATAGGCATGCTTTTGATGATGATTGATACTGCTGATGTTTTTCTCTATCTGCTAAATCAGGTACCCAGCAGAAGCTGCACCTCAATCTGCAGGATAAACTTTGGAAACATAAATGGTATTACACACAATGCATCATCTAGTTGTATCATAAATGGCTCTACACATAAATGGTTGTATCATCTGGTTACCCATGCTCAACCAGTCCTGCTCAACCGGTCCTGCTCAACCATGCTCCACTACCAGGGGTTTGCACTTAGTCCTGCTCAACCATTTTGGCTACACTAATGAATTCATCTGACATCACTCACATGATGAACAATAATTTTCTGGAGAATCCGAGAACCATGACTTAGTAGATGGCCGGCCAAAGAGAGAAATTAACACATGGGGTGGAGATTTCTAACTTTGGAAACGCATCTACTGATACAGATTTACATATGTAAACTACATGCTTTAAACTCTTGTTTAGATGCTAGAAAATTCTTTTGGAGGCAATAATGTTGCCTCGCTCATCCTAAGGTGTTTCAACCTAAAACAAATGTGGCAAAATCTGTAATAATCTCTTTACATTATTAATAATATTTATGTTCTATAGAGAAAAAAAAGTTTGGTCATGTCCATAGAAAAGCATTGATGACATTTTTGGAAATTATCAAAAATGATTAACTTATCATTCCAATTGAAAAATCTTTCATCATCATGAATTCTTACCATTTTCTTCCATTGCTTAGCCATTTATTACAGATGATCATGGAATGAACATCTAGTGTAATATCTAATAGTTCTTGTTTATTTTAGGTGTCGTGTACATGGTCGGCATTGATGAAGAGATGAGCCTTTAAAGGTGCTCCTACCAAATCATAGAAGTTAAGTGTGTGGTAAATTCTGTGGTTGTGTCTTCTATTGCCCTCCATTAAAGGCGGTTGCGTAATCGCCTTTCAAATCACTCTATGAAGAAGGGTTCTTCCAACAATCAATAGATGTTGAGGAACCACCTTGCTTGGCTTCCAAAAATTTAGATTCGATGTAATTGTGTCAGGTGGTTTTCCATTTTCGACATCGGAATTAGGGCTTATTTCCAATAGCGGAACAAGCCTACAAAACGTATGTTAGGTAATTTTTTTTTTAAAAAGGAACATGTCTGTTACAATTTAGGCATATGGGCTCAATCAATGGTAGCGCTAGATACTAATCTAAAAATGGTGAAAATGAACTATTAAATCTTTCGCTGTCATCGCGGGTGTTACTATTATGGTTTACGACCTGGTGAACGTTCAAATATTCAGGTAATGTGTGAAAATAGCTAATATATTAAAATATTCATTTATAAATTGAATAAAACAATAGCCTAGAAATGTTGTTGCGACATTAGAAGTATATTCGATTGAAATGTAATTTGTTAATTCTCCAACTATTTTAGGAAAATGCACATTGCATTGAAGAACATTATCCTAACATTCTCCATGTCCTTTAGGACAAGTGTGAACTCATATTTGTATATCGCTTAATTCTTCATATCAAAATAAGGTAAGATAACATGTTATCCTTATCAAGTTCACATGCATTTCTTGAATTCTTGAGTTAAGTTTTTAAGGCATTAGTTTAATACACAATCTATCTGAGCATAGTCATACATTTACGGTCCCAACTCTCCAAGGGATCTATAAAATAATAATATCGTGTAGATGAGAAGAAAATTATATTCTCATACATCAAAGTTTTCTTCACTTGATTCATGGCAACCAAAGAACTGTCTTTTATAATTTTCCTTTACGTGACGTTGACAACCTTAAAATACACCAATCCAAAAGCAAGCAAACATTGAATTGTTTTTCCCCAGCACGAGGAATACGATCCAATGCTCAATGAATAAAACTTATTATAGTTTGAATATCTTTAAGTATTCTATAGGAAGATCTGTCTAATACAAGTTCCCTATCTGCAACGATGCACTTGATTCGTAACATTCCACATCCTTCAGCATGTGAAACAACAGTGTGATCAACTTGAAAACTAGTCTTTTTTAGTCATTAGAGCCCATTAATTGTGAGTGACTGGGTCTAGGTATATAATCAATCTTACACTCCAAATCACTCAATACGGTTTCATTATCCAAATCGTATTCTTTTAAAATAAGTTAAATGAATATGAATATATAATACATAGTTCAATCTCCAATGTCTAAAATAAAGAAACTATGATAACTAGGACATTACAAAAATTACAACCACTATCCAAAGTGCTCGATTCCTATCGCAAAATCGCGAGCCCCGTGCTCCATCTGTGGAAGAGGTTCAGATTGTGGATCAACAACATTGTCAACCTTTGTAACTTGCATATAGTAATGTTGCCATTTTTTACATACTCTCTAAAAAAAATGTGAAATTTCTAGAGTACAAATTTGGACTCACAGTGTTCCCATGGCTCATTTTGCCAAATTGATGACTCTACCATTATTTCAAAAGAGACCCAATGAGTTAGCTAAGGCAAGGAACATATCAACTTCGATGATGAACACTCTTTGCTTCAAGGACCATATCAACTTCGGTGAGTACATATCACTATACATATGATAGATACTAATGTCAATGCATAAGCAATCTTATTCATTGTCATTTGCTCATCAAGTTTTGACAGACACTGAGTCATGCTATGAGTCATGCCATGAATCATGGGTAGATAATAGGATCATTAATATTGAACTTATCAAACCTCTTACATAGTAAACTTTTTGACCAAGGTCATTCATCCTCTTTGATCTACCTCTGCATACTCTACCTCTCCTAAGTTATTTATTGCAAAGCATTTGCCAAACCAAGTTTTTATGGTCTCAAATTTGGATTGTCATTTAATAACAAATTTTTTTAAAAAAGTCATTAACATAGAGGACTACGAATTCAATCTACTTTTAAAGAATTCAATCATGCTCCCACTGAACTTCTTGTACATACAATATTTTTAAACATTTCTTTCAATGCCAATTTCACCGTTGCTTCATCGGAATGTACGTCCCAACTCCTTGATACTTGCTTCAATCCATAAATGGACATTTGAGGCTCGTATACTTTGTCAACATTATTTTGTCTTATAAATTTTTTAAACTAGGGCACGTACACATCTTCTTCCAAAACTCAATAGGAAGATGGTTATGACCTCCCCTTATCATATCTTAAAATTATAATGGGGTGTAATCGCTAGGAGAATTTGAATAGACTTAGGCATTCCAACTGGAGAACGGTCTCATCATAATTCATTGCATGGACTTATTTATACCCTTTGACTACTAGTTTAGCCTTAAAAATACAAATTTCTAGCTTAATCTTGAAGACTTATTTGTTTTATTTGAATTTACCCTTTTAGTTATTCAATCAATTCCAAATTTGGTTTTCATACGTAGAGTCTATTTTGAATTATATGGTATTGAGCCACTTTGCAAAGTTAGAACTTGTCAAAGCTTGATTGGAAGTCATAGATTCACCACTTTTTAATTCTTAATTTTTAGTCATAAGAACATACACGTACCTTTTGTCCGAATTCTTTTACCTTTTTTACCTACCCAAGTTAGTAGCATATGATGAAGCATTGGGCTACCTCTACTTTTTTTTAAGCAAAGAGTATTTTTATTCTCATTAATCTAAAGATCGTTACATTATTAAGCCATCTTTAGACCACAGTACAACCCATAACTAATAACTATAATTAATCTTTTATATCTTTCTAAGCTTGAACATCTCATTTGGCTCACTCACTGTTGGGTGAGCCTCCAACAAATAAACCTATAATGTGATTCACATGTCATATTGGCAATCCGTTATTCGACCCACGTCTCCAATATTCATCTTCACCGAGTTACATCAGCTCTATAGTTTTTGAGAGGTTGTTGCTGGATTTATCCAATCAGCAATGGGAGGTGCCTGTTGAAGGAGTTTCAGGGCATGTCTGTTTTGGTTTGAAGTAGTATAGCACTGCATGCTGCCATATTTATTCATTGTTGACCAGGTAAGTCTTCACCGGGTTGCCACTACTCCACAGTTCTAGTTTTTGAGAACCTCTTTGGAGGTTGTTACTAGATTTCTCCAATCAACAGAGGGGAAGAACTTAAATCTTGCTAGATTCGCGAGAGCACCAACAACCACCTAGAATAGAACAAGATTAATCTAAACCCTGCATTCATCTAGGGAAGTGATGCTACACAAATTTTCTACAATTAAGAAGTAGGTATCGCCTAGGGAGCATTGCCATTTAAACTCGAAGCAGGTGTGGTTCTACAAGCCAGTAAAAAATTCTATTGTACATTGGAAACTCCACGCTGGATGTGCTTTAGGTCTGAATTTCTGGTACAACCGAGATGGGAAGGGTTTTGATCACTGCATAGCCCCGTCATTGACTGTTTGGTCGTTGTTGACCTTGTTCGGCTATTGAACTCTCCATATAGTAATTTATCGTGCCATAACTCAGAATATTTTTTGTTTAACCGCCCAAAACCGCCTTTGACTTCTTTAGATTGCTGTCCAGGAGCTCTAAGCCTGGACAGTTGTTGTTCTACATTGGATAAGACCAAATATGGTTGTCGTCTCTATGCAAAGTCAATTGGTGCAGTTCTCAGCCATATAGTGCTCGAACAAATCTATTGCTTGACCGTATATATGCTCTTTCACCTGTCCCACCAAAGAAGACTTTATCTAGCATCTATTGGCTGGAATTTATTGTTTTATTCTCCATCGATTGGTTAGTTTCTAGCCGACTTTTGCGTCTTATCCAGATGCTTGATGATCTCCATGGACGGGTTCTTCATTTTGCTTGCGGAGGTGGTTGTCGGAAAAGATCTGAGGATGTCAGCATTTTACGGGTCACCCTCTGAGGGGGTTAGCACACCAAGCCTGTTTCCCACGCACATCACACTCAACTTGGTTGCTTCCAGCACACCAAGCCTTTAGAGGGGCATTTACATATATACAGTGAAAATACACACTTGAGTTTAGAATAGGAGCAAGGCTTCACAAACGAGTGCTAGAAGCAATATAAGGCCTGACAACTAGGGAAGAAAATGCTCATTTTCAATTTATTGAAAAAAGGTAACCGTGCGTGGGTAGTTTAGTACTCCACATATATGAAGTACGGAAGTAATTACAATTACTAGGTACAAAGATAAAAGAATGCCAAAGAATACAAGGCACGCGGGCTTAGACCTTAAAAAGGAAGCTAAGCTAATCTACTAGCTAAGTTGTTACAAGCAAAATAGAATACTCCAGGGACAATGAGCTAGGAACAAGTCTTGTTGGGCCGTGACACAACACTTAGTGTGCTCGCCTGGCAGGCGACAGGGCACTGTGCACACGGGTATTAGGCACGAATGGCTAAGGCGTTGTGCACAACATGTTGTGGGCGCAAAGGGGGACATCACGACTCGTGAGAAATTAGGAGGGTGGCACCGGATAACCTAGAGGCATGTGTGTCACAATTTATGGAGACTGGTTCGCAAGCACACGTTGAGTTGCACGGGACCGTAACACATTTGTTGGTGCACATGGGGTAGTAAGGTTAAAAGGCACACTACATGAAACACTATGAATTCAAACAAGAAATACACATAAACGAGTGGCTAAAAGGCGCACTATATGAAACACTGCTCAAACATTGTAAGCACGATCGACACCATCAACAAGCGCTTGCAACATATAATTGTCGTATTCCCTTTGTTCTAGCAGGATTTTCATGACGTAGTCAACCACGCTCCTGGAACAATTATTGACCTCTATCACTGGAAGCATGGGATTTCCCCCCCCCCCCCGGATTGAAGGTACCTCTTCCTAAACTCGACACCTATCCAATACCAACTTTTTCAAACTGTATATAAACAATCATCAGTAGCAGCACTCCACGTGGCAAACTCTGGAGAATGCAATTTCAAAGCTTTAAGACTGTGTAATTCTTCGTCTTGAATTTCCTATTTTTTCTGTCCAATTCTATCATTTTCTTCCTTAATTTCCTCAAAATTGCTCTAAAACCCACAAACCTTTAATCAGTAACAAATAATACACCTAAAATTAATTCAATAAAATAACTATAAAACCTAATAATAAACAACATAATTTATATGCATCAATTAACATTTAAAAATCTACATTTTCAATTCATTTTTTAAGAAGTTGACTTAGTTTAACCTAGAAAAGCCAAAGTAAAAAGATAAAATGCATAAAATAGGAATTCAAACAAGAAATACACATACACGAGTGGGCCGAGTGGCTAAAAGGCACACTACATGAAACACTCCGCTACTCGAAACAGCTTCTTTGAAAATTGATGATTGCACTCAATCATCTAATTCCCTCTTGTCAACAAGCACTTTCATATCATCATTACCGAAATCCCTCTGATTTTCTAGGATTCTCATCGCCAAGTCCACCACGCTCCTGGAACAATTATTGACCTTTATCACTTGAAGCATGGGATTTTCCCCTAGGATTAAAGGTACCTTTTTCAGAACTCAACACCCATCCAATACCAACTTTTCTAAGCTGTATAAACAATCATCAGCAGCAGCACTCCACGTGGCAAACTCTAGAGAATGCAATTTCAAAGCTTTAAGACTGGGTAATTCTTCGTCTTGAATTTCCCATTTTTTCTATCCAATTCTATCATTTTCCTCCTTAATTTCCTCAAAATTGCTCTAAAACCCACAAACCTGTAATCAGTAACAAATAATACACCTAAAATTAATTCAATAAAATCACTATAAAACCTAATAATAAACAACATAATTTATATGCATCAATTAACTTTTAAAAAACTACTCCCTCTGTCCCACCCGAATGTGCACACTTTTTGGTCAACTTTCTCAGGTCATGTTTGACCAACGATAACTTTAGTTACGTATATTAACAGTGTGTTAAAATTTGATATTTAAAAAATACATCATGCAGGGAATCAAACAATATCTCACATGATGATATTGATGTCTATATCCTAGTTGAAATTTATGGTCAAACATGTCTTGAGAAAGTTGATAAAAAAGTATGCAGATTCGGTTGGGACAGAGGGAGTACATTTTCAATTCATTTTTTTAGAAGTTGACATAGTTTGACCTAGAAAAGCCAAAGTAGGAGGATAAAATATATAAACTAGGAATTCAAACAAGAAATACACATACACGAGTGGGTTGAGTGGCAAAAAGGCACACTACATGAAACACTCCGCTACTCGAAACAGCTTCTTTGAAAATTCATGATCGCACTCAATCATCCAATTCCCTCGTCAACAAGCACTTTCAGATCATCATTACCAAAATCCCTCTAATTTTCTAGGATTCTCATCGCCGAGTCCACCACGCTCCTGGAACAATTATTTATCTCTATCACTTGAAGCATGGGATTTCCCCCCAGGATTGTAGGTACCCCTTCCGGAACTTGACACCCATCCAATACCAGTTTTTCCAACCTGTATAAACAATCATCAACAGCAGAAGTACTCCACTTGGCAAACTCCGGAGAGCGCAATTTCAAAGCTCTAAGACGGGGGAATTCTTCGTCTTGCATTTCCCATATATTCCCTGCAAAAGATACATGGAGTGGTTTGAGGACTTCAAGGTTTGGCATCTGACCGATGGTTGACATCTTCTTGGGCACTAAGTGAAAGCCTCACAGTGTCAACATCTTCAGAGTTCCTGGCAAATGAAACTTAAATCAGCTCGGGTTCACACTTGATAAATGAAGTGACTCCAGCTGACTCAAAAACTCCAGAACCATACTCTTCTCAACACTTTCTATATCATCCATAGCTCATCTGCACTTCAACTTATGGATGTTCGGAAACTTTCTCATTAGCTTTCCCAAGATGACCCAAGAAGGAACAACTGCTCCACAAAATGTTCCCAATCCATGTAAAGCGGATGGATTTGTTTATGACAAAGTAGCACCACCAGAAACGCGCCAACTCCTTATGTACAGAAACTGCAAACTCACTAGATTCCTGAGGCTGTCTGGCAATGCAACAGTTTTTGTTCCTGCATCCATAATTAAGGTTTCAATTTCGAGAGCTTGTCTATGGATGATGGAATCTGCCTCATCTCCCCTTGAATCGCCACAAAGGCCAACTGATCAAGCACTTCCAATTCATTCGGAAACACATGACCTACATTAATTTGCTCAATATCCAACACATGCAAAAATTTGAAGGTGCGAACCAAGAAAGAGATATCAAGGAATAACGCTTCTTCTTCCGCTCTTTCTGTTTGCTGAGAAGAGTTCATGAAAAATAGGGAGCCAGTACGAGGACAAAATAACTTGGATGCTTTGAAATGATCTGGCTTGGACTCGATTCTTAATCTCCCCAACTCGGGTTGCTCGTTAAATGCAGAAATCTCCTCAAAACCTTTTAGAGAAAGGAAAAAACTTTTCATCCCTGGTTGTATGTGTACTGTAAAGTCAAGGAATTTGCAAGTGAATATTTGATTGGCAATTTTGTGAACAAGAAAACATTCCATGTTGGAACATGCTGGTGCAGAATATTTACGCCAAGGTTTTATGGAAATCAAAGTCAGAATATTGCAGTAGTTTGAAATAAATGGAATTTGTATATTTGGCTATGTATATCAGGCGTGTGAAGCATAATTGATTTATGAAAAATCCCTACTTATAAGGAGATGATATATTCGAATATATGGGATAGATTGATATAAGGTAAATCCCTTTATTTATGGGATTTGGATATGCTTCAAGAAGCAGATTTGGAATAGGAATATGGTGGAGATAATCAAGGAGTATTCCAATCTGTTCATGGATATAAATTGGGACAAACACGGCTGCATACTTACAGATTTAATAGAGCAAAAATCTGCATACAGATTTTTTAGACTTTCGAGAATTGCAAAGAGTCAGACTACTGTGTTCCAACATACCTGACCCGCCACACAAAGTTCAGAATCAGAAACCTTAATTCCTTGGGAGGAGGAGATCCAGCGTCGACAGAGTTCGAGGTCAGAGGGAGTCTGATCAAGGTGGATCGGTAGCTAGGGGAGGTAGCAGAATTCACACAATATAGTTAGTAAAGATACGTATTTTGTAAATTGTACTCTGTACTATATCTTTCTAATTAGTGGATTCATTCTGAACTGGGCCAGGCCCCACAGATGTAGGTGAATTACACTGAACTGCGTAACCAAGTCATGTGTCCTTTACGTTTTACGTTATTATGCACTTGGTTAGATTAGTCATGTTGGAACACACTAGTAAGTACTAGAAAAAGTGGTAAAACTAAACTTCATTTGGTATCAGAGCTTGGTCACTTATTATTCCCTTGGTTATTTCAAGGAAAGTGAGATCCAGTTTTACCACGACGACAAGAGAAGGAGCTTCAGTTTCTCGACCTCCCCTGCTAGAAGGCAACAACTACAACTATTGGAAAGCACGCATGAGGGTCTTCATAAATTCATTGGATGAACTGGCATGGTTTTATGTTGAGAATGAATGGAATCATCCTACAGAAGATGCTGATACAAGTTCTAAGGCGGTAGAAGGAGAGTCAAGTCAAAGGAAGCAGAAACCCAAAGACAAAGCTAGATGGACTCCAGATGACCTCAAAGAATCTCTGGTGTATTCTAAGGCACTTAATGCAATCTTCACTGCAGTTGATGAAAATCAGTTCAAGCTTATATCTACATGTCACCAAGCAAAGAAAGCATGGGATATTCTACAGAGTGTTCACGAAGGAACCAGTCGAGTGCGTGAATCAAAACTACAGATGCTGGCTACTAAGTTCGAAGAACTCAAAATGGAGGAGGACGACACTATTGCTACATTCAATGGAAAACTCAGGGACATCTCCAACATGGCTTATCAACTCGGAAAGGTGTACAAAGAAACTAAGTTGGTGAAAAAGACCTTGAGATCTCTTCCCAAAAGGTTTGCAATGAAAGTATCAGCAATAGAGGAAGCAAGAGACGTAGCCACCATGAGCCTAGATGAACTGATGGGTTCGTTACAAACATATGAGATGACATTCCAGCAAGCTACAAAAAGAGTCTCTAAGGAATTGGCGTTCAAAGTGTCTCCAGCTAAGGACAATCACGAGTCTGACAGCAATGATGAGATTGAAAAACTTGCACTTATCACAAAGAATTTCTCGAGAATGCTAAAGAAGGTGGTCAACAAGAAATCTCATGACAGGTTTGGCGAAAATAGACAAAGACAACAAGACACGAGTAATAATCGCAGAATGAGATTTGAACAAGTGAATCTGCAGTTCGGGAGAAATCAGAACAACGAACCAAAATAGGTTGGATGAATTCAATGTAGAGAATGTGAAGGATATGGTCATATTCAGGGTGAATGTGCTAACACTCGCAAGAAACAAGGAAAATAATATGTCACCTCTTGGAGTGAAGATGAAGATAATAAGAAGGACGAAGATGAACTTACCAGTAACTACATAGCATTTGGAGCAAAGGTTCATGATACATCAGAGGATCAATGTTCCAACACACTGAACAAAGGTAAAGCTGTATGTTCCAACATAGATCTGAACGATGCACACAGCAACGAAGATGATGATTTGTCTGTAAGTGATGAAGAAATCTACAGCACCTATGAAAAAATGTATGCTATGTGGGTTCAAGTAGCCGATACGAACAAAGAGCTGAACGAAGAAAAAAGGAAGTTAATTGAAAGAGAAAGGGAATTGCGATCCACAATTACAGAACTTGAAAAGAGTAATGAAGAACTGAATGGTAAACTGATAGTAGCGGTCAAGAGGGCTGAGATGTCTGAAGCAACTATATTTAAATTAAATTCCGGAAAGGCAAAGCTTGATGATATTCTGGATATGGGAAGAAACTTTGGTGATCGACACGGGATTGGATACAGGAAAGAACCCAAGACTGAATCGCATGAAAAAACCGTAACCCTCAAGGCTAAGATTCGAGAAGTGAAACAGAAGTATGGGATGCCTCATCAAAGAAAGCCACTCATTTGTAGATACTGTATGTATCAATGACATGCTGAAAAATAGTGCAGAAGACTGATCAAAGATTAAATGACAGGACGACAACCTCTGCCATGTTCCAACATAGGCAATATTCATACAGTAAAATTGATCAGAAAAGTATGGATTTTTAAAGGATCTAACTCATGTCTGGTTTCACACACTTCTCTCATAGCCTATTCCAGAGATTCATGGTACTTCGATAGCGGCTATTCTCGCCACATGACTGGCACTCCAGAATATCTCACAAACATTACTCCATATGATGGCGGATATGTAACCTTTGGTGATGGAAAGAAAAGCAGAGTAATTGGAAAAGGCAAACTTAAAATTAAAGGATTTCCAGTATTCACAAGTGTATTGTTTGTTTAAGATCTAAAGGCAAACTTGTTAAGCAAAAGCCAGTTGTGTGACGATAACATGGTGGTGGAATTTCAGAAGGATAAATGTATAGTAAAGCATGGAGAAAACATGGTTCTTTCAGGAATAAGATCCACAGACAATTGCTATCTACTGGAACAAGGAGTACGGTGCATGATTTCGAAGCAAGATGAAGGAGTTCTGTGGCACAGGAAGCTCGGCCATATCAATTACAAAACATTGGTGAAAATCGCAAATGAGAAAGATGTACGAGGAATGTCTGCCTTAACCAGCAAGGAAGGAATTGTATGTGGACCATGTCAACAAGGTAAACAAATTCGATCTCCTCACTCTTCAGTCCTGTTTATTACTACATCTAGAAATCTGGAATTATTGCATATGGATTTGATGGGTCCAGTCAATACACCTAGTATAGGTGGGAAGAAATATATCTTTGTATGTGTTGATGATTTCTCCAGATTTACATGGGTAGCTTTTTTGAAAGAAAAATCTGATACGTTAGAAGTATTTAGAAGCCTTATAGTGAAGTTACAAACTGAAAAAGGAAGTCCAGTAGGGAAGATAATTTGAATTCGAAGTGATCATGGTAGAGAATTTGAGAATGTACAATTCAGTGACTTCTAGCATGAATTTTTGGCTCCCATCACTCCTCAGCAGAATGGTATTGTAGAATATAAGAACAGAACCTTGCAGGAGATGGCTCGAGTTATGTTGGCAGAAAAATATATTCACAAGAAATGGTGGGCAGAAGCAATCAATACAACATGTTATACAATCAATAGAGTGTATCTTTGACCATTCACCAGCAAGACATCCGACGAGATTTGGAAGGGCAGGAAACCAAATGTTTCATATTTTCATGTGTTCGGGAGCACATGCTATATTCTCAGAGATAGAGAACAGTTGGCAAAATTTGATAATCGGAGTGATACATGAATTTTTCTCAGGTATTCCATCAACAACCGTGCCTATAGAGTTTTTAATCATCGAACCAATACTCTCAAGGAATCCATAAATGTTATTATGGATGATTCAGAGAAGGAACAACAACCAGAAGGTGTAGAGGAAGAACCAAACAACACTCATATTCCACCACAGTCTCGAAACTCAGACAAGGCAGATCCATCAGTCGAATATGACCTTCACCAACGTGCTGGAACAACTGAGCAAAAGAATCCTAACTCTGCCGAAGCTGACCATGTTGGAACACTGTCCCCCGCTACTGACGCCCATGTTCCAACACAGGACAAATCGGAATCTACCATGAGAAGTACTCGATCATTTCCTCGAGTGGATTATCGTAGGCTAGCTGGGTTGCACTATTTTGTCTCCCTTATTGAACCCAAGAACTACAAAGAAGCCTTACGTGATGAGTATTGGATTGCTGCAATGCAAGATGAACTTGGTCAGTTTGCACGGAATGATGTTTGGTACCTTACTCTTCACCCTAAAGGCATCAATGTCATTCGTACGAAGTGGATCTTCAAGAATAAATCAGATGCGGATGGTTTAATCATTTGAAACAAAGCCAGACTTGTTTATCGAGGTTATACACAAGTGGAAGGTGTCGACTTCGACGAAACATTCACGCATGTTGCCAGGTTAGAATCTATTTGGATTTTACTAGCTATTGCTTGCTTTATGAATTTTACTTTGTATCAAATGGATGTCAAAAGTGCTTTTCTAAATGGAGTGGTGAATGAAGAAGTATATGTGGAGCAACCTAAAGGATTTGAAAATCCTCATTATCCACATCATGTGTATCGCCTTAAGAAGGCTATATATAGTCTAAAGCAAGCACCCAGGGCATGGTATAAACGACTTACTACCTTTCTTCTTCAGAAAGGTTATCACCGAGGGGGAGTAGATCGCACGTTGTTCATACTTGACAAGGCTTCAACGTTTTTAATTGCTCGTGTGGATGATATAGTATTTGGTTCTACTTCACCATCTATGGTACATGATTTTGTTACCATTATGCAAGCTGAATTCAAAATGAGCATGGTTGGAGAACTCACTTACTTTCTGGGATTGCAAGTCAAGCAAGGAAGGAACGGTTTATTCATAAATCAAAGTAAGTATACCTTGAATCTAGTTAAGAAGTTCGGTCTGAGTAATGCTTGAGCAGTTCGAACCCCAATGGGTGTTTCTTGATAAATTGGTGAAAGATGAAAAAGAAGTTGCGGTCGATCAGAAATTATACAGAGGCATGATGGGAAGCTTATTATATTTAACCGCAAGCAAACCAGATATATGTTTCAGTGTTGGAATATGTGCGAGGTTTCAAGCTGATCCTAAGGAATCTCATCTCACTGCAGTTAAAAGAGTTATTCGATATGTAAGTGGGACTTCTGAGTATGGTGTTTGGTATTCTAAGAGTCAAGATTCTGAGTTGTTGGGATATAGTGATTCTGATTGGGCTGGTAATACTGATGATCGAAAAAGTACCACAGGTGGATGTTTCTTTATTGGAACAAATTTGGTGTCTTGGTATAGTAAGAAACAGAACTCGATCTCTCTATCTACTGCAGAAGCAGAATATCTTGCAGTAGGGAGTTGTTGTGCACAATTACTATGGATGAAACAAATGTTGAAATATTATGGAATTCATCAAGACCCCTTGAAGATTCTATGTGACAACACAAGTGCTATTGATATCTCGAAAAATCCAGTTCAGCACTCTAGAACCAAACACATTGACATAAGGCATCACTTTATAAGAGATCTAGTTGAAAGGAAGGAAGTAGAAGTAGTCTATGTTCCAACACACGAGCAATTTGCTGATATATTTACAAAGCCGTTGGATGCCACCACTTTTGAAAGCCTTCGACAACACTTAGGTGTTTGTCAAATCTGAGGTAATTTTTACCGTAATTATTCTTTCTTGTAAATATTTCTTTCGGTTATTTTTGTTTAGCAAAATCGGAAAAGAACAAAAAAATGGAAGGAAGAAAAGGTGTACAAAAATAGGAGATGGTTAATATGGTGTGTTGGAAGGTAATTGTGGTATGACAACTTGATGTGACAAGAGGTGAAAGTGCCATCATTACAAGCCTTGGAAATAAAAAAGGGGAGTTTCGCAGGAAAAGAGGAGGTGAGTTGAAGAGTTGGTTTAGGTTTCTATGTTGGCTAAACACATTCCAAAATCTCTCTCTCGGTTAGTCTCAAATTCCTCTCGAATTTATCTCAAAAATCATCGTCAAAATCCTTACTCTTTGAATCCCTGCCGGAAAAATGGCTTCCAGCCCGATCATCCCCACACGAGAAGAAGAGGTTCCAGAGGTTAATCAATCCTCAGAAGTCATGGCAGAGGAACAGAGGAAGGACAATGTGGAGTCAAATCTGTCTGATAAAGGCGAAACCAATGCAGAAGAAGTTGATGCTGAACTCTTGTCGAAGTAGAGGTAACTGATAATGGTGTGAAGAATGCAGAGACTCTGGATTCAGGTGAAAATAGTGACATTCAGGAAGAACACCTCGGAACCAAAAGGAAAGGTCGATATGGAAAGGTAACTGGTCCTGATCCTCGTCCTCTAAAAATTATAGGTATGGAGTTCAGAACTGTTGATGAGAAATTTGAATGGTTAGAAGCAAATCGTTATTCTGTAGACCTAACCAAAATCAGGAGTATAAAGAAGGATATGGAATTCTTGCATGTTAAAATTGAAGAAATTATCTCTGGTCATTTTGAGGATGTTTGGGACATAGAAACTAAGAAAGTTAGATATCTGAGGGGGGTGTATGGTAGGCTCAGGGGAAAGGGAAAGGATAAATTCCATATTTTCTATCGCTTGTCTCAGCGAAGCTATGTATGGTTAAGGGAGATTAGTGAGGAAGAAGTTGCTGGAAGAGAGATTGTGAAGTATGGAGATAGGTTACAGGTGAGTGTTTATGAGTCAACTGCTGATAAAAGGATGGAATAATTCAGGAAACC
This sequence comes from Rubia yunnanensis, assembly GCA_037428765.1. Classification (NCBI taxonomy): domain Eukaryota; kingdom Viridiplantae; phylum Streptophyta; class Magnoliopsida; order Gentianales; family Rubiaceae; genus Rubia; species Rubia yunnanensis. The sequence continues at coordinate 24,488,680 of CM075065.1, forward strand.
TGTGATAATCGAACTGTCAGACAGTGATGAGGAGGTCTGTGTTCCAACACAGCAGGGTGGACATGCAAATTCTATGGATATGGAGTCTAATGCTGATTTGGGAGGTCAAGACCAGAATGATATGTATGAATGTGATGTGGAATCTGATAAGGATACGACTGAACCAAAGGACATGGATCAAGATGAGATGTATGAAAAAGATTCTGAGAAGGAGGATGAAGCTGGAGGCTCAGAGAATGTTCCAACACAGGACATTCCTGATGTGGCATACTCAAGCGATGAAGTACTTGATGAATTATTTCAGTTGACTAAAGGCAAGAGGAAGGCTATCAATGCTGAGGCGTCTGCTCAATCAAAGAGGAGCAAGAGAAGACATGATAGCATGAAGAAGAAAGTACTACCTCCCCACTCTGTCAGCAAGGGCGTATTCTGCTGTATATTATGATGAAAAAAGGTGAAGAGATAGGAGATTTTTTCTCTGAGAAGAAGTTTATAGCAGAAATGCCTTTGGATTTAAAAGCCTATAAGGAGAGTGGCTTCTCAGATTATCTAAAGGTGATTGGCATGACTACTGCTGCAACTATCCAGCTACAATACAACAGACAGGTTGTACTTGAGGTATATTCTAACCTCATGACTGGTAATCTAGAGATAAGCTCCCCATGGTATGGTAGGGTATATGTACGGGGGAAGATCATAGATGTCTCTGCTTCTAGAATCAACACATTGCTGGGTCTGAAGACACCTAAGACAGGGGGAATCTTTCCTGAAAACCTGGGAGTTTCTGACAATGAAATATTAGCAGTTATCTCTGGTGGGTATAAGGTTGAATGGTCAGCGACTGGATATTCACAAGCATCCTGTTTGTCTTCAAGATTCTTTGGATTATATCAGGTGGCTGTACATTGTTGGTTGCCCTCTACTAATACCACATCCTTGACAATGGAAATGGCTAAACTGCTGTACTGTGTTGGAACACAGAAGAATGTTAATCTTGGACTACTGATTCAACAGCATTTAGTCAGACAAGCTACTGCTCCCAAGGTCAATGATGCCATCATTTACCCTGCTCTGATCATTGCACTAGCCAAGAGTGCAAAAGTAGAAGGGAAAGCCTCGGATGTTGTGATTGATACAGAGTTTCTGAGGCCCAACAAGAAGACGTTTGGGCTAAGGCATGTGCAGGATCTTCCGTGGAAATTATCTGGATCGACTTCTTCATCGGTAGCAGAAAAGGAGGCTAGGATGATGGTTCTGAATGCCCGACTTGGTGCTATAAGTATTCAAATGGTTGCTTTGGAGGCGGAGAAAACAAGTCTGGAGGCAGAGAAGTCCCGATTGAAAGATTGATTTTTATGACTAATGCAGGGGGAGCATTACTGGTTGCTGCTGGTTGCTATTGTTTTTGATGATTTTGATGTTGTCTTTGGCCATATGTGTGGTCCTAGGGAGAGTGATTTTGGATGTTAGTTTTAAATTTGAATGTTTTATTCAATATGGCTGTAATTTTGGGTGTATGTTTTGGATGACCTAGATTTCTGGATTTCGGCTTTCATGCTTAAGAGAATTCTGGTATTATGTTGATTATTATTTTTCTATTCTGATGCAAGCTTATGATATTGATGGAAGTTTTCTTTGAAAATTACATGTCCAAAATATTATAGGTCCACAAAAATGCCAAAGGGGAAGATTGTAAAGCCAAAGGGATTTGCAAGTGAATATTTGATTGGCAATTTTGTGAACAAGAAAACATTCCATGTTGGAACATGCTGATGCTAAATATTTACGCCAAGGTTTTATGGAAATCAAAGTCAGAATATTGCAGTAGTTTGAAATAAATGGAATTCGTATATTTGGCTATATATATCAGGCGTGTGAAGCATAATTGATTTATGGAAAATTCCTACTTATAAGGAGATGATATATTCGAATATATGAGATAGATTGATATAATGTAAATCCCTTTATTTATGGGATTTGGATATGCTTCAAGAAGCATATTTGGAATAGGAATATTGTGGAGATAATCAAGGAGCATTCCAATCTGTTCGTGGATATAAATTGGGACAAACACGGCTGCATACTCACGGATTTAATAGAGCAAAAATCTGTATGATACTTTCGAGAATTGCAAAGAGTCAGACTATTGTGTTCCAACATACCTGACCTGCCGCACAAAGTTCAGAATTAGAAATCTTAATTCCTTGGGAGGAGGAGATCCAACGTCGACGGAGTTCGAGGTCAGGGGGAGTTTGATCAAGGCGGATCGGTAGCTAGGGGAGCTAGCAGAATTCACATAATATAGTTAGGAAAGATAAGTATTTTGTAAACTGAACTTTGTACTATATCTTTCTAATTAGTGGATTCATTCTGAACTGGGTCAGGCCCCACCGATGTAGGTGGATTACACCGAACTGCGTAACCAAGTCATGTGTCCTTTACGTTTTACGTTATTATGCACTTGGTTAGATTAGTCATGTTAGAACACACTAGTAAGTATTAGAAAAAGTGGTAAAACTAAACTTCACGTACAATAATCATGAAGCAAGCCATCAGCACGACATGCTTTAACCCCTCCATCGAATCTTGTTTTGGCAATCACAATTAAGCTACTGTTGATTAAACCTCTCAGGTAACTTTCAGCAACATCTTATACGCTGTGCATCGAAAAATGCTTCAGGACAAACCCCTCAGCTATCCATAAACGAAGCAACCTCCAAACCGAAACCTCTCCATCTTTTGGAAATGTGGCAAAATAGAGAAATCATGGTTTTAAGTAATCTGGTAAGTGTTTATAGCTCAGGTCGAGCAAGCTCAACTCAGATTCACTCAAAGTATTTCCTGAGCTTAAACAATGTTGCCTTCCACTCCTCTGCCTCTCTACCTGCTAGAAGTCCAGCAATTTTGACAGCTGTCAAAGGTAATCCCCTACAGATGTCAACAAATGACATAGCAAGATCTTCAAATTCAGTCGGCCAGCCTTGTTGCTCAGGAAACAACTTCCTATGCAACAACTCCAGACACTCTTCTCTACTAAGTTCACCAACAATATGAGGTCTCAAGTGGGGTATCACAGAATAACCAACATCAAGAGAACAACTTGTCAAAATAGTTCTACTTCCATTACTGTGATCAGGGAACGATATTTTCAGTCTGTCCCATACATCGAAGGACCATACATCATCCAAAAAGATGAGATACCTACGCCCTCTCGAACTTCGCCTCAGCATCATTTCGTAGAATTCTTCAGTCTCAGTCTCCTCCAAACGTCTCCCATGAGCAATTTGTTTCAAAAGTTGAAGGAGCACCTTCCTTTTGTCCACTACTTGTGTAATATGACACCATGCCCGGTATGAAAAATGGTTCAAAATCAAAGCATCATTGAAAACCTTCAAAGCCAAAGTTGTCTTCCCCATTCCCCATATACCTACAATGGCAATGGCTTCCAATCTGCTTGTTCCCCGACAGAGCTGAGTAGAGAGCGATCTTATGTCATCACGGCGGCCTACCATTTCATTTGTTATTTGTTGTCCATTCTCATGAAGAATCTCCAGCGCCTCTGCCTCTCCAAATTCCTCTCGTTCATTGCATGACTTCACATTTTCTCCTAAGAAATCTCCCGGGGAGGTAAGTTCTCCCACGGCTTTGAGATGCCTTGCAGCTGTTGGTTCCTCCCCGTCAATTTTGCGAAAATGATGCTGATTGATTCTAACAAATTGTGAAGAGGAAGGTCAGTGTGTACCTGGTGAAGTGAGCAAATCAAGACTCCAGCATCGCATACAACTGTTCCAATGACTTCCTTCATTTCCCCTCAATCGGAATCCACTGCGCAACAACGGTTCTCAGTGACCGAAACCTTTCGTATAGCTGCTGCAATTGAAGCTCCCCGGGAACAAGATGGCGGGTATTCAGCTGCACTAATATCCCCCAGAGATTGGATGTGAGAGAATTAAGTAAGCTTTTGATACCATCCACTCCCTGAGTGCGAACAAGTCTGCTCCTGAGGACTTGAGTGTAAATCTCACAGACTCTGGGATCAACAGGCTTAATCTTCTGTACCAGGCACGAAATATTAAACTGGATACCTTTGCGCTGACACGTGCGCCATCAGATCACTGTTGGTTTCAGGACTAATTCGCACGAGACACTTCAAGAACGTCATCTGCTCCCGCAAGGTTTCCATGGCAAGATCCGAGGATCTCAGGTCGTAAGCATCGGAGAAGATTGGGTCCAGGGCGGAGCCAGCGAAAGGGAAGGGTGCGCCAGCGAAGGGGAAAGATCACTCCAGCAATAATGCGGGAGTCAGCTCGGGGAGGGGTGGGGAGCGATGGGTTTAGACTCGGGTTCGAGATAGATTTGAAGAAGGTGAAGAAGAAGGGGACTGATTCTGAGCTGGCTGAGTCAGGGAGAGCGAGTTCGTACAGCAGCGGCGGTGATAGTCGTAGGAGCGGGTCCCGGAGCTTTAGGTTGGGGAATTAGCAGAAGTATATTGAAGGGGAGCAGGTGGCGGCGGGGTGGCTAGTGTAGCTGAGCTCGGTGGCTGGAGAAGCCATTCAAGCGTGGTGACTTGACTAAGTCTCCTGCTCTCAAGGGTCGGAAAGCTATAGCCAAATTTTGGCCGCCACCGGTGGTGGAGCGGCGGCAGAAATGGAGGAGCAGCTTCACAGGTGGTGGAGCAGCGACAGAGGTGGCGGAGCAGTGGCAGAGGTGGCAGAGCGGCTACAGAGATGGTTATGGAGAAGAAAAAGAACAAGAGTATTTTTGTCTTTACATTTTTAATTTTAAAACTAGGGTTTTTTAATCTTTTTACTTCTAATCAATGCCAGGAATTACAAAGTCAATGCCGAAATAGTGCGAAAAGGTTATATCGGCACTTCTGATGCAAAACATGGGATTATAATAGCACTTTCTGATCTTGCAGGATCATATTGGCACTTATGACCAAACCATAGAGCCATATCTTTATTTTGCCCAATAATCAAAACACATACTTGTTGCGTCCTCCTTAAACCCTTCTCTAGACCGAAATCGTCTTTGGCCCAAAACTCCTCCGTGACTTGTAAAACAACTCAGACCTAAGTCAAGACATGCCGGCGTATTATCGAGCTACGCCAACGATCTTGTTAGACGGTCTTCTTTAGGTTTTGTTGATAGTGTAGTGTTGGAATGAATGAACATACTATATAAGCATGTTCTATTCCCTATTAAATGGGTTCTTGATGGCTGATGTGATAGGTTGTGTCATGTCAGCTTCTACCCGTTGTCCACTTGACCGCCTCCTAGCAGACCTCTATGATTGGGCCGATTGAGGCCTAATGGGCTGTCTAGCCCAACCATTATTATGTCCCCCCACCCCGAGTTCCTGCTACCACGGTAGACATAGAGTTGGGTTAGGTTAAGTCCTGATGGTTCAGTTGCCCGTCCTCCTGCGCTCTGTTGCATGTCGCCTCGTCTTTTGTGGGAAATAGTTGCAATAATTATTTGAAAAAGCAGCATCCTTTCAATGCTTGTCGCCTTGTTATCTATGCCTTTACGTTACATGGCTCAATAGTTTCCTTGTTTCCTTTCTCTCTGGCGTCATTTTATGGCAACTTGTTGTTTTCTCTCCTCTTCCCAAGGTAATTCAAATCACTTTTCGCGTCGATTCCTATACATGTATACATGTCATACACTTGCAATCGATTCCACTTTCTCAATTACTTCCTTTTTGCTTTCCCTTGAGTTTTCCTTCTGTCTCTCTCCGCTTCTCAAACTTTCTTCCAGCGTCCGCCTCAGGTACCTCTCTCATTTCTTCATTTTTTTTCTACTTCCTTCAGTATTTTTGAAAATGGTGTCTACTGTAAGTTCCCCAAAATCCCAATCTTACTGTAACGTGACGGCCAACGAGTGTCATTATATCGGTTGGCTCTGCGAGATGGTTCTTGCGGTCCAAGGCGAGAGATATGACAATCTCGTTGATTGTGCCATTCTTCCTAGGGTCAGGGGAGACCGTGTTGGATGTCCCTCAGAGGATGGTTATCGTCAAATTGGAGACCATTGGGAACGGTTGTTTTTGGTTTCCTCTGTCCCAATTTTGCCAGTTCGTCATAGGCTATTACGAGCTAAGTCTCACCAACCTTCCCCCAAAATCCCTGCGTCTTCTCCTATTTTTTGAAATCCTTTGTCTCGGCTTCGATGTTACCCCTACAATCCCCCTTTTTAGGGTCTTCTACACACCTGCCAAAATGCCTCCCGACTAGTACTATTTAAAATTTTGCTCTGATGGGTTCAAACTTCTTACCGATTTTCCCACCCATGTTGAGTGGAAACGGCGCTTCATTTTTGTAAATAAATAACTGGTGATTGGGCCAGAGATCCACATAGGTCCCTATCCGACTGGCCCGCCCAAGACACGTGTCGCGTGTCCTAGTGTGGCAGATATGTCTGCTAGTCGTCTGTTCATCTCCATCCTAGAAGACTTGTCGGTCAGGGTGGGGTTTGTCCCATGGGACTCTATCTTGCAAGCTATAGGGCTTCCTTTCTTGGAAATTGGGTTCGTTCCCCTAGGCGGTCCTGGCGACCTTATAGGTACAGGGCTCCAAAATTTGTCTCCATGCCTGTTTATTTGTTTGCTTGTCTCTTTACTATTGCTTAATTTGTGTGTGTTATTTATGTACTCATCTTCACACGTCCTTCTTTTAATGCATGTTTTTAAGGCATGTTTATTGTGAGCTTAATCAGTGATCTGTCACGCTTCTCGCACAGCGGCGCCTCTAGCCGCGTCACTTGATAGGCCGGCAACGTTGAGGGGGAGGTCAACCGTCTCAAGCCCGTTATCACTTTTTCTAAGACCTCCATACATGTTCCCATGCTTATGGGCCCTGGAGAGGTGAGGTAGCTGAAGCACAAACGTTGGTAGACCACGAGACAACCTGTCAAAACGATTCCTAAGACTACCCTACCCTAACTGTGGTTGCGCATGCTATTCCCACGCTTCCTGCTTTTGGCCCTCACTCTCGACTGCCTACTCCTTCGAGATTTACTCCACCTAACCTGGGGGCATCTATCTCTCGAGTATCTCTTGGGTTGGAGGTTATATGTGTTCCACATGCCCACTCCGAGTTCCTTGCATGCATTGTCCCTCTCGATCCCTTTAACACCTGGATCCAGAATTGTGCTCTTAACGTTGCTTCCTCCGTTGATATTGCCGATCATCATGTCTCTGCCGCCCTTGAGGTCAGACTTGCTCTAGCTCTTTATGCTTTTCCCCGTGCTTTCGTTCTCTTCTTACTTTTCTGTTCGTTGTGTTTTACTTTACAATAACGATTTTCTTCTCCTTGAGAAAAAAAATCAAAAAAGAAAAATAGGATTTCATATCAAGAAGAGGGAAACTTAGCTACTTTTTCCCAAACCCTAACAAGAAATCATGCAAGTTTTTCATATACTCAAGCTACTTTTTCATATACTCAAGCTTTCAAGAACAATAATGACATTATCAACCAACATTCAATGCTCCATAAATGCACAATAGTAAGAGTATTAAATAGACTACAAAGTCTTCTTAAGACATAGGCATAGAGACCTTAGTCAATTGCTCCTAAGAACAAAACTAACCTAGATAATGAAAACACATGATTAACCTACAAAAACTAAGAAAAGAAAGAAGAAAACTAAGGTTTTATCCAAAAAATCTCAGGAAGGAGAAGAGAGGAAGAGAGAGAGAGAGAGAGAGAGGGAGGATACAGTGGGTATTTATTGTACAAAAAAGCAAGAAAGAGTTCTATCCACACGTCTGTCGCGACTCGCAACTAATCCTTCGTGAGTTGCGACTGAGCCAAGTTTCAGCAACTTGATTTCTTTCTTCTTTTTGTCCCAAGTCCTCCTCTTCACTTCACTTATATTCAATTCTTCAAGTCTTCAAAAGCTCAAATGCAAGTCTTCAAATCTTAAAATTTTCAAAGGTAATCTTCAAAGTCTTCAAACAAATTACCTTGCCACACAAAATCCTTTGAAAGGTAATAAAAGCGTAAAAGCCATTTTTAACTCTCCTTAGATAATTTCAAGACAAAATGCCACATCTAGAGCACAAAAGTGTACAAAAGTAAACCCAAAAGTCCCAAAATAACCATATAAAATGGGTACATCAAACCTCTCCGCACTTGAACTTTACTTGTCTTCGAGTAAGAAAAGATTCAAGCACACAAAGGAATTCATATGTCCACATCCTAAACTAATATTCCCCCAATCAAAGCCTCACAAAAACTCTCAATATCACAAATCCAAAAATCAAAGCTTAAATGAGAATTTTTCACACACACAACCACAATTCATAAATCTAGCCAAACCTAACACTTATCAATTTACTACTCATAAAAATGTTTCAAAGTCCCGAATTGGTAATCCCAAAGTCCAATGACACAAAATGAAGTTAAAACCATATGAGAGGTTCAAGCACATACTTCACTTAATACCAATATATCAACCAAAATCCAATGGCACAAAATGAAGTCAAAATCATATAGGAGGTTCAAACAGATACTTTACTTTATAGCAATATATCAACCCAAAAACGAAGTATACAAAGAATAAAAAATTTCATAACCATACTTCGTTTTCAACCCGCTAAGTTACCCAATCCCAAGAAGTTCTATAATGTTAGGCTACCCGATCCATCTATATGTCAACCGCAACCTTATGACTTCAACACCGGGAAATGAGTAGAAAAGTAACAAAATTTTATTTTTCTTTTATTTTCTCTCTTTCTCATATTTTGCCTAGGGGCCCTTTCGGGTTTTCATCCTAGACACACGTCATATTTCTTTTGGCTCACATCTCGCCCATATTTAGCCTCTGATTTTTTTTCCTAGGCCGCCCTTTCGGATTTTTGACCTACTCAGACCCCCAATGTTGCCTAAGTTTCCCTCTCGGGTTTTCAACTTAGCGGATTTTCTTTTTAATTTTTTTTCTTTTTCATTTTCTATTTGTTTTCAAAATTTTCAGTTTTTCAATTTTTTTCTTCTTTTTCTCATGTTTTTCCAATTAAAAGTAGCAAAAAGCATTTCAAATCAAGTTTGCATGCATGTGAGTCCTCTAACCCCTCCTTGCACTTAAAACATTACATTGCACTCAATGTAAACATGTAAGGCAAGAACAATAAAACTCAAGGTAGTAGGTAGAGTGACTCTCATTTCTCCGCATAGTCGGTTCCAAAATTTGTTTTGGAGCCCGAGGAGGGAGCAAATATGTCGTAGAAGAACTCACCCCTAGAGCAACACGTCGTCTCTTTGGCATCGTTTGATGAAGACTAACACCACAGAGAACAACATCAAACTCACAAGTACATAGGTATTTGTAATACTTTTAGAATCAAGAGTTAATAACCATAGTATTCTCAAAGAACAACCAATCCATCATGCAATCATCACTATAAGATTATCCAATAAAAATATCCAACATATATTGACACATATCCAAACATCATTATAGAATATAGCAATTATAGTCACAATGATGTAGTCGACATAATACATTTAGCAGAGGTATTATAAAGTTGCAAGAATATTCATATGTCTATTATATGTAAGAGGGTGGAGGAATGAGTGGATGTGTGGTGGTTCTTGGGAGTATTTGGTGGAAAAGAAGGAAGGATTGTGCAATGTTTAAGCTCAGTTGAAAAGTCAGTCCCCCCGCCGCAGCTCACGACAGCACCTTTCGCGACTCGCGACAAAGCCTTCGTGACTCGCAAAAATTTGGACCTATGAGCTCAAGATTTTCATTTTTCTCCCGATTTGGTTGCGACTCGTTACCAAACCTTTGCGACTCATGAAAGGTTCATCGCGACTCACGAAATTTGAATCTGTGAGCTCACTTCTTTCAGACATTTTTCTGATTTGGTCACGACTACTGATGCCCATATCACGAGTCGCAAAAGGCTAGTGTTGGGAATTCTTTTTTTCTCCCCATGTTTGTCGCAGCTCACAATATGTCCTTCATGACCACGATAGACAGGGTTTCCCAGCACTTAGAAAAAATTCTTACCAACTTTCCAAGCTTTCTTCCATTTCTCATTGATATCATTCCTTCATCTCCTCCGATGCAATGCACTTCACTTTGCTATAAAATCATAGAAAAACACACCGTGAAATGAACAAGATAAAATAACAACAAAAACAACAAAAACCAAAATAAAAGCTGAATTTATTTATGTCGTCGGCACGACATAGATTTGTATGTTTAAGATCATCGGAACAATCCTAATGTTACCCACATAGTGAAGACTTGAACCCCTTGACCATGAGCATCCAAAAGTAAAAATGCAGGGGCACAAAAATTTCAAGAGGAAATTTTTGTGGAGGTGGAGTTAGTTTTAAAGGAGTAGGGTGGTTAGGAGGCTTTGTATAGTCTTTTGGTTCCTCTCTTATCTCCTTTAAAACTTCCGAAATTGGTAAAGTTGGTTCACTAGGTAGGGGTAGGGTGATGATGTAAATAATAATGAATGTAGCACAATCACCTCTTCCTCCACTTTGTTGTCTTCCACAACTGACTCATTATGCCCTTCAAACTCGAACTCATTCATCATGGTGACCTCACTCACCAAATCTTCGAGTTCGACTGGGGATTGTGTGTTTTCGGAATCATGAGCTTCCATTCATGTCACCACTTCCAATATATTCCTCACATGACCCTTAATAGCCTCAAAACTAGAGAAGATCCGAGTGTCCGGTCCCTCACTAGTCTTGGCCAAGTTGTTCAAGTTTGTTATTGCATTCATGACTTCCTCACGTGGCAACCTTGAACTTTCTTGGTGGGCTTGGTTTTGGGGCATGGTATAAGATGGTGAAGGAAAACTATTTTGCTCGTATTGTTGGTTTTCCAGCTCATTCTCACACCACTAATCCAGATTACCACTCCACTCCAAATTGTAAAAATTGTGGCATGGATACCATTTTTGGGCTTCTTGCCCTTCAAAACCAACATTTTCTATATCTTGGTAGCACTCTTCTTAATAACCTTGGTTTTGGAAACCAAGAGTTCTTTCCCCCTCATAGTTCTCCTCTCTCAACATATAGCAAGACACGGTAGGATGGTCGGAATGACACATCATACAAAATCTTGCTTGTCGAGCCTATCTTCTCATCGTGAGTTCCCTCAAGATGAGATGCTATATTTTTTTCCAAAGGTCTGGAATCATATTGCAAGGATTCTTGATAAAAATCCACCAAGAACTCAAGAAATACCTACTCCAAAAAAAATAACCACCAAGAAGTGGAAAATAAAAAGAACTAGCTAATAGGCAACCAAATATGCCAAAACACTTAAAATAAATGCCTCTTCCCCGATAGTGACGCCAAAATTTGGGAGGTCATATTCGTACCTCTTAAATTTAAATGTATAATCCCTAATTTTTCCTATCTACAATTAAGTAGATAAAGGCAAATCAAGATCATCCATGAAGAAGAGGGATCTTTTCAAGTGTTTTACATATAGAGCGGAACAGTAGACATATATGTATATATAAAAGCATGTAAATGGGGGTTTTGGTTGGTTTTTTGTCCTAAGTTATGAAATTGAAATACAAATTAACTAACAAGCAATTTAAATATGCAAAGCATGCAACAAAAATTAAAAGATGATCAAACCAACAATTAATGGAACCTTAGGCACAATTGACTTCCACTTCCAAGTCTCTTATCTATCATTGACCATGCAACCTATTTACTACTTTCATTACTTGTTGTGAAGACTAAATCTTCTATCCTTCTTAGATAGTAGTTTGCAAGAGTGAATTCAACATCTCTTGTCAAACTTCATCAATTACTCCCTTAGTCGAAACACAACTGAAAGTATCTCATTGATGACGTTGAACACCAAGAATCAACAAGCTTGAACACTTATAAACACTAAATCATGTCTAAGCATTTAACCAATTCATGCATTTACACAATATTAGTCAAGAACGATCAACATTCGTAGACTTTTCTCATTTTCTACCTAAAACAAACATGACAATGAGTTCAACAACATCACATTCATCTAGAAATTATCAACCATCAACACAATCAAAAGCTCTAATTCATACTCCTGGATTTCATATCAAGAAGAGGGAAACTTAGCTACTTTTTCCCCAACACTAACAAGCAATCATTCAAGTATTTCATATGCTCAACCTTTCAAGAACATTAATGACCTTAACAACCAACATTCAACGCTGCATAAATGCAAAATAGCAAGAGTATTAGATAGGCTACACAGTGTTCTTAAGACTTAGGCTTGGAGGCCTTAGTCAATTGCTCACAAGAACAAAACTAACCAAGATAATGAAAACACATAATTAACCTACAAATACTAAGAAAAGAAAGAAGAAAACTAGGGTTTTGAAATGCAGAAAATTGCAGGAAAAGGAAGAGAGGAAGGGAGAGTGAGGGGGAGAGAGGGGGGGGGGGATAAGGTGGGTATTTATAGTACAAAAAAAGAAAGAAAGAGTTCTAACCATACGTCCGTCTCGCGACCAATCCTTCGCGAGTTGTGATCTAGCCAAGTTTCAGCATCATGATTTCTTTCTTCTTTTTCTCCCAAGTCCTCCTCCTCACTTCACTTATCTTCAATTCTTCAAGTCTTCAAAAGCTCAAATGCAAGTCTTCAAATCTTCAAATCTTCAAAGGTAATCTTCAAAGTCTTCAAACAAATTGTCTTGTCAGACAAAATCCTCTAGAAAAGTAATAAAGGCGTAAAAGTCACTTTTAACTCTCCTTAAAGAATTTCAAGATAAAATTCCACATCTAGAGCACAAAAGTGTACAAAAGTAACCCAAAAAGTCCTAAAATAACCACATAACATGGGCACATCAATCACAAATGGTGAAATCATTGCATGTGGAAGAATTTGGATAGCATGGGATGTTGATAAGTTTGAAGTCAAAGTAATGGCAAAGGAAAGCAATGGATGGATTTTGAATGTATATTTAAATCAACAAATCACAGGTGTTTTTGTACAGCAATTTATGAATTTAACACTGCACGGGAAAAAGAATCATTGTGGATTTATTTGAAGAGTCTGAGGAAAAGAAGCTCACCTTGGCTGTTAATGGGAAATTTCAATGCAATGCTACATGTTAAGGACACAATTGGTGGATTATCAATGGAAGAAAAATAAACAAGTGGGTTTCAGGGCATTATGGAGGAACTGAAGCTAGCAGTAATTAAAAAATAAGGGTACACAATTCACATGGTGTAACAGGAGGAAAGGCACTGACAGAATACTGAGCAAGATTGACAAAGGGATTAAAATTAAGAATGGTTTGAAGGCAGGAAGGAGGTTTATTGTGAGATTAAAGATGAACCACTATCAAATCACTTGCCTTTGATCTTTAGGTTTGATGGAGAAACAAAAAAAACTCATAATGGCATTCAGATACTTTAATTTATGTGAATTATCCCCTTATTTTGATGGCATTGTGAAGCAGATTTGGAATAACAGGAGTAACAAAACTCTTATATGGATTGCTGGTAACTCAATAAAAAAGAGTTTGGAGCAATTGGTGAAAGGGTGGAGAGGAGTATGGCTATATGGAGAGAAAAATGAGATAAGTTGAATGAATTCCCTATGTCAGAGGATATACAGGAGAATGGATACATTGCAAGGAAATAAGTTGAAATCTTGCAGGAAGCTGAATTTTGATTTTTGCAACAGACAACAAAAGTGTAGTGGATGAATGAAGAAGATAAACCAACCAAACTATTCTATGAAGCTATGAAGTCTAGAAAATATAAAAAGCAAATTATCTCCCCGAAAGTAGAGAGTGGTTGGGTTAATGCACGGGATGAGATGAAGAACAACTGATGGATTATTTCTCCAATCAACTTGGGAGTGAAAAATTTACTGAAAAGATGGATTAGGATATAGTAAAGTATGGGAATTCTCTAAGAGTTCAACAACAAGCCATCATGATAAAAGCGATAACAGATTCAGAATTCAGGCTAGCTCTCAAAGGTATTCATTCTGCTAAAAGCCCATAGAAAGATGGCTTTTCTAGCCATTTCTTCAAAGAAAACTAGAGTACTACTAGAGCAAACCTAATTGAAGCAGTAAAGGGATTTTTTTTGAGGAGATGAACTACCAGATAACTGTTTACCAAAAGAACCTCAACTTCAGGTAGCTTCATATTTTTTTCCCTATTGCATGTTATTTTGTAATCTATAAGATCATAACTAAGGTTTAATGCTTTATATTAAATGGAAATTTTCCATCTATTATAAGTATGAATCAAAGTGGATTTATAAGAGGAAGACATATTGCACATAATCTTTTGCTGGCTCAGGAGTTGTTACACAGATATAAGAATGATACCATGAGGCCAAGTTGCGTCTTGCAACTAAATATCAGTATAGCATTTGATAATATAAGTTGGGAATTTCTGTGGTGATGGCTTAAGGAATTAAATTTCTTGATCTTATGATTGAGTGTATAAAGAGGTGTATCACTAGTTTATCTTTTTGATTGGCTGTTAATGGAAAGCATTCATTTTATTTAAAAGCAAGGAAATGTGTGAAGCATGGGGGTCTGATGTCACCTTTACTATTTGTAATCTGTATGGAGTATTTAATCAGGATGTTAAACTGAAGCTTCATAAAGAAATAAGCTGATTAACATCAATGATATGGTAAGGTGGGAATACACTCTCTACTGTTTGTAGATGACTTACTGTTATTTTGTGTTGCTAACACAAAACAATAGAGTGCATTAAACAGTGTCTGGCTAAATTCATGAAAACTGTTGGCTTAGGTGTGAATGAAACAAAGTAGCGGGTTTCTTTTCCAAAATGAATGAAGTAGGGCAGAATTTGCTGGCCTCAATCCTTCAGGTAGTAAAAGGAGAACTCCCTATGAAATATTTGGGATTACCATTATCAATTGTGAATTGGAAAAAAATGATTGTGAGAAATTGATTGAGAAAGTAAGGGGCTGAATTAAAAACTGGGGATCTAAGGCTTTGTTTCATGTTGGTATATTGTAACTAATTAATTCTGTTTTGCTGAGTATCACAGGTTATCGGGGGAGTATAATGAAATTACCTGAAAGTGTGCACATCATAATAGTGACAATATGTACATGTTTCCTTTGGGGAAGAGAGGAAGGTTTGAGAGGGTTTAGTGCAGCTGCATGGAGCTCATTAAGCAAAGTTAAAAAGAAGGGTGGTATGGGCATCGGGGATCCTTCGATGTGGAATACTGTAGCACTGAAAAAACATCTGTGGGATCTAAATAAGAAGAAGAATATCTTATGTATTCGTTGGGTACATGTTTATTATCTAAAAGGCAAAAAATTCATAGATTTCTCTTATGCAATGGCTTACGGCTGGTCTTGGAAAGTCAATTTGAAGCTACCGGATGAGGTTTATTCTGATATGGGAAGATGCATTGACAGAAAGGAAAACCAAGAACAATGGAAGTCTATAATAGACTGAAAGCTAGAGACAATGCCAAGATGAAAGCAGACTTAATTTGGCACAAAAGAATTCACCCAAAAATCATATCTCTTTTCTCTGGTTACAGATCAATGGGAAACTGACAACAGTAGAAAGATACAAAGATTTGGTATTTTTGGAGCTCAGCCTAATTGTTGTTTGTATAGGAGAGAACAAGAAAAGACACAACACCAATTTGTACATTGTGAATATGTAGCAGAACTTTTCAGACTTTTGCAAATTTCAAGTTGTATCAACATAAGACAGTTAAAGAAAAACAGTGCCGGATATCAAGGAGGAAGAAAATGAAGAAGCTAGAATTGATGTGCACTAAACTCTACAACCTTTGAATGGGAGGAAATCAAAGAATATTCAATCAACGGTCACTAAAAACAGATACACTTGCATTCCAAACCAAAATAAACTACTAATGGATGGATATAAAAATATGAAAGTAGAATTTAAGTAATCGGGTAGAATAACAAAGGCGGTGATAGTTAGGTCAAATTTTTTACATTTTTGTAATGTGGACTAAATTATATTGGGCTAGGAGAGAAGGCCCAAATGAGTTTTGTTTTGGGCTTCAATATATATCAACATCATTTCATAAAAAAAAAGTAAGTGTCTTTTTTTTCTTATAATTATATTAATTACGCATAATAAAATCAAGAAGCAATATTTTCTTCATTATCTATCTTCATTTTCTCTTATTGCTTCTTTTCCTCATTCTCTTCAAATGCTGGATAAATGAATATTCATTATCCATTGGAGCATACTACCTCATTCAAAAATGCAGTGGAAAAAAGAGTATAGTATTTTTCATGATGTCTTCAGTTCCTCGACACTCTTCAACAATAAATCCAAGATGTTTAATCAAATCGTGGAATTAAGTATCAAGAGTGTCGAGGAACTAAAGACATCATGAAGAACACTATACTCTTTTTTCTCATTGGTCTTTTAATGAGCTAGTGTGATAATTGTAAACTATTGTAAAAATATTTCATTTTGAATTTTGAAGTTAAGTTTTGGCCATGCGGGATTTGAAGAGGCTTAATTTCAAAATTAGTCCATTAGGGTTTAAGAATATTCCGTTTTATTCTGACTAGAATTAGATTTGATAAGATTAGATAAGGCAATATTCATCCAAGGTGTGTCTTGGAAGAATTTTGTCATATTTGGTTATTTTAGGTATTTTAGTAAGACATGGTTTTAGCTTCCTAAAATTGCTATCACTAGTGAAAACCAAGCCGATTAAAGACGATTTTACTGGACCAGAGAAGACACTTTTCTAGTGCCTTCTTTGGTCATGCCTTTAGGTGGTTTTGAGAACTGCTTTCTATTGGATCCAAAATGAGTTCCAAACTTGGGAACCAATTCTATACTGGAGGTAAATCAAAGGAATCAAATAAACAGGGGAATCAATTAACATAGACAAATAAGAGGAATAAACAAATCATACACGGCATTAAAGGCACAGGTGATGCATCTACCGGCGGGCGGGGGTGATGAAAATGAGCGCGGGCGAAGGTGATGAAAATGAGCAGAGGTGAAGGCGACAAGGCTGAGCGGAGAAGATGCCTGGTGGAGGAAAAGAAAATTCCCCGGTGGAGAGATGAGAGAAAGCCCAGCGGAGGAAGAGAGAACGCCTGGCGAAGGGAGAAGAGGAAGCCCAGCGGAGGGAAGAGATAACGTATGGCAGAGGGAGGAGAGGAAGCCTGACGAAGGGAGGAGAGAAGAGCGGTGGAAGTGGAGGGCGGAGGGAGAGCAGCGGCGGTGGAGGGCAGAGAGAAAGAGAGAGAGAAACTCGGTGTAGGGCGAAGGGAGAGCGGTAGCAGTGGATGGTGGAGAGAGAGAGCAGTGGTGGTGAGGGAGGAGGGAGAGCGGTAGGCAGTGGAGGAGTTAAAATCTAAAGGAGAAATAAAATGTGAGGGAGAAACGAGTAGAAGGCAGTTAATGCCTTAGAAGAAAAATGAGGGAGAAGAAAACCCTAGCTATGGTTTTTTATTCATGGGCCCAAAAGTCCAATAAAAGCATATCACTAAAGGGGGATCTACAATAGAACCATCTTTAATTGATGCAATCAAAAGCAGATCCTCAAGAGCCGCCTTTAATCAGTTTTGAACTACCTTCTATTGGATCCGAAATGAGTTCCAAGTTTGGAACCTCATTTGGATCTCAATCAAAGGCGATCCCTGGAAAATTTCTTGGGACCGCCTTTGAACTTCGCCTTTAATAGGCAATTCTCCACTAGCGCATAAGTCTATTCAATTTCTGAAAGAAATTACCAAATCTTGTTCCGATTAGAATTAGGGCTCGGCCAATTGTAACCCTATAATTGGGGAGGTACTCTCGAGTTTTAGACACTTTTATCAAAATCTTTCAATTTCACATCTTTCTTACTTTCATCTACAAAATTCTCCAATAATCAAATATGCACAGAAAAAACACGTAAACTGCACATTATTCCCATAAAAGCTCAATTTAATACCCCTAATAAAAAAAGGCGGACGACTTGGCATGCCTTCTAACTCTTCCCATCTTACCCCTTTGGCCCCCATTTATTTTCAATACTTTTACCCCCTGAACTAACAAAAATGTTGAATCATAATCCTTATGTCCGATCAAAGTGTTAACTTCAGTAAAAAATGTCAATTTTGAGGGTAAATCAGTAATTTTACATTTCTCTTTTCTTTTCTCATTTATTTATATTTCTTTTTTATTTTTACATTTTTCATTCTCTTTTTAATTTTTTTCTTTTTCCTTATTTCTTTTTTCCTTTCTTTCCATGTCCGAATCTGAACTTCATCCCTCCACCCAAAAACCCACCATGACGCCGCTACCTGCACCCGCCGCTGCCGCCTTGCCACCGCCGCCCAGAAACCCTATTTCCACCAGCTGCACCGCCCACCACCTTCACCCCTACCCACCACTTGCCCCGCCTCTAGTACCGATCCCTGACACTCTCATTGTCGATGTTTACAGCAGCCAGATTGAAGATCCAAAAAGAGCCAGATTGAAGATTCAAATATACCGCCACTCCAAATTGGCCTCGTTTCAAAAACCCTCCCATCATCGGATCTTGATGAAAATGAGAACTATCGTGCCACTCAAACACCTAGCGCATCGCAGCTCTCTACACCCAACGACACTGCCTTCCCACCACCGCTCTCTGCAGTGCTATCTTGCCTCTGCACCTTACTCAATCCCTCCATCGTTGCCGTTGTCTCACCATTCCACCCCATCGATGTTGAAGAAGAAGATCGGCGCTGGGGTTTTGGGGGTGGCGCTAGTAAGTTTTCGGCATCGATCTAAACTCCATCCCACTGCCTTCATCGTCACACCAATCCACTCCATCGACGTCGAAGGAGAAGATCGGTGTTCCAGAACAGTTTTTGGTGCCAGAGCAATCCATCCTTGTGTGCAAGGGTTTCGGTGGGAGGAAGGAGAGGTGATCGGAAGAGGATTAGCGCTAGCGTGTTATAGAGGGATGGAGTTCAGAAGGTGGTGGGGCGACGGAGTAGAGCAGAGTTGACCAATTTCGTCGGAGGCTAGAGTACAGGTGCGAGTCCGGCGACTGTGGGTGTGGTGGAGGGATGGAGTCAAGAAGGTGGAGGGGCAGCCCACCAACTCTGGGTGTGGATTAGGCCCGTCAAATGGGTTAATTCGATAAACCCATTATCCAAACCCAATGGATCATTATCCAATGGGTCATTATCCAATTAACCCGTTTATTAAATGGGTCATAATGGGTTGGGTCATAAATGGGCTGGGTCATAAATGGGTTAGGTCATAAATGGGCTGGGTCATTAAATGGATAACCCATTGGATAACCCATGAGATATTCATATGACCCAATGGGTTAAAATATATTATCCAATAAGTCATTATCCAATAAATCATTATATAATTAACCCAATAAGTTATCATTAAATATTTTTTATCGATTTGGGTTACAAGTTGTCATTATCCAATGGGATCAGGTATTAAATGCTCATTATTTTTTAGGATTTGGGATGTGAATAATTATATTAATGGGAAATTTTGATCCCAATGGGTCCCATATTATGTTAACTCAATGGGAACATAACAAATACCCAATAAATATAAAAAAAATTACCCAATCAAATGCATGTGTAATATTTAACATAAATATTCACTATAATTCACAAATTATACAAATTATAATTCACAAATTATTCGAGTTCAATCTCGTACAATATTCGAGTTCGTACAGTATTCGAATTCAATCTCGTACAGTATTCGAGTTTGTACAAAATTCGCACTCAATCTCGTACATCATTTGAGTTCGACTATATTCGAGTTCAATCTCGTACAGTATTCGAGCTCAATCTCGTACAGTATTCGAGTTCATACAATATTCGAGTTCAATCTCGTACAGTATTCGAGTTCGTACAATATTCAAGCTCAATCTCATACAATATTCGAGTTCGTACAATATTCGATTTGGTACAATATTCGAGCTCAATCTCGTACAACATTCGAGTTTGTACAATATTCGAGCTCTCGTACAGTATTCGAGTTCAATCTCATACATTATTCGAGTTCAATCTCGTACAATATTTGAGTTCGTACAGTATTCGAGCTCAATCTTGTACAGTATTCGAGTTCGTACAATATTCGAGTTCAATCTCGTACCGTATTCGAGTTCGTACAATATTCGAGTTCGTACAATATTCGAGCTCAATCTCGTACAGTATTCAAGTTCGTACAGTATTCGAGTTCAATCTCGTACAATATTCGAGTTCAATCTCGTACAGTATTTGAGTTTGTACAGTATTCGAGCTCAATCTCGTACAGTATTCGAGTTCGTACAATATTCGAGTTCGTACAGTATTTGAGCTCGAGCTCGATCCCAAGTAATATTGTTCGTTAGTTTCGTCGAGTTTACAAAGCCAACATATTATACATATTTTTATTTTTATTAAATATAATATAATATAATGTACATAATATTATATTACATAATATAATAATATGGAATCGAATATGAACAAAACGCAGACCGATTAATGAACAAATTGCAGACCGATTGATGAACAAAACGCAGACTGGGAAGTGAGAAGTGAGAGCTGAGAACTGAGAAAAAACACGGACTTGATGGGTATTTCACGTTCACCCAAATAAATGACCTATACCCAATGAGTCATTTAGTTCGACCCAATGGATAATTAGTATAGACCCAATGGAAAATTAGTATAGACCCAATGGATAATTAGTATATACCCAATGGATAATTCAGTATATACTTAATGGATAATTGGTATTTTCAACCATTTAAACTTTAAATGGATAAGTCACGTAACATTTTACTTGGAGTGAAAAATTACGATTAACTCTAATCATTTTTTTATATAGGCTGAATCGTGTACATAACTACAAAAGAGGAAATATATATTCGAGTGGCTAAATGTGGGGATTTCATTTATTATTTTCTTGTGTTCAATAAAAGAAAATATTTTTAAAAATCTTCATATTTCATGGAGGAGATTTTTCAAATTTAGTAAAAGTTTCTTAAATACTACTTCTACTTCTTTCGTCGAGATCTTTTATCAATTTTTAATTGATTAAGACATGAACCGAAATCGATAAATATGATGAATCGAGAATTTGATCGTTTCTAAAATGATTATATGTGTTAGGGAAAAATTAAATCATTCGTAATCAAACTTGTGAAAATTTTGTTATCTTATGATATAAAATTATCCACGGGTCACCCGTTACCCAACCCAACTCCACCCACCCAAAATTATCCAAGGATAATCCATTATCCAACCCAACTAAACTCAATAACTATAACACAATTATATCCATTAACCCAATGGGTCATTATCCAATAAGTCTTATCCAATAAGTGAAAATAGTATATGGGTAACGGTTATCCAACGGGTCACCCAACCCATTTGACGGGCCTAGGTGTGGTAGAGGAATGGAGTTGGGAAGGTGGTGAGTCTAGAACAGATCGGAGCGAGAAAGGGAAAAGGTAATGGGAGGGGAAAAGAAAAAAATAGTAAAGGGAAATGGAAAAAAGAAAAAGGAAAAAAAGGGAAAATGAAAAATGACCATTTTGCCCTTAAATTCAACGGTTTTGACTGGAGTTAACGCTTTAATCGGATAGAACGGTTACAATTTAACACTTTAGTTAGTTCAGGGGGTTAAAGTATCGGGAAAAAATGGGGGGCCAAAAGAGTAAGATGGAAAGAGTTGGAAGGCCCCTGAATTCGTTCGCCCAATAAACAACACTAATCGCACACATCAGTTAGCAAAATAAAGCTCAAAAGAGCTCTAAGATATGGAAAACAAAGGCTCAGTAAATGAAAGCTGAGAGTGGGAATATATTATATTGATTGACTTAACCAAATGAGAGATGTTCAACTGCTATATATACACAAATCATCTACCAAACTGTTTAACAAACTAATTGAATAATGATTTATACAAGTGGCGTAACTACCAAAACAAAAAAGAAGATACAAGTGATCAGTTCTGAAAAACGGTATCCACCGACTTCATTTGAACTTTACGCCAACTTTCTGATCATGCACTTTTTGCTGATCTTGAGATTCCTGAATCTTCGAACTACAGCAGCATAGCCATATACCTTCAGAAGTCCAACAAGTTTGACAGCTGTCAAAGGTGATCCCCTACAAATTTTAACATATGACATAGGAAGATCTTTATATTCTGGTAACCAGCCTTTTTGGCCGGGAAACAACTTCATATGCAATAACTCCAAGATCTCTTCTCTACTCAGTTTTCCAACAATATGAGTTTCATAGCCGGTAAGCATATAAAGAGGAGCAATATTATGAGAACGACTTGTCAAAATAATTTTTCTTCCAACAGAATAATCAGGGAATGATCCTTCTAGTATGTCTCATGCTTCACTAGACCATACATCATCCAACAAGATAAGATGCTCTCAAACTTAGCCTCAGCTTCATTTCGTAGAATTCTTCAGTCTAATTCTCCTCAAAACGCTCCCCATAGAGCAACTTGTTTCAAAAGTTGAAGCATACAGTGCCGACCCTACCATTTTGGAGTCCCGAAGCAAATTAGAAAAAAATGGGTCTCACATATTATATTTAAAGTGTGTTATATTTGTAAAATGGGGCCTCACATGTAGGAAGAAAAAATTAATTGAGAGAATTAACCAATATTTATTAACTTTTTTACATTTATATATGCCCCCTCAGTCCCACTCTAAATTATTTATTTACTTTTTGAGAGTCAAGCTTTGTAAACTTTGATCCTAAATATAAATTAATATATAAATAATAAACATATCATGTGGGATATTATTAGATTTGTCTTAACACCTATTTTCTAAATACCAACTTATATTATTATAAATAACTAGAGATACTCACGGTAAAAAATATGAAAAAGCAAATAAGTAATTTAGAGTGGAATGGGGGAGTATATAATAATAAAGTAAAAAATGGGGCCCTGATATAATTAAAATTTTGGGAGGGCCGGCCTGCTTGTGTGACATGACACCATGGCCGGTAAGAACAATGGTTTGAAATCAAAGCATCAATGAAAACCTTTAAAGCCAAGGTTGTGTTCCCAGTTCCCGGCTCACCTACAATGGCAACGACACGGAGCAGATCAGAGAGTGATCTTATATCATCTACCATTTTATTTGTTATTTGCTGTTTCTTGTCATGGAAAACCTCTGAATTCCTTTTGTTCATTTTCTCCCTAGAAATCTCCTTGGAGATGCCTTGCAGCTGCTGGTTCCACTCCATAACTTGTCAGTCCCGTCAATTTTTGGAAAATGATGTTCATGGGTTCTACCAAATTCTGAAGAGGAAGATCTGTGTGCGACTGGTGGAGTGAGCAAGCATCACATACCACTCTGCTTCAATGACTTCATTTCCCCCTCAATCAGAATCGGCTGGTTCTCAATGACTGAAGCCCTTCCTATAGCTGCTGCAATTGAAGCTCCTCAGAAGCCAGATGGCGGGTATTCAGCTGCACTAATATCTCCCAAAGATTATAAATGAGAGAATTAAGCGACGATTTAATACCACCCATTCCTTGAGTGACCTCGGGATCAGTAGGTGTTACGGAATTAGGAATTAAGTGTTAATTAGTATTGGTATTGGATTGGATTTGTATTCCTACCATAGTTGTACTTGTATTTTGTTACCTTCTCCTAGCTGGGATAGGTATCATGTACCACTATATATAATGTATCTTGAACTCATGAAAAAACAACAGATTATTACCCTTATTTCCTACATGGTATCAGAGCCTAAAATTCTGAAATCTGAAACAGAAAAAATTTTCCGCAGTCGTCAGTGCGTGACTCCACGCGCTGCCGATCCGGACTACCTTTCTTTCTTACCCTTTAAAAAAAAAACCAAAACTTCTTCCGCCTCGCCGCCAGCCCTGCCACCGCCACGCTGCCGGTCTTGCTCCCGCTCCGCCGGCCGTCTCCTGCTTTCGCTCCCGACTCCGTCTGCCGGCCACCGAGCTCGCCATCCGGAGATTGCCCACCACCGAGCTCGCCATCACCACCATCCGGCGATTGCCGCCGAGCCGTGTGCCATTTGCCGCTTCGCTCCAGCACAGTCAACGTCGCGCTTCCTCGCCGCTTGGTTGCCGCCGACATCGCTAGCACAGTCGACAGAGGCCGACGGCGACAGAGGCGCACACCCAGCAGCATCGACAGAGGCGCGCGTGAACCCACGCGCAGTTGCCTACAGGCGCGATTTTCCCTTCCAGCGCGTGTCTTCACGCGCCTGTGTCCCCTTCAGCAGTCCGGTTCGCTTCGGTTTTGACTACTTATTATCTTATTATCCATTTGATTGCCATTTGTGTTATGGCTAATTTTGCCGGCGTAGTGACGTCGCCGCAAGGGTTTGCAGTGACCGCCTCCTCTAGCTTACCTACACGATCTGATTTTGGTCTTGCTCTGTCTGACGACCAATGGAGTACGACCATACATTTATTTAATCAGTTTGATTCATTATCTGACCATGGGTCCGGTAAGTTTACTTTACCTTGGATTCTTGATTCGGGAGCCTCATATCACATGACTGGTGACAAAGGTTCTCTTACTGATATTACTACTGCTACCAACACTGTAAATGTTATACTACCTGATGGATCTGTATCGTCTGCTACACAATATGGGTCTATTTGTTTTGGTGATGTCACCCTTCCTCATGTGCTCTACATACCTACTTTGCGATGCAATTTATTATCCTGTTCTAGATTGTTATCTGCCCTAAAATGTCTAGTCTTGTTTACTGAAAAATATTGTATTTTACAGAAAATCAGTACGGGGATAGTGATTGGCGTGGGTGAACAGAAAGGGGGGGTTTATTGGCTTCGTCTGTTGGATACTCGCCTTCGTCCTCATATCCTGCAATCTATTTCGACAGTTGCTTCAGTTTCTTCATCTGATTTATGGCATCAGCGTTTTGGTCATCCATCATCCACGGTGTTGTCTTCTATTCCTAATCTTGATTTTAGCACCAATAATACTACTATACCTTGCTCTGTCTGTTATAGAGCAAAGCAGCCTAGACACAGTTTTCCATTAAGTTCTACACATGCTACTGCATTATTTCAATTAGTACATTGTGATGTTTGGGGACCTTATCGTACACCATCCTCTAGTGGTGCATTTTATTTTTTGACAATCGTAGATGATTATTCCCGAGTTGTTTGGGTTTATTTGTTAGTAGCTAAATCTGAAGTGGCTTCTAGATTTTTAGAATTTAGTGCTTTAGTCAGGAACCAGTGGGGTAAAACAATCCAACGAGTTCGGGTTGATAACGGCACTGAATTTTTGCCTCTCCGATCTCACTTTGCTGCATCTGGAATTATTTTTGAGACATCTATGGTGGATACTCCGCAGCAGAATGGTCGAGTTGAAAGAAAGCATCGTCACTTACTCAATGTGGCGCGAGCTTTACGGTTTCAAGCCAATCTTCCTATTGACTTCTGGGGAGAATGTGTTCTTACTGCTGCCTACCTGATCAACCGAACACCGACACAGCTTCTCAACGGTCGTACTCCCTTTGAGTTACTTTATGGACAGGCACCAAATTACTCTCTTTTACGAGTATTTGGATGCTTGTGTTTTGCTGCTCGTGGTCCAAGATACCGTGACAAGTTTGCACCAAGAAGCCGTCGGTGTTTGTTCCTTGGTTATCCTGCCGGAAAGAGAGGTTATCGTCTTCTCGACTTGGACTCCCGAGTTATTTTTAACACTCGGGATGCTGATTTCTTTGAAGACCAGTTCCCGTATTCTGCATCTCCGCAATCCACTTATACAGATGAACCTGGCGGCGTCACCACTGCACCGCCGGTTTCTTCCTCCTACTCACCGGAACCATACGACTTTTCCGATCAACTGCCGGCCGCACTTCCGCCAGTCATTACTGACCGGTCAACACCGGTCAACTCCGACCGGTCAGTTCCGGTCAACTCCGGCCGGTCAACGCTAGTCAACACCCGGTCAATGCCGGTCAACTCCGGTCAACGCCGGTCAACTCCGACCGGTCAATGCCGGTCAATGGGCGGTCAACACCAGCGAGTCAATGCTGGTCAACGCTGGCGGGTCAATGCCGGTCAATGCCGGTGGGTCAACACCGGTCAATGCCGGCGGGCCAACGCCGGTCAATGCCGGTGAGACAACGCCGGTCAACACCGGCGGATCAGCTCCAGTCAACGCGGTGAGACAATGCCATTCAACGGCGTCCAACTAATTCCGGCCACCGCCGGCGTCCCACCGCCCCCCAACGCCGGTCCTCCTCCGCCTGCTGCCAATAATCCACCATCCACCAGACAGAGTGTTCGTGCTCGACGTCCACCGCCGTATTTGGCTGATTATGATTGTGATGATTCTACTTGTGCTCTTGTTACTGAAGACCCCCCCTCTTCGACTACGTTCCCCCATACGTCATCACTATCCTCAGGTGTTCTCTACCCTCTTACTGATTATGTAAATTGTGATAATTTTTCTAGTCTGCATACTAGATTTTTGGGTGCTGTAACTTCTAGTGCAGATCCCACTACTTACTCTGAGGCTTCCCGTCATTCTTATTGGCGAGACGCTATGGTTGCGGAGCTCACTGCCCTAGAGCGCAATCAGACTTGGACTTTGTCTCCTTTGCCTGCGCATAAAAAGGCCATTGGTTGTAAATGGGTTTACCGAACGAAGTTTCGCTCTGACGGTACCATTGAACGTTACAAAGCTCGTCTCGTGGTTCTTGGAAACCGCCAGATTGAAGGAATTGATTACACAGAGACTTTTGCTCCAGTCGCAAAGATGAGTTCCGTTCGCTTGTTCCTGTCAGTTGCTGTTATACGTGGTTCGGAATTGCATCAAATGGATGTTCATAATGCTTTCCTGCATGGTGATTTACATGAAGAAGTGTTCATGCGACCCCCACCTGGCTATGTGGTTCCGCCTGGTCAGGTTTGTCGCCTTCAGAAATCTCTTTATGGTCTTCGTCAAGCTCCTAGGAATTGGTTTGCTAAACTGGCGCAGGCTTTACGGACATTTGGTTTTGTTCAAAGTAAGGCAGATTATTCTTTATTTGTCTTTTCCAGTGGATCGCAGTCTTTACATGTTCTGGTTTATGTGGATGATTTGGTTATTGCTGGTAGTTCTTCTTCGCTCATCTCTACGTTCACGAAATACTTGGGTTCTTGTTTTCACATGAAGGACCTTGGTCTGCTTAAGTATTTTTTGGGCATAGAGATTGCTAGAAGACCGGAGGGGATGTTTCTCTCGCAAAGGAAATATGCTTTGGACATTCTATCTGATACATGTTATCTGCTTCTAAACCAATTGATTTTCCGATGGAGCAACAACATGATTTGGCACGTATTGAAGGTCCAGCCTATCATGACCCGGAGCAGTATCGCCGCTTGGTTGGGCGTCTAATATATCTAACTATTACTCGTCCTGAACTTAGTTATTCAGTTCATACTCTTGCGCAATTCATGAAGTCTCCTTGTGTTCCTCACTGGCAAGCTGCAGTTCGTGTTTTGCACTATCTGAAGAGTCATCCTGGTCAAGGTTTATTTCTTTCTTCTCGTAGTACTCTCCAATTGACTGCTTATTGTGATTCGGATTGGGCCGCTTGTCCTATTACTAGGCGTTCCTTATCCGGTTATTTTGTTATGATTGGTGATTCCCCGATTTCCTGGAAGACTAAGAAGCAACCTACTGTTTCTCGGTCTTCTGCTGAAGCAGAGTATCATGCTATGGCAGTTGCCTGCTGTGAGTTATTATGGCTTCGGTCCTTGCTGAAAGACTTAGGGGTTTCACACACTTTTCCTATGAAATTGTTTTGTGACAGTCAATCAGCCATTCACATAGCAGCCAATCCGGTTTTCCATGAACGTACTAAGCACATTGAAGTTTATTGTCATTTTGTTCGAGATCTTGTTCAATCTGGCGCTATTGTTACTCAACATATTCGTACGGTTGACCAACCCGCGGATTTGTTCACTAAAACTCTCGGCCGTAACCAGTTTCATTCCTTACTTGGCAAGTTGGGCATTTCTGATCCGCATGCTCCAACCTGAGGAGGAGTGTTACGGAATTAGGAATTAAGTGTTAATTAGTATTGGTATTGGAATTGGATTTGTATTCCTACCATAGTTGTACTTGTATTCTGTTACCTTCTCCTAGCTGGGATAGGTATCATGTACCACTATATATAATGTATCCTGAACTCATGAAAAAACAACAGATTATTACCCTTATTTCCTACAGTAGGCTTAATCTTTTGCACCAGACACAAAATGTTGAACTTGATACCTTTGCGTTTACACGCGAAAAGAACTGATTGCAACATCTTGGGCGTGCGCCATCAGATCACCGCTGGTTTCAGGACTAATCTGCACGAGACACTTCACAAACGCCATCTCCTCACATTGAAGATCTGAGGATCTCAAGTCGTAAACATCCACCAGGCTCTCCAAAATGGAACTCATCAGCTACAACAGTTGATCACTCGTACGATCACATGTTGTATGATCAAACATGGTGATGTACCAAGCCTGTATTTCTTCCTCCAGATATTCCATCTCCAACGAAAAGTTGGCAGCAGCAATTTCCTTTGCCTTCGATCCATAGCAGCAAAGATCTCAGGCGTTGACCAACTTTCTGGAACACACAACAAAAGTTTTCAGATTTCTTAACTGAAACCAAAGACCTCGGGCCCCAGGAGAAACATGAGGCTTCATCAGCCCCGCTAGGTCATCCAGGGCAGACTGAATGCAGGTAATGACTGAGGAGAAGCCCATGTCTCTGCTTGTGAAATGATTTTAACTACCAAGGAAACTGATGAACCGTAGAAAACACAGATAAACCCTTTTCAAAGGCAAACGGAAGAAGAAGACTGATTCAGAAACGACATCACACTGAGTAAAGATCAATCCACCAATAGGCAACTGAGCATGTGATTCACCGGAAGGAAAGGAGACTTTAAGAGTAGTGTTGTATCGGAGGTAATAGTAATAAACTCCAACTTGATATTAAAATAAATCAAATACAAATTATTCAACTCAGCCAGCTGACTTTTAGGAAACAGGAGAGTGAAAGCACGCCCCTGGGTGACAGTGGATTCAATCATATCTGTTATTTTAAACACTTCATTTAATCTGGAAATGCTAGTTTGCAAATGTCATAAACAACTACTATATATTACAAGAACCGAAGTAAGAAATGTGCTTCTTCAAACCACAGGCTTGGAAGAGCTTGACTTAGTGTAAAGGTGAATGGCAGTAGCCAATCCCAGTACGAGTATAGACAGAAGAAGCTTAAGAAGATTTGAAAAAGAAGACGACCATCTTATGTTATCAGGCTCCTTATGTTTTGGAGGTGAATATGGTTCTGCATCATCTGTGGTTAACGTTGGATTACTTGATGGGTCGATCTCCCCCGCATAGTACTCGTCCAGCATCAATCTTGCTGCACTTCCATGTCCTGCATTCTCAAACTCCTCACTTGCATCCTTTCCTGCAAAATGTTGATCGCTACATTCGTGAAATCTAGCAAGCACAATTGTTCTAATATTTCACTAAAACATTCGTGAACTCGTGAATGCTTGAGAGACAATCGTTTGTTGCGTTGTACCTGCTGCTGCAATTAGTACATCTTCACCTCCTGGATGCTCATCCAAGAAGTTGGTCACATCATATGCCTGCAATCAAAATAACAGTTGGAACTATGAATTCTGGAATTTTTAAGGTCTCCATCTCAAAAGTAATTACGGATGTAAACATGCGTGAATGATGAAATTTAAGAATGTGTACTTGAAATCAGTGAAGTCAGTAAAACAAGAACACAAAAATGATTGTGTTGATAACTTACCTTAGCATTGATGATGACCCAACAATCTGTCGAATTGTTGTGCACGGAGACCTCATCATGGCTGAAAATCTTGTGATCAACTCCCATAGCTAGCAATGTAACGACAGCAGTGAAACTAGTCTTGCTTATGACACAGAAATGAGCCACTAATTAAATTGATGGATCCAAAGTTTCAGTTTTGTCCTTTATATTGCTTCAATTATTCACTTTGATGATGGCTATAGAAAAAAATTAATGGGTGTTTTATATGACTGATTGATCAATGGTAAATATAAAACTGGTCGGATTGAGTTGGCGAAACAAGGACATGTTTGATTAGTTTGGACCCATTAATTGTGAATTAGATTCTCTAATCAAGGTTTTTGGCACTACATTGGATCAGTCTCTCAAATGGCACCACATTGGATTAATCACTACTGAACTGCGTCCCTCCATCATTTCTCTTTTTTATTTTTCCTCTCACGATCGCTCACACAGTTATGTTATTTTATTTGGAATTGATTAAATCTAATTTATCAAAATACCAATTATCTAATTTCGAATCTCATGCACCTAATTAACCTCAAATTTAGATTACCTTCCATGTTAAATGCAATTGTCTACATTATCCCGTGTTTATTACTAGAATGCATGATACATCGGTGACCTAAACGATGATGTCACGTTTTGAATTAGGCCATGTTCTTTGCAGGTTGCTATAACTAATCTGGTCTGATCTGATTTGAACTGAAATAAAATAATTGTGTTGAAAAATAATTATGTATAACTAATTTAAGTTAAAATATCACCAAATCAAATTAATATTGAACGAACTGATTTGAACTGACTTAAATTCAGATAAGATCTAGAGAACAGGCCTTAGTCTACTAAGTTAATTTATATAGTGAATTAATACACAGAAGAGAGAAGCAAACTCAGAATTGATGCAGCAAAAACTGAAACCGAAGTGTGATAAATGTACAAGCCAAAGCTATTGCAGTTGCAAATTTATTCAAGCTTGAGTAACAGTAGTAGTCCATAAGCAAGCATTAAACAAGCACTTCCAGTCACCTCATAAATTCAAATTATGCTCCAAAAAGTTTGAGCTGCTTTGGAGTAATAGGATACCACAAGAACTAGACCACCATCAGAAGACAGTCCGAATCCCAACAATAAATCTTCATGGCAACTTTCAGTACTTTTGCTTTACAGTTTCATCACTTCAACTCGTCATTCAAGAGGTAAAGCACAGCCAAACCTCAATCATCTAATCGCTTAGACAAGAAAACCTTCTCAAGCAGATTCGGCTACAACTCTCTTCGAAAAGCTAGCCCATTAAGATCCTTCCTATCAAAGTGCCAAAGGGCTACAAGCTAGCTGTTATCTACCACATCAAAATAAGAGACACAGTTATCATTCTTCTGCTATGGTTCTATTTCTCTTAAACCAGTCATGACATTTTTAAGCAAGATCATTCATGAACATTAATTTCTCCAACTGGTGAAACGATATCGTCTAGTATTTGGAACAGCGGAGAAACCGATTTACTAGGAGAATGAAGGGGGGAGAAATAACATTTGAGATTAATCTGCCCTTTTTCCAGTTTGGAATAAACATGTAACACATGCATTATGACATATGTATGAAGCACAACAAATGATCATTTAACTCACTAAAACATTACAAGAAACTCTTTTTTGTTAGACCAACTCATTGAAAGTGCTGTGCATCTTTTTCATTTTTACAGAGAACTAATATGGGATACAGAACAAAAGAATATTTACTCACAAACAACTGTTTCTTCTAAGGAAGATGCCATAGATTGGTGGTCAAGTAAACATCGAGCATACTAAAAAAAACAAATATGAAGCATTCTTATTTGATAGGAAACAACTTGTGGTCAGAAGAAAATAATATCTGGAGGACTTACTTGCACATAGGATTATAATATCCACAAGCAACATGACATTCTCTATGATGAACGTGGGTTATTGATAACAATCTCCAGCTTCTCCTGGAATCCTTGATTCACAATTTCAGTAATTGAATTAACAACAGAATTTCTGCAGTGCTGGACTTCAATTTTTTCCAAGGTCGAGATGTGGCTGAAGTACAAAGGAACCTCACTGAGATCTTCGCAATTTCGCAACACCAGCAGTTGAAGCTCGGGCAAGGAATCCTCACCAGCTTCCCAGTCGACTACATTCAGGTTGTCCAACTCCAAGTACTGAAGTACAAGGAACTCCCCTTCTGTCATATCCCAAATTGGCCCCTTCCTTTCTTTCATATCTGGACTGGTCTCCTCCCCTTCTGTCATCTCCCAAATCGACCCCTCACTTTCTACCATATCCGGACTTGTCCCCTCCTCTTTCGCCATATCCAGATTTGGCCCTGGCAAATCTGTCATTCTCCAATCTGTCCCCTTTAAGGCACAAGAGATCAATTTGAGTACCTCCAGCTTCTTTAGTGTCCCTATTTCTGTGACATGGTCCCTGGACAAGCGGAACTTCGTTAGCGTCAACTTCTTTAAACATGGGGGCAAGCATAGTTTACCAGTGATCAGATCCTCACCATAGTACGATATGTTGAGGGACTCCAACTGGGATAGTGATTCCAGTGCAGGAAACCACTCAGAATTCAGTGAAGAATGCTTTGGTGTGGAGTATACGCATTTCAGCTTCCGGAGATTAGGGAACTTGAGTATGATCTCATTTGCTTCCTCCCCCATTAAAAAGTAAGGCAAGGAAAGTGCGACCAAGCTATCCAAATGAACTGACCTTTCATTTTTGTTTTCAGGCAAAGTGAAGATAGCATGGGTAACTACATGAACATGCCTCAATTTTTTCATACTCCAAATGGTGACTGGCAAAACAACCTTCCTCTTTAAACTCTTCACGAACAAAGTTACCAGATTCCGTAGTTTGGATAGAGATGGTGGAACAGACTCCATATCACCACAAACAACTAAATACCTCAACTGTAAAAGTAGTTCGAATCCAATTCCAAAGGAGTTACCCATGTTAATGGATTCCATATCCAACACCCTAAGACGCTCAAAGTTGTCAGGAATGAAGGAGACATCATGGGAGCATCTTGAAGCTGTATCAGTGGTGCCAGAAAAAATCAAAGATCGGACAAACGGACCAGATGGCCTTGACACAATAAACTGTTCTTGATCCACACAAAAGTACAGCCGGTACTGATCATATTTTATGGAATTTGAAGGCTTGAAAGACTCATAGAGAGCACCAAAATCTGAATTCTCAAAAGATGAATAGAGTTCATCTTTAGCAGATATTAGCTGCATGAATCCATCCTCTTTAGCTTTCAATAAGCACAAATCACGTATAACGTCATGAACGCGGCATGTTTTCACCTTACCAGTTGTTCTTGTTTTGCCCACTATTACTAAGCTTCTGCCAATGAGATCCATTAAATATTCCTCAGCAACATCCTCCAAGCTTTCACGCACCGAATCAAAAATAAATCCTTCAGAAATCCAAAGCCACTGCAATCTTTGAACTGAAATGTCCTTATCCTCCGGGAATGCTCCAAAATAAAGCAAGCAAACCTTCAAATGATTTGGCAAATGATTGTAGCTCAACTCCAACAAATTCTTGCATTGAGTTTCGGGATCGTTAACTATCAGCGAGCTTACACTTCTAGCAATTTTCTTCCACAGATGCTGGCTTCTTCCACAAGTCCTGGCAAGGAGGCCAGCTATTGCAACAATTGCAAGAGGTAACCCTTTGCAATTTTTGGCAATTTGTTCTCCAACTTTTAACAGGTGATCAGGCCATTGGTCTTTCCCGAATATCTTTGATTTTAGCAAGTCCCAGCTTTCTTCTCGTGAGAGTGGTTGAAGATGATGAACGACAGAACGGATTTTCGAGACCTCATTCAGCAGACGACTTGTAAACAAAATTCTACTTTGCTTTGAGTCGTCTGGAAATGAGAGATGAAAGTTTTCTTGCAATGCCCTAATATTCCACACATCATCCAAAACAATGAGGTACCGTCTCCCTTTCAAATTTTTAAACAGCAAATCATGTAAATCTGAATTGCTTAATGCGCGTGTATCATCCGTGATTGCGATAATGTGGCTTAAAATACCAAACAACACATCACGCTGGTTATAATTCTGAGAAACACAGCACCATGCACGTACTTGGAAGTGATATCTAACATTTTGACTGCAAAAAACCTTATTAGCAAGAGTAGTCTTCCCAATTCCAGGCATTCCAACAATTGACACAAACTGTAGCTTCTGCGTACCCATACCCCAGGTAAGGATATCAATTATCTCGCTTTTCTGCTCATTGAACCCAACAGTATTCACTTCATCTACTGGAGCAGCAGTAACTTGTGAAACATCAGGCTCTAGACTTGGGGGAACACCGGAGACTTTATCTTTAAGAATCTTGTTCTCTCTGAGCTGCACTTTGATACCTCTAATCTGTTCCGACAGATGATAAAGCCACAAACTATGCTGCCACACAACCTCATTGTCACCCAAGATGGTGTCAATGACATGTTCTACCTGATATGCGAAATCGACAAGCTGCGCATGCAGATCTTCACATTCCAGCTCCAAAATATCCTGGAATACAGACACTACGTCCTCCAAATCCCCACAAATGACATCAATCTGATGAGTCGCGTGTGCTATTGAATCAGGCTTACTACTGAGCAGCTCTCTTAGCCTCTCCAAGAGGAATCGAATGAAAAAGAATCCAGGAGTCTTGGGAAGAACAAACTGTGGAACTTGAAGATATAGGTCCTTGAGCCGTGCTTTCAAATGCTGAACCATTTCTAACAAGTCAGCGAGCTGAAATTTCATATGTCCTTCCGCTTGAGCTTTTTTATAAACAGAAATTACTCCGATAGCCACCACCTCCATAGCTATCAAGATTGGCTTCTCATCCACTGTAACCTCCTTTGGCTGATGAATGTCTGATTGCAACAGAAAAAACAGTCCTTCATAAAGAATTCCAGTTTGATGCTTCAGTGGAGGGGCCATACTCTCATCCTCCAATAACTTTAACAACAATGCCTTTGCCTTCAATAACATCACATGTACAACAGATTTCAAAAGTAAATTGCTAGCCTTGTGATGTACCAAGCAGTTCTCATTAGGAGGGTACTGATAGAGAGATTGGACCTGCTTCAGAACACCCTCAACAAGATGCACAATCCAACCATCTGTTGAATTTTGGTTTATGGGAGAAAGAGTTTCTTCAAGAAATTTACATCCATCATAAAGGGCTTGGACAATGGCCTGTTTGGAAAACACGAGCACACTCCCGCTACTTCTGATGAAAATTTCAGTCTTGAGATGCCAAATCTTTGCAAGCAAAGATGCTAAGTCGGCCTTCCCTCCGCCTTTCAGATATCTGGCCTCTGTGACCACATACTCAACACCTTCCAAAATCCTCTGCTCATCCACGCCATGCACCTCCGGAACTCTGACAAAATAACCAAGTAGTATCACCAGTTCTTTGTGAAGAATACTACGCTTGTCAGCTGAATCAAATACATAATGAAGAAAAGAGGATGCGGATACTTGCGAGTATTTATCATCACATTGTCTTAGGAATCCCAAAGCAATGCCCAAGAACTCGGGAGTTGCCGGGTCCATTTTGCACCACAGGTCAGATAGTGCAACAGCCACATCCTTTTGCCCGCTTTCGTCAGCTACTATTGATGCATTGTACCAGCAGAGGCAGCACAAATGAGCAACCTGCACAAACATTCCTCCAAAGTGAGCCCTCATCTTCTCCACCCAAGGTGACCAAGAAAAATAGCAACTAGTTATAAGCCAATCCAGGGAACTCATATTCGAGAGCAAGGCTTTCATTTGCTGCTTCAGAGGGTTATCCTCGTCGAACTTTTTGTCGGATAACTTCTTTTCGGGCAGTTGCTCCAACTCCTTTTTGGGATTTTCTTCAGACTTCTTCTCGGATTTCTTTTCCGACCTAGACAGATGTCGAATATTTGACTGCAGAGAGTTATAAAAATTGCTCCAACTGAAAGTCCTCTGAGGTTGGAATAGTAGGGTGGACAAAGAGCCATCGTAAGATGCGCTAATCTCCTTCTTCATAACTGACATTTCTTTCTTCAATATGATCAAAACATCCAACAAATCCAACTCCTTAGATTGGAAAGGATGAATGTTGAATTTGTGAAGAAAATCATGTTGAACATATTTTTTGAATTCTTGTGCTGCATCATTGCTCCACATATTATTGTAACACATATAAGTGTGCAGAAAATTCAACTCCACTCTCAGATAATCCATGTCTTCCATTTCAATGCCCCCATCCTGATTCCAGCTACGCCTCTGCCGCCGTATCAACTTTTGGGCCTCGAAAACAGAACGACCAAAATTCCCCCACTCGTACATCTGAGGTACCAAAATTCAGACATTCAGATTACACTAAATGATGACTAGAGTGCTTTTAGGAATTGGAAACTCTACGGAAAAATCAATTTACACCTGAATCGCGCAATCTACTGGTTGCAAATGTGAGGAAAATAAAATAGCAATTGATGAAATTTAAACGACAAGTAGTATTTTTCACTTGTAATTGCAATAATGTAATGAAATGAGTACGAGAAATTACACATTTCAAGCTCATTCAATCAGTATCGCACAATTGATGCTTACATAATAACAGTTCTTGTTTGATTTTGAAAGAAAAACAAGAACAATTTTTCAGTTGAATCAATACAGTACTTGTGCTATCTAGACAGAAAGACAAGATTAGACTTCTTCTTTTCTTATTTCTCCATAGTGTTATATGTTCTTATACAATGTTCATGGAATATCGAAGTCAACTAACACTTAGAAAGAAATAGTACAAAAATCAAATCAGCAATCACTCATAACTTATGATCAGTATAATATCTGGTAAAACACTGACAATACCAAAAGTAAGGATTCGTAATTATGCAAAAAATTGTGTACCTGGTTGATGAAGAAACTGCTCCCTTCCCTTGTTTCAGGTTTAACTTTAGAGATCTGAACCTTACATAGTTTTCACCGAACCAAATGGGATCGCTCCCAAGATCTGACTCTTGAGAACCTTTTACTTGGAGTTGAAAGTGCTGAAGAACAATGGTGGGAGTGATGTTTCAGGTTAGAGTTGCTGGTTTTCCATTTTCTCCCTCCCTTCGTCATATTATTGGCTTTTTTTTTAAACTCTTGCCAAACGTTCACCCTAATTATAAAATTAAGAGAAAGTCTCGTAAACGCATTTTCATAAATTTATGGACAGTCTTTAGAATTTGGCATAAATATTGTAATATTTTAATAAAATTTAAATGTTGCATTTTATAATTTAAAAAAATAATATGTATTTGAAGGTAAAAATATAAAAATATATGATATAAAAAAATATTTTCAAAATAGCTAAACTTTGTATGTAATTTAATAAATGCAGTGTATAAGGTAAAAATAAGTGGCATGTACATAAACTTATGGACAGACCGCCTGTTAGGAGACCCACTCTAAAATTAATATTATGGTATTATAAAAATATCATTTGAGATATTATTATGAGTCTGTCTCTTGAAAGAATGTATTTTCATAACTCATGGAAAAACCAACATTTAATTGTAAATTAGAAGAAATTAAAATAAATTTTTGGGTTGCATTAATCGGGTCATAAACTTTATAACTACTACATGCTGCATAATAAATTTATAATATTGCAACTGAAAATTTTTACTTTTTTATTATTCTAATTAAATCTCGTCAGTCTTTCCCAAGAATTTGCCTATTATTAAATTCATATTAACATCTACTTTTAAAATATCAATTTTTAATGCGGAGTTGTTATATGTAGGTAGAAATATTGACGGTTAAACATAATTATGAACACCGTAAAAAAGCAAATAGGCCTATAATCATAGGATATGGGGAATAGTGGTTTAATAATGTCATTTTTGTCGCGTTGCGCACGATGAGGTTGATAATTATCTGTAGAGAAAAGTACATTTTTAACCTTATGTTATATAACCCTGTAAATCTGAAAATGTCAATCCGATCCGATTTCGTTGACCGATTTGTCAACGTCCAATTTGGCAAGAAATTGATAAAATGATGATTATACCCCTGATTTAAAAAATTCAAAAATAATAATGAAAAAGACAAAATTACCCTTCTTCTCTTTCTATTTCCCTCTTTCCCAAACTTCTCTATCCCTCTTTCCCGAGTTCCACACTACCGGTAGTTCTCCATGGTCGGGATCGTTAGTTCTTCAGTGCCGCTCGATTCTTGGTGTTCTCTATGGCGGTAGTGCCTAAACAAACAAAAGGGGTGAATGCTCGACTTTTCCCGATGATTATGACGAGGGATGGATGCTCAATTCTTCCCAGTGACGAGAACAAGTATGAGGGATGGGGTGGACGCTCACGAGGACTGGGGTGGACTGGGGTTGAGCAGCGTTTTAGCACCTACTTGTTTCAGCTTGGTTTTCGATGTAGTTCTGCTAACACTTCCTTATTTGTTTTTGTCTTGAGGATCTTCGTTGATGTATTTGCTCGTTTATGTGGACGACATCATTCTCACCAGAAATAAATCGACTCTTCTTTGCCAGTTTAATGATCGCACTCATCAGGAGTTTGCTAATAAGGACTTGGGTGCCCTTCATTACTTTCTTGGCCTAGAAGTTTCACCTACTACCTCGGGTCTTCTTCTTAGTCAAGCTAAGTATGTCTTTGATATTCTTACTCATGCTGGGATGTCTGGTGCAACTCCAGTCTCCACTCCATTTTTGTACAGCTCTCACCTTCACAATAGCACTAGTTCTCCGTTCAAGAACCCGACGCTCTACTGGCCACTGGTCGGGGCTCTTCAGTATCTGACTATTACTCGTCTAGACTTAGCCTTTGTGGATAACTCTGTCAGTCGGTATCTTCAGGACCCTCAGGATGATCATTTTGCAGTTGTCACTCGAATTCTTTGTTATGTTCAAGTTACGCTACACTCTGGCCTCACTTTTTGCTCAGCCAACTCTCCTAAGGTATTGAGCTATTCTGATGCTGATTGGGCTCGGTGTCTTGATACTCGACGATCCACTTGTGGTTATGTTGTCTTTCTTGGCGGCAATCTTGTTTCTTGGAGTGCCAAGAAGCAGGTCACGGTTTCTCACTCCAGGACCGAGTATGAGTACCGGGCTCTCGCCAGCACGACTTTTGAGGCTGTTTAGCTGACTTTCTACTAGATCTTCATGTCTCACTCTCTGGTTCTCCACTTTTGTTATGCGACAATAGTAGTGTGATCATCTTAGCTCGCAATCTAGTGGCACAAGCAGGTGAAACACATCGACATCGACTACCACTTTGTTCGAAAGGTGGTTGCAGCCGACAAGCTATGCATTGCTTATGTTCCTACTTCCCTTTAGATTGTGGCTATCTTTACCAATAGTCACTTGTCCGGTTTTTGAATTCTTCATATCCAACCTTTGCATCTCTGAGCATCTGACGGTTTGCTTGAAGAGGGTGTTAGAATAAGTCAACCCAATAACTAGATCAAGTGATTCATGTAGATATTTTAGGGTTAGAAATCCAATATAACTCTACCTCTAGATGCATTGTACTCTATATTTTGTTGGTCATGTTATCAAATTTATCATTGGAAAATTACAATTTACACCAGATACTCCCACATATGCTCAATTCGGCAGCGCGTAGGAGATTAGAGCAAAAATCTTATTGTTCCGGCGAGATCTAAAAAGTGAGAAAGAAGAATTGAGATCAGGTGAGACAACCCATCTTAGAGAAAGTCCAACAGACTCTGCAAAGTAGAGGTTTTAGCAAAATTTGGAGCCTTTACACCTTTTTCATCTCCAACAGATGCTGCATATCGTTATCTAAAATAGAGAATTAGAGGAACGAGAGTACCCAATTTACATAACCCTGCCTAATTTACTTAAGTGTCAATGTAACATTTTGATAATTTAAAGTGAAAATATAACCCTATATGGTTAGTATAAGTGCAAACGTGCCCATTCCTGCATTTTACGTTCGAAATTGGGTGAAAAGTCAATTTTACCCCCCTCAAAGTAAAAATAAAAACAAAAAAGAAGAATTACTATTTTGACCCAATACTTTTAACCCTCTTTCTTTCTTCTTCTTTGGAATCCAACAGATACAACCGCATATACTTCCACTGTTAAAAAGTCATGCCACCATTCCTCTAGTTCGCCGACTGAACTCACGCCACCCAAACCAAACCGTCTGTCGCTTCTCTACCAAACAATCCACCCACCTCCACCACTACAATCGAACCCCAAAGCCCATCATCTACCCCACGTACTTTCCCTTCTCAAAACGACCAATCTGGAAATTTGGAAATTCGATGTCGATCTTCACCTCCTCCTCCTCCTGGCGCAGCCCATCTCCTTCCTCAAAGGGACCCGCCAACTCGGTTCTTCCCAAAAATCCCTCAGTTTCTTTGATGATGTGAAGTTGATGTGGGTGGGAGAGGAAGCTCAACAAAGAGAGCAGGGGTGGAGGCCCAGGAGTATAAGGGTTGGCTCTTTGCGGTGGCATCCCTGTGGCTGGCGTAAAAAACGGTGGTGCCAAAACAGACAAAAGAGGAAATGTTATACTTTTCCAAATGATGAGGATGAGGGATGGATAATTGACTCTTCCCAGTGACGAGAACGAGTACGAAGACTGGGGTGGACGCTCACGAGAGCTAGGGTGGACTGTGGCTGAGCAGCGGTTTAGCACCTCATTTCTTCGGCTTGGTTTTCGATGTAGTTAAGCTAGCACTTCCTTTTTTTGTCTTAAGGATCTTCATTGATGTATTTGCTCGTTTATGTGGATGATATAATTCTCGTTGGAAATAACTCAACTCTTCTTCGCCAGTTCATTGATCGCACTCATCGGGAGTTTGGACTTGGGTGCCCTTCGTTACTTTCTTGGCCTAAAAGTTTCACCAACTGCCTCGGGTCTTCTTCTTAGTCAAGCTAAGTATGTTTGTGATATTCTCACTCATGCTGGGATGTCTGATGCAACTCCAGTCTCCGCTCCATTCTTGTGCAGCTCTCAACTTCACAATAGCACTACTTCTCCGATCAAGAACCTGACGCTCTACTGGTCATTGGTCGGGGCTCTTCAGTATCTGAATATTGCTCGTCTGAACTTAGCCTTTGCAGATAACTCTGTGACTTAGTATCTTTAGGACCCTCGGGATGATCATTTTACAACTGTCACTTGAATTCTTCGTTATATTCAAGGTACACTGCACTCTGGCCTCACTTTTTGCTTAGCCGACTCTCCTAAGGTATTGAGCTATTCTAATGCTGATTGGGCTCGGTGTCTTGATACTCAAAGATCCACTTATGGTTATGTTGTCTTTCTTGGTGGTAATCTTGTTTCTTGGAGTGCCAAGAGGCAGGCCACTGTTTCTCGCTCCAGGATCGAGTATGAGTACCGGGCTCTTGCCAGCACGGCTTTTGAGGCTGTTTAGCTGACTCATCTTCTACGAGAACTTCATGTCCCAATATCTGGTTCTCTACTTTTTTTATGCGACAAAAGTAGTGTGATCTTCTTAGCTCGCAATCTGGTGGCTCACAAGGAGGCAAAATATAACGACATCGACTACCACTTTGTTCAAAAGGTGGTTACGGCCAACAAGCTATGCATTGCTCATGTTCCTACTTCCCTTCAGATTGTGGACATCTTCACCAATGGTCACTTGACCAGTTTTTGAATTCTTCATATACAAGCTTTGCGTCTCTAGGCATCGAACGTTTCGCTTGAAGAGGGTGTTAGAATAAGTCAACCCGATAACTAGATTAAGTAATTCTAGTAGATATTTTAGGGTTAGAAATCCACTATAACTCAACCTCTAGATGCATTGTACTCTATATATTGCAGGTCATGTTATCGAATTTGTCATTGGGAAATTAAAATTTACACTAGACACTCCCACCTATGCTCAATTCGGTCGCGCGAAGGAGATTAGAGCAAAAATCTGATTGTTTCGGCGAGATCTAAAAAGTGAGAAAGAAAAATTGAGATCATGTGAGACAATGCATCTTACAGCAAGTCCAACAGACTCTACAAAGTAGAGATTTTAGCAAAATTTGGAGACTTTACACCTTTTTCATCGCCAACAGATACTTCATATCGTTATCTAAAATAGAGAATTAGTGGAAAGAGAGTACCTAATTTACATAACCCTACCTAATTTACATAAGTGTCAATATAACATTTTGATAATTTAATGTGAAAATATAACCCTATATGGTTAGTATAAGTGCAAACGTACCCATTCCGGTATTTTAAGGCCGGATTTGGGTGAAACGTCGAATTTACCCCCTCAAAGTAAAAATAAAAACAAAAAAGAAGAATTACTATTTTGACCTAATACTCATAACCCCCTTTCTTTCTTCTTCTTTAGAATCCAACATTATTGACCGACAATTCTTCCATTGTTAAAAATTTACACCACCATTCCTCTCATCTGCCAACTGAACTCACGTCACTCAAACCAAACCGTCCACCACTTCTTTGCCGAAACCAAAACAATCCACCCACCTCCACCACTACAATTGAACTCCGGAGCCCACCGTGTTCCCCAAGTACTTTCCCTCCTCAAAATGACCGATATGGAAAGTTGG
This sequence comes from Rubia yunnanensis, assembly GCA_037428765.1. Classification (NCBI taxonomy): domain Eukaryota; kingdom Viridiplantae; phylum Streptophyta; class Magnoliopsida; order Gentianales; family Rubiaceae; genus Rubia; species Rubia yunnanensis. Next base: position 24,531,106 of record CM075065.1, read on the forward strand.
AATTTTGACGTCGATCTCTACCGCCTCTTCCTCCTGACGCAGCCCATCTCCTTCTTCAAAAGTGACCCGCTAACTTGGTTCTTCCCAAAAATCTCTCAGTTTCTTTGATGATGTGGGGTTAACATGGGTGGGAGAGGAATCTCAATAAAGAGAGCAAGGGTGGAGGCCTAGGAGTATAAGGGTTGGCTCTTTGTGGTGGCATCCCCGTGGCTGGCGTAAAAATGGCGGTGCCTAAACAGGAAAATGATGTGAACGCTGGAACTTTTCCCGATGATGAGGACAAGGGATGGATGCTTGACTCTTCCCAGTGACGAGGATGAGTACAAGGACTGGGGTGGATGCTCACGAGGACTAGGGTGGACTGTGGCTGAGCAACGGTTTAGCACCTACTTGCTTCAACTTGGTTTTTGATGTAGTTCTGCTAACACTTCCTTATTTGTTTTGTCTTAAGGATCTTCGTTGATGTATTTGCTCGTTTTCGTGGATGAAATCATTCTAACCGGAAATAACTTGACTCTTCTTTGTAGTTCATTGATTGCACTCATCAGGAGTTTGCTATTAAGGACTTGGGTGCCCTTCATTACTTTCTTGGCCTAGAAGTTTCACCTACTACCTCGGGTCTTCATCTTAGTCAAGCTAAGTATGTCTGTGATATTATCACTCATGCTGGTATGTCAGATGCAACTCCAATCTCCACTCCATTTTTTAGCAACTCTCAGCTTCACAAATAGTACTAGTTCTCCGTTCAAGAACCTGACGCTCTACTGGTCACTGGTCGGGGCTCTTCAGTAGCTTTTTTGGATAACTGTGTCATTCAGTATCTTCAGGACACTCGGGATGATCATTTCACAACTGTCACTCGAATTCTTTGTTATGTTCAAGGTACGCTACACTTTGGCCTCACTTTTTGCTCAGCCGACTCTCCTAAGGTATTGAGCTATTCTGATGCTGATTGGGCGCGATGTCTTGATACTCAACAATCCACTTATGGTTATGTTTTCTTTCTTTGCGCTAATCTTGTTTCTTAGAGTGCCAAGAAACAGCCCACTGTTTCTCGCTCCAGGACCGAGTATGTGTACCGGGCTCTCGCCATCACGACTTTTGAGGCTATTTAGCTGACTCATCTTCTACGAGATCTTCATATCCCACTCTCTGGTTTTCCACTTTTGTTAAGCAAAAACATTAGTGTGATCTTCTTAGCTCGCAATCTGGTGGCTCACAAGAAGGAAAAACACATCGACATCAACTACCACTTTGTTTGAAAGGTGGTTGCGGCTGATAAGCTATGCATTGCTCATGTTCCTACTTCCCTTTATATTGTGGACATCTTCACCGATGGTCACTTGTTCGGCTTTTGAGTTCTTCATATCCAAGCTTTGTGTCTCCGAGCATCTGGCACTTCGCTTAAAGAGGGTGTTAGATTAAGCCAACCCGATAACTAGATTAAGTGATTCTAGTAGATATTTTAAGGTTAGAAATCCAGTATAACTCTACCTCTAGATGCATTGTACTCTATATATTGTTGGTCATGTTATCAAATTTATCATTAGGAAATTACAATTTACACTCTTCACTCCCACCTATGCTCAATTTGGCAATGCGGAGGAGATTAGAGCAAAAATCTTATTGTTCTGGCAAGATCTAGAAAATGAGAAAGAAGAATTGAGATCAGGTGAGACAACTCATCTTAGAGGAAGTCCAACAGACTCTGCAAGATAGATATTTTAGCAAAATTTGGAGACTTTACACCTTTTTCATCTCAAACAGATGCTTCATATCGTTCTCTAAAATAGAGAATTGGAGGAAAGAGAGTACTTAGTTTACTTAACCCTACCTAATTTACATAAGTGTCAATATAACATTTTGATAATTTAAAGTGAAAATATAACCATGTATGGTTAGTATAAGTGCAAACGTACCCATTCTGGCATTTTATGGCTGGAATTGGGTGAAAAGTCTATGTTATCCCCTCCAAGTAAAAAAAGAAGGATTACTATATTGACCTAATACTCCTAACCCACTTTCTTTCTTCTTCTTTGGAATCCAACAGATATGACCACCTCTGCTTCCATTTTTAAAATGTGGATCACTATATCTCGCCCTGTATTTTACTATCCTCGCCCTAATACGTATACAGTATATATTTTTAATTTAATTTGAATAACTAAATTAAACTATATTATAGTTTTAAAAATTTAATTTTTAAAAAAGCTAAAATCTGGGGGAAAAAAAAAATTTTTTGCGCCGCCGCCGGACCCGGTTCGCCACCGCCTGGGCGCGAGGTGCCACCGGTCGGCTCGCCACGGCTTGGGCGCGAGCCGTGGCGGAGAGTCACCGGCGGTCCGGTCGCCGCGGCATGGCCGCGTGCCGCCGGCGGTCCGGTCGCCACCGCGGGACGGCGAGCCGCCGCCGGTCGGCTCGCCACGGACAGGCCGCGTGCCGCCGGCGGACCGCTCGCCACGGTCCGGGCGCGAGCCGGACCGGCGCCGCTCGCCTTCGCCAGCGCGCGAGCCACCGCTCGCCGTTCCTTCGCCGCGAGCCGGACGCGGTCCGCTCGCCAGGCCGTGGGTGCGAGCCGGACGCGGCTCGGCTCGCCGTGGCTTGGGCGCGAGCCGTGCCAGGTTTTTTTTTTTTTTTTTTTTTCAAAAATCTGACTTCTATAAATGTGCTCGGATTCCATTCTTTCCAATGGCACTTGAATTTTTTTGCAGTCCGAGACGAGGAAAAAAAACTCCAAAAAGGGTGTTACAAATTCCATGTCTTCGGAGGTAATTTTACTAATTAGTTTTCTGTCCGTAAGTAGTTGTTAAATTTAATAATTTTTGCTGTAGAAATTTGTGCTCGTCTTTGTGTTTTAATTTGTTAACAGTTACGTAGAAATTATTGCACATTTATCTCCTTTGAATTTAGCTCCTATCAGTTGCAGTAACGTTAATTTTGTTGTTAATTTAGCTACATAATGCTGTTTTGAATTTATCTACAGTAATTCATGGCCTATTAATTATTGTAACGTTAATTTTGTTGTTCCGTTAAAATTCTTAAGCATTGCTGTAGAAATTTATGCCCGTCTTTGTGTTTTAATTTGTTAACTGTTACGTAGAAATTATTGCACATTTAACTCCTACGAGTTTATCTCCCATTAATTGCAGTACCGTTAATTTTGTTCTTAATTGAGCTACGTAATGCAGTTTTGAATTTATGTACAGTAATTTATGTCCTATTAATTATTGTAGCGTTGCTTTTGTTATTCTGTTAAAATTGTTAATTATTGCCGTAGAAATTTGTGCTACTCTTTGTGTTTTAATTTGTTAACTGTTATGTAGAAATTATTGCGCATTTATCTCCTATGAATTTATCTCCTACTAGTTGCAGTAACGTTAATTTTGTTGTTAATTTAGCTGCGTAATGCTGTTTTGAATTTATCTACAATAATTTATGCCCTATTAATTATTGTAACGTTAATTTTGGTTGTTCCGTTGTAATTCTGATTGGATGGAAAATACTATGTTAATTTAACTACGTAATGCTGTTTTGAATTTGTGTACAATAATTTATGTCCGATTAATTACTGTAGCGTTGATTTTGTTGTCCTACTAATTACCTGATGTTTATTGCTGTTTCAGGATGACAGTCAGTCATGTGAAGCTACTGCAGGGCGGAATGGATACTCTCCATTTGCCACCTCAGCTGTGTTCCCAGATGTTGACGAGGCTTATTCGTACCTGCAGCGGATTGCTCTGCAGGTGGGATTTGAACTTGTGACGGGGTCCTACAAACAGAACAGGAATGGTCCGCTGAGGTTATATTGCATTTGCAATCGGGGCCGGAAGGATAAGGCTGTAGATACGAGCGAATCTGATGTAGTCCGACGGAGTAGCAGCTCGACCAGAAGTTGTGAATGCCCATTCGCGATTGTCTTGAAACAGGGAATCACGGGGAATGGTTGGAATGTAGTGCCGTGTAAGGATCCTAGACGAGGGACGCACAACCACTCTTTCTCAGTGTACCCCGAGGGTCACAGACAGAGCTCCAAGCTCCATGCGGACGCGAAGCAGATGATCAGAGATTTGACAGATTCAGAAACAGCTCCAAGGCATATCAATGCCAGCCTCAGTAATTCGTTTCCGGACCTGCATCAGAACATTAGGCAGGTGTACAATGAGAGATCGGCATATGTAACGGAAAGGCGAGGCGGGCGCAACACGGCGGAGAATTGTTTGCATCTGGCCACCGCGAAAGGGTATGTAGTTAGTCACCGCTCAGCAGGTGATGGCACTCTGACTCATTTATTCATGGCCAATCCCGATGCTGTTGTGGCATTTCGCACGTTTCCGTGGGTTGTGGCCATCGACTCAACATACAAGACCAATCGGTACGGCATGCCATTCATTGAGATGGTTGGGATGTCCCCTTGCAACACAAACTTCTTGATCGCCTACGCAATTGTTGTTGACGAAACGGCAGACACCTATGAGTGGGTGCTGAACGCTCTGAAGAACTTGCTTGTGGATGGACCGTTCCCTGAGGTTGTGGTCACCGATCGGGAGATGGGACTGATTAGGCCACTTCGGACTGTGTTTCCAGAATCGAAACATCTGCTCTGCACCTGGCATATCAACAAGGATGTGGAGGCATGTGTCACCGTGCTGACGGGGAGTAAGAGGAACGGGTCAGGGTTCAAGAACGGTGCATGGTTCCGGATTTGCAATGCGTCCACCGTTACAGAGTACGAAACCGCCTTGGTTGATATGAGGGCTGCATGGTCTTGGAGCGTGGCTGTTATTAGCTACGCTGAGACGACGTGGCTCACACCCCATAAGGAGAAATTTGTGAGGGCATGGACAAACAGATTTCTGCATTTCGGGAACACAACTACGTGCAGGGTCGAGAGTGCACACTCGTCACTGAAAGGGTGGTTACAAACGTCGACTGGTTCACTGGACACGGTATGGAGGCGTGTCGACCTGCAGATAGCCCAGCAGATTACTATGATCAAGACCGGCCTCGAGAAGTCAAGAACGTGTATCGGAAGATTGCACCGTATGGCCGTTTTCAGCAACTTGATCAACAATGTGTCCAAATTCTGCCTGGATAAATTAAGGGTCGAGTACCGCAGGATTGATGCACTGGGAGCACAGGTATATGCTTACTGCGGCTGTGTGCTGCGCTCGACATACGAAATACCGTGTGCATGCGTCATGGCCGCGGCAGTTGCTGAAGGAATCCCCTTGTACTTGGACGACATTCATCCGCTGTTTAAGAGCCTGGCATTGGGTGATCACTCGCAGAGCACGGAGAACAGCTCGAGGGCCGAACAGGATCAGTCGCGGTTCGACACTCTGCTGGAGGAGTTGGCACGCAGCGACCCTTCGGTCCGACGACGAGTTGCATCCTACGTAGATGCGCAGTTGCATCCGGAGGAGAGCGGCATTGGCGAGCCGGACATCTGTACCAGTGCACGTGGGAGACCAAGCGAGCAGGTCCCCCGATCAAGATCAACTCGACGTTCACCGAGCTACCACGAGCACGTGAACAGGCGATACGGGAGTAGTTCAAGGTCCCCGGGGCGTGCTTCAGGGAGCGGTCGCCGCCACGGTAAGTACAACATGTTTATCTTATTGTTTATCTAAATGTATATCGCCGCCTGCACAAGATATTTATGTTAATGTGTTGTCCTGCAGCGACATTCCCGTTCCTCGAAAGTGTCCCCCACATTGTCAGGCGTTACATCGGAGGCTGGAACGATGTCGTGAGTGATGGTAACTGTGGCTTCAGATGCGTTGCTGATGCGTTCCACGTAGACGGTGAAGGTGAATGGTCCACAGCGCGACGGGCAGTATTTAACGAGATATCAACTCATTGGCCTGACTACGTTCCCATTTACGGTTCGCAAAATGACGTTGAACTCGCCAGAGCCCGTATACACCACACCAGCGGTCCATGTGGTCCAGAGCATTGGTTCACGGTCATTGCGGACATGTTTCCCGTCGCCACCTACTACAAAACGGTCGTGGTTTTATATTACATTTTAGAGAACGGGTCGGCGGACCATTGCTGTACAGTCCTTCCACTGAGGACAGGTGGGGGCGAGGCTGGAACAAGTAGGGAGCTGCACATTGTATACGTTCGCAGTGCAAGCCATTTCGTCCGGGTAAACATGAAGGAAAACTGTCCCATGCCCCCCGTGGTTAATCTGTGGACCACGCTAAGGAAGCCTGATGTCGTAGGTTGGGAGTTTCCCTTTCGTAGGAGGCTAAGCGCTTGGAGAAGAGCATACTCCCAGAGTAATTAACTGTTGTTATTAACTCGGCATGTACGCAACCGTTACAGTTATTGCCTACGCGTCGCGTAATTAATTTTGAAAGCGTTGTCGATGCAAAAATGAATGACGCATAAATGTGATATGCAAAAACATAGCCGATTACATAAATGAGCAGAATATGGCACAACTGTGAGCTCACACATAAACAAACATTCGACTAAGGAATGGGTCCATAACCGAGCCTCCGATACTCATCGCGATGACCGAGCAGAGTCGTCATCAACTCCCTCATGCTGGGGTCGCCGAGTCCATCAACGGTCGCCGAGCCAAACGGATCCAGTGCGCTCATCACGTCACTCAGCATCTGTTACACAGGAAACGGAGTTTACAATAACGAGACAACAAAATGTAATATAATTACTCGAAGCAAACAGTTAGTGAAAACTTACCGATAACTGATGATGTGTCCTGTCCGGGCCACTCGCGGCAGCATGTTCAGGATTTGCGATCACTGGGTGCGAATGAGTCGCGTACCAGTCCTCGTAATCCATGGTACACTCTGATTGGGGCGTGGCTACCGGGAACGCCGCAAGCCGTTCCTTGTGCCAAGTGTGTGCCATCTCCCATAGGGTCAACTGCAGCCTCCCTGGGTAGGTCACTGAATAGCCGGCTGGATCAGCCGGGCGGAAACAAGGCTCCGGCGCAATAGCAAGACCCCGCGGTATACCCTGTAGGAGACCGAACTGCCGCACAACGCGATCTGGCATGTACGCCTCCATTGCGTCGAGGTATCGGATCACGCCGCGGTAGTGAGTCCTCCCCCCCGCAGCCCTGACCACGTCCACTCCATATGGCAACCAATCCACCTGCAAAAAGTTTCACAGACATGTTACGTTTCTATGGAATCCGATCTATCTACTACTGTCAGAATAAGAGTAAAAGCATGGAATTCATACCTGGTCGGGCTGTAAGGCATCCAACTGTCGCCTGATGGCACCGAGCCTCCCCGTACCCCTCCCCGATCTAACCCCTGTGTGCCACCGACTGGCGCGACCCGGAAGAGCTGGCAACGTACTCGGTCCCGGCCGAAACATCGGAAAGTACTCGTATATCCATGCTTGAAGCAGCGTGCAACATCCGCATAGGCCGCGCGCCTTGGACCGGGACGCAATTCCCAACTGCAGATACAAACTGGCCAACGTCGCCGAGCCCCACGACAACTGCGACAACTGCGAATCAAGCAGGGGTAGAAGGTTGGCTCTAACCTTATTCCCAGTTTTATCCACAAAAAGCGTGGATGAAAACAGGGTCAGCATGTAGCACATAAATTGGAAGTTCTGGCTCTGCCCCGCCGCTACACACCTCGCCATCAAAGATTGGGCATCTATGTTACCCCCGTTCCAGTCTTCCGCGAGAAAGGACTCCACGTCTTTCCCAAACAGTTCGGCGCACGCTTCCTCAATAGTCTCCGCCGAAATGGTACTCGCAACAGCGCCACCATCGATGGGAATGCCAAGAATCATCTCAACGTCATGCATCAAGATGGTCATCTCCCCAAACGGCATGTGAAACGTGTTCGTGTCCGGCTGCCACCTCTCGACAAAAGCGGATATCAGTGCCATGTCAAGGAACTGGAACATAATCGCAGGCAGGTGGCCCAACCCGGTCGCATGTATCCGGGCCTGTGCAACATCGCTCAGTTCGGGGAGCGTGTCGACTAGCTGCTTGCATAGCGGCGACCGAGCATGGCATCTCAACACACCTCGCTCTATACCATTCCAAACGTCAAGCGCGACGTGTCCTCCGAAGCTTGGTATGACGAGGTCATCCTGCGGGCCACCAGCCACTGGTCCCCGCACTAGCCACGTCTCATCGGCGGCGGGTCGCTTCCTCCTATTCCTCGGTGCCATTCCGGTGCTAGGCTCACCGGCATTGCACGATCCACCAGAAGACTGTGCGAATTGACCAGCTCTGTTCCTCACGGTGTGCCTGGCTCCAGCTTCAGCATAACGTTCGATCCCGGCATCCAATGGAACACTCGAACCAGGTTGGCCCACCGGGGGAACATCTGCGGGCAGGTCATAATTCATCTGCCAATCACTTTCATGACGGATACCACCGGGCGAGAGGATGTTAATCTCCGGACCGTCCCATGTCGGCATGGGATCGAATGCACGAACGCTCGGTGGAGAAGGCTGCTCCGCTCCTACATCAAACTCCCGCAGGCGAGGCGACGGTTCATCCTCGACCACGCGGCCTCTAGCCTGTCTCGCCGAGGCACTAACACATCTTCGTCGTATGGAACGACCATGACCGTCAGGTTGACCACCAGTGCTCATCTACGACACAAGATATGTAATTAGTATAACAACAAGTGAATCAAACTGATATGATAAGATAAATTAACATACATTTCAACAACGTGTGAACTGATTTTTCGAACAGTGCATCAACGAACTGGAACATTTTTTCTAGTTACAAATTGGAGATTACATAACTAAATAATCTTATTTTCTTACCACATCGCACTATTATTAACATTCAAGGAAACAATAGTTAAAACATATCGTAACAGTTTACTACACAATTGTTTACATCGGATTACTAAAGTTTGTTTACATAGAACTATATTCTATTATGTCACATAACTAAATAATTTCCAAAAAACACAATTCCTAATCAATAATTTCTGAATAATTTCTATTACGACACATAACTAGGTAATTACTAAATTACCCAATTTCTAAAAAATACAATTTCTAAAACAATATGTCCAAATTTAAACTAAGTAATTTCTACGAAACACAATTTCTTCGTTTTAATTCCAATTACGCCACATACCTAAATAATTTCTAAATTGGCCAATTTCTACAAAATACAATTTCTAAACCATTATGTCCACATTGAAACTAAGTAATTTCTACAAAACACAATTTCTTCGTTTCAATTCCAATTACGTCACATAACTAAATAATTTCTAAATAACCCAATATCTAAAAAATACAATTTCTGAAATATTATGTCCGAATTTAAACTAAGTAATTTCTACAAAACACAATTTCTTCGTTTTAATTCCGATTATGTCACATAACTAAATAATTTCTAAATAACCCAATATCTAAAAAATAGAATTTCTAAATAAATTCTATTATGTCACATAACTAAATAATTTCTAAATAACCCAATTTCTAAAAAAAACAATTCCTAAAATATTATGTCCAAATTTAAACTAAGTAATTTACACAGAACACAATTTCTTCGTTTTAATTCCAACTATGTCACATACCTAAATAATTTAGAACATCACAAATTCTAAACAAATAATTCCTAAGTAATTTCTATTATGTCACATAACTACATAATTTCTAAAAAATCCAACTTCTAAAAAATACAATTTCTAAAATATTATGGCCAAATTTAAACTAAATAATTACTAAAAAACACAATAAGCTTCCAATTATGTCATCATGTCCAATTATGTCATTAATTCCGACAAGCTCAACAAAATTCTAACAATTCCGACAAGTTCAACAAAATTCGAATAGATCGGGCAACGATTCCCACGAAAAGAAAAAAAAAATTTCTCAAAAACTTACATTTTCCGGCGAGATTCCGGCGGGATTCCGGCGAAATTCCGGCGAGATTCCGTCGGCGGCGGGCTGCAGGCGGCCGGATGGAAGGGAAGGGGGAGAGGGAAGTGGGAGAAGGAAGGAATGGGAGAGGGAAGGAGAGAGGGAGAGGGGAGGGGTGTTTATAGATTTTTTTAGGGTTTTTAATATTTTTTATTTCTTTTTTCTGTTTTCTTTAAATTAAAAATTATTTTATTTTAATTCAAAATACGTGTATTTATACGTATTAGGGCGAGAATAGTAAAATACAGGGCGAGATATAGTAATGCCCTTTAAAATTCATGCCACCATACCTCTCGTTCGCCTACTGAACTCACGCCACTCAAACCAAACCGTTCGCCGCTTCTCTGCCGAAACCCAAACAATCCACCCACCTCAACCACTACAATTGAACCCCGAAGCCCACTGTGTTCCCCAAATAATTTTCCTCCTTAAAACAACCGATCTGGAAAGTTGGAATTTCGACGTCGATCTCCACCGCCTTCTACTCCTGGTGCAGCCCATCTTTTTCCTCAAAGTGACCCGCCAACTCGGTTCTCCCCAAAACTCCCTCAGTTTCTTTGATAATTTGGAGTTTATGTGGGTGGGAGAGGAAGCTCAATAAAGAGAGTAGGGTTGGAGGCCCAGCCGTATAAGGGTTGGGTCTTTGCGGTGGTGTCCCATTGCTGGCGTTGAAAACGGCGGGTCTGGTCACTTGTTTCGGGGCTGCTTTATTTTTTCTTTTTGTGGATTATAGCAGCGTCATCGAGTTAAAAAGCATTAAATTTTTGCACCTGTGTTGATTTTCAGCAATTTCTTCTTGGAAATGGTGATGGCTGGAGGGGTGGTGATAGTGACTGGTGGAAGCAGGAGAAGGTGATGGTGGTGGCTGGGTGAATACGTGGCAGTGGTGGTGTTGGACTAGTGGTGGAGGTGGTGGCTAATGGTAAATATGTCCACACACTTTAGGTTTTAGGTTAATGGTATTTTAGTCATTTTAAGTCCAGTGTCGGTCAATGCTAGAAATAGTATCTTAGGGTTATATTGGCACTTTCATCAACTAGTTAGGGTTGTTTTGCAATAAAAATTATCTTAGGGTTATATTGGCACTTATTCAATTAGATAAAGTTATATTGGTATATATCTCTTCTCTATATTAGTAGAGAGAGAATGAAATATTTGGAGAATGAAATATTTGGAGAATGAAAAATTTAGTGCTAATCATATTAATCATCTCTAATTAATACATATTTTCCTGCTTATATTTAGAACCTTCTATACCATATACATTCAAAATAAAAAATTGTCAAACCAATACTGGACCACCTGTCATTTGCGACAGAGCTGATTTAAGATTTCCCATTCATTTTTTCCTACTTATTTTAAATTTTATAAAAATAATTTGTGATTGATGATGGTAAAGCATTAATTTATTTACAAGTTTTCTTTGAATCCTGATGGGATGTGATTATTGTCTAAAGAATATCTACTATCTTAATTTTGTAGAGGAATGGATATTAGATGTGTTACACAATTTTTTTGAAAAGAGAATTATTTTAAAATATAGTTTGTTTGCTGCTAAAATACAACTGTTATTTTCAAATTTCTTGAAATATAGTTTATTTGTTGCTTTTTGAAATTTTGTCATTAAAGAATTAGATGTTATTTAATTTTCTTAAAATAAAAATGTTTTATATTATATTTTGTATTGATTAAAATTATTTATTATTGTGTAATAAAAAGTGATCATGATTGATCTATTAAATACAGAGTTATGCAAAATGGAGAACCAAAAAAATGGAGAAGATGGGTTTTCACTCTTCATTTTAGAGAAACTTTTGGAGAATCTGCTGGACATGCTCTTATGTGAGACCATAAACTAATGGGAGACTAAATCCAAGCCATTAAAATTCTAAATTTAATGGCTGAGATTAAAAAAATTTTACCGGGACTACTAAAATAAAACATTACTGCAATGGAAATATACATAACCTCCTATTGGGGTAAAAAGTGGGTTGTTTTAAATTGGATACTCTTCCATGCTCTTCTTCTCGGTGAACGAATTTCATGAAAGTTGACTCTTCCAAGAACACTATTGTCTGCGATTTAGTTGCGAGTATTCCTATCAATGGGGTTCAACGACAAATATTTTGCTGCACTGGACTTCGCCGACGATGACATTTCAGAGCTTTCTGTTACCTCCACACCGGCACCCAAGAAAGAGTTTCCGGTGTCTAAGAAAGAGTTGTCGGTGAAGGCTTAGGCTCAAACGGCATCTAAAAAAGAGTTGCGCCTGATGGGATTATGTTTTTCTGAGGACAAAGAGGATGGAGCAGACTTGAAGATGGCGACAAGCTCATATTTGAAGTTTTGAGCACCAGTGGATGAAACGACACTGCACAACTGAGTTTTGCTCTTTTGTTTTATTAGCAACCAACTGGACACGTGTTGTGATCCTGTTGGTTTTCCAAATTCTTTCTTGAGAAGCATTGACTATATAGTATTGTACTATATTCCATTTTCAGATGTAATTTTTTAACTTTTTCTGATTTAATCAAAAACTTCTTTCTTCTTTTTCTTATTTTGGATCTGGACTTAAATCAGTTTACATGGTATCAGAGCAGCGGGGAAAGATCCGGTGATGTTTTTTTTTAATCTTCATCAAGACATGGATATTTTGAGCTCCAAAATATTTCTTCTGATAATGAATCAGTAGACTTTGTTCAACAATATGTGAGATATACTTCACACAGAGGAAGGGCATGGGTCAATGATCCATTTGATTTGCAAAGTACAGACAACTCAAGCTGGGTGCTGGTAACTGAACCTTTGAATGAGTTTAACTAGATCACATGGAGCAGGTCAAAGGTGATAGCTTTCAAATCCAAGGGAAAGCTAAAGTTCTTAACTAGCGAAATTCAAGCAGCAGATGTAGATGATCTGTTGTATGATAGATGAGATAAGGTAAATTCAACCTTAATCTCATGGATGATGAATTCTATTTCCAAAAATATTGCAAGAGGTTTTATGTTATGTGGGGATGCTTATGCTTTGTGGAATAAGATGAAGGAGAGATTTGGAGAGAGTAATGACCCACTGATTCATAAACTGAAAAAGGATATATGTGAGTTAAAAGAAGGAAATGGTTCTTTTGTTTGTTTACTTTACTGAATTGAAGAGTCTATGGGATGAATATGCCATCTTAAGGCCAAGAAGGAGATATAATCTAGACTGTATTAGTTACACTTGCTTACCTGCTGAAAGAAGATGATAAATTACATCGATTCCTTATGGGGCTAAATGAGGAGTATAGCTCTATCAGTCATCACATTTTGTTGATGAATCATTTTCTTAGTGTTGGGAAAGCGATAGAAGACATATTCTATGATTACCAGGATAAAGAAGCAAAAGGACATTCACTGTGGCTATCAAAAGGTTCAAAACAATTCAGCCATGGCTGTGAAAATCTATAGGGATAGCAAAATACCCTATCAGGTTAAGGAATCTGGTTCTGATCAGTTTGAAGACTCAGATGCTTCGAGGAGAAGAAATGTTAGAAGAGTAGACCTGAAGTGTGATCATTGTGGAAAACTAGGCCATGTGAAGGGGAATTGTTTCAAACTCAAGGGATGCCTTGAATGGTGGGAAGGAAATAGAGATGTTGCAGTCAAACCTCAACCCTCTATCAAACCTCAGTTTGCTCCACAAACATATCAGAAACCTAGTCAATCTGGTCAAGGTTATCAAAGATATGTTGCACATGTGGCTGTAGAAGAAGAGGATACACCACTGAATGATCCAGATGCAAAACTACATGCCTTGGTTGCAAAATTAGTGGAAGCTTAGCTGGACAAGAAGCGGAAAGGGTAAGAATGGATTTCAGATTAGTATGGAGCAGTGAACTATGCTCATTATCATAACTTTGCAAGTAATTTGATCACAAACTTTTCCCTTAATGTTTTTACTTTGACTGATGATAAATTGATTGTTGACAGTGGGGCATAAAGTCATATGTGTGCAAATATGTCAGTCTTTCACTCTACTACTGCTATACAAAATTCCACATCTGTCTATCTAACAGATTACACAATTAAACTAGTCACAACTATAGGATAAGTAATCGTAAATACCTCAGTTACTCTGGTTGATTGTATGCATGTTCTTGATTTTAAATACAATCTTCTGTCTATGAGTAAGCTTACTAAATCTATGCCAGTCAATTTCAAGTTCTGTTCTGGTCTTTGTGTGCTGCAGGACCTCAATATTAACAGAGTTCTTACAGCAACCAAAGAAGTAAATGGCCTATACATTTTAGACAGTCAGTCCTTTCAACCATAGATCACCAAGCAGAGACTTCAGACAAATTTTCCACATACAATTTTCAAAAACACTGTAATTAGTGTTGTTGTTAGTCAAACTTCATTGCCTTTTAAGTCTGGCCATTTTAGACTAGGGCATCCTTCCTATGATGCAATGAAGCACATTTTTTAGACTACTTCCTTGTCTAATGATGAAAAAACTTGTTCAATCTGTCCTATGGCTAAGCAGCATAGGCTGCCTTTCTCACTTGGTACTGGCTTTACTCAGTCACCTTTCATGTTGATTCATTTGGATTTGTGGGGACCTTATAAAATCAGTTCCATTAATGATTGTAAATATTTTTTAATTGTGGTAGATGATTTCACTAGATCTACCTGGACTTATTTGATTAAGTCCAAAGATAAAGTGTCTTCAATTCTCAAAATGTTTCTTGCCATGGTACAAAATCGGTTCAATGCTTCAGTCAAATCAGTTAGGTCAGACACTGGGAGTGAATTTGTAATTCTGAGTGTCGAGATTGTTCATAGATTCAAGTATTTACACCAAAAATCATGCCCTTACACTCCACAACAAAATGGTGGTGTGGAGAGAAAACATCAGCATCTCCTACAAGTAGCTAGAGCCATTCTTTTCCAATCTAATCTGCCAAAAATTTTCCTGGGAGATGCAATTTTGACTGCTACATATCTAACAAATAGACTTCCAACTCGTAATCTTTCATAGAAATCACCAATTGAGTTGCTTTTTAATGAGAAACTAGATCTGCAAACTCTTAGAACTTTTGGTTGTCTGGTATATGCAACCAACACTTCCCCACAAAATGATAAGCTCTTAGAAAGAGCATATCCTTGTGTTTTCATTGGCTATCCCTCAGGCCAAAAGGCTTATAAACTGTTTAACTTGCAAAATCACAGGTTAATCATCTCTAGGATTGTGGTTTTTCATGAAACCATCTTTCCTTATTCATCAGTCTATCAGTTTTCTTTTCCACTACCCTTCGCAGACAAAATCCCTTCTGATCTACCAAAATCCTCTGAACCTGCACTCTCTTTCCCTATACCTTCTCTACCATCAAACACAGGTGGAAGACACAGCACCAGAGTTATCAGGCCACCTGTCTGGGCCAAGAACTTTGTTTCCTCCTCACTTCAGCCTTAGTTAATTATTTTTGAACATATTTCTGATGCTTCACGGGTTCAAGAGCCATCCACTTATCAGCAGCCAAAGCATTAACATGAATAGGTTCAAGCCATGATTGAGGAGCTAAATGCACTTGAGCAAAACCACACTTGGTTCGGGGTACTAGCGAATCCGATCAAACAGGCGAGAGATCAAACTCAGGAACCTGATGAACTATGTCAAAGACAACATTTCTCTTTACATGTATTTGTTGTTGTTGTTGTATCATACATCATTTAGCCACTATGTTGTTTTTGCATTCTTCGTGTGTAGCCTTGCGCTCTCGCACAAATTATTCATGAAATTTGGTTTTACCGGATTATTTTATTTATTATTAATATGTTCCAATATAACCTATTTAGTCACGTAGTAAAGTAAAAACTTAAAAACATGAGACTTGGTTACGCAGTTCGGTGAATTTCACCTACATCTGTTAGGCCTGGTTTAGTTCAGAATGAATCCACTAATAAAAAAGATGCGATACAAAGTACACCCATACAAATATACTTATCTATCTAACTTTAGCGTGTGGATTCTGCAAGCTCCCCTTGCTATCGATCCGTCTTAATCAGACTCCCTCTGACCTCGAAACTTGTCGACGCTGGATCTCTTCCTCCCGAAGAATTATGGTATACGATTATGAACTTTGAACAACATGTTACGTATGTTGGAGCATATATTGGCTGGCTCTCGCAGTATTCTCGGAAATATAAAAAAATCTGTGTGCAGATTTTCACAATTAAGTTCGTGACTATAATGCATCTGTGATGTCCCCTACATAGCCTATGAGCAGATTAGAATTCTCCATGATTATTTCCATAATATTCCTATTCCTTATCTGCTTCTGAAGCATATCCGAATCTCCTAAATAAATGGATCTTTCTTATCTCAAATATCCCACAATATTCTATATGTCCAATTCAATATTTGTAGGGATTTTACATAAACCCAATATGCTTCTAATACCGCCTAAAATAATATTACTGAATATACAATCTTCCATAAACTAATAGCACTCAATATTCTGTCAACAAGTAAATCCTTTTAGGTTGTGGCTGGTATACGTATGTTCCAACATGGAAAATTTTTCCTTTTCAAACAGTTCACAAATTGCCAATTAATTAATCCATGAAAACCACATGACTTTACGATTCATAACCATGTCATCAGGGTACCTTATTTGCAGCTTTTCCTTGTGTTTCCAGACAGAAGAGGACAAAATAGGAAGAAAGGTAACAAATATGTTCTAGAATTTTAATCGAAATGCCTCCCATCTCTCCTTGTGAGGCAGAGAGAGAATCGGGATTTTTCATCTTTTAGCACCAGTGTATATCAAGCCATGCTTGTTGACTAAATGAAAATTTTTGATATGGGCATTCCTGGTCTTCTTAAGGATGGAATAGAGATGCTTGTATACGGAGAATATGATCTAATTTGCAATTGGCTTGGTATGCTTTTCCTAGACACAAATATTAAGTTCAGATCAAATTTTGTGTTGTAATTTATATTCTTTAGAATCTATGTTCTCTAATTTTTCCCCAGGTGAATTAATGAGCAAGTAGTATGAAATGAGTTCACTCTACTGATTGGAGCAGTCAAAAGGACTTTCAATGGGCTCCTGAAGTTTCTTTTAAGGTTGAAGAAATTGAGGTTGGTCTAATGAAATCCCACAGGCCACTGAGTTTCCTCAAGGTCTCTTTCTCTCCATCTCTCCCTTGTAGTTGAGCAGTTTGTGTGTGATGTGCTTACTAGTGTATCTCATATGTGAAAGTCTCTGATTTTAGAGTGAATTTTTAGGAGCGGATGCTACTGAATAGTTCTATTTGTAGGTTGCTCACTCAGTGTTGTCCGAAAAGATACGGCTGGCCAATAAAACTAGTTTCTTTTTTAATAGCTTCTGAAGACCTCTTCAAACATTTTTTAAGAACTTTTGTCTCTGTTCAGGCTCCTTGGATGCTCAAGGGTGTTTTTTCACCACACTACTATGACCTAAGCACCTTGGAACCTCTTTCACCACGCAGCTGCAACCTGATACTGCCGCTACTTTGACCGCGATAATGCTGGTTAATTGTTGCAACTTGCTTTTCTTCTAATTGTGCTTACTTACTGATGGTTTACTGATGGCTTACTGATGCAGCTTGCTTGCTTCTGCTTCTGTGATACCATATATGAGAGGGCATAGTTATGGTGGTGTTCTTTAAGTCCATGCAATCTTCTTTAGCCATCGATCAAGGGCAAAGGTCTACTTTATACTCAACCTGTGAAAACAATTATCTTAGAATTGTTTATATTATAGTCTCATTTTGATAAGAAGCTCTACTGAATCTCCTACTCAAAACCTTCTTTTTTGCATTAGTTGCCATTGTTAGTGCTGACCATGTATTATTCATTGAATGAATATTTTTGTCTGAGCTATGCATAACTTTCATACTTGTGCCTACATTTGTATGTAGTGTAGAGTCATAGAGAGGGTTTATTTTCCTCTTTTTTTTGTACGCATAGGGTTTTCTTTTTCTTTTCTTTTCATAAACTTGAAACACCTTTAAAGTATACCTGAAGTACCCTCAATATATACTTGGAGCACGTTCGATGTATACATGAATCAAGTTCAATGTATACTTGAAGCACCTACAACATTAACTTATGGAACCTACAAGTTAAACTTGAGTAACCTTCGAGGTAAAACTTGAAGAACCTATGAGCATAAGCTTAAGCATTGACAAGCATAACTTGGAGAACCTACAAGTTAAACTTGAAGCACTAATGAGCATAACTTGAAGCACTAATGAGCATAACTTGAAGCACTAATGAGCATAACTTGAAGCACCTTCGAGTTAATCTTGAATCATGTTCGAGGTATAACATCAAGTATCACGTTTGTGGGTGCTTTAACTACAACTCATAAGTGCTTCAAGTGTATATTGGACACTTTTTTATGAATAAAATTGAGAGAACTCTGTAGCAAAAGATAAAATAAAATTGAAGCACCTACAAATTATACTTTAAACACTAGCGAGTTATATTTGAAGCACCAAATTATTTTCATAGCACACAATTTATAAGAGAAACACCTACAAGTTACATTTATGGCACTTACAAGCAATTGCTGAAGTACCTAAGTTGCACTCTAAAAACCAAGTTGTTTTCGTAGAACACACAAGTTAAAAGAAACCCCTACGAGTTATATTTGAAGAACCCAGAAATTATATTCTAAGGACCAAGTTGTTTTAGTAGTGCATACAAGTTTTAAAAGAAGCACTTACAAGTTCTATTTGAAATACCCACGAACCGTACTATAAGCATCAAGTTGTTTATGTATCACACTCACCTACATGTTACATTTAAAAGTTTGTGACATGCACAAGTTATAAAAGAACAACCTACATGTTACTATTAAAGCACTTACGTATGTTGATTAAAGCTCCTACAAATTGTACGCTAAGCACCAAGTTGTTTTCGTAGCATGCACAAGTTATAATAAAACACATACGAGTATATATTACATTTGAAGTACTTACAAGTGATGGTTGAAACACCTAAAATATGTACTCTAAGCACCATATTGTTATTCTTTGCAAAAACAATTTATCTAAAAAAAACCTACATAGTTAGGTTATTCTTCAGGAGAAAGATTAGGTAGTACAACCAGAAAATTTTGTATGTGGGTGATTTTTCTATGTGGGGTTTGAGGGACTAATAGCAATATGACATGTGGCAAATGGAAAATAACACTAACGTTGTTCATTATTCTCCATTTCTTTTCTCTTCAGCCCATTCTTTTTCAACTTATTTCTTTTCCCCCATTATTTCATATTTCCCCTTTCTTGTACTTGTTCTTCAACACGCTCATTTGGTAATTGAAATCCATCTCAGAGAACTGAAGCGTCCGTACTCCCAAGAATTATTCATCCGTGAACCTCCGCCACCTTTGTCTCCATAACGCTACTCACCACCTCTCACGCCTCCACCACCCGATCTAATCCTAAACCAAGACCTAGTTACAACCCAAAATTATCGTTATTCAAGGAGATAGACATCTTGAAGCTCATCATCACGTTCGCCCGATCCCAATTCCTTTGGCGATGACATTTCCTTTAGGTCCAAAGCCTGTAGTCTGAAAACCCCAGTGTTGCCCACGTCAAACCGAAGACCTTTCCATTTGTCAAACATAAGATGTTACACATCAATAACATCTGAACATGTTTCTAATTTAATACTAGCAAGTAGTAAGAAAGATGGTCCTTTTGGATTAAACTACGCCCTCCATTTGCTCCTCTTCCTAATCACCAAGAGTTAAGACCAATAACAAAGTACTTGGAAGAATATTTATCAACAAATGGCTGCCTAATCACCCCAAATTCTATGATCAATGCCCTCTAGTAAGATATGGGATCAAAGGGTTTTCCTCTGTTCTCCACTTACATGTCCCCTTTCCTACGCTCTCCTCCAATCTCCAAGGAATTTTTAAAAATCCCAAGTCCCAGTTCATCTCCAAAAGGTTAAAATCACTGCAGAAGGATAAAGGTACTAGCTTCGGGTTCAAGAATTTAATGGCGACAACGGTTCTGTTGACATTCATAGAGATGATGAGAAGCCTTTGAATGTGCCCTCGATTTTTCTTTCATGATTGCAACATCAAGGCTTGGGTGTGTGGAGAATATGGCTATCATTGAGTTGAGGAATCAGAGTGTAGGATGGGGTGATTTTGTTATTACAATTTTGTGAGATGGATTGCAAGTTTCAAACGCATGTTGAAGAAGAAATACAGGAAAGGGGAATAATTAATAAGTTGAAAAAGAATGGGCTGAAGAGAAAAGAAATAGAGAAGAATGAACAACGTTAGAGCATGGGCAAATTGAATTAAATTGCGTAGTGGGTATAAGCCTCTACAGACAACTCTCTCTATAAGGGAAACCCTCCCAGCAAAAAACTTCTAACCCTAGCTGCTTGGGGGCGCTGCCGGCTGCAGTCCAGCGACCCCCAATTTTCCTTCATGTTTTGTCTTTTCCTTTCCTAGTGTAGTAGTTTGAGGGGGACACAACCAACCCCATTGTTCTCCAATCGACGCCGGCAAGCAAGTTTTGACGGAGGAACGAGTTGGCGAGGAAGACAACAACCAGATCTGGTCGTATGGGTAACAAACGAGGTCTCCAGCATCTAGCAAGTCGAACGGCGCTCCAGCAGAGTTTTGGAAAGGCTGGCGAAGTCCCGGAGAAGATGATGGTGACCGGTGCGGCCGTCTGTGCAAATCGAACGGAAAGATCCATTAGATAATGAACTATTCGTTCTATTCTCGATCATTTACATGGACCCATTTTTCATTCCATTTGTGGGAATTTGATGATTTATAAACCGTCCCTAACAAACGATCGGCGTCCCAGCTAGTCCGATGGAGCTCCGGCGAGTACAGGGAAGCTCTGGTAAGGCCATCGACAATGAGGAAGATGATGACCTATCTGGCCTTTAGCGCGACATATGGGTCCCTGACGAGTTCAGGTGATTCTGGCGAGTCCGGAGCTGCAATATCTAGTGATTATGGAAAATCCAAAACTTCGGTAACCAGCGATTCCGGCGAGTCCGACATGGTCAACGGTGTGGTGATAGCCCCCTTTTTTTACTGGTTTTTATTTTCGTTCCCCTAATGGTTATCGTAGATCTAAAGCCAACATGCAAGGGGTCAACTGATCGGATCTTCGACCAAGAAGCAGAGTTATAAAGAATATCAACACCTGTATCGATCAGTGGTGCTCGGGGACGGGGAAGGATTATACCTTTGGCAGAGTTGGGTCGAACGGGACAACAAAGTGCTAATAAAGCACAAATGCTCGTCCTCCCACGAAGATAGACCACGACAAGGTTCAGAGAAGGTATAGATCCCCGAGATGATGTTGATTGGTAGTGTGAGTTCGGCGTATAATGGTTGATTACCTCCCACGAGGTCGAGGAGTATTCTCAGATCTCGACAATAATAAGGTGGAAAATCTGGGTGTCTATTTCTGTTTCATTATTGGTGACCGGAGAAAATGCTGCAGCCAATGGTAACTAACTGTGGATCATATCCGTCCTAAATGGGGCAGAGGCAGGTTTGGTTTTGACCGAATCGGGTCATCAAATTTACGCTCAACACATAAACTGGTTTTCTACTACTTTAGTTGGGGTTAAGGTTATTTGGTTCGGGTGTGTGGCTCGCCTGTTTATGCTTCAGTTTTATGGTTAACTTTAGTTCAGCTAATAAGGAAGGTGAGCTCAAAATGGATCTTTTGTTTAGAGCATTAGACTAAGAAGTCTCTGCCAACAATGATAATCCAACGACCTTCCAAATGGAGCAAGCTCTAATACACCATGTTGGTGTGGAGCTTAAGTGGGAGGCCACCCCACTCACTCTGTGTGAGTCACTCATATGGGAGTTCATCCATCCCACGTTGTAATAGATAGACTTGTTTTTCTCATGTAGGTATGGTGTTTGTTTATCAGCGTATCAATTGTAATAGAAGATAGACTAGTACTAGTCATCAGCTAATATGTAGGATAGACTAAACAATTGTGATTGTGCATACAATCCAACCAACTGTAACTCATTTCTAAATTAATGAGAATGACCCAACTCTATGTTTTTAAAAAAAACAGGGGCAATGGTGGTTTCTTAATGTTAAGAAACCACACAAGGCCACAATGGTGGTTTCTTACCAAGAAACCACCCCATTGGTTTTTTTATTAAGAAACCATTTAAGAAACCACTTCATCTTATCTAGTGGAGTCTCTTAACACACTAATTTCATAATATGCTTCTTTTTTCTTAATTTTCTATCTACAATAGCATTTGGAAGTTCAAAATAAATTTCAAAAAACTATTTTGTTAAAAAAAACAAAATATAATATATTTAAATATGGAAAATGAAATATTTATTTTTTTGCAAAAAAAAAGAAATTAAATTTTAAAATGTCTTATTAAATTTCACATTAAATTTATTTTGGATGGGAAAATTTATTTAAATTAAATATTAATGTTAAACTTCATGAGTATGATAGAGAAATTCAAGTGAGGTACATGAATAGTAGAAAGAGTTGTTTCTTACTATTGTAGAGTAAAAATGTGGTGGTTTTTTAGGGTGAGGTGAGAGAGAGAGAATGAAAGAAATAAAATTTTTAATTGGTAAGAAACCGCTAGCAGTTTCTACCATTGCACTTGACCTTAGTGTTATTCTCCATTTTTTTCATTTGTCACATGTCATATTGTTATTGGTCCCTCCCTTCCACGTAAAAAAATCGCCAACATAATTCTGGTAGTACAACTACTAATTGCTATAATTATACTAACTTCTACTGTTGGAACTATGGTTCTAAAGAAACATTAGTGTAGGCCCGTCAAATGGGTTAATTGGATAAACCCATTATCCAAACCCAATGGATCATTATCCAATTAACCCGTTTATTAAACGGGTCATAATGAGTTGGGTCATAAATGGGTTGGGTCATTAAATGGATAACCCATTGGATAACCCATGAGATATTCATATGACCCAATGGGTTAAAATATATTATCCAATAAGTCATTATCCAATAAATCATTATATAATTAACCCAATAAGTTATCATTAAACATTTTCTATCAATTTGGGTTACAAGCTGTCATTATCCAATGGGATCAGGTGTTAAATGCACGTTATTTTTTAGGATTTGGGATGAGAATAATTATGTTAATGAGAAATTTTGATCTCAATGAGTCCCATATTATGTTAACTCAATGGGAACATAACAAATGCCCAATAAATATCTAAAATTACCCAATTAAATACATGTGTAATATTTAACATAAATATTCACTATAATTCACAAATTATAATTCACAAATTATTCGAGTTCAATATCGTACAATATTCGAGTTCGTACAATATTCGAGCTCGTACAGTATTTGAGTTCGTACAAAATTCACACTCAATCTCATACAGCATTTGAGTTCGTACAATATTCGAGTTCAATTTCGTACAGTATTCGAGCTCAATCTCGTACAGTATTCGAGTTCATACAATATTCGAGTTCAATCTCGTACAGTATTCGAGTTCGTACAATATTCGAGCTCAATCTCGTACAGCATTCGAGTTTGTACAGTATTCGAGCTCATTCTCGTACAACATTCGAGTTCGTACAATATTCGAGCTCAATCTCGTACAATATTCGAGCTCAATCTCGTACAGTATTCGAGTTCGTATAGTATTCGAGTTCAATCTCGTACAGTATTTGAATTCGTACAGTATCCGAGCTCAATCTTGTACAGTGTTCGAGTTCGTACAATATTCGAGTTCAATCTCGTACAACATTCGAGTTCGTATAATATTCGAGCTCAGTCTCGTACAGTAT
This sequence comes from Rubia yunnanensis, assembly GCA_037428765.1. Lineage (NCBI taxonomy): Eukaryota > Viridiplantae > Streptophyta > Magnoliopsida > Gentianales > Rubiaceae > Rubia > Rubia yunnanensis. Next base: position 24,554,833 of record CM075065.1, read on the forward strand.
TCAAGTTCGTACAGTATTCGAGTTCAATCTCGTACAGTATTTGAGTCCGTACAGTATTCGAATTCAATCTCATACAGTATTCGAGTTTGTACAATATTCGAGCCCAATCTCGTACAGTATTCGAGTTCATACAGTATTCGAGTTCGTACAGTATTCGAGCTCAATGTTGTACAGTATTCGAGTTCGTACAATATTCGAGTTCAATCTCGTACAATATTCAAGTTCGTACAATATTCGAGCTCAATCTCGTACAGTACTCGAGTTCAATCTCGTACAGTATTCGAGTTTGTACAGTATTCGAGCTCAATCTCATACAGCATTCGAGTTCGTACAATATTCGAGTTCGTACAGTATTTGAGCTCGAGCTCAATCCCAATTAATATTGTTCGTTAGTTTCATCGAGTTTACAAAGCCAACATATTATATATTTTTTTATTTTTATTAAATATAATATAATACATAATATAATATTATGAGCTCGAATATGAACAAAATGCAGACCAATTGATGAACAAAACGCAGATTGATGAAACAAAATGCAGACTGGGAAGTGAGAACTGAGAAAGAACAAGGACTTGATGGGTAATTCACGCTTCACCCAAATAAATTACCTATATCCAATGGGTCATTTAGTTTGATCCAATGGATAATTAGTATAGACCCAATAGATAATTAGTATAGACCCAATGAGTCATTTAGTTTGATCCAATGGATAATTAGTATAGACCTAATGGATAATTAGTATAGACCCAATGGGTCATTTAGTTTGATCCAATGGATAATTAGTATAGACCCAATGGATAATTAGTTTATACCCAATGGATAATTCAGTATATACTTAATGGATAATTGGTATTTTCAACCATTTAAACTTTAAATGGATAAGTCACGTAACATTTTACTTGGAGTGAAAAATTACGATTAACTCTAATCATTTTTTGATACAGGCTGAATCGTGTACATAACTACAAAAGAGGAAATATTTATTCGAGTGGCAAAATGTGGGGATTTCATTTATTATTTTCTTATGTTCAATAAAAGAAAATATTTTTAAAAATCTCCATATTTCATGGAGGGGATTTTTCAAATTTAGTAAAATTTTCTTAAATACTACTTCTACTTCTTTCATCAAGATATTTTATCAATTTTTAATTAGTTCAAATTAAAATTGATTAAGATATGAACCGAAATCGATAAATATGATAAATCGAGAATTTGATCGTTTCTAAAATGATTATATGTGTTAGGGAAAAATTAAATAATTCGTAATCAAACTTGTGAAAATTTTATTATCTTATGATATGAAATTATCCATGGGTCACCTGTTAACCAACCCAACTCGACCCACCCAAAATTATCCAACGGATAATCCATTATCCAACCCAACTAAACCCAATAACTACAACCCAATTATATCCATTAACCCAATGAGTCATTATCCAATAAGTCTTATCCAATAAGTGAAAATAGTATATGTGTAACGGTTATCCAATGGGTCACCCGGCCCATTTGACGGGCCTACATTAGTGTTACAGTTGAAGGAACCGCGCACGTCCAAAGCTAGAGCCAATTCCAACCCTATTGTTTCGCATAACATCGTTGTCTCACATAAATATATTGTCTCACATGAACCCTTTTATATATAGGAGTGGGTTCAAGTGTGAATACCCATATGAGGTGAGAACATTCAATTAGGTGAGAACATATTCTAACCATTAATGTAGATATATCAATGATTTAGATTTAAGACCAAGTGCAATGGTAGAAATCGTTACTGGTTTCTTACAAATTAAATATATTATTTCTTTCATTCTCTCTCTTTCACATAACCTTAAGAAACCACCATTTTTTCCTCCACAATAGTAAAAAACCACTATTTACTATTCATGGACCCCATTTAATTTTCTCTATCTTACTCACTATTTTTTTACATTTAAAAAATTAATCCACCAAAATATGTTAAATGTGAAATTTAATAATACATTTTCATTTTAAAATTTAATCTAGTTTTTTTTTCTAATTTTTTTCAATATTTTGTGAATAAATTTATTTTCCAAATTCATAAACAAAATTACGGATTTATAAATTAATTTACAAATTTTTAAATAAAGTTTACAAATTTAAAAATTCCATATTTTTTTAAAATAAAAAAAGAACAGTTGGGACACGTGATCCAATTAGTGAGTGCCACATATCCCTCCATTTTACAAAAAAAAACTGAATGGGACACGTGGGCCAATGCATGGCTATCACGTGTCCCATTTGGGGACAAAGAAAAGGACTGCATTCAGCAGCCCCATGCCCATGTGAAGGTGGTTTTTTGATTGGTTGCAAGGAGCCAAGGGCCAATTTATTAATAAGAAACTGCCTAGAAACTATCATTACGAGTATTTTAAATTTCTAGAGCAATTTTTAAATTTAAGAAACTCACATTGCATGTTCTGTGAGTAAATATCCAACAGTAAAGCTGGTAAATATTTTATCAAAGTCGCGGATCCTGATTCGGGTCAAACGGTTATCCTGGGTCGCCTCTCATTTTCAGCACCGTGGATCCCCGTGAAGCCTCTGACGCCGGTGACGAGAACGGAGAAAACGCGGGTGAGGATGGAGGAGCGGAGGACCTACTTCTCCCAGGCGGCGTCACTGCCATGGAAGGCAGAGGAGAGGAAGTTGGTGGTGGTGTGGATGTTGTAGGGGTTGTCGGCGGCGTGGAGGGAGACGCGGAAGAGGATCTTGGGGGAGGCGGCGAGGAGCTTGGTGCTGTTGACCCTCCGAATGTAGCTGTTGTACCTCATTAACTTGGTTGTTCTGCTGTAATCTTTGTGCCATTGATTGATGATGCACGGAAGGTGTTTGATGAAATGCCTGAAAGGAATTTGGTTTCGTGGGCTACGATGATTTCGGGTTATGGGTGTGACAAGGACGCGTTTGGGTTGTTTATGGTTATGTTTTGAGGGGAGTAGGGGCGAGGAGGAGGAGGTGAATGAGTTTGTGGTTACTAGTGCTTGTAGTGCGATAGCGTGCCAGAGTTTATTGTCATGGGTAGGCAGGTGCATTGTCTGGCTGTGAAGAATGATTTTCTGTCGGTTATTTCAGCTGGGAATGTTGTTGTTACTATGTATGCGAAATGCAGGAGTTTGGATGATGAGCATAGGGCGTTTGAGATGTCGAGTGATAAAAATTTGATTACTTGGTCTGCGATGATCACTGGTTATGTGCAGAGCAGGAATGGTGAGAAGGCGTTGCATTTGTTCTCGAGCATACATTGTTGTGGGAGGGTGCCGAGTGAGTATACGTTCGTGGGAGTGCTTAATGCTTGTAGTGAGATTGAGGCTGCTGTTCAAGGGAAACAGGTGCATGGGTATTTGTTGAAGTTGGGATATGAAGCTCATATGTTTGTCATGACGGCTTTGGTGGATATGTATGCTAAATGAGGTAATGTGTGTGATGCCCAGAAAGGGTTTGAGTGTTTGGATGAGCCTGATCTTGTGTTGTGGACTTCTATGATCGGTGATTATGTTCAGAATGGAGATAACGAACGTGCGATGAGCTTGTATTGTAAGATGCATATGAAGTCTATGGTACTGATAGAGGTTGAGCCTAAGAAGGGCATTGGGCGGTAGATGTGGCGGCCCAATTAGGGTATTATTTAATACTCTAGAATAATTACTGTATTCGCGAGTAATTAAGGGCGATAATTAAGGAAGCCATTATTTAGGACACAAAGTTTAAATACAAGGTACGCATTTATCCATAATTCATTCTGCTTTAATAGCATTGGACTCTTGGACTAATTTAGTCATAGGAGACTGCAACTCCCTTGGAAAGTTTTATTGCAGGTTGGTTCAAGAGGATCTCAAGCCCAAGAATTGATCGGTCGTTCGAGACGCATCAGGTACCTAATGAGTTGACATTGGCTAGTGTGTTGAAAGCTTGCTCTAGTCGTGCTTGTTTGGAGCAAGGAAAGCAGATACACGCTAATGCGGTCAAATATAGATTTAATCTTGAAGTTCCTATTTGAAGTCCTCATGCAAATATGTATGCTAAGTGAGGGAGCCTTGAGGAGGGGAATGTGTTTTGGAGGATGCCTTCTCGAGACGTGGTTAGTTGGAATGCAATGATTTCTGGTCTTTCACAGAACAGGCGGGGAGGGGAAGCCCTTGAAGTGTTTGAAAAGATGCGAGCGGAAGGCACCAAGCCGGAATATGTCACTTTTATCAATGTTCTTTCAACTTGTAGCCACATAGTTTTGGCAGACAAAGATTGGGACTATTTTCGAATGAGGTCTAAAGAATATGGACCAGTCCCTAGGCTGGAGCACTATGCTTGCATGGTTGATATCTTCGGTTGTGCTGGAAGGCTTCTTGAACAAAAGAATTTATTGAGTCGGCAACTATTGATGATGGACCGTCATTGTAGCTAATCTTGCTAAGTGCTTGTAGAAATTATCGCAACTATGAATTGGGAGCCTATGCCGGAGAAAAACTAGTAGAGTTGGGCTCTCTGGAATCATCTAGTTCTATCTTGTTGTTGATGCGTCTGAGGCAATCAAACAGGTGGCTTGTTGAAACTCCTTGATTATAACCTGCAATAATACTGTCCAAGTGGTTAGTGCTCCGATGCTTACGCCCGTGATGAGTATATGCATGGTTTTCAACACAGAATGAATACGGAAATGGGTACATACCTAGTATTCCAATTGGGCTGATATTCCAAATGGGCTGATTACAATCATTTAATGCCCTATAAACACCCAATAGTATTCCAATTGGGCTGATATTGATACATCTCCTTATGACATTTGGGTCCAACCTCTATAAAAAATTCCCAGAAAACTAGATTTCGGTTCGAGACCCTGAAGCATCGACATAGCAGTTCGAGGACATTTTCTCTGATAATGATTTGAGAATCTCGGCTTACCAGTGTTCGAGAACGTCTTCTCTAATAGTGATTCGAGGATCTCAGCTTATCAGCGTTCGAGATGAAGTTTTTCAATCCAAAAGCGGGATGCCTTGAGCAGAAATCTCGGCAAATGTTGGGAATATATCGACGTAGGATTAGGGATACCATGTGAAAGGCAATGAGCCTGAAGGCTTGCATCATATAGAGTAATCATTTCCTTATATATTAGGTCTCGAAAGAGTATCTAGTTTTCTAATTTTGAAATTTTGCTAAAATACTAAGAGGCGCGCGTGTCTGGCAATTGCGCGTGTTAATGCGTAAAAAAATGACGTGCTCCAAAAAGGTGAAAAGATTCTCGTTTCAAAGTTTTTAGTTTTCGAAGTTATCATTACCATGCTGCTACCCCCTTTTTCCAACTTCCACTTTACTTCATTTGCAGCTATTTTTCCAAAGGAGGTTATACCTCAGGCTATTTCTTCTTTACTTCTTTTATCAACTCCGACTTCATCATCTTCTTCTCTGAAACCAGTAAGTCCCCCCCCCCATCTTTCCTCTTTTACTCCCTTTCTTTCTTTAATTTAATGGCCATCTTCGGCGAGGGTTCTACTGAGAGGGGGTTTATCGACAAGGCTGGAATGGATGGAGAACATATTAATTCACCGGAAGGGAGGAGTTTCGGTTCTAAACCCTATTAATTCGATGGGTGTGAATCCAGCATAGGGAAGGATATCCTCGATAACACAGATTACAACCCAGAGTTTATACCTATCACTAGCATGCCTTATGAAGGGTATACTGAAGTTTGGCCACCGGGTATGGGTAAACCCTACATTGATGGTCTCCTACCACTAGTAAAGTTGGATTTTACCCTCTCTCGGATGAACCCCTCGAGGCAAAGGGAGGAGGAAATGTACCTTAAGGAGGAAAAGAAGTAACTCTAGGAGAAGATGGAGTATCTTGAGAAGTGCGGAGGTGTCCCAAGGAAAGAAGGTATCTCGAGGAAAGAAGAAGGCATCTCAAGAGGGGAAAATTGGGAGTTCTACCAATAAGCTCCCATCCTCGAAGGCAGAAAAAGCTATCTCGAGGATCCTGGTTTCGATTCCCCTGGGTCAAAAGATAGCCCTAGATGTGGATTTCCAACTTTTCCAAGAGGGTGATGCCCCTGACAACCTTCCCTAGAGGAGATCAGACATTTTTCTTAGGCATCTCCGTACAGGGCCATGCTTCTCTTTTTCACCCTTATTCTCTTAACTTCTTAGGGAATTTCAAATCATCCCCACACAAGTTCACCCTAACGTCTTGGTGATTATTATAATGTTTGTGACCAGATGCCACGAATTTGGGATCGGACCAGGGTATAAACTGCTTCGTTCCTTGTATAGTTTATCCTATAGTGAAAAATTGGTGGAAAACGTTATCACCTTCGTTAGCAGAGAAGTTCATCATAAAGTATTTATCGCTCCTTCCTATTCGGGTGACTGGAAGAACTGGAAAAAAAGGGATATCCTTCGATTGCAGAAGTTATAGGGTTCCCCAATGGAACTCGAATGTACATACCAAGTCCTTGAAGGGTGGGGAATACTCTTGTCCCAACCATCTCAAGGTTGTTAGAAGACGCCTATTATCCACATCTCTTGATTATAGTCTATTTTCAAATTCGGATAAGAACATTGGTGGCTTTATCTGGCCACCCGAGATTTACGAGAAGTTCATGTATGAAAAGCTTAGAAAAAAGAACAAGAAATGAAAGAGAGTCCCTGAAGACCCCTCTCAGGAGCCCCCTCTCGAGATCCCTCATAGTGATTCTAAACCCTCGGAAGTCTCCAAAGGTGTTTAACAAGTTTTGTTGTTTCATATTTTTTTTGCTTTTCCTTTTCCCTTTCTAATCTTATTCTCGTGACTTTTTTAGTGGGCCTCGGTTCAGCGTTGGCCTCGAAGAAGAATGGCCCTAAGGGTGGCCCTAGCCCCTTGAAGCAAACATCCACCACACAGGTGGATGTTGTAAAAACTACCCAAAACAAGAAACCGGATGGCCAAACTTCTACCTCGAGGAATCAACGTCAAAGGGTAGAAGGTAACGGCGGCCGAACCTCCCACATCCCCCACAAGTCAAATCCACAGGCAACCTCCTCGAACACTCTAGCGACTGCTCCAAGTGTTCTTACTATCAACGGGCATGTTCTTGAGACCTTGGCTGACAATCCTCAGGTTACCTTATATGTATACACATTTCAAGAAGTTTCTAGGTGATTTTCCAGTTCGTTATACATCTAATTAGGTTCCTTAACCATTTTCCAGGCCCCTTAACATCTTGGCCAAGTAACCCAGGGCTTGGCTGCTCTTTTGCAAGCTAGGACTTCAGATTATGGCCAGGTGGAAGAGCAAGATTGGGGGAAAAACTTGAATATTGGTGAGCTGACAAAATCTCTCGAGGTCGAGAAAGAAAAGATTGCCACACTCGAGGCTGAGAATAGGAAAGCCATCCTCGATAAGGAGTCCCTTGAGAAGAGGGTGAAAGTAGCTAAAGATCCCAATGCTCAGGTCCTTTTGCTCGAAGCTTTCAAGGACAAATTGATGAACTACATTGAGCTGTTCAAATTCTTCTTAGAGCTACTCGAACTGGCTAAGCAACTGGGAAGCAGCTCTCTGGTCGAGGAAACATTAAAACTCAAACTAGCTTCCTCCTTGTCCGAGAATGATGTCAAATTGTTGGACTCTCTTATCAAACCTGAGCTAGTGAACGTTTTGGATACTAAATGGGATGAGGTAGTCAAGGAGGGCGGCATGAGTTCGCCCTGCTGAACTATCTTAAGTCTAGTGGGCGCTTTCTCACTGCTGGAGGCATTCAAGCTCTTACCCCCGAGATAGTGGCCACTGGTGTCATTCAACAGCCAACTCCAGGGGGAGAAGTCGTGGGAGATCATAATCCAGCCACCACCTTGCTGGATACCACTAGGGTAGGGTGATTAAATGTAATTTTTTCCAACTTTCGGCCAACTCGAGTAACTTTTCCCTTTTTAATAAAAATATTCTACTTTTTAACTATTCACTTATTTTCATAATGTTGCTCTCGTAGTGTAATTCATTGAAAAGGGCAACGGGAGTGCGCTTACATAAACCCTCAAGTACTAGAATAGAGTTGAATGAAACCAGCGAGTATCTAATGAAGGTAATTTTGCACCTTGCTAAATGTAATGAAGAGAGAAGCTCTTTGCAAGATAAGAATTATCTACTCGAGGAGGTGCTGAAGTCATGGCAGTCTAAGGAACATCCCGCCTTTAAAGATTTTGTGAAGAATTTCCTAGCCTAGAAGTACAACGGAGTAGTTCCACTCGAGGTTGTGGAGGACTGCGATCCCACTGAGCGAAGCTACCAAGAGACTATACATCAAATAAACAGTCAATTTGGATCTTTAAAAAGATGCCTTGCTGATGCCAATAGGCTACTAGTCCTCGAAGGTCGCTTAATCGCTTGCATGAAGCATACAAGTTTAGATTGCAATTAGATGAGGTGGTACAACTCCATTAGGTAGCCGTAGGTGAAATTGCGAGGTTGGAGGAAACCTTGTCAACAAAGGACCTATCTTCCAGCGAAGACCCTTCCTTAGTGAATTTCTCCTCACTGAGAATGCTCGACTCCTGGGGGGAGTGAGGCTTGGAAGATACATTTTAAAGAATATAAGGAAATGATTGCTCTATATGACGTGAGTCTTCCGGCTTATTGCCTTTTACATGGTATCCCCACTCCTACGTTGATAGATTCCACATTTGCCGAGATTTCTGCTCAAGGCAATTCTCTTTTGGATCAAGGATTGTAATGTGTATGAAAATGGAACTGACCGGCAAAAAGCAGCTTTTGAGGCCATCCTAGAGTGGCTCCAAGAATTGTGACCCAATACTGACCCCCCTTCGAGAGGTCGTAGATCTTCTCGTTCAAAGAAGTCGGTTTCTAGAAAACTGATAAAAAATGTGGGTCTTCGAGCAATGGCATTGAAAACTTTTTAAAAAGATACAGTGGAGGTAAAAGGTCTACCTCGAAAGATTTGGACAATAGGCCTATGTCAAAGCGTTGTAAAATGAAGACGGTAGTGAACCCATCCGAGTACCCTAAAGAGGAGCAGGTGAAAGACCTTCAGTGTGCTACCGGTGTGAAGATGGAAGAACTTGAGCAGTTAGAAGTAAGATTAGAAGAGTTGGTCCATTCGACCAAATAGATAGATTTTCTCCATACTATTGTTCGAGTTCTCGTACTTTGAGCATGCATTTTTTTTTGTATACCAACGATTACATGTATCATGCACCTCGTAAATGTTAAAGCTTTTAAGTTTGTCATCACAATGTACTTGATATTGATTTGGCTGACATTGCTCAAGTAGATATAAATTTCAACCAACTTATCAACTTGTTGGCAAAGATCACCTACACGAATCACCCCAGTTAGGCGAATGAGATGGGATAGCCTAATGATCGGACTAACTTTTCAGCTTGAGGCAGTGTTCAAAAGGCTTAATAGTCCTGAATAGTGTTCGAATTGCTTATCAGCATTCTCCATTATTTTAATTATTAAGTATATGAATATGGGGATTCACCATGAGTGCCACTTATCAACATACCACTCGATCCTCCTATGAAGTTGGATAATACTTGGACCTTTAGCAAAAGCACTTGGCATGGCATCATGTAATGACTTATCGTGAAAAAATTGATATGGTTAGAGGAAATTATAAAATACGAGGACACAAGATATTTTAACTAGGTTCGCTATTTCCACCTACATCCTACAAGAATAGGTTCACTAGATCGGTAATTAAGATTACAAAGGTACTATGAGTAGGGATGGGCAAAGAAACAAAAAATCGAACTGAAAATCGAATAATCCAAATTCGAATAACCCGAACCAAATTTAAAATACAGTTTTTGGATAACCAAATTGAGTAAACCGATTTTTGAATGTGGTTTTTGGTTGGTGAAACAGAATCCAAAAACCGACCCGAATACCAAATTGTAATTAAAAATTAAATTAATTATATATATTATTAATATAATTTAAAGCTCTAAATTTTTATGGTTGAATTTGTATTGTCATTCTTGGATTTTTTTAAACACTTCAGTTTAATTATGTAGAAATTAAACAACATTTTTATATAGAATTTTAAATTAGTTTATATATTTTTAGTCATTTTTAATGAAATTTCCCATGAATTCGGTTTGAAACCGAATTCAAACCAAAACCGAACTGCCAATTGGTTCGAATAATTTGGTTTTTTGGATTATTCGGATCGATTTTGATTTTGATTTTTTTAGGGGAACAACTGAACAACCTGAATCGAATAAATAAAAAAATCAATTAAACCGACCCGACGCCCACCCTAACTTTGAGAGTGCTGCTTATCACCATTTCACTCTACTCATCACCCTTAACTGGAAATAATGTACAAAGTGCCGCTTATCCGCATATCACTCAATCATCATCCAAAGTTGGAAATAAGATGTTAAGTGTCGATTATCAGCATATCAATTGATCATCAGCCAAAGCTGGAAATACAATACGGAGTGCCGCTTATAAACATATCACCCATATCTTCAAAACTGGTAATATTTCCTTAAATTAGTGATATTTCATCTTCTAGGCACTCGAACTTCATCCATGGCCTCGAGGACATAGCTGCCTCCTGGATGTGCTTCGACCACTTTGTAGCACTAGTGTAGAAATGACCTATCTAAGGCAGTTCTATTGGTAATTTGAAGGCACTTTTTAGGTGCCTTTAATGGTTCTACCTTAAAAATAATGCGGTTCGCGGAACTGCCTTAAAAATGGCCATTTTAATGCGGTTTTAAACCACCTTAAAATTGACGATGGAACCGCCTTAAAATATTTCCAAACTTGGAAACTGTAGTCAGGTCATCGTACGTAGCGCACTATTTCTGAACTCGGTAACATTAATTTTACAAGATCGAAAAGTTTGATGGTCGTGTCTTGGAAGAGTTTCCGAGGTTGGAAATTTTTTGTTAGTTTCATTTCTTTGGCGATATTGATTTCAATTTCCGACATCTTTTGCCATTTCCGTTCCTTTATTTTAAAATGAAAGGCGCACAATTTTTTAAACCAAATTATTTCCAAACTCGAAAACTTTTAAGGCAGTTTTGTTTCCGAGTTCGTAATCGTATTCTGACCTATGCACAAATGCAATCCCGAATATAAGATGGTTTCCAGTTTTGGAAACTTCCTCTAGCCTTTTTGCCAAAAATGTGTTTCACTAAATATTCTGGCTCCAAAAAAACCCACGATTCACAGCCACAATGTTAAAACAATGCACGATAGTATGTTCTACCTTAACAAAAATCTATAAATAAAGCTAACCAAGCTATAATCTATAGATAGGAATAGATATGACCACAAATATATTCCGCTATTTCTAAGCTACAATATTTATCTAAGTTGCACTACCCTACCAATTATAGAAGGGGACCGATTGAGAATTAGATGCTTTGCCAAACAATTCCTCGCATTGTTGATTTCAACTAGCGAGTAGGGCGTCGAATCCTTTTTGAAAATCTATTAACAACAATATGGTACACCATTAATATTTACGAAAGGTTATATAAAAAAATGACTACAAACAATTGCACAATAACCTTGTCAAGTTCAAGTGCATGTTCCTTAATTTTCTCTATGCACTCAGTCGCGTATAACATGACGTAATACCCACACTCCCACGCTTGTGCCTGTTTCTTGTACTAATTGTGAAAAACATAAAGTTTTAGCTATGTTGGACCAATAGTGTATATTAAAATAAAAAATAAAGTTATTGGTAGACCACCTTGATGTTAATCAACTGAAACAAAATTTTAGTTTGTTCGCTTGATTCCTTCATTGCGGATTCCAAAATGTGAATGAATGCATCCGACGGTGGAACGTGCATGGGATCCAGCCAATACACTCACTTAATTGTGGGCACTATCAATATCAATCTCCAATGGTCGCTAAAAACAAAAATGTTAAATTATGATATGAATGACAATGTAATGATTTCAAAAAAGAAAATGAATGCAGTAGATAACCTCTCAATGTACGGTGCAACAAAATTCTTTTTATCCTTCTGGTCAAGGCAATTACGAATGTAGTCGATCATCTCTTATTTCGTACAACCAACTTCTTTGTATCATGACTGGGCACATGTATCCAATCCATCCATTTTTTTATTAGTGGTGAAAAAAATGTACCTAAAAAATTACAATTTAGTCTTCATTAGCAATAATGCTTAGTGCATTAAAATTAGACTTTATAAATGAATTTTCAAAAATCACTCACTAGGTGTAGATTGACATCATCGCTTGATTAACTTGGTCACATCTCCACAGGTCTTCAAAATCACTCCATAATGCCATGATTTCACGTTTGCATCCAAATACGCATTCATTTCCTAAGAATGCGTACGTTGTGCTTCGATCATGCGGGTGTAGCAAATTATAAAGCACCCGTACAAAATGAGGTGAGTCTCGTAGGGCTTGTGCCATTCCCAATGGAACTATAACCCTAGTTGGTGTTGTTGGGATGGATTTTGGGGTTTCTTTGACCGATCTTGGTGTAGTCTTCATTGGTTTAGGTGATGCGGGCGTTGTTTCCTTCAAATGTTGATCCTTGATGGGGTCGGCGTAAATAAATCTTCAGGGCCAAGTAAGAAACATTCCCCGGGCAAGACCATCTTTCTTGTATTCTCCATCAGGGATTGGCAAAGGGGCGCCTATCACCAAAGGATTCTCTAATGAAACCCTCGAAAGACCATCAGCAATAGGCACAAAGTGATGATGTCTCACTAGCTCATGGAAAACTCCATCAGTAACATGGAGCGGCGTACCTTCTATGCCTTAATCAATGTATAGTTCACACGAACACGATTTCTATGAACATGGATAAAATATATTTTAAACTCGATACGTATTCATAGAGTGATAATCATTAGAAGGAATTATGTACCTTTTTTCATTTGCAAGTATGGCATTGTCGAGGTTGTCGGGTTTGAACTTACCTATTGATTCTGGGATTTTGAAGTATTGGCTAACGATTAACCTCTACATCTGCAGGAGAATGTCGTGAATCCCTCGACAATGGTGTCCAATAGGGCATCAAGTCCTCTAAATTGTCGGGAAGAATGAGCCCGGTGTGTTGGACCAATTTTTAGATTAGGATGTCTTGTTACTCGATTTTTTTTGTTTTTCTTGTGATTTCTTTTTCAAATTGTGGATTCCCAAGGGTTTCGCTCAAGAAACCACCAACGCCTCTCGCACGACCTGTGTGATCAGAGTTTTCCGTGGCTTCACAAAGTTTGTTGTGTTTGCCAATGGGAATGAATTTCCCGATCGATTGATCCCTCTTCAATTTTCACTGAGTAAAAACATAAATAGATAAATGAAAATTAGTTTGTTATATCCTAAACAGTCTGTAACCTTAATAATAGATTAACTTACACATTTTCATACCACTTTTTCCGCCAGTTCTTTCGCATCTTCATCTACGTATATACCATCCTTGTTTCGCCGACCTTGGAGAAAAAAATCACACCTTTCAATGTCATCCACATTAATTGGTTGCACTGAAACTTTTGGCTCATCCTCTGTCATCCTGCCTCCATTGCAATTTTTGTTTCTTCTTCTAGTCGTTCTTTCACTATCTCCAATGCCGCAAACACATAACCCCCTCGACTCAATCGGTGAGGTATCTTATTCTCCCCAGCAACGTGTTATTTTTCTTTCCTAGTACCCTAAGTTAAAGGTTAAGTTAGTGTAATAACCAAAGATATTTTAATCTAATTAAGATTTAGAATATATATTACTTTACTAACATCTTCATTATTCTCTAATGCCTTTTTCTTGTGAATCTCCTAGCTCTCCGGTCGAATGTGCGCGTACGTGAGCCATGGCCGATCACCTTTCTTGTTGCCAAATATGTAGTCTTTGGACAATTGCTACTTATGTTCACACCAACTCATACACATCATGAACACAACCTTCTTCCGCAAAGCACCCACATCTGATGCATCAATTTCAAAAGGTCTCTAAGGGGGTTATCATAAGAACATGGATTGAATTACGAGGTTGACACTAGTAGGTTAAGGTTTGTAAGATAAATTATATGATAGTTGATTGACAAAACACTACCTTGCATTCTAGCAGCAATGTGCCCTTGTAATCTCTTGGCACTTCATGCCAACTATCGAAGTGGATATCCACCCTTGTTCTACCCACCTTCGCAACCCAACTAGACCATTAAACATGTTGCTCCGAGACACAATTTCCAAACTTGTCAAAACTCACCGATGTGGACTCTTTCCTCCATTCTACATTCTAAGGCTCTACAATGAGTTCTTGGTATCCCCACATCACCCAATTCATCATCCTCACTCTATTGGTGCCCCCCGTAGACACTGGTATTTTCACCCCATAAGCACTGGTATTTTTGAGAATTTTCATACCGGTGCCTAAGTGACCCGGTGAAAAAGGTGTAGTGTCATAAGCACCGGTAAGTGGTACCAATGCTCGAATATACTCCAGCACGGGTACATTTACCAGTGCCAATGCATGGAATACCAGCTAGTAAATATTCGATCAATTTAAAAAATCTGGCCAGTGAGAATAAACTCACCGGCCGAAATGTGAAACCCAAAACGAACAAAAAACAAAAAAAAAGCTCAAGTAAGAAATTAGAAAATTCATACCACAACCCAGAACTTCAGTACATATAATTTAAAATATATAACACCTCTCAATTCATGAAAACAAGCCATACCTAAACATAGATTAACAACATTAATGATCCCAAAAACTAGAACCTAATTTCTAGAAACCCTATATAATCTATGTTTTTAGGATGATTGATGTTGTTAATCTATGTTTAGGTATAGCTTGTTTTCATGAATTGAGGGGTGTTTTGTATTTTGGTAGAGCTCAAAACTCTGGCAATTTTCAGTGCTCTAGTAGGATTAGGGTATTCAAACTAACAATACAATTTGTTGAAGAAAACTATTTAAAATGTCGAAATGATGCAGCATTTAAACACCGTGGAAACATGGTGTGTATAACTATGTTTCAACAATGTATTTAACATTAACTATGTGTTATGTTAAATACTAACACACCATGTTTCAACGGTGCTTATAAACTGCAAAATCTCCTCAATTTAAATTTCAAATTTCTGCAAATGTTTCGGCACCTTCCATTTACTTTGTCGAACAAAACAATTTTAAATGTCAAAAAGATGCAACACTTGAACACGCCGAGAGAGGCATGGTGTGTATACATATGTTTTGATAATGTATTTAACATCAACTTTGTTTAACATTAAACACACCAATGCCTTCCCAGTGCGCATACGCTGCAAAATCTCCACATTTAAAATTGTGGAGTGCTATAAAAGTTGTAGCATCATTTTCATAATGGAAGAAGCATTACTTAGTTAGAGGGCACTAAGTGAAGAGAAAGCAACCCATGTAGTTCCCTTAAACTAATTCTTCCACCGTTAAACTTGTTCACAATAACAATTACAATAGAAAATCATTTAAAATGTCAAATTGAAGCAGGTTTTGAGCACCAAGGAAACTTGGTGCGTATAACTATGCTTTAACATTGTATTTAACATCAACAATGATTTAATGTTAAACACACAATTTTATATAGTTAAAGAGTTCTACAAATGTTATAAGCATGACACAGTTACAGGGTCATACATTAATCAAAGGCAACCTATGCAGTGCCCTTTAACTAATGCTTATTAATTTAAAAATGTTGAAATGAAGCAGTTTCTTGGGGTCACGGAAGCAAGAAGTGTTTAAACAAACCATTTCAAACACTCCAAGTTTCGGCGGCCCCGGTAGACAACAATATCTCAACAGTTTATACATCAACTATAACTACTCAAATCAAAGGATACAAATGTTACAACATTTTTGTACATCAACTAGAACTAATCAAATCAAAGGGTACAAATGTTACAACACTTTTTTGTAAAGAGAGAAGCAATTAGTGAGAGGGCAATACATAGGCAACCAATGCAGTGCCCTATAACTAATGGTTATTCATTTAAAATATTGAAATGAAGCAGTTTTATAGGAACGGGGGAGCATGGAGTGTTTATATAGACAAACTAGGTCAAACACTCCAGGTTTCCTCGGCGTTGTTAGGCCGCAACATCTCAGCATTTTAAATTGGAAATTATCAAATCAAATGCAGATAACAATTTAATCTTAAAAAAAGCCTTAATCTAGTTCAAAAATAGCTACATAGAAAATCACAGTTTATACCACAGGGTACAGATTATACAATTCAAAATCACATAGTACCAATCTACAGTTTATACCACAGGCTACAGATTCTACAATTTAAAATCACATAGTACCAATCTACAATTTAAAATCTAATTATCTCAAACCCCTAAACATGACACAATCATCTATATATCAAAATTAGTTCACTACCAAAAAAAATCCAACAATCAAACTTTATACAAGGAACTCTGTGTGTGTGTATACATACACTAATACACTTTCAATTTCATCACAACAAGGAAAAAAACATCGCACAACCCAAAAAGGAACAACAAGTGGTTTATTACAAAAACCACAAGGTAATCATAATAACAAGATGTGGGTTTCAAAAGCACAAAATTTTTACCTACACAAGATGTCGACGAGTGGTTGCTCTGGCCTGCTTTAAATAGAATTTTTTTGTAATTTTTGGAACCCGAGAGTAAAACAGAATGAAAATTTTCTAAGTACCAAGCACGGGTAAGGAAACTGGTGCTAAAATAAACCTAACCAGTGCTAATACACATTAACGCAGCTGCCTGAGGCTACTTTCAATTTTTTTTAAAACAAAGAGGAAAGGAGAAAAAAATTTCTAAGTACCAAGAAACGGTACAGAAACCGGTGCTACAATCATTCTAACTGGTGCTAATATACGTTAACGCATCTTCCTGAGGCTGCTTTTGATTTTTTTAGAAACAGAGAGGAAAGGAGAAAAAGTTTTCTAAGTACCAAGCACAGATACCGAAACCGGTGCTACAATCATTCTAACCAGTGCTAATAGATGTTAACGCGGCTAAGTGAACATATTTCTAAGTCCATAGCACTGGTATCTTTCATACTGGTGCTAGTTTAAAACTTTCTAAAATTCATAATTTCACCCCACACTTTTTATCCACTAACTAGTAACGTTGGATAGTTTTTTGGTCTATGTATTTAAGTAATTGGACTGATAAGTAATCAATTGTATAGTTTTTCCTTCGCGTGTTTTGAAATTGTGTATGTCGGGTCCCCGAAATGGATCCGTACGCAACTTTACTAAAATTGAACTGTTGCCCAAAATTGCGTTACGCTGTCATTTTTTAATCAAATTTATTTCATATTCAGTATTCTTGGGTTAATTGAAGTTTAGAAATAGAAAAGTAACTTTTAGTGAAAATTTATAAAGCGCTAGTACATGCATTATAGTATCTTACTATAAATGACTAAGAAGTTAGGAAATTCTAACAAGGATGGATGTTTTCTCAAGAAATATTAATAATTTTTTGATTAAGTCTTGGCATATACTTTACGGATTCATATGTGGCACTACATTCGAGCATATTTTAATTTGGACGTTGGACGTCCGAATGAAATTTTTGCCTTTTGACTTAGGTCCCTCCAATAATCTTTGAATTATCGAAAACCAAAATTGGCAATTCCATATTGAAATTTCATAATTCGGCAATTCCATATTGAAATTTCATAATTCAAGTTCACAACTATGCGATTTGGACATGATTGGATAAATGGAACATCCCTGAAATTGAAAAGAGAAATCTTGTACAGCAAAATGCTAAAATTGCACTATTGCCCAAATTTTAGTCCTGTGCTTATAGCACCGGTTTCATTGCCGGTGCTACAACGAAAAATCAAACCAGTGCTAAAAAATTTCATACTTGCCACATGAATTTTCCATATAACAGATTATATGCACCTGTACATGCATCATCGGTGCTCAAAATTTGGGATGCCGATGTTATAAATAAAAAAGGCACTGATAATTATTTGTTCAGATGTTCATACCGGTGCTAATGATATTTTTAGCACAAGTATTTCGGAAAGTGTCAACTCATGCCTATTTACCTGTTTTCTAGTAGTGTCAACCCATGTTGTGCCCGTCGATGGGGTATTAACATTGCCGGAAAGTGACGCATCGTCACGATTCCTTTTCTTAGATGTCATTATGTACTCTACAATTACAAAATATAATTTAGCCTTGTACAAACAGATTCACTATTTTATCGAATACGCTAAAATCCCCCATTCAAGAAGAATATGTTTTTATAAAATAATAAGAAAATGTATAATGACATTGCAATTGAAGTTTAAACAAAATATTATCTAACCAAGTATTTGAAGCACACTAATACCTTATTCATTCAATATATGCACCTATTGAATTTCCTAATTAAATAGCATCATTTTACCATCCAACACCATTTTGGCCCCCAAATCAAAATAAAAAACACTAATTGTGTTGCATAACAAACTCAATGTACAAAAACTCATAATAAGACTCATAAAATGTAAACCCTAGCCATATTGGAAACAAATATTTGGCTATGGTCATTTTTTGTTCCTAAATCATAAACCCTAGCTAATGAATCAATAGAAATATTTACCTTTTCGAGGAATCAAAGGACATGAAATACTCCACCATGCCCTCTACCTATTAGAAGTTACAAAAACATTAAGCAAATCAAAAAATTGCCATGAGAAGGGGGATTGGAATAGATTATGGATTGGAAAATAACCTCTTAACATCTTGTTGAGGATCTTGAACTTTAGATGAGAGAAAATGGAGTTGAGATTGAGGGAGGGTTTTGGGAGAGGGAAATGGTGGGAAAATCCTGCTTTTTTCAAATGGGTATTAAATGCCCATTTGAAACCCGCTTTATTGGGTTTTTTTCCGCGTAAGATGGGGTTTCCGAAATCGGAAACCCTGTTTAATGACTTTACAAACTCGAAAACTTGCAGTGCCTTTGAAAAAGAAGGACAAAGAACTTTCTGAGCTCGGAAAGTTTTTTAAAACATAAAAAACCAGAAATGGGGTTTCAATAAAACCCCCAAATCAGAAGCCCTTGATCTCAAGACATCACAACCAAAATTTTCCTCAATCCATTTTCACCCATTCCATTCACAATGAAAAGTAAGCTGACCGCAAAACAAGGTCAGGCTAGCGACGGGTGCCACCGCCCATTCAAGAATATTGCCCCCTCCAAAAAATTCTTTAGGAAAGCCGCGGAGAAAAGGTATGTCGACTTTTTTAAGATAAGGGTAATCAACTCAAAGGTAATTTTAGAATCCAAAATCCCCAAATTATCGCTTGAATGCTTGCTAGCACACTTCAAAACTCAACATCTTGAAAAACTAATGTGTATGGATGAGCCTGTCTATATCGATGAAGTTATACAATTCTATCCAAATTTGGGGCAAAGTAATAACAACCGTGAGGTTACTAAGGTGAATTGTAAAATGGTGCATGTGACCAAGTATACTATTAATGCTTCCCTAGAATTCCCTTACACATCCCCCAAAAAATTAAGGCCGGATGACCCCAATGGACCTAGAAATTTACCACCCACATGTTCGGGCGGGAGTTAGCGATGCAACCTTACTATATCCAATAGAAATAGCTCTGGAGTATGTTTAGAGACAAGGGACCAATGTGGGTAAAGCAACAAGTTTCGACATCAGAGTATTGACCGTAGAACAGCGTCTGGTTTATGAGTGGATATGTCTCAAAGTGTTTCCCACTGGTGTCCACACTTGTGAGCCAACAATATATGACCTCGTGATGTTTTAGTACATCATGGAGGGGGTTAAGATCAACCACGGATTCTCCATCATCTCGTTTATGCTAAAGGTCACGTAGACGAAGAAGAATGATCTCCCTTATGGTGGTCTAATAAGTGCTATGTTGAAGAAGGCGGCAGTGATTCCTTGAGGTAGGGCTAGCATGGTTCACAGAGAAACAACTGAGACTCAGGTTTGACAACAAGTGGGAGATACGGCTAAAACAAGGTCAAAAATCAAATAGTGCGAAGAGAGATCGCGAACTGGCTGAAGATAGAGAGGCAACATCGAGCACACGTACGTTTACATAGGAGTTATCTTATACACATTCATTTTTATCTTATACGGATTATTGTTAATGGGTTAACATTTTCAATCTTGTTTTGCAGGTGCTGGAAGCAGGTGGAAGGAGCGGTTGAGCAAATACTTTGGCTGCTTGCGTGCGGACATGACTGAGATGCACGAGATGTTGACCCGTGCACATTCCCAGCACGTTGCATTCATGGAATCCCAATGCCTCGACTTGGAATTTAGTGAAGATGATGACCCACCCAACTTTGAGCCTGTCTTCTCGGAGAGTGAAGTTGATGATGGCAATGACGGTAAACATGGTGGGAATGATGGAGATATTATTCAAGAAGGGGTTAAAAACCAAGAGGGGGAAGATATTGATTCCTCGATTGATAAAATGATGGAATAGATGAACTTGGATGTGGAAGCCTTTGAATGTGTTCATTTTGTTAAATTGATTGTAAAAACTAATTTGAATCATGTCGTACTAGGATTTGATTGCTATGGATTTTTTCGTGAACTACTTTATTTGAATATTTAGCTAAAATTAGTTCTTGTGACTCTTGGAATGAAAGTGTGGTAGTTAATGGGGATTAGAGCACTTGACATAGTGTTTTGTATATTATTTGACCAAGAGGCAGGATCAGTTTTCAAGTTCGAAAACTGATCTTGTTTATGTATTTGAAGGACAGATCATTTTACGAACTAGGAAAAGTTGGGGTGATCAGGGCATGATTAGACGAGACACTTTTCAATCTCTGAAACATAGTTTATGAGCTCGAAAATAACAAGTAATAAAGAGATGAATTGATATTCAAACTAGTTTCCGAGGTCGGAAACTAGTTTCCAAGTTAGTATAATATTTCCGTTCCCTCTCGGGTTCAAAATGTGCTCTAATTTAGTTCATTTAAAAATATTCCTGAGACCGGAAACTCATCTTGTCCTTAATACAAAGGCATGATTTTGGGTTTCCAAACTTGGAAAATACCTACCCTTATAAAAAAATAGAGCAAACGCTTCATAACACAAAATTCACCCCCGAAATAAAAAAACCCTAGCCACAATCCAAATTCACAATCTCCACTCCATCCATCAAATTCGACCCAATCTCAAGGCTTTAGATATGACTTGAGGAGGTTCAAGCCATCAAGTTCAAAGATCTCATTCCACTGGGCATACTCCGAGCTATGATTCTCAAAGGTTCGTTTCTCAATTTGCGCAAGATCGATATGTTGCACTAAGTGAGAGGGAAAAGTTGCTAGATACTTATCTTGTCGATTTTAGCGAGTGCTTTAACCTATGATTGGTCGACCTGCTTATATTCTTCTCTGAGCAACATGTTAAACATTTTCTTTCGCGTAATGAGAAGTCTTTTTTTGACATCACTTGTCAATTTTATGCTAGTTTGTGTGAGTTGGGTAATGGGGATTACTCGACTAGGGTTGGAGGGATCGAAATACCCATTTGTCCATGGATTATTAATAAGCTATTAGATTGTCCTTACCTACACCTGTAATTTGTTTTCCCCGATGATTTAGATGGCTCATGGGATGATTGCTTCCATAGGAAGAAGTGGTTGCTACAAGTTGATTACCCATACATTGATTACGTAGAATGTAGTGAAAGGTACTTTGGTCGGGATATGTTGAATTTTGGTAGACCCGAAACCTTTGACCTAAAACTACTTCCTATAGACCAACATATTGTGTATGAGATCATTAACAGGAGTTTTCTCCCCTCGGGCGGAAACTTGACAGAGCCTAATTACTTCTGCTTTATGTCATTCTATTTAATAGTTGAGGGTAGAAGAATCAACCTCGAGGTGGCTATTTTTAGGCACATAGTGCACTTTGCGACCTCGAAGAAGTTGTTGACACGCCTACCTTATGGGGGTTTCATCACCCACATTTTAAAGAGTGTCGATGGGGTGGTTTTAGAAGGGGTGGAGAAAGGCCCGAAGTATTATGATTGCACGTACTTCACTAACAAGTTTTGGGTGTTGGTAGATCATAAATGGTATCATAAACCAGAGGTGAATCCCAAGGCGAGCAAGTGACCACCCATTGAGGAAGGTTAGTCAATAATGAGTTTATTGTACTTCACGTTATAGTTTTCTACGTTATTTAATTAATTGTAATACTGATTGATATACCTTTCTGGTAATCAAAAGTCTTACTTGAAATGCTTCAAGGATTGATACAAATGGATGAGTGAGGAATTTTGTGCCATGAAGGTGAAAATTATATTTATGGAAAAATCTCAACAAGCTTATGAGCGCACCTCGCATCGACATCACAACCAAGGCTTGACCGATCTACTTTGATGGGCAACATTGTAGATGAGCACTAGACTCATAAACTTTTATTTGATGTTATTGTGGAATTATTAGGATATCTTTGTTTAAGTACCAAGTTGTAAACTTTTCCAATTGTCCAACTTTAATGACTTCTATGAAACTAATTTGAATGTTTATCAAGTTTGGGTTTGAATGATTTCTAGATTCGAATATGAATGATTTGTTGTCGACTAATGTTTTTTTAGAATAAACCTACAACTTATAATAGATGCATGTGAATAATTCAAATTACATCACTTAACAAAATACATCAAAATGTTGCACTTGAATGTGGAAAATTTACTTCTTATGTTTCCTTTTCTTGATCACCTTCTTCAATTTACGTTTTCTACGTGCGATCTTCCCCTTACCATCAATCCACACTCCTTTATCATGGTTGCTATGGCCTACAAAGTTGTGAATACTCTGATCATCCTCTCAAGTAACATAACATCATCAGATCCACAAATTGATGTATGGCATCCGAATTCAATTACTTCCTCTACCTCATTTTCTTCGACAAAAGCACGTTTCCCCTCTACAACAACCTCCCACCTAGGATCAATAGCACCTCTGACCAAGAAAACCCAATGCGCCTGATTTTCTAGTGTGAAAGGATCATTCCTCCATCCAGCGTGACTTTTGTATACTAGGGTGAACCCCAAATCTTTGGTGCACTGTCTGTTGTTAATATCGACCCACCGGCATTTAAACACAAGGACAAGCATACTGACATTGTAAGATTCCCAAATTTCTGAAATTGTGCCAAAGTAGCATTTCATGGCGTACAAAGGATTGTCATCATCCCCACTACCAACGTGCAATGCTTCAGAGACAAGAGACACTCCATTGTTCTGAGTGACACTGTTACCATCCATTAATTTTGTGAAAAAAAGTGAAGCCATTGATGTCATAGCCTGAATACGAAAGAATAGTTCCCAATGGTCTATGTGCCAACCATTTCACTTTTGTTGAATGTTTGCCGACATCTACATGATCCCGCAACCAAGATGCAAAAGTCGAAGAGTGCAATTGGAGGACCTGAGCCTCATTGAAATTAGAGTGTTCCACTCGTATCACGTCCATGTGAATCCCGATGTATGGAACTACATTCTCGTGGTTGCGCGGGACATAAAAGTGAGCAACACATAAATCTTCCGCACTCAAGCTAAATAATTTCCCATGTCCCACCCCTACACCTTATAACCTCCCTTGATGTCTACCGATTAGAACCCCAACATATTAGACTTCTTTCATATAATCAGTAAAAAACTCAATGGCTTCTTCAGTCATGTATTGTTGTACAGTACTAGCATCTGGCATGAACCAATTTTTCACAAAGTTCTTGAAAATTTTTATGTACCTCTCGAATGGATACATCCATCGTAAAAAAATTGGACCACAAAGTTTTATCTCACACACCAAATGGACGATCAAGTGGACCATAATGTCAAAAAATGAGGGTGGGAAATACATCTCCAAATGGCACAAAACTTCAACAATCATCACTTGCAACCTATCTAACCTCGATACACTTATAACTTTGCAACAAACGGATTTGAAAAACAAACATATTTTCGTTATGTACAGTCTTACATGAGAAGACAGTGTAGCTTGAATGACAATGACAATCAGTTCCTACATCAAGTTGTGACAATTGTGTGACTTCAACTCCTCGACTGACACACAAGTGCTAATGTTAGACGAGTATGCACCGGGTACTTTTACACTGCTAAGGGTTTCACAAAAGGATTTATTTTCCAACTGCGACATAGAATAACAAACAGAGGGCATATACCATTCTTCACCGGTAGTTACTGGTCCTAGATTCTTCTGATACCCAACTCAACCGAATCGAGCCTAGACTTCAATCTATCCTTGGTCTTACCTGGAGTATTTAACAACATCCCAACAAAGGAATCACAAACATTCTTCTCAGTGTGTATAACGTCAAGTCAACATCTAACATCCAAATGCTCCCAATATGGTACCTTAAAGAAGATTGAACATTTCTTCCAACTTGCTTTAACGACAAATTTTATTTTCTTCTTACTAAAGTCGTTGGGAAAATTTGTAACACTTTCATGAATTTGTATACCTGTGCGTGGCAACGGTGCTCCTCTTTCCTCCACTTTCCCATTAAACCATTTTTGGCCAATCTCCATGGATGCCCCTCGGGAAGAAACCTTCTATGGCCCTGATAAATGGTCTTACAACCGTGTTTCAACTGACAAAAATCAGTGTCTTTCTCACAGATGGGACAAGCCAAGTGCCCTTTCACAGAATAGCCAGACAAATTCCATATGCAGGAAAATCATTAACTATGCAAAATAACAACGCCTTAACAGTGAAATAATCTTCCACCAACCCATCATAAATTCAAACACCATCTTTAAACAAAGTCAACAAATATTCAACTAGAGGAGCAAGATACACATCAATATCATTATCAGGTTGCTTCGAACCTGATATCATCAAAGACAACAAAACATACTTATGTTTCATCATCAACCACAATGAAAGGTTGTTAATGACCAATATAATGGGCCAAGAGTTATGTGTACTACTCATATTACCAAAAGGATTCATACCGTCTGTACACAATCCTAACCTCAAATGCCGAGAGTATTTCCCAAAATTAGGGTATAGAGCATCGATTTTCTTCCATTGCTTCCCGTCTGAAGTGTGTCTAATCACATCACCTGTGGGTCGGTCCCTATCCGCGTGTAAATGCAAAAATTTAGCATCTTCCCTACACGCATACAACTTCTACAAATGGGGAATGATCGGGAGGTACCATAACACTTTTGCCAGTGTCCTTTTCCTTGATTTTAATGGAACTTCTGCACCCACCGTAATCCCACCTCTCTTCAACTTGTACAGTAACTCGCCACATACACGAAACGTTTCTTGATCTTTATCTACTTCCCCCCTATACAACATAAAATTGTTTGGGCATGCATGGATTTTTTGAAACTCCAATCCCATCGGAGCAAAGTATTTTTTTCACAGCATACAACCTGTCAGGCATTAAATTATCTTCTGGAATCCAGAAACAACTCGAGAGCCCCCATCATTGACTTATCTGTTCATCCAAATTTTGCATTCAAGTTCATTATCCACAGGGTCGCACTCAAAACCAAGTATTTCAAACCATTGTACAAACAGAGTGTCTTTGCCATTCACCAAAGCTTGTAACGTTTCCAGTTTACCTCTGAAATCCCTTGCAATATCTCCCACCATTTAATCAAACTCCACGTTCCCATCTAGTTCATCACCCACCATCAAGTCCTCCAATTCATTCGTTGTGGAGGCTTCCACAGTTTCACCATACCATATCCAACGAGTGTAGCTTGTTTGGAACCCCCTCATTATAAGATGTTCTCGCAACTTCTTCCTCACTACATATGCATCATTTCTACAATCTTTACATGGGCATTGCGCCCGGGAAGAACCATTTTTATAAGCATGTTCAAATGCAAATATAATAAATGATTGGGCAAAATACTGATATGACTCTATGTTTTGGAGCTTCGTGCTAATATGACCCTGTGAAGTTGGAAAGTGCTATTGTAGCCCTGTGTTTTGCATCAGAAGTGCCGATATAACCCTGTGGCACTATTCTGGCATTGACTTTGCAATTTCCGGCATTGACCAAATTTGAAACGATGAAAATACCCCTGACTTAGAATTTGAAATTTTTACTGACCATTTTACCCTTTACAACCTGAACTGATCCTATGAAATCGGTTAAATCCTCCGAACTGTTCCTCTGTGTCCAATTTTTATTCATCTTCCACTCATCGATCTCCAACCACGAGAAAACTCCTTCTCTTCCTCTTGGATCTACTTCTCCGGCCGAGTTAGCATTCTAAATTTTCATTTGTGGTCGACTACCATCCCAAGTATGTCGAAGTTTTTAATCTCGTTCATTGTATGAACCCTAGGCTTTATTTAGGGAAATTAGAATTTCTGGTATTGTAGTGTAGTATCGTATCGGAAATTGCTTGGTATTATGATTTATCGATCTGGTTACGCACCCTAGGTATGATTTGGGGTTTCTCGAGTATATTTAGTTTTGTTGCTATATGGTTCTGGGATGTTGAACTATTCCTGACGTGGTTTTGTAATTGTTTAACTAGCCCGAAGGATGGAGTCATCGAGTTGTAGTGTGAATAATTGTCGCTGGGAAAGTGTGTTGTGCAAGGTGTGTGAGAAAGAAACTAGTGTTTTTTATGTCAAGAAGCGCAAAGAAATAAAGCAGAATGTATTATCGATACAAGAAGATGAATTCCAGCAGTGGGTTGTGCCTGATGTCGTTGAGTCGGGTCATGACAGTGGTGTAACTCCATTTCATCCCAACTCCAGAGTTTGTAGACCGGTTCAGAAACAGGAATCTCCAAACGAACTAGTTGTAGCCCAAATGGGTGGCCCTAGTCAAGGCATTTTAGCACCCAGAAATGCTTGTAATTGTTCTCTGATCCTAAGGGGCTTGATAGCACTAAATTTAGTGCTAGTTGGTGGTAACATGTTACTATTGTTTGTGTGGTATGTTGTATTTGGCCGTGGGATGTGTTAGGCGTGGGATGTGTTAGCTTAGTCCATGTTCTTGTTGTACTTGGCTGTGGGACGTGTTAGGGATGGGATGTGTTAGCTTAGTCCCAGAATTTAGTGTTAGCTGGTTGTACTTGGTTGTGGGATGTGTTAGGCGCGGGATGTGTTAGCTTAGTTCATGTTGTTGTTGGTGTACTTTCTGTTGTAATTCGGAGAAAGTATTTGGATGCTTGGTCCTATGGTTGATTAATTAGTGCTCATTTGACCTTATGTTTGTATAATATTTGCACATCTGACCCTATATGCTTTCAATTAGTGCTAATATAACCCTATGTTTGCTTAATAAGTGCTCATCTGACCCTATATGTTGTAGATTAGTGCGAATGTGACCCTAACATTTCCCACAAAGTGGTAATCTAACCCTGCGTGGTACGAATTATTTTGAGTCAGACCCTATGTTGTAGGGACCTTTATGGTCGATAACCCAGGAAGTATAGAAAAAAACATTCTAGTCTGATTTGTAAATTAATAATGAACTATACACATTGTCTTCCAAAAGATATAAGGTAGACTGTTTCTCTAGGAGAATAAAAGTGCTATAGTTGTAAGTAGTACAGAGTTCACAAAAGTGAGAATGATAGGTACTAGAAAGTTGTTCGTTATCCATTCTACAATTAGAATCATCAAAAGTGCTATAAAATTCATCATCATACATCATCCTCGAGGGCCCATCTCCGGCGGTGGGAGCGACTTACTTCTAGCATCTTCTAACAAGTCTTCAGTAGGTGGTGGACGAGGCGGTTGCGAGCTTGACGGCTTATGGTAAGTTGGAGCTAGAGTTGTGCCCATCAATTTTGCAGTCCTCTCATTGTACAAGAATGACTTCCCCCAAAGCATGTTCTTAAATGCCTCGTGACCGTCTCCTAGTCGGATTGGCTTATGCTGATATTTTGTGGAACAAAAGATTGGGTGAATACATACAAGAGTAAAGTGTTGAATGTAAAAAAAATCCTACCATTACCTCAGAGATAGTAATTGGGTTTATTAGTGGGAGTTTCTGGAGCACTTTCCAGTCATCCAGGTCCACAACACCAACTTGCAAATCCTATTCACAATCAACCTAACCTAGGTTGCTAAAAATTAGAGTCAACAGATTATGAATCATGTTAAGATAAAAAGGATACCTCATGAGTGTATTGGCGGGGTATAATGGCCACTGTTTGAATCATGTTGGGAGTATTCTCGCCCAAATCATCAGCAACAATTTGCTCATAAGGACCTTCATCTAGGTCGCAATCCTCTACCATATCCCCTTGCCAAATAGGGGCATTAACCAAATTCTCCATATCTGGGACACCATCCCCAAGAAAATAGGCATCGGACTGTACAACAGTTGTAGCCATAGGCACCTCTGAACTAGGTATACCACCCTCCCTCTCTTTTAGAACCGGGACATCGACGAAGACATCATCATCAATCTTTTCTCCGCCCTGACTGTCATAGACATTAACTACAATCTGTCCACCCCTATCCCCCTGAAGAACATCTTGAACATCCTTCTCAAAACCCTCATACACAATGCCACCCTCAACACTCTTATAGCTAGCATCGGCAACAATGACACCCTCACCAACTTTATCACCCCTCTCATACACCACCAACTCAGCACCAGCATTGTCGACATTTCCATGTTCATCCCCATAACTTAGGAGTGAAACAATTGAAGATCTTCCCGCATCTCGGCTTGCCAATTCTTTTTCGGCGCTATCTAATGTTGCAACCAGTTGGTTCTCAAAGTCCTCGTCCGGGTCAGGGAATTCATCTCCAACTGTTTTAGCGATCTGTGACCCATGTTGCTGATACAAAATGTTTAGTTGTAAGTGATGTTTCTTGAATTAAATTTTGAATTTTGAGGACAAGTTCAAGTATCCATACATGTAATTGCTCCGGACTGGGAATCTTTTCTTTTTCGGTCAAATTCCGGTTTGCCTTCTGCTTTATTCGGGTTCGTTTCTCAAAGTCCTCGTCCGGGTCAGGGAATTCATATCTAACTGTTTCATCGATTTGTGACCCATGTTACTGAGACAAAATGTGTAGTTGTAAGTGATGTAAATTGAATAACATTTGGAATTTTGAGGACAAGTCCAAGTATCCATACCTGTAATTGCTCCGGACTGGGAATCTTTTATTCTTCGGTCAAATTCCGGTTTACCTTCTGCTTTATTTGGGTTTGTTTCGTGGTAGGTGCTTCTAGATCTTCGATGTTGACTGTCATAACATTTGATCCCTGAATCTGCAGCATAACAGCCTAAATTCATACCATAAAATTCAGACCCTAAAAACTGCCCAAATTTGTCCTTGAAATTCAGACCCTAAACTCAGACCCTAAGCTAAAACCCTAAGCTACCTCGTGTCCTCGAACCTCTTACATCATGCAGCATAACAGCCTAAATTCAGACCCTAAACTCAGACCCTAAGCTCAGACTATAAATCGTGATATATAAATAACAGGAAAGCATAGAAGGCATACCTTTGGCCATGTTCCCCTCTTGGGTTGACGACTATAACTAGGAGCTGCACCATTCTTTCCCCTTTTTCTTGTCACCTCATTTTTCCTGGCCTTCGAAGAGGCAGTGTCCTGTGACCTTCCCCTCCGAGGTGGCCGGTTGCCACGAGTACTGCCTTAAATTTCCTGATCCAGTTCACTGACTTCAGTGGCTTGAGTGCTCACTGTATTTGAAGTCCCTTCCATCACCTAAGCAAATAAATTTTTAAAAAATGTTATTATACAAATATGTAAGTATAAAGATAATGCAATAGTGAACAATTATTATACTGGAGTAGTTGATGCACATCTTTTTTCTGTCTCTTTCTTTTCCTTATCTGTTGGACCACCTTGACATCCTCGCTTATTGTGTCCAAACTTCCCACAAGTGCTGCATTTGTGAGCTTTCCCTCCTACACCTTCGGCCTCCCGTTGCTCTTTCGATCTCTTCTTCTTTGGTCTTCCAGCCCGACGGTGTATACCAAGGGGATTACACTCTTGCACACGATCAGGTCCCCAGAATGCCCTGTGTAAGACAGGTTGAATCTTGTGATGATAGGCCTTCTCAAACTGTGTCTTTGTTAGCATGACGTCACAATACTCGTGCAGAGGGAGCCTTTTCTACAGCAACACTGTAGCAGCGTGTCTACACGGCATCCCAGACAGATCCCATACACCACAATCACAAGACCTCCTGTCAATCCTCACAGCGTAATTGGTCTCGTCGTGGACAACCTCAAATACAGTATCTGAGCATTGGTGGAATGTTACCCTTCGACCTTGTCTAGATACTATCTTCAACATTTCATCTGTCCTCGGACACACAATAGTATCCCACACAACACATTGGGTTGACCGTTCCTTCAACCGATTCATAAGCTTTATTCTCAGCCCTTCCATAAGCGTCAGTGCTGGTTTCTCCCTCAGTTTTCCCACCCAATGGTTAAAAGACTCGGCGGGATTATTCGTGACATTGTCACACTTCAGGCGCGTACTGAAAGCATGTCTTGCCCATAAGGAATCCCCAAGACTTGCCAAATACACATACGCCTCTTCCGAAAGCTCCCTAATCTTCTCCATTGCTGCTTTAAAGTCCATTAAATTGTATGACTACAACAAAAATACGAAAACACAGGGTCATATTGGCACATTAATACCAACACACAGGGTCATATTGGCACATTAATACCAACACACAGGGTCACATTGGCACATTAATACCAACACACAGGGTCATATTGGCACATTAATACCAACACACAGGGTCATATTGGCACATTAAAACCAAAACACAGGGTTATATTGGCACATTAATACCAACACAGGGTCATATTACCAAAACATAGGGTCTACTGAGCATTTTGAATTCCAAAACACAGAGTCCTTTAGGCATATTATAACCAAAACACAGGATTATATCAGCACACAAGTATAAAAATATAGGGTCGTAATAAATTTAATATTAGCACATAAAGGAGGAAACACTACCTTTGATACTCTCCAAAAAAAGCTTCTTCAGTATGCCAGAGGGCCATTTCTTCCTGAAGTTGGCGTAGATGTGGCGGCTGCACTTCCTTTGGGTGGCATGGGGAACAACCTCGGAAATTGCTTCTCTCAACCCCTAACCAAAACAGCACCACATCCGTATTAAAATGCTTCACGTTATAGGAACACATATATACAATGGATAGGGTTAATTTAGCACAAGGGTATACAAACAAAACAGAGGGTCAAATCATCACATAAACTGAAAATATAGGTAGTCAAAATATTACCTTTTGACGATCTGTCATGAAGGTCCATGGTCTACCTTCTGCAAAACCACCAAGGAAATCTTCCATCATCCGAAAGAAAAATAACCAGCTATCTTTAGACTTGCTCTCAACATACGCTACGGCCAGGGGATAGAATCCGCCATCGGGATCATTTCCTATGGCACTCAAAAGCACACCACCGTACCTCCCCTTCAAGTGACAACCATCGAAACCAAGGAATGGCCGAAAACCTTCTAAAAAGCCCTTCTTCAGACCATCTAAACCAAGAAAAAATCCCTTCACAATGGGTATTGGTTGCACTGCTCCACCATCATACTTCAAAATTGCTAGGCTTCCAGGATTACTCTTCGCCACCTCCACGCAATACCGTGGTAGCACCTTAAAAGACTCTCCATGGTGACCATCAATCATATGTAAAGCAGCCAGCCTCACCCTTATTAACTGATGCCTCTTCAGTTGCACTCCGAATCTCAACAGGTGCTCTTCAAGCACATTGTTTGACACTTTTGGGTCAGCAGCCAACAACCCCAAAATTCTGCGAGCAATCCAGTTTTTGGGGGCCAACACATGTCCTTCCAGCCTACAAGTGTGCTGCCCAGTCAACGTCCTTATCAAAAATGTCTGGCTACCTGAAACAGTGAAACTATGCAACCTCCAATCACAATTTGGATCCTTGCAGAAAACAGTCACCCAATTTTTCTCACTTCTAAAAAATTTGTACATAAATCCATCCTGAATAGAAAAATCAACTATGGCTTGCTTAATGCCTTTCCGGGACAGAAACATCATACCCTCCCTCAAGCTCACCCTATTGCCTTGCCTTTTCTCAAACTTTGCCCTGTTCATGCACTTTCTCAAAGGGTGAAAATCACCCCATTGTCGGATTCTGTATTATAATCTGTTTCAGCTACGTTGTCGTTCTCCCCATCCGGTTTGGCTCTGTTCTCCACATCTTCATTGTCCTCGGATCCTATCTCAGATCCTTCTTCTGTGTAGTGGTATATCCAATCAGCCTCCTGATCCAACAGTGGACTTCAATTTCATATCCGTGCCGCACTCACCCTGCCCGGCAAGTCCATCCACAACCTCCCCAAAAACCACCACTGATTTCTCCACCTCAAAATCCCTGAACATGTGAACAACGTCATCCTCAGTGCGCAAAAATGTCTTCTGCTTCACTGGATGCAGATAGCTTAATGTAAGCTGTACCGTCTTCCATAACTCCGGATCATTCAGGAAGTGCTCGGTGAAATCAGACTTCAAAACAACCAGTGAGTACCTATCCGGATCGATGCCATCCAATACTTTCCACCTATCACCATGGCGAAGCTTCATGCTGTAAAAAACATCGACATCATCCTACAAAAAATAAGCAGAACAGAACCCAATCAGAACAATAACAAATCACAAACAAACCACACATTTCTTCATCCCTCATGCCCTGTTCCACACAAAATTCTCATGCAACCCCTGTTCTCGAAAACCGAAAAATATGGAAACCCTAACCCCAATCCGTCGCGACCACAAACAGTACCAACCGAACAAAATTGTGGTAACACAGCATACAAGATGGATTTTAAGAACCAACACCTACAAAAGGTGAACATAATAACCCCATAAATTTAAAAACCTAAAAAACCCTATCGGCAGTGAACAAACGACCAAAACAACACAAAATGTGAAACAAAATCAACAAAACCATCAGCGATATACCAAAACGACGCATAAAATTGGACGAATTTCGGTGTACATGGGTCAGAGCTTACCATATTTACACCTCCTCTATTTTTCACCACCTAAACCCACCACCACGGCAGAGCAAGAGAACACCCGGTGAGAACGCCAACCACCGGTCGACTCCGGTGCGAATGACCTGTTTGAAAACGCTGGCACAACGTCCGGATCAGTCCGATTGAAAATGCGAGTACTGTTGGAGTTCTCCTAGGAAGAGACGAAAGGTCGGGCGCGGGAAACAAATGAGGAGAAAAAGAAAGAAAGGAAGCTTTTGTCTCAATGAACAAGGGTATAAACGTCTTTCTAGCTAAACCAAATTTTCTTTTTTTAATTATAGAGGGTATAATAGTCATTTCATTACTTTCTAGCCAAAATTAGGTCTATAGGGTTATATTAGCACATTTTGGAAAAACACAGGGCTATATTAGCACTTTTCAACTTCACAGGGTCATATTAACACTAACCTCAAAACATAGGGTCATATGAGCACTTGACTCTAAATGATTCAACCAATGACATGTACTTGGATGATTTCCTAAGATCATTACCAATGAGCTCATCTCAATTCATTATCGTAAAAAATAAATTATAATGCAACACATGAGGATGCATTCAACAATAATCATAATCCTATCTAATCGCAAACCAAAATTCCACCATGTTACATATAAAGCATTAAATACACCTTTGTATATTTCAAGATCACTAAGAACATAATATGGATGAAACTAACCTTCACCAATGGCAAATGATGAAATCACAAGTACAACACCTTTCTTCAATGGAGGGAACGGAAAATTGGGGTTTTGATGCAATAAATGCATTTGGGTGCATTTTTTTTACTTATGCAGGGCCCTTTCCGAACTCGGAAAGGGCATTCACCTACACTTGTACACGATTATGTATTTTCTGAGTTCAGAAATATTTTTACGAAGTTGGAAAGTTGTCTTCCCTTTGTACTATACTGGCTAAGTTTATTCCGACCTAAAAAATCCCTACGTAGGTCCGTCAAATGGGTTAATTGGATAAACCCATTATCCAAACCCAGTGGATCATTATCCATTGGTCATTATCTAATTAACTCATTTATTAAATGAGTCATAATGAGTTGTGTCATAAATGAGTTGAGTCATTAAATGGATAACCCATGAGATATTCATATGACCCAATGGGTTAAAATATATTATCCAATAAGTCATTATATAATTAACCAAATAAGTTATCATTAAACATTTTCTATCGATTCGGGTTACAAGTTGTCATCATCCAATGGGATCAGGTATTAAATGCTCATTATTTTTTAGGGTTTGGGATGAGAATAATTATGTTAATGGGGAATTTTGATCTCAATGGGTCCCATATTATGTTAACTCAATGAGAACATAACAAATGCCCAAAAAATATCTAAAATTACCCAATTAAATGTATGTGTAATATTTAACATAAATATTCACTATAATTCACAAATTATACAAATTATAATTCACAAATTATTTGAGTTCAATCTTGTACAATATTTGAGTTCGTACAGTATTCGAATACAATCTCGTACAGTATTCGAGTTCATACAAAATTCGCACTCAGTCTCGTACAGTATTTGAGTTCGTACAGTATTTGAGTTCAATCTCGTACAGTATGCGAGCTCAATCTCGTACAGTATTCGAGTTCGTACAATATTTGAGTTCAATCTCGTACAGTATTCGAGTTCGTACAATATTCGAGCTCAATCTCGTACAGTATTCAAGTTCGTACAGTATTCGAGCTCAATCTTGTACAGTATTCGAGCTCGTACAGTATTTGAGCTCGAGCTCAATCCCAACTAATATTGTTCGTTAATTTCGTCGAGTTTACAAAGCCAACATATTATATATTTAATTTTTATTAAATATAATATAATGTACATAATATTATATTACATAATATAATAAATGATTATATATTAGGAAAAAATTAAATCATTCGCAATCAAACTTGTGAAAATTTAGTTATCTTATGATTATAAATTATCCACGGGTCACCCATTACCCAACCCAACTCAACCCACCCAAAATTATCCAACGGGTAATCCATTATCCAACCCAACTAAACCCAATAACTACAACTCATTATATCCATTAACCCAATGGGTCATTATCCAATAAGGGAAAATAGTATATGGATAACGGTTATCCAACGGGTGACCCGATCCATTTGACGAGCTTATCCCTTCGTACCCTAGTCCCGAGCTCGAAAACTATCATAAGGCAGTTGTGCTAACCGTCTTAATTTTGAGTCATTTTAAGGCGGTTCTAAATGGCCCGAAACTAAGGCGGTTTTGAAAAACCACCTTAAATCATCCAAAAACCGCCTTTAATTGAACAAATGGGTTACAAGTGGCTGTTTTCGAGTTCAGAAACGTGCTTTTAAGGTGGTTCCTTGTAACTGCCTTCTATTGCTGCCTTTAATAGAATGCTCTCCACTAGTGTAGGGTCCTTCCCAGTTAGCAGCCAATTTCCCTTCAGGTTCCCGACGACTCTTCTCATTCTTCCTCATCACCAAATCTCCTGGACTAAACATCATCTTCTTTACTCTTATCATGATATCGTTTGACCCTCTCTTTTACCCTGGCTTCATACAGAGATGCCAACTCTCGCATTTCTTCCACCATATCAAGGTCTAGCCAGCGATTTTCCTGATAAGTTGTCTCACTTGTTGTTGCCATCAGCCTCAAACTAGGAACTCCTATTTCAGCGGGAATTAGTGCCTATGTTCCATACACCAAGATATATGAGGTTTCACTAGTGGCAGAAGACTCGGCTGTCCGATATGCTCATGATACACTCAGTATCTTGCATATCCAGTTTACATCTGCCCCTTTGAGCCTAGCTCTAATACCATTCACTATCGTTCGATTAGTTATTTCTACCTAACCCTTGGCTTGGGGATGGTAGACTGGCGTTACCTTTTGCTAAATCTCATACTCTTCGCACCAATTTTTTAACGGGTCTTGAGCAAACTGCATCCCGTTATCAGTAATTATTGTCCGTGGAATCCCAAAGCAGCATATAATATTCTTCCAACATAATGCAACGACTATTGTTCCCCTTATGTTCGTTAAAGGCTCGGCATCGACCCACATCATGAAATAATCAACAACCACTACAGGATACTTGAACTTCCCCGGGCCTCGGGAAAAGGTCCTACCAGATTGATCCCCCACTTATTGAATGACCAAGAGCTAAAGGTATTCGTCATTTCCTCCTGCGGGATGTGGATTATGGGTGCATGTTTCTGGCACTGGTGATAAGCCTGTATGTACTTGTTCGCATTATCAAACATCATCGCCCAATAGTACCCCATGTGAATGAGCCTTCTTGCCACCGATTGAGCCCCTTGGTGACTACCACAGATTCCTTCATGAACCTCCTAGATCAAATAGTTTGCTTCGTCAGGGGTGACACATCTAAGTAATGGTTGTAGATGACCTCTTTTATACAATACTCTAGATTTCCATGTGATACGTACTTCTCTGCAATGAAATTGACGTCAAATTTTTTATTTTGGTACTTTCATCAAATGTGGTATGTTCTATCAAAGACTTTGGCTGAACAAGAGGCTTGGAATTTTGCCAAAGAGAAAAGTTTAGGCCTGATTGTAATAAATCCATTTATGGTGATTGGTCTTTTGCTACCACCAACACTTAACACCAGCGCTTCTTATATATTGAACTATGTCAATGGTATGTTCTATCATTCAAATAATTACAGAAACTACTGAAGTTCTTGATTGATGTTTGCGTACATTCTACTACTATTTGTAGTAGTTTCTTCTGTAGTGCTCTATGAGGGCAAGGCATGACCCAACAGAACCTTCTTTTGCAACTGAATTAATTTGTAGGCAGTGGTGCAGATTCTACAATTGTGCTTAACATCTTTCATAGTGGATGATTAACAAATAGGCTATGGATGTCAATCATGCGCATTAGCATAATTATTTGACTAAATTATTTTTTTAGTCCCCTACAAAGTATCTTATACCATGTTTTGGTCCCCGTTTGTAAATCAACTCTTAGACAGTACCAAACAAATTTAGAACGTTTTGTTTGATCCCTAAAGGTGGTTTTCAAGTACACTAGAACTGTTTCCCAATATAGTCAGGGGTATTTTTGTAATTTTACTTATTTTGTGACTTTATTTTCCGGTAAGGGCAGGGGTAGTTTAGTAAATTTACAAATTAAAAAAAAGTTTGCCATTTAGGTGGAATGGTGGTCGGCCGGAGCTCCATCGCCGATACCTTTCTTAAAACAGAGCACAATGATAGTGCTAAAACAAAGCACGGTGGGCATAGATGAACGTCGCCGCTGAGACCCTTCTTCTCCATTTTCATTTATCCGACCAGAGCCTCTATCAGTCATTGTTGTGTGCTGCTCTGCCGCTACCTAGAGAAGGAGCCATGTCGCTTGACCAATCTCGGAGCCCCGTCCCTCATCGCCAAAAAGCCATTTTCTTTGGTTTTCCTCTGTATTTCTCTTAGAAATCTCTAGGAAATCTCCGGGAAAATTAAAAGAAAAGAAAAATTAAAATGTTTCAATAAGTAAAATTACAAAAAAAAAATACCCCTGACTATATCGGAAAACAGTTCCGGTGTACTTGAAAACCACCTTTGGGGATCAAACAATACATTCTGAATTTGTTTGGTACTGTGTAAGGATTGATTTGCAAACTGGAACCAAAATATAGTATAAGATATTTTATATGAGACTA
This sequence comes from Rubia yunnanensis, assembly GCA_037428765.1. Classification (NCBI taxonomy): domain Eukaryota; kingdom Viridiplantae; phylum Streptophyta; class Magnoliopsida; order Gentianales; family Rubiaceae; genus Rubia; species Rubia yunnanensis. The sequence goes on from CM075065.1 coordinate 24,592,565, forward strand.
AAATAATAATTTAGTCTAATTATTTTTCCAGAACATTGATCAAAGGGTCCATGATCTATTTGAAGAAAGTGAAGGTCTATTCTAATTATATATACTCCCCCCGTTCAGTTTCCTTTTAGGTTTTTTTTTATACTAAATTGTTTTTTTGTCCTGATATAGTATCTTACAATTCGTTTGGTTTCCAACTCCAATACCGTGTTTGTTAAGCAATTAATAATCTGAAATTGATTTCTTTGGTCCCTAGAGGTAATTTTTATGTAAGACTAAATGGTTTTTCGATATTGCAGAGGTATTTTAATAATTTTACTAATTAAAAAACATATTCAATAAAAAATTCCCCATTTTGAAAGATCCTTTTTCCTTTATTTTCTTTAATTTTTCTTTCCTTTTCATTTTCTTCTAATTTCCTTTGAAACCCTTCTTCTTTCGCCGATAATTTTATTCCGCCGTCGTAGATCACCGCTGACCATCGCCGCCGACCACCGCCGTAGCCGCTCTTCAGCCACCCCAAGATTTCAGAGATTACAAAGATTCGTCCCCAGCACAGCCTTCACCGAAAAGGAGAGCCTCGTCTCCGGCGAGCCGCATCTCCGACGGGCTTCATCTCTAGCGAGCCTCGTCGTTGTCGCCTCGATTCGGACTGCAGAGACCTAGGGTATCAACTTGCAAAGACCTTGAGACCTAGGGTGTCAAGATTCGTCCCCAGATCGGGTTCCGACAACGACGCTCGGGACGACAACCACCCTCTAGCCCCGACACCAGTGAGCTTAGCTCCATTGCTCTACAATCTCGTCAATTTTTCGTTCACTCGACTCGGTTTCTTCAATCTTCATTGCTCACGTCCGCCGCTCTTCAGTCGATTTATTGAAATTCTTCAATCTCAGCGCCAGCGGACCCTTTGAGATTTATTGAAACGCCCACCGCTCTAAAAATTCTGGGATTCGTCCGGCGAGTCCCTGGGCATCAGCGTGAGATCAATAAAATTTCTAGGATTCGTCCGGTGGGTACTCAATTCTTCCGTACAGCACATTTGGGGGTTTTAGGGGCTTCTGGAATTGCTGGGTTTTCGTTCTGGAACCTTGGAGATCACCGAAGGCGCTGGCACCGGTGGCGGTGGTGATAAGTGGAGGTCGGCGGGGAAGGTATACGGGAATATGGTCTTTTCTTTTTTTATTTTGATTTTTTAAAACACAGTGTATAATGGTCATTATACATATGTTTGACTAATTATGGGTGACTTACCTGAGAACCATATCTGAAGACCAAAGATATCAATTTCATAATGTTAATTGTTGATTAAACACGTTATTGTCCTTGTGGACCAAAAGAAAGTATTGCACAATATGTAAGAGATTAAAAAAAAATAATTTAGTCTTTTTTTTTTGTCATTTTCCACTTATAGTATGTTTTAGGTGGTTTACACCACTCATTCTGCTTCTACTTTTCCCAATTCAATTTGCACCACAAAATTGGTATATTTTAATAATCGGTTTTTCTAACGAGTGCCCATGGACACTCGTTAACAACTTCAGATTCCATCGAAAACTGTGTTATTAAATGCAAATCCATCGAAACTGTGTAATAGTATATAGGGAGTGTAAGTTTTTGAGGGATGTCATTAATCATTAACTTTATTTGCATTTAATAACACAGTTTTCGATGAAATCTGAAGTTGTTAACGAGTGCTCATGGACACTCGTTAGAAAAACCGTTTAATAATTGTGCTAAATTTTGAAGTGCCAATGTTAGATGAACGAAGGGAGTACAAGAGTATGGTGTTATTCAGAATTATAACAAGGGAGTACAAGAGTATGGTGTTATTCAGAATAATAACATAGGATGATTCTATCAATGGAGAACTTGTATTAAAGTTGTATCTCATTTAATTGGATGTTCATTCTAAAATAAATGAAACTAGATTCTTTTAAGACCAGTTTCTACTTTTAAAATTATTGTTTCCTGGAAACTCAATTTTGTCAAGTGAGTTTTCATTGTTTTTCACTTTGCTATTTGTCTTGAAGTTTAGACTGATGTCTAAGTTCAAAACCATCTCCTCCTTCAACTTTTCACTATCTAGGAACTAAAGTATGCAGTTTTTTATTTAAATAAATCTAGTGCTCCTGGACTTGATGGTTTTTCTGGCGAATTCTATACCACTTTCTGGGAAACCATTAAACTTGACCTGTTTGAAGCAGCAAATGATTTCATATGCAATGGTAATATCCCAAAAGTCATTTCAAGCACCTGGCTCACCCTAATCCCCAAAAAACCAATCCCTACATCTTTTTCTGATTTCAGACCAATTAGTCTATCACATTTTAATAATAAAGTATTCTAAAAAATGCTAATGGAAAGGATCAAACCATTGATGCAAACTTTAATTTCTCCTGAGCAGAGTGCATTCATCAAGGGTAGGGATATCACTGATAATGTTATCCAAATGCAGGAGATGACCAGAATTTTGTCTAGAAAAACAAAGGTTCAAAATTTGATAGTAAAACTTGATATGCAAAAGGCCTTTGATAGAGTCTCTTGGTCTTTCCTGAACTCTATACTTCTCCAATTCGGTTTTCATGGAAATTTTGTTAAAATTATCGTGCATAACATAGCTGCTGCTCACTTTTCTGTTCTAATCAATGGAGTAACCTCAGGCTTCTTTGCATCCTCTAGAGGCATAAAACAAGGAGATCCTCTTTCACCTTTTTTGTATAATTTACTATCTGAAGCCTTCTCTAGAAGTTTAAAGAAAATTTTCAACATAGGATACCTCCAACATTTTGGTCTCCCTCCCTCTTGTTCTCCTGTTTCACACTTAATGTATGCTGATGACACAGCAGTTTTTCTTAATACTAAACCTACAAACTTGAAGAGGTTTAAAAAGTTCCTGCAAGCATATGAGCAAACCACAGGACAAAAGGTCAATTTTGCAAAATCTGAATTTTTTGTATCCCATAGAACACCATTAACAACAGTTCTATCTGTAAAGAGGTTACTGGGAATGGAAAAAGGTTCTTTTCCATTCAAATATCTGGGAGTCCCTATTTTTTCGGGTCGAAATCTTCAGGTACACTATCAACCTCTGCTGGAAAGAATGGAGAAATCAATCAATAATTGGAAGAATAGATGGCTCACTACTGCTGGTAAGATTGTACTGATTAATCACTGTTTTATTTCAATTCCAACGCATATATTCGCTGTCTTGAGTCCACCAAAGATTGTTTTGAAAAAAATGGAGAAAATAGCATCCAGTTTTTTTGGGGTAATTATGACAATACTGATAGGAAAAAATGGAGGTCTTGGAAGAATATGAGTCTACCTATAGATGAAAATGGCATAGGTTTTAGGGATTTAAAAGCTATTGTTGATGCCTTTTTGTGTAAATTGTGGTGGAAACTGCAACAAAACACTACCCAATGGACTTCTTTGTTATGGTCTCTTCCTATCTCCTATAAAAAATCACATACATGGCCTAGAATATGAAAAATCACAGCTAAGGCAAACAGCTATTCCAGAGTACTCTATGGATTGGGTGAATGCTCTTTCTGGAACTCTAATTGGACAGGAGAAGGAGCTCTGTATTATAAGTGGCCACATGAGATGAACATTCCCTTTGAGGATATTTCACTCAGGTTTTTTATAAACAACAAAGCTTCCCTCCTTCCAAAGCTGGAGCCATATCTGGCTACCAATTTATATTCCCTTTTGCAGGATGCTAAGCTGGAACATTCTCATGAGGATAAGCTTGTTTGGACTCCAGCCACAGACGGATTATATTCCATACGGTCTGCATACAACATTTTCAGACAGAGAAAGGCAAAAATCAGACACTTTAATAAGGTTTGGTCTCCTTTCATCCCAAAGAAAATGTCTGTTCTCTTGTGGAGAGCCATGAATGGAATTCTTCCATTTGATAACATATTATGTAGGTTAGGTTTCGTTTTAGTCTCTAAATGCCCCCTCTGTTTGAACCACACAGATACTTTGGATCATTTTTTCAATTCATGCCCCTCTTCTATTGCTGTGTGGGATTGTGTCAGTGACCTTTTACATCTTTAACGTTCAGTTTTTGCAAACTTAAAGGGCAGAGTTGAATATTATCTTTCTTTTAAGGCTGAATCCAAGATTCAGTCTAACATTACCACTGTTGCCCTCCTAGTCACAATTTGGTTTCTTTGGATTAAAAGGAATAAAATTATTTACGAAAATGAATCTTTCTCCCAAGTAGCTTGCTTTAATGAGATTAAAGGCATGATATATCACATTTTCACTGTCCACCACCTAATTGACAATGTAGATAAGCATAAGTATTGGACTCAGGCAAATATAATCCCTCAAATCTTTCAAAAGAGGAAAAGGTCTTTAACTACTGTAAATTGGAAGAAGCCACAAACAGGATATAAAATTAATACTGATGCCACATGGAATAGAGGTGGTTATTCTTCTTTGGCTGTGATAGTTAGAAACTGGATTGGGAATGTGGTTATCATGAGAGCTAAAACATTCCAATCTCCATCCCCTTTACATGCTGAACTAGTCTCCATTCAATGTGGATATGAAATATGCTCAGAAATGGATCTATCTACTTGTGTGGTGGAATCAGATTGTTTAATAGCTGTTCAGGGTATTCAAAATCCAAAAAGTTCCCCTTGGAGAACCTTTTCCATCTGCAGTTCCCTCAACTCAAAACATCAAAAATACCCAATCCAACACATCCATAGGGAGGCAAATAGTGTAGCTGATTTTCTGGCAAAATATGCTCTAGAAAAAAACCTTAATGGTGATATAGACATACAGTCAGCCCCTCCTTTCCTTAGGGGCCTTTTAACACTTGACAAAAGTGGTCTTCCTGTGATTAGAGTTGGTGTGTGAATTTCTAATACAAATGTAATTATCTTTGAACAATTCCCTGAGTACTCATATCATACAAACAATATGCATGCAGTAAATTAGAATAGAGACTATTGTCCTCTCTGTTTTTGGCTCCCCAGATCCTATCAGAAGAAATTGGCATAAACTCAAGCTCCCCTCAGATGCAACACGGATGGCATACGGACCCCCCTCAGATGCAACATATCTGTATATTCGGATTTAGGGCTACTGCAAGCAGGCTGCAGCCAACCTCGGAATGGAGTGCTCAAATCTACAGCTTCTTTGAAACTTTGCTGCAAATTTTTGCTTTGTTTTAGGCTCTTCATATTTACGTGCTAGAATGAAGTTGTCTGGCCAAAGGAAAGAATTAACACATGGGGTGGATATTCTTTCTTTTGGAATTGCAACTATCATTCCTATCTTTTGTCTTCTATCCACTAGATCCGGAAAAAAAATCACCTTCCTTAATAGATGCTAGGTATTCTTTTGGCGGCAACTATGTTGCTTCAATGATTCTCATGTACGAACTACGGCTCTGTATGTATTTGTCTTTACACAGGCTTGGGGAACCTTTATATAATACCCCCCACCTTAGGGTGCTTTAAATTAAAAAAAATGATGTCTAAGTTCAAGTTCAAATATCAAGCTTTTCTCCCTTTTCTTGTTTCTAAGAAGAGAAAAGCAATAGGCTTGTCTGCAATTTTGATCTTGTCCGAGAATAAGTGTATTTTTCGTCTAGTTTCACATTATGATGAATAATAAAATGTATTCATGTCATCACTCACCATTCCCGGGCCTCAATGATGTCACTTACTTTGACTCAAGTGTTGATCATTTCAAAATGGAACATCTGGTTGGGTCAATGTAAAGGATGTTGCCAACGTGCTTTTGAAAATCCATCGACAAATGGAAGATGTTGTTTGGTCGAGAATGAGGTCAAAAATTGTACAGCTCTTTATCCTTCAATGGAACTTCCAGAGAAGTAAGTTAATCTTCTGTGATCTTATTTATGGGATACATCATCCATTCCTAGAAAAAATTTTTGCAATGTAATGTCAATTTTAGCATGCTTCATATGAGCGTCTTGTTCAGGTTCTAAAGATTCCTCTGGCTTAATGACAATCGCAGGCGCACAGATGACCAGCCATTTTCACCAGAGTACAAAAAATCAATTGAAAAGATAAAGGGGTTAGGGCTGGAGTTTACTCCCCATAAACAAAGTCCGAAGGAAACAGTGGATAACCTGGTGGAGAGGAAGTTTGCGAGCCCTCTGGCAGCAAAGTGATGATCTCTCCCAAAACCGAAAGGGTTGGTTGCCTTGATTTGGCTCAATAATAAAAAAAGGTGTTGTACAAAGAGCTTTGACTAATTGTGCTATTCTAGGTAGTAGGTAGTAGGTGGATGTTACATTGCATGCTACTCCCTACGTCCCACTTTATTTTACTTAATTATCTTTTAACAGCTAAATTTTATAAAATTTGATTAAAAATATAAATTCATTTTGTAAACTTCAATTAAAAATATACTCAATTTTGTATAATAAAAACACCACGTGGGATGTTATATTTGTTTTAACATCTATATTATCAATTATCAATTTTTTATAAAGCATTATTGTAGGTAACTAGAAATATTTATGATTAAACATGCTCACTAAATATTGTAAAAAGGTAAATAAGTAAAATGAAGTGAGATGGAGGGAATATGTTACTAGGTTTTCTTTGTTGTACATCCACAACTGCCCCTCTCAACAACTCCTTCCGTCCCAGATAAATTGGCACATTTGACTTTTAAAAGTCAAACTGAGCCAATTTCAACCTTTATATTCCATTAATTATTATACGTAAGACTATTATCATGTTATATATTGTTAAATTCATTATAACATATACTCCCCCGTCCCAGAGGTAATGGCCGAAGTGCTTTTGGCACAATTGTTAAGAAATCTGACCTGGACATACATACCCATGTGAGCTGGAGGGCAATTAAAAAGTGACATCATCAACACTTTTGATGATGTCAACCACGTTATGGACAAACCTCAAGCTAAAATCTGCATCTTTATTTCATTAAATTTAATATCTTTCCCTCCATAATTTTAACATCTCCCGATCTTTTCTGAAAATTGGAGCAGAAATCCAAAAAAACAAATGATAAATATAGTAAATAATTTCTACAGTACCTACTATAAACATAAAAGCATATTCAAAACCTACACCAAGCATTATTAAAACCCCTTTGATCATTTGAAAACACTCCACAATTCTACAAACCCTTCATTTTCTTCTTCTCTTCATGGGAAACTTCATCCAAAAGCAGCTCATCTGAAACCTTCATCTTCTCTCTTCTTTTTTTTAAAGAAGAAATATGTGAGCTCTCTGCAACTATTGTTGGCTTCTTAATTCTTTAAGCATGAGAATGAAAATCTGACCAATCAGGAGAGGAACGTTGTGGCTCAGTTTCTACTCCTCACACAAGGAGGACAAGGTCGAATCGGGCATGGGCGGGCAGCAGAGGTAGCGGCGAGGGGGAACATCGGAGTGCGAATTGTTCATCATATTTGGGTAGCTGTGAAACATCAAGTGGCAGAGGGGATATATGTACATGTAATAAGTAAGAAACCCGATCCACTCAAAATGAAGCGAGTATTGGACCGGGAAGCTTTCAAAGCTATCCCACTGTCCTATAGGAAGACGTGTAGAAGGGCAGCGACAAAATGTGAAATGAGTAAAAGCACTATAAACTAACTTATAAAAGATGGAACACTGCGTAAACATAGTAGTGCTATTAAGCCACTTCTAAGGGAATCATACGAGGTAGATCGTGTTCTTTACGCATGCAGTAAGCTAAAATTCGAAAGACACTCCTCAAAAGTAAGATTTAAGTCAATGTACAATGTTGTTCATTTGGATGAAAAATGGTTCTACCTTTCGGAAGAGTCTGCAAATTACATTCTACTACCGGAAGAAGATTACCCACTCAGAATCACTCAACACAAAAGTTGGATCCCAAAAGTAATGTTTGTTTGTGCTATAGCTAGGCCAATCATAACAGATAATGGAGATGTCATCTTTGATGGAAAGTTACGCATTTTCCCTCTAATTGACATAGTTCCAGCTCAAAGGACAAGCAAAAACAGGCCAAGAGGCACTATGGAAATGAAAGCTAAAGTGAAGGTCAGTCGCATAGAAATGAGAGAGTGTCGCATCAAGCAAGTTATTACAGCAATCAAAGAGAGATGACCAATCCATAGATAAAAAATAATCTATCTCTAACAAGGTAATGCAACACCACACATACTACATGGGGACCAGGAGTTTGAGTGTGCTGCGAACTCGGATGGATTTCAGTTATATGGGATTTTCAGCCTCCACAATCACCACATCTCAACATCTTAGATTTGGGGGTTTTCCGATCTATTAAATCTTTACACCAAGAGAAAGCATGCAAGACAGTGGAGGAATTGGTAGATTAAGTGAAGATGGTATATGAGGAGCTAAAGGCAGAGACACTAAACAAGATTTGGATTTCTCTACAAGCTGTATGCATAGGGGTGATGAAGCATAAAGGTACCAACAATTTTCCCCTACCCCATACCCACAAGGATGCATTAGCAAGAATGGGAATGTTGCCTGATGACCTAGAGGTGGCTATGGATCTGGTTAAAGAATGCATTCAGTTTTTGAATATGCACAACAAGACGTGCATGATTCAAAAACTTGTTCAAGACATTTGGCAACATGAAAACATCCACAATGATGGTTAGCTATATGAAATGTTGTGAAGATTGTTTTTGAATGATGGAGTTGTTGCATGCTTCTAGTTTTTCAGGTAAACATGTAAGTAAACAATGCCATGCTTACGCTGCAACAATATCCATTATTTTATGAAAGACATTGTTATGTTATTTTTTTAATGTAAGTTTCACCCGCAAATCTGCCCTCCTATAGGTTAATACATGGTTACAAAAAAAAAAGTAAGCAGCATATGAAAACATCACAGTAAGCAGCACACTTAGGTCAGGTTTTGGGTTAGGTCTAGCACACAACACAAAAAAAAAATAGACCTAACTGTCCATAGTGATCAACATAGTGATAGTTGTCACTCAGATAGACTAATGGGTCATAAATCCAGCAACTAAACACACATTAATGCCATACATACACAAACAACTAACCAGCATCAAAGTAATTAAACCACATAAAATCAGACCAGCCCCCACACAATATAGGATAATTAAACCAGACAATTTTTTTTAGACCTAACTGTCCATAGTGATCAACATAATGATAGTTGTCACTCAGATGGACTAATGAGTCATAAACCCAGCAGTTTAACACATATTAATGCCATAAGCACATAAACAACTAACCAACATCAAAGTAATTAAACCACATTAATGCCATACGCTTTTTCCCGGATTGCTTAACCTGCAATACAAATAAGTAAATTAGTTTTAGCATCTCAAAATTTCAAAAAAAAAAAAGGAACTGGATTAGAATAATTAGAGTTCATAGCATAACCTTCAACTTTCCCTATCCTTTGTTTGAGGGTCTATTTAGACTAGAAACCCAGTTATGCATAGCATTGAAGATTGATGAATGTTCAAAATCTTTCTATGCCGGTGGCAGCGGGTTAGCTGTTAGTGCATCTACTACCTCTTGGTTGCCTAGGTACCAGTTATCAGTGAAAAAGTGTGCTTGCCAAATTCAATGATGTTAAACAAACAATTAGCACTTATTCGTTTTAGTGTGATTTGAAACAAATAAGCCATAAGTTTTTGTGATTTGAAACAACCGAAGCTCGTCTTGAGACTGTGCTAGTGAGTACACAAACAACTGATTCGGTTTCCCCGCCACCTTAAAGTCTCAAAACCTACAACCACCTAATTAGTTAACATTCCCTGCATACCCCTCAATTTCATGACCATATTTTGTCCGAATCAAATCAATGTGAGCAAGTATAACCTAATTAACAAAATGATTGTTCTAGAACATGCAAAGTTCCAGTTTTTCTTCTCGCAACATTGTCACAAACTTACCTATGCAATCTTACATCAACAAGACTAAGTACATATGACTATCAATATCAACTAACACCATAATTTATGGGAAAACTAAATCAAACACTTAATGTTAAGTACAATTCATGTAATTTCAAAAAAGAAAAACTTATAGACCTACCATTCTCCGCTTTTCCTTGCTCGGTGCCACCAAGAAATTGGAACCACTGTGGGTCTGAGGTGGCACGTCGCCATCACGCGCCACCAAGGCTTGAGAAGATCCGTCGGCATCAGTTACGAAATTGTGTGAATGTCTCACACCTGGTCTTCCGCCACCGCAGGTCTACCAATCCAGCATCTCATCCCGAGAAGCTCTGGCGGCGAAAGCTAAGTAAATGCAACAATGGACGGGATCTAACATTTCACTGCCATGACTTGACCTATTCCGTGCCACACGTTGAGAAGACCCGACACCACGACTCAACCTTTCTGTCGGCATCATCTCAAGATTTCTAAGTAGGGTATTGTTGAAGATGTGTTTGTAATCCTCGTCGATAAGCTGAGAACCGAGGTACAGGTCTCCGGGATCAGTTTCGGTTGAATAGTACGGCGAATCGAAAGGGTCCAGGGGTAATTCAGTGTCCTCGTATGGGGAACAGTCAACAATTCATTCTGAATTTATCATATGCAGTGGAACATACAGTGGGATGGGAGAATAAAAATCATCATCTAGGCTCCTTTTGAATGAAAGAATTTAGGATTTGTGATAAATGAGGGATGAAACAAAGGGGGGGAGAGAGAGAGAGAGAAAGATTGTGAGAAATGATGGTGAATGCTTCAGAAATGGTACTTTAAAGGAAGAATTGAAAGTTGTGAATGCATTGATTTGGAGATCTAGGCGGTGGGTGTGGTTAATTGGTTAGGATGGCTGGTGGGGAGATAAGGATGAATTTATTGCAGAGAGGGTTCTGGAAGCATTTTGAATTCAAGGGGCAAACCGTTTTGAATTCTAATTATTAAGGTTAGTGTTAAGTGGTTTTGGGTTGGACTAATGAAAGTAAGTAAATTGATTTTGGGCCTAAACAAATCCAATTAATGTTCAACATTTCTTATTTAAATGAGAAAAATTCCGTCCAAACCCAAAATCATTTAGGCTAAAATAGTAACAACACAAGGACGAACCAAAATGGAAAGTAGACAAATAATTATGGGACGGAGGGAGTATTTTTTAAGATTTTTTTTATACACATAAACAAATATATTAATTGTTGAAAATTAATTCAATTGACTTCCAAAAGTCAAAATGTGCCAATTTATATGGGACAGGGGGAGTATAATTTTTCACCAGTCAATGCTAGAATTAGGACAAAATGTTGTAACTACACAATTCATTTTATTTTAGCACATTTTCATTTTCCATGGTCATATTAGCACTTTTAGTTTAAAGTTAGAGTTAAAAATTGTAAAAATTCCTATTTTTAAAATTTTATTCATTATTTAATAAATTCTAGTTAATTAATCATTTCATTATATAACTTATTTAATTATTCTTAGATAGAAAAAAAAGGAGTGAAGTGCTCATATGACCCTATGTTTTGGTCATATGTGCCAATATGACTCTGCAAGATCAGATTGTGCTATTATAACCCTATGATTTGCTTGAATTGGGCTAATATAACCCTAGAGGCCTGAATTTGGTCTGAATTCTATAAATTGACTATTATACCCTTGATATGAAAAAATTCAAAAATGTGAAAGGACAGTTATGCCCTTCCATTTTTTTTCTTTCTTCTCTGTTCCAGTCACTTTCTTTTCACTTCCCCATCTCGATTATAGTCACTTTCTTTTTTCATCTCGATTCCTTTATTTTCATCTTTCTTCCAGAGGCGTCGGTGTGAGACGACAACGTGAGGCATGTGGCGGGGCATCGGCATGAGGCAGGTGGCGTGGGGCGATCGTCATTAAGCTTCCAGAGGCATTTTCAAGGGGTCTCCACTCTTCGGTGCTTGGCTGAACGGCGCTGGAAGTGATGGTGGAGGTGAATAAAAAGTGACAGTGGAGGTGAATCGAAGTGGCGTTCCAATCAGTGTTCTAGGGAGAGGTCGAGCGTGGTGGCGGGGCTAGGCAAGAGGAAGAGGTGGAGCGTGCTGGCGGTGGCAGCGACGATGGTGCGGCTAGGTTAGAGTTGAGCAGTGGCACAACTAGGCTAGGGTTGAGCGGTGGCGGGGCTAGGGTTAAGCGGTGACAGGTCTAAGGTTGAGTGGTGGTTGTGGAGGTGGTGGGGGCTAGGTTAGGGTTTAGCGGTGGCGGGGATAGGCTAGGGTTGAGCGGTGGCAGTGACGAGCTAGGGTTGAGCGGTGGCAGTGACGAGCTAGGGTTGAGCGGTGGCAGGTCTAGATTTGAGCGGTGGCAGGGCTAGGGTTAAGCGGCGGGTCTATGGTTGAATGGTGGTTGTAGCGGGGCTAGGGTTGAGTGTTGGCGGGCGGAGGAGAAGGAGGTGCGATGGTGGTGCTTGGGAGGTGGTTCTTGGAGATGGGTGGAGAAAAAGGCAGAGCAGCGAGGATGGACTGGAAGTGGTGGGGATGCTTGGAGATGGTGGTGCTTGGGAGGTGATTCTGACTGGACTGAAAGTGGCGGTGGTGCAAGTGTCTGCGCGGCGGCGGGCTGCGACGGTGGTGGCGGACGGCGGCGGAGGCGGCAAAGCGGAAAAGCAGCAGTGGGTATATTATGAAGAAGAAGAAGAACAAGGGGTATTTTTGTCTTTACATTTTTAGTTTTAAGGCTAGGGTTATTTTAGTCCTTTTGTATCAGGTCAATGCCGAAAATTACAAAGTCAATGCTGGAATAGTGCCAAACGGTTATCTTGACACTTTTGATGCAAAACATAGGGTTATAATAACACTTTCTGATCTTACAGAGTCATATTGGCACTTATGGCCAAAACAGATGGTCATATTTGTATTTTGCCCAAAAAAAACTTAAAACCAATTTATTTTTAGTTTTCAATTTAAATGTGAGGTGCAAATATTACAGGTTAATTAAACCAAAATTTTTGTTTAAAAAACATCGCTCAATGCGCAATGGAACTCCTGCTAGTATAAACAAAAAGGAGTGTGCCATTTTATCAAACAAAAATAAATCAAACTATAATTTAACTTTCTAGAATAGGAAAGGTAAAGCTGAAAAGGTAAATAGAAACTTATAGAAGGATTCATGTGATTAGGGGTGGCCATGGGTCGGGGCGGGTCAGCTCACTTGACCAAAATTGATCCTAAATTTAGGATCAAATGGGTCGAGTCGGGTTAAAATTTTCATAGTTTAAGATCGGGTCGGGTCGGGTCAGACAGGGTTATAGGTCGACCCAAGTTGAACAAAATTATATAAAAATAGTAAGATTGTTTTTTAAAAATATATATTTTTAGCTTTATAAATAAATAAATAAATAAATATTTTCTTCCAATAATATTAAAATTGTTTATGAATTAAGTTAATGGTAAATATATTGTATTAAATTAATTCCTTTTTATAATTTTTTAAAAGAAAATGAGGCAAAGTTACAAACGAGTTAAAAATGATCAAAATTTGAACCGATCCATTTAAATTATATGGGTCATTGATCCAACCCAACCTAAATAAATTGGATCAAAATGAGTCGGATTGGACAATTTGAACACCCTGCCCGTGATAGTTTGAAACAAAACGGGGAAGCGTATATAACTCTCAGTCTTTCTTTTGCTTCACGAAATCCGATCCGGTTAAACCCCTATTAGTTGCTCTATTCGAGTTCAATTCCTTCAAATTGACCCAAATCCTCCCCTCCACTTCACCCGTACCTGTAATTTGTTTGATCGGAAAATTTAACCGGCGACACGATGGCGGCGACAATGGTCAGTTCCGCCGGCATGCTGCTGGCCAGGCTAAACGAGCCCCACCCTTCACTGAAGCTCAACGCTCTCACCCATCTCAACGCCTTCGTTGATTATTACTGGCCCGAGATCTCCAACTCCGTCGATTTGATGTAATTTCCAAAACCCTCTTTTCACAATCTCGTCTTTTTCATACATTCACTGATTGGCCGGACGATTTTAGGGTTTAGAAGGTCTATTTACTCACGTATGCTGCGTACTTTTCTGGATTTGCTTTAAAAAGGTTGAAGCATTTGCGTTTTCTGGACTGAAATTGTGTTTTAGCATTAGGGTTTCTTCTGTAATGCTGTATAAACTGGAAGTTCGTATTTCATCTTCTGCGGTTGGTATTTATTACTGGAAGATGTAGTTTTATGTGATGCCCCTTGTGTTGAGACATTGGACTAATTAGGGCTTTGAGAGAATTGAGATATTGAGTGTTTGTTTGTGGTTTTACAGAGAGAGCCTCTCGGATGATGTAACATTTGGTGAAGAACAGAGACAGCTTGCGGCTTTGCTTGCATCGAAGGTGTACTGTCATTTGGGTGAATTAGATGACTCATTGACCTATGCTCTTGCTGCTGGCCCTCTTTTCGATGTCTCAGAGGACTCGGATTTTGTCCGTTCTATTCTTGCTAAAGCCATTGATGAATATGCTGGAATCAAGGCTAAGGAAGCTAAGGGTGAGGGTGAATCTGTGACGCTGGATCCTCGATTGGAAGAGATTGTTGAGAGGATGCTTGATAAGTATGTAAACTTTTGGATCCTTGGCTCTTGCTATAGTTTTTTGGAATTTAGCCTTTATCTTATTTGGCTTTTCTGTGGTGTCTGTTTTAGGTGTATATCTGATGGAAGATATCAACAAGCTGTAGGAATGGCAATTGAATGTCGGAGATTGGATAAGCTATTCCAAGCAATTGTGAGCAGTGATAATGTTCAAGCAACCCTATCATACTGCATTGGTGTTTCCCATAACTTTGTTAATTCTCGGGAATACCGGCGCAAGGTGAAGATCATTACCTCGTTCCTTGTCTCTTCCCGTAATAACTTATTTATTAATTTCACTCTTTCTCTGGTTCAAATGCTGTTCATGTTGCTATCTTTCAACACTCAATTAAATCTTTTGATGTTAGGCTCATAGCGACATTCGTATGAGTTCAGATGTGCATGCAAGAAGCTTCAACTTAGTTAAAGTTGATCATCTATCTCAGCATTCTTATATTCTCTTTTCTTGGTAAAATTACTCATGGATGGCTTTGAGAAACAATATAAAGTATTGACATAATTTGTTCTTTGTGATTAAATCAAGCAACTGTTGCTGCACCTCCCCATCTTGTTTGAACATATGTTTGACTGTTCCAGCTGAAAGAACATTGGGTTGTGTACTGTATGGCAGTATCACACCATTTAAATTATTTAGGGAGGGTGATATGTAAACACTTTTGGTCAGCTGGGTTCAACGGTGGTCCAATTATTATGTGAATTAGTACCTCTTTTTTGGTAGGTTGGCTCTTTCATATAAGAGGGTTTGTGGTGTGTAGTAAGGTCTGAATATTGGTGCATGTATAATCATATGTTTGAGGTACGTAACACTCAGAAGCAGCAGTATGTGCTTATATCTCTGTGTGGATTTGTTCTCTAGCTATCATTCAGTTGTCAGACTCACTGAGCTATAAGTTGAAAAATGAATAAAGCATTGGGTTATATGATTTCTTAGATTTCTCTTGATTGTTTGCAGGTGCAAGAGCTTCTAGTTGAAGTATTTCAAGTACAGCCATCTCCTGATTATTTGAGCATATGCCAGCTTCTCATGTTTCTGGATGAGCCAAAGGATGTTGCTGGTGTATTTCGGAGACTCTTGAATTCAGATAGTAAAGATGAAGCTCTTTTGGCATTTCAAATTGCTTTTGACCTTGTTGAGAATGAGCACCAAGCCTTCCTTTTGAGTGTGAGGGATGCGCTTTCTCTTCCCAATCCAGAAGCTACAGTGGCTGAACAGTCTGGGTCTGCTGAGGTCAGTGCATCACAGAATGTTAACAGCGCAACATCTGAGGATGTTCAAATGACAGAGGGAAGCCAAGCTACTGATGTGAATGCACCCAGCAGCGATCCAAAGGATGCAATTTATGCTGAAAGGCTATCAAAAGTAAAAGGAATTTTGTCTGGAGAGACTTCCATTCAACTGGCATTGCAATTCCTATACAGCCATAACAAGTAAGCAGTGTTTACTTTTTTGCCCGCTTCCTGACACATTTTCTGGTAGTTGAATTTTTCTTTGAATTTACTTTAGCATTTTCAAAGGCTGGCTTACTGATTGTATGCCTAATAATTTCCCTTAGGTCTGATCTCCTCATTCTGAAGACAATAAAGCAATCCGTTGAGATGAGAAATAGCGTCTGCCACAGTGCAACAATATATGCCAATGCAATTATGCATGCCGGGACAACTGTTGACACATTTCTTAGGGAGAATTTGGTAAGTGGCTTTTATCTTTGTTTTATTTTTGAGACGCCTTCTTTTATCTTCTCTATTGGGAGTATAATTTTACTGTGTGAACCATCAGGACTGGCTTAGCAGAGCCACAAATTGGGCAAAATTTAGTGCAACAGCAGGACTGGGAGTTATTCACAGAGGCCATCTACAGCAAGGAAGATCATTAATGGCTCCTTACTTGCCTCAGAGTGGAGCTAGTGGGGGTGGCAGTCCATATTCAGAAGGAGGGGCCTTATATGCTTTGGGTTTGATCCATGCAAATCATGGGGAGGGTATCAAGCAGTTCCTTCGTGATAGTTTGAGAAGCACCAGTGTTGAGGTTATTCAGCACGGTGCCTGCCTTGGTCTTGGCTTGGCAGCTTTAGGAACTGCTGATGAAGAAATCTATGATGATGTTAAAAATGTCCTTTACACAGACAGTGCTGTTGCTGGTGAAGCAGCAGGTATTAGCATGGGTTTACTGATGGTCGGGACTGCAAGTGACAAGGCAAGTGAAATGCTTGCATACGCACATGAGACTCAGCATGAAAAAATTATCAGGTGCTGTTAAATATCTTGGTCATTGTCTTTTCTCCTTAAACTTTCTTCATTTGTATTATCTTAAGTTCTTGCTTGCTCTAGGGGTCTGGCTTTGGGTATAGCCCTTACAGCATACGGCAGAGAAGAAGAAGCTGACACATTAATCGAGCAGATGACACGGGATCAAGATCCTATTCTAAGATATGGAGGCATGTACGCATTGGCATTGGCCTACAGTGGGACTGCAAACAATAAGGCTATCCGCCAGCTGCTCCATTTTGCAGTATCAGATGTAAGCGATGATGTTAGGAGAACTGCTGTTCTGGCGCTGGGTTTTGTGTTGTATTCCGATCCTGAACAGGTTTGTATACTTTTGCAGTGAGTTGGTATACTATTTAATTTCCACTTTTTATCTTCTTATTTTATTTTTATCATTGTGTAAGAATCTTGAGGTTAAAAATCTCGTTTTGAGTCTATTGTCTAATTTGGGCTGGTAACCTTGATTTGCAGACTCCTAGGATTGTTTCCTTGCTCTCTGAGTCATACAATCCACATGTACGCTATGGTGCTGCTTTAGCTGTGGGTATTTCTTGTGCTGGTACAGGAATGAGTGAGGCCATTTCATTGTTGGAGCCTTTGACATCAGATGTTGTTGACTTTGTTCGTCAAGGTGCTCTCATTGCAATGGCTATGGTAATGGTCCAGATTAGTGAAGCTAGTGATTCCCGCGTTGGTTCATTCAGGTAAATCTTGCAGTTGCTGCTATGCCGGTCTTGTTTCTGATTTTGTTCTTCTTAGTTTACTTTTGTTGATTTGCTTTTCCTTGACTTACAGGAAGCAGCTGGAGAAAATTATTCTAGATAAGCATGAAGACACCATGAGCAAGATGGGTGCAATTCTAGCTTCCGGAATTTTGGATGCTGGTGGCAGGAATGTCACAATCAAGCTGCTTTCGAAGACCAAGCATGATAAAATTACGGCAGTTATTGGCCTTGCCGTTTTCAGCCAATTTTGGTACTGGTACCCACTTATCTATTTCATTAGTTTGGCATTCTCTCCAACAGCTCTCATTGGCCTCAACTATGACCTCAAAGTTCCAAAATTTGAGTTCCTGTCTAATGCGAAGCCGTCGCTATTTGAGTACCCCAAACCAACAACTGTACCTACCGCCGCTTCAGCTGTTAAACTTCCCACGGCAGTTTTATCTACCTCAGCTAGAGCAAAGGCTAGGGCAACTAAAAAAGAAGCTGAGAAGGCAATTGCTGATAGGACTTCGGGAGCTGAGGCTACTTCTGGTAGCGGAACCTCCTCAGCCACACAGGTTAGTTTGTAAATATTGGGTTCTTTTGGTTTCAACCTGTTGTATTTTGTTTTGCGATTCTCTTTGAATGGTTTCTTGGTGTAAGGCTGACCTCCTTGCCTCTTAATTAGCAGGCTGATAATGCTGCCGAAAAGAAGGCAGAACCAGAGCTTACCTTTGAGGTATTGACCAACCCAGCAAGGGTGGTTCCTTCGCAGGAGAAGTTCATCAGATTCAAGGAAGATAGCAGATATGTGCCGGTGAAGTCAGCATCTTCAGGATTTGTGCTTCTGAGAGATCTCCGCCCAGATGAACCCGAAGTTTTGTCCCTCACTGATGCACCCTCATCGACCCCATCCAATGCTGCTGCAACAGCCGCTACCCCGCAGGCTGCAGCATCAGCAATGGCAGTTGATGATGAACCTCAGCCACCCCAGCCTTTTGAGTACTCATCTTGATTTATCATCCCCGTGCGGATATCTTTGTGTGTTCTGGTTTATCACTGGTTTCTATAATTTAAGACAAAAGATGCTGCAAGTTACTACTTTGTAGTCAGAACCGGAGAGTCTAGTTCGCTATTTCTGGTTACCTGGAATCCCCTTAACCAACTATTGTTGGAACTGATTTTCTGGGTGAATCCACTGTAACGGCTTCAGATTTCCCATAATGTACTATGTTTAGTGGTGTTTTATTAGTGTTTATTTGAAACATTGTGCAAGGAAACAGGCAAGAACCACT
The DNA here is from genome assembly GCA_037428765.1 of Rubia yunnanensis. Taxonomy (NCBI): domain Eukaryota; kingdom Viridiplantae; phylum Streptophyta; class Magnoliopsida; order Gentianales; family Rubiaceae; genus Rubia; species Rubia yunnanensis. The sequence continues at coordinate 24,611,391 of CM075065.1, forward strand.
GCAACAGCGGAACAGCTCAATGGTGAAGTAATTCTTTTAATTTGTAGTGATAAAACCATGAAATGAACTTGTTTTTTCTTTATGAATTGAATTTGCTGTACAGTCCATTTGTTCCACTTATTTATCAGTGTTTTCTAAGCTTGATTCAGAAGAGGTAAAGAAGTCGCACGAAAAATGTTCCCAAGAGATGTATTACTCGGTAAAATCTAAATTTCTTCATACAGAATTTTATATTTTTGGAAAATCATTCATTCCATGTTGGGAAAACCCACGACGACAAATTGACATCCAACCAAAATAGACTCTAGTAATAATTAATATTTGCAAGGATATTTAAATTATATGTCAATCAGATCATCTGTGATATTACAAATTTCAATAAAAAATTGTAACATTGTCTTTGGGCATATAAACTTGCTTTCCGTGAAAATTAAGACCCTTGGCAGAGAGGAGCGTATCACGTATCAATATTATTGCGCCAAACAGGTATCTTCTGCAACTGTAATACCACTTTATCCAACCACGATCTATGTTGTCCAAACTGTTAACACCTTGAAAACCACAAATATGATGAATCCAAATTAATGAAAACCCAAAAATAAAATCACAAACAAAATTACGAACATACAATTAGAACAAGCTGATCGAGAACAATACATCAACGTGAACAACTCAATCGAGTTATTATCCTGAACACAACAATTCAATCGATCAGGTTGAAGAACAAAACCAAATTTTGAACATAAATCTCACATGTAATCAATAACAAAAATATGAATTAAAATAAACATTTTTTTACATCTCCTCTTTGAAGAAGATAGAGAAAAAATTAAAGAAGAAGTGTTGTGGCAAGGAAGACCACGGCAACATAGGAAAGAGAGGGTTTGCAGCTTAGGTTTGAAGAAACCAATATTTGATTCCTATTTTGTTCATACAGAATTAAAATTTGATCAAAAATAATTTTGTATAAGCATGAAATATGTAGACTACGAATATGAACTTAAATACAAATTAAAACGAGCAAAAAAAATAAATTGAATTGCCAAATATTCCGAGATGTTGAACTTCACAACTATGCTAGAGAAAGGGATATCATTCTTAAGAGAAGAAATCCTACACCCACTATCGTGATAAAAATAAGAAAAAATGCTTTTATAACTCTACCTAGTTGACATAAGTGCTAATATAACCTTTTAATATTTAAAAGTGACAATATAACCCTTTAATATTTAAAAGTGACAATATAACCCTATATAATTAATGAAAGTGTCAATATAACCCTATAAATTTTAAGAATGTGCTGATATAATCCTACAAACATTAGAAATGTGCTGATATAACCCTACAAACATTAGGAATGTGCTGATATAACCCAATAAGATTGCATAATGTGCTGATATAACCTTACCTATTTTCAGCGAATTATGGTGGTCCGGCGAACTATGAGGGTAAATTGTCCACCTAATTTCGGAGTTAGCCCAAAGGATATTTTGGTCAATTTACATAGAGTCAACGCTGAAAAACTGTGGTCAATGCCGGAAATGGGGTCTGAGGGTTATATTGGCACTTTCATTAACTAGTTAGGGTTATATTTGCACTAAAAATATCGGTTATATTGGCACTTACTCAAGTAGATAGGGTTATATTGGCACTTATCCCTAAAAATAATTCACGTACGTACTCTTGTCCCAGCTTATCTACGCATATTGACTTTTGCAAGTTGATCAAAATTATTTTGACCGTTAATATCTTTAATTGTGTACATTTAAAAATAAAAAATAATAATTATTAACTAATAGATTTTACAACGATTTTAATAATATCCCATGTGACCATATATTATTTATTTATATTACTCGATTTATACTTTTCAAATTAATTAATTTTGACTAAATGAATAGTGCTTGTGCAAATAGAGAGGGGGGAGTACATAAAATTGAAATGGTAAAGTCTTGGGAAACACCATTAAAATTTGTTTTTACCTAATTAATTCAATTATCACTACTGCGTTCCAACATAACCTATCTAACCAGGTATGCAATAAAGTAAAGCATAAAGACACAAAACTTTGTTACGCAATTCGGTGAAATCCACTTACATCTGCGGGGCTTGGCTCAGTTCAGAATGAATCTACTAATCAGAAAGATACAGTACAAGGTACATCATACAATTATACTTATCTTATCTAACTATAATGTGAATCATGCAAGTTTCCCTTGCTACCGATCCGCCTTGATCAGACTCCCTCTGACCTCGAAACTCGTCGACGATGGATCTCCTCCTCCCGAGGAATTAAGGTATACTTTGAGCAACATGCTAAGTATGTTGGAACATAGAATTCTGGCTCTCGCAATTCTCTTGAAAGATATCAAATCTGTATGAAGATTTTTCTATTACGTCTGTGAGATTAATGCAGCCGTGAAGTCCTATATATATAGTCCATGAGCAGATCGAAACTCTCCATAATTATCTCCATAATATTCCTACTCCTTATATGCTTTTGAAGCATATCCAAATCCCATAAATAAAAGAATTTTCCTTATGTCAAATATCCCATAAATCCTTTTCCATAATTATAAGGATTTTCCATAAACCCAGTATGTTTCTACCACACGCCTAAAATACCATATTGTGAAATCTCCTTTCTTCCATAAATAAATATGCACGCAATATTCAGTCAACGGTTAAAACCTTTTAGGCTTCAACGTTCCATATATTCCAGCATGGAAAGTCATTGCACACATGAAGTTTATTCCATCTCCAATTCTGATACGCATGAAATCATGTGCAAATACAATTCATTCTCCACATAAATATTCTGATTACAATCAAATACCTTGGAGATAGAAATTACCAAATCTAATCTCTTGGAGATAGAAATTACCAAATCTAATCCCTTAAAGAAAAGAATTAATATATTTCATCAAATCCTTCCACAAAGGATATTTATCAAATCGGTTACAAATTTCAAAAATCCAATCTAATCCCATATGAATTGATATATTATGAATTTAAACTCCATGGACGAAATGCCTTATCTTATGGCCAACCGTTTACTCCTGTTTCTTCACAAACTTCCATAAATTTCAACCACTCCTTCTTTGATGTTTCAACACAATAATTCCATGTTTGCATAATTTTCACAAATTGCTAACTAGATAAATCTAGACTTTACAATCTCCCCCTTTGGCAATTTGTGAACCAATCACCTTTTGACAATTCATCACAAGAGCTTATGCAAATAAAGACATCAACCTTGAAAACCACTCTGATGTTGGAACATAGAAACATAACGTCTCCCCCTAAATTCTAGATTCCCTTAACATCCAGGAATAATAAGCATGTTGGAACATCAACCCAACAGAGCCAATAAAGTCATCCAAGAAATCCAAAACATCTCCTCATTGGGACCATAAACATGCCAAACGCAATAGACACAGAAAACAAAGTATCCAATAAATGCAGCTCCCCCTGAAGCAAATATCTGGCCTATGTTGAAACATAGCCATAGCAGAACCTTTAAACCTTTTAAGGAGCAGCTATTTGTGCCTCATCTAACCTGGGTGCCTAAAGCTCTCAACTTCGCATCAATGACCACAAACTTGACATTCTTCTCATCAACATCAGAAGTTGTAACCTCAGAATTCCAGGGCAGATCACGCACCTGGTAGTCAAGCTAAATGCAGTAGCGTTCCCTTGAGTGGCCACTGAGACTAAAATCCTCCATTAATTTCTTGCTTCTCATGTAAACTCTGTTGAACCACTCAAAATCTGGATCAATGTTGCCTCCCATAGAATTCTTCTACAATCTCTCGGTTGTACTTCTTGTAGACTGAGACAGCAGACTTGAGACCCAAATAGTCCAGGTAGACTGTAAATCCACGCTTCTCATATACACCCAGATCAGTTGTCTTTTCGGCTAAAATCCTCCTCTGACACACAATAGCATATCTCTTATAGCTGTCTGCATCAAAGAATAAAGAATTGAGTGCACCCTTGATTGAGGGAGCTGCTCTTGAACGATGTCCTCCTTCTAATTTAATCTTCTTCTTGGTGACTGTGCCTTTTCTTTCACTGATTCTGCAGTTTGATCAGTAGGGCCTTCAATAATCTGCTCACCTTGTGTTGGAACATCAGTCACCGATGTTGGAACATCAGTCACCGATGTTGGAACATAGCAGCTCTCAGCTTCCCCCACTTTCTTTGATGTTGGAACATCATATCCTTTCATTGCTTTAGAATCAACACCTCCATCCTGTATTGGTGTTGGAACATCACATGCTTAGCTTCCTTCACTCCATCAGTACTTTCTACCCCTATCTTCATGTCTGGTGTTGGAACATAGACTTGATCACTACCCAGACCATGATCTTCTCCAGCAATATTTACCGATGCTTGAGCATCTGAATCTCTAATCACACCAGGCTCATTTATTTCCATGTCCACATCTTCTCTACATGTCTCCATACTCCGTGTTAGAACATGACCATCATCACTGCCTTTAAAACTACTCATCATCCTAAACTAGAATACCGGGAAGAGCCATCTCTCTGATCTATGCATCTCATCAATAACCATAATGTCTTCAACACCAACTTCTAACATGTCCAACTACGCTTCCATTTTTTTCTTTTTTTCTTTTTTTCTTTTTCTCCTTTTCATTTTTTTCTTTTTTCTAATATATGTACAAAAAAATCACACAAAACTTGAGAAAATAATAAATACCTTAAATCCGATAAACACATAAGTGTTGTCTGAGGAGCTCAAAAGTTCCAGAGTCCAACCAGTTTAATGAAGGTTTAAAAGTTTCCGATGCTGGAACATAGTCAACTACCACTTTTTTCCTCTCAAGCAATTCTCGAATAAAATGAAGGCTTATATCAATGAGATTTGTCTGAGAATGCCGTATTGGATTCTTTGAGATGTCATTAGCACTTTGTCACATAACACTGTTAGAAGCCCTTATTTAATTCCATAATCACTCAACATTTGCTTCATCAATAATACTTGTGCACAACAACTTTCACCAATAAAGAAATATCCACCTGTGGTGCTTTTACGATCATCTACATTACTGGCCCAATTAGAATCACTATCCTAACCAGATGAGAATCTTGATTTTTAGAATACCATATTCCATACTCAGAAGTCCCACTAACATATCGAATTATCCTTTTGACTGTATTTAAGTGAGATTCCTTAAGATTATCCTGAAATCTTACAAATACTCCCACCATACTCATTTTCAATTCATTTTGCATCAAAGACACAAAATATTGTAACAAGGATGGTGAAGTAGACCCAAAGATCATATCATCAACATAGATTTGAGCAGTCAATATATTTGATGATTCTAAAAAACAAGCAAGGTGTGATCTACCCCTCCTCGACAATAGCTTTCTGAATAGGAAATGTAGTGAGTCGCTCATACCACGCCCTTGTTCTTGTTTTGATCCATACAAAGCTATCTTAAGTTGATGATATATTTCCTCATTAACCACACCATGTATGGGAGCACTCTTGACAATTTTTTGGTACATCATAAAATTCATAGTGCAAGCCATAGCCAGGAGAATGCAAATAATATCTAACCTGGTAACTGGTGTGAATATCTCATCAAAATCAACTCCTTCAACCTGAGTGTAGTCCTGTGAAACTAACATTGCTTTATCATCATTGCGTTTGGATTTCCCAAGTTCTTCTTAAATTGCCCCAATCCAATACTTATCAAGTGGAGCCTCTCTGTAATTCTTGGGTTCAATGAGGGAGAGAAATATTGTAGACCAGCAAGTTCCCTATAATTAATCCAAGGGATAGATTGGGTCCTTCTTCTGCTTGATTCAGCCTGCACTGATGTTGGAACATGGGATAGTTCTGGAGAGGAAGATGTTCCAACATTGCTGAAGTTATAAGAGTCATCAGCTTCATCTTTAAGATCTGTCTCATTTGATGTTCCAACATCATTACGTCCTTGATATGAGAAATCAATCGATGTTGGAACATGGTTAACCGTGCGATCTACTTCATCATATTTGACACTCAAGCAGTTCATCTCTTGTTCCAACAAATAACATTTGTCTGATGACTGAATACCAGTAAGCACTTTGTTGTTGCCATGTTTCACTATACACTTCTCCTTATGGAATTTCACGGTCATATTACCATCACATAGCTGGCTGATATAGTGATACTTAGGAGATTATCCTTTAGATCTTCCACCAACAAAACACTAGTGAATACGGGGAATCCTTCAATATGCAACTCACCTTTTCCAACCACTCGACTCTTCTTTCCATCGCCAAACGTAACAAAACCACCATCATATGGTTGGATGTTTGTCAGTTATTCCTGAGTTACAGTCATGTGGCGAGAGCAACCACTATCAAAGTACCACGATTCTCTAGAATGTTCAATAAGAGACGCATGAGCAACAAGGCAAGTACTCGTGCGTTTAACAACCCATACCTTTATGAACATTCTTGATTGTTGGACATTGTCTATGTTGGAACATTATGAGAGTTGTCGTCTTGTTATGACATCTCTGAGCATTTTTCGGCATTATTCCTTTGTATGACCTTGATACATGCAGTAGCTACAGATGAGAGATTTCCTTTGATGAGTCTTGATAAACTTTCTTTTTACCTCTTGAATCTTCGACTTGAGACAGACCTTGTTACCTGATGAACTGTCAAACCCAATTTCGTGTCGATCTCCAAAGTTTTTTCCCATGGTCAGAATGTCATCAAGTTTTTCCTTTCTAGTGTTTAACTTGGTAATAGTTGCCTCGGCTATCTCAACTCTCTTAGTTGTTAAGATTAGTTTCAAGTTTAACTCATCAATCTCTTTTCTGTATTTAACAACTAAAACTAGCAACTTCTTCTCCTTATCACCCAGATGATATTTCTCTTCCTTCAACACTTTATTTGTATCAACAACTTGAAACCACGTGGCATACATCTTCTCATATGTACTGTAGATCTATTCATCACTCACAACTAGTCCATCATCATCATTGGACATGTCATCAGAACCTGTGTTGGAACATACAGCTTCGTCTTTCTCTGACATGTTGGAACATACCTCATCCAATCCATCATGAAATTTTGCTCCAAAGGCCACATTGCATGTAAGTTTCTCTTCGTCTTCTTCATCATCTTCACTCCACGAGGTGATGTATGATTTTCCTTACTTCTTTAGGGTATTAGCACATTCAGCCTGGATGTGGCTGTATCCTCCACATTCTCTACATTGAATTCTTCCAGACTTCTTTGCTTCACCACTTTTATTTCTAGCGAACTGCTGCTTTCCTTGTTCCAATTGTGTTCCACGAATATTACCAAGGTCTTGTGCTTGAGGTATGTTTCCACCTAATCTTTCTTGTGATTATTTTATTTACCACCTTCTTCAGCATTCTTGAGAAATTTTTAGTGATAGGAGAAAGTTCTTCAATTCCATCATCACTATTTCATGGATGACCCTGATGAAGAGGTTTTGAAGGCCAACTCCTTCTGGACTTTCTTTGCAAGTTGCTGCATTGTCATCTCATAGGTCTGTATTGATCTCATTAGTTTATCTAAGGTCATGGTGGCTACATCTCTTGCTGCTTCTATTGCTGCTACTGTCATAGAAAATCTTTTAGAAAGAGATCTCAAAGTCTTTTTCACCAATTTTGATTTCTTGTAAACTTTCCCAAGTTGATACGCCATATTGGAGATGTCTCTAAGTTTTCCATTGAATGTAGCAATAGTGTCATCCTCCTCTATCTTCATCAACATCTGTAGTTTGGATTCACGTACACGATTTTTTCTTTCAGGAATAGTCTGCAAGATATCCCAAGCTTTCTTTGCTTGGTGGCATGTTGAGATGAGTTTAAACTGATTTTCATCCACCGTTGTGAAGATAGAATTTAATGCCTTTAAATTTGCCAATGAAGCCTTCAGTTCACCTGGAGTCCATGTAGACTTGTCCTTGAGTTTCTTCTTCTTCGTATTCGATTCTCTTTCTTTCTCTTTTGAACTAGTTTTAGCATCTTCAGTAGGAGTACTCTATTCAGTTTCAACAAATTGTCAAGCCAGTTCATCCAGTGAATTTATGAACACTCGCATGCGAGCCTTCCAATATTTGTAATTCGTTCCTTCCAGCAGTGGTGGCTGAGACACAGAAGCTCCTTCTCAGGTCGCCATTGGTAAAATCGGATCACATTTTCCTTGACACAACCAAGGCACAAATAAGTGACCTTGCTCTGATACCAATTGAAATTTAGTTTTACCTAATTAATTCAACTATCACTACTATGTTCCAACACAACCTATCTAACCAAGTATGCAATAAAGTAAAGGATAAAGACATAAGACTTGGTTACACACTTCAGTGAAATCCACCTACATCTGCGGGGCTTGACCCAGTTTAGAAAATGAATCCACTAATTAGAAAGATACAATACAAAGTACACCATACAATTATACTTAATTTATCTAACTATAATATGAATCGTGCAAGCTCCCCTTGCTACCGATCCATCTTGATCAGACTCCCTTTGACCTCGAAATTCGTCGATGCTGGATCTCCTCCTCCCGAAGAATTAATGTATACGATTCTTAACTTTGAACAGCAGGTTATGTATGTTGGAACATCGAATTCTGGCTCTCGCAATACTCTCGAAAGATATCGAATTTGTATGTAGATTTTTCTATTAAGTCTGTGAGGTTAATGCAGTCGTGATGTCCTCTATATATTGTCCATGAGCAGATCGTAACTCTCCATGATTATCCCCATAATATTCTTATTCCTTATCTTTTTTGGAAGCCTATCCAAATCCCATGAATAAAATAATTTTCCTTATCTTAAATATCCCATAAATACTTTTCCATAATTATAGGTATTTTTCATAAACCCAGTATGTTTCTACCACACGCCAAAAATACCATACTGCAAAATCTCCTTTCTTCTATAAATAAATATCCACGCAATATTCAGTCAACGGTTAAAACCTTTTAGGTTTTAGATTTCCATATGTTCCAACATGGAAAGTCATTGCACACATGAAATTTATTCCATCTCCAATTGTGATACGCATGCAGTCATGTGCAAATATAATTCCTTCTCTACATAAATATTCTGATTGCAATCAAATCCATTGGAGATAGAAATTACCAAATCTAATCCCTTAAATAAAGGAATTAATATATTTCATCCAAAACCTTCCACAAAGGATATTTATCAAATCAATTCCAATTTTCATAAATCCAATCTGATCTCATAGGAATTGATATATTCTGAATTTAAACTCCATGGATGAAATATTTCCTTTTCAGATTTCTTCGTAAACTTCCATAAATTCCTATCATTCATTCTTTGATGTTTCAACACAACAATTTCATATTTGAATAATTTCCACAAATTGTCAACTAGATAAATCTAGAGTTTACAACGGTCTTTTCATGAAAATATGGAGTTTAATTAGAATAATAAAAAGGTGAAATGTTTTAGTTGCAATATTAAAAATTTAGAGCGAAGTGCATATATAACCCTACATAATTCATGAAAGTGCACATATAACTCTGTGATAGTTGAAAGTGCAAATATAATCCTATATAGTCAATTTATGTGCAAATATAACCTTTTCCGGCAGTTTGAGGTCGAATTTAATTCAAAAGACTATTCTACACTTCCAAAAATAAAAGAAATAAAAAAAGTAAAATGACCATTATACCCATAACCTAAACCCTAACCCATCATTCTTCCCTCATCTTTTTCAACCGTTCTTCATATGAAAATCCTGAAGGTAAAACTTGCCACCAACTGCCTTAGAAAACTCGGTGGCGTTCTTCACCGTTCTTCCCTCTGCTCCGCCACAAAAATGCCACCGCTCCGTCACTCTGCACCACAGCCACTGCATTTCTTCTTCTTCCACTAGAGAAGAAGACTTCCCTTGCCACACGTCGTAAGGAGAATCAGAGCTCCACATTGTGAAGAAGACTTTACTCACAGGAGAAGAAGGCTTTCCTTGCCCGACGTAGCAAGTAGAATCGAAGCTCTACACCACGAAGCCTTTCTTCGACGACATCACACAAATAGAAGCCCATCTCTGACGTCCCACCGTAGATCAAAGCCTCTCTCTGGCATCTCCAGCATCGCACATAATGTCTCCGACGTCGCACAATGTGTCCCGGTGGTGTTGCTCAAGTCGACAGTCGCTATGTCGTGCATGAAATTCACGCACTCGTATGGAGAAAAAAACTTCAGCACTGGACTCCACGTGCGGCTCTACACAGTCGGTGTGTTTAATCACACGAGTGGAGATGCCGCCGAAAAACCTATCCTCTGTCGACACTCCGCCTTCCTACGTCTTCCAGTCCCGAAGGTAAAACTCGATCTTTTTAGTTTTTCTGATGCGTCGGCAGAGGGTGGCTGGAGGTGTCGGGGGTGGAATTTGGTGGTGAGGCTGTCTGGAAGGTGGTATGGGTGGTGGTGGCCGGGTTAGAAGGTGGTGGGCTGGAAGGTGCTGGTGGACCACTAATGGCAGCACAACAGAGGGGTGGTCTGGTGGTGGTGTTCAACGGTTGAAGGTGGTGGAAGGAGGCCATTTTTTTCTTTCAAAATTTTGCTTTAGGTAGGAAGGGCATTTTGGTCATTTTCAGCTGATCAATGGTAAAAAAATGGCAAGCCAATGTCAGAATATAGTCTCTAGGGATATATTTACACTTATGTAAAGTAGTTAGAGTTGTTTTTGCACTAAAAGTTATCTTAGTGTTATATCTGCACTTTCTCAGTTATATAAGGTTATTTTTGTATATTTCCCAAAAAATTATTATGCAACGTACAGTAGTTATAAGTTTTATGACCCGATTAATGCAATCCAAAATTTTATCTTGATTTCTTCTAATTTTTAGTTTAAATCTCGATCTTTTAATAACTTATGGAAAGATCGTTTTCAAGAGAAGGACTCAAAATGAAATAAAACATAATTAAATTTAAAATTACTCAATAAAAACAACTTTTTGTGAATGAAATTTCAGTACTAACTAATTTTTCTCGTGAATTTACCTTGGCAAAGTCTTGGGAAAGACGGTATTTCCATAGGCTTATGGAAAGACGGAGTTTAATTAGAATAATAAAAGGTAAAAGGTCTTAATTGCAATATTAAACATTTATTATGCAACGTGTAATAGTTATAAAGTTTGTAACCCAGTTCATGCAACCCAAAAATTTTATCTTCTTTTTTTCTTATTTGAACTTTAAACCTTAATTTATCCATGAATTATTGATAAACTGTCTTTCAAGCGACAGACTTATTTACCTTTCAGTTACCTTTTTCCGATCTCTCCTAGTAGAATTTTAAAAGCCCACAAATATCACGGGACATATGCATCCTTTGAAAACACACATTGAAAAGGCCCATAGAAATCAAACCAAATTCTAACACAGCTAGCACACCATTTCTTTCCATTTACTGCCACCACTCCAGCCTCATCCTAACATGTGACCCCCAAAGCCTAATAAAGCCACTTAGTAGACACATTTTGCTAGGTTTCAAGAGTTCAAAGTTTCAAAATGTGTATTACATCTTGAGAGCTTTGGTTATATTAATTGGAGTCATGAAAAGAGGTGGAAAAAGTAATCTAACCCTTGTGACACAAATTAATGTGAGGTGAAAAAATGAAATAAAGCAATGAGTTTGTGAGGTGGAAGTTACTCCACAGGCTCCTTTCTCCTCTGTTCACATGCACAATACCAAGTCAAACCCCAGCTCTTGCAACCATATCTTTCATGCTATATTATAAATCTACATATGTATCCCCAACTTCAACAAAACAAAACCCCATTATTGTACTTTATGTCCCCTATATGATCCTTATACACCAAAACCCACTTTTCCTTTCAAGAGTAAGAGTGCTCTCCCTTAATAATTTACTTCAATTGGCAACAAAAATGATACATGTAGTTGTAGTATGCTACTATCTTCGCCCTGACTGAAAATTGCTAGAGTTTTTAGTTGATATTGTTTCTCATCAGTATCATAATCATAACTCTGAAATAGTTTGGATTTTTTTTTGTCATGCATGCACTTGAAAATTTGTCCATATTGGGATTTTGTTTTTGCATGGAAGCTTTCTTGGCCTAAGCATAAGTGGTAAGAAAAGGAGGTGACAGTTAATTCTTGCCATTTTTGTCTTGAACAGGAGGAGGTGGACCCAAGCCAAAATTTCATCTGGGATTTCACTTTTACATGGATTGAGCTAGCTCATTGAAGGCTCTAGGGTATATCCAGCTTGTGCATATATATATATACAATGGAGAAAGAAGAAAATTACTCAGTATGCATATCTTAGCAATCCCTCTCTCTTCATAGTTTTCCTCATTGGCACATCTTTTCAACATGGCTATGCTGTGCTACAATATCGTGCTTGATCAACTCCAAATGTTGCAGGCTTCTTCTTCCATCAATGCTGGAAATTTCACAGGGCTGGACTACAATGCCCTCGGCCCTCACCATCAACCTCAGCATCCACAGATGAATCCTGCACAAAACCTCGGAGAATCATCGAATACTCATCAAATGGTGGACTACATGATTCATCATCAGCATAACGCGGACCAGCAACAGGCCATGTCGTTGAGCTTCGCAGACGTTATGCAATTCGCAGATTTTGGTCCAAAGCTAGCTTTGAATCAAGGAATCAGTAGTACTACTGGTGATGATCAGGAGGAGGAAAACGTAGGGATGGATTCGGTTTACTTCCTCAAGTTTCCGGTTTTGAATGAGAGGTTGCAAGATCATGATCATCAAGGGCTCATGAATATGAATGCTGTTGAAGATCAGTTAGGTCATGATGAAAGAGGTGTGGAATTGGATGAAGCAGTACCCGAGCCACGGAATAACTCGGTTCATGAGCTAAGATTTGCTAATGGTGAAAATGTGGAGAGCAATTTAGGAAACACGGAAGGTAATAAGGGTAAGAGGAAAAGGCCTAGGAGTGTAAAGACTACAGAAGAAGTTGAAAGCCAAAGGATGACTCACATTGCTGTGGAGAGGAATCGAAGGAAGCAAATGAACGAACATCTTCGTGTTCTTAGGTCCCTCATGCCAGGCTCCTATGTCCAAAGGGTATGCAACATCGATCTTTACAACAATTCTATCACTTTACATAAACACATTTTCAGAAATGATATTAATAAGCGTGGCACGAGTTTTTATAGTAGCTGATGTGACAGTAATCAGCTCAAAATGAAAAATACGCGTAAATATTGTCACGTCATTCATTAAACTATAACAGTTCATCATGTTTTATCACAATGTAACACATATAGATCACTACTCAATATGATCATTCTTTAGGGAGATCAAGCATCAATCATTGGCGGCGCGATAGAGTTTGTCAGGGAATTGGAACAACTTCTCCAATGCCTAGAATCCCAGAAGAGGAGAAGGCTATATGGAGAAACCAGCGGTCCAACTCCAAAACCCGGGGGAGAGGTATCATCATCATCATCACTTCCAATGCCTCAGGCACCACCATTTTTCCCATCGGGAGCAATGGCGCCACCTCTTCCCCACGATCAACTGAAGCTCGTGGAGCTGGAGACCGGGCTACAAGAAGAAGCGGCGGAGAGCAAATCGTGCCTAGCAGATGTGGAGGTGAAGCTTGTGGGCTACGACGCGTTGATAAAGGTTCTGTCAAGAAGAAGACAAGGGCAGCTTATCAAAGCCATTGCTGCATTGGAGGATATGCAGCTTAACATCCTTCACACCAATGTCACAACAATTGAGCAAACAGTTCTTTATTCCTTTAATGTCAAGGTATGTATAATGTTATATTGGTTTGAATTTTGCATGTTTGATTTCTGTTATGTATGATGGATGGATTTAATTAAGGTTAATTTTGATGTTTAGATTGATGGGGAAGCAAGGTTTTCAGCTGAAGATATAGCCAATTCTGTCCAGCAAATCTTCACTTTTATCCACGCAAGTACCTAGCATAGAGTAGATGGTGCAATAATCTGATTAAACTGCATGCGTCCTTTTATATTATGTTTAGATCTTGGTGCAATAATTAGAACAGAACTTACCATACAATTGAATGCTACATGTTTTTTATTTATAGAACAAAGAGCTCAACTGAGCTCTAAAAATACTTAAGAGATTGATTATATATATATGTTTGTACCTATAAATTAATGAAACATATTTACCAATCCATCCATTCTATGCAGTATCTATCTTTTAAATGTCAATTTTTCATACTTTGTTATTTATAGTTGTTGGAAAATGATGGTTAAAAGGTTGAAATTCGTTAACTTTTTGGGCTTCGTTTAGAGTGGAACCCGAACGGATTTTGGGTCAATGGATGTCGTTTTTGGGTTCTCCTCCGCGAGTACTATAAAATCGACTATTTAAACTCTCAAAACGGATCAGGGGTGAATGAGATATGAATGTTTTAATTTCACTCTTGAAAGGGGGAAAAATGGGCGAAAATTGGCCCAGGTAATTTTCTCTGGACTGTCCAAAATGCGTATGGATCGCATGGAATAAGGCTCAACCGCATAGTATATATGGAATTACTTGTGTGTAATTCTTAAGAAATAAGAACAAACTACTTTTGTGACATATCTTGTCTTAAATAAATATGCGGTTTACCATGTTTAATATGATGAAAAATATTTGTACAAATATTTCTTCCTTTTCCAGCAGATATGATTCGAGTATTCATGGAATGTCTCGGATTTGGTGAGTTGGTGATTGGAGAATATTCTTCTCTAATTACAGAAAATCAGAATATCATGTTTCCATGATTAGGGTCTCTTAGAGTAGTATAAATAGAGTCTCTAAGTCAGTCAGAAAATTTGCACCATTCTCAAGTTCCTCATTTATTCTAAACTTGAGTCTCACTTCTTTCTGTCTCTGTCGGTGATAGTCCTTCGGGCCTTGCGTGAATCCTAGGTAACTCTTAAATGTTAATTGTTGCCTGCGATGGTTTTATCCTAGGGAACGATGTCCACGACGGGACCCATTCGTTTCAAGGGCAGCGAGTGTTACTCGTGACTCCATCAATTTGTGATTACTTGAAACGTGATTCATGCTTTGATTATTTGTAATTAAGCTTTTCGATTGTATGCTTGAATAATTAATAAAATTGTATTATTCTTGCATATGTTAATTGCTCGTTCAATTTTTGTTATTTGATTTTCGCATGATATAATCAATATATGTCCAACAATAGTAACCGATGATCATACATGCTTAAAAAAGTAAATGAAAAGTATAAAGTTTGAAGTGAGACCGGGGGCAAAAAAGGAGTATGATTTTTGTGATACTATATAGGGTGAACGACTTTTGTAATGCCTAAACTAGTGCCATTGTTCATCTTTAACCTTATGTTTTATTTTTTAACATTCTTTGCCCCTGAGCTAACAGAAGTGTTAAGTTGTATCACTTTCTTCTAGTCAAAACGTTAAGTTTAACTTTTGTTGACATTTTGAGGGGCAAAAAAGTTATTCCTATTCAATCCTAGAATTCTTTACAATTTAAAAGAACGTCTTCTCGAACTGCGATGCGTTACAAATCTCAACTCGGATCTCGTTGTCATCAATGACATCTGAACGACTCGAGAAGACATCTCAACTTTAATCACACACGGATCGATTAGACATTCGAATTGCAAAGAATTCTGAGATTGAATAGGAAAAGACAATTTTGCCCTTCAAAATGTCAACAAAAACTGAACTTGACTACTTAACTAGACGGAAATGACACAACTTATCATTTCTGTTAGTTCTGAGACAAAGACTATTCAAAAAATAAAATAGAGGATCAAAGATGAACGGTAACAATGATGCAGGTATATCGATAAATGATACACTTCAATAAACAAGTGAATACTCACTTCCATTCATTGGATATTGTACCTACAACGTTTAATTTCATGGAGTGTGAATATCTTATGAAATTTATGTGTCTGATTTTTATCTGAACCACATCCTATGTCGATAGATGGTTTGACCTTCCAGTTCATTAATGAGAGGGCCTGCATGAAATGGAGTTGTCCAGCAGCTTCTACGTTAGCAAATAGAGATGCAACAAAATATGATAAGAATAGCCATATGATTCTTCCTTCTCAATTATAAGATGACAAATATACATTGCATCCAATATGCTTTGATGGGAAAAACATAAAAGTCAACTAATTGTCCAATTCTTTGATTAGGTTGACCTGTCAGAACTCTGAAATTGCGACTAACCTGGATTCCAAATTGTTTTCCCAACGTGGTATGAGTGGCATACCCATCCATCCTAACATTTATCGGTATGCTTATACGAAAGTCTAGATTTATCTAGTTGGTAATTTGTGGAAATTATAAAAATATGGTATTATTGAGTTGCAATATCAAAGAAGGAATTTTTGTGAAATAAGGAAAGGTTGAAGACTGAATTCGAGAAGGATACATCTAGTCCAAGTTGTATTTGAGTTGGAGAATATATCAGTTCCTATATATGTGGTATTAGATTAATGTAATCAGAATATTATGTGGAGAATGAATTACATTTGCACCAAGATGATATTTATGCCAGAAGTTGTTGATTCTCCAAGAGCATATTTATGCCAAGATGTTTACGGAAAAAGAAGATATAATATTATGGTATTTGTGATTTATGGAAATCTGAATATTTTGCTAAATATAAGGCGTATGGAAGCATAGTTGATTTATAGAAAATCTCTATAAATATAGAGTTGTTCTTATCGAATATATGGAGATATTGAGACAAGGAAAATCCTTTTATTTATGGGATTTTGATATGCTTCAAGAAGCAGATTTGGATTAGGAATGTTATGGAGATATTCATGGGAAATTCAGATCGGCTCATGGACTATATATAAGGACAAACACGGCTGCATTATTTACGGACTTAATAGGAAAAATCTACATGCAGATTTTGATCTTCCGAGAAGTGCAAAGACCCAGAATTCTATGTTCCAACATACATAACCTACTGTTCAAAGTTCAGAATCATATGCCTTAATTCCTCGGGAGGAGGAGATCCAACGTCGACGAGTTTCGAGGTCAGAGGGAGTCTGATCAAGGCGGATCGGTAGCAAGGGGAGCTTCCAGGATTCACGTTATAATTAGATAAGATAAGTATAATTGTATGGTGTATGTTGTACTGTATCTTTCTGATTAGTGGATTCATTATGAACTGGACCCCGCAGATGTAGGGAAATTTCACCGAACTGCGTAAGTATTGTGTCTTTTATGCTTTACTTTATTGCATACTTGGTTAGATAGGTTATGTTGGAACACACTAGTGATAATTGAATTAATTAGGTAAAACCAAATTTCACTTACCCCATATCCGATCAAGTGACATTATTTGCTCAATGAATTTAGTTAAAGGTAAAACAAATAAAACGTATACTCTCAAAACTTACTATAGTTGTGGAGTGTTTTGATTAGGTGCCTAAATTATTCAAAACAATAATTTAAAAAATAGTTAAATGCCAATATAATCATATATAGTTGTAAAAGTGTTAATATAATTTTAAAGTTTTTTAAAGTTAAAAAAACCCCAAGTTTTCAATGAAAGAGCCAATATAATTCTTAAGGACCATTTTCGACATTGACTCTAACAAAAACGTGATTGACTGGATTCAAAAAGATAAAAATACACCTTGGCTCAAATATAAATTTTTGTAAGGACTATTTTACCTTTACTAATGCCATGGTCGCGCCACCGCCATGACCCCATCACCATCGTTGCACCACCACCGTCGCCGTCCTGCCACCACCCAAAACCCCAACATGCCACCACCCCAAAACCTTAGCTCAACCACCCACTACCCCAAAACCTATCTTACCACGACCACAAAACATAAGCCCATCCCAGCCCAGTTCCCGCTGAGACTCTCCCCACAAACCACGCTCGGAGATCCACCGCCTCGAGGCACCACTCCACCCTTCTCGTCGAGCTTGGTATAGTGGGAGGTGGCGTGGACGATGTCTTTGGCGGCGGTGACCTTCACCATGGGATGACAATTGGGCGGAGAATGTGTAGATTATAGTACTTACATACCAATGCCTACAAAAAATTTTTATACTCATACTCGCTTCATCACCCACTTGGGTCTCCCTGCCCACTTCATAGCTATTGTACTGAATTCACTTATATCTCCAAACATAACTCAAATTAACTTTTTTATAGTAATTTTATATTAAAATCAATAAATATATTTAAATGAAAATATTATAGGTAAGATAGGTGCAATATGGATGAATAATAATTTATTATATTAAATTAGCGGGTATATAATGGGTTTAGTGGGACGAAGCGGGCATGTGGTAGGTATGAACCAATATCCACGTCCGGCTCACTACCCATGACGGGTATGATTTTTATACTCATACCTGTTCCACCTCCACCAAAACTATCTCCATATACGCCTCATTAGGACGGATGCAGGGAAGATTTCCACCAAAACCCGCCCCACTGCCATCCCTACCTCCGCTTTGTCAAGCTTCTGGTTGGTATCATGGCAAAACATCCAAAGAAGGGTGGCGAGCCTTTGGGATCGACGAGCGTTTTGGTGGGCTCTTTGTCGTAAGGGAATCCCATGGTCGCCAGCGCCGCAAAGTGAAAAAATCTGAGAAGAAAGACAGAGGATTGAAATTGATGCAAGAAATTAATAAACGGAAATGGATGGAAGAAAAGGATGCAAGAGGGCGAATCCAATGAAAGAATAAGGTGTGGTGGAGAAAAAGAGAAATTGGCAGTTAGAGTTTAGGAGAAGAAAGAAAAGTAGGGGCATAACAATCATTACTTCTTTTTTCTATAGGGGCAAAAGGGCAATTTCTTTGAATTTTGGCCCATAATTGTCGGATTGGAAAAGTTGGCATTTACTGAATTATCTAGGGTCATTTTAGCACTTTTAAAAACCAGAGGGGCACATTGGCACTTTTAAAAACCAGAGGGGCACATTGGCACTTATCATAAATGTAGGGATATTTTAACACTTTTTTCTAATCAAAATTATACGTTTGTAACTGTAAACTTAGAACTGTAAAGGCTGATTTGCATGTGTGAAAGGGAAAAGACGACCCTAAACTTATATGTGATCTGTGATATAGATGAAGGTATACCATCCCATGTGTTATTTCTTCTTCCGTTAGACGTACAAGCTGAATCAACAGCTCACTTAATATCAATCTATACAAAATAGAACTGATCCTATTGCTCATTAGCAATTGTATACTCCCTCCGTCTCAACTATTTTTTGCACTCTTTCCTCTTTGGGACGTCCCAGCTATTTTTTTCACTTTTCACTTTATTTCCCCATTTGGCCAATTTTTATTTTGTAAAAGGAAAATAAATTGAAAGTACCCCACTAACACATGAGCAAGAAAACATATAATAATGAGTTTTTAAAAAAACTTCTTCTTTCTCTCTCCGCAAAAATAACTGGGACGAATGGAGTATAAAAGAAGGAGATGCTATGTTCATTAATCTACATCTCTCTCATTGATGGTATCTCTATATTGCCCACAGTTAAAGTACCTCTCTAAGTTGCAGAAGGTGGGATATATTTTGCATCCATGTCCATATGCTAAGCCATATCCATGTTTATCAAAAAAAAATTTATATCCTTATCAGTTTCATTACTTATAGCAGGTACAATATTAAAATTCATCCCGTTTCATCAACTTTTATATAAAATCTATCCCTGTCTGATCTTCCAATTGATTCTTTCTGCCAACTTCAAACTCAGTGTACTCATTCCACATATATCTCAATAAACACTTAAAATTACCTTTATAATATTATTCTTAGTGGTGAAAATTCAATTCGCTCTCACATAAAAAAATTATAGACAAAATATGATCATTCTGAAAAATTATTAATTTATTACAGATTAAATTAACGGTATATAGCAGTAGGTGAGGCGAGCGAATGTAAACTAATATTCATGCCCAACCTACTACCCATGGCTAGTATCGTTTGCATATTCATACTCATACTTATCTCATCCCCATGAAAACTACTTCCACACCCACCCCATCGATGCGGTTGTAATCCCTAGATTCCTTGGCCATTTAGTTTCTCGTTGAAAAGAGCCCAGCGTTTGTCCATAAGTTAAGCCCAAGCCCAAGCCCAAGGAAAGCAAAAGAACCCTAAAATCACCTCACGCAGCTAAACTCTTAAGAACCTCTCACCCTCACCGCCACCACAGCAGCAGCACTCGGAGGAGGAAGAAGAACCAAAACCCTAGAGAGAGAAAAAATGGTTTCAGGGTCGGGGATCTGCGCGAGGAGAGTGGTGGTGGACGCCCGGCACCACATGCTGGGTCGGTTGTCGTCGATTCTGGCCAAGGAACTGCTCAACGGCCAGAAAGTGGTGGTCGTCCGATGTGAAGAAATCTGCCTCTCCGGCGGCTTGGTTCGCCAGAAGATGAAGTACCACCGGTTCCTCCGCAAGCGCATGAACACCAAGCCTTCTCACGGCCCCATTCACTTCCGCGCTCCCTCCAAGATCCTCTGGCGCACCATCCGCGGGTATTTTCCTCTCCTATTTCCAAGCTTCTGTATTCTCAAATCCTCATATTGAAATGTACTGCTTGTTTTTTTTCTCCGTTGGATGTTCGCAAAAGTTATGTCATTTCGTTTAGGTAATTTGTGCTGCATATGTCCTGATGTTTTAAGGTTACTTAGTTATTATCTCTGAGCTGAAATGAGATATTTTGATGCAATGTTTTTGTTTTTCTTGGTCCGTGTGCATAGCTGCTTTATTAGTGTTATTTGATGCTGTCAAATGACCTTGTTGTATGTGATTGTTGGTAGGATGATTCCCCACAAGACCAAGCGTGGAGCTGCTGCCCTTGCTCGTCTCAAGGTTTACGAGGGTGTGCCACCTCCATATGACAAGACTAAGAGGATGGTCATCCCTGATGCACTTAAGTAGGTTAAATAGATACTGTTTTGTTGTGGTGAAAGCATACTACTTCAGGGGTTTAGCCTTTTGGATTGATCGTTCTATGATTGTTTGATGGATAGGGTTCTGAGGTTGCAAGCTGGACACAAGTACTGTCTGTTGGGACAGCTTTCGTCTGAGGTTGGATGGAACCATTATGATACCATCAAGGTTAGTATACTTGATTTCATAGTGTGATCTTCACGTTGGTTTTTTATGAGTTTATGGTGCGACTCTTCTTGATTGGGAGGGGTGGATGTTTTTATCGTGATCTGTTGCTGGTCTTTGTAGAATCTTGTGCTATATAAGTAAATTAGGATTTTGGTTTCCAATCTTCAGAACAGGTTTGCTCTCATCCTAGAAAGAAGGGGAGAGATGTTACATACATATTGGACCTAGAACCCTTGCATCTTAAAGTTTCTTGGTTCTATATAATTTTCTTGATCATGAATTGTTTTGTAAAAAAGTGAACTGCATTTGTAAATACTCTGGGTGTAGATTCAGATTGTAAATACTCTTCTGAATTTGCGTCTGGTTTGCCCCATTTCAAGCTTCTTGCATATATGAGATCTGAATCCAATCATTGCTGTCCTGAGCCATTCTGTTCCCTTTTTAACTCTTCTTGCTAGTGTTCTTCATGCTGCTACTACTCTTTGAAGTTACTATTGTGATTATGTTGCAGGAGCTGGAGAAGAAGAGGAAGGAGAGAGCTCAGGCAGTGTACGAGAGGAAGAAGCAGTTGACCAAGCTGAGGCTCAAGGCTGAGAAGACTGCAGAGGAAAAGCTTGGCTCTCAGCTGGAAGTTATTGCATCTGTTAAGTATTAAGTAGTGAGAGTTTGATGACACTGGCAATTTTGTTGGAGTGATTTCCCTTTATTAGATATTACTATTGCTGTCAAATACAGACCTTGGGAGTGTCGTGTAGTTTTGGTCTTTTCCTTGAGATTATTGCTGTGTACTTTTATGTTTACTCCAATTACCTGTCTACAAGAATTTGAAATTCTGATACAGTACACCCTTTTTATCTATTACCTGCTATTTACAACTGCTATATTTTTTAGGCTAATGTGAAAGAGATCTACTCCAATTCTTCTAAGCAAATAGTGATCCTCATGAGCTCAATTTCAAAATTGCTTCTTATTTCAAAATGAAATTTTGACTTGGAAGTTGTTAACTTCAACATGTTTGTAAAATCTCTCGTCTATGGCCGCTCTAGTAAACTTTGGATTATACTGCGTATGAGGCATCTGATACTTCCCTTTCCAGCCAAACTTACTTAGGATCTTTGTCACGGTCTCTAATAAGTAGGATCTTTGTCACGGTCTTTAATAAACATGTTAAGTATGTGTAGATTCATATATGTATTCAAATACGTGGTTAAAGTTCGATATCTTTGAATGAAAAAAAATTCCTGGGACAGGGGGAGTATTAATGTTGAGAGAGATGATTTATACGAAGGTTAATACTATTTTGTTTCATTTGAAATGACACATTTAATCCCAGCAGAAACCGATGCAACTTCCATCAGTTTCGTGAAGTAGACAAATTCACACTACCCCTCTTCTAAAGAAAAAATATGTTGCACTTCATACCAAAGATGTTAAGTTAAATTTCGATTTCTATCTACCAACCTTACAAATGAATTTGTAGATCTGTTCCAGCGATGGAAGATTGTCATGGAAAAATTGAACAGAAGTACCTTAACTAGTGAGGCAGAATAAGTGACAGTTTAGGGCAGAAAACCCCAAATCAGTTGAAAATTACATGCACTGTACAACATTGTCTCCAAAATCTAGTTTGTCATTTGCATTTGTGAGAAACAGTCTGCAGAGAAACAGAATTCACAATGGTGTTCTTTCCCGCGACTCACGAGTATATGAAGAACTTGAGGTTGTAGCAGATTAGCAATTCTTTACCAGCTGAGACAGACTTAAAAACAAGAAGCTCCATTTATTACAACTGGAAACACTTAATAACGAGTCCTTACAACAATCAGAGCAACAATCAATCATCAGATACATCTTTAATAGACACATTTAGATCTTCATTGCCCATATCCATCTGAACATCCTGAATCTTTTTTACCAAGCTGGCTACAGTCTTGGAACAATTGTACACCTTAACCACTTCCAGTGTAAGAATTTCCTCTAGCACTTCAGGTATCTTTTCCAAAACTCGACATCCATCCAATATCAACCTTTTGAAATTCTCTAAACCTTCCTCGTGAGCTACCCACGAGAGCAGGCCAGGAGAATGCAATTTCAAAACTTGAAGTTTCGAGAACTCCCCTTCTTTCATTTCCCATGTGTTCCTTGGAAAAGATACATCCAGTAACTTGAGGACTTCCAGGTTTGGCATCTTACCGATGGTTGAAATCTTACTCGCGAGCAAATGAAAGCCTGACAGTGTCAGTTTTTTCAGATTTGCAGGGAAGCTGAACTTGAACTGAAATCCATCAAAACTCGACAAATCAAGTGATTGTAATTGACACAAAAAGTCAAGAACCACAGTCTTGTCAAGATTTTCTGCATCATCCTTGTCTTGTCTGCACTTCAGCTTACGGATGTTTGGGAACTTTCTCATCAGCCTCTCCATGTTGCTCCAAGAAGGAATGACAGCACCAGAAAATCTTTCCAATCCAGTTAAAGCAGTTGAGCTCTCAAGATTTGTTATTGGCAAAGTAGCACCACCAGAAGATCGCGAACTCCTGATGTAAATATACTGCAAATTCAGTAGACTCCAAAGGCTGGCTGGTAGTGAAAGAATGTTTTTACCAGAATCCACAATAAGAGTTTCCAAATACGAGAGGTTAGCTATGGATGATGGTATGTCCCCCATCTTGCCTCTAATTGCCAAAAAGACAAGCCGGACAAGCAGTTCTATTTCACTTGGAAACACACTACCGACATTAATTTGCTCTAAATCCAACACTCGCAGAAGTTTGAAGGTGTAAGTCAAGAAAGAGACATCCTGAAACCATTCCTCCTCCTCCCTTTTTGTTTGTTGGGAGGGGTTGAATGCAAGAGAGTGTGCCCGAGGACAAAACAACTTCGGCTCTTTGAAATGCTCCAGCTTGGAGACGATGCTCAACCTCGATAAGTCTTGCTGATCGTTAAATGCTGAAAGTTCATCATACCTGTTTACAAAATGGTAAAACTTTTCATCTTTGGCTTTATCTATGCAAAATTCATGAACCGAACCCTGAACACGACATGCTTTAACTCCACCATCGGATCTTCTTTTGGCAACCATGATTAGCTCTCTTCCAATTAAGACTTCAAGGTACTTCTCAGCAACATCTTCAGGGCTCTTTGTCAAATCATTCTGAACAAGCCCTTCAGCATTCCATAAACGAAGTAGCCTCCAAACTGAAACATCTTCATCTTTTGGAAATGTGGCAAAACACAGAAAGCATGACCTCAAGTGATGTGGTAAATGTTTATAACTCAGGTCTAATGTGCTCAAGCATCGTTCGTTCGATACAATGCCGGGCCTTAAACCATCCAAAATTTCCTTCCAGTTGCCTGGATCAGTGGTTACTAGAAGGCCAGCAGCAAAAACGATTGCCTCTGGAAATCCCCCACAGATGTCCACAATTTGCGTCGAAAGATCCCATAATATAGGTGGCCAACCGCGCAGCCCAGCTAATGTCTTCATCAGCAGTAACTCCAGACTCTCGTCTCTACTGAGTTCACCAACAACATGAGGGTTGCAGTCCACTAGCATATCATCAGGAGCAATGTGATGATTGCGACTCGTCAAAATAATTCTACTTGCATTATTGTTATCAGGGAAGGATTTTTTCAGTGCATCCCATGCTTTAATATCCAATGCATCATCCAAAAGGATGAGATACTTCTCACCTCCCAACCTGCTCCTCAGCTTCTCTTCTAAATACTGCTCCTCAGTCTTGTCAAAGCGTTCCCAGGGAGCAATCTGATTCAAAAGTTCAAGAAACACTTTCTTCTTGTCCACTTCTTGTGAAATAGGGCACCATGCACGAACAGAAAAATGGAGGAAAATCGAAGGATTGTTGTACACTTCTGTAGCCAGAGTTGTCTTCCCTATTCCCGGCATACCAACAATGGCAATGATTCGCAAATGCGCTGATCCCCCGAGGAGCTGATCCAAAATCAATCTTTCATCATCATGGCGACCAACCATTTCATTTGTTATGGTTGGAGTTCTTAGTGGGTGCATCTGATGGCTTCTACTGGTCCATGTTTCTTCATTGACAGTAATTTCTTCCCTCTTGTGATGAAAAACCTTCAACACATCTGCCTTAATACTCCCAATGTGTTTCATGATGGAGTCAAACAATGGTAGAAAGGAACATGGAAGATCACCAACCTTCAAGTAATCAATGAGAGAGTTCATCTTGTATGCCACCTCCATAACACCCTCCCAAAGAACTCGGAGTTCATTGCACAACTCCACATTCTTCCCCAGGAAATGTCTCAGGAAGACGAGCTTTTCCTGGATAGTCTGCAGACAACTGGCGGCAGTTGGCTCAGCTCCGCAGCTTATCAGCTCCATCAAATTTTCCGATAAAACATCAATGAAATCCAACTCATAACTCCTCGGAAATTTGAGCACTGGTAGTGGATCCTTCTCGCCAATATTGGCCAGAATAAACTTGATGGTTCCCGACAAACTCTGAAGCAGCCCGAGGTCTACTTCTGTCTGGTACAAGGAGCAAACTAGGACTCCGGCATCACATACCGCTGCTCCAATGCCCCCCTTCATTTCCGGATCACTGGATTCACTGCGATCAAGTAGAGTTGCCAGGGACTGTAGTCCTGCATACAGGTCTTGCAGTTGATACTTGACGGGAAGCAAATGACAGGTATTCAGCCGAAGCATCCTCCATAGATTCGCCATGAGAGAAGTGAGGAGCAACTTCATTTCATCCATGCCTCGAGTAGGAAGAAGTGATGGAATTGAACACTTGAAGATCCTCAAGACCTGAGTGTAAATCTCATAGACCCGAGGATCAACAGGTTTGATCTGTTGCAACAGAGATGAGACCTTGAACTCCATTCCTTGATCAGACTTGTCGATTCTACACGTGAAAATGAGATACGCAGCATCCACAGCAACAGATTCAGTGTGCGCCATCAGATGATCTCTGCTGCCAGTCTCAAGACTGATCTGTGATGCGCATTCGACCACACATTTCAAGAATGTCATCTGCTCCCGCAGCTCATCGGCCGGGAACTTGGAGGATCTGAAATTGCAAATGTCCACCAGATTCTCCAGGATGCAAATCAGGAGTTCCAATACTTCACTAACCTTGAGAGAACTTGAGGGCAGTGCCCGCGTATGATCAAATATGGTCATGTACCAATCATGTATTTCTTCCACGAGAGATTCAATCTGGAGAGAATAATCAGCAGCGGAAATATTTCTGGCCTCTCTGCCCACAACATCTTCAACCCAAATGAATAAGTGTCTCAGACTTGGATCCTTGCCCAACTTCCTGGCACACAGAACAAACATTTTGAGATTTCTTAGCTCAAATATCAGTTCTTGGGCCTTAGAGGTTATATGAAACTCCATCAGATAATCCAAGGCAGACTGAATACAAGTAATCACCCTGGAATCCATCTGAAGGCTGAAAAGGTGAGAAAACAGATGCAAGAGCCAACAAGGGGTAAGAAATGGAAGAAAGCTGAACAGTTCATTCCCTGCATCTAAACACTTTAGTCTAGAGAGACTGTTTGTTGACGGGTCAATGCCATAATATGTCACTTTTCTCACAAGTCAACGCATGATTAGGCCTTCATTTTTCCTTTTCTTTTTTAAGAGAAAATATAGTTACTCCAAAGCAAGGAAGTTGTTGTAGCAGGACCTCTTGCAACTCACAAGAGTCAATGTCTATAGTGTAATATTCATATATAATCCTATATAATTGAGAAAATGCATATATATCCTTGAGATAACTTTTAGTGCAAACATAATCATAACTATTATATATAAGTGCAAATATAACCCCTAAATTCATTATTCCGACATTGACTGGCCATTTCCGGCCATTGACCTACCAGAAATAACTAAAATGCCCTTTGGGCCAAATATAAAAATCTAAAAGACAAAAATACCCCTTGCCTACCACCGCTCCACCACCACCTCCACCACTGCTCCACCTCCACCGCCAGGCCACCACCTCTAGGGCTTCCGACAGCCATCAGTCCACTGCTCCTAGCCTCCACCCGCCACCACTACCACCATCTTCTTTTTTAACCACTCGTCACCACTACCACCATCTTCTTTCTTAACAGCCACAAACTTCACCACCTCCGCCAACACCAAACCCACCACCACCTGAGCCCTGCCACAACCACGCCTCTGTTCAGCCCCGCCCGCCACCTAAACCCATTGTCACCATTCTTCCCTACTCCGCCATCTAACCAGCCCCGCGGAACCCTAACCCTCTCCCCGCTCGCCACCCCTACAACCCCAAGCCACCTCCGGCACAATCGGGCACCATTTCCGGTGCCTCTCAGCCAAGCGCTGGAAAATCGAGACCCATCCTAGCCCCGACTCCTCCTCTGCCCTAATTACCCACCACCGCCTCCACCACCTCTAGGGTTTCCGCCTCCTCGAATCTACGTTGGCGTCCCGTCACTCCTCAGCAGACTGCGCTTGGCTCACGAAGCTCAGATATCGGCGAGCCAGAGTTGTCGCCAGGGCGGTGCAAAGAAATCGAATTCGAGGAGTTGGAGTTTGGTAGTAGAGAAAAGAGAACGACATTTGGTAGCAGATGAGTTAGAGTTTGGTAGCAGAGTTATTGTCAGATTTGGTGTTTGGTAGCAGAGGAAAGAGAATAGCGGGAGGAGAGGTTGAAGTTAGGGTTAGAGAGTTTGGGTTAAAATTGTAAATTTACTTTTTTTTCTTTTTCTTTTTTTAGAAGGATACATTTGTCTTTTCACCTAATCCTGGCATCAAATTTTCAGAAAGGGTTATATTTTCACATAACCTAAATATCTAGGGTTATATTTGCACTTTCAATTACCGCAGGGTTATACCTGCACTTTCGCCAATTATGTAGGATTATATATGCCCTTTGCTCTTGTTTTTAAAGAAAAATAAGACTCTTTAATTTTATTTATTTTTGACAAGTGTTTTATTACTCCCTCCGGTTCACTAACGTTGGCTCACTTACTTTTGTACTTAAGTTTAAAAAATGTTGAATTAGTGGTGGAGAATGCATTGAAAGAGTAAAAAGTAAATGCAAGGTCATAGGCTTATGGAAAGACGGGTTTAACTAGAATAATAAAAACGTAAAAGGTCTTAGTTGCAATATTAAAAATTTATTATGCAGGGTGTAGTAGTTATAAATTTTAAAACCCGATTCATGCAACTCAAAATTTTTATCTTCATTTCTTCTAATTTACAATTTAAACCTTGATTTTTCCATGACTTATGAAAAGATCTCCTTTCAAGAGACATACTCAAAAGTAAATTGAGTAGATGAAAATAATCTAGAATCTACCAAAAAGGGAATGAGTCAATGTTAATGAGTCATTATTAGAGAACCGGAGGAGTATGTAAGAGTCCAATCAACTTTCTCTGGCCGCTTTTTAATGGTCTACTTTTTTTAATGGGGCTAGTTTTTTTAATATGGCCCCGTTTCATAATTTTCAATTTTAGGGGGTACCAATTTTCGAATTCAAATATTGCCTTTTTTTTCAAAATTCTAACCATAGTAGATGGGGTTTAGAGAATGTCATTCCCTTTTATTAAGCTCATATGTTGCCAAAAACTCAGCTTACATTGCTCGAAGGCTTACATCAAGTTGCCTGAAAACTTACGTTGGCTGCCCGAAGGCTTATAACAGTTGCCCGAAGGCTTACATCAGTTATCCCAAATGGGTATCATAAAGGCGTTAAAAATTAAATTACAACTTTGTAGCCTTCAGGTGTAAATAGATAGACAGAGGTATATCGTAAAAATAAACAGTCAAATACTGAGTATACTTATAACTAGTTCAGCTCGAACCACTGGACGTCGATAAAAATATTCAAATATCAGCCACCTTCTCACAGAGTTTCCAATACACTGTACTAATCAACCTCTAAAGCAACCAACACAAAAAAGAACAACTCCTGAAGTGAAACATCATGTTCATCTCCATTAAATTGAGTTCCTTTATAGAAAGTAGGAGATGACCTCAGTCATTTTGGTCACCAAAAAGTCTTTTGTAATTGTAAGTAAATTCAAAAGAAGGTATGAAAGTCTCTAACACGACACAAGGTGATCAATCAAAGATTTTTCAACTTGTTCGGTCTACAGATCAAGACTGTTAAGTATGATTAGAATCGCCAGAGGTAAGTTGTTGTAACCACCTTGAATCGTATTCTCCTATACCAACATATAGATCATATCAGAAGCCAACTAGGTTTAACCAAGCAAAATGATGGAAACAGAACCTAAGTTGGCAGAGAATAACCACGACTGAAAATTCCAGCAAAAAGATCTATTTTTGAGCAAATACCCCAGTAATGATGGAAAGAAAACCAAATAAAAAATAGAAAAAAATAATAGACTCCCACCTGAAAAATACAATTTAAACAGTGAAACAAAATAAAAATGGAGAATTGCTTCTCGTAACCTTGCTACCTCCGGAGTAAGACTCGGCCATGGGCTTAACCTAGTTGGACCGTTTGGACTAAGCCGACCCTTTCCTGACTCAACACTGATAAGTTGAGTCTACCTAAAGCCCGAGTTAAATGGAGTAGGCCACTACTGGATTTGAGTTGACTAGCTCATATCTGAGTAGACTCAAAAACCTTAGATCTGGTAGAGAACGGAACAGCAGGATGTTGAGGATGATGGTAAAGCTCCTCCTACCTCTAGAGCTCTCGAACACTTGAAGAAACATGGAAAAAACTAGGAAGAAACCACTCTGGTCACCACCCAGCTGACCCGCGTGTGGGTCGTAAATCAGTTGGATTTGGTTGTGGGTCATCGGAAAATGTTTTACCCATCTTGGAAGAACATGGTCGGCGATGAAAAAAACCTTATCCACCATTGGAGTCACGCCTCTAGACCACCGACCTGCTCAGGTGTGCCACTTTGACCTGACCGGAACGTTGTTGGAACCCTTCTAGATCTAGAGGTTAACTCTCCGGAACTCTTTCCATCCATATCATCTTGAGAAATCTTATGTTCTGGACCCGTTGTCTTTGGTCTCCAAAGTTCCTGTATCACAGAAGCAACTTTGTGAGTAGGGATTAATGATTTATCTTTAGGAGGAATACCTGAGAAGGAAGGCCGTTCTCCTTTTTGCTTAGGCTTGAACTCTCTATCAACTAGTCTCCAAGCATTATATTCCTGTAAAACATCTGATTTACAGCTTGTATTCAAATGTCCTAATTTAAAACATTTGGCACAGTAGTCAGGGACTCTTTCATAATCTATGTATTGCCAAACCCAACACCCCTATAATCTAACCAGATTCTTTTAGTTCTAAGCATAGTGATGTCTAGTTCAACACAAACTTTAGCAATATGAGGGCTAGTCCTATTCAATATGGTTTTGTCCACCTTAACAGGATGACCTATAATATGTCATATACATATCATCACATCATCAAAAAATTGCTGAGGTAAGCCATATAAAGCTAACTAGACATGCACAATGGGGGAATCGGCATTGGGGTTAAAATTGGGAGTCCATTTAGAGATTCTTAAAGAATAAGAGCCAAAATTATAGAATTTATGAATCCAACAACGATAGTAATTATCAGATAAAGGAGAATGAAATTAAAACTTGACGATTATCTAAAAGGTGGATCTCTATGTGACCCTTGAAACTGGCTGTTTGAAAATCCTTGTGATGTTTGTCCAATTGAGGCCTATATCGCGAGAAATTTCTGACCAGCATAAGTTTCAAAGGGGCTTCCATGGGCCGAGTTTGCCAAGATGATCAATACAAGGTTTTGGATTGAAGGAAGTTCAATCAGTTTGAGAATCGGTATGAGTGGCGTTGGTATTAGATTTGCCTAGGATGTGAGTATAGGTGATGGGTAGCTCTACCATGACGGTGGCGCTAAGCATAGGTGGGAGGAGCGTATGAGAGATGGAGTGGCAATCCAAAAATTTCAGAGCGTTTGGTGTTTTAAAAGCAGCTATATATCCCATTGCCATCCCTAATTACCTCCCACTGCGAATTGATCCCCAAAGAATTAAAATTGTCAGCCCCACACAAAAATTTGTGAATACGTGATTGTCTAATAATGAGAAGGAAAATCTGCAGGGTCAATTAGTCAAAGTTGCAAATGAAAATTAACTTCACAGAACTAAAACTCCTCCACCACCATACCACTAGCCCATTACCTTGTTTCCTTTACTCCCTCAATTAATTATGTTCATACTCACTTAAATAACATCACCTAACCCTTTATTAAAAAAAAATTACCTAACTAGTTGACTATAAATTACTGTACTCCCTCCGCCCAATTAAAATTGCACTCTTATTTTTTACATGCTGCTTAAGATACATATTTAATCATTAATGTGTTTATTTACATATAATAACAACAAATAGAAATTTAATATTTAAAAACTACTTGTTACGACGAATAAAAAAAATCATAAACGATGATATTGTTATTCTTATATTTATTCAAATATACTATCAAACTTTTATAGAAAATAGTATTAAAAAAAACAAGAGTGCAAGTTCATGTGGGACGAAGGGTATAGAAAAAGTTGCGAATCTCAATTTTCAAATATGTAGTTATATACTTAATATAGTTTCAATTTTGTAAGGTGATGAAATAATTTGAAGTTGATCGAGTTAATTGGTAACAAGTTAAAGTGTCTAAATACCTTATAAATAATGTCATTAGTATAATAATTTATTATAAATATGGTCAGAAGCTTATCAATTAAATCATCTGGTTACTATATAAAGGAATACTTGGAAACGGCACGCTTGTGTCAACTGTCGTCAAGGGCATACTGGTCATTTTCCAGCAAAGCCGAACGTGTGCCCTTCTATATGCTCTCAAGTGGCCACCCAAAACGATGTCGTTTTGGGCACCACTTTTGTCGTTTTGTGCCCTCGATTGGTCAAAAGTTGCGACGCCTCCATGTGCGGGTACATGAGCTACCAGGTGGCCGACCAAAATGACATCGTTTTGGGCACCCATTCGAGGGGTAGAGTTCTCGGCCCTCGAAGGGATGTAGTCTTTTGTCCTCGAAGGGGTCTAGCTCTCAGGCCTCAAAGGGATGGATGGAGTCTTCTGTCCTCGAAAGGGTCTAGATCTCAGCCCTCGAAGGAATATATTCTTCTTTCCTCAAAGGAGTCGAGATCTTAGACCTCGAAGGGATGGAGTCTGCTGTCCTCGAAGGGGCCTAGCTCTCAGCCCTCGAAGGGATGGAGGCTTCTGTCCTTGAAGGGGTAGAGATCTTAGCCCTCGAAGGGATAGACTCTTCTATCCTCGAAGGGGTCTAGCTCTCAGCCCTCGAAGGGATGGAGGCTTCTTTCCTCGAAGGGGTCTAGCTCTCAGCCCTCAAGGGGTGGAGTCTTCAGTCCTCAAAGGGATGGAGTCTTCTTTCCTCGAAGGAGTCGAGATCTCGGACCTTGAAGAAATTGAGTCTTCTGCCCTTGAAGGGGTCTAGCTATCAACCCTCGAAGGGATGGAGGCTTCTGTCCTCGAAGGGGTCAAAATCTCAACCCTCAAAGGGATGGACTATTCTATCCTCGAAGGGGTCTAGCTCCCAGCCCTTGAAGGGATGGAGGCTTCTACCCTCGAAGGGGTCTAGCTCTCAGCCCTCGAAGGGATGGAGGCATCTTTCCTCGAAGGGGTCGAGATCTCAGCCCTCGAAGGGATGAACTCTTCTATCCTCGAAGGGGTCTAGCTCTCAGCCCTCGAAGGGATGGAGGCTTCTTTCCTCGAAGGGGTCGAGATCTCACCCCTCGAAGGGGTCTAGCTCTCAGCCCTCGAGGGATGGAGTCTTCAGTCCCCGAAGGGATGGAGTCTTCTTTCCTCGAAGAAGTCGAGATCTCAGACCTCGAAGGGATGAAATCTTTTGTCCTCGAAGGGGTTTAGCTCTCAGCCCTCGAAGGGATGGAGGCTTCTGTCCTCAAAGTGTCGAGGTCTCAGCCCTCGAAGGGATGGAGTCTTCTGTCGTTGTAGGGGTCAAGCTCTAGGCCCTCGAAAAGATGAAGTCTTCTATTCTTGAAGGGGTCTAGCTCTCAGCCCTCAAAGGGATGGAGGCTCCTATCCTTGAAGGGGTCGAGATCTCACCCCTCGAAGGGGTCTAGTTTTCAGCCCTTGAAGGGATGGAGGCTTTTTTCCTCGAAGGGGTCGAGATCTCACCCCTCGAAGGAAGGGATGGACTCTTCTATCCTCGAAGGGGTCAAACTCTTAGCCCTCGAAGGAATGGAGTTTTCTGGCCTCGAAGGGGTCGAGATCTCAGTCCTCGAAGGGGTTGAGATCTCAGGCCTCGAAGGGATGGAGTCCTCTATCCTCGAAGGGATGGAGTCTTCAATTCTCGAAGGGATGGAGTCTTCAATCCTCGAAGGGATGGAGTCTTCAATCCTCAAAGGGGTCTAGATCTCAGCCCTCTGACAGGCGCGGGCGGTCGTCGCGCCCGCGCGCCAAAAGATAATTTATAAGCCCTCAGTGCTTACTTTCTACAACTAGGTAGATAGTGGCAAATCGGGGTCGTCCAATGAGAAGAGGGATCTTCCTAAGCGTCTAAGCACACAAATGGTTGATATACTAGGCTAGGAGTAAATATATATACACACACATAAAAGCGAGTAAAAGGGGGGGGTTGGTTGGTTGGTTGGTTCCTAAGTTACAAAAGTAAAAAGACAGGATAATTAGCAACGTCAAGTGACTATGCTAATCATCAAACGAAACTAAAGAAAAAGGGTTTTAAACTACAAAGATAAAATGCCTTGGGGGCAACGGATATCCACTTCCACATCTAATGCAGTTCATCGAATCATTCACACATTCCATCATATAGCATTCATGACCCAACGCTCACACATCCCATCTAGCAAGTACCACAACACACACACCACAAGGAATTCTAAGTTCATGCTCGTAGATCTTCATGCAAAGGCGCTACGGAATTCGTCACGTTCCTACACCTAAGCAATTCAACCACACAAGCACTCCCTATGCTCAAACCACTCATGGCACACATGCAGTGAAACACACCGTCAAGAGTACATAAACGCCGAATAACAAATGCTTCAAGAATGAGTTTAAATCACCTATTCAATACTTCAACTACTTGTCGTGGAGACTGAACTCCTATCCTTCTTAGTTCGTAGTTTGCGAGAGTGAATTCGACATCTCTCGTCAAACCTCACCAATGGCTCCCGAGTCGCGACCACGACTCAAGGTGACATTGGTGGCATTTAGCACGAAGGACCAACAAGCTTGGCAATGCCTATGACCACTACACCGTGACTAGGCATTGAACCAATTCATGCAATTACACGAGATTGGATGAACGTGCAACGCACATTCATCCGCGAGCATATGACTCTCTCGTTTGCTACACAAACGAACATGACGAAGAGTTCGACATCAATCACATTCGCCTAGCACATTGTCAACACACTAACGCAATCGAAAGCTCTAATTCACACTCTAACATTGCTAACAAGAACAGGGGGGAAATTAACCCAAATCCCCCAAACCCTAGCTAGCAATTAATCCAAGCATTTCATATCATCAAGCTCTCAACAACATCAATGCAATCAACAATTAAACATTCAAAGCACAACAATTGCACAATAGCAAAAATACCAAATAGATAGATATAAATGAGTTCTTGCTACATAGATAGTGGAAGCTTCAATCCTTTGCTCCCAAGAACAAGAACTACTCTAGAAAAACAAGAAAAGACATAATCAAACTAAGAGAAAGCTAAGAAAAGAAAGAAGAAGAAAAACCTAAAAATGGCGCCCAAAACCAGAGAGAAGCGGGCTGGAAGAACTGGAGAAGAAGAGGGAAAAGAGATGGTATTTATAGTGCAAAGAAAATAAGAAAGATTTCTGGCCGCCCGATGGTCGCGACTCGCGACTGGGTTCGTCGCGACTCGCGACGGTGCCCCGGCTCGCGATGGTGTCGCGACGGTGTCGCGACGGGCCAGATTTATGCATTGTTTCTTTGTCTTCTTCATAGCCATCCCTCTCGATCTTCAAGTCTTCAACGGCTCCAAAAGTGGTCTTCAACGGCCTCCGGTCTTCATGTCTTCGAAGTGAGTATCCAAAAGTCTTCGAAAGTATAGTCTTCAATGTCTTCCGGTCTTCGTTGGTTCCGTGTTCTTCCCTTGTCACACAAAATCCACTTAAAAGAGGTAAAAGAGTACAAAGTTGCTTTTACCTCTCCTAAGTGAATTTCAAGGTAAAACACAAGCTCTCGATAATAAAAGAGCACAAAAGTGATCCTAAATACTACTAAATAATGCGCCTAAAATGGACACATCAAACCTCCCCACACTTAAACCTTACTCGTCCTCGAGTAAGAAAAGATTTAAGCATACGGAGGAAATGGCATATCCACATCCTAAAATCCCCAAAATAACCACACAAAATGGACATATGAAACCTCCCCACACTTAAACCTTACTCGCCCTCGAGTAAGAAAAGATTCAAGCATGCGGAGTAAATGATATATCCCAAAACCTAACTAATCCCCCAATCAAAGCCTCACCAAAACTCTCAATCTCGAAAATCCCAAAATAAAAGCTCACATGAGAATTTTGCACACACACATCCCCAATCCTAAATCTAACCAAACCTACCACTGATCAATTCACTACCCATAAAAATATTTCACAGCCCAGAATTGATATTCCCAGAATCCAATGACACAAAATGAAGCTAAAACCATAGAGGAAGTTTTAAACACATGCTTCACCTAATGCCAATATATCAACCAAAAACGAAGTATAAAGAGATAAGGAATTTCAGAACCACACTTCGTTTCCTAACCCACTAAGCTACCCAATCCCAAGAGGTCTATAGATGTTGAGCTACCCGATCCATCCGTGTGACAACCGCAACCTTATGACTCCAACGCCGGCAATTGAGTAAAATCATAGCATTTTTCAATTTCCCTCAATTTCTCTCATTTTGCCTAGGAGCTCTTTCGAGTTTTCATCCTAGCCACACATCATGTTTCTTTAGCTCACAGCTCACCTTTTTCCGCACATTTTAGCCTCTCATTTTTGCCTAGGCCGCCCTTTAAGGGTTTTCGACCTATCCGGGCCCCCAATGTTGCCTAAATTGCCCTCTCGGGTTTTCAACTTAGCGGGTTTTCTTTTTCTTTTTTTTTTCTTTTTTTTTTTTGTTTTTTTTGTTTTTTTTTTTTTGTTTTTTTTTTCTCATGTTTTTCCAATGAAAAGTAGCAAAAAGCATTCCAAAACAATCTAGCATGCATATGAGTCCTCTAACCCCTCCCCACACTTAAAAGATTACATTGCCCTCAATGTAAACACGTAAGGCAAGAAGAATAAAAATCAAGGTAAGGGAGTTAGAGTGACACCCGTGTCTCCGCAATTCGCCGGTGATATGGCGATATCCAAGTACTTGGATGGTCCCGAGATGGATTTCGGAACCGGAAGGGTGAGCAAAAATGCCGTAGAAGAACTCACCCCTCGAGAAAAGCATTGTCTCCATGGCATCGTTTGATCAAGACTACACCACGAAGAACACATTAAACGCACAAGTACATAAGGATATGTAATACTAGGTTTAGCATCAAGAGTTAATAACCATAGTATTGTCAAAGAACAACCAATCAACCCTCAATTACCACTATAAGATTATGCATGAAAAATATCCAACATATATTGACATGTATAGAAGCATCATTATAGGATAAGAACTTACGGTCACAATGATGTAGTCGGCATACTACAATCAACAAATGTACTATAAAGATGCAAGAATGTTCATATGCCAATATATGTAGGATGGTGGAAGAAATGAGAGGTATGTGATGTTCTTGGGAGTGTTGGGTGGAAAAGAAGGAAAGATCATGCAATGTTTAAAATCATTTGGAAACTTGGAAGCTTGGAAATTTGAAATCCGGGCTCAAAAAAATTTTCAGAAGTTACTGAGCACGTCGCGTCTCGCGACGAGGTTCGTCGCGACTCGCGACGAGCCTCGCGACATCATCGCGACGCGCGGAAAGTAGAGT
This sequence comes from Rubia yunnanensis, assembly GCA_037428765.1. Taxonomy (NCBI): domain Eukaryota; kingdom Viridiplantae; phylum Streptophyta; class Magnoliopsida; order Gentianales; family Rubiaceae; genus Rubia; species Rubia yunnanensis. The sequence continues at coordinate 24,648,531 of CM075065.1, forward strand.
CCGGGAGCTCGAAATGTTCTGAGCTCGTCGCGACTCGCGACGAAGGGTGTCGCGACTCGCGACGCGCCTCGCGACGTCAGGGCGACTCGCGGAAAGTGGAGTCCGGGAGCTCAAAATGTTCTGAGCTCGTCGCGACTCGCGACGAAGGGTGTCGCGACTCGCGACGAGCCTCGCGAAGTCATCGCGACTCGCGGAAAGGTGAGTCCGAGAGCTCCAAATTTTCTGAGCTCGTCGCGACTCGCGACGAAGGGGGTCGCGACTCGCGACGAACCTCACGACGTCAGGGCGACTCGCGGAAAGTTGGCGCTGGGAGTGGATTTTGCTCCCCTGTTCGTCGCGACTCGCGACGAAGCCCGTCGCGACTCGCGACGGCAGGGTATCCCAGGCTTAAAAATTTTTTCGTTTTCTTACCAACTGTCCAAGCTTGCTTCCCTCGTTCATTGATCTCGTTCCTTCATCTCCTTCATTGCAATGCACTTCATGTTGCTACAAAATCATAGAAAAACATGCCATAAAAAGAACAAAACAAAAGAACAACAAAAACAAACTAAGAAACACAAACTAAGAACAAAAACTAAAAGAAATGCCGAATTTATTTAACGTCGTCGGCACGACGAAGCTCCGTATTTTTAAGGTCGTCGGCACGACCCTAATGTTATCCGTATGGTGAAGGCTTGAAGCTCTTCACCATGAGCATCCAAAACAAGAGAGGTGGGGGCACAAAACTTCCAAGAGGAAAGTCTTGTGGAGGTGGAGATGGTTCAAAGGGAATTAAGTGGTTAGGGAGCTTAGGATAATCTTTTGGCTCCTCTCTCGTTTCCCTCAAAACTTCCGAAAATGTAAGAGTTGGTTCACTAGGTGGGAGAAGGGGTGACAATGCTAATGGATAATGTAGCACTATCACCTCTTCCTCCATTTTTCTATCCTCTACAACCAACTCCTCACCCCTTTCAAACTCAAAATCATTTTTATTGGTGACTTCACTCACCGAATCATCGAGTTCAAGTTGGGATGGTGTATTTTCGGAATCACGAGCTTCCATTCGGGCCAATACCTCTAATATGTTCCTCACATGCCCCTCAATGGCCTCAACGCTAGAGGAGAGCTGGGTATCCGGCTCTTCATTAGTGAAGGAGTTCAAGTTTGCTATGGTATTTAAGACATCCTCACGTGTCAAACTTGAACTTCCTTGTTGGGCTTGGTTTTGGGGTATGGTATAGGGTGGTGATGGCCAACTAGGTTGCTCGTAATATTGGTTTTCCGGCTCATTCTCATACCACAAATCCGGACTACCACTCCATTCCGGATTGTAAGAGTTGTGGTATGGATAGCATTCATGAGCTTCTTGCCCTTGAAAACCAATATCTCCTACCTCTTGATAGCACTCTTCATAGTACCCATGGTTTTGGAAACCAAGGGTTCTTTCTCGGTCATAGTGCTCCTCCCACAACAAAGGGCAAGATTCGGTAGGGTGGTCGGAATGACACATCCTACAAAACCTTGCTTGTTGAGCCTCTCTTCTCATCATGAGTTCCCTCAAGGTGAGACGCTCCATTAACAAATATATATATTTTTTTTTTTCAAAAGTTCGGAATCATAGTGCAAGGATTCTCGATAAAATAAATTATCAAGAACTCGAGCAATACCTACTCCGAACAAAAACAACCACCAAGTAGTGGAAAATAAAAACGACTAGCTAATACACAACCAAATACACCTAAATACTTAAGAATAAACGCCTCTTCCCCGGCAACGGCGCCATTTTGACAGGCGCGGGCGGTCGTCGCGCCCGCGCGCCAAAAGATAATTTATAAGCCCTCAGTGCTTACTTTCTACAACTAGGTAGATAGTGGCAAATCGGGGTCGTCCAATGAGAAGAGGGATCTTCCTAAGCGTCTAAGCACACAAATGGTTGATATACTAGGCTAGGAGTAAATATATATACACACACATAAAAGCGAGTAAAAGGGGGGGGTTGGTTGGTTGGTTGGTTCCTAAGTTACAAAAGTAAAAAGACAGGATAATTAGCAACGTCAAGTGACTATGCTAATCATCAAACGAAACTAAAGAAAAAGGGTTTTAAACTACAAAGATAAAATGCCTTGGGGGCAACGGATATCCACTTCCACATCTAATGCAGTTCATCGAATCATTCACACATTCCATCATATAGCATTCATGACCCAACGCTCACACATCCCATCTAGCAAGTACCACAACACACACACCACAAGGAATTCTAAGTTCATGCTCGTAGATCTTCATGCAAAGGCGCTACGGAATTCGTCACGTTCCTACACCTAAGCAATTCAACCACACAAGCACTCCCTATGCTCAAACCACTCATGGCACACATGCAGTGAAACACACCGTCAAGAGTACATAAACGCCGAATAACAAATGCTTCAAGAATGAGTTTAAATCACCTATTCAATACTTCAACTACTTGTCGTGGAGACTGAACTCCTATCCTTCTTAGTTCGTAGTTTGCGAGAGTGAATTCGACATCTCTCGTCAAACCTCACCAATGGCTCCCGAGTCGCGACCACGACTCAAGGTGACATTGGTGGCATTTAGCACGAAGGACCAACAAGCTTGGCAATGCCTATGACCACTACACCGTGACTAGGCATTGAACCAATTCATGCAATTACACGAGATTGGATGAACGTGCAACGCACATTCATCCGCGAGCATATGACTCTCTCGTTTGCTACACAAACGAACATGACGAAGAGTTCGACATCAATCACATTCGCCTAGCACATTGTCAACACACTAACGCAATCGAAAGCTCTAATTCACACTCTGACATTGCTAACAAGAACAGGGGGGAAATTAACCCAAATCCCCCAAACCCTAGCTAGCAATTAATCCAAGCATTTCATATCATCAAGCTCTCAACAACATCAATGCAATCAACAATTAAACATTCAAAGCACAACAATTGCACAATAGCAAAAATACCAAATAGATAGATATAAATGAGTTCTTGCTACATAGATAGTGGAAGCTTCAATCCTTTGCTCCCAAGAACAAGAACTACTCTAGAAAAACAAGAAAAGACATAATCAAACTAAGAGAAAGCTAAGAAAAGAAAGAAGAAGAAAAACCTAAAAATGGCGCCCAAAACCAGAGAGAAGCGGGCTGGAAGAACTGGAGAAGAAGAGGGAAAAGAGATGGTATTTATAGTGCAAAGAAAATAAGAAAGATTTCTGGCCGCCCGATGGTCGCGACTCGCGACTGGGTTCGTCGCGACTCGCGACGGTGCCCCGGCTCGCGATGGTGTCGCGACGGTGTCGCGACGGGCCAGATTTATGCATTGTTTCTTTGTCTTCTTCATAGCCATCCCTCTCGATCTTCAAGTCTTCAACGGCTCCAAAAGTGGTCTTCAACGGCCTCCGGTCTTCATGTCTTCGAAGTGAGTATCCAAAAGTCTTCGAAAGTATAGTCTTCAATGTCTTCCGGTCTTCGTTGGTTCCGTGTTCTTCCCTTGTCACACAAAATCCACTTAAAAGAGGTAAAAGAGTACAAAGTTGCTTTTACCTCTCCTAAGTGAATTTCAAGGTAAAACACAAGCTCTCGATAATAAAAGAGCACAAAAGTGATCCTAAATACTACTAAATAATGCGCCTAAAATGGACACATCACCCTCGAAAGGATGGAGTCCTCAGTCCTAAAAGGGGATGAGATCTCAGCCCTCAAAGGGATGGATTCTTCTATCCTCGAAGGGGTCGAGATCTCAGCCCTCGAAGGGATGAACTCTTCTATCCTCGAAGGGGTCTAGCTCTCAGCTCTCGAAGGGATGGACTCTTCTATCCTCGAAGGGGTCAAAATCTTAGCCATCGAAGGGATGTACTCTCCTATCCTCGAAGGGGTCGAGATCTCATCCCACGAAGGGATGGACTCTTCTATCCTCGAAGGGTTCTAGCTCTCAGCCCTCGAAGAGATAGAGTCTTCTTTCCTCGAAGGGGTCTAGATCTCAGCCCTCGAAGGGATGGACTCTTCTATCCTCGAAGGGGTCGAGATCTCAGGTCTCGAAGGGATGGACTCTTCTATCCTCGAAGGGGTCTAGCTCTCAGCCCTCGAAGGGATGGAGTCTTCTTTCCTCGAAGGGGTCAAGATCTCAGCCCTCGAAGGGATGGACTCTTCTATCCTCGAAGGGGTCGAGCTCTCAGCCCTCGAAGGGATGAAGTCTTCTGGCCTCGAAGGGGTCGAGATCTTATCTTTCGAGGGATGGAGTCTTCTTTCCTCGAAGGAGTCGAGATCTCAGACCTCGAAGGGATGAAGTCTTTTGTCCTCGAAGGGGTCTAGCTCTCAGCCCTCGAAGGGATGGAGGCTTCTGTCCTTGAAGTGTTGAGGTCTTATCCCTCGAAGAGATGGAGTCTTCTGTCCTCATAGTGGTCGAGTTCTAGGCCCCCGAAGAGATGGAGTCTTCTTTCCTCGAAGGGGTCGAGCTCTAGGACCTCGAAGAGATGGAGTCTTCTTTCCTCGAAGGGGTCGAGCTTTAGGCCCTCAAAGAGATGGAGTCTTCTTTCCTCGAAGGGGTCCACTGGAAGTGATGGAGTCCTCTACGCATTCTAGAAGTGAACTTTCAGGTGGAGAGGTTCCATTGGATGGATTTGAGAGGTACCTATTCGAGAGGTATCCATTCGAGATGTTAACTTCCAGCTGGAGAACCTTCACATCTTGAATCATTACCTCTCGAACCCCTCCACTTTAACCCTCACCACCTGAACCTTCACCACTCACCATCTCCACGCTTCTATTACATGTATAATTGGTACATTTATACCTTCAAATACAACTCTTTTAACATTCATACACAATTTCTATAATTTGTTATCAAGCTCACCGCACAACGCGCGGTGTAGCCACACTAGTTTATAGAACACCTATAGTATAAAGACACTTATAAGCGTTCCAATATATATACTATCTATTGAAATTCATGCTAACGAACGCTTATAGATCACCTCTTATAAGTGTCTTTTCCGGGAAGCTTCCCAAAATAAGTTTATAGGGACGATTCTATGTGACCCAATATTCTTTTTTGTAACATCTTGGGAAATACTGTATTTTCATAAACTTATGGAAATACATGGTTTAATTAGAATAATAAAAATTAAAAAATTTTAATTGCAATATTGAAATTTTATTATGCAACGTGTAGTAGTAATAAAGTTTATAACCTAATTCATGCAACTAGAAAATTTTATTTTCATTTCTTCTAATTTACTCTTTAAACCTTGATCTTTCCATAACTTATAGAAATACTATCTTTTAAGAGACGGACTTTTTTTATTTTTTTGGTTGTAGTGCGATAAATGTTTAAATGGACAAAAAATTCTATGAAGTAAACTTGTGGAAAAGAAATATTTCATGTTCTCTCTTTCAAATTCTCTCCAACTTTTTCCTTTGAATGTTTGGTTATCGGGTTCTTTCACAATTTAGTCGGATTCCAGCTTCAAACAAATACTCCCTCCATTTCACTAGGAGTGACACACTTGTCTTATTGAGATGATTCTTTTTAAATGACACACTTTCCATTTTTGGCAAGATTCCTACAATCTTATTCACTCATTTTACTTTTTATTTTTTACACTCAATTTCAATCTCTCATTTTCTTCACATTAATCCAAGAACATAAAGCTAGTGTGCCACTTTTAGTGAAATGGAGAACGTATGTAGTTTGATTCTTCCACAACCGCCATGAAGGAACCGTTCTCTTCACTGACTCAAAATGTTGAAAATTGTCCTACATTCTATCGAGATTTTTTTTATTGTGAACACAAAAAAATATAATTTACAAGAGTATTTGTATGTACCAAAGAACTAAAACCACTAGTAAGAATTTCAAAAAAAAAGAAGAAAAGAACAAACTTATCATCTTTTTTCACAAGCTAATTAAACAACAACAAAAATACATATTGTTGTTGATAAAAGCTAATATATATATATATATATATATATATATATATATATATAAAAGCTAAACTAAGTTGTTAATTTCTTATTGTTCTTTCTAGTTGTAGAGTTCTAAGATGCTCGTTGACTAACCTATTTTGAGGAATTTTAATCAACTTAAACTTAAAATTACATGACAAGAAATTTCTAGTCTGGATCACAAGGCTCTTGATTTCTCATGGTGCATGTTCTGGTTCTGCGATTGATTTTACCAAGATGACTGAGCATGTGAAGATATTGATCTCAGACGCTTGTAATCTTGCTCATGCTTTAATCCCCCTCCAAGTAACTTGTACTTTTGCCTGAAGAGGTGTAGTTGCTATGAAAAAATTGGATCCGATTATAGGCTATTGTTGATGTTGTTCTGTGTGGATTAACCGTGCTCCTGTACCCAATGTTTAGAGCTATGGAAAGAACCATCAATGTAAATCTGTATGTGTCAGATTCGTTGGGAATTCTGATTCTCCTATGCTTCCATACTATGTTGTGATTGTTGAGATTCCATTTGATTGTATTCTTGTTCTACCACTTGCTGATTATCACTTTTATGATCTTTCAAAATATCTTATTGGTAATATACCGGTCCTTGCCCATCTCCTAGCTCCGAATAGGGTCTATATCTTCATTTTTGTATAACCTTCTTGTTTTGATTCTTCCATATCTCCTACATGATGAGCACCGAGAATTGAATTTCATATATCCCTGGGGCAATTTGTAACTATTCAAAAAATCACTCTTTGAAATATCTTCTATGTCCTTGATCAAATTTAAAACCAGTGAATGAAGCCCTCCAGATCCTTCGTGAAGTTGCACAATGTAGAAAGAGATGTGAAATGTCCTCTTCTTCCGGTCCACATCGTGCACATATGAGATTTGGAGACAACTTCTCCATGCACCTATTTAGTTCTGTAGGTAAGGCATTATTGATCACTCTCTACATAAACACTAGAATCATCTGTGGTATCTTCAAATTCCAGATTTGCATCACAACTTCTTCTTATTTGAAAAGTTTTGAAGGTTGGGGTTGGAAGCTGGTACTTGCAGGTGCCTCATTGCCACACAATATCCCCTTTTGACCATATACTTTCCATCTTTATTTAGCCTCCAAAGAACTTGATCTTCTCCCTCCGATGGATATGCGAAATGTATAGCTAATATGTGAGGAACTATCGAGTGATGGAAGATAGCTCGTACTAGTGTCGTTCTATAGTTGTGGTTTTGGTCTACCAGGTGAGCCACTGTAAGATTAGTAACTTTTGTAACTAGCGAATTCTGCAATGCTAGATTATGTTGATTGGGAATCCATTGATAATGGATTATAATAATGTTCCCATTTATAACTCTCAAACATAATTTTTAGTAATGATTCCCCTTGCCCATAAGATTGATCTCCATCCCCAAGAGTCTTCGCTTCTGGGTGTCACTGTCTGAAAATATTAATTCTGATGGTACTTTGCTCTGTAAGTTTTCACAACAAAGCTTTGATCCATCATTAGCTTCCATGCATGTTTGGACAAAAGGGCCTCATTCATGCCATAAACAGATCTAAATCTAAACCCCCCTTATTCTTTGGACATAACAATACTTTTCACAATTTCCAGTGTGTAGATCTTCCTTCCATATTCCCTCCCCATATAAATGGTGCTGTTATTTTGTCCAATTTGAGGAGTATACTTTCAGGAATACGGAATATACCCAGCTTATATAGAACCACCGACGATAATACATGTTTCACTAATGTGATTCTTCCTTCCAAGTTCAACATCTTCATTTTCCAAGAGGCGTGTTTATCTATGAATCTTTCAACTAGATTGTTAAACATGATTCTCTTGCTCATCCCCAAAATTATATTCATGCCCAGATATTTACCTCCTATGCCTTGACCGTGAATGTTTATTATGTAACTTGGATATTGTTGCATTTGAGAGGTGACACTCCGACTAGATTAGATTGCACACTTGTCAAAATTGAGTATTTGTCCTGAGAACCTTTCATATAAATCCATATTCTTGGCTTAATCATTCACTGCTTGGCATGTGCATTTTGTGAACAAAAGACAATCATCTGCATATACCAAGTGGCTTATCTTTGGTCCTCCTCTGAATAACTGGATACCTGGACTCCTAGATTTATGTTTTATAGTGAATTTAAGCTCAAGCCACAAGGATATAAATTATTGTACAATTATGAAGGGGTAAGGTGACAGGGGACATCTTTGTCTCAATCCTTTGTTTGAAATGAAAAAACTGGTATTCTGTCCCTTCACCCAGACCTAGTAGGAAGTAGTTTCTACACATTGTATGATCAATCCAATCCATCATGATTCAATACCATTAAGCCCTTATCAAGGAATCTCCATGATACTCTATCGTATTCCTTACTCATGGCCAACTTGACTGTCGTGGATCCTTGTCTTCCATTTCTATGTCTTCTCATGTACTCTATGACTTCGTGGGCAAGGAGCACGTTTTCAGTGGTGTTTCTTCTAGGAACAACCCCATTCTAAGTTCACATATTGAGTTTAGTAAATGTTCTTTAGCCTGTTTGCCAGTATCTTTGCGATGATTTGGTACTTGATATTACACGGAGAAATTGGCTTAGAGTCTGTTGGTTCAATCATGTTTTTCTTCTTTGGGATAAGTACTAGTTGTGAATAGTTCCAGCTACGTGGCATATGTTCTCTATTTAGTATTCTTAAAATGGATTGAGATATATCCTCACCTATGGTTCCCCAATTTGTTTTGTAACAATCCAATGGAACAATGTCTTCTCCTGGTGTTTTCCACGGATACATTTCCTTGATGACTTCCCAAATTTCCTAGGAGGTGAATGTACTGGCTAAGCTTGTGATGCATCTTGTAACCGTCAACCAAAGCCCAATCTCGATCTGGTTCAGCGAAGCCTGTGATATGCAAATGGAAGACATACCCCGGAGAATCCAGGGGGAGATTCTCCGACGATCTAGTCAGCAACTGGTAGAGGGAAAAAGTAGGTAATAGAGTGTTACCAAAATAGAAGATATACCTTCCTATTTATACTCTCCTAAAATCCTAATATCTTTGGTCTATGCCTTAACTTCTTTTGTCTTCTAGTGAAAGGCCCAACTGCAAGCCCACCTAAATATTGTTATAGGCCTTGGGCCTTTTTCTAGGTGATGAGAATATTAATCCACATATGTCTTGATTCTACTATGTTATCAAAAGCCCCCAGAAAAACTGAACGATCTTCGGACCTTCGAAGGCATGTCGCATCGAAGGTCAATCCTAGTCATCGAGGGTTACTCCTAATCATCGAGGGTTATGTCTATTAGCGTCATATGACATGGTTGACTATGAGGTGAGGTGCCTTCGAGGTTCTTCACTTTTTGAATTATGGGGGAGCATTTAGATTTCTCTCAAACATTATGATCTTTAGAATTCCCAAGAAAGGCACGTAAATGAACTATAAGCGGGAAGACGAAGCGTGTGGGGTGGCTATTTAATAGGGTTTTTATCTTTTTGTACTTTTCAGACTGCTCACCTTTTTAGGAAATGATTACTCCATGCCCTTCTCCCTCCTTTGCCTTTATATACTCCAAAAAAATTCTTTCTCCTTTCATTTTTACTCTTCTCTTTACAGGTTTTCTCTGAGAGCTTCTGTAATCTTCTTCCGCCCCAAGCTTTTTTAGTCTTCTCCTATCTTCGTACCGACAAGTAAGTTTCCATGGATTTCCAAACTCTCTCCCTTTCTTCCCCACCCTCTCCCTTTGTAAGTTTTGATAAGGATAATAACGAGAGAGTGATTTTATCCGGAGATGGGATCTCGGGGGGTGTTCCATTTTTCGGTGAGATTTCTTTTCATTTAGTCAAATTCATAGTTGATTTGGAAAATGCGGAGTCTGCAAACCTTAGTCACAACTCTAGCGATCCCCTCGACCTCCGCTAGGGGATTGATTATGTTAGGGTTAGGTCTTCTGGGTTAGGCGGCATTTTGGGTGAGGGTTTTACTATCCCATTAAAGGGTAGTGCCGAGCATAGAGATGATTCTCAGGTTGAGAATTAAATTTTGTACAAACCCTCGAAGAGGAAGTTTTTAGTAGAGAAGCACTCTGTTGCGAAGCTTTCATCGCCTGCGGATGGCTCATCAAAGTACATTTTTCCTGAGGAGCTAAAAAAGCTTGTCGAAGAGATTCCCCCATACCAGCGTATCCCCTTTTGCTCGACTGGAAACCCTTGAAGTGAATGGGCCCACTTCATTACCCATATGGAGGGTTGCCACTTACAATAAGCATATTAGGTCAGGTCTTAGCTTTCCTTTTCATTTTTTGTTGTCGATACTAATGGAGGAGTTCGACATTAGCCTATCCCAAGTTCACCCTAATATGATTGTAATAATAACGGCTTTCCTAGTTCGGTGTAAGGAGGTGGATGTGGACTCTTGCTATGAGTTATTTTGAGCTGTGTATTCTCTAATTAGCAATCGAGACATAAATGGTACTTTCACTTTAGGCAATAGGTTATCTGGCCGGAGATTCATCATCCCTCCTTCTAATAATTTGGGATGGAAAAATAAAGTATTGTCCTTTGATTTTACGGGGACTTATCGAACCCTCGATGGAACCCTGATGTCGTTCTTGAGGCAAGGACAGGTAAATATGTGGTTCCGGAGAGACTTCGTGAAGACGTAGACCGCCTTCATGGTCCTGAGCCCTTAGATACTGATATTTATCGCCTTGAGACCAAGGGTGCTAAAAATTTCGTTTGGCCAGAGTGGGTCTAAGAGAGTATTTAAGCTTCGGCTGATCGTCGAGAGTTCAAAGAGGTTAGCTCGGAGGGTCCTGTAAATAGTAATAAAAGAAAGAGAGGTGATGACAAACCGTTATGTCCAATGCCCCTTAGATCTATGGATCCCTTACAAGGCATAGTTGTTGAAGAGATAGCCTCTTCGGATGCCACCGAAGGTCTTTGGGATGTTTCTTCTTGAAGTTTTCTTTTTTATTTCTTGTCAAAGTTCGTAACTTATTCCTCTTTATTTTTTATGCGGTGAGCAGTGCAGAGGACTTTGTTAATGCTCTTGAGAAGGAGGACAGTCTCTAGGCGAAGGTGCCTGTTAGGTAGCCTACCCCAGTGCATGCCCACTCGGGGTCTCGAGAGAAGCCTCCTGTGCAGGAGAAGCCTCAGAAGAAGCCGAGGTTCAAGGATGCTAGACTTTTATCTGAACCCGGCCCTGACAATCTCTACTATGACGTGGATAACGATAACTTGTCACTGGAGTACCCCGGAGATTTGAGCAACGAGCCCTCGGTATGTTGCTCCCTTTTCTTTCCTGACTCTTCTTCTTACTTACATCTCCCTTATTTCTCTTGTGTTTACTGAGGTAGTAGCGGTTGTTTGACCGACTTTGCAATTATCTGGCATCTTCTCCAGCCAGGTCATTCCCCTCTTGCAAGGTCATATCGAGGTAGCCGTTGAAGCTGCTCGAAAAGATGAATGTGCCAAGATGTATAAAAAGTTGATGATCTGGAGGAGGACTTGAAGAAGTCAAATGAAAAAGAGAAGCATTTCTCAGGGAAGTGTGTGCCCGAATCCCAACATTCACTGCTGACAACCTTCGTTGACAAGCTAATGGGGTCTCAAGAATTATACGATGCCTTTCTTCACCTTCTTGGGATTGGGAAGGCATAGGGTTAAACTGACATCTACAACTGAGTGGCTGATCACCTTATCCCTAAGCTGGCCAAGGCTCTCGAGGCGCACACTAGCTAAGATGACAAGAACAAGTTGAAGGTTGGATGTGGCCAGCTGTCCAGCCCAGGTAGCTTCAAGCTTTAACTTATTGATGTCATTAAGAAGGAGAAATGGTTCTTAATAGTTGCAGACCTTCGTGATCTTGTTGTTCCTGATCCTGCTTCGAAGAATATTGATCATGAATCAAAGGGAAACAAGGAGGGTGCCGAGGGTGATTAGGAAAAATTTGCGAACGAAGAGACTAACCATAGTGTAGGGAATGGGGGAAGAGATGTATGATCTTTGATCCCTCTCTAATTTGGGTTGTATTTTGACGAACAATTTTGAATGCTATTTTCTCGAATGTTTTTTGGGCGTTTTGTCACATGGATTGAATGTCTTAGTTCGAATATTTGACTATTATTCCTTATTCTTATAGAACACGCTTTTGAGAGATGAGGTGGAAAAGTCTACTCAAGAGCTTGCTAAGGTTAAGGTAGAGTTATCGAAGGCTCTTACTAATTTGGACCAATTAAGCGATGATTTATCCAAAGCCAATAAGGAGATGTCATCATGCATGATGGCAGCTATCCTCCGATTGGAGAGCTCTTAGTAAAGCACCAAAATACTCTACATCTAGTCAAGCAGTCGTTGCCCTCACCATAGTAGACGAAGCATGTAAAGCTACTGAACTCAATTATCATGATACTTTGCGAGAAATGATGAGCGAATACTCTAGTTTTTACAAATGTCTTACATACGCTAGGCTATATCGTACCTTGAGTTGGTGGGGAGATAGCAAACATTATCAGGACGAGGTTAGGAAACTTGAAACTCAGCTTGGAGAAATGACCAAGCAAGATAATCATCTTACCGAAGAAGTCTCTAGGCTTTAAGGGGTTACTAATGACAACCAATGATATTGTAGTGATGTTGTAAGTCAAAATTCCCAACTCTCAAGACAGGTGTCGGCTCATGCTGCTAATGTCCAACTCTATTCTGATAGCCTTTGAGCCCGCGGATTATCTTTTGGGGTCCTTGACATTGGCCCTATCGAAGACATTTTTAGGTTCTTGTATGACATCGAGATGGCTATGATGCAAAAGGGTTTAGATAGGGACCCAGATTACTACAGTGTTTGATGCTATTCACGAATGGAAAGAGCGTCTTCGATCAGAGAATAGTGCCAACGTTCACAAAGCAGTTCCTTCAAACAGAGGTTCTTCACTAGGGATTTCTTCAAATGGTAAGCGTTCGAAGAGGGTTTCCAAACAGAAGACTGGGCCTAAGAAGAATACTCAGGCTAAACCAAAGACTCAATCTCGGAGTAACTCCCAATCTCAGGCGAAGGCTCTAGTTGTTGGCTATTCTAACCGAGTTCTTTCGGTTGAGTTTGTGGAAAAAACCCCTTTGAGGGATCCCAATGTTGATGGACAGGCTCCGCCAATCCCTAAGGACGACGTGGAAAGGGAATCATCGCCCTCTGGAGGCTTAATACCTCGGCGAAGATGACGTACCAACCCCTTCATTGAAGCTTCAAAGAGCGAGGTTGATTGTTTATTAATGATTTCTATCGGGGTAAAACCGGAGAACATTCGATGGTCTGACTAATCGTAGGTGCATAGTATTTATTAGTAAAAACTTGTGTTTGTACAACAGTGAGGTGGTTATAAACTAAGTGAACGAATCCTACCAAGTAGTGGATCGTGTAATAGATGTATAAGTTGGTTGCTCCTGATGGAGTATGTATCATTTAAGTAGACTTAATCCACTCTTCATAATACATTTGCCGTTTTAGTAACAAATCGTTTCGATCATCTGAAGGACATTCGATTGTTTTATCACGAATGTATCTCCTCACTTTCAAATCGTTTGATAGCACAAAAGTGGATGTGTCTTATCGTATAAGAGTGAAGTATTAGATTAAAAAAAGTTTATTCTATCACTTAAAGGCAAATCATTTGATTGCTTAAAACCAAGTTAATTTTTTATCTCTTAAAAGTGAGTTAATTTTTTATTGCTTAAAAGCGAGCATTCGATCGCTTAAGAGCGAGATTATTTTTTATCGCTTAAAAGCGAGTGTTCGATCGCTTAAAAGCGAGAATATTTTTATTGCTTGATAGCAAGATTATTTTTTATCGCTTTTGAGCAAGGTTTTGATCGCTTAAAAGCGAGCTTATTTCTTATCTCTTAAAAGTGAGTGTTCGATCGCTTAAAAGCAAGATAATTTTTTATCGCTTGAAAGCGAGCTTTCGATCGCTTAAAAGTGAGATTATTTTTTATCGCTTAAAAGCGAGATTATTTCTTATCGCTTAAAAGTGAGCTTTCGATCACTTAAAAGCGAGATTATTTCTTATCGCTTAAAAGTGAGCGTTCAATCGATTAAAAGCAAGATTATTTTTTATTGCTTAAAAGCGAGATTATTTTTGAGAAAGTCTTAGAAAAGACGGCCGTTCCATAAGCTTATAAACATTCCACAGGGGCTATTACCTTAAATGTTGTAATTTTTTTTATAAAATTTAAAGATTTTATTTAATAAGTTAAAAAAAGTAATAATATGTATTTGAAGGTGAAAATATAAAAATATATGATATAAATTTTTTAAAAAAAATTCTAAAATTTTGTATGTAATTTAACAAATGAATCGTATAAGGTACAAAATAAGTGGTATGTCCATAAGCTTATGGACATGCCACCTGGCAAGAGACCCACTCATTATTTTTTATCGCTTAAAAGAGAGCTTTTGGTTGCTTAAATGCGAGATTATTTCTTATCGCTTAAAAGCGAGCTTTCGATCGCTTAAAAGCGAGATTATTTCTTATCGCTTAAAAGCGAGATTATTTTTTATCGCTTAAAAGCAAGTTTTTGATATCTTAAAAGCCAGATTACGTATTATCGCTTAAAAGCGAGCTTTTGATCGCTTGAAAGTAAGTAGGTTGTATCGATATTTAGGAAGTGTCAAAATTTTCACTAAGTCAACCAGTTGCTGCGTGGAGCATACAAATCTGGGAATAATTACATAGTGGAATCGGCTACTCCTCAACTTCATAAGACCTAAGTCTACCACTCCTTACAACTGATGATACTATCAAAGATTAACTATGTTCCACCTCTTCGGAATGCGATCACCGTTCATCGATCCCAGGGTGTAGCTTCTCCCATATGGGCTTCGAGCACTCGATAAGGTCCTTCCCAATTGGAGGCAAGCTTTCCCTCTGGCTCCTAGCGGCTCTTCTCATTTTTCCTCATGATGAGATCTCCCATGATGAAGTGTGCTCCTTTCACCCTTCGATCATGGTATCTTTTGACCTGTTACTTAACTTTGGCTTCTCAGATGGATGTTGAGGCTTGCCTTTCTTCCAACATATCCATGTCTAGGCAGTGGTTATCTTCAATGCTAGTATAACTGGTTATCATCATTTTCAGACTTGGCATGCCAATCTCTGAGGGGATCACAGCCTCCGAGCCATACACCAACCTATATGGCGTATCTCCTGTTGTAAAATACTCCACCATTCAATAGGCCCACAACACACTAGGAAATTCATTGACCTAGTTTCCCTTTGCTCCTTCCAGTCTCTTTCAAATTCCATTGACAAGGGTTTGGTTGGTAACTTTGACCTGGCAGTTTTCCTGGGGGTGATATACCGATGTCACCTTTAGTTGGATCTTGAAATCCTCACACCAGCTCTTGCAGGGATCATTCGCAAACTGGGTTCCATTATCTGTAATGAACGTCTTTGGTATACCAAAACGACAGACGATGTTCTTCAAGCAAAACGAGATAACAAATTTCCCCTTGATGTTTGCCAATGGCTTTGCTTCGACTCATTTGGTAAAGTAATCGACTGCCACTATCAGATACTTGAACCTTCCGGGTGCTTTTGGGAAAGGTCCCACCAAGTCCATTCCCCATTTATTAAATGGCCAAGAACTGTGTATGTTAATCAATTTTGTTTGGGGTATTGGGTTATAGGCCCATGTTTTAGCATTGGTTGCAAGCTTGAATATACCGGTTGACATCCTTGAACATGGTTGGCCAATATTACCCAACGTAAATCATTCTTCTTGCTACCGAGCGTGCACCTTGGTAACCATCACAGATTCCCTCGTGGACTTCCTGCAGCAGTAATGTGCATCGGTAGGGGTAACACATAGAAACAAGGGTTGCAGGTACCCCCTTCGATACAAGGTCCCATATTGTATTACATACTTGGGTGCCTTGAGTCAAACTTTTCGTGCTTCGATAGGGTCTTCCAGAAGCAATCCATCTTGGAGGTATCGAACAATCAGGGTTATCCACGTTTCTCCTTAAAAAACTGCCATTATAATGAGTTCTTCGAAACTTCGTTCATACAAAGTTTCAAACATTACTTGTTTCTACGCCAATCCCCTTAAATTCGAGGAAGCCAATTTGCTCAAGGCTTCCGCCTTATGATTTTTCTCCCTTGGTACTTGAGAAAGGGTGTATGATCGAAAACACTTCAATAAAGGTTTCACCACCTCCAAGTAACGCTGCAGACTGGCATCTCAAGCTTCATATTCCCCATTAAGCTGATTGAACACGATCTAGGAGTCACTGAATATTTCTTTCGACAATTGAAGACCAGCAATCAAAGCCTTATACTCTGCTTCATTGTTCGTGGCTCTGAACTTGAAATTCAGGGCGTAGGGGTAGTCAATACCATCGGGGCTAGTGAGTAGTGCTCCTGCCCCACTTCCCCTAAATGAGATGATCCGTCCACGAACAACTTCCATACTCCATTCTCCCAAGTTTTACAGACCTCCTCGATGGTTTCTGTAGTTTCCACAATGAAATCTACAAAGGCATGCCTTTTGATCGCTGCCCTAGGGTGGTACTGTATATCATGCTCTCCCAAATCTACAACTCATTTCATCATCCTCCCCAAAGACTCGGGCTTTAGGAGGATTTTCCTGATTGGATAATTGGTAAGTAAGACTATGGTATGATCCTGGAAATAGGGTCTCAACCTTCAAGCCGCATGAACCAATGGCAAGATTAACCTTTCGATAGCTATATACCTTATTTCCGGGGTAGGGCTCTGTTAACAAAGTATATAGGGTGTTTATATTTTTCCTTGTCCTTCACCAGTACAACGCTGATAGCCAAAGCTGACGCTGAGATATAGAGGTATAGGACTTCTCCTTTCTCTGGTTTCATCAACATAGGTATGATTTTTAGGTGCTTTTTCAAAGCTGCAAAGGTTTTTTTCACAATTCTCCGTCCACTCAAAATTTTTAACCTTACGAAGCACATCGAAGAAAGGCAAGTGTTTCTCCACCCATTTGGATAAAAATTGACTTAAGGATACCAAGCCCCCTGTTAAGCTCTAGAGTTCCTTCACATTTTGTGGGCTTTTCATATTCATCAATGCTTCTACCTTTTCTGGGTTAACATCAATACCTCTCTGAGACCATGAAGCCCAGAAATTTTCCAATGTCGACCCTATCACACACTTCGAAGGGTTTAGCTTCAAGTTTGCCCCCCATAACCCCTCAAATAGTTCTCTCAAGTCTTGCAAAAATATATCGTAGGTTATTCTCTTCACCACCATATCATCAACATAGATCTCCAGATTCTTCCCAATCTGTTTTTTCAAGAGTTTGTCCACCATTTGTTGGTAAGCAGCCCCATCATTCTTTAGCCCAAATGGAATTTTATTATAGCATAAAGTACCCACGACTGTGATGAACGAAGTCTTCTTCTTGTCCTCATCTACCAATAGTATCTAGTGATAACCCTTATAGGCATCGGAAAAGACCAGGATATGATAACCAGTTATCACCTCCCCCAGCTGATCCATCAAAAGCAATGGATAACTATCATTTGGGAAACATTTGTTTAGATCCATGAAGTCAATGCACATTTGCCTTGCCCCATATGGTTTTGGGACAAGGACTGGGTTGGCTAACCACTGAGGGTATAACACATCTTCGATAACCCCTGTCGTAAGAAGTTTATCTACCTCTATTTTTATCACCTCAGCCCTCTCAGGGGAAAATGTTCTCCACTTCTGTTTAATAGGTTTTATCGAAGGTTCGATGTTCAACTTGTGGACGACCAACTCTGCAGGCACTCCTGTCAAATCCAAAGTTTCCCAGGAAAGCACATCGTAGTAATGATCCAACAGAACCTTCAATTCCCGTCTCACAATTTCTGGCATCATACTTCCCACTGCTATCGTCCCCATGTCTCGAATGGAACATATGGATATACTTCTCGTTTTCCTCGCGCCTTTCACCGCTTCATAATTATAGCTTCGAGCTACTGCCTGATCCCCACGAATAAATGCCACCCCATTCTCTGTTGGGAACTTCATCATTAAATGGTATGACAACCATACTGCTCCAGCCTGACATATCCATGGTTTCCCAGTATCACATTGTTAGGAGAAAAGTCATCGATGACTGTAAAATTGCAATGCACCGTGACCCCCTCATTTCCATCGGCTGCCCTCATAAGCAAGTTTATCTCCCCTATTGGATAAACTGTCCTTCCAGTGAAACCTGACAAAGGTGAGGTCAATTTTTTTAGGTTTGTACACCCAATCCCCAGCTGATCAAAGCAATTCCCAAACATGATATTGACTTCACTTTCGTCATCAATGAACACTCTCTTTATTAGTGCAGTCCCATTCACTACTGAAATAACCATGAGGTCGGCGTGGGTTTGGTTTGGAACTGCTTCCGCCTCAGAGAACGTAATTGTCTCATCAGGTTGAAACCTCTTTCCCTCTGGTTCTCCTACCGGGACACGTCGCGACTATCCTTTCATAACCGTGTTCGAAGATCTCTCCTCGAAAAATCCACTGATTACATTGACCACCCTATGTACAACATGATTCCCTTCATTCCTGTTTTGGTTATCGGTTGGGGGGTTTCAATGTGGCTCCTGGCGATGTTCGTGCTACAGCCCATGGGGGCCACGATCCCTTCTATTCTCAACACTAAATTTTTTCTTAGGGGGCCATCTGTTTCCTCGGTCATTTCAGTGCTTCGAACTGTCTTGCCGAAATGGCTGGCAAAAATATTCTTTTAGAAGACCTTCTCTTTCACATCGATCAATTTCTACCTGAAGGTAGGTGCACTCATTTGTGTTGTGGCTATTAGGGATGGCAATGGGGTGGGATTATGGTACATTCATTCCTATGCTCACCAAAAACTTTTATACCCATACCCGCTCTATCACCCATGGTGGGTACGACAATAAAATCCATCCCCGTCCCATCGGGTATTATCTAAAATCCACCCCCGCCCATCACCCACTTGGTTCTTCATACCCACTTCAAATCTATATCACTCACCTCATTTATATCTCCAAAAAACACCTAAATTTTAATTTAAAATTAATAATTTTAATATTAAAAGTTTAATAATATTTACATGAAAATATTATTAGTAACACATGTGCATTATGGATAAATAATACTTCATTATATGATAAATTAGTGTGTACATGGCGAGTATAGTGGGGCAGAGCGGGGGTAGGGCGGGTATGAACTAATATCTACGCCCGACCCACTATCCATGATGGGTATCAATTTTCATACCCATACCCATCCCACCTCCACAAAAACTACATTCATACCCATCTCATTGGAGCGGATGCAGGGCGGACCTCCACCAAAACTCAACCCACTGTCATCCCTTGTGGCTATAGTCTTTGTGGTGGTCGTAGAACTTGTTGGTGACTTTCCTAGTGGCGAAGTCTGATTGGTGCCATTCATGGGAGGTGGTGGTTTGAAAATTCCTCTGTGGATACTCCATATGTCTGCTGGGGAACGACGCATGGGTGTATACTTTTCGAAGGTTGGTATTTCCATTGGCCTCTTGCCCCGGGAATCACCAGGCTTAGACTGCTTGGTCATTAGTCCCTATCTCTTCTTTCAAATGGCCTCCTCAACCTTCGAATGCTACTCTACAACTTCTTGGAGTTGTTGAAGGGTCTTTGGGGTGTTCACTGTCAATTTTCTATACAGCTCCATGTCCTCCATCCCTAACAGATATCCCTGTCGAATTTCATTTTCCATACCTTCAACCACCCCTAGATTGTCATCGACATACCTATGATAAAAGTTGTGGTTGATTCTTCCTGTTTCTGCTTTGTCTGGTACAGTTCCATCAGTGTTTTGGTGAATTTCTATTTATGGAAATACTGACTCAGTAGTGCTCCACTGAAATCTTGATACGATTGCAACGAACCCCTCGGCAGCTTATTAAAACCATTCTCGAGCTTTCCCCCGAAGCTAGTTTCCCACCAACTTGCAAGTCAACCTCTCATCGAAATCTCGTGAATTCATCAACCCTAAGAAAGTTTGAATAAACTCTCTGGGATATGAGTCTCCTGAATAAGTAGGAAGTCCTTCTGGTGGCTTCATATCATGGGGCCAATGAGTCATCGTTATGACTGAACTAAACAGAGATCCTGCAGTTTGTCCTGTTGGCCCAATCAACCTGTCTAACTCCCTGCCCAGAGCCATTTATGCTCCATCATACAGGTGCCCCCTGTTCTGAAAGTGCCCTCGAAGGTCCCCCGGGTGAACGAGAGGTATGACCCCCTGGCTACAATAATCCATCATTTCCGCTTGAGCTCCCCTGTGAAACCCCAGCCGTAATGAAGTCAGTGTTAAATTTAAATATGTTAGTTTAGTATATATATGTATATATATTATGCCTGTTAAATTTAAAAATGTTAGTTTATAATATATATATATATATTGTACATGTTAAATTTAAATATATTAGTTTAGACTTTTATATATACATATATATATATATATATATATTATGCATGTTAAATTTAAATGTGTTAGTTTTAGAATTTTATAAGTATTATTTTATTCTGATTAAATTTAAATGTGTTAGTTTAGAATTGTATTTGTATTATTTCATGCATGTTATATTTAAATGTGTTAATTTAGAATTTTGTATGTTATATAAAATGGTTAAAATATTGTGTTATATTTATGTCTATTATTTGGCTTCATACTAATTACACACGATGTGTACTTCATCACACTATGCTTAATTATTATGAAACTGAGTGCATTAACTGCTACGATATTTTATGTGGTTGACCGACTTGTACTTTATCTTGCCATGTCAAACTTGGATTATGTGCTACCCGATTGCTTGTCTGTGCTTTTCAGGGTCCCCGACGCGATTGTAGTTCGGTCGAAGTTGGCGGGGAATGGTAGAGACCGGACCGTCTGATTAGACCGGCTACACGTGGAGTTTCTAGTATGCTAGCAATACCATGTGGATCTGATACGAGCTCGTAATTGAACATTTGATTGGGCGTGGTTGGCGAGAAAGAATTTTTGATTGATAATTTTCAGGCTCTACTGAAAAGATTACGCCAGGTATGTTAGTCAGAGTTGCCACATAGGCACTTGACTGAAACTTGGCATTAACCACCCGTATCCTTTTACTATGTGCTAGGCTTTATGTGGCTATTTGCTTCATGTGATCACTAAATTTAACTTGGTAAATATTGGCGATGGAACCTCACTAAGCAAGGAGCTTACCCTAGTTTAAACAACCCTCTCAAGTGTAGCGGAACCGTTAGAGTGAAGTGCAACTGTGCCTTTACTTCTTTTGAGGAAGGATCCTGGTGGACCTTTAGAATCTTTCGGTTAGGTTGTAAAATAGTTATGTGAAATATTAACGTGAACTGATCCTTACCAGATCCCTTATAACTTTTGTCTAAAATTTTAGTTAAAATCCGTGTGTAACACCTGTATTAATACTTTCAGTGTAATAGTTGGTTAGAATTTTGAATTTTTTAAATTTTCTTCCACATAAACTTTATTCGCTCGTTGTTGTTTTTTAGTAATCCAACCTATGGGATTCTCGATAGCGCTTCTGAATCCGACCTGATACCTGCGTCGAGTGGGTAGGTCGTGGATTTGGGGTGTTATATCCCCCGAATGGGTTCTAGTGGTTTGGGACTCCTAACTATGACATGACTCCTCGGCCATGTTCAATACTTTGGAGTGGATCCATCCACGTCGAAGAGGATACTGGGTAATTCATGTGCATATGATCAGGGAAGGAGGGTTGGGGTCTCGGTTGAGCGGCTTCTCTCATATACCCCATATATGGAACTCCATACATTTGACTTGCCAGAGGCACTGCCCTAATTTGCTCCAGGGCTAATGACGAAGTATGAGTCACCGAAGGCATTATAGTCGTCTATGGCTGAGGAACCATCGAAGGGGGTATGACTTGATAACCTGCTGCTACCAGTATCTGTGTGATATGTTAGAAGCTTTGAGGAGGCCTCATGACCTCATCCACCATACTATTTTCCTGGGCTCTTTGCACATAAGCTTCCACGTGCAAATCACCTGAACACTCCGTGAGATAGCCATCTACACCTCGCGACCCAATCAATGGCATCGCGGTGCCAAACCCTATAGAGGGTTCGATAGTGACCTCCGTCTCTCCTGGGACTCTTAGCAGGGTCCTGGCCTGTGACCCTTCGATCACATGTGCCGGGCAGGCCAAGACCTACCGAAGCCTCAACCGGTGGCATTTCCATGTCTTGTACTACAGCAGGATGGGTCATCGTCTCCCCTTGTTCTGGCCTGTACGAAAACCCAACTTTAACACCGGTACCAGGCATCTTATTCCTCTACCTCTCACTCCGCCGAGTTGATGTCGTCGATAGTGACATATGCTGTGAGATCTAGATCTGGCCAAACTTTGGGTCCCACTAGGCATGCCAACTTGATGCTTCTCGTAATCGCCAGCCCAAGCCCAATCTCGATCTGGTTCAGCGAAGTCCGTGATCTGCAAAACGAAGACAAGCCTCGGAGAATCCGGATGGACATTCTCCGACGATCTAATCAACAATTGGTAGAGGGAAAAAGTAGGTAATAAAGTGTTAGAAAAAATATAAGACATGCATTCCTATTTATACTCTCCTAAAACCATAATATCTTTGGTCTATGTCTTAACTTCTTTTGTCTTCTAGTGAAAGGCCCACCTAGATATTGTTTTAGGCCTTGGGCATTTTTCTTGACGGTGAGAATATTAATCCACATATGTCTTGGTTCTACTATGTCATAAGCTTGCTGTGTGTTCCTCTTTGAGCCTTTGTTGTTCACTGCTAAATATTGTTCCTCTGTGATATCTCCTTGAATAATAGGTGGATACCATTCTTGCTGTATGAAAACCGTTTTGACATGTTTAACCATTATGTTGACAATTGGACTTTTCTCCGTGATCCATTCCCCTGTTGGATCTTTGATACCTTGCATGATATTTGTGTTTCTTCTTTTAGTTTCACATTTATGATAAAAAAAATTGTACTGGCTTCTCCAAATCTCATCCAATTGACCTCCGATCTTTGCTGCCAATAATTTGATGCTTTTTGCTCTAAATCTTGAAGCACAAGTCGAATCTCCAGAATCTTCCTTACATTTCTATAAATTGCTTCTCCCTATTGCAAATTCTGCAGTAATCTTGTTAATGACTTGATCCTTTTCTCCATTCATCCAGATGCTCCAACTACATAGGTGTTTTAATGTAATCTTAAGCTTCTCCACTCATCCAGATGGCGGCACTCACCGTTTCCCACACATCTATAATTTCTCTGATCTTATACATCGATTTTAGTTCCAAAGGCTTCTCACCTTGTTTTGTGGTTTACAGAACGGGTATAGCTGTAAAACCACAGGCCATACATCATCTTGGTAGTATTTCATGGTATCATTTCCCAATTGGGATTGGCTCCCACCTACAGGCCGTAGGTTGTGATTTTCCAATTCCTCCATTTGTGCCATATATTCTGCTTCGGTTTTTTATCCCGCTTTACTCCTCATCCTCTGAGCTTTAAAGAGTCTCCGATACTGCACTGCTATCATTATTTTTCTAATCTTAAAATTTTATCAAGAGAAGAGCTACGTGGTACAACTCATTCACATTCACCTCACCAAGCATGTCGTGGCTTCTTGGTCTGAACATCTAAATCCTCGAAGAAGAGCCCTCACCTCCCTTCTTTTCTCCTTGCTGCACTCTAGCTGGTTTCCTGACGCTTTGTCGCCACTCTTAATAGGGGCACCTGATCCACCTCTTCGCTATTTTTTAAATTTAAATATTCTACTTTATAGGCTGGAACGTGTAATGATGCATGTTTGAATACAAAAATATAAAGATCATTATATAAATTATCATTTATTTTAATTTATAAGTTCAATACTTTGTTTCACAAATGCAGCATATAAGTTAAAAAATAAAATGGTCCGGTCATAACTTAAGTATATAATGCTATTTTACCTAACTAAATAGTATATTAATGGTTAAACATATTTCTTTGAAATCGTGAAAAATATTCTTCCAAATTAGTACCAAGTACCCATTTATTTCAGTCCAGCTTACAAAGTTTAACGCTTAATAATTGGTTGAAAAATGTTTAAATATTAATATCTTTAAAAAGTTATATAAAAACTAATATTTTACTATGAGAGCATAGTTATTTATGTGTTGAGATTCATTTTAAAAAATTTTCATTATATGTACCTCATTATATAAATAAAAATAAATACCAAATTACCTTATTAACACAAAGTCATGTTTTAGGTCGACTAATCGTTATACAAATTAATTTTATAATTGATGTAACTAATGGGATGATTTGATGTTTGTTGTTATTTATTGAAAAGACCATTCTGTAACTTTTTTTAAAAAACTTTTAAAATGTATTGCACTGTATAAATAATTTTAATTTAATCCTTAAATTCATTGAAACGAGGTTTTCATGATTCATCTAACAGTTAGTCGGTCTAACAAGAGACTTTCTCCCCTATTAATAATACTAATTAACAAATGATTCACTCTAACAATTAGTTTGTACAAAACGACAATGTGTATCTTAAAAGTATTTTCTTTTTTTTAAAAAACAATCAATATCTTTCAAAGATGTTGGGTAAACGCCCAACGTCGATTAGAATGAGTGGCATTGACATCCAGCCTAATTGGCTTCTAGTAATAACTATGATATTGCAAGGATATCTATATTACATATCAACCAGACTGATCGTTTGTACTATTACAGATAAGAGATCCAATAAAACGATGTAACATTGCCCTTGGGGATATTAACTTGCTTCCCATGAAAATCATGACCACTTGGCAAAGAGTAGCGTATCACGCATCAATATCATTGCGCTAAACATGGATCTTCTACAACTGTAACACCACTTAATCCAACCATGATCTATGTTGTCCAAACTGTAAACACCTTGAAAAACGCAGATCTAACGAACCAAAATAAAAGTAAACCCAAAAATAAAACTACAAACGAAATTGCGAATACACGATCTGTATAAAGAGAACAAAATTTCAAAGTGAACAACTAAATCAAGTTATCATCATGACCACAACGATCTAATCGATTAAGTCGAAGAACAAGACTAATGTGTGGAGACAAATCTCACATTTATTATAGGCAAAGTCTTGGGAAAGACGGTCTTTCCATAAGCTTATGGAAAGACGGGGTATGATTAGAATAATAAAAGGTAAAAGGTCTTAGTTGCAATATTAAAATTTTATTATGAAACATGTAGTAATTATAAAATTTATAACCCGGTTCATGCAACTCGAAAATTTTATCTTAATTTCTTCTAATTTACACTTTAAACCTTGGTCTTTCCATAACTTATGGAAAGACCGTCTTTCAAGAGACGGACTCTTTATTATATGACAAAAATATGAATTAAAACAAAATATGGGAAAATGGGGAAAAGAAGATTGAAGAAAAATGTGGAGATTTTTGGAAGGTTGTGGCAGCAAGAGAAAGAAAAAGAATAGCATGTATCTTAAAAGTATATAGTTGAACTTATTTGGTGCTGAATTTTATTTTATTAGTTTTGAATTTAGTTGATTGATGCTGAATTTAGTTTATTGGTATTGAAATTAATTTATTTGTGCTGAATTGAGTTTATAAGTGTTGAATTGAAATTTTTGGTAGTTAATTTTTTCAGAAAATGATAAGAATGACTTCGAAAATGATGTTGTACCCATAACATATTCTACTTTTAGACTTATTACTCAACCAGTAACTATCGATAACCCAAATAAATGTCTATTTATTAATTGTTCTTTCAATGTTGGTTTATTGGTGTTGAATTTAGTTTATTAATGCTGAATTTAGTTCTAGTCTGTCTCTTATTCCATAAGTCATGGAAAGATCAAGGTTTAAACTGCAAAATAGAAGAAATAAAGATAAAATTTTCGGCTTGCATTAATCGGGTCATACTCTTTAGAACTACTGCACGTTGTATAGTAAAACTTTAATATTGAAGATAAAACCTTTTACCTTATTATTATTTAATTAAACCCGGTATTTCCATAAGTCAATGGAAAGACGGTATTTTTCTATGGCAAAGTCTTGGGAAAAATGGTATTTCCATATGCTTATGGAAAGACGGGATTAAATTAGAATAATAAAAGGTAAAAGACCTTAGTTGTAATATTAAAAATTTAGTGTGCAACATGCAGTAGTTATAAAATTTATAACCCGGCTCATACAACCTGAAAATTTTATCTTCATTTATTATAATTTACACTTTAAACCTTGGTCTTTCCATGACTCATGGATATACCGTCTTTCAAGAGACGAACTCTTTTTCAATACTTTGTCATTTAGTTTAGGGTTAAATATTTTTCTAACCCTACATTTATGATGAAAGTGCCTATATAACCTTGTAAAATCAAAAAATGTCAAATTAACCCTAACCTTATAATGAAATGTGTCGAAATAACCTTCCGGCCACGTTCCAACATTACTAACCTATTTAGCCATTGACCGAACTAGAAAAGACACATTTGCCCTTGAATATTTCAGCTTAGTTTTTCCCCATTTTATCCCTTTCATTGCCGCCAACAACCAACTCCCGCCGCTAGCCTCCACCACCCGCCACCATCCACCACCACCACCACCACCCCACCACCGCCAGCGAATCAAGATTCAAGCTTGGCGAAGCTCAAGACCCTAGTATTCTCCGGAGCTCGAGCGAATCGAAATGGCTAATCAAGATTTAAGCTCGGCGAATCGAAGCGGCCAATCGAAGCTTATAACCCTAGTCTTCTCTGGTGGAGAGCAGAGGGGTGGGTCTCGATCGGATGGAATTGGTTCGCCCGAGGTGACAGGCAGTGATGGAGGGGGCAGGCAGGAGGGGCGGGTGGTCGCCGATGGAAGTAGAGGGTGTGTTTGAGGAATTGAAGAAGAAGGGTGGTTGAACAAAGTGACCATAAATGGTCAATCTAGTATAATAAGTTTTAAAAAAATGAGGTGCAAATCTGAACAAAGTGAAAGTTATGCATTTAAGTATTATGTGGTGGCCGGCGGGAGCAGAGGGTGTGTTTTAAGGGGTTGAAGAAGAAAGGTTGCTGAGTTTCTTTCGGCTCAGGATCTTCTGTTACACTTTTGTGTATCACTGTGTGTTACACCAGTTAGATTCTGCCACGTATCCCTCCTAAATTAGCTAAAATTAGATAAAAATCATTAACCTAATTTTAGCTAATTTAAGAGAGACACATGGCAGAATCCTATTGGTGTAACACACAGTGATACACAAAAGTGTAACAGAAGATCTTGAGCCGTTTCTTTCCTCTTCATTTGTTTCTTCTTTTTCTTAATTGACGGGTAAAATTGTCACTTTCATTTAATTTCGGACAAAATTTTCATTGACAATCGAAGTCAATATACTCCATAAAACTATAATTATTTTGACAATTTTTAATTTTAGGGAGTGAAACTCAAAATTATACTGGCTATTTACGCTTTAGTTTATTAGCGATAAAGTTTGCTGAAATGAAACCCGACGGAGCCTAATAACATTCACACAAATTAGTAATTACACAGTCGAGTTGAGTCCAGTCAAATAAAATGCAGAGCCCAAGTAAAAGTCAACAGTTGCTCTAGAAATTGCACATGCTTTTGACAAACGCAACTCTCTCAGTCTATCTCGTCCGTCAACTCCCAGGTCCTCCGCTCGCACAAGTTTCTCCACGCTTTCAAATATAAGTTTGCAGTACAGATAAAAGGGAAAGGGAGGGGGCAGTTTTGCAGATGATTCATATTTCCTGAATTCGAGGTTCTGAATCAGCAAGGTACGGACTCTTTGTAAGAAGGTATAATATATGTTGCCTCGCTGCTCATCTTTCTCAGTTCAACCTCCTTTCTACGATGCTGTGAACTTGACTTGACTTGACTCGCGCTATTTTGTTACTTGTCTTTTGATGGACTTTTCTTGCCCATCCTCAATTTTCTGGGAAATTAAAAGCTATGGAGCCCGAATGTTTGCTCTTTCTACTCCGAATGTTTGCTATTACTGATTGTATAGCTCTTGTCCATCCTCAAGTTTCTGGGAAATTATTAGCAAAAAACCAATTGACTTGTTAGGAGTAGTAACCCATTGAACGTATGTAGTGAAAATTAAGTCTCCTTACTCTCAGTGTGGGATGCATTGTATTCCAATAGTCATAAGTAGTGAAACGGGATGGGATTCGGTTGTCACTTTCCATAAAAGGAAATTTACAAAATGAGACACTTATAATTAACATCTCAGTGTGAAAGATGAGACACATGTGGTGAAACCAAGAGAGTAATAGGGAGCTAATAGAATAGACAGCTTAGTCATTCAGTCTTTACTTTCAGTTTTAATATTGAATTTTGCATGAATGTTGAATTTTGTTTTCCATAAAGTTTTGAATTGGTTTTTAACTGTGATGTGTTAGTTTTGACATGAATTTTGAAATGAGATATGAAAACAGTTTTTGTTTCTAAATACATTTTTGAAAGCTGTTTGAGAATTTAGTTGAATTTATACTCACTTGGCCATAACTGCAATATTCCTAAATATTATTTTAAATGGTTAAAATTTTGTGCCTGTATTGCACACTAACTGAACAAGGCTTTAAACCTTTTTATGTCTTTGTGTTTAATGCTGACAAATTTAGTGGGGGGACTTTTTTCTCATTTATTTGCTCTTAGTTGTTGACAAATTGAGTGCACAGTTTTAGTCACAATTAGGTAACAGGTAGCCAAACTTCATCTTATGTTATAAGACATCTATTCTGTACTACTTGCTCACAAAAGGGTCCAAATAAGTTCAGACTTGAATTCTTGTTTTTATCAACAAAACTCAAAATTGTAGATCCATCTTCTTCTTTTTTTGAGATAAATTATAGTTTCATCTGATTAGGTGTTAGAGTTTGTTTTGTTGTTTCTTTGTTCCTTGCAAAAAAATTCCCAGTCTTTAATTATCTATAACCACTTGCATTCTACATTTGGAGGCACTGTACTCATAGTTTTGTGGAATCCAAATTTCTTAATTTTGGTGCCTCAGATGTCTGTGTTTAACGAATGGATGGATTTTGCTCGTCCAATCTACGAGGCCCAAAAGTTGATACACCGGCAGAGGCATAGCTGGCATCAAAATGAATTGGACATCACAGCTTTGAGAGGAGAGCTGAATTTTCTGTATACTTGTGTCTGTTACACTAACATGTGGAGTAGTGAAGCAGCACAATTATTCAAAAAATATGTTCAACATGCTTTTTTGAACAGATTCAACTTTCATCCCTTTCAATCCAACGCTGCTGATGTGCTTCCTGTTTTGGCCTCTCTCAAAGAAAAATTGGCTCTTTTGAAGTTGGAGATCAGCGCAGCTTATGGTGGCTCTTTGTCTTTTCTATCATTCCAACCCCGGAGCACTTTTGGATGGAGCCATTTTCATCTCTCTCTACAGTTGAATTTGCGATATCTATCCGACCAAAATTCATACTTAAATGATCCTTTGAAGCAGCAAATGAAAGCCCTGGTCTCGATTATGAATTCTATCGAATGGCTCATCACCAGTTGCTATTATGTTAGGTCACCTTGGGTAGAAAATATGAGGGCTCATTTTGGAGGAATGTTCGTTCAGGTTGCTCATTTGTGTTGCTTATGTTGGTATAATGCTTCACTGGATGAAAGCAGTCTAAAAAATGTGGCTATAGCACTTTCAGACTGGGTGCACAAATTGAATCCTGCTACTCCCGGATTCCTGGAGACCGCTTTTGGATTCCTAAGACAATGTGATGAGAAATACTCGGAGGTATCCGTGTCTTCTTTTCTTCATTATATATTTGATTCAACTGGCAAAAGGAAAATTCTTCACAAAGAATTGGTATTCCTACTTAATTATCTCATGAAAGCTCCAGACACTCACGACATGGATGTGCAGAGGATTTTAGAAGGTATTAAGTATGTGGTTTCAGAGGCCAAATTTCTCGAAGAAGATAAATACTGGGGTGAAGAAAAGTCTGACTTAGCAATTTTATTTGCAAAGATTTGGTCTCTGAAGGCTGAAATTTTTATCAAAGGTAGCGGTAATGTCCTCATATTTTCCAAGGAGGCCATTGTCCAATCCCTTTATGATGGATGTAAATTTCTAGAAGAAAAATCCACTCCAACAGATGAAAATTCAGCAGAAGATCAGATTGTGCAGCTTATTGAAGGAGTTCCAGAGCAGGTCCAATCTCTCTATCGATC
Organism: Rubia yunnanensis; assembly: GCA_037428765.1. Taxonomy (NCBI): domain Eukaryota; kingdom Viridiplantae; phylum Streptophyta; class Magnoliopsida; order Gentianales; family Rubiaceae; genus Rubia; species Rubia yunnanensis. Next base: position 24,678,768 of record CM075065.1, read on the forward strand.
CCCTCCTGATAAGAACTACTTAATACATCACAAGGTTAGCAATTCACTTTTCAAGTCTGTTGTACACGTGATGTTATTGAAGGCAAAGTCAGTACTTTTGAAGTTGATGCTGGATGCAAGTCTGGAACTCCCTCTGAAGCATCACATTGAAATTCTTCGCGAGGGACTATTTTTCTTGATACAGTCAGACATTAATCAGCCGAAGGAGATTACAGGGAATGAGAAGCTGGTATTGATAGATATGGAAGTGGTGGCTTCAGGAGTAATATCTGTTTACAGAATTTTTCAAGCTGATAAGGGCAAAGAAAATGCAGGGGAGGAAATGGAACTTCAGCTTTCTAGTTTGTTAGAGAAAGTTCAGCATTTGAAGGGAAAGCTCAAAAACCTTTACCTTCAATTTCCAGTCTTTGTTCTTCCCAAAACTCCTGGACTCTTCTTCATTCAGCTCCTCTTGGAGAAGTTAAGAGAGCTGCTGAGCAGTAAGCCTCATTCAATAGCAAACGCAGCTCATCAAATAGAAGTCATTCTCGGGGATTTGGATTTCTTGGTATCGGCATTCCCAGATGTTGCTGAGAAGATCACGGAGAAGTTGGAATGTAAGGATCTGCATGCGCAGCTTGTTGACACAGCATATCAGGTAGAACATGTTATTGACTCCATGCTGGGTGAGAGTAAGGTTGTGTGGCAGCATGTTCTGTGGCTATATCATCTGTCAGAACAGATTAAAGATATCAGAATGCAGCACAAAGAAAACAATGTTGACAATGATGGAGTGAACAATCTCCCCCAAAGTTCAGAGCCTGTTCTATCGCAAGCTTCTGCTGGCCCAATTGATGAAATTATTGTTGGGTTCAAGGAACAGAAAAAAGATATAATTGATCATCTGACCCATGGCACAGAGGCGATGCGTATTGTGTCAGTTGTTGGAATGCCAGGAATTGGCAAGACCACTTTGGCTAATAATGTCTTTTGCAGTCAGCAGGTTAGAAATTACTTCCATGTTCGTGCATGGTGCCACATTTCTCAGAATTATAAAGAGAGAGATTTGTTGATTGATATTTTAAGCAACATTATCACTGTCACTGATAATACCCGTGCAATGAGCAATGCAGATTTACACGAACTGTTGCACAGACAGTTGAGAGGTAAAAGGTACCTCATAGTTATGGATGACATATGGAGTATTAAGGCATTTGAAGATTTCACGTTCTCATTTCCAAAGGACTCGTATCAAAGTAGAATTTTGCTGACTAGTCGCCTCCCAGATGAGGTTTCGAAAGTTAGCACTGATCTTCTTCCTCTTCCTCAACTCTCTACAGAAGAGAGTTGGGAATTGCTCAAAGCAAAGATATTTGGGAAAGAGAATTGTCCAGACGACCTGTTAGAAGTTGGACAAGAAATTGCCAAAAATTGCAAAGGGCTACCTCTTTCTATTGTTGCAATAGCTGGCCTTCTTGATAGGACTTGTGGAAGGAGCCAAGATTCATGGAAGCAAATTGCTGAAAGCGTAAGCTCATGGATAGTTAATAATCCAGAGACTCAATGCAAGAAGTTGTTGGAGTTGAGCTACAATCATTTACCAAATCATCTGAAAGTTTGCTTGCTTTATTTTGGGGCATTTGCAGAGGATAAGGATATTCCTGTTCAAAGATTACAGTGGCTTTGGATCTCAGAAGGATTCTTGGGTAAAATGAAGTGCAAAAGCTTGGAGGACCTTGCAGAGGATTACTTGTTGGATCTCATCGGCAGAAGCCTAGTAATAGTGACCAAAAAAAAGTCAAATGGTAAGGTGAAAGCATGCCGGGTTCATGATGTTGTACGTGAATTGTGTTTATCAATAGCTAAAGATGACAGATTCTTGCAACTGGTATCTGCAAAGGATGAACCGTATTCTTCATTTGACTGTTTAGATTTTGGCCTTCTTTATGAGTCTTTTCATACTTCGGATTCCATAAATTATGATCAGTACAGGTTGTACTTTCATGTGGACCGAGAGCAGTTTGTTGTGTCAAGACCTTCTGGTCCATTTGTCCGAACTCTAATTTTTTCGGGCACTGCTGATACATCTTCAAGATGCTCCTATGATGTCTCCTTTATTCCTGAGAACTTTGAACGCCTTAGAGTGCTAGACATGGAGTCCATTAACATGGGTAACACCTTTGGAAGTAGAATTGAATTACTTGAGCAGCTGCGGTATTTAGTAGTTTGTGGTGATATGGAGTCTATTCCGCCATCTTTGTCCAAACTACGAAATCTGGTAACTTTGTCAGTGAAGGGTTTGAAGAAGAAGGTTGTGCTACCTCATACCATTTGGAGGATGAAAAATTTGAGGCATATTCATGTTAGTAATCATGCTATCTTCACTTTATCTATTGACAAAAAAGAAAGGTCATTTCAGTTGGATGGCTTGGTCACACTTTCCTTGCCTTACTTTTTATTTGGTAAAGAAGCAAATGAGATCATACTGAAGTTCCCCAATCTGCGGAAACTGAAATGTGTATTTTCCACACCAAAGCATTCTTCTAGGAATTTCTCTTCGGTTCCTGCATTGAAATCACTATGCCATTTGGAGTCGCTTAAGATATTATACTATGGGGAGGCTTTGAAAAGTGGTGAATTGAACTTACCCTCAGGTTTAAAGAAGTTGACGTTATCAAACTTCTGCTTGTCCTGGAATCATATCTCAGAAATCAGGAGATTAGAGAACCTAGAGGTCCTCAAATTCATTTCGTGTGCTTTTGAGGGGACAAGTTGGGACATGACAGAAGAGGAATTTCCTGAACTGAAATACTTGGAGTTAGACGACGTCAACATTGTCAATTGGACTTCCTGCAGTGAAGGCCTTCCAGTGCTTCAACAGCTTGTGTTGCGAAACTGCAAAAATCTCAAGGAGGTTTCAGTTGACTTCTGCAGCATCTCAACGTTGGAGAAGATTGAAGTTCACCGATGCAGCAGTTCTGTGGATGACTCACTCAGGGAAATTCAGGAGCTACGATATGAGAAGCCCGAGATTGTTATTAATAATTTCCGTTCAGCCTCATATGATCATGTTGATTATGGATATTATTCTATAAGCAAGTAAGTCGCTGTGGAATTATTTTGCTTCAAGTTGTATCTTATTTTAAGGATATTCCGTGTTTCAAACAAAAGTGCTTCATATTTGATGGTTTTTAGTTTGCTTGAGTTACTCGACTGGAAGATGATCGGTGTGAGCATAGTCTTTTTTTCAGAAACATCTAATTTCTGCTCACGTAAATTAGTGCTTGGTCCTCTTTCTACAAAAATGAAACTACTGTCTTGTTTTTGTCAGTTAATGGGCCATTTGGCATACTTGATAGATGCCATAATGCATGTGTTACATGTTAATTCTAAATTTGAAAGGGTTAGTAACAAAATTAAACTTTCAAGTGCTGGAAAAACAAACCGTTCATATTTACATTTCCCCCTTAATCCTTTCATTGTTGTTTCAAAAGCTAGATAAAAGTTTCGAGCTTGACAGTACAGGATTATTCATGGCTTTTTTTGGTAGGTAACAGGTAGCTTGTAGCACTTCGCGATGAAGAATCTGCACCCGAAGGATTTTCACGTGCTTGCTTTGAGAAGAAAATTCTGGCCAGTTGTGTGTGAGCAGGTTTCCTTCTCTGGGATATAAAGGTGGTTGAGGTTTAGCTGTGCATGTTTTACTACATTTATATCTCGTGACCTGAAGTGATTTAAGTTGCAATGGATGCATATTGTTGAGCTTCAATTGTATCTGAAGGTGACCCAGTTGTGTATAACTCACACGCATTTTAAACTTTCCTGTGAATTTTTTAAAGCTTGTGAGGTGTCTGGAAGTTCTTGTCTTATGTTTGATCATGGACTAGTTGTCAACCTTGAATCTGCTAGCTACTCAGGCACTTCAGCTTGGTTCTGCAATTGCAATCGATTTGGCTTGTACGTTTGTCAGAGCTGTTTGGTTTGAGTTTAACTGGTGCTGTACTCTGCCTAAGTGTTGTATTTCATCTCGTTTGCAAATTCTGTGCATTTGCCTCTCTTGTGATTTTCTATTGATTTATAAGCATACGCTACTACTATATTACTGATTGTGAACTTGCAAAATATTTCATCAAAATATTGCTAATCCAGTAAATGGAGAGGAAAAATAACATAAATATTACATCAATAGTTTAGTGGATGGCTATATCATGCCCTATATTTTATTAATCCACGCCCTGTATTTATACTTTTTTGAATCCTATTTGTATTTAGAATATAATTTAAAAATTAATTAAATAATAAAAAAATATTTTTGGATAATAAATTATCCGAAAAATCTAACCAATTGACCGGTCTTTTTCCAGGCCACTTCACGGCCAATTGACTGGCGGCGATCGGCCAAAATTTGGCCTTTTCCAGGCGACGTTTCCGGCCATATACCTCAGAATGTTCGGCCACAATCAGGGCTAATCGGTAGCTCGTTTTTTCGGCGTCTCTAATGACGAACTTCCGGTGGATGTCGAAGGGTTGGAGCTTGTTGTTGGATGTTCGCTGGGTTAGAGCTCGTCGGATCTCCGTTGTTGGCGACGTGGCTCTTGTTTCTCCGTCCCGGTCCGACTCTCGTTTCCCCGCCTCGGCCCCGCTCTCGTCGCCCCGTTTCTGTCGCTCCGTTCTCGTTTCTTGTCGCCCCATTCTCGTCGCCCAGATCTCGGTTCTCGTCGCCCCATTCCCGCCGAACCACCACTCGAGAGGGTTTCCATGTCGCCGAATAACGAGGAGGAAGGAGCTCATCGCTGGCGGGTTTGGGTTTGCGAGCATTTTCAAGCATTTTAGTGGGTTACCAAGCGGGTGGAGTTTTCAAGCGGGTTATCGGCGGTGGAGTCGATTGTGGAGTTACTGGCGGTGGAGTTTTCAAGCGGTGGAGAGGAAAGGAATCTGGGTTTTCAAACAAGTTACCGGCGGTGGACTTTTTGGTGAATTTGAGGTCATTGGCGGCGAGGTGGCGGCCGACGAGTGGTGAAGGAAGGGGAAGAAGAAGATCTGAATTTTTAATTTTAATTTTTCAATTTAATTTTGTTAATTTTCAATTTAAATACATGTATATACGTATTGGGGCGTAGGTACATACTTTCTAATACGTATGTACATGTATATAACAAATAATAATGTAGAAAAAAAATAAAAACAATTTAATTTTTAAGAAAATAAAAAACAATTTAACTCCTGTCGGTGGTCCTGCACCACCGCCGGACCACCACTGCATGTGAACCCCACCCCATTAGAAAACCCTGCCGGACCACCACTGCCCTTGCTCTCACCTTCGTCCCTAACCCAGTCTTTGCCGGAAACCACCCGTCCTCGGTTAAGTAATCGTCGTCCCTGTCCTCGTCCCCATCTTAGTCCCCGCCGGAAAAGATCCTCCTACCAAATCTTCGTCCCCATCTCAGTCCCCGCCGGAAAAGATCCTCCTGCCAAATCTTCGTCCCCACCAGAAAAGATCCTCCTGCCAAATCTTCGTCCCCATCTCAGTCTCCGCCGGAAAAGATCCCCATGCCAAATCTTCGTCCCCAACCATCCCCATCTTCAGCCCCTCCCGTCTGAACTCCACCCGCTTGAAAATGCTTGCAAACCCAGACCCACTGGCGACGAGAATGGGGCGACGGAGAACGGGCCGGATCAGAGAGGAGAACTGGGTAAGAAGTACTGGGCAAGGAGAACCGGGCGACGAGAACGGGCCGGGGGGATGAGAGCGGGGTTGGGCCGGAGAGCGGGGAGAGGAGAACGGTTGACGATTATGGAAAATGAGATCCGGAGAAGGAGAACAGGGAGAGAAGAACGGCCGACGGTTCTGGAAAACGAGATCCAGAGAAGGAGAACGGCCGATGGAGGAGACCGGGGATCGGAGACGAGCGGCTAAGATCTGGCGAACGAAGGTCGAACCAGATGGAGAATCCGCCGGAGAACAGAAGCTCTGGCGAAGGTCCGACGACCACAACTGCTGGCGAACGGCGAAGGTCCGATCCAAAGACCACTACTGAAGTTCAGTTAATTGGATTTCAATTACAAATTAATTATAATTAATTCTTATTAAGTATAACTAATTAATATTAACTAATCAATTTCTTTGTCCATTTAAATAAATTAAAAACACATATTGTATTTACACTAATACAAATACAAGGCGTGTTTAAGTAGAATACACGACGTGATATAGCAATTCACTATTTTAAGCACGGGCTGTGTTCAGACAAATGTTCTCAACCCAGAATGCGGCATATGAATAAAGAGGATTAAAACCAAAGATTTACATACATATGTAGTGATTGTCATGCAACATATCAATTGAACTCTAGTATATCAAAACTATTGCAGTTGCTTAAAGTATGCTTTTGTACCAAAACGATTGTTGTGCGAGTTTTTCCTTACAATTTCAGAAGAGGCCGAAGGAGGGAGGCGGTCTTTTTTATTTGAAATCTACAATACAATTGTATCTTTTGACTTCAAATGTCCAGAACTCCAATATCAATAAGCACCACAAAGTGCAGATGCACTAACTAAAAAAAGTTTAGAATACAGATCGTTTGCAATTTTAGGGAGGCAAATGCAGATAAACTACTTGCAGGTGACCCGGAAGCCAAGCAGACTTTCTTTCCACAAAATGCTCAAGGAAGAGAAATTGAATTTACACCAAATTATTAATCTCTCCAAGTAATACAGTAGCAGCTTCGGCACCTTCAGTTCACTGACACAATCAATAGCTGCTGTCAAGTCTTAGTCAAGCTTGACATTAGAATATAGAAGTGTATCCTTGGTAATTGGCATGTACATAAGAAAATAAACCTGCATAAAACCAAAATCATCAGGTTTTCTGTCAATGGAAAAACTTGAAGGAAAATAAAATAAGAATAAAAATCCACATTGTTTCGAACACAAAGATTTCAGTAGCTATTTCCTACGATGAAAAAATAAGAAGGAAAAGAGGTGATAGTACTGCAATTATAAACAGCCCAAGTAACCCAAGCTCAGTGATCAAACTGGGTAAATGGTAAATACAACTCTGAAGCAAACTAAAATGTTGAACAACTCTTGTGCACATGCAGGGGTTTCTTACATTGAATATCACTGGCATAAAAGAGATGAACCAGCTCAATGTCCAGATAAGACAAAATAGAATATTAGCACAGAAAGATTTCGAAGAGGGGTTGAAATTTTCAAATATAGATGAATGTAACCAAGAAGAATTGAAAAGAGCTAGCAGCTTTGACCAAGACCCTCACAAAATGGTCCAGAAGCAAGATGGACCAGACAATGCAAATATATTGAGGTTCAGTCACAATCATTACAAAAAATTCTAAGGTGTAGATATTTCAAGTCACCCCCCTAAGATGTGATAATTTCAGATAGAGGCAACACTAAGAGGGTATGCTTGGATCAACATGGAATAAAAGCCAATCGCGTAGGCAGAAACAGAAGAATGCATCACATAATGTTTCGATGGATATGCTTATCAAAATTATCATATGGAACATTTTGTGCTGTACAACTTACTCCTAGTAGAGTGGCGATTATCAACAAGATTCCTGTAGTCCATGCAATGGTCCTTCTAACCAGCAAAGCTACTAATACTGAAGTTACATTAGCGGGGGCTTCTGCTTCCTGTAACCAGCGTGATGATGGCCGAGGAGCAACCACCATACTGAGTAGTTTCTTTGACTCTGAAGTAACTGCTTCACCGTGGACTATCACTCCCACAATATGGCCTGCTAAGTCATGAAAGTTAATTGCAGCCTTGGGGTAAGAAAATAAAACTCCTGACAAGTAGGGAAACTGTCTTCGTAACCAGCCATTGAGTATTAAAAATATATATATAACAGAGCAAAAGAATATTTTAGTCAAACAGATAATAGAGTCCTCTCAGTTTTGTAACATTTATGTCCCTTTCTGCATTCATACGACTGTCTGAAGTATTGTTTTACTAGGTCCTGCATGGGAGCAAGGGAGAGATTGGCAAGGGGCGCTGGGGGCAGTCACATGTAAGAAATTATTCCCTATGCAATGGCACCTTCTGATAAAGAGAAGCATCAACCAAACGGACACCAGAGAAATAATACAATACTCATGCGGCTATGACTCTGTCTTTGCATTTTATTAGAAATAAATGAACAAGAAGCCAAGTGCAACAACAAAACAAAAAGCTCTATATCAATAAGTGACAAGGAAGTACTGTAGGTGTAATTAAAAAGAAGTATTGACCCTTGTATCTGGCTTGCAAGTAATCAAATAGTTTTGGAACTGAAGCAGTAAAAAATTTGGCTCCTTTCTTGTTGATTTCAGATCCACTGTGTGCTTCCAACGCCTGCAGTTAGATGATTGATTAATATATCTATAAAAGCTGCTAGACACAAAAGGATTGCTCCCAAAAAATGTAACATATTAAACAAGATCCCAATACAACATTCTTACAGAGAAAAGGTGGGGTTCTTCAAAGAGGAGCATTATCACTATCAAACAGTAAGAGATGCTAGTAAAGAGAATCAAATAGAAGAAATTAGAGTTCATACACTAAGGCCCATACTAGCATTTAATGAAGTTAAATGACAAGGAACTGAGAAATTTATTAATCCAGTAATAATTGGCAGTGGGGAAGCAATGGTTTGAAATATTGCCACCAAAAGTATTAAAAAAGACAGGTAGCCAGCTCAGCAATAAAAATGTGGCAGTAGAATTCTAATAGCACACACCTCATTTGTTGGAGTTCACACAGAAGTGAGCACTTCAACACCAAAAAAGGATGGAAAATATATGAACTAGACCAGCAACTTAAACCCAGAGACAGTCACTAATACCAGGTACCTCATGCTTTCAAGTTCATCATAATGTGCATCTACATACCCGCAAAATTATTATTATAGATAAAAAAAAGTATTAATTTGTAATTACCTTGATGCCATTAAAAGTCCCTGTGATTAATTCAGACTGCCCATTAGTAGACAAATCTTCAAGCATCACCATGGCCCTATCAATCTTATGGACAAGGCCTACAATGCCAGTAATCAACTCCATTTCTTCTTTCTGTGTATATAAATAAAAAGTATTAAATGTCACAATTGAAAACAAGGAGTAAACTCCCCCGAATGCTATCGAGTTTAATAATCATAGAAATGACCAAGAATTAGCAAAAGACCTTTGACAGATCCAGTCTGAGATTGTCACCGCCAGCCAAGGGGATAGTCAACTCTCCGCTGAGTGGCAAGTGCCCAGATTCATATGAACCACCCAGAAAAGATGCCTGTAGATGATGTACACAATTGATTGAGGAAAAAACTCATAATTATTACAATATTAATGAGAAAACAATAAAGAAAAGAAGGGGAAACAAAGTTGTAGCAACTCACAAATTCATTGAGTTCTTTATCTGAGGATAGTGCATCAGAATCAGAAATTGGGATGTCATCTAAAGAGATCAATGATACTTCATCCTCATCTGCAGACATTTTTGTAGTGTTTATCTCTCATGAAAATTTCAACAAGAACAGAACCGTTGAACAGAATTACTAAAGCAGTTACCTGGAACATGAATATTAGCTTTATTTTCTTCACTAACAACCTTGCTTTTAACTGCATCACCGAAATTGGCACCTCCAAGAAGTTGAGAATCTGTATGAAAAAGATGAATTATCCTAAGATTACCTTGTTCGCGAAACATCAACTAGTAAACATTCTCCACCGGTTAAACTCTTACTCCACTAACCTTCTACACCAGTAACTTCAAGAGCAAAGACAGCACGAGGCCTATCGAAGGGATTGGGTAAGAGCACTTTATTGATCTGCAAAACAACGGTTGCTCTCTTACATTCGCAAAAGTAAATGAAATCGACGCTTCTTACAAAATTGAAGACTCTTGGTTATGTTTCAACCTTAGAGGAACCAGCAGCTGTAAGCGTAGAAGGAGGTGCAAAACCAAGCAAAACAGACACCGCTGCCCCGACTTCTGACAGTGACATCGAGTCAGTCTGCAAAAACAATGAGCATAAGTAAACTCTTGCAACACAACTTATCCTAACAATCCAAAACTACAAAAAAAAAACATTTTGCATTAGCTCACAGGCAGTGAACCGAAATACATGAGAATATGGAAGATTGGGCATAGTTTCTCCCTAAAGACTGAACTTTAATCCAATAAAATGCTCCGAGTTCATGATTTCAAAATCTTCTAGGACCCCCAACTATATTAATTTTAGACAAACTATTTATTGTTCTCCTTTCGCATCTCCTTATAGAATAAAACTCCAATGCCAAATACGGGCATCCGAACAGTAAAATATGCTAAAACCTGTAATTTCTAAGCTCAATATAACATATATCAATAAAAAATCGAAAAATTAATATTGGAACTTTTAAAAAGCTGCTTAAATAAACCTCGGATAAAGCATCGGGCTCTGATTGCGCGCGAAGATATTGATGAGTAGGACTATCTATGAACACTACTGATGAAGCTCCCGCATTGATCTGCACATCACAATTGATCAAAAAACAAATTAAGTAAGAGATTTTCGGGATTAACGACGCAGTATTTGCTAAGAGAAAGCGAAAGTCGGGGAGATTACCGCAAATTGAAGAGAGAATAAGCAAAGGATCGATGCAATGGAGAGAAAAGTATAACAGTTTCGGCGATCCATGGCGGTGTGGAGGTAGATTTGTTTTGACGGGGAAGGAGGAAGGTGCAGAAAGGAGATGGAATCTATTAAAAAATCTTGGTTTACGGAAACGGGTGGCTTCGGGTTGAATGAGGTTTTGAACCTTTAGGTAACAAACAATTATTTGCAGAGTATCTGATCTTTCTATAAATTATGAAAATATTAAAATTTAAAGTGTAAATTAGAATAAATAAAGATAAAATTATCTGGTTGCATGAATTGAGTTATAAACTTTATAACTAGTGCACGTTACATAATAAATTTTAATATTGCAACTAAGACATTTTACATTTTATTATCTTAATTAAACCCCATCTTTCCATATGTTTATGGAAAGGCGGTCTTTTCCATGACTTTGCCATTAACTATAGGCAAAGTCTTGGGAATACCCATATTTCCATAGGCTTATGGAAAAATGAGGTTTAATTAGAATATCAAAGGGTAAAAAGTTATAGTTGTAATATTAAAAATTTATTATGCAACGTGTAGTAGTTATAAAGTTCATGACCCAATTAATGTAACCCAAAGTTTTTATCTTCATTTCTTCTAATTTACAGTTTAAACCTTAGTGTTTCATTGACTTATGAAAGTACCGTCTTTTAGGAGACAGACTCTTAACTATAATATCACACTGTATTAATTTTAATAGTCGGTGTCCTCAAATTCTACCATCGACTACTGTCTATTTGATAAAATTGTAATATTAACACTGAATTAAATATGTAAAGATAGAGATTGGGGAAATATACAAATATAACCCTATAAAATTGAGAAATGACAGATATAACCCTGAGATATTTTTAGTGCAAAATTAACCATAACTACTTTACATAAGTGCAAAGATAACCCTAAAGACTATATTCCAGCATTGACTGACTATTTCTGGGCATTGACTGACTGGAAATAACCAAAATGCCCTTTCAGTCTAAAAGAAATTTAAAAGACAAAAATACCCTTTGGGCCACCACCGCCACTGCTCCGGAATCCTCCAAACGACCACTTCCTGCCCAGAATCCTCCAAACCACCACCTCTTGCTTGGAATCCTCCAAACCCAGATCGGAAAATTCTATGTCATCGGAATCCTCCAAACCACCACCTCCTGCCCGAGCCTCTCGCAGCCTCCTCCTCCGTACCCCCGATGGATCTCAAAGAACCACCACAGCGCCACCACTCACCTCCAACATCAACAGTTCTAACCAGCGTTTCAGCCAATCAGCTCTGCCCGAACCTGAGCTCAATTACGTCATCACCAACGAGCCGCTGTTCAAGCTGATGGGATCTATTCTGACCAGCAGTGGTACTTCTACTTTCGCCGCAACAGCTTGAAGTCGCACCACCTCCGACCGAGCCTACATCACGCGCCGCTGAAGCTCCAGGTCCACTGGCCAGATCACAATGTTGTTTGGTAAGGACCCCAAGAACATATTAGCATCCGCAGAAAACTCCAACAGGTTATCCAAAAACCTGATTTCCTCCGATATGCTGCAAGTGAATATGTTCGACAGTATTAAGCAAATCAAATTTGAAGCACCGACGATGGTTCTCGCAATCCCTCCGGAGAAGGAATTGCCTTTCATGTCCAGCAATGAGATGTGAGGCAGTTCCCACATCCCATCAGGCACCGAGCTAGTGAAATTATTGATGGTGAATCGGACCCAAGTTAAGCTCCAGCATTAGCCCAAACTTGCCGCCATTTTACTGGAAAGCTAGTTATCTATCAATAAAGCCTCTGATAAAACCCCCTTTTCGCACAGATTCAGTAGAATCCCGTCAGAGAAATTGTTGTTTGAAACATCAATCCATATCAATAGAGAGTTTTTACCTAATTCCTTAACAGGGTCCCAACGAAACAGTTTTCAAACAGCCCCCGTTCGTAAAAATTTAGCGGCTTTACAATGATTTCACTACAGTAGCTCGAAGACGTACCACCTCCGACTGAGCCTACATCACACGTCGCCAAAGCTCCAGCTCCACTGCCCAGATCTGTTCGGCACCACCACTTTAGCTCCACCGCTCTAATAAAAACAAACACTAGTCCCGCCGTATTGCTCCTTTCCAGCATTTGAGAGTCTCGTCGCCGTGCACCAGTCCCGTCCAACTCAGGGAACTAGTCCTTTATTCCACCGGCGACGATGTGCCACCCGTCACCATAGCAAGAATCTTCCACCACCACCTTCTGTAGCCCTATCCCAGCTCTCCACTGAAATCCTAGCCCCACGTCATCTCCGCCACCATCAACCACCATTTTCGGCGCCGTTCAGCCAAGCGCCAGAAAATTGAGACCCACCACCCCCTCTCTCCGCTTACCATTCTTCTTTGCGTCGTCATCCATCGGAAACCAGCCTCTGCCACACCTCCGCCACCATCGCTAGCTTCAACCTGCGGCGTCGCTAGGACATAAGTGGAAGAAGTGAAAGAAAAGAGAAACCTAAAAGGAGAAGGAGAAAGAGAAGGAGAGAAACGCAGAAGGAGAAGGAGATAAGGGGTATAATAGTAACTTCCCATTTTTCATTTTTTATAAAAAAAATTAGAGGGATAAAATCAAATTTTCATCTAATTCCAACCTCAAACTACCGTAAAAGGTTATATTTGCACATAAACTAACTATCTAGGGTTATGTTTTCACTTTTAATTATCACAAGGTTATATGTGCACTTTCGTGAATTATGTAGGGTTATATATGCACTTCGCTCTAGAGATTATGAAGCATATTTGGAGGGATGAGGATATTTAACATATCAAGTTGTTCCGTTGGTAAAGTTATAAAAGATGTGTTCCTCCTTTAACTTTATATTGCAGTTGTGGAGAGAACATAATAAATTTGGCATAGCCAAACAAACAAAATAACTAAGCTGTTGGGATAGTGTCCTTCAGTCAATGTGCATTTTCTATAATATATTTGGAGGATTAATTACAGAGATAATTAAATCAGTTATTTTGAGTGATTGGAATGTTTAGTTAGAAACCGCTTTCGATCAGCTAGCATCAACTACACTGGGCTTGCGGCTTATTATGACTGAACCTATAGGGTCACACACAAGGCATGCAATTGAATAAAAGAAATGACTATTGGGCTAGGAACTCAGATAGTATTTATATAAGAATTGAGTTTATAACTTATTAAATCTAATTGGGCTAGACCCAGATTGACTTGGATTAGGGTTTCTTGGATTATTGATTATTCTGTATAGATAGATATTTTTACATATATGTTCAAAATGACATTGTTAGAAGAATAAATTAGAGAAAAGTGCATATATAACCCTATATAATTGATGAAAGTGCAGATATAACCCTGTGAAATGAAAGTGCAGATATAACCCTGCGATAATTGAAAGTGCAAATATAACCCTGGTCAGTCAATGCCGGAATAATGGCTTTATGGTTATATTTGCACATATGTATAATAGTTAGGGTTATATTTGCACATATGTATAATACTTAGGGTTATATTTGCATTAAAAAATAACTCAGGGTTATATTTGTAATTTCTCCAACATATAGGGTTATATTTTCATATTACCCAATAAATTATTTTTTTAATTCCTTACGTATTCACCAACACCTTCTTTTGGTCCCCGACTCCAAAACCGCATTTAATCGGCCAATAACATTTTAAAATTGAATCTATTGGTCCCCTGAGATGGTTTTCAGGTAAAGTCAACCGTAAAATTGGTCAAACCCTGTAAAATGACCATACCCCAGAGTTTTTTTTTAAAAAAAGAAAAAAATAGATCTTATCGTCTCCTTCTTCTCCCACCACCGACGCAACCAACCCAATGCTGGAAAAATGATCAACGCCAGCCACCATTGACTTTGATTGTCAGAAACTCCGACGACTGAATAAAAAATTGATTCTGATACAACGCTCAAATCTCCAGGAAGAAGAATCATAATTAGAAGCCTGACCTTTGGCGTCATCGAATCCTTCAGCGTAGCCTCCATCGAAGCCCGACCTTTGAATTCCTCGAATCTGCAACCTCATCACGCCATCAAATTTCTCCACCGCCACCAACAACGACGTCGAGGCATACGACAAGGCAATTTTAACGCGGCGACAAAGTTGAAACCAGATCGATGCGATGGTGAAGTTGAAACCAGACAACGAGGAAACCACGACCTAGAGCTGGACCCAAAGCGTACCTGTCCAGCTAATCAAGAGCGCCGCCACCAACAACGACGACAAGGCAGACAATGAGGCAACCACGATGACGGTGATTCGCATTCTCCGCGACTCTGCGATGACACTGTTCTCCTCTTCTTTGCGACGATAGCAATGGCGGTGGTTGCCGGTTGTTGGCGGAGATGAGGTGGTGGATGTGGACTAGGGCGAAGTGGTAAATAGGGTGTGCAAGAGACGGTGGTAGAACCTTGAAACCACACGCATTTTTAGGGTAAGAGTTTCAGTCTGTGGCTTCACGCGCTCATTTTTTGAAATTATGATTATTTATTTTTTAGGTTTTTAATTAGTGAAATTATAAAAATACCCTTATTTATACTGAAAACCTATTTTTAAACCGGAAAATCACCCCATGGGACCAAATGATTCAATTTGAAAATGTTACTTGCTGATTAAACGCAGTTTTTGGAGTCAAGGACCAAAAGAAGGTATTGATGAATATGTAAGGGACTAAAAAAATAATTTAGTCTTATTAGAACCCTGGCCGTCCGGAACGATGGACACCAAAATAATCCAACCAATTCTCAGAAAACAAACCTCACCTTAAAAATAAGAAGAAAGGCTAGGTCTTAGCTCGCTGATCAATGTTCTAAGCTGACGGTGGTGTAGGCGATTTGATCGTGCTGTGTGGATACGTATAGAGAAATCACATCTAGGATTCTTGTCTCCGTGGTTGATCGAATCCAACAGTAAAGCACTGCTTCAAAGGTAATATAAACTCTCAGATAGATTCAAATTAATTACATGTATGAGATCCGACATTAGATAATTGATTTTCCGCTAAATTATATTTAATAAATTCCCAACAGTGGTATCAGAGCCTCTTGCATGTTTTAGTTTGATCTAGACAATATGTGAATTATGGTGTTTAGATTCGTGTTCATGTATAAATCAAATTAATTATTGGATGATTTAATATGATTTAAACCCACTCACAAATTAATTTTTTTTAAAAAAGGTTATCGTTCATCGTCAGAATTACTTTTCACCGATGGGTACTATAGCGCCGCTGCCAGGTCGGCGACAACATGGCTGCACTGAGCGCTAAATCTACAGTAAACCCTAGGCCAGCATTATTTGATTCTGGGCCTATTAATTCTCGAAGGCCCAGATTCTCTTTATTTAATGTGTGGCTATAGTATAATTTGGTTGGGCCAAATTGGGGCATGGGTGGTATCGGCCCAGCATTTCAGGTGGTCAGGACCAGCCAGTTTTGACCAGGCCAGTTTTTCTGGTCTTGTCTGGGTTGAGATGGGGCATTCTGACAAAATTGAGTTTGAGAGATTTACTTCTTAGCAATCCTGGGCCTTCTTCCCAGGGTTCTAGCCCTAGCGATGATGAGATTGGTAGTTCAAGGTACATACCAATTTTGGATTTTCCTGAGGGGGGTTTTCCCCGAGTTTGGCCTCCTGGCCGAGGGAAAGGATATATTGAGAGGTATTTGCATGTCAGGGACATTGTGTTTAGCTCCCATTCTCCTAAGGTGGGAGGTCTTTTGAGGATGTTAAAGGAGGATAGCAGGCTGCTCTACTCCAAAGTCTCCTCCACCATTGAGCTCCCGACCCCAGGTCCATCTGTAGAAGAAAAAATGTATGGGCCCCCAGCCCCTGACAAGTCTTGGAATATATCGGGGGGCCTTAAGATCGCTACCCCCCAGGTCAGAAGATTCCTACTGATGTGGAATTAGAGTGGTTAGGGGCAGCAGAGTCTTACGAAGATTCCCCAAAAGGGAGGTCGGTCATTTTCCTGAAGTAGATCTGGTCAGGGTTGTGTTTTCCTTTTCCTTCGATATTCTCGAAGGTGCTCAAAGATTTCCAAGTAAGCCCTGCCTAAGTTCATCTTAAAGTCATAACCACCCTCATGTTATTTCTCTGTCAATGCTACAGCCTAGATATCGAACCAGAGTATAAGTTGTTCCATTCCCTTTTCACTGTGGTCTTCGACGGTAACTCCTCCGAGAAGATCGTTACTTTTTCTCCCTGCCAAAGGAGACGCAAGGATTTTACTCTCCCTAGGAACGTGGGAAAGTGGAAGGAGGCTAAGAGGTCTCTCACGTTTAACTGCCTTAGATATAAGGTTCCTCAATGGAATCCCAATGTTAAAGTCGAATCCCAACTCCCTGACAAGTTTGTTTGCCCTCCTCGCCTTGAGAGTGCTCGAGATTGTTTGCTATCCTCACCCCTTTCTTATGCCTCTTATACCAATTCCAACAACTTAGTTGGGGGTCTAGCCTGGCCCCCCGAAGTTTACAAAAAGTTTGTTGTTAAGAAAAGGAAATTGCTGAGACTGCCCCACTTGGCCCCATCCGATGAGCCTCCAGTAGGTCTGAAGAGAAGGAAACTAGTTAAGGGGTATAAGCCATGACCTTCCTAGGACTTAGTAATCCGAGAGCCCCCTCTCGAGGATTCCCTTTTCTGTCCTAACATTGAAGGTGTCATTCATGTATTTTGTGATTTGCTTTGCTGGTTACTATCATATTTATACATATACTTTTTATTGTACCTTGTCTAATATCTTCTTTCTCTTCAGTGGGCCAGAGTCTAGCGGGTGCTATGACCAAGAAAGGAGTAAACACCCTCTCATCCAAGGAGAAGGTTACCCCCGCTACCCCCTTTTAGACAGTTGCCCCTGCAGACACATCGTTGAAGCGAAAACCCAAGGACGATATTTCCGTTAGGGAGGGTCGTCAAAATTTTTCTTATGAGAGGTCTGCTCCTGAGGCCTCTAATGAGGAGCTTGATGCCGCTACCTATGGTTCGGCATCTTCGTCGAGCCTCCCGGCCTTAAGGACCACTGCACTTGGTCCTTTTGTGAAAAACTCTGAAGTGAGTTATTTTATCAAAATTAATTTGAGAATGAATATGTATGTTGTTTGTTTACTTATCCTTGCTACCTATTTTCAGTTTGTCAAGGAGTTGGACGGTATGAGGTCCACCATTACCGCTTCCCTGTCTTCCTTCATTCGAAACTTAGGTTCTGAATTATCTTCCACTTATGAAGACAATAATAGGGAGATAGCCTTGTTACAGTTGGAGCTCAAGGCTTCCCGACAAAAATTTTCTGAACTCCAGAGCATTCAGAAGTGCCTATCACTTTAAAAGAATTTGGCTATTGAGGATGCCAAACAAGGCCAAGACTCGGAGGCTCAAATGGCCATATTGGAAGCCTTCAAAGATAAAGTTCTTCAAAGCCTGGAGCTCTTCGACCTCTTTGCGGACTTTCTGAGTGTTGCCCAGAGCATTGGGAGATCTAGCTTAGTGGATGAAGTGATCTTCCTAAGATGGGATTATCCCTATTCGAGGACAATGTCAAAGCATTGAAGGATGAGGCTAAGTCCGAAGGGCTCGAGACAATAAACCAAAAGTGGGAAAGTGCTGTAAACGAGTGTCGAATGATCTTATCCATCATGGGCCTTCTCAGGGGTTCGGTGAAGTACATCACCCTAGACGATATCCGCGCCTTGCACGATCCGGATGAAGAAAACAAGGATGCAATGGTGGAGGCCACAACAGCTTAAGAGGACTAGGTGGGGGATACTGTAGTAGGAACCAATGTATAATTTTCCCCTTTTGGCCCTCCATGTAATTGATTTTGGTCTTTTTTATATAAATATTTCATTTCCCTTATTGATGTGTTTTTCCAAATTTTCATTCTCATAGTTCAACGCATTACAACGGGAACTTCAATCCACCCACGAGGATTTTCTTAAGGCTAAAGCCAAGCTCGAAACCGCTAGGAGAGACTTAGCACATGCTGTGACGGCCTTGGAGAAAAGCTCCGAAGAACTAGAGTTATGGCGTGATAAGACCCAGCCCTTTATAGTTAGCCTTCAAGAAAGCACCTCCAACCTGAATTTAGCCGCGAGATCCTTCCAAAAGGAGCTTGATTTTGCTAAGGTGGACTTGAAATCTTGGGAAAGTGGAAAACACCAAAATTTTGTAGCGTGCTTGAAGGATCACGACCGTAAAAAAAATAAGGGGTGCCGTCCCACTCAAGGTTGTTGACGATACTGACCCCCCAGAGGCCAATTGCGAAGATGACGTTCACTGTATAATCCAAAATTTTGGCCCCCTTAAAAGGTGTCTTTCAGATGCTGAAAGGTTGCATACATTCAAGAGTCGTCTTATAGCCACTCGGGGCCAGGCTTATGGGTTAATGGCTCAGTTAGGTGACATTGTGCAGCGTTATGAGGTCACACAAAATGAGTTCTTGAGGATAAACGAGGTGCTCTCCAAGTCCGATACTTCTATCAGTGATGAACGTTCAGTAGTAGAATCACTTTTAGGCAAAAACTCAAGGTTGCTGTCAGAAAAAAGAGACACTGCGGCAGAACGTCAAGTTGGAGAAGAAAGCTCGTCTCTGCTATCAAAACCTTCACACTCATAGCTTATTTCATGGGGTGGCTAATCCCAAAGTTTTCTCAGACAGGCTTTTGTCCAAGTTCCTTCTGCATGCTTCCTACCACTGGCTTATAAAAAATGAGGTGGAAATGCGAGGGACTTTTAAGCATAAAGAAGCTTACACTGCTATCCTTGAATGGATAAAGAAGTTACCCACTCCTCTTCCTAAGAGTCAGAGGTCCTCCCCGAATTTAGAAGCGTAAGAAGTAGCAAGGGGCGGGAGCTCTTCGAAGCACCCTTATGAGACATCTGCGAGGAAGTGGACCCACCCCGTGGTCATCGATCCACTTTGGCAATAAGTACTGATGATTATCTTGAGGAGGAACAAAAAAAGGACCTTCAAAATGCTACTGGTATCAAGGTAGAAGAAACAACGAGGATACAAGAAGAAGCAACAAGAGTAGAAAAGGAATTAAAGAAACTATTGTAATTACATTCGATACTCCGTTAGTACCTTTTACTACTCTTGTCCTTCGTATATTGGTATTTTTTTTGCCTTTATGATCATGGCCTTATGAGCCCTTGTACCTTAGATCATGATACACTAGAACATTTGTCAAGTGAATTGTAAGCAATTGATAATCGACTGAAAATAAAAACAATGATTTTACCCAGATTTAGTGTTTTTCACCTACATCCGGCAATAATTGTTTCACTAGATCATCGAGAGGCATCTACAATCAGCAGGGGGGGG
Organism: Rubia yunnanensis; assembly: GCA_037428765.1. Classification (NCBI taxonomy): domain Eukaryota; kingdom Viridiplantae; phylum Streptophyta; class Magnoliopsida; order Gentianales; family Rubiaceae; genus Rubia; species Rubia yunnanensis. The sequence goes on from CM075065.1 coordinate 24,698,719, forward strand.
GGGTCGAGGATATCACTTTCACACTCCTCCCCTTCTCTTTGCTTTTGCGAGCTCATAGCTCTGGTCTTCAGCCTTAGCTGGAATACAATTTAGGAGCTCGTGGCTTTATTCTACAGCCTTAGCTGGAATGCTTTGTAGGAGTGTTTAAGCTCGAGCCTTCAATCTTAGCTGGAATTTTCACAGGAGCATTTGAGCTTAAGCCTTCAGTCATAGCTGGTAATTTTGTGGAGCATTTGAGCTCGAACTTAGCTCTTGGCACAAGATTTATCACCGCTATTTTCCCCATCATACATGGTGATATCTCCGGGGATTAGCTAGCGATGTTCCATCTCTTTGGGATCTGAGTTCCCCCATGGTCTCGAAGGTATAGCTTCCTCCATGGTAAGCTTCTACCACTCGATATGGTCTTTCCTATTTAGCAGCAAGCTTCTCCTCTAGCTCCTGCCTACTTTTCTCATTCTTTCTCATAACTAGATCACCGGGTGCAAACTGCACTTTCCTGACCCTTCGATCATAATAACTTTTCACATTTTCTTTCAGTTTAACCTTATGTATCAAAGCTAACTCTTATGCTCCATCGACCATATCAAGATCCAGTCGGCAATTTTCACTGTTAACATTTTCCCAGGCCATAACCATCATCCTTGGGCTTGGCATCTCTATTTCAACTGGGATCACTGCCTCGGAACCATAGACTAGGCTATAAGGTGTTTCCCCTGTGGCCGAAAATTCTGTAGTTCTGTATGCCTATAAGATGTTGGGCAATTCCCTTATCCAATTTCCGGCTGCCCCCTCGAGCCTAGCTTGGATTTCATTGACGAGGGTGCAATTGGTAACTTCTACTTGTCCATTCACCTGTGGATGATAAACATGCATCAAATTTTGTTGGATCTTATATTCTTCACACCACCTCTTAAAGGGATCATTGGCGAACTGTTACCCGTTGTCCGTTATGATCATCCTTGGGATCCCGAACCTACACACAATGTTTTTTCTAGCAGAAAGCAATGACTGTTTAACCTGTGATATTGGTCAATGGTTCAGCTTCCACCCATTTCGTGAAATAATCCTCCGCAATGATCAAATATTTGAATTTTATTGAGGCTTCAGTGAATGGTCCAACTAGGTCGATACCCCATTTATCAAATGGCCATGAGTCGTGAATACTCCTCATCTCCTAGGGAATGTGCTTCAATGGCGCATGTTTTTGGCATTGATGGCAAGTTTGTATATACTGGTTTGCATCTTCGAACATCATGGGCCAATAATACCTGGCTCAGATAAGCTTTCTCGATACTGACCTAGCTCCTTGATGACTCCCACATATACCCTCATAGGCCTCCCTTATCAAATAATCCGCCTCGAGGGGGCTTACACATATGAGCAGCAGTTATAGATGCCCTCTTTTTTTTTTTTACAGAATTCCCTCTTGCATTGCATATTTTGGAGCTTTCAGCCTAACTCTTTTGGCTTCAACAAGATTCTCCGGGAGTGTCCCGTTTTGATGATATTTAACAATGGGCGTCATCCAACAAATTTCTTCCTCTACTGCCATTACCATGTGCTCCTGAAAAACTTTGATTTTGAAAGGTCTCCATGAGCAACTGCCCATGAGACTCTGCTCCTAAATTCGATGAGGCTAACTTGCTCAAAGGTGAAGCCTTATGGTTGTATTCTCTTGGTACTTTCTCCAAGGTATAACTTTTGAACTTCTTGAGTAGAGGCTTCACCAACTCTAGATACTTTTGCAAGTTGTGCTCCCTAGCCTCGTATTCCCCCTTTACCTACTACACCACTATCTGGGAGTCACTATAGATCTCCAAATCCTTCACATTTAAATCCGCAGCTAAGCGTAAACCAGTGATCAGTGCTTCATATTCACCCTCATTATTTGTTGCTTTAAAAGAAAAGTGCAGTGTGTATGAGTAGTCTTTTCCATCAGGGCTAGTGAGTAAGACTCATACCCCACTTCCTCCTGAATGTGAGGAACCATCAACGTATAACCTCCATACTTCTTTCCTTCGAGATCCCTTCTCGACTATCTTTTCCTTCTTAGATTCAATAGGCTCGATAGTCTCAGTGGTTTCAACTATAAAGTCCGCCAAGGCTTGACCTTTAATCACTGCCCTTGGCTGAAATTGTATGTTGTGTTCTCCCAATTCCACTGTCCACTTCATCATCCTTCCCGATTCATTGGGTTTCAAGAGGACTTGCCTGAGGAGATAGTTATTGAGTAAGATGATTATGTGTCCATGAAAATAAGGTCGCAGTCTTCGAGCGGCATGTACCAATGCCAGTATGAGTTTCTCGAGGGCGGTGTATTTTATTTTCGGTCCTTGTAGGGCTTGGCTCACAAAGTATATATGGTGCTGCACTTTACCTTTTTCTTTCACAAGTACCACACTAATGGTCAGGCGCAAATCAGAGATGTACAGGAACAAGACCTCCCATTTCTCGGGTTTCATTAGCGTTGGTAACCTTCGAAGATGATCCTTAAGTTGTTGAAAAACCTGTTCACAGCTATCAGTCCATTCGAACTTCTTTGCTTTTTGGAGCACGTAGAAGAAAGGCAACTGTTTCTCAGCCCTCTTTGACAAAAATTAGCCGCCAAGCATCCGGTAATCTTCTTTCATACATCCTTCATGTTCTAGGGGCTCTTCATCCTTATCAGGGTCTCAACCTTCTCTGGGTTAACATCAAGTCCTCTCTTTGATACTATGAACCCTAGGAATTTTCCTGCCCCCACTCCTATGACACATTTAGTGGGGTTCAGCTTTATATTTGCACTCCTGAGTATCTCAAAAATGCCCTTCAAATCCATCAAGAATTCCTTATAACTCCTGCTCTTTACCACCATATCGCCCACATATATCTCCACATTCCTACCAATCTATTTTCTGAACAACTTGTCCACTAGCCTCTGGTATGTTGCCCCTGTATTTTTCAAGCCTAAAGGCATCTTCTTGTAACAGTACGTTCCCACATCTGTGATAAATGAAGTCTTTTGCTTGTTCTCATCAGCCATCATTATCTAGTGATAACCCTTGTGGGCATCAAAGAAAGCCAATACTTGATATTCTGTAATCGCTTCTACCAACTTATTGGGGGGGGGTAAGGGATAGCTATCCTTTGGGCAACATTTGTTCAAACCCGTAAAACGTAAAATCTATTCGCCGAGTACCATTATGCTTTGGGACCATAACTGGATTGGCTAGCCATTCCGAGTAAAATACTTCCTCGATTACATTAGCCTTTAGCAATTTGTCTACCTCGGCCTTGATGGCTTCTGCCCTTTCTGGAGTGAATACTCTCTTTTTTTGCTTGACAGACCTAATCCCTGAGTCAATGTTTAACCTATGGGCTGCTAATTCACGGGGAACCCCAGTAAAATCTGAGGTATCCCACAAAAATACATCTTCATATTCCTCCATTAACTTGCTCAGCTTCTCCTTCACATCCCCAGGGGTAAACTTGCCCCACAGACACTATCCCATTATCCAAGATTGGCATTTGTTCAGTTTCAGAATGGTTGACTCCTCCATGTATCGAAGCAACATCTCTCACCCTCCTTGCTTCTTTTACCACTGTGGGGTTACAACTCTTAGCCACGACCTGATCCCCTCAAATAGAATCTATCCCTCTACTCATTGGAAACTTTATCATAAGATGATACGGGGATTATACTGCTCGAGCCTGGCACATCCAAGGCCTTCCCAAAATTACACTGGTTAGAGAATAAGCATCAACCACTACAAAGGTTCGTTACCCCCTTATCCCCTTCAAATATCCATACTAGCAAGGTGACTTCTCCTGTGGGATATATCAGGTTTCCTGTGAATCTGAGAGGGGGGTAGCTGACTTTTTCAAATTATTCCTTCCAATATCTAACTGATAAAAACATTTGGCAAACATTATCTCGACCCCACTTCCATCATCAATAAAGATCCTTTTTACTAAGGTCGTTCCAATTACCGCCACTATCACCATTGGATTCGCATACGGGGTTTGGTTTGGGACAATATCCGCTTCTGAGAATGTGATTGTCTTATCCAACCAGAATCTCTTATGGTTCAGCTTTTCTACAGGAACCCTTCGAGAATCGGCCTTCATGACTGAGTTTGAAGACCGCTCTCCTGTTATTCCACTTATCATGTTAATCACTCTTAGAATAGGCAGATTTTCCCCATTCCTATTTTCCTGGTTTCCGGTGGGTTTTTCCCGCAGACCTTCATCCCTTCTTACTCAATCTTTACATTCTTGTCCCTAATGTCTTCCATCTCTTCTACCCCCGTTATTATGAGGATATCTCCTGTGTAGTGGACGGTCCCTCTGGGGCCGAGGGGGTTCCCCTTGACTTCTTCGTTTAGGTTCGGGGAGCTGAAGCTGTCCCTCTCTTTCATTCCTTTCTATCTCCCTTTTCAAATGGATGTAATCATTTGTATCATGGCCATAATCCTTGTGAAATTTGCAGAATAAATTTGTAGTCTTTTTACCTGCTACTGTGGTAGACGCGTTTGACAAGGGTTGCGGTTGTCTGAATACCCCTGTGTAAATACTTATGATCTGTGCCGGAGGCCTACTAGCGGGAGTATACCTCTCGAAGTTATGCATGTGCGCCTCCGCTGTCTTTTTCCCTCAATGATCAATATTTCTTCTGGCCTATCGACCATACTTTTTTTCTCCTGGTGGCTTTTTCAACTTTCGAGTGCTGCTCGACTATCTCCTAAAGCTTCTGTAGGGTTTAACAGATATTTTTACTTAATTTCTTATATAGCTATATGTCTCATCCCGAGTAAGTATCCTTGTATGACTTCATTGTGTGTGGTCTCCACCACCCCTAAGCTTTCATTTACATAGCAATGGTAGAAGGCTTCTGTTGATTCTCTGGGAGGCCGTCGCCGTACCTCTCAAAATTAATATTTATAAGCCCTAAATGCTTACTATCTACAACTAAGTAGATAACGGCAAGTCGGGATCGTCCACGGAGAAGGGGGATCTTCCTAAGCGTTTAAGCACAAATGGTTGTTATTAGGCTAGTACTAGACATATGTACACACACATAAAAGCGAATAAATGAGGGGGGTTTGGTTGGTTGGTTGTTCCTAAGCTACGAAAGTAAAAAGACAAGATAACTAGCAAGGTCAAGTGACTATGCTAATCATCAAACAAAACTAAGAAAATGGGTTTTAAAACTACAAAGATAAAGCCTTGGGGGCAATGGATATCCACTTCCAAACCTAATGTAGATCATTGAACCATTCACTCATCCTATCACATTCGTTACTTGGCTTAACATTAACATACCTCTCTAGCAAGAATCACAACACATTATGCACAAGAAGTTCTAAGGTCACATTCATAGATTTTCATGCAAAGGAGCTACGAAATTCGTCACGTTCCTAACACCTAACCAATTCAATCATACAAACACTCCCTATTCTCAAACAACTCATGGCATAAATGAAGGGAAACACACCATCAAGAATACACAAATGCTAAATAACAAATGCTTCAAGGATGAATAAAACCATCTATTCACTACTTCAACTACTTGTTGTGAAGACTAAACTTCTATCCTTCTTAGGTAGTAGTTTGCAAGAGTGAATTCGACATCTCTTGTCAAACCTCACCAATGACTCCCGTTGTCGAGACCACGACTCAAGGTATCCCATTGATGACATTTAGCACGAAGGATCAACAAGCTCGGCAACACTTATGACCACTACACCGTGACTAAGAATTTAACCGATTCATGCATTTACACGGGATTAGTCAAGAGTGACCACTCATAGACCTCTCTCGTTTGCTACCCAACACAAACATGATGAAGAGTTCGACATCGTCACATTCATCTAGCAATTATCAACACACCAACACAATCAAAAGCTCTAAATCATACTCATACATTCCTAACAAGAATAGGGGGGAAATTAACCCAAATCCCCCAAACCCTAGCAAGCAATTAATACAAGTATTTCATATGCTCAAGCTTTCAACACCATTAATGAATCAACAAACACATTAAAAGCACAATAAATGCACAATAGCAAAAACACCAAATAGATAGATAAAATGATTCTTACTACATAGAAGTGGAAGCTTCAATCCCTTGCTCCCAAGATAGAACTAAGCTATAGAACTAAAACCCATAAACAAAGAAGAAGAAATGGAAGAGAATGGTAAAAAAACTAGGGTTTGAAGCCCCAAAATCGGGCCTTGAGAGTTGGGGGAGAAGGGGTGAAGAGGTATTTATAGTGGAAGAAAAAGGGGAGAAAAAACGCTGCTGCAGGGCTGAATTTGCTCTGTCGTCGCGAGTCGCGATGAGTTCAATCGCGACTCGCGACCAGATCAGTAAACTCCGACCCTGTTTTGTTTTGCTTCCTCCGGGTGAACCGTTGATCCGTTTCGGGAGTTCTTGTAGTTGATTTTATAGTGCTCGAGAAGAGGAATCCAATGGTACCACTCTTGAAGGCTGATTATTCTCGGAAAATTATGAAAACCCTGGACCATCCTTCACCCGTTGCTTTGCTCTCCTTTCTTCACCTCTTCACTTCTTCAAATCTTCAAAAAGCCCAAGTGTAAGTCTTCAAATCTTCAAAGATATCTTTCAAAGTCTTCAAATCTTCAAAGTCTTCAAACAAATCACCTTGTCACACAAAATCATCTAAAAAGTGATAAAAACGTCAAAGTCGCTTTTATCCCTCCTTAAATGATTTCAAGGCAAAATGCCACATGTAGAGCACAAAATTATACAAAATCCAATCCTAAAAACCCTAATATAACCGCATAAAATGGCCTCATCATTCTCCAGGATTTTGTATCGTCTGGTATAACTCCAGCAAGGTTTTAGTAAACTTCTTCTTTTGGGCATATTGACTCAACAATGACGCGCTAAATTCTCTATAGGAGTGCAAATACCCCTTTGGAAACTTGTTATACCACTCTTGAGCATTTCCTCAGAGATAACTCCCCCACCAGTTTGCAAGTCAACTTTTCATCAAAATCCCTCGAATTCATTAGTGTAAGGAATGTCTGGATGAACTCCCTGAGATCAAACTCTCCACTATATGTTGGGAGCCCCTCCGAGGGCTTGGTATCTGGGGGCCATCGCTCTAAGGTTATCAGCGACAAAAATAGGGATCCTGCCACCTGGACAAGTGGCCCAATCACCATGTCTAACTCTATCTTGATGGCATCTCCAATATCTCCTTTTTGCTCTCCAGGTTTTACTAATCCTCTATAGGGGTCGCCATAAGCCATCTAATGTTGAGGGGATTGAGTTACCTGCCTAAGATTTGCCCATGCTATCGTGATCCCTGAACTTCCACCATATAACCCATAAGGGCCATACAAGCCATAACCTGCTGACGGGTTTGGCATCCCTATGCTTCCATATCTATGAGACCCATACCCCATCCTAGCTTTGGGATATCCTCCCATCAAGGTTGCTGGAACTGTAAGGGGTCCGGAATGTGCTATCCTAGGGGTTCAGGGAACAGAGGCTGATCAGCTCTGGGATATCCTCCCATCAAGGTTGTCAGAACTGGAGGGGGTCCGGGACATGCCAACCCCAGGGGTTCAGGAAATGAAGGTTGAGGTCATTCTTGGTAACCTTCTCAAGGATATCGAAAATAAGTAAACGCTAAAATGTGTTGAGTGGTGTTGCTTTCTGAGGCTTCCATGGTCGTCGAGGGGACAATCGGGGCTCCCATGCCTCGAGAGTGGGCTATTGGGGTTGAAGCAGGTGTGACCTGATATCCTACCCCCACTAACATCTAAACTTCCCTGGCTAAGTTAGATTACGAGGTATTCACACATGTTGCCTGATTTGCTTATAAGGCTTGTTTATAAGCTTCTATCTCTGACTCGCTAGAGACCTACGTGAAATGACCATCACTCTAATCATATGCACCGGTGTGTACATCTGGTGTAGGATTTGCAAGCCTTATTTCTTGACCTGCATTAGGCCCCGAGGGTCCAGCTACATCTCGAGGGCCCTCAAGTATCACTAGGATCTGTCCAATGGAGCCTTGCCCTCCTTCTAGCTCTCCAACTGAGACTTGCACCGCTTCTTTCTCCACTTCCTGGGATGCTAAAGGGTTAACCATTATTCTTCTTCTTTCTCGATAAGGTGATTGTACTTCTTTGGTAGCACCAGTTCCTTATATATTTTACCTCTCACTCCTCCGAGTATTCGTGGAGGTGGACATAAACCAAGGAACTCAAAAATAACTGAATCAGTCCCACTGGGCATGCCAATTGATGCGTTTAGAAACCAGTCGAGTCGTAACGCCGAGTCCCTCGATGATAATCTACAAGAAAAAAATCCCCGGGAAGTCCCAGGGGTAAACTCTCTGATGCTTAAGTCAGTAAGTGTCTCAGTAAAAATGTTCAAAAGTCCCCTATAGTGAGTGCGTGCTTGTCTATTTATACTGTATCTGGGAATAACATATCTCCAGATTATACGCCTTGATGTACGCCTATCTATTAAGTAGATTTATTGTGCTGATGCAACCATGAAGTCCTCTCGGCCCAAGGCACTCTCGGCCCAAGGTACTCTTGGCCAAGTTGCGGGTTTGCCTATTATCACCATCTAAGGCTATAGATTCAATCTACAAGCTCCTAAAGATTATTCCAGCTTGGGCTGTAGACTCGAGTTATGAGCTCTCGTATATTTTTCCAGCTAAGGCTATAGACCTAAGCTATGAGCTCTTATATATTATTCTAGCTAAGGCTGTAGACCTAAGCTATGAGCTCCTATATATTATTCCAGGTAAGGTTGTAGACCCAAGCTATGAGCTCATATATATTATTCCAGCTAAGGCTGTAAAAACCCCTAGCGAAATAGGAATTAGAGAACATGTAATAGTTAAATTTTATCACATATCCCAATCTTTACTTTAATTCTCCGAAATGTATATATATATGTATATATATAAATAAAACATATATATATACATGTATATATATAAATAAAACATATATATATATATAATATAAATAATAATAATAATACTAATAAAAATAAGTGAATAAATAAATAAGCAAGAGAAATTACCAAGAAGAAAATATACATAACTATACATACATATATGTATAGTATATGGCAATAGTAATAATAAGCAAATAAATGAGTAAAGGAATAATTAAATACAAGAAAATTACCATGAAGGAAAAGCTGGCAGCGGATGTGAAAGAAATCATCCAAAGTAATTTTTGAGAAAGTGGAATTACCGAGAAGAGGAAAGGGACGGCGGGCGTGAGAAGTTTTATCCAAAGTAATTTTGGGCAAGTAGGCTTGAGGTTTACAGGATAAAACTTTAGGTTAAGTAGGTGTAAAAACAACCATCTTACCTAGTATAAATACCAGTGACATCCTCCCCAAAACTTACAGTCTTCAGAAAGATACTTTGAGTATCACAATTCAGAGGTTAAGCAGTGAGGTACAAGCGGAGGTTGTCAAGTCAAGTTTAACTAAGGTGAGTGTTGTATTTCCCTAACACGAATTTAGTAAAATATGAGTTTATGTTTACATATATATATATATATATATGTATATATAATGCCATCAGAACCTAACTCTCTCGAGCTAAACTCTCCACCTCTCGAACCCCTGCTGCTCTCCACCTCTCGAACCCCTGCTGCAACTCCACCTCTCGAACCCCTACCAAAATACTACTTCTCGAACCCCTACCAAAATACTACCTCTTGAAACCCTGCCATAATACTACCCTCGAACCCCTGCCAAAACTCTACCTCTCGAACCCCTGCCACAACTCTACCTCTTGAACCCCTGCCACAACTCTACCTCTCGAACCCTTGCCAAAACTCTGTCTCTCGAACCCCTTCCAAAACTCTACCTCTCGAACCCCTGCCATAACTCTACCTCTCGAACCCCTGCCACAACTCTACCTCTCAAACCTACTGAATATCCCACCTCTCGAACCCCTACTGAAGCCTTTACCCCTCTAACTAATTCCCTGAAACCTTTACCCCTCGAATATGTACTACTGAAACCTTTACCTCTCGAACCTTACCCCTCGAACTAATACCACTGAAACCTTTACCTCTCGAACCTTACCCCTCGAACTAGTAGCACTGAAACCTTTACCTCTTAAACCTTACCCCTTGAACTAGTACCACTGAAACCTTTACCTCTCGAACCTTACCCCTCGAACTAGTACCACTGAAACCTTTACCTCTCAAACCTCACCTCTCGAACCTTACCCCTCGAACTAGTACCACCGAAACCTTTACCCCTCAAACCTTACCTCTCGAATTAGTACCACTGAAACCTTAACCTCTTGAACCTTACCCCTCGAACCTTATCCCTCGAACTAGTATCACCGAAACCTTTACCTCTCAAACTGTACCTCTCAAACCTTAGCCCTCGAACCTTACCCCTCGAACTAGTATCACCGAAACCTTTACCTCTCAAACTGTACCCCTCGAACCTTACCCCTTGAACTAGTACTACTGAAACCTTTACCTCTCGAACTGTGCCCCTCGAACCATACCCCTCGAACTAGTACTACTGAAACCTTTACCTCTCGAACTGTGCCCCTCGAACCATACCCCTCGAACTAGTACTACTGAAACCTTTGCCTCTCGAACTAGTGCCACTAGAACCTTAACTCTCGAACCTCACCATATGAACCCGTACCTTTAGAATCTCCCCAACTGAATCTCACCACTCGAATAGATACCATTTACCACTCGAACCGGTACCACCTGATACCCATACCACTAGAAACTTCTCCACTTGAGTTCTTTGCTCGAACCTCTTACCTAACAGCTCGAACTGTAAGTACTCGAACCCCTAATACTCGAACCTTTTTACTCGATACTCTAGCCATGGGAGAGATGTGACGGTTACACTCAAATGATTGTATTTACTGACTGTTGAATTAAGTGTGTATTTTATCATACTGTACTAGATTATCGTGAAACTGAATTCCTGAACTGCTCTGATATTTTATGTGAAAGACCAGTTTGTACTTTATCTTGCTGGGTTAAACTTGAATCATATACTGCTCCAATAACTGGCTTGTACTTTATCTTTCCGTGTCAAACTTGAATTACCTGCTACCTGATTACCTATCTGTAAATTTTGGGGGCCCGGACGCGATTGTACTTTGGTTGAAGTCGATGGGCAACGGTACTGACCGAACCGTCTGATTAGACCGGCTACACATGGAGCTTGGTATGCTAGTATAACCATCTGACTGATACAAGCTCGTAACTAAACACCGATGTGAATGGGAAAGTGAATTATGAACTAATAGCCTTTGGGCATCACTGACTGGGTTATGGTGTGTATGTTAGTCACAGTTGCCATATAGGCACTTGGTAACAACTCGACATTAACCACCCGTATCCTTTTACTGTGTGCTTGGACATATGTGGCTAGTTGTTATTTGTTATTTGTTATCCTATGATCACTAAAACTCAACTGGGTAAATACTGGCGATGGAACCTCACTAAGCAAGGAGCTTACCTAGTTAAACAATCCTTTTTCAGGTGAAGAAGAATAGTAAGAGAAAAGTGCTTGATGTCTTTACTTCTTTTGAGAAAGATCCTGGGTGATCTATTAGGATTTTAAATTGAACTATGAATCTGTAACAGTTAGTTGAAACTTTCGTTTAACATTTTTGTTTGACATTTGTAATAAATCCTTTTCACTGTAATAGTAATTTAGGTTTTTGAATTTATCTAAATCGATTCCACATAAACTTTAATTGCTCGTTAATACTGGCCCTTTCGGTAGCACGCTCAAACCCAACCTGACACTTGCGTTTGGGTTTGGGGGTGTTACAGATGTGGTATCAGAGCTTCCTCAAATCAAGTAAAGGCAAATCAAAACTTAAGTTAATAAAAGACTTCACAATTATAGATATTAGAGATATGGTTGAACCTTGTCTACAAAACTAACAATTTATTGATGTCACTGTCTAATGGGGAAATAAAATAATTTATCAAATGTAATTTGAAATACAGAAGTCTATGAGGATTGTGAAAAATAAAAGGGTATAAATGAATCCAACTATTACTGAACTGTAATAAAATTCTTCCAGTTTAATATCCCCGGTGAGAATACTAACATGTAGTACCACGATAATTACGGCAACAAAGGCTAATATTAGTCTTGACATGTTATCAACAAATTGAGAGAAAATATGGTGAGAAGAATATGAGATAGAAGAGAAAATGTGGTTTTGAATTGTTGGATAAATTCTTGTTTATACTATAAAATATAGCTGTTTATAACTGTTATATTACCGTTGGGAATATAGCCATTTATAATTGTTATATTACCGTTGGGAATATAACCGTTTACAACCGGTACATTATCACTAAATATATATTGACTAATTGTAATTAAATGCTAAGATGGACAATAACGTAAGGGGGGCTAGTTGTGAATAAATTGTCAAGCTAATAAGTTTGTTATGTCAATAGATGGACAATAACGTAGAAATTGCGAGCAATGCCTTTCAAGAAGTTATTGAGGTGAAAAGACATTTTGGAGCATTCCCAGATACGCTTCTTCCTTGGGCAGAAGTAATAAACAATCCTCAATGGGTAGAAATTCACGCTTACCCAAATTGGATTGTGCATGCTTTAATCATGGAACGTGCAGAATTAATGGGTAGGGTCCTTAACATCAAGACCCAAGAACAATTAACGAGAGATGCAATGTGGGAACAATATCTACGTGCTAACGCAGAAGAGACAATGACGCATATGGCGGTCATAAAAAACAACCGATTGAGAAATCAAAGAAGCAGGGAGCTTGGACAACGGGATGCAGAGCGTCAAGAAGTCTTTCGACAAGTAGACTTAGCCCTGGTGAATGTCCAAGAACTACAGGGAGGTCTGATCGCCTATCGTCGACAACCAACCGAATCACGTTGGAGGCATATAAGGTAGACTCGAGGAATGATGGAGCAAGCTCTCGCCACATTGCAGATTGATTTAATGGACCGAGCGTATCCTGGAGTTGAGAAAGAAGAAGGAGGTGACTCCACCAAGGATTCGAGGGTCGATTAGATTTAGAAGTGGACTTTTGGGGGGAAACCTTACAGCTAAGATACTAATTATTTGTAGAATAAAGCATTAGAACAAGAAGCGAGTCCCAATTTTTTGACATCGAAAGACGATGCTAGAGGACTATAAAACTTATCGCTTATAACAAAGCTACAATTACTGTAAAAGTTTTGTGATGATATAAAAATATTTTGAATTATATTCTTTTAGTTAGATAACTAAATGAGGATTGGTTCAATCCATGAAACTAACTTATTGAGTATAGGACAATGGAAAGGGAACAAGGAGAAAGTTCGAACTCACCCGCAGGACAGAATCCCCCAACCGCTGAGATGGAATTATTCGCAAGTCAAGTCACTGAAATTTTGAGCCGCATGATGGAGAGAGATAATCGAGCTCGATCTCCGGTCAGGGATCGAAGTCATAGACCAGAGACGGAGGATGCGGCCTTGGAATGATTCCACAAGTTTCATCCACCCAGGTTTAATGGCGGCCCAGATAATGAAGTCGCCAAAAATTGGATAGAAACAATGGCTCAAACATTTCAAGCCTTGAGATATGCGGATGGACGAAAGGTGAATTGTGCTATATTCCAATTAGAAGGTGCCGCACTAGACTGGTGGAACATAATACAAATGAAGTGAGACATGGAGGAAACTTCCAGGACCTGGGAGAATTTTGAAAAGGAGTTTAAGAAAAAGTTCATTCCACCTCTAGTTATCGAAAGAAAAGAAGTAGAGTTCATAAACTTGAAACAAGGACTGATAAGTGTAACAGAGTATGAGGTAAAGTTTTCTCGACTCTCTAAATTTTCAGAGAAGATGGTCTCGACTGACGAGGAACGCAAGAGGAGATTTATACAAGGGTTAAGGTTGGAATTGAAGGATGCCCTAGCCCTGACCTATCGGAACAGTTATGCCATAGCCATCAAATCTGCTTGCAGAGTAGAGGAAACTAAGAATGCCTTACAAGCCATGCATCAGTCGATAAGGACAAATGTAATGTCACAATCCCTATACATCCCCAGCCCACACTAAACTTTGAGCAAAACAAAGTCCCTAGGGGAGACACCTCCTGACCCTCGACCACTTCAAGAAGCTTGAGCATTGCCTTGAGAGGGACGACTCAGGTGCGTTGCACATACTGTGGAAAGGGAGGCCATGATGAAAAGGATTGCTGGAAGAGGGAAAACAAGTGCCTACGGTGTGGAAGCGCTAAATATAGAATATCTAAATTCTCGCAAGCTCTGTCGAGTCGCTTGTCTCAACCCATGGGGTCTCAGGCATCAGTCGCTAAACCTACTATGAAGGGAGGAGCAAGTAGGGGCAGTAAACCAATGGTGCAAGCTCGTGTATATGCAATGGAAGAAAATGAAGCCCCAGTTTTGACCGAGGTCACCGAAGGTACCCTTCCTATCCTGGGTAAAATAGCTAAAGTTTTGATTGATCCTGGTGCTTCTCATTCTTTTGCTAGTTACTCCTTTCTTGAGAATATGGAAGAGAAAATAGAGGACTTACCCTATAAATTGGAAGTTAGCACACCCACAAATGATATTAAAATCCTAACTGGACGTGTATGTAGAAACAGTGAGGTGAATGTAGGACGTTGGGAATTGGCCATAGACTTAATTGCTTTCCCTTTAAAAGGATATGAGGTGATACTTGGCATGATATTGGCACACTAAAAATCATGCCCAGTTAAATTGTCGTACGAATGAAGTTAAGCTGTGTCAAACCGGGGAACTTCCGATTAAAGTAGATGTGGGAAGGAAGAGATCCCCCTCCTTGCTTGTAGCGGGAGTCAAATCTCGACGAATGATTTTTAAGGGAGAAACTGGAATACTGGCTTATATCTTGAATAAGCCAGTGGACCAGTTAAAGGGAAAAGGTATAACTGTGGTCAAAGACTTTCCTGAGGTATTTCCAGAGGAACTAGTAAGTTTACCTCCTGAAAGAGAGACTGAATTTACTATTGATCTAGTACCAGGAGCCGCACCTAGTTCTCGAACCCCTTATTGTATGGCGTCGCTAGTGCTACATGAGTTGAAGCTACAACTCGAAGACTTATTAGCTCGAGGATTCGTTCAACCAAGTACCTCTCCTTGGGGAGCCTCGGTATTGTTTTTTAAGAAGAAGAATGACTCTCTACGGATGTGTATTGATTATCGAGGCTTAAACAATGTGACAATAAAGAATAAATACCCTCTTCCCATTATAGAGGAGTTTTTTTTATCAAATCCAAGGGGCAGTCGTATTTTCCAAACTGGATTTATGACAAGGGTACTACCAGTTACGAGTGAAGAGGGAGGACATACCCGAGACAGCTTTCAATACTCGATATAGTCATTACGAATTCCTGGTAATACCATTTGGAGTGACCAATGCACCAACGACATTCATGGACCTCATACACCGAATATTTTGGCCATACCTAGACGAGTTTGTTGTCATCTTCATTGACGACATCCTAGTCAATTCCAAGTCTCAGCAAGAGCATGAAAGGCATCTAAGGAAGGTATTACAACTTCTTGAGGAGCATAAGTTATATGCCAAGCTTAGCAAATGTGAATTCTGGCTAAACCAAGTGAACTTTTTGGGGCACGTGATTAGTAAGGAAGGAATATCCGTGGACCCCTCTAAAGTTGAGACAATTCTGAACAGGAGGGTGAAGAACAATATTACAGAAATACGGAGCTTTCTTGGACTGGCAGGATATTATCGATGTTTCATTAAAGACGTCTCTAAGCTAGCATCCCTTTTATTCTACTTAACTCAGAAGGGAGTTAAGTATGAATGGAATGAGAAGACTGAATCCAGTTTTCAAGAATTGAAGAAACGTCAGACCACTGCCCCAATCCTTACCCTACCTGAGGGAAATGATGGATTCATAGTATATACTGATGCTTCAGGAGATGGTCTCGGGTGCGTATTGATGCAAAGGGGCCACGTGATTTCTTATGCATCTCGGAAGTTGAAACTTTATGAAAATAATTACCCCACCCATGACCTAGAGCTAGCTGCAGTGGTGTTTGCCTTAAAAAAGTGGCGACATTACTTATACAGAGTCACGTTTGAAGTAATGTCAAATTATAAGAACCTGAAGTACCTATTTTCCCAAAGGACCTGAATATGCGCCAACGTCGGTTGATGGTGTTTATGGGGGATTATGACTGTGTAATCAACTATCATCCTGGCAAGGCGAATGTGGTGGCAGACGCACTAAGTCGGAAGGTGAATTTGGCGCACATCTGGATAAAGGAGACAGAAATGTTATCACAGGCAGAGAATTGGGAACGTGAGACTAAACCTGACCAAATTGTATTCTTCAATCTCAGGGTACAAATGGTTTTAGCCACAGAGATTAAGAAAGTTCAAGAGTCGGATGAATCGTTGGTGAAGAAGAAAAAGCTTCTCGGTGTAGGGAAGTTTCCGGACTATGAAGTAAACAGTGAAGGAATACTGACATGTAGAGGTAGGCTTTGTCTACCCCAAAATTCAACAATCGCCCAAAGAGTGTTGGAAAAAGCTCACCGATCCAAGTATACGGTACACCCAGGAGGGACCAAAATGTACCAAGACCTGAAACAGTGGTACTGCTGGGATAATATGAGAAGGGACATAGCAGAATACGTAGCACGTTGCTTAGTGTGCCAGCAGGTTAAAGCCGGGCATCAGAAGCCATCAGGGTTGTTACAACCATTGGAGATTCCCGAATGGAAGTGGGATCACATCACGATGAACTTTGTGACGGGATTACCCCACACACCAAAGAATTTTGACGCAATATGGGTGGTGGTTGATAGATTGACCAAGTCGGCTCATTTCCTACCAATCAACGTTAAATACTCCTTGGAAAGACTAACTGTCCTATACATCCGAGAAATCGTAAGATTGCATGGGGTGCCTATAACTATCGTATCTGATAGGAACCCAAGATTCATTTCCCATTTTTGGAGGCAACTGCAAAACAGCTTTGGGAATCAAATTGAACTTTAGTACAAGTGCCCATCCACAAACAGACGGGCAGTTGGAGAGGATAATTCATACCTTGGAGGACATGCTCCGAAGCCGTGTTATGGATTTCGGGGGAAGTTGGGACACTCATTTAACTTTGGTAGATTTCACTTATAACAATAATTACCATTCGTCCATTGGTATGGCTCCATATGAAATACTCTATGGAAGGAAGTGTCAGACACCCCTCTTTTGGGGCAAAGTGGGAGAGAAAAATATTTTGCCAGTGGCTAGTATACCCTGGATTGAGGAATCCGTGGATAAAGTAAAATTGAAAAAGAAACGCTTACATACGGCTCGAAGTCGACAAAAGAGTTACGTGGACCATCAGAGGATGGATTTGGAGTTTGGAATAGGTGACTAGGTGTTTTTTAAGGTAACCCCGCATAAGGGTCTAGTCCGGTATGGCAAGAAAGGAAAACTAAGTCCTAGATACATTGGCCCCTTTGAGATCATATAGTGAGTCGGGCCAGTTGTGTATCGACTTAACCTACCCAGCCAGTTGGGGAAATTACACAATGTTTTTCATGTGTCACTTCTGAAAAAGTACAACCCTGACCCCGAACACGTGCTAAACCATGAAGACTTAGCAGTGAACGAAAAGCTAATGTACGAGGAAAATCCCGTGAAGATATTGGATCGAAAATCAAAACCTTGTGAACCAGACAAATTCCTATGGTCTTGGTGTTATGGAGAAATCAAAAGGTCAAGGAAGCAACTTGGGAGTCTGAAGCTGAAATGAAGGATAATTACCCGGAGTTGTTCGCTAGAAATGAACATTTCGGAGACGAAATTCATTAAAGGGGGGGGGAGATTGTAAAAACCCTACCGAAATAGGAATTAGAGAACATGTAATAGTTAGATTTTATCAAATATTCCAATCTTTCCTTTAATTCTCCGAAATATATATATATATATAATACATATATATAAATAATAATAATAATAATACTAATAACAATAAATGAATAAATAAATAAGTAAGAGAAATTACCAAAAGAAAATATACATAATTATACATACATATATGTATAGTATATGGCAATAGTAATAATAAGCAAATAAATGAGTAAAGGAATAATAAAATACAAGAAAATTTCCATGAAGGAAAAGCTGGCAGCGGATGTTAAAGAAATCATGCAAAGTAATTTTTGAGCAAGTAGAATTACCGATAAGAGGAAATGGATGGCGGACATGAGAAGTTTTGTCCAAAGTAATTTTGGGCAAGTAGGCTTGAGGTTTACGAGATAAAATTTTAGGTTAAGTAGGTGTCAGAACCCTACATCTTACCTAGTATAAATACCAGTGACATTCTCCCCAAAACATACAGTCTTAAGAAAGATACTTTGAGTACCGAAAATTCAGATGTTAAGCAGTGAAGTACATGCGGAGGTTGTCAAGTCAAGTTTAACTAAGGTGAGTGTTGTATCGCCCTAGCACGAATTTAGTAAAATCTGAGTTTATGTTTACATATATATATATATATATATATAATGCCATCATAACCTGACTCTCTCGAGCTAAACTCTCCACCTCTCGAACCTCTGCTAAAATACTACCTCTCGAACCTTTGACAAAATACTACCTCTCGAACCCCTGCCATAATACTACCCTCGAACCCCTGCCAAAACTCTACCTCTCGAACCCTTGCCACAATTCTACCTCTTGAACCCCTGCCACAACTCTACCTCTCGAACCCCTGCCAAAACTCTACCTCTCAAACCCCTGCCAAAACTCTACCTCTCGAACCCCTACCACAACTCTACCTCTCGAACCCCTGCCACAACTCTACCTCTAGAACCCCTGCCAAAACTCTACATCTCGAACCCCTGCCAAAAATCTACCTCTCGAACCCCTGCCAAAAATCTACCTCTCGAACCCTTGCCACAACTCTACCTCTCGAACCCTTGCCACAACTCTACCTCTCGAACTCCTGCCAAAACTCCACCTCTCGAACCCCTGCCACGACTTTACCTCTCGAACCTACTGAATATCCCACCTCTTGAACCCTACTGAAGTCTTCACCCCTCGAACTAATTCCCTGAAACCTTTACCCCTCGAATATGTACTACTGAAACCTTTACCTCTCGAACCTTACTCCTCGAACTGGTACCACTAAAACCTTTACCTCTCCAACCTTACCCCTCGAACTAGTACCACTGAAACCTTTACCTCTCGAACTTTACCCCTCGAACTAGTACCACTGAAACCTTTACCTCTCGAACCTTACTCCTCAAACTAGTACCACTGAAACATTTACCTCTCGAACCTTACCCCTTGAACTAGTACCACTGAAACCTTTATCTCTCGAACCTTACCCCTCGAACCTTATCCCTCGAACTAGTACCACCGAAACCTTTACCCCTCGAACCTTACCTCTCAAACTAGTACCACTGAAACCTTTACCTCTCGAACCTTACCCCTCGAACTAGTATCACTGAAACCTTTACCTCTCAAACTGTACCCCTCGAACCTTACCCTTCAAACTAGTATCACCGAAACCTTTACCTCTCAAACTGTACCCCTCGAACCTTACCCCTTGAGCTAGTACTACTTAAACCTTTACCTCTCGAACTGTACCCCTCGAACCTTACCCCTCGAACTAGTACTACTGAAACCTTTACCTCTCGAACTAGTGCCACTAACTCTTGAACCTCACCATCGGAACCTGTACCTTTAGAATCTCTCCAACTAAATCTCACCACTCGAACTGATACCATTTACCACTTGAACCAGTACCACCTGATACCCATACCACTAGAACCTTCTCCACTTGAGTTCTTTGCTCAAATCTCCTACCCAACTACTTGAATTGTAAGTACTCGAACCCCTAATACCCGAACCTTTTTACTCGCTACTCTAGCCATGAGATAGAGATATGCCGGTTACACTCAAATGATGGTATTTAATGACTGTTGAATTAAGCGTGTATTTTATCATATTGTACTAGATTATCGTGAAACTGAACTCCTGAACTGCTATGATATTTTCTGTGAAAGACCGGCTTGTACTTTATCTTGCCGTGTTAAACTTGAAACATATACTGCTCCGATGACCGGCTTGTACTTTATCTTGCCGTGTCAAACATGAATTACCTGTTACCTGATTACCCGTCTGTGAATTTTGGGGGCCCCGACGCGATTGTAGTTTGGTCGAAGTCGGAGGGGAATGGTACTGACCGTACCGTCTGATTAGACTGGCTACACATTGAGTTTGGTATGCTAGCATAAACACCTGACTGATACGAGCTCGTAACTCAATACCAGCGTGAATGGGAAAGTGAATTCTGAATTGATAGCCTTCAGGCATCACTGACTGGGTTAGGTCGTGTATGTTAGTCACAGTTGCCATATAGGCACTTGGCAACAACTCGACATTAACCACCTGTATCCTTTTACTGTGTGCTAGGACATACGTGGCTAGTTGTTAATTGTTAATTGTTATTCTATGATCTCTAAAACTTAGCTGGATAAATACTGGCTATGGAACCTCACTAAGCAAGGAGCTTACCTTGTTAAACAACCCCTTTTCAGGTAAAGAAGAACAGTAAGAGAAAAGTGCTTAATGTCTTTAATTCTTTTGAGAAAGATCCTGGGTGATCTATTAGGATTTTAAATTGAACTATGAATCTGTAACAGTTAGTTGAAACTTTCGTTTAACATTTTTGTTTGACATTTGTAATAAATCCTTTTCACTGTAATAGTAATTTAGGTTTTTTGAATTTATCTAAATTGCTTCCGCGTAAACTTTAATTGCTCGTTAATACTGGCCCTTTCGGTAGCACGCTCAAACCCGAACCGACACTTGCGTTTAGGTTTGGGGGTGTTACAAAGGCTGTAGACCTGAGCTGTGAGCTCATATATATTATTCCAGCTAAGGCTGTAGACCCGAGCTATGAGCTTCTATATATTATTCTAGCTAAGGTTGTAGACCTGAGCTATGAGCTCTTATATATTGTTCCAGCTAAGCCTAAGGACTCGAGCTAAAAGATCTCATATATTGTTCCAGCTAAGGCTGAGGACTCAAGCTAAAACCTCTCATATATCTTTCCAGCTAAGGATAATGACTCGAGATAAAAGCTCAAGTACATTTTTCTAGATAAGGCTAATGAATCGAGTGAAAATCTAATAAGCAGCACTCTTTGTACAGTTTCTAGCCTCGTATGCTATGCACTGCGACTGATGATTTGAGTGAAATGCTGATAAGTGGTACTCTTTATACTTTTTCCAGCTTTGCATGCTACACGCCAAAACTAATGGTTTAAGTGAAATACTAATTAATGACACTTGTTGTAATAAATCCAACCTCGTATGCTATGCGTTACGGTGATGCTTTGAGTTTTATGATGATAAGCTGCCCTCCTGATATTAATTCCATTTTTATAGGCTATACACTGCAATTGATGACAAGTAGCGAGCTACGTGCTTCACATTTTGTTCGTACTTCTTATGCCGTCGCTGAAAATAATGAAAATGAAATGAAAGCTTTGCACTACACTCGAATTACCTTTATTTTCAATAGTGCATATAAATATGCTCAAGGGTCCAGTAAATAAAATGCAATATTTGAGGATAAATATAAATTGTAAACATAATATAAATTTTTTTACATTAGTACATGGAAACTATAAGAATCGAAGGTCAAAGAGGATATTTATACTCGAGGGACCTCCTGACCCGAAGGCAGTGAATGTATAATCCATGTTAGCGACGAAGACCCACTGGGGGCAGGGGGCAATTAACTCTCTTCCTCCACTTGGGGCTCTCGAATCTCTTCCTTCACAGGGGGCCCTCAAATATTTTCTTCCATAGTCTTGAGGGTAGAATATGTTTCCTTGTGAACATTTTCTTCTTCCCCTTCAGGTACCCTCAAGGAATTTCCTTCTTCATAAAAAGAAGGACTCAATATTAAGTTGCATGTTATGCGCTGCATTTGAGCTGTTTAAATCATATGCTAAATGCTTCAATAGTTCTTATATTGTGTGCCAACTCTCACTTACGTCAGATATGATGAAGTGGAATAAAAAGAACTCAATTATCGAGGTATCTCCAAGACCCCCCTCCCCCCTCTTGAGGATTGGGGGCTATTATATCTTTCCCCCCACGGGAGCTATAGAATATTATCCTCCACGGGGGACTCTAGAATATTTCACCCCACTCTCAAGGATTGGGGACTGGGAGCTCTCGAATATTTCCTTGACCCCCCCTCTCGAGGGTTTCTCAAAGAAGAAAAGGCTGAATTTACTTGCAATACGCGAATTTGACCCTCCTATGATTAAGACTACTTGATTGCTCCTACCTGTGTCGAGCTCTGAAAAGCTGAACAACAGTAAGCTAGCTTCATGAATACAGTCAAGAGAATAAAAGGTGCACAAATATTTTACAACCCCTAGGGGGCAATTTAAATGTATTATCTCTATCTGGCCACGATAACTTTGGTTACAATATTTCGAGGTACAAATGGCAAAAAGGAAGTGATGACAAAGTCTTGTAGGAATGAGTGATTCTTTTTTCAAAAACTATGGGGACTAGTGTCCTTCGACTGAGGGGTGGGGTAGAGAACCCAAGGAAACCACTGCCAAAATTCAAAGGACACGTCAACTAATATATATGCTACATGGATAAACTCTCTTGAAGACCCTAGGAGAGTCTCGATGATGGAGTTTCATCGGGAACTACACCTTTGAGGTAAGAATTGTTGTGCAAGACCTTCAAATATTGTATCACGGGCTTCGAGAGTATCTCGAAGGCATTTATTTCTCCCTTGACATACTTGTTTTATTCCACCACCTTATTAATGCGAGCTTGAAACTTCCTTGCCTCGTATGGTTGGGTGACTATTATTGCACCAAGATTTTAAATCCTTGTTGGTGTTGGTTAAGTCCAGCATAACCCTCATCAACTCGAGGGTTAGTCATAGTTGAATGATAACAAGACTTCTCTAATGATATACACTACAAAGGCAACGAAAAGAAATTCCTTAATCTTGGCCAAAGAGAATTAAGTGCTGAAACTCTTTAGTCTGGGTCATCTTTTTGGTGCATACTTTGAGTAAAGAACGATGGAACGAGTGTTATATGATTACTCTAAGCCTTGCTTAGGAATCTCAAACTTTTTTACTCAGCCGATCATCAATGTTGGGGGCTCAATATTAGACTCCCCCTTTTTAAAGAAAATATGTAGCTCAAAAGCACTAGATTTCGAGAGACCCTTCGAGCAAGGGAGGAAAACTCGATATATTCAAGGATATGATATTAAAAGAACTAAGGCATTCCTACAATGTTAATGTATTCGAAGTTAAGTTGATTCGAATACTCGAACATAGTCATCATGTCTCGAGTTCTCCGGGGGCTTTTGATGTTACTTTTATAAAGCTAGAGCTGGGCCGCAACCCAACTCATTAAATAATATCTTTGGGTTGTCTTGTCCCAATAGGGTTTAGTCATGGACAAGATTGTCATTTAGTATGTATTTAATAAGAATTGTGGTTACAGGTCTTAACTATTAGGGTTCAATTAGTATAAATATGAAGGTATGACATTCATTTTGATTCATTCACTATTATTCCTTTTTTCTGAGATAGACACTAACTTTACCATCATATGGCCTTCCCTCGGATAATTCTGGGGCTCTGTCGTGCAGGTCACGGTGAAGGAGGCAGGATGCAATCCAAGGATGCCATCCAATTGGGTTCCAGACGCATCAACCCTCAAGTTTACTATAGCCCTTAGCAACAAGCCCGACTTTGTATCTAGCCACTAATTCACCTGGAATACATTTAAACTTGTAAATCCATTTGGAACATATTAAGATGAAGACCTTGTCTTAGCTTGTTGAAGACTTGGTCTTAGTTTGTTTAAGACCATTTCCGTATTCTGTCGTAGAACATTTCCACACCAAATATTGTACCCTGTTAAGTAGGAAATTAGGAATTAGTTGTACGATTTGTTGAGATAGAATAGGAAATTAGTTGTTAGAATCCCAGTATATATGTACCTCAGAATGCATCTCTAAAATTAACCTTGATTCCATATTTACTCTCATTATTTCATATGGTATCATATTCGCCTCAGAATTCATCGACCATGTCTTCCGGTTCTCAGGCCCTCTTTTTTGGTTCCGCAACCCAAATTCTCTTCATCGCCTCCGACGGTGGTGAATTACTCCTTATGGAAGAGCACTGTGCAATCTACTTTGGAAGCCTACGAACTCGAGAGCTTTCTCGTTGCCAGTAGTGCTCTTCCCACTTTGCCGCCTCCAGTTGAAGGAACGTTTATCGGAGCTCCAAACCCTACGTTTGCTACTTGGAGATGCAGGGATCGCCTCGTCCTTCTGTGGCCCCGGTTGACTCTCTCCACGCTGGTGGAAGTCTGGTCTCAGTTGGCACAAACATTTCAGCCTGAAATCCATGCTCGACAAATGCACCTGAAGCAGCAGCTTCAGGTTCTCTCCAGAGGTGGGCTGTCAATTCTAGAGTATGTGGAAAAGAAACGCGCCATCTCTGATGCGTTGGTGGAGGGCCAAGCGACCGTCTCCGACAAAGATCTCGTTGCCAATATTTCGTTTAGTCTCGGCCCAGAGTACATAGCCTTCAAGACCTCCGTGAGCACTGTTTCCTCCAACAAACTCCTTGCTTTGCTTCTCCAGGACGAACGAAAGATTTCTAACTCTTGCCTTGACTCAGCAATGCCATCAGCCAACGTTGCTCATCGCCGCCTCTCTGCTCGACAGCCACCGCAAGACTTCTCGGCTGTTCTTAAGCGCACCCAGACTATTTTCCAAATCTGCACAAAGCCTGGTCATGATAGACGCAATTGCCATCAAAGGCTCAATCTTTTAGCCTTTCCCGCCACAAACCGCCGTGCTGCTGATTGTCTTCGCCAATCTGCCAGCAAGCAGGCCTTTGCGGCGTATTCTGAGAACCCGTCTGCCATCTCAAACCTGTGGGTAGTCGACTCTGGAGCCACGAATCATGTCACATCAGACATCTCTAGGCTCAATCTTTGGTCTGAGTACGATGGCACCAACAATCTTCTTGTCGCAAATGGTTAGTCCCTTCATATTACGCACACTGGAAATCTTACTTTAATTGCAAAAAAAAATTCTAAACCCCTTGCCCTAAATGATATTCTTGTAGTTCCAAAAGTTTTTAAGAATCTCATTAGTGTCCATCAGTAATGTCAAGATAACAATATATTTGTTGACAGGGGCGGAACCAGAAATTTTTTTTCCAGGGGAGGCTGAAAAATTTTTGGCTTCCGGCGTGCAGAGGCGGCGGGACGAGACAGCTTCCGGTGGCGCCGCGGAGACCTGGTGGCGGACGGCGGTGGCGGGCGGCTCTCGGCTGAGGAGGGAATTGACGGAGGGAAGAAAGGGTGATAAATATTAATGACATATAAATTTTAAAAATTCAACTCAACAATAATGAAAAATACTACATAATATAATAAATCAAGTAGCATACAATAATATTTTTACAAGTTCACTAAACTACTAAAATAACTACTTTCTAACGCTCGAATTACTAGAAGTAGAACTAGTAAAAGGTGGGGGCAACAGATATCTACGAGACTCCATGGCTTGATAACGTTGCATAATCGGTTCATTCTCAATCTTAACAAAAATATCCTTTTCAATATATACCGTCATAACATCGTTCAACCATTCATCGCCCATTCTATTACAAAGATCGGTCTTGATATTCTTTATGGCAGAAAAAACTCGCTCAACTGAAGCAGTTGCAACTGGTAGAACTAATGCTAACTCAATCAGACGATATACCAATGGATAGAGTACCTTGCTACGTGATCGAACCATATGCTGAGCAAGACTTCCAAGATCATTGATGACCGAATAGGCATCATCATCTCTCACATCATGAATGAAGAAATCAAGTTGTTGCTCAAGTTCTAAAAGATCAACGAGGGAGAAGTCATCCGGGTAAAGTTCAGCAAGGCGAAGCAATTTACCAACATCAAACATGGCAAATCTTTCTCTCGGATCAAGGCATGCAATACAAGTGAGTAATTCCGAGCTTGCTTCGCAAAATCGATGATTCATTTCAAGAATCATCTTGTCAACGATCTAGTATTGAAACAATAAAAAATATAACAATAAGATAAAAAATACATATAAAATATTTTAAACAAAATAAATTAAACTATGTAAATATTAAAGTAGTACCTGAAGAAAAATATCAATACGGTAGAAATCATGATTGGTTGACATTTCTCCCCGTCGTCTAGAACGGTGACGAATTTTCTGTTGTGCTTCCATCACGTCTAATGTGATCTCATGCTTCACACAAAATGTGTTGACTCCATCCAATAATTTATCAAAACCACAATCTCTGAATTCTTGCAATTCAGTATTCATTCTATTCATCATTCGCACAGCCATCGAAATATTTTGATCTCTTTGTTGCAAGGCAGAGGACAATTGATTTGTAGCTCCCAACAAATGCTTCATCAAAAACATACAAAACACAAATTCATAGCTCTCCATTCTATCAATCAAACCCTTTGCTGTAGAGGAATTTTCAACTAAATTGCCATGCTCACAGATATTAAAAAGCACTTGAATAATTGAAGACCACATAGCCTCAAAACGAAGAATAGTACTGTAATGTGATCCCCAACGTGTATCACCAGGCCTTCTCAAACTCATTTCTTGATTTTTGCCTCTTCCACTAACATTGTCCCCACTCTCCAATGCCTCTACAAGTCTAGCATGTTCTAATTGCACAAACATCTCTTTTCTAACACATGAACTTCCAACTAGATTCACAGTTTGAACAAGATATCCAAAAGATTCACCCACAGATAGAGTACTATATGCAACAGAAACAACAACCAATTGAAGTTGGTGAGAGAAGCAATGAATATACCTTGCAGAAGAGTTTTCTTTCAATATCAAAGCTTGAAATCCATTAAACTCCCCTCGCATATTTGAAGCCCCATCATATCCTTGGCCTCTCAACTTTGACAAGGACAATTTCTTATCTACAAACAGTTGCTTAAGAGCCTCCATCAAAGTAATAGCTTTAGTATTGGAAACATGCACAAGAGCAAGAAAATGCTCAAGAATACATCCTTGTTTGTATCTCTAGCCTCATCAACAAGAATAAAAAATACACTATCGCCAATGTCATTAACAATAGCATCAGTTACCTCGCCAGCACAAGCACTTGAGAGCTGTTTCTGAACTCTGGGGGATGTCAACTTGCAATTTCCGGGAGCATTTTCATTCATTACCTTAGCAACATCTTCACTTCGCTTGCAATACCATTCAACCAATTCAAGATAATTACCCTTGTTGATGGAATCCCAACCTTCATCATGACCACGAAAAGCCAAACCTTGATTTAACAAGTATCTTGTCACATCCAAAACCGCATTCAAACGTGTGCGATATGCCTTTTTTTGCTTCGGTAAAATGACCATCCAAACAATGTGAGATACTTTGCTTTCGAAGGCTAAAATTTCTCAATTTGATTGCTACACCATGATGAATTCCATCCACATTCTTAGCATGTTTCCTAAATACTTTAAGGGCATTCTTCCAATTCATCACCCCATCCACAGTATATGCCGTCCCCTTTGCTGAATTCTTAAAACGATAGCTCGGGAAACAAAAGGCCGCATCCTTTGAAACACTATACTCCAACCAATTAAATTCATCAAACCAACCCTTTTGAAAACTTCTAAATTCATCATTGAACAGTGTCTTTGGAAAAGTATGATTCTTAGGTTGGCAAGGACCTCTTAATATATATTCTCTTAGCACTTCATCTCTAATAGAAACATCAATCTCTTCAATAGGTTTACGTAGCCCGGGATCACTTATAACATCATTCTAATTGAATTCTACACGAGATTGTTTTGTACTACTACCCTCTTCATTGTGCCTTTGTTCATTAGATTCATTCGATCTCTTTAATCCGCTACTTCGAATTAAAAATTTATCAATAACCTATTAAATATCAAATAGGAAAAATATGTAAATTGATTTATTTTTCATCGATTCAAAATCAATTTAATAAAATATCCCTAATTGATAATTAACAAATGAAAATAAAAAAATTATAAAATTATATTAATCTAAATTCAATTTAACAAATATCCCTAATTGATAATTCCATAAACCGATTAGGACAAATTGACAATTTCATTTTCACATACAATTATACAAAATAAATCAAACAATTATAATTTCAACTAAATTCCAACTAAATATGCAATTCAACTAAATTCAGATATGCAATTCAACTAAATTCAGATATGCAATTCAACTAAATTTCAACAATCATATATAATACAACCATATAAATTCAATTCAACATCCAATCTAAAAATCATGTTCACATATATTTAAGTTTTGAAGAAATAAATAAAAAAGAGAATAAACCCTAAAATTAATAAATCTTAGCATAAAGAGAAGAAGTATACCGGCGGTGGTTACCGACTTACCGTGGTTTGGAGAGGCGGCAGGACGAGGCAGCTTCCGGCGGACGGCGGCGGCGGCGGACGGCTCGGCTGAGGTGTGAGGCAGAGGAGGGAACTGGAGGCTTGCTGTTGCTACTCTCAAGTCTCGCCTCCAGCATATTTGTATTAAGGTTTGGTTGTTGGATTGGGCTCAGTTTTGGCCCAACCATTTCGCATTTCGATTTTTTTTTCATATTACTAAATGAAACGACGTTGTTTTAGTACTTAGGCATTAAAAAAAGAAGGCTGAATGAAACGACGTCGTTTCACTAACGTGAAACGACGTCGTTTTAGTACTTAGGAATTAAAAAAAGAAGGCCGCAGTGCGGCCTTCTTCTCCGACGAGCAGGGCTTGGACATTGCTACCGTCGCGCTGGAGACACGTTCGACTCCGCCGGAAGACGCGCTCCCGCCTCCTGCTACCTCCGGCCGGCGATCTAGTTAGGGCTGGAGCCCTACCTCGCGTACCATTGGTTCCGCCTCTGTTTATTGAACTTCATGCTAATAATTGTTATGTTAAGACACTTCAGAATGGTTTGTACCATCTTCCAGTTTGTGCACCTGGTCCGCGTGTCTTTGTGGGTGAACGAGCTTCCATTGCCCATTGGCATCACTATTTTGCACACCCTCACGAGTATGTATTATATCGTTAATTGGTTGCTTTTAATTTACCTATTTCTACAAAAGTCATTACATATGTGTAGTGCATGTCAATTAGGCAAGAGTCATGGACATCATCTTCCCTCTTGTCATGTTATTTTGGAAAAACTATTTTATCTTATTTGATGTTTGGGGCCCTGCCTCTGTACCTTCTTTAAATGGTAACTGGTATTTTGTGTTCTTTGTTGATGATTGCACAAAATTTGTCTGGATATACTTTCTTGCAGCCCAAATATTAGGTCCTATTTGCTTTTGAATATTTTAAAATGATGATTGAAACTCAGGTTTTCTGCTAAAATCAAAACTTTTGAATCTAATTTGGGGGGGGGGGCACAAATTTTGTAATTTTTCATCCTTTCTTGATACCAATGGCATACTCCATCGGGTTTCCTGTCCGCACATTCCCGAGGAAAATGGTGCAGTTGAACGTTGAAATCGAATCTTTGTCGAAAAAAGTTTAGCTCTTTTAGCCCACCCTAATCTTCTTTAACCTTTTGGGAACATGCTTTTCATATCTCTATCTACTTGAACAATAGAACCATAACCCCTATTCTTGCTCATAAATCCCCTTATGCATGCTTATACAATCGTCTACCTGATTAAATTTTTTTTAAAGTCTTTAGGTTGTATGTGTTTTCCATACCTTCACCCTTACCATTGCAACAAATTGGAATTCTGCTCCGTGGCATGAATTATTCTTGGGTACAGTGCCAAGCATAAAGGGTATCCATGATATCATATCCTTTCCTCTAGAACTTATATTGCTTGACATGTTGTGTTTGATAAATCTTCTTATCCTTTTCCTGAACATCACTCTTAGTCCAATCAGACGGATTCACCAAACGCCGAGCTTTCCTTCCTGCCGCTTCAGGAGGTGACCCAACTAATAGCCTTGGCCAGCCTACCATCAGAAGCACCTATTCTTCCATCACCCTCGTTTCAGCCTGGCCTCACGCTGCCAACTCTTTCGGTGAATTCACCATTCCCACCACCGGTCTCCTCATCTGACATTCCCTATCCTCAGGCTCCCTCTTACTTCCGTCCATCCAATACCTTGGTGCATGGTATGGTTTCTCGTGCTTCCACTTATTCCCTTAAGCAAAATGCCCATACTGCTACCATGCATCCTATTTCCTGTGACTTCTCTGACTTTGAACCAAAAATTTTTCTCCAAGCCAAAAAGAACCCCAACTGGAAACATGCTATGCAATTAGAGTTTGATGCCTTGATTGCTAATGGGACTTGGGACTTGGGACTTGGTTCCTAGGTCCCCTTACTTCTAATATTTTTGGTTGTAAGTGGGTTTTCAAGATCAAGAAGAAGTCAAATGGATCCATTGACAAGTACAAGGCACGATTGGTAGTTAAGGGCTACAATCAGGAGGAAAGAGTTGACTACTTCGACACTTTCAGCCCCATCATCAAACCTACCAAAATTCGGGTGGTTCTTAGCCATGCTGTGACTCGCAATTGGCCTCTTCGACAGGTGGATATCAATAATGTTTTCCTCAATGGTGACTTGGTTGAAACAGTCTTCATGGAACATGCACTAGGATTTGTCTCTTTTGCTCGCCCCACGTATGTTTACAGACTCAAGAAGGCGCTCTATGATCTTAAGAAAACCCTTCGAGCATGGTTTCAGAAGTTACATCAATCTCTCATTTGGCATGGTTTCAAGCAATGTATATCAGATGACTCCCTCTTCATCAGGCATCATGGCTCCAATGTTGTCTATGTTCTTGTCTACGTTGATGACCTTATTATCACTGGCTCCAACTCCCCCTTCATCGATGATTTTTTCAAGTACCTCAACTCCGTATTCTCTCTGAAAGACTTGGGCGCTTTCAACTCCTACTTGGGCACTTTCAACTCCTGCTTGGGCATTGAAGTACATCGTAGCTCTTATGGTCTTCTGCTCTCTCAGCTAAAATAGCAGGATCTCCTCAATCGCAGCAAGATGATTGAGGCTAAGCCTATCACCTCTCCGGTTATTCCAGGTTCTCGGCTCATTTCTGGCGGTGATCATTTCCAAGATGTTCATTTGTATTGCACCATTGTGAGAGCTCTTTGGTATGCTACCACCGTTCGACCCAAGATTTCATACTCGGTCAATCAGTTTTGTCAGTTCATGCACTAGCAATCTGATCATCACTTGGCTGCAATCAAGAGAATTCTTCGCTACCTTAAGGGTTCTCTTGATATAGGCCTCTTCTTCCATCCAACTCGTAACTCTTGACTAGTTTGTTTCACTGACACTGGCTGGGCTTCTGACCTTGAGGTTTTCCGTTCTCAGCATGGCTTCTCTATCTACCTTAGGGGCAATTTAGTCAACTGGTATTCTCGTAAACACAATGTTGTTGCTCAATCCAGTACTGAAGCAGAATATAGAGCCACTGCCTTTGTTGCAGCTGAACTCATTTGGCTTCAACATCTTCTCAAGGAAATGGTTGCCTCTACACATAGTCCTCCCACAATTCTTTGTGACAATCTTAGTGTGACCTCTCTCACAACAAATCCTATCTTTTATCAGTGGTCGAAGCACATTAAGATTGACTACCATTTTGTTCGTGAACAAGTTCAAGCAGGAGAGCTAATTGTTCGACACGTCAAATTTGCCGATCAAATAGCTGGAATTTTTACCAAAGCTGTTGGTACTTCTCGGTTTCAAAATTTGAGGACCAAACTTCTCGTTCGTACCCGATCGCGAGCTTACGGGAGGGTATTAAGATGAAGAACCTGTCTTAGTTTGTTGAAGACTTGGTCTTAGTTTGTTGAAGACCTTTTCCGTATTCTATTGTAGAATATTTCCACACCGAATATTGTACCCTGGTAGGTAGGAATTAGTTGTACTGATTTGTTGAGATAGAATAGGAAATTAGTTGTTAGAATCCTAGTATATATGTACCTCAGAATGCATCAGTAAAATCAACCTTCATTCCATATTTACTCTCATTATTTCATAGAACAAATGACTTTCTTTCCAGCAAGCAAAGAAACGAGATCCCAAATTCTTCTCCAAAGCTTGGATCTTTCGGAGCTTTGACTAGCATGTTTATAAGAATATTGTTCCCGTATACTCAAAATGGTGATCAAGAAAGGCATATATTGTGGAGTGAATGTGGGTGAAATTGTGGAGTTAGTGTCAAGAGTTAGAACAAAATCCTTTGTCCAACTACATGGCTTTATGTTTCTGGCAGGAGGTTTTTGAAACATGTATCTAAGGTGTAGGAACTGAAGATCACAACTGGAAAACATGTCAATATGTAAGTGCTACCAGTGCTACAAAATCAAAACACCGCTACCTATAGTAAATTCAGCATCGGTACACAAAAAACCGGTGCATATGAATAAATTCAGCACCAGTACATTGAATACTAGTGCCAGAAGCCGATGCTTTTGAAGAAAAAAATGTCTGAATTTAATAATTTTCAGCACCGGTTTTGGATGAATGACATATACTGGTGCTAATACCGCTGCCTATGACCGGAATAGTAATTTTGGAGGGTAAAATTTTTGTAGAAAAATAGCTAGCACCGGTATGTTGAGGAATTTCACCTGTAATAATACCAGTGCTCATAGAAAATTTTCAAAAAAGGGTTTATGGTATGAGTTACTCTTGAAAATGGGTTTATGGTATGAGTTACTCAAGAACATGTACTAGCGTTTTTCAATATTTCACCAAAAAAATCATTTATTTTTATATTTTTATATTTATGCAAGGATAACAAAAATCATGTATTTTGGATCAATGGGTAATGGGGTAACACAATTTTGGGCTACAGTGTGATTTTCCAAGAATTTATAGAAGTAATCAATGTTGATTTTTGATACCCTTCCGTTCACCCATACATACCCAAATTGCAGAGTTGCGATCATATATTACTGAATTGTATTTTGGTTCAGCCAATTTCGTGATTCGACGACTCCAACTTTCTTGGAGGGACCTTAGTGCAAAAAGTAAAAACTTTACTTGTAACTCCAAATTGAAATCCGCTCAAAAGTGATGCTATCCTATACACCCTCATTGTATTTTCCAAATCTGTAACGAAATATTTATCAACAATCGGGTACAAGAACATATCCATAATCCTTTCTGATTTCCCTTTCTTTCTTCTAAGTAATTAACTCCAGGTTACTATAGAACATGTAGTAGCGTTTTTCAAAATTTCATCAAAAAATATTTTTTATTTCTATATTTATGCAAGAATAAAAAAATTGTATATTTTGGACCAAAGGATAATGTCGTAACAAATTTTTAGTCCATAGCGTAATTTTCCAAAAATATGTTAGAGACGCGTTTGTCCACCCATTGTACCTCGAATTTTAAAGATGCAATCGTCTCTTATTTAATTGCATTTTGGTGTTTTCAATTTTGTGATTCGTAGTCTCCAATTTTCTTCTATGAACCTAATAGTATAACTTAAAAAGTTAACTTAGAGATCAAATAATACTAGCACCGGCATTGTTTTTTCATTCATACTGGTGCTATGTTATGGCAGGATAATGAGATTTTCAAATTTTCATTCAGGGATTGTTAATTTTTTTGAAAGGTATTAGTTACTTAGGCACCGGTATGTGTACCGGTGCTTCATACTTAGAAAAAACTTCCCACATTTGCTCTCGAGCCCAACAAAATAATAAATGTACCCTATTCAAATCAACCCTAAATAGCTGCTTTTATATACATAGGCACCGGTATGAGCCTTTTAGGGTTCAATATTTTTTTTAAAACTATTTAAAGCATCCCTAAGCAACTGCTTTTCATATACTTATGCACCGATATGAGCATTTTGGGCACTGGTACCGGTGCTACAATGTTAAAAAAAAGCCCAACTTGGTTTCACCTGAACCATTGATTTCTTTTGTTGATTGAATCTCAACCATAAAAAAATTGTCTATTTAAACTAAATCTGAAATCCTAAACCTATCCACCCCCATTGCCCTCCCATTATCTTGCCTCTACCTCCTCTCTATCTTTCCCCTCCTCCTCCAACACCACCCCTCCCTCTCCCACGCCGCCTAGCGCCGCCACAACCAATGACGGTGAACCCCCCTCCTCTTTGCTTCGATGCCGCCGCCGCCGCCGACCCACAACCACATGGAGATCGGTTGACAATGTGACAAGCCGTAAATATGGCTTCTGCCCAAAAGTCTAAAGTCAACTTGGCATTTGAGATCATGCACCGAGCTCTTTCCAAAAGAGTACAATTCATCTGCTCTGCCACACCATTCTGTTGAGGCCATTCTAACAGTACGATGTCGGGCTATTCCTTCATTTTTGCAGAATTCATTGAATTCATTTCCACAAAATTCCAACCCATTTTCAGTCCTCAGTCGCTTAATTTGTTTTCCAGTCAGTTTTTCAATCAAAGTCTTCCATTGTTTAAATGATAGGAAAACATCACTTTTAAGCTTCAAAAAATATACCCAAACTTTTCTTGAATAGTCATCAATAAAAGTAAGCATATATCCTGCACCACCCTTAGAAGGAACACGAGAGGGCCCCCAAAGATTAGAATGAATGTAGTCCAAAGTAGCTTTTGTTTTATGAACTGCAGGTGAATGAAAGCTAACTCTTTTCTACTTTCCAAAAATACAGTGTTCACAAAAGTCCAACTTACCAGTACTTTGACCACAAAGTAGACCTCTCGTGCTCAACAATGTTAAGCCTTTCTGACCCATATGTCCTAACCTCATATGCCACAATTTGGTGATGTCTTCATCTGAGGAAGTTGAAACAACCACTGCCCCAGTTACTGTAGGTCCCTGTAGAACATACAAAGTGCCAACTCTGCAAGCCTTCATTAGCACAAGAGCACCTTTACAGATTTTCAGGATTCCACCATCACCTGAATATCTGTACCCGAGAGCATCAAGAGTGCCAAGAGAGATAAGATTTTTCTTTAAGTCAGGAACATGCATAACATTAGTGAGTGTCCTAATAATGCCATCGTACATTTTGATTTAAATTGTTCCCCTACCAACAACCTTACAAGGAGCATTATTACCCATCAAAATAGTTCCACCATCCCATTCTTCATAAGTGGAAAAATACCCCCTATCATAACTCATGTGGTAAGAACAACTCGAATCTAAGAGCCACTCACTAGAAGACCTTGACTTATTATCTATGGCCACAAATATGATTCCATCACTCTCATCTTCTACTACACTAGCTTCACCAGCATTGCTGCTATTCTGCTCATTTTTATATTTTTCTCTATTTTTCAATTTAAAACAATCAGCCTTAATGTGCCTCTTTTTCTTTCAATAGTTGCAAATTTTATTTCTGTGTCTAGACTTCGACCTCCCTTTGGATCTACCACCTTTAGAATCTCTATTTTCACCTCTACCCCTCACAAACAAACTCTCAGCATGAGTTCCACTCAATTCCCCCGTAATTCCCTATCAATCTGCTCTTTAAATTTTAATGCAGATTTTATACTATTGTATGAGATCGACTCTTTCCCATAAATCATAGTATCTCGAAAATACTTAAAGGACAGGGGAAGGGAACATAACAATAAAATGGCTTGATCTTCTTCATCAACTTTAGCATCTACAATCTCCAAATCCAAAATGATGGAATCAAATTTATCAAGATGTGAGAGTATAGATGTACCTTCCGCCATTTTCAACATGTACAACTTTTGTTTCAAATGGAGGTGATTCTCCATTGTCTTTATCATGTATGTAGATTTCAACTGATCCCACATACCTTTGGCAGTTCTCTCACTAGCAACTTCCTGCAAAACCTCGTTAGAGAGATTTAAAATAATGGCCGATCTAGCCTTCTTGTCTAGATCACCAAAATTTTCCGGCGACATGTCCGCTGGCCTGGATTAGGATAGCTTCCATCTTGAGTTGCCACATGTTGAAGCTTACACTCCAGTCAAACCTTTCAATAGAAGTCCTTGTTACTGTTATGATGGCTAATAGATAAAAAAAATGAGATAGGGCTCTGATACCAATTTATTAGGAATACGAATCTCACGAGCTATCTATTAGCCCGAAAAAATGGATAACAAAGACAACGTAAAGAAAATAAAGGAAATAATGGACACAGGGATTTGCGTGGCTCGGTCAAGCTGACCTACATCCACGGCCGGAGGGGACCGGAAGCTTCACTATATGTGAAGAAAGTATTACAAGGATTTGCCTACCACCTATGAAGGAATTATGTGACAAAATATAAGTATAAGGGCTTTGACTTCTACAACTACAAAGGAGAGTTAAAGGAAGAAGAAAGCAAGTAGCAAATGAATGCTATGCTTGAGGTGTGTTTGAACTACTAAGTTCATCCCCTATTTATACTACTCCAAGTTTACCAATGACCAAGAGCTCTCAAACAAAACTTATTCCAATATCCCAAGAAATCCTCCTTCTTGCTTCAAGCATGGGTTGTGAACATTACTTTCAAATGGTTCTTGCCAAAAAACCATGATAGTTGAACCCCAATAGTCAAAGAAATAATGCTTCAACTTGCTAAGCATGGGATGAGAATAGCGTTGCAATTTAATGCTATGAATGATTGTCTTTGCTATCCTCCAAAGAAGTGAATATTCATGGACAATTGGGTGAACACCAAATTTCTTCACAAAGATGCATTGACAAACTAGTATCATTATCTGATCTAATGATCTGCAGAGAAGTATGAAACTAAGTTTTAACCATTTTACAGAATGTTTGAAGTATCACTATCTTATCCAAACAAGATTTTTCATAATTGGTGACCGTCTATTTTCCACAAGGTAAACCATTCTACTTTGTTTCACTTCGTTTAAAAAAAATAGTAATAGAGATATTCAGTGATGTTACATTTGTGGGAAGACAAAAGTATGTACCGCTCATTTGCAGGAGTATGTTTTTCATTTAACTTATAATCAGCCGAAACTCCACTGAAAATTTATTTTGTAGCCACTCTGAGTGCAGTCCCTCAGCACTTTGGAAATGGAACTCGTTTGCGATACTCTGCTAAAGCCCACAATGGAAAAACATTCTTGAACAAGGCATAATGTAACATAATGTTCTTCATAAAAACTCCAGTGATTTCCTGAAACCAATTGAAATGGTGATCCAATGAGTAAACGCTTCTGCCATATTTCAATTTCTTCCATCCAATATATGTTTTAACATATCTACCTGCTGAGGAAAATCCCCGTTCTCCATCTGAGAATTGATCAACAACTTCGCCGCACGGTTGAGAGGCCTTGGATCCCTCTCTGCCTGTCAACATGAAAAACAACCATTTCATGCGAATTTGCAAAGAATATATCATCAAAATATACGCTCTCTATGTTTCACTAAGATTGTCTCGCTGCTTTTGGATATGAAAAGCAAAATTGGTGCTTGAGAAGACTCAAATTTTGCCATAAATGGAAATGAGGCACTCTTTGTAAAACGTACGAAAAAGTAAAATAAGACAATCTTAGTGAAACGGAGGAAGTATTTACTTACCTGTCCTGAATGAATCAGACCCATCATAGCCCATGCAGTATGAACCAAGTTCGATCGCTCTCCTTCAAGTGGAACGTATTTCTGTGTAGCGAAAGCGAAACAAATTAAGTTCCAGATTCAAGAGCTTCAGGATTTGTGTTTTCTTAGAGCATCTCCAATCCAAGAGTCGGATTTGGGGTCTCTTGTCACACGTGGCATGTTTTAGCTGAAACTTAAGTATGACATAAACAAAGCAAATTTAATACTGTCACATCAGATTGATGATTTCCGCTTGACCTTTGCATTGGAGATGCTCTTCGGATTTAAACTTAAGCATGGATTGTGCATACCTTTTGTGGACATGATAGATAACTCTCACTCCAACCGCCATCCTTCTTTTGTGTTCTCAGGAGAAAATCGACTCCTTTACGAATGGATGGGCAACTGTCAAAGGTCTTCCCAACCGCTGCTAGTCCTCCGAGAGCGAACCAGGTACCATAAGTGAAGCACACACCCCAGCTTCCATACCTGAAATACAATATGGTTTTAGGGAGTCGTAGATGTCGCAAAGTTGGGAGAAATCCACAAAGTACATACTGTTGAACCGATATTGATAATATCATACGAAAATTAGATAAGCAATTAACATACGATACCAAGAACCATCTGCCATCTGAACATTCTCAATGTATTTTGCTGCATTTTTAATGTAATTTTCAATCTCCTTCTTCCGGTGTTCCGGGTGCAACTTGGTAAACATGACAAGAGCTTGGATAGCGGATGAAGTGCACTCCACATACCTGGTTTAATTTATATTTTTATACAGGTGCGCGATTTTCAATTAGTTCACTCGAGAACATGGAAATGGTAACTAAAATAATCAGATGAATCATCTTACTCATGCTCAATAACGATGTCTTCGCAGAATTCTAATGGATTCAGTAGCTGGTAAGCAGAAAAAGAAACCAGATTACTTCATCAGGAAAAATGGGGCATGATATGTTTTTCAGCTGTTTTAAGGAAATTACGCACTTCTAGCCATTCGTGTGATCCTGCCGGTTCCCACACTGATACACCGCCATTTTTGCTCTGTGAAAGTTTTTCATGTAAGTAAGGCTTAGAGAGATGAAAATCTTTCGTGTGTCTTTGGTGGATCTGCTTTGCTTATAATCTAATCATTTTTTTGTATTGGTGATCTTCTGAAAAGTGCTTATTTCAGACGCAGAAGCTACTTTTGGGCAAAAAATAGAATTTACCACCCACGATAAAAGCTATCTAATTCTGTAGAGCATCTCCAATGCAAACATCACTTGGGTGAACTTCTCTAGTCACATCATACTAAAGAACTCTCAATCTAAAAAATGATCTCCAATGCAGGGGTCAAATGTGAAGTCAGTATGACGTGTACAAAAATAAAAGTGACCCCCTCTAATTGAGCTTTTGTTTCAGAAGGTCATATTGAGGCCGTCAAGTATGCCTAGTTAGCAAAGTTACCAAAATCATATACATTAACTATTCTGAATTCATATAATTTTAAATTTATTAAGTAAATATTCATATTAAAACTAGAAAATTTATTTAGTTTATTTCAGATTTTGCTTCAAATATATTTTATTATATTTTATATTAAATAAAGAAATAATTCTTGAAAATTTAAAGAGTCCCTTGAAAAACGGTCTTTCCATAAGGCATGGAAATACCAATGTTTAAAGTGAAAATTAAAATAAATGAAGATAAAATTTTCGGGTTGCATGAATCGGGTTATAAAATTTATAACTAATACATGTTGTAGAATAAATTTTTAATATTGCAATTAAGACCTTATACCTTTCTTTATTCTAATTAAACTCCATTTTTTCATAAGACTATGGAAAGACGATCTTTCCCAAGATTTTGCCAAATTTAAATACTCATACAATTCTAAAATCAATAATTAAAGATAATATTCATCGATTTATATAAAATGTAAAAAAAATATTTAGTCCGGAATAAATGTGTACACATATATATATACACACACTCAATATTTTTACGATAACTAGTTAAATCATAAAGTTATGTTTTAATTTGTCTAACTATCAGATGGGACAATTTTATAATAAAATATAATTAATTGGGTGATTTAATTTTTATTTTTATTTATTTGAACGAGATTCACATAATTTTAAACATCTTCCAAATATATATTAAGAGTCCGTCTCTTGAAAGACGGTATTTCTATAAGTAATGGAAAGACCAAGGTTTAAAGTGCAAATTAAAATAAATGACGATAAAAATTTTGGGTTGCAATAAACTTTATAACTACTATATGTTGCATTATAAAATTATAATATTGCAACTAAGACCTTTTACCTTTTATTTTTAAAATTAAACTTCGTCTTTCCATAAGCTTATGAAAAGACGGTCGTTCCCAAAACTTTGTCATATATTAAAGTATAGATAATTATAATCTAAATATTAAAATAGTAGAAATGAGATATTTCATGATTGTTCCAACGATAGTGAGGTGATTAAACAAGAAACATTCTTCTAATTTAATAGTTATGAAAAGTAAAATAAAATTTGGTGCTTTACTGTTTGAATATGAATTTAATAGATAGTGAATGGAAATAAATAGACTAAATTATTTTTTGGTCCCCCACATAATATCTTATACCATGTTTTGATCCCCGTTTGCAAATCAACCCTCGTTCAGTACCCCCACAAATTCAGAATATTTTGTTTGGTTCCCAAAGGTGGATTTCAGTTAAACCAAATTTGTTTGCGATATAGTCAGGGGTATTTTAGTAATTTTACTTATTAAAACATTTTAATTTTCCTTTCCTTTTAATTTTCTTTTAACATTTTCCTGTTAAACCATGTTCCTTATCCACAGGTAATGTTATTCCGTCGCATACATCGCCGCTGCCGACCACCACCGCCGCTACTCCACATTCACACATGTTCGTCCCAGGGCCGCCTTCAATTTCCATCATTTACTAACCATCTTCTTCTTCTTCTTCGAAATCGAACAGAGCTTGTCTCCAGCCTCGTCTCAGGCGAAAACAAGGGCCTCGATCGATGACGAATATGAGGGCCTCGTCTCCGGCAAAAATGAGGACCTGAATCTCCAGCGCTGCGATCGACGAGCTCGAGTCAGGGGCGGAGATGGAGGTTGAATCCACGACGGAGTTAGGATTTGCAGTGTCGGAGTTTATGATGGAATTAGGGTTTGCATGTCGAGTCCACGGGCGGAAACAGAGGTGGCAGAGTCCATGGGCGGAGACGACAATTGAAAATGAAGAGGAAGTCGGCGATTGCAGAGTTGGAGTCCTTGAGGAAGATGAGCATGTGATATTCACGCGCTCAATTTGGAAACCATTTTATCTCCGGTGCGTGACCCAAATGGAAAAGGTTATTTTCTTTTTAATTTTTTTAAAACTCGGGGGTATAATGGTTATTTTATATATTTTAACCAATTTTACCGTTGACTTTACCTGAAAGCCACATTTGGGGACCAAACAAAATGTTCTAAATTTGTGGGGTACTAAATGAGGGTTGATTTGCAAACGGGGACCAAAACATGGTATAAGATGCTATGTGGGGGGACCAAAAAATAATTTGGTCAAATAAATGTAACACTGAATAGTTAATAATAATAAAATATTATGACACGTTATTATGAAACTTGTTTTTCGATGCTTGCATTGAAGATTAAAACATCATTAACATCCGTCTTTAATACTCTTATATCCACATCACAATGATGCCATATAATAATTTACCAAATGTCTCTTACATTTGTGGATGCTCCAAGCATTGGAGATGCTCTTACACAACACTTAAATTTTTTAAATTTTATTTGTAAATTCCCCTCCCCTTGTCCCGGATGAGAATCGAACTCACACCACTGTGTTAGTGTCTGATAGGAGAGAAACCTCGATGGTGTGAGGTGTTGATTATTAGGAAATAAATAGAGCCAAAACCTATCTAGTACAATGAACCAGGTCTAGTAAAAAATGGGTCAAAGCCCATATCAGTCTATCATTCTAACACCCTCCTCAAGTGAAGCGTCGGATTGACCGAAACGCAGAGCTTGGATCTACAGAAGTCAAACAAGGGTTTAGGAAGACCCTTGGTGAAGATGTCCGCTAGCTGTAATGAAGTAGGAACATGACGGACTCGAAGCTTTCCCGTAGCAACCAACTCTTGAAAAAAATGGAAGTCGATATTAATGTGCTTCGCCTGCTTGTGAGCCACAGGGTTCTGAGCCAAGAAGATTGAACTGTTGTTATCACACAACAACTGAAGCGAGCCATCCAATCAAAACTGTAAACCCCGTAGAAAATGAGAGGGCCAAATGACCTCATCATTTGTGTTGGCAAGCGCACGATATTCAGATTTAGAACTCGAGCGAGAAACTGTGGGTTACTTCTTAGCACTCCAAGACACCAAGTTGCCATCCAAGAAAATTGCATAGCCATATGTAGATTACCGAGTCTCTAGACAATGAGCCCAATCTGTATCCGAGTAAGCACAAACATCAGAGGAACCAGCCGAACAAAAAGTGAGACCATGATTAGGCGTATCCACTATATAGCGAAGAATCCTGGTAATAGAAGCAAAGTGATCCTCCCGAGGATCCTGAAGAAACTGACTGACTGAGTTCACCGCAAAAGCCAAATCAGGATGAGTGATAGTCGGATATTGGAGCGCACCAACCAAAGAACGGTAGAGAGTCAGGTTCCTAAACGGTTCACTGGAGCTGTTATGAAGTTGGGATGATGGCACAAAAGGAGTAGTCACCAGAGAAGCGTCAGACATCCCGGCCCATCGAAGAATATCCCGTGCATACTTGGCTTGACCAAGAAAAAAACTAGACGGAGTAGCAATAGCCTTAAGACCAAAGAAATGGTTGAGAGAACCCAAGTCCTTAATCGAAAACTCCCAATCGGTCCGAGTGATGAACTGACAAATCACCCCAACATCATTCTGGTGAAAATGATGTCATCCACATAGACAAGTATAACAAAGTGGTGCCATGAGAGAAAACAAAAAGGGATGTGTCTGAAGAATTACACCGAAAATCAAGATCTAAAAGATATGAGCCGAACCAATCAAACCACGCATGGGGGGCTTGTTTAAGGCCATAGATAGCCTTCCGGAGGCAACAAACATAATCAGGCCGAGCAGGATCCTGATAGCCAATAGGCTGCGCTATGTAAACTGGAGTATCAAGAACGTCATTAAGAAAGGAATTCTTGATATCAAGCTGATGCAGAGGCCATTGTCTCAAAGTAGCAATGGCAAGAACAGTCCGAACCATAGCGGCTTTGACCGCAGGACTGAAGGTGTGATCAAAGTCGAATCCAGGAATATGAGAATAACCCTGAGCAACAAGACATGCCTTGTAGCGATAAATACTACCATTAGGTGGATACATCAGATGATAAACCAGCTTTGAACCGACAAGATTGACGTTCGAAGGACGAGGAACCAACTCCCAATTGTCCTGATGACGAAGCGCATCCATTTCTTCATCCATATCACCAATCCACTTTTTATCCCGAAGCACAACACGATAATCATGGGGCTCAAACTACTCCAGAACAGTATCAAGTAGACATGTAACTACATAATCAGTATGTGTCTTGGCACGCTGAGTGCCATCCCGAGTCCAGGTAACCATCTGATGAGTTTGACGAGGAGGAGAACCAGGACCAGATAATGATCCAGGCAATGAAGTAGGTGAATCTGAAGGAGATGATGGTGGA
The DNA here is from genome assembly GCA_037428765.1 of Rubia yunnanensis. Lineage (NCBI taxonomy): Eukaryota > Viridiplantae > Streptophyta > Magnoliopsida > Gentianales > Rubiaceae > Rubia > Rubia yunnanensis. Next base: position 24,742,109 of record CM075065.1, read on the forward strand.
GTAACCACCAGTGAGGGCGAAACGGGTGAGCCCGGATAAGGCAAAGTCTGAGAAGTCGGTGGTGGCGTCAGATTATCGGAATCACAAACTGCACAAGGAGCCGATATAGAAAAGGGTGGCTACAAAGATGCCAAAGGAGGAGAAGGTTTATGAGCAACCCCAATCGATAATGTAACAGCTCCATCAAAAAATGATGAAATCTCCAGATCTGAAATAGAACGACTGTCCGTAGAAGATGAGACATAAGGGAATAAATTTTCATCAAAACGAACGTGGTGAGAGACATAGATACGCCAAAAAGTTGGGTCGAGACACTGGAAACCCTTATGACGAGGGTTGTAGCCAATAAAAACACACAGAATGGATCGCGGTGCAAACTTATCAATAACAATGACACGTGATCGCGGTGCAAACTTATCAATGGAAATGCACGACAACCAAATGGGTGAAAGAGGGTATAGTCAGACACATGACCAAAAACAACCTTAAAAGGTGATTTGCCACCAAGAACTGGACTAGGCAGGCGGTTAATGATGTAAACTACAAAGGAGAAAACTTCCACCCAATAACAGTGCGACACGGAAGAGTGAAAAAACATGGCAACACCAGTCTCTGTGATGTGACGATGCTTCTTCTTAGCCTGGCCATTTTGAGCAGGTGTATAGGGGGAGGATATCCAATGATGAATGTCACATGATATGAAGTGAGTCTAAAGTCGATGACTAGTAAACTCCGAGCCACTATCGGTCTGAAAATTTTTAACCTTAGCAGAAAACTGGGCCTCAAAAAATTTCTAAAACTTGAGAAATGTGTCATAGAAATCCAACTTATGCAGCATCGGGAGAAACCATGTGAATCATCATCGTTGAAAATGAAATAATAAGAGACACCACCTTCAGAAAAAACAGGGGATGATTCGCAAATCATAATGCATCTTATCCAACAAACCAATAACACGCTTGTCACTGTTGGAAAAAGGTAAACGGCTACTCTAGGCCATCTGACAAGGAGAACGACTAACAGATGCAAGCATAGTAGAAGTGACAGAAATATGGACTCGTCGACTCAACAACTGAACAGTATCATGAGACACATGACCGATGTGAGAATGCCACTGCTCAAAAGAAGCCTGAAGCTTTTCATAACGTAATTCGCCTAAAAAGCTGGAATAACCAGTCTCAAGAAAATAAAGACCCGAACTATGACAGCATTTACCAATTATCTTCCATGTATGCTTGTGCTCAATGGAAAATGCATCGACATCAAATATAACACGGACAGGTAAATCACGAGTAAGCTTACTAACTGACAATAGACTTCTAGTAATCTTAGGAACCACTTGAACAACATTAATAGAGAAACCAGATAAATGACACTAACCTATGTGAGAAATAGATAAGGATTCACAATTACCAACAAGAATAACATCAGAACCATAATAATGGTGTACCTCATAAAGAGGACTAGTACAGGCAGTGATATGAGATATAGCACCAGAATCAACGATCCACTGATTCGAAGAATGATGACGGTTGGAACCATCCAAACTGGCATGAAACAAAACTTTGTCCGCAATCCAATTAGTGGTACAATCTGCCCTAGATAAAGGCGCCAAATAAACCATAGCAAAAGAACTGCGCGCAAGGCCCAATGTTAAATTTTTTTCTTAAAAAATCTATTGGACATAGAACTGCGTGCAATGCGTGAACTGTACTATGAGCGCGTGTATAACACGCGTTGAAAAGAGAGGCATGTGGCTAACTAAAGGAGAGTGTGGTCATGCGTTGATGAGAGCGCATGAATCTAGGCCGGTGAAGGATTGGCCGCTACGAGCTCTGCTCTGAGATGCTAGAGAATGCCGATAGAATGCCAGAGAACTATTGTCGGCGAAAAACAAATCTAACGGTGGCTGCTGAGCGTAGACGACGATGAAACTTGGGACTGAAGATGACATCGTTGCTGGTCTGAGACGATCGACGGAGCTTGGCGCCGGAGATGCCCTGATTCGCATCGGCAGAAGACGGTCTGGAGTAGAACGCCTTGGGTGAAAGAACGTAGCCAGAGATTAATCTGTTATGCTGGAAACTGGACTGGAAATCGTCGCCTGAAAGTAGAGATGGTGGCAGGAATCTGACCGGAATTTGGCCGGAGGGGGAGAGGTTGGTTGACAAAGAAAAAAATTAAAATAATTTAGGTTCATGATCAGACTTGCTGTGATACCATGATAGGAGAGAAACCTCGATGGTGTGAGGTGTTAATTATTAGGAAATAAATAGAGGTGAAATCTAGCTAGTACAATAAAACTGGTCTAGTCCATATGGGCCAAAGCCCATATCAGTCTAATCATTTTAACAGTGTCACTAGACTTTGACCACTGGGACAACATTCGATCTCGTAGAACCCTTTTATTTTATAGGAACATTTAAGATAGTTAACAACAAATAGGATATATACCTGCAAGTTCAGTAATATGTTAACAGCTTCATAAAATCTTTGAGGCTCCAAAGTTTCACCAACAACTTGAGGAGGCATCATGGACAAGAGGAGACAGCACTGAAGGAAAAAAAAAAGGCCTTTAATTGACGAATATTCAGGTGAGGTTAAAATTGTAAGGCTTTATAAATGTAAGGTACTTTTAGTGCTTCTGCAGTGCAATCAGAAACTTGCCAGCCATGATCTTGATCTGAAAATGTCCACGATCCTTTGGAAATATGGCGATGCATGCGGGCAAAGTCACCTGAGGGATTGTTCCTTACCTATGACATGTGAAGAAAATCTAGTTGCGCGATTTCTAGCTAGGGAAAAATAGCAGAAGCTAGAATGCAGCATATATACCTGAGAGCTGTTTAAAAAATTATGTCCTTTCCGAAGAACTTCTCCTATCTCTTCCTTTAGGCCGCTAGCAATAAGCGATTGAATCGCGAATCCTGCGTCCCACACTTGGCTTCCAAAAGTCTGCATTCAGTTTGAACTTGGTAAAATGTTAGACAACATAAAGCTATTCAAACTCGAGCATTACTACAAATGTTGTAGTAATGCTCGAGAGCCATCGATATAAAAAGCAAATCTGTGTTCATTAAGGTAAAAATACTTTGTATTCATTTCTTTTTTCGTAGAAGAAATTAAGGACTTTGCTTCATAAACATTGTACAACTAATGTTCCTAACCTGCATCTTCATTCCATCTTCAGCTACCCATAGATAGTCTGGAATTCGCGCTAAGTGATTTTTGAAAGAGTCGCCATTCGGGTCCTCAACCCAACAGGCTAACATGCACAAAACCTATTCAAGAAAACCAAAAGCGCGTTAGCATCTAACAAATGCACATATCTCATAAACTTGTTTTTGTTCGATATGCTTTGTTATACTTCGCCTTACCTTCTCTATGCATCCGATTGTAATATAACGACTGTTTTCATCCTCATAATGTACGTGTTTCATTGTAGTTTCCAGAGCTCTCTGCCTCAGCTTGCTAAAAGGCCATCGTGTCAAAACAGGCTCCGCGAAGATGTAGAGACTGTCCCATATTAAATCTTGAAACCATGGGTGAGGATAATATACATCCTCCTGCAGAACAAATTAGATAAAGGAATGTATCTAGTGTTTTTGTGAAATAAAGATGTGCATTATGTAGTATGAGACTAAACATACCTTCGCGCAATCATGTCGCGCTTTTTTCCAGTTAACTCCATCATATGGTTTAGAAAATAGCTCTTCTCTCAGTTGCAAAACTAATGTAGTGATTGGCCCTACAAATCTCTTCCCAAATAAGTACGACATTGGCATGTAAACCATTCGGCAATAGCACCACATTTTTGCTGCACTTAATCAATGAACAGTTATCGAATTTGGTTGCTTCTACAGCAATTCAAAATCTTCAGAAACATGTCTCAACTTCTAACCTGGATGAATAGGAAGATATGATGGAAGAATCCAAAACTCCGGAGGCATAGGATTAGTCCCAGACCAGTCAAAAACTCCGAGAATCTGATACAACAATTCCAGTTATCCCGTGATCATCTCAATAAATTTATCAAAAATGAAAGCGCATACGTACCGAGAGCCAGGCCTTTCCCCAAGATGGTATTGCAGTAACACTGCCATGGTCGAGAATCCACTTCCGCGCTCGAGCACAGGCATTATCCTGTCCACCATCTGGTCCTTCGCCAAGAATGCGCATACAAATGTAACTTAGAGTTGTGCAGAACATTATGCTATGGCCTTCTATATGCAATCCCCAGCCACCATCTTCATTCTGAATTCGCATAATGCATAGTATACGACGCACGCATTAGCCATCTACGTATCAGTTGATTATAATTTATATATAACTGAAAATATATCTGCACCTGATGACAGTAAGTATACCGAAGAATTTCTCTCTGGTGCTCTTTTGGAAAAACTGTGTTAAGATGGCCTGTAATGTACAAGGTAATCACCTGCAATATCCACCAAAGGACTCACAAAATTTTTTTGGCATTTGTTATGTATCAATACACAGAGCCACCATCAGTGTGGGATTTACATTCTATCAACTTCAAAAGAAGATATATATACCAGAGGAGGAAGAAAGAACAGCGCGCCAGCATTCTCAGCAGGCCAATGCCCATCACTAGCCTGTAATGCTGAAAGCAAATGGACACCCCGGCGCAATGTGGCCGTGGCCATCTCATGCGTGATTTCTTCGCCATCATCTACCTTCACCTGCGGTACAGTCTGCTCGAATTTTTTCTCTCTCAGAAACTGGAATGCCAAGAAGATCGAAAATTTTAAAAATTTATACTCGAGTCAGTACAACAAAGAAGCTGTGAGTATCATTTAGAGAACTTATGAACACGGAACAAATTAACCTGCATTCGCCACAGAAGGTCGCTGCTTGGTTTCACATTGTATCTGTTTTTCCAGAAATTTTCGCGAGCACGATCAACTTCTTTTCTCTCTTCCAAGGTTCCACAGTTCGGATAGAATTCCCACGTTTGTCTCCCAACAAAATCATTCGTGCTGTACAAATAAGGATTAGACTTGTCTCCTTCTCCAACCTTTAATCTCCACATCTTTCGATTCGTAGCCTGTAATAAAGTACGTACAACTAAATCAAGCTGCACTGCTGTGAATTGTATGACTTTGCATTTAAAAATATAAGTTCTATTTTGACGGCGCGGTTGATCATGCTCCCTCCAATTTCAAATGAATACTTTCTTTATAATACATTTATTTAGTCATTTTAATAAATGTAGTATTACTCCGTCTCAGATTAAATTGCATAGAATGTTTTTCATGATCTCCAACAAACATGTTTGTTTATTAATATGTTTAACTACTACGAATAATAATGGTTTATAAAAGGTTGGTATTAGAAACTACTTCCTCTGTCCCACCTCTATTTGTACTCTTACTTTTTTTACACTATTTTCTACTTATCAAATTTTGACCGTATATTTGAATAAATATATGAACAATAATATTATCGTATATGATATTGTTGAATTCATAGTAACAAGTAGTTTTTAAATATCAACTTTTTATTTACCGTTGTTATATGTAGGTAAACATATTAATAGTCAAACACGTTTGTTGAACAACGTGATAATAATTGATGTGCAAATATAGTTGGGACGAAGGGAGTACTTGTTACGACGAATCCAACAATATAAATACATAGGGAAAAGTGCAAAAAATAACAATATTATTTTTGCAAAAGTGCGAATCTAACCCTATAAAATCAGAAAGTGTGAAACTAACCTTATGATTTTGAGCAATTATGCAGATATACCCAAATTGCACTATTCTAGCATGGACAGGAGGAACTCAGGCATTGACCTTATCTGACAAGACCAAAAACCATTACTTTAAAACTAAATTTGTGTGGACTATTTAGCCCTTAACCCACCGTTGTCGCTCCACTGCATGCCACCGCTTGCCACCACCTTCCACCATCTCTCACCGCCTGCCACTGCATGTCACTATCCACCACAAAATTAGAAACCCTAGTGTCATCACTCACCACCATCCTGCCATCACCCACCACTAAATTAGAAACTATAGTGTCGCAGCTCGCCACCATCCATCCACCGCCCACCACCAAATCAGAATCCTTAGTGATGTCGCTCGCCACTATCCCGCCACCGCTTGCCACCAAATCAGAAAATCTAGTGCTGTCGCTCATCACTATCCTGCCACCACCAACTGCCAAATTAGAAACCCTAGTGCTGTCGTTTGCCACCGTCCCGCTACCATCCGCACCAAATTAGAAACCCTAGTGCCGTTGCTCACCACCTTGACTCCACTGGCCACCACCAAATCATAAAACCCATTGTGCTCAAGCTCATCCTGGTTTCATCTTCATCTCACTTCATTTTCATCTCGCTTCGCCGGCGAATGAATCTTGTGCGCCGCTGCTCCGCTCCGACTCAATGACATCGTGCTAGGAGCGGAGAATGTGTCTCTACTACGAACGCCATCACGGTTTGCGGTTGTATTACGCCAGAGCTAGAGTTAGGGTCTTGGTACGTACGGGGGAGAATGTTAAGAAGAATTTGTGGAGAAGAAAAAGAAGATGAGGGGTAATATTATCTTTTCCTATTTTCCAAATTTTAGATTTTTTCAAATGGGTATAATGGTCATTTTAAAGAATTTTGGCGACAATTCGGTTTCCAGGATTAGATTTGCATTTTCGACCAAATAATAGGGTTAGTTTTGCACTTTTAGATTTTACAAGGTTAGATTGGCACTTTTGCAAAAAAAAAAAAGGTTATCGCGCACTTTTTCCTATAACAATATTGTCACTTATGTATTGTTTCAAATATATGGTCAAAATTTGACAACATTGACTGCAGAATAATAAGTGTGCAGTTTAGCATGAGACACAGGGAGTAGTGCAATCTGTTTGTGTAGAAGTGAATTCTCCTTCAGTTTGAGTTTGGATTATTCAGTGACTAAATAAAGTATCAGAATGACATAAAGTAAATATCTAAATCCTAATCTAATCACTAGAATTTTTTACTCTAACACCCCCCTCAAGTGAAGTGTCGTATGCTTCGAGATGCACAACTTGGACCTAAAGAACAAAGGATAGAGAAGCCCCTTCGTGAAGATGTCGATAATGAAGAGAAGTAGGAATATGATTAATAAAAATTTTTCCCAGAGAACTAACTCACAAACAAAGTGGTAGTCGATGTCGATATGCTCTGCTTGCTTGTGAGCAACGTGATTTTGGGCCAGAAAGATGGCATTGTTGTTGTCACAAAGCAATGGTAGAGCTCCAAATAATGAGGATTGAAGATCACGGAGCATATGAGATAGCTAGACCGCCTATGTCATAGTGTTTGGTAGAGCGCAATGCTCAAACTCAAAATTGGAGCAAGAAACTATGGGTTGCTTATTAGCTCTCTAGGAAATGAGATTGCCACCTAGAAAATCAACATAGTTATACGTTGAACGATAAGTCTCAATTTAACATTTATAATCTGCATCTGAGTGGCCCAACACTTCGGAAGAGCAAGATGAGAAAAAAAAAAAGTCAGAGTGCCACAACCATAGCATAAAATGCGAGTAAAGCAACAAAGTGATCATCATGAGGATCTTGGAGGTACCCTCTGATGGAATTAACCGCAAAATCAAGATTCGGACGAGTAATGATGAGATAATGTAGAGCACCGACCAATAATTGATATAGAGTGGGATTAGAAAACTTATCACTAGTATTATTATGAAGCTGAGAATGGAGGAGAAAAGGTGTAGAAACAGTGGCAAAGTTAGTCATCCCTGCTTGACTAAGGATATCATATACATACTTAGCATGGCCCAATAACAAACCCGATGGAGTAGAATCAACCTCCAAGCTGAAAAAAGTAATACATATGGCCTAAGAAAATATCCCGTGATGGTGGGGCTCCGGTGCGGGGATTTGCAAAGGGTAGTGAGTAGAATGTTTGGGTGGTTTTGAAGGGTGAAATGGGAAATTTTGGGGCGGAAAAATGGTGGTGGAAATGAGGGTATCAAGTGGTGGGGGTGGTGGGTGGTGGTTCTAGTGGTGGGAAGGGGAAAAGGAAGGTGAAGGGGAAGGAAAATGAAGAGGAAAAAGGAAAAAGGAAAATGGGAAATGTCAATTTTACCCTTAAAATTGACGGTTTGACCTAACTTGATGGTATGACCGAATGAAATATCCATGATTCAATAATTTAATGCTTTGTGAAATTTAGTTTTACCATTTTTTCTAGTCTTTACTAGTGTGTTCCAACATGCCTAATTTAACCAAGTGCATAATAACGTAATACGTAAAAGACACACGACTTGGTTACGCAGTTCGGTGTAATCCACTTACGTCTGCGGGGCCTGGCCCAGTTTAGAATGAATCCACTAATTAGAAAGATACAGTACAGAGTACAGTTTACAAAATACTTATCTTTACTAACTATATCGTGTGGACTCTGCTAGCTCCCCTAGCTACCGATCTGCCTTGATCAGACTCCCTCTGACCTCGAACTCCGTCGACGCAGGATCTCCTCCTCCCGAGGAATTAATGTTTACGATTATGAATTTAGTGCGGCAGGACAATGTGTTGGAACACAGTCTTCTGGCTCTTTGCAACTTCTCGAAAGTCTCAAAAATCCGTGTGCAGATTTTTGCTCTGTTAAATCCGTGAGTATGCAGCCGTGTTTGTCCCCTATTTATATCCACGAATCAGATCTGAATACTCCTTGATTATCTCCACAATATTCCTATTCCAAATCTGATTCTTGAAGCATATCCAAATCCCATAAATAAAGTGATTTACCTTATATCATTCTATCCCATATATTCGAATAAATCTTCTCCATATAAGTAGGGATTTTCCATAAACCAATTATGCTTCACACGCCTGATATATATAGTCAGATATACGAATTCCATTTATACCAAACTACTGCAATATTCTGACTTTGATTTCCATAAAAATTTGGCATAATTCTGCTGCACCGGCATGTTCCAACATGGTCTGATTTGCTGTTCAAAATTAATTCACACAAAATTGCCAATAAAATATTTACTTGCAACTCCTTTGACTTTACAATCTCCCCCTTTGGCATTTTTGTGGACCCATAATATTTTGGACAAGAATTTCCCAAGCAGAAACTTCCAGCATCAATATCATAAACTTTGTAAATCAACAACCAACATAATACAAGAATACCATAATTCCTTTAGACATAAATTCGAAAACCAGAACCCAGAAACCAAAATTCAAAAATCCAAAATAAACATAGTACAGCCAAATTGAATCAAAGTCAAAATCATCCAAATCCATCCATCCAAAATTTCTCCCCTTGGGACCACACAGAGGCCAAAGGTGCTATCAAAATCAACAAAATCAGCAAAATAAACAGCAGTAAATGCTGCTCCCCCTGCATCCAAGCTTCAGTCATGCTTCCAACCTTGACTTCTCCGACTCTAGACTTGCTTTTTCTGCCTGCAAGGCAGCCATCTGTATCCCTAAAGCTCCAAGTCTTGCATTGAGAGCCATCAGTCGAGCCTTCTTGTCTGCTGCTGAGGTAGATCCAGAGGGTTTCCACGGAAGATCATGAACCTGTCTCAACCCGAAAGTCTTTTTGTTTGGCCGTAGAAACTCAGTGTCAACTATCACATCTGAAGCCTTTCCCTTCACTCTGGCACTCTTGGCTAGGGCAGATAGTAAGGCCGGGTAGATAATCGCATCATTGACTTTCGGAGCAGTAGCCTGTCGGACCAAGTGCTACTGTATAAGAAGGCCAAGGTTAACTTCTTTCTGTGTTCCAACATAGTAAAGCAGATTAGCCATCTCCCTAGTCAATGCTGTGGTATTACTTGAAGGCAACCAACAGTGTACAACAATCTGATATAAGCCAAAGAATCTTGACGACAAGTAAGAAGCTTGCGAGTACCCAACTACTGGCCACTCCACCTTATAACCACCAGATATAACACCCAATATCTCATTATCAGACAATTCCAAATTTTCGGGAAAAACTCCCCCTGTCTCAGGTGTTTTTAAACCAAATAGCATGTTGATCCTAGTAGCAGAGATATCAATGACCTTCCCCCTAACATATACTCTACCAAACCATGGGGAGGTAACCTCTAAATTACCAGGCATAAGATTGGAATATACCTCTAGTACAACCTGTTTGTTGTACTGTAGTTGGATGGTTGCTACTGTGATCATGCCCGTCAGCCTTAGAAAATCTGTGAAGCCGCTCTCCTGATAAGCTTTTAGATCCAATGGGCTTTCAGCTATGAATTTCTTCTCGGAGAAAAAAATCTCCCATCTCTGCACCTTTCTCATCAAAATACACCGCAGAGTAGGCCTTGCTAACAGATGGAGGAGGTAAAACCTTCTTTGTCTTGCTGTCGTGCCTCTTCTTGCTCCTTTTAGCTTGAGCAGAATCCATGGCTGGATCAGCCTTCCTCTTACCTTTTGGCTTCTGATAAAACTCATCCAGTACCTCATCACTGGAGTATGTCTGATCAGGAACCTCCTGTGTTGGAACACACCCTGATCCTTCAGCTTTCCTTTCCTTCTCAGATTCTTCTTCTGACAGAGTATCCTCACCACTCTCAGAATCATCACTCTGGGCAGACATGTTTTCATTAGATGCTTCATAATCCTGAGTATAAAACTCATCATTATGCTCTCCTCCTAAATCAGCATCAGAGTCTAAGTCCATATACTCTTGTTCATCCTTCAGTGTTGGAACACTCTCATCACTATCCGACAACTCTATTATGACCGGTTTTCTTAATTCTTCCATCAGATTTGCACAGTTTGAATCATAAAATCCTAACTGCATTTTATCTTCAATCTTAACAACTTTCCATCAGATTTGCACAGTTTGAATCATAAAATCCTAACTGCATTTTATCTTCAATCCTAACAACTTTGCTTCCAGCTATTTCACTTTCATCAATCTCTCTCAAATAAGCAAACCTCGGCATCGGAATATAACAATGTACATAAAATTTATCCTTTTCCCTGAACTCAGCATATCGTCCCTAACAAATTTCACAGCATGATTCTCCAATCTTATTCCTCCTATATTCCCAGTCACTAACTCCTTCACTTTAACAGTCAAATATTTACCTCTAACCATCTTAATCTTGGTTAAATCAACTGCAACTCTATTAGCTTCTAGCCATTCAAACACTTCATCCACACTTCTACATTCAAAACCCATGAATTTCAACGGACTAGGGTCAGGACCAGTTACCTTAGGTTTTTTGTTTTTCTTGCCTTCAGAAACTTGTTCTTGGGCATCAGATTTGCCATCAGAATCCCCACTCTGTTTATTGACAGAATCCTTTTCCTCTTCCTGTTTATCTTTAGCTTCATCAGTCTGTGCTCCAGCTATCTCCTCATGATTAGCGTTCCATTTGTTCTGATCTTGAGTTTGTGCCTCACCCGATTCGACACATCTTCTCGGATCATTAAACACCACCAAATCCAAATTCAAGGAGCCTTGATCTTCCCCCATGAGTTCTGCCACAGCAGCTTCCAACATTGGAGAGTTCGGGTTTGACATTTTTAAGCACAATGCCGAGATGGAGAGGAGTGTTGAGTATAGGATTTTTCGGCAACAATTTTTGGGGAGAAAAATATTTGGCCGAGAGAGAGATGCGATAGGTTGTATGCTAATTTGAATCCCTCTTTAACTCTTCATCTTATTCACCTCTTTTCCCGCGAAGTCCCTTTTTAGATTTCCCACACATGGTAATGATGGCACTTTCTCTACTTGTCACATCACTTTGTCTTCCTTAATTAACTTCCAACACACCATACTTACCAACTCCTATTTTTGTTCACCTTTGCTCCTTCCATATTTTTTGTTCTTTTCTTGATTTTTGCAAAAACGAAAATAACCCAAAAGAAATATTTACAAGGAAAATACTTTTGGTAAAAATTACCTCAGATTTGACAAACACCTAAGCGTTGTCGAAGACTCTCAAAAGTGGTGGCATCCAACGGTTTTGAAAATATGTCTGCAAGTTGCTCGTGTGTTGGAACATAGGCTACTTCCACTTCTTTTCTTTCCACCAGATCTCTTATAAAATGATGCCTTATATCAATATGTTTGGTTCTTGAGTGCTGAACTGGATTCTTTGAAATATCAATAGCACTTGTGTTGTCACATAGAATCTTCAAAGGGCCTTGATGAATTCCATAATCGTTCAACATTTGTTTCATCCATAATAGTTATGCACAACAACTCCCTGCTGCAAGATACTCTGCTTCTGCAGTAGATAGAGAGATCGAGTTTTGTTTCTTGCTGTACCAAGACACCAAATTTGTTCCAATAAAGAAACATCCACCTGTGGTACTTTTTCGATCATCAGCATTACCAGCCCAATCAGAATCACTGTACCCAATCAACTCTGAATCTTGATTCTTTCTGAAGTCCCACTTATATATTGAATAACCCTTTTTACTGCAATAAGATGAGATTCCTTAGGATCAGCTTGAAATCTTGCACATATTCCGACACTGAAACATATCTGGTCTGCTTGCGGTGAGATACAATAGACTTCCAATCATGCCTCTATATAACTTTTGATCGACCAAAACTCCTTTTTCGTCCTTCACCAATTTATCAGACACTCCCATTGGAGTTCGAACTGATCGAGCACTACTGAGTCCGAATTTTTAAACCAAATTCAAGGAATACTTACTTTGATTTATGAATAGGCCATTATGTTCTTGTTTGACTTGCAGTCCAAGAAAGTAAGTTAGCTCTCTAACCATGCTTATTTCAAATTCAGATTGCATAATGGTGACAAAATCCTGTACCATGGATTGTGAGGTAGAACCAAAAACTATGTCATCAACATATATTTGAGCAATCAGAAACCTTGAAGCTTTGTTAAGCACGAACAAGGTGCGATCTACTTCCCCTCGACGATAACCTTTCTGAAGAAGAAAGGTAGTAAGCCGTTCATACCATGCCCTGGTTGCTTGCTTGAGTCCGTACAATGCCTTTTTGAGACGATATACATGTTGTGGATAATGAGGATCTTCAAAGCCTTTTGGTTGTTCCACATATACTTCTTCATTCACCACTCCATTTAAAAACGCACTCTTGACATCCATTTGATACAAAGTAAAATTCATAGAGCAAGCAATAGCTAGTAGAATTCGAATGGATTCTAACCTGGCAACTGGCGCAAAGGTTTCATCAAAATCAACACCTTCCACTTGTGTATAGCCTTGAGCAACAAGTCTTGCTTTGTTACGGGTGACTAAGTCATCTGCATCTGATTTATTCTTGAAGATCCACTTTGTACCAATAACATTAATGCCTTTGGGCGGGGAGTAAGATACCAAACATCATTCCTTGTAAACTGAACGAGTTCATCTTGCATAGCAGCTATCCAATACTCGTCAAGTAGAGCTTCTTTGTAGTTCTTGGGTTCAATTAGAGAGACAAAACAGTGTAGGCCAGCCAGTCATCGATAATCAACTTGAGGCACTGATCGAGTACTTCTCATGATGGAACCAGGTTGGTCGTGTGTTAGAACATGGTCGTCAGTGGTACGGGACTGTGTTCCAACATGGTCAGCTTCGGTAGAGTTAGGATCATGTTCCTCATTTGGTTCAGCACGTTGGTGAAGATCAACTAATGGCTTTTCTCTGTTTGGAGTTTGAGACTGTGTTGGAACATGAGTGTTGGCAGATTCTTCCTCTACACCTTCTGGATGTTGTTCCTTTTCTGAATCATCCACAATAACATTTATGGATTCCATGAGAGTGTTGGTGCGATGATTAAAAACTCTATATGCACGGCTGTTGATGGAATACCCGAGAAACGTTCCTGGATCACTCCGATTATCAAATTTTACCAACTGTTCTCTATCTCTGAGAATATAGCAAGTGCTTCCGAACACATGAAAATATGAGACATTTGGTTTCCTGCCCTTCCAGATCTCATAGGATGTCTTGCTTGTGAATGGTCGAAGATACACTCTATTGATTGTATAACAAGCTGTATTGATCGCTTCTGCCCACCATTTTTTGTGAACATATTTTTCTGCCAACATAACTCGAGCCATCTCTTGTAGAGTTCTGTTCTTCCTTTCGACGATGCCATTCTGTTGAGGGGTGATCGGAGCCGAGAACTCGTGTTGGATTCCTAGCTCATCGCAGAATGAACTGAATTGTTCATTTTCAAACTCTCTACCATGATCACTTCGAATTCGGATTATCTTTCCTACTGGACTTCCCTTTTCAGTTTGTAACTTCACTACAAGGCTTCTAAATACTTCTATCGTATCAGATTTTTCTTTCAAGAAGGCTACCCATGTAAATCTGGAGAAGTCATCAACACATACAAAAATATATTTCTTTCCACCTATGCTAGGTGTATTAACCGGACCCATCAAATCCATATGCAATAATTCCAGATTTCTAGATGTAGTGATATACTGAACTGAAGAGTGAGGAGATCGAATTTGTTTACCTTGTTGACATGGTCCACACACAAATCCATTCTTGCTGGTTAAGGTAGGCATTCCTCATACAACTTTCATATTTGCAATTTCACCAGTGTTTTATAGTTGATGTGACCGAGCTTCCTGTGCCAAAGAATTCCTTCATCCTGATTTGAGAGCATGCATCGAACTTCTTGTTCCAGTAAATAACAGTTGTCTGATGATCTTATTCCAGAAAGAACCTTGTTTTCTCCATGCTTCACTATACACTTGTCCTTCTGAAATTCCACTACCATATTGTTGTCACACAACTGGCTTATACTTAGCAAGTTTGCCTTTAGATCTTCAACAAATAATACACTTGTGAATACTGGAAGGCCTTCAATTTTCAATTCACCCTTGCCAATTATTCTGCTTTTCTTTCCATCACCAAAGGTTACATACCCGTCATCATATGGAGTAATATTTGTGAGAAATTCCGGAGTGCCAGTCATGTGGCGAGAACAACCGCTATCAAAGTACCAGAACTCAATGGAATAGGCTGTTAGAGAGGTGTGTGCCACTAGACACGTACTGGATTTTTTAACAACCCATATCTTTCTGATTGTTTTTCCCATATGAAAATCGCCTGTGTTGGAACACAGCAGTGGTTGTCTTCCTGTCATTTGATCTCTGATCAGTCTTTTGCACTGCTGTTCAGCATGTCCTTGGTACATACAGTATCTGCAAATAAGTGGCTTTCTTTGATGCGGCATCCCATACTTTCGTTTTACTTCTTGGATCCTGGCTTTGAGAGTTACTGGTTTTTCATGCAAATCCGTCTTGGATTCTTTCCCGTATCCAATCCTGTGTCTATCACCAAAGTTTCTTCCATATCCAGAATATCATCAAGCTTTGCCTTTCCAGAATTCAGTTTAAAAATAGTTGCTTTAGACATCTCGGCTCTCTTGACTGCAGCTACCAGTTTCTTGTTCAGTTCTTCATTACGTTTTTCAAGATCTGTAACAGTGGATCGTAATTCTTGTTTGCTTTCTATCAGCTTTCTTTTCTCTTCATTAAGCTCCTTGTTCCTGTCAACTACTTGAATCCACATGGAATACATTTGTTCATATGTGCTATAGATTTCTTCATCACTCACAGACAGATCATCATCTTCGTCGCTGTGTGCATCGTCCAGATCTGTGTTGGAACATACAACTTTCCCTTTGTTCAGTGTGTTGGAACACTGATCCTCTGTCGTATCATGGACTTTTGCTCCAAACGCTACATAATTACTAGTAAGTTCCTCTTTGTTTTTTTCATCATCTTCATCTTCACTCCAAGAGGTGACATACGATTTTCCTTGCTTCTTGCGAGTGTTAGCACATTCAGCCTGAATATGACCATATCCTTCACATTCTCTGCATTGAATTCATCCAGACTGTTTTGAATCATTGTTCTGATTTCTCCCGAACTGAATATTCCCTTGTTCAAACCTCATTCCACGATTATTGCTCGAATCTTGTTGTTTTTGTCTGTTTCCGCCAAACCTTTCCAGAGGTTTCTTGTTGACCGCCTTCTTTAACATCCTTGAGAAATTCTTTGTGATAAGTGCCAGTTTTTCAATTTCATCATCACTGTCAGACTCGTGACTTTCCTTAGCTGGAGAAGATTTGAACGCCAATTCCTTGGAGACTCTCTTTGTAGGTTGCTGGAACGTCATCTCGTATGTTTGTAACAAGCCCATTAGTTCATCTAGACTCATGGTGGCCACGTCTCTTGCTTCCTCTATTGCTGCTACTTTCATTGCAAACCTTTTGGGAAGAGATCGCAAGGTCTTTTTCACCAGCTTAGTTTCTTTGTACACCTTTCCAAGTTGATAGGCCATGTTGGAGATATCCCTGAGTTTTCCATTGAATGTAGCAATAGTATCGTCCTCCTCCATTCTGAGTTCTTCAAATTTGGTGGCCAGCATTTGTAGTTTTGATTCACGCACACCACTGGTTCCTTCGTGAACAGTCTGTAGAATATCCCATGCTTTCTTTGCTTGGTGACACGTAGATATAAGCTCGAACTGATTTTCATCAACAGCAGTGAAGATCGCATTAAGTGCCTTTGAATTCGCTAGAGATTCTTTCAGATCATCTGGAGTCCATCTAGACTTGTCTTTGAGTTTCTGACTCCTTTGGCTTGACTCCCCTTCTATCGCTTTAGAGCTTGTATCAGCATCTTCTGTAGGATGACTCCATTCATTCTCAACATAGAACCATGACAGTTCATCTAGCGAATTGATAAAGACCCTCATGCGTTCCTTCCAATAGTTGTAGTTGCTGCTTTCTAGTAGGGGTGGTCGAGAGACTGACGCTCCTTCTCTTGTCGTCATGGTAAAACTGGATCTCACTTTCCTTGAAACAACCAAGGTAACTATAAGTGACTCAGCTCTGATACCAATTGAAATTTAGTTTTACCAATTTTTCTAGTCTTTACTAGTGTGTTCCAACATGCCTAATTTAACCAAGTGCATAATAACGTAATACGTAAAAGACACACGACTTGGTTACGCAGTTCGGTGTAATCCACCTACGTCTGCGGGGCCTAGCCCAGTTCAGAATGAATCCACTAATTAGAAAGATATAGTACAGAGTACAGTTTACAAAATACTTATCTTTACTAACTATATCGTGTGGACTCTGCTAGCTCCCCTAGCTACCGATCCGCCTTGATCAGACTCCCTCTGACCTCGAACTCCGTCGACGCTGGATCTCCTCCTCCCGAGGAATTAAGGTTTACGATTCTGAACTTAGTGCGGCAGGACAGTGTGTTGGAACACAGTCTTCTGGCTCTTTGCAACTTCTCGAAAGTCTCAAAAATCTGTGTGCAGATTTTTGCTCTGTTAAATCCGTGAGTATGTAGCCGTGTTTGTCCCCTATTTATATCCACGAATCAGATCTGAATACTCCTTGATTATCTCCACAATATTCCTATTCCAAATCTGATTCTTGAAGCATATCCAAATCCCATAAATAAAGTGATTTACCTTATATCATTCTATCCCATATATTCGAATAAATCTTCTCCATATAAGTAAGGATTTTCCATAAACCAATTATGCTTCACACGCCTGATATATATAGTCAGATATACAAATTCCATTTATACCAAACTATTGCAATATTCTGACTTTGATTTCCATAAAAACTTTGGCGTAATTCTGCTGCACCAGCATGTTCTAACATGGTCTTATTTGCTGTTCAAAATTAATTCACACAAAATTGCCAATAAAATATTTACTTGCAACTCCTTTGACTTTACACTTTGGAACGAGCTTCCCTTAAATTTTGAAAACCTTTTGAAATCTATATTACAACATAAATAATTATAATCTGACCTTAGAAGTTATAAAAATAAGATTTAACATAATTGGTCTAACTGATACGCGGTCTAATATGAGATGCTCTTATTTTAAAATATGATTGTTAAATGAAACTTTTTGAAAGAATAGTAATCCTAATAAAAACAAAACTAAATTAGATTCTAAATCTATGACTTAAGTGCAATGAAGCTTGAATGAATACCTCGTTAAGGATGAAAGGATTCGAGAGAGCAAAACTTTCTTCTTCTCCTCTTATGTGAACTTCTTAGCCCTCTAGCACTTTTTTGTCAGATCTATAAGCTTCTTATTCTTTCTTCTTCTTTTTTCATTTGCTGTAGATAGAGATAATCAAAGAGAAAAATAGCAAAAAACTAAACAAACAATTAAGGTTTGCAGTAGAAGTTGAGGATTGAAATTAAACAATGTGTTGTGTGCATGATTACCTGAGTCTGTCTATAATTTGCGGAAGTAACTAATTCAGGCTGGCACACGGATTACATGTGACTTGGGGTCCTTTTGGATTTTGCCTTTCTATTCTTGATGAGATATTTTATGAATATCTTCTGCAATATTAAAGTACCTTGCATAGAATTATTTTTCTTTTTTCACTCTGTAAATATTGTCTATATATTGTTCCCTTATACCATCAATGAAAACACACATTCATATTTTATATGGTATCCGAGCCTAAATCCTGAGACCTTAAATTTTCCTTACTCATAAAAAATAAATCGTCGTCGTCGCCACCGCCCTCCCTTCTCCGTCCACTGCCGTCATGCTAGTCACCGTCGAGAAGCCAGCGCCTCCGCTACATTCCAGACCGACGCTCGCCGCTCCAGACCGCCACGCTCCATCCTGGACCGACGTTTCTTCCCAGACCACCGCTCCAGACCACATCATCGCTCCATCACACGCTGCCGCTCCGCTCCTCCACGCGTCGTCGCTGCATGTGTCTAAATGGATCGAATTAATCAAGTCGTGATTGAAAATCTTGATGCCGAGGCCGAGGCTCCTGTCGTTCTCGTGATTCCTGCCACAGACCAGCCATTTCAGCCGGATGTTCCACCGCAGCTAGACGACGTCAACCTGCTCCGCCGAGCCCTCCGCCAGCTCCTGCTCGACGCCAATTGTTCATCCTCTTCCAATTCTCGGCGTTAGGTTGGGGATTCCGCCTCCTTGCCTCCCTCGCCTTCGTACTACGTTCACCCATCAGATCATACATGTTTGCTTATTTCCTCTATGATCTTGAAGGGTACTGATAATTATAATGATTGGAGTGCTGCCATTCGTCATGGTTTTAATTCTAGACATAAGCTTGGTTTCTTGGATGGTTTCATCACCAAGCCTTTACCTGGTGAACCTTTTGCTGATATTTGGAGTAGTTTAAATTTCATGCTTATTGGTTGGATCGTTCAGACATTCAATCCATCTGTGCTTTCTGCTGTTACTTATTATGACTCGGTTAAAGAACTTTGGGATGATATGCATCTCTGTTACTCAGTTGGGAATGGCTCAGGCATGTGCCAGGTTCGTGCGGACATTTACAACTGTTGTCAGAATGGTCAGGCTGTTAATGCCTACTTTAGTCGCTCCAAGAAGTTGTGGAATGACCTGCTTGCTTATATGTCTCCCCGTACTTGTATGTCATGCCCCGATGCCGCCATTGCTCAGGAGATGTTTCATCAATTTCTCATCGGTCTGGATTATGGTTATGCTACTCTTCGCTCATACATTCTTGCACAGGAACCATTGCATTCGCTCAGCAAGGTTTACTCCATTGTCTCTCGGGAGGAGCGTCAGAAGACTGTCAGCTCATGATTCTGTCATTTCAGCAGACACCATGGCCTTTGATGCTCGTCGTCAGGCGCAATCCTCCATCCCGAAGTCCACTTCCGCCGCTCCGGGATCTACCCCAGCCACCGTCGTTGATCGTCGGAGTCTTACTTGCACTCATTGTGGCCAAAAGGTCATGATATAACTACTTGCTTCTGCATTATCGGTTATCCGGAATGGTTCACTGAGAATCGTCCCCTTGCATCAGGCCCAAAGACTGTCTAAAACCTTAGGACACATGCCCTACCCAGTGCGTCGTTCGCCGGAGCTGCTCAGCCAGTGGCCTCCGCCACTCCTCCTCCTGCGGGCGCCGCCGCCTTAGTCTCGGACTCTAATTGATCCGCTTTCAGCCCAGCACTCTGCAAGGAGCAATGGAGTACGATTTTAAACAAATTCTCTAAGTTAAATTCTTCTGACAATCTGTCAGGTAGGACAACTTTACCTTGGATTCTTGATACTGGTGCATCGTATCATATGATCGGTGACAGGGATCTTTTTCATGATATTGAGCATGCTGCAAATGTTGATGAAATCCTCCCTGATGGTTCTATTTCAACTGTTGTTGAACATGGAAAATTTTGTCTTAGAAATATTTTCATGAATCATGTTCTTTTTATTTCGTCATTACGATGCAATTTGCTATCGTTTGCCAAGTTAACTGCTGCTTTAAAATGTCTAGTTTTTCTTACTGGAAAAATTATGTGTACTACAGGATATCAGCACGAGGACAATGATTGGCGCAGGTGAACAATGAGGATGGGTTTATTGGTTGCGCAATTAGGGAGTTTTTGGGTCTACACAGCCATCCTTGTCCGTTGTTTCTTCAGTGTCTTTGTCTGCTTTATGGCATCAACATTTTGGGCATCCGTCCCCATCGGTTTTTCTTCTATCCCAGTCATTTCTTTACATAATAGTGATTTTAATAAATCTGCTCCCTGCTCGGTATGTCATCACGCAAATCTGTCTAGAAATAGTTTTCCTGTTAGTTCTGCTAAGGCTAGTCATTTGTTTGAACTTATTCATTGTGATGTTTGGGGGTCTTATGGTTCACCCTCTTCTAGTGGAGCATTTTTATTTTTGGCCATAGTTGATGACTAATCCCGAGCTGTTTGGGGTTATTAATTAGTTTTTAAGTCTCAAGTACCATTGAAGATGAAGGAGTTCTTTGCATTTGTTCAGCCATCGTTCCGCCGTCCCATTCAACGGGTTCGGGCAGACAACAGAATCGAATTCCTGCCTCTCAGATCATTTTTCTGGAGAAAGTTGTTCGTTTTGAGACCTCCATAGTCTACACACCTCAGCAAAATGGGCGTGTGGAATGGAAGCACAGACTTATCCTTAATATTGCTTGTGCTCTTTGTTTTCAAGGTCATTTGCCTATCGACTTTTGGGGAGAATGCATTCTTACAATGGCTTACCTTATCAATCGCATGCCAACACCTATGTTAGATGGCTGAATGGCTCATCGCTTCCTGTACGGTCAAACACCGTATCACAGCCATATCTACGTGTTCGGTTCATTGTGTTTTGCCTCTCAGCTTCCACGGCCGAATGATAACTTTGCATCTAGAAATCGGAAGTGCGTCTTTCTTGGCTACCCTGTTGACAAGAAAGCCTGGCGTGTCTACGACTTGGAGTCTCAAACTATTTTTGACAGCCGAGATGTTATTTTTTTTATGAAGATTGTTTCCCTTTTGCACTTGTTTCTGCGAATACGCCATCAGATTGTCCCTTGCCATCTCCATCACCTGTCATTTTTTACGACTCCATTCCTGAGCCGTTCAACCTGGGGAATCCGCCAAGTCCCGATGTGACACAACCAACAAAGGCAAGCTCACTCGTGGCCGCTCGCCCGAGGCCATCCATGGCCATTCGCCCGAGGCCGTCCGTGGTCACTCGCCCGGGGCCGCCCGTGGTCACACACCTGGGGCCGCCCGTGGTCACTCACCGGGGCCGTCCGTGGCCACTCGCCCCAGGCCGTCCGTGGCCACTCGCCCCGAGCCATTCGTGGCCACTCGTCCCGGGCCGTCCGTGGCCACTCGCCCCGGGCCGTCCGAGGCTACTCACTTAGAACCGTGACCATATGTGACTGGTTCACGGCCAGCTCTTCTCGAGCTCTAGATGCAACCTTTCGTGGCCGCTAAGCTGTTGTTGCCCATCCCGTAGTGGTCTCCTGCCGAGATGGTGTCTGTCTCACCTCTAGCTGCTCCATATGTTGTACGTCATCCTAGCACTCATCTTCGTCAGCCTCCAGCTAAATATAAAGACTACAACTACACTGCTACTCACTTCATAAACCCCCCCCCCCCCCCCACTGATCCTGCGTCCTCAGATTCAATGTTCTCAGTTACGCGTTACCCTTTTGCTGATTATGTTTCTTTTAGTAATTTTTTGGTTTTGCATTCTAGACTTTTGGCTGCAATGACAAATACAGCTGATCTGGTTACTTTTTTCAATATTTATCGCCATGCTCATTGGCATGTGGCTATGTCCGACGAGATTAATGCACTAGAGCGGAATATTACATGGGTTCTTGCTCCTCTTCCTCCTAGCAAGAAGGCTATTGACTATAAGTAGGTTTATCAGACTAAATTTAAGTTTAATGGTTCTATTGAGCATTACAAGGCTCGTTTGGTTGTCCTTGGTAATCGTCAGATTGAGGGGACTGACTTTACTGAGGCATTTGCTCCCGTTGCCAAGATAAGATTTGTTCGTCTTTTCTTAGTTGTTACTGCTATTCGTGATTGGGATCTTCATCATATGGACGTTCACAATGAATTTTTGCATGGTGATCTTGAGGAGGAGGTGCACATGTGTCTACCTCCTAGTTATACACATTCGGCACCTGGTTGGTTTGCAATCTTCACAAATCTCTTTACGGTTTATGCCAGGCTCCGCAGAATTGGTTTGATAAACTTGCAGCTGCTCTCCGCCTCTTTGGGTTTTTTCAGAGTCAGGCGGATTACTCTTTGTTTTCTTACTTGAAGGATGGTGTTTCTCTTCATGTATTGGTTCATGTTGATGATCTTATCATTGTTGGTTCCTCTCCTGAGATGATGACCAAGTTCAAAAAGTATTTGTGCTCTTGTTTTCATATGAAGAATCTTGGTGCTCTGAAGTATTTCTTAGGTATTGAGATAGCTCATCTGCCTGATGGGATGTTTCTGTCTCAGCGGAAATATGCCTTGGATATTTTTTCTGATACTAGCTTATTGGCAGCTAAGCCCACAGATTTTTCCCATGGAACAAAAACACAATTTGGCACGAGATGATGGTCATTTGTTTGATGATTCTGCGCAATATTGCAGACTCATTGAGAAGCTCATTTATCTTACCATCACTTTCCTGAGCTTAGCTATTCAGCACATACCTTGACCCAGTTCATGGAGAAACCACGTTTGCATGTTCTGCATTACTTGAAGAGTCATCATGGTCAAGGTTTATTTATATCTGCAAAGAGTTCTCTTCAGGTTACAGAATTTTGTGATTTTGATTGGGCATTTTCCCAATTACTAGAAGATCTTTGACTGGATATTTTGTGATGATTGGTGAATCTCCAATTTCTTGGAAGATGAAGAAACAACCCATTGTTTCTCGTTCTTCGGCTGAAGCATAATATCGGGCTATGGCAGTCTCATGTTGTGAATTGTTACGGCTCAAGTCCTTTCTTCGCTCGTTGGGAGTGGCGCATGCTACTCCGATGCGTTTGTACTGCAGCAGTCAGAATGCTCTTCATATTGCAGCCAATCTACTTTTTCATGAGAGGACGAAGCATATTGAGATTGATTATCATTTTGTTCATGATTTAATACAGTCTGGTGATGTGGTTACTTATCGTATTTGTGCTGTTAGTTAGCCAGGAGATTTTTTTACGAAGGCACTTGGACGACAGACATTTCAGACTTTGCTTGGAAAGTTGGGCATTCGAGATCCACATGCTCCAACTTGAGGAGGAGTGTAGGAGATATTTTGTGAATATCTTCTGCAATATTATTGTACCTTAGATAGAATCATTTTCCTTTTTTGACTCTGTAAATGTTGTCTATATATTGTACTCGTGTACCATCGATGAAAACACACGTTCATATTTTACACCTAGTTATGTTACACTTTTGAACTTTCTACGTTAACCTTCTGAAGTAAAAAAAAATATAAATTTGATTGTTAATATTTTTAAATCTAAAAAAAGTCATATATAATTAATATTGAGAGAGTACAAGTTACGAAAAATCTAACAATATCTTGCATAATATTGTCTTAATATATATAGCAATGAAATTTTATGATCAAAGACCTGTTTTTCGTTCAAAAGAGTTAAAAGAGAAAAGTTCCGTAGGGGTTGAAGGCAGGAAGAGGAACATGTGGCCTAATTTATCTTTCAAATACTCCCTCCGTTCCATTTATATTGGCACACTTGCCAAAAATGGACGTTTCTTTTTTGTTGGCACATCTGAACTTCATGCCAAATAAAGAGGGGACAGCCTTAATATTTTTCCATTTTGCCCTCATTGATTTCCGAAATTTACCATTGCTTTATCAGTTTAGTCTCTTGTTTTGGGTAATGAGGCCAATCACTAATTCAGCTGAATGTAACCTTTCCCTCCATTTGGCATTGGATTGAGCCCAGCTAATGACTCATTTTCGTGGTTGCTGGGTCAACTTTGTGGCTGGAAATAATTGCCCCATTTATTCATCTTCCACTCTTCTTCCCCGTCAAAAAACCAATCCCCCTAACTACAAACCCTAGCAGAGTACCACCTGAGCCCACCGCCACTTCGCGGCTGACGTACTTGGTGCCGGTGACCACCGGAAGCCCGCCCCTACGAAGCTCACCCCACAAAACCCGTATCCCACCGCTAGCTGTTTCAACCGTTCTTCAAGCCCGCCGTGCCCGAAGGCCGCATCTGCTGATCTACCTCCGGATGGAAACAACACCCTTCCGGCGGGGAAGCGACCGAAGCCCAGCCATTTCCGACAATAACCACCCAGTCCCCGGTGATTTAGAGCCCCAAACCCCGTACGAACCCCAGATCGACGACACCTTCGTCGATGAGACGCAGTGTTTCACGGCGACCCTTGCCGAGAAAACCATCCGAGAAGACCATCCGAGAGCAGTCCAAGATAAAATCCAGAGGTGAAGAAGAAGATAATGATTTGTCCCAGGGAGCAAGAAGAGTCTGGTCTCTTCTCCGTGTGGTGTGAATATTGCCCCTGCCTTGTAGTAGCTGCTATTAGGGTGTGAGTTTGAATTAAAGTGTGATTATTTCCCCCCTTTTAGCCTCCCGTCCGTGGGATTTGTGAAGATAATTTTGGTGGGAAAATTTAGGCTTGTTTTGCTGGATGCTTGTCATCATCAGGCTACAGTAATCACTTACTGTAGCCTACAAACTCTGAGTCAGCATGCTTTATGTTAAATCATCCGTTACCAAAATTCAAGTGCCAATCCGTGTTGTGCCAATATAAATGGAACGGAGGGAGTATATGGTTTAATACAACAACATCGATGTCACTCTTTCTCTCTAGCATGTAAATGCTCTCCACTCTTTCTCGACCAAAATGGCTTTAAACAGTAAAAAAATATCACATCAGCTCTATTATACACCTACAGTCTTTATCGCTGGAAAACCCAACTCAGGCTAACCTTTCCTTATCAGACTCAGCTAGCTCTAGCAGCTCATTTTGACATTTTCCAGGCCATGAGCCTCATGTCACCAACCTAGTGGTCGCCCTTCAATCAGAAAGAGATACTTTAGAAAGATTAAAGTGGAGTTTGTTGACCGCTTATTCCACTCTTTCAACCAATAAGAGAAGTATTGAGGGACTCTGGCCTTTTGCTGAGGTAAGGAACCTAAAGGAGATTCCCCGGACATTCTTTGACAAAGTTGTTAAGACTCAGGCCTTGCAGAGTTTCTTTCTACAGATCGGCGACATGCCATGAGTTATGCAAAAAATTAGGTAGTTCAAAAGCTTACCCCTATGCTCCCAAGATAGTACAGAAGACTCCTTGCTCCTTATGTTTTTCATATGCCAGGCCTTCTCTAGAGCATGTGTGGTGATCCATAATCCAAGATGGATGGATTCATCTTACTTTCCTTGATCAATTGGGGGATTCACTCTACTTCATAATAGTTGAAGTTATGAAGGAATAGAACTTTGATAATGATCCCAATTGGAATTTGCCCGTTCCTACCCCTCCGGATGTTGTTGAGATCCAAGGAGGTGAGTTGGTTGGGCTGAGAACCATTTCTAGCGAAAGTGATCCCCCAATGGGTGGTCTTGTTGAGCTTGATGAAGGGCGTAATAACAAGGTGCATTAATTTTATGGAGCCCACCAAGTGACCTAAATGAGATCCTAATTTATTTTTGTTTTTGTAGAACATTGTCCATTATACTCCCCCTTCCCCAAGATAACCTATGCTCTGACCAACCTTTAGGTAGTTCAGTGGATGGTACTGGTGTTGGATCCTGAGGAGAAGCTTGGTAATGTGATTAAGGGTTACAAATCGCTCGTCCAATTTCTTTTTTGGTACTCGGGATTCTTGCTATTCAATGTAGCTCCTTACATGTGGGGGAATTGTATCGGGGCTGTTTTAAAGTAAAACTCATGCTTCCATAATGTTATAACTCAACTAACAGTGGTGGTTTTATAGAGTACCTGTCTTCCGTAGCAACTTCTAATGGGAGCATAATTCAACCTAGATAGCATCCTTCATTACACAACTTCCCAAGATCGAGTTGACCCTTTTCATTTTGTTGAGCTCATTCTAAGCTGTCATCACAAAATGTTGGGCCATCTCTTGATTGCCTCGCACCAAAGCAACACCATTTTCTATTGGAAACTTCAGCACCAGATGGTAAGGTGACGAAAGGGCCTTGGTCTAGTTCATCTACGGTCGGTCGAGTATGATACTGAAGTGCGATGGGGCATCAATGATGGAAAATTGCACATCACCAATTTGTCCTTGTCGCCGTCTTTTATCGTCACGGGGAGGTTGACTTTGTCAATTTGGAATTTGGCCCTCCATTTGAGCCCTGATAGAGGATACATATAGACATCCGCAACGTGTGCCTTCCGATGTGTAATTGATCGAAGCACCTGGAAAACATGTATTCCACCTCGCTTCCGTCAATAATGATGACTCTCTTAACTAATAATTTCCTATGTTTTCATAAATCACCAAGGGATTGGAATGTGGAGTGTTATTAGGGACTGCATCAGCATCGGGGAGGGTAATGGTTTCTTCTGGACCGAAATGCTTGTCCTTGGGCTCATCTGGTAGCTTTGATCACGTCTGATTCTTCATTGAGGTATTCAACAAACACTCACAGAAAATGTCATTGATTATGTTAACCACCATGCCACTGGCGGGAACCAGCTATTTGCCTTCGCTGGAGTGCCAATCCTCTTCTCTGTTAAGGCGTTGATCCTCTTTTCGCTCCTAATTATTTTCTTCGCTTGGGGTTGGAGTCATTGGGGTTTTGTTCATTTTCCTTTGGGCGATCCTCTTTTTCAAGTGAGTCGATGTATTCTTTGAATATTCTTTGAGTTGGGAATTTCTCAATCATTGCACTCAGCTGGTAACAGTCATCCATGTCATACCCTGTGTCTTATGATAATCACATAATCTTGTTGACGTTCTTCTCCTAGGTAAATAGGTAAATAGTATAGACGGTGGAACCCACGGTAGAACCCTAAAAGAGCCTTACCAAATACAAAAACAATCCAACCCTAGGCTAAAAACCTAGGGGAAAATGGGGGGGGGGGGGTACTCATATGGGTACCCCCCCCCAATTTTTAAAGAAATGCCAACCCTAAGCTAGAGAGTGCTAAGCCTAGGGAAAAATAAATACAAGTCCAGATGTGTGAATCTAGACCTATACATAGCAACCAGAAATGTGTACTGGCTCTTCATATGCAAACCTCATCGCAGCCGAGACTCGGGTCTCGGGTCTTGAAGAAAATAGTGAAGAAGACGCCAGTGGTAGACAAAAAAATGCAGCCGAGTGTGGTGTACTCGGGTCTTGAATGGTCGCCATGGTGTGCTGGTGTTGATGAATCTGAATGAAGCTAGGACCACCAAAGGAGGAGCAGCTTCTACCATATACACCCCTAAGGTGAAGAAAGAAGGGTGTTATTGGCCTTCAATCGTTCTTGTGGTATGAACTGAGGCTATGTTAGAGGGCAAGAGTGTCGTAAGCAGTGCCAATAGCTCTTGTGAATCCCTCTAAACAATAGCCCCCCTAATGATGGAGAGAACGGACACAACTTAAACGGCGTGCATCAAGCCTGGCGATTATGTATCGGCCACTCCATTTTGAGCAAATGGACAGCTGTATGCTAATTTAACACAAAGTGTAATGCGAGCATAGAGCACGTAATAACCATCAAGTCCAGGTAACAACTAGCAGTGGATTAATTAATTTCGCGTACGCTAATTAATTATCCAACAACCCAACTCCTATGGTCGTGCAACCAAATGCAGAAAGGCTTGAATTCAGCCCACATGCTTGGTTAATTTCGGCCCAGTAGGGCCTTTTCCTTCAGCCCAGCAGCTCAGCCCGCTGGAATTGTACCAAGTTGATTCGAAACCGGTTTGGAATTTGGGTTATAAAAATACCTGTTTTCCTTGATTAAATCCATCCGTTTGTTTTCTAATTTCGGCCCAGCAGCAGCGACAGTTTTCATCCCAGCAGCTTGGCCCATTTGCCCAACCGCGTGACCCGGTCACCTCCTTCAACCAGTTTTCAACCGGGTTATAAGAGACCCGGACTTCATTTCATTTTTTCGGCCCAACAGCTAGATGAAATGGCCTAACATCCTTGGCCCAACATCTAGGGTTTAAGCCCTTGATCTGATTGCTCTATGAACGGGTCATATGACCCGGCCGCCACCAATCAGGCCGAAACCCTAAGTAGCGTCTGACCCATTTTTCCTTGCTCGGTTATAATGACCCGACGACGCACACTACTGGGTCAAGCACCCAGATCCACTTCATCGCCGGAATCGTGGTTTTTCGGCGCCGGAGACCCGCCGGATTCTGGAAAAAAATTTGCCGGAATTCGCCAAAAAATTGCCAAAACTTTCAACCTAAATCTGGGCACTCCTCTCCAATGCAATTCCAACCGGATTTAGCACGTAGAACTAGAAAATTTCACCTCCAATTCCGAGCATGCTTATTCCGGCCGAAAAAATTACAATACACCTTGCCGGAAACGCGATATTTCGGCGAGCAAAACCCAACTTTTAACCATTCCATGAATCCCTTTTCCAGCTGTGTAATGCACCTCAAGCATGAAGAACTATGAATCCGAGTCTAGGGACGTAGAATCGAGGCTCTTTCATGCACTACCCGTGCCGGAATAGCACTTTTCCGGCGACCTCCGATCGGAAAATCCGAAAAACCAACCTCCAAATTAACTTCAAACCCAAAATTTCCCAAATATTATCCCGATCGGATGATGCATAACTTCCGGCACACCCGATCGGAAAATTCAAATAATCAACATCCAAATAAACCATCTGTTGTGAAAAATCTGCTCCTTCATTCATCTAGATCTGAACATTATCATGAGATCGAAACAACGAGGAAAATACCTTGGGCCTACCATCGTTGATGATTCCAATTCAACCAATATCTCCAAACATCTTTCTTGAATCCGACTAATCCCAAACCATCAACCCCATCGAACAATAACATTCAAACACCCAAAATCTTGAATCCCACATGAGTGTTCATCAGTCAAGAAAATAAATTTAAATTCTTGGCATAAAACATAGCAATCTGGTCGAAATTCCAATTAAAGCAAACAACCATGGACAGTGGGCCATCTGATCACATGAATGTCCTCTCATCAAATCCATCATGAACACTTCCAAATACTAAAAAAAATTATGCCTCAAATTAACCTCTATTTCCAATCCAACATGAACATCACATAAACTATCCACCATAAACAAAGAATCTTCCATACAAATCCACACAGATTCATCACAAATAAACCCCTCATCAATCATCCAGATTAGATCTATCAACGAAAGATTAAAACTTACTTGGAACAATGGTAGATATTCATCTAATCCACTCCATCAACAATATGAAGATCGAAAAGTCTGATCTTCACCCAAAAACCCTAGATCCAAATATCAGATCTTCAAATTCAAGCACAAATCATACACCGAAAGATGCCCAGAAAGGAATCCAACATTAATGTCGAATTCCTCGTCGGAAACTCTGAATCGTAGGAGAGAAACTGGAAGAAAACTGGCCCC
This sequence comes from Rubia yunnanensis, assembly GCA_037428765.1. NCBI lineage: Eukaryota > Viridiplantae > Streptophyta > Magnoliopsida > Gentianales > Rubiaceae > Rubia > Rubia yunnanensis. The sequence continues at coordinate 24,771,996 of CM075065.1, forward strand.
GGTATTCCGGAGAAGGACTGCGCCCTTTTTTCTCTCCAGAGAGAATTTTCTCTTTTCGTCCTTCTCCTAGGGTTATCTCTATAGGTGGTGGTGTTGGGAAAAGGTGCTTGTTGACGGATATAATGTTGGCTCTAGATCTATTCAAAGGAGTATATGAATCAAATTGTGGTTTGGGCATGTCTGTGTCTTTTTTAAAATTTCTCCGATCTATCCTTTTAATCAGTCTTGTCATTGTCCCGCTTCCGCTTAGTGGCCTCCTCCACTTTAGCATATCTCCCCACGACAACTTGGAGTTGTTGCACGGTAGTCGGAGTATCCACCACTAGCTTCTCGTATGCCTTTTCACCGGTCATGTCGTTCATGTACCCTGAGATAACCAATGGTTCTTGTTGATTCACTAGGATTTTGTCGAAGATTCAGCGAATTCGTCACCATCTTGGTAAAATTCTTTAGTTGGTAAAATAGCGTGAGCAAACTTCGTCCAAAGACATGATAGTCAGTGAGCTACCCCCTGAGGCATGACCCTGCTAACTTACATCTAGTGTTAAGAGGGATATCTTATGATGCCATGACTTATTGATAGGTCATGAGGAACTGCCCAGGATCAGACTCTCCATCATATGCGGGAACATTGTCCGCTGCCTCTGTTATTTGGTATATACATATGAGCTCATTGTTCTATGCCATATCAACGATAACAGTGATTTGTTCATTCAATCAAGACATAGACTTAGAAAATAATAAGATATGCCTATAGTCACCAGTAGAAAGATGAGGGTGGCAGATCGGGGTAGGGTTTCTGGGTCGGATGCTAGGATTCTGGTTAAAATTGAAGAGTTGGTGCTTGTGGGGAGCCTGGAATTGGAGTCGGAGGCGATGTAGAACCTGGAAATGTGTGGCGATTGAGGGAACTGGGAGCTCCAGGTCCAAGTTTTGTAGAGAAGCGATTGGACTAGATAGTTAGAGGAGGAGCAACAATGGTGTGATTTTGGGTGGAGGAGCGACGAAGATGGTAGTTTTAGGAGGATCATAAATATGGTAGCGATGAGGACGACGAAGACTTTTCCAGCACTCCTCCACCACCACCACCACCACCCACCCCACCGCTCGACGCCTAGCTTCACTGCCGCTCGACGCCTAGCTTCACTGCCGCTCGACGCCTAGCTTCATTGCCGCTCGACGCCTAGCTTCACTGCCGCTCGACGCCACCAAAGCCAGCTTACCCACCAACACGCAACCCATTACCACCACCGCTCAAAACCACCACACCCCAGCACCACCGTGCGGCTCACCCACTAATGCCCAGCCTAGAACCACCATCGCTCGATGCCAACACAACCGCCCAGCTCACCCACCGAAACCCTAATGCCCGGTGCTCGGCAAGACACCACCGCATACATACAATCACACACTCCACACTGAGAGATCTCGCACTCACACAATGTTGAACCTAAGTTTACCATTTCAGTACATGGACTCAATTGGAGCGCTAACGATTTGAGCTTTCGGAATGGAGCTCATCTGATGTCTTGTCTTCCCATCATATGCTCTCAAATTCACCTCCATTTTTGTGAACTTGCTCAAGAATAGGCTAAATTTTGGCAATCCCTCCAGAGCTTCTATTCAGTTGAGTAAAAGAGGAAGCTCGTTGAACTGTCATTGTTGGCGCAAGTATCAATGATTACGCCGATGCAAAAACTGCTGCGGAGACGGTGGAGAAGCCTCGGGCGAAACCACGTCGTATTGAGGTGTTTGGTGAGGCAAAGCCACATCGTATTAAGGCAAAACCACATCGAAGGGCATCCGTTGTCATTTGGTGCTATAGCAAGAGACATCTAATTGAACTATTTCAAGGATATTTTGGTGTTTCTACGACGAACACCAGCGATGGAGCTTAGGCCCGCCACCAGGTGGAAGGTGGAAGAGAAGAAGTCCGGCGGCAATAGGTGTGGAAGGTGGAAGATGAGAAAAGAAGAAGAGAATAAAGAACAATGGGGTTTTGGGAGTCATAATTGTAATTTCATTCTTTTTTGCTTTAAAATTATTTTTTTTCAGAGGGTTAAAGTCGTACTTTCAATCAAATTAAGCCTTAAACTATCGAAATGGATAAAATTACACTTACATCAACTATCTTGGTTATGTTTGCACTTTCAATTATCAAAAGGTTACATTGACACTTTATGAATTACGTATGGTTATAAAAACACCTTTTCTTGTATATTTATAGATATAAGGCAAAGCCTTGGGAAAAACCGTCATTCCATAGGCATGGAAAGACGGGGTTAAATTAGATATATATAGAAAGGTAAAAAGTTTTAGATGCAATATAAAATATTTATTATGCAACGTGTAAAAGTTATAAGTTTATGACCCGATTAATGCAATCTAAAAATTTAATCTTGATTTCTTCTAATTTGCAATTTAAAACTTGGTATTTCCATAACGAGTCCGTCTCTCGTAAGACCGTCTCATGGTGAGACCAAGTACTAGGAGAAAAATTAGAAAAGAGAAAATTAAATTCGGGGCAAAAAACTAATAGAATTGAACTAAATTACAAATTATCACAATTATACATTGAATCCCTGAACTTTTAAAACCTCAATATGAAACCCCATTTTGAAATCTTTGCAATTTAATCTCTGGTATCACCGTGAGACGGTCTTATACAAGACTTTGTCTTCCATAACTTATGAAAAAATCTTTTTTCAAGAGAAAGACTCTAGATACAATACTATAATATAATTGAATCTAATTGTTTAAATTGGTTAAGTTTAACTTTACAAGTTAGATTGCAGATACTCCCTCTGTCTAGTTTAATCTGCATAGCATGTTTTTTACGGTTTTCATAAAATATGTTTGACCATTAATATGTTTAACTGCGTATAATAACGATAAATAAAAAATTAATATTTAAAAATTAGTTATTACAATGAATCCAATAATATCACATATGTTACTATTATTTTTTTATATATTTATTCAAATATTTGATAGAGTTTGACAATGCTGACTAAGACGGAGGGAGCCATGAGTAAATAGGTACATTTCTTCTTCGAGCTAACTGAGACATTCAGAGTCATATTCATGTTAAAATTGTGAAAATGTATTCATTGACTTATTTTGAATCATACAATCCTAAAACCAAATCAACGTTCAAGTCCTTGTTTTGAATGAATCGCTTTGCTTCTTTTCTCTCTGGCTCCATCTGGGCTCTGGGCATCGTCTCATGTTGCTTGAAAAGTTTGCAGATTTTGGTGAGGTGAGATGAATCGAGTGTTGCATATTGCTCCAGTTTTTCAGATATTGCTTTTGGATTCCTTTGTTCTAGTTGAATTGGGTTTCCCCATTTTCTGGGATTAGTTCGACAGATTGGTGCATGCTTCTCTGGGTTGCATTAGTGCATTCGAAGTGTTTGATTTTATGTATAAGTTAGCTTTGAATTTAGTTTTTGCCTGTTTTGGTTGTACTGATGTCAGAGAGAGGACTGAACTGACTTCTCAGATAAGAGGGATCGAAGTTATATTATCTGTCATAAAATCATAAAACAAATTAACCATCTTTCACTAATCTTTGTCTTTGCGATTTGCTGATTGTTTGACTACAGAGAGAACGAGAATTTGACTGGAACAGCTAGCTATGCATGTATGAATCCTCACCTTAATATAGGAAAGTTGATCTTCTTTGCTTGACATCTTCTCTTTGATAATTCGAAAGCTGCTCTCATTTGTTTGGTTTCTTAATTGCAGTGTTTGTTCACAGAGTAAATTTAAAGGGCTGATAACAGAGTTGAAACATCCTTCAACTCTTCAAGTCTATTTCATCATCGAGAAGCTACCTCCAAGTTGGAAGGACTTCAAGAGTTATCTAAAACAAAAGCAAAAGGTGATGACCATGAGGGATCTGATCTAAAAGCCTCGTGTTGAGGAGGATTACCGCATCTCTGAAAAGAGGATGAATGGATCTGTGCCTGTGGCAAGGTCCAATCTCGTGGAGGTTGGTGGGAGCTCCAAGTCAAAGAAGCCCAAGGAAAATAAGGGATCCAAGTTGGGAGCTAAGGGTGGAGTTTCGAAGAAGTTGAAGTTCACTGACAAGTGCTACAACTGCAACCTCGTTGGCCACAAGTCCTCCGAGTGTAAGAAGCCAAAGAATGCCAAGAATGAGGCCAACATGGTTGAAAATCTAGCACTAGATGTGAATAATATCGATCTGTGTGCTGTGATTTCTGAAGTCAACATGGTGGACTCCAATCCAAAGGAATGGTGGATTGACATTAGTGCCACTAAGCACATCTGCTCGGTCAAAGAAGTGTTCTCAAACTTCAAGGCAATTGAAGATGGAGAGACCATCTACATGGGCAACTCTGCAACATCCAAGGTGAAAGGGTGTGGCACTGTGGTGCTGAAAATGACGTCTGGAAAGGAGTTGACTTTGAAGAATGTTTTGTATGTGCTAGACATTCGCAAGAACCTTATGTCCGGTTCTGTGTTGATCAAGCATGGCTTTAGGCTAGTGTTTGATTCTGATAAGTTAGTCTTGTCAAAGGAAGGTATGTTTGTAGGCAAATGTTATGAGCTAGATGGTATGTTTAAGTTGAACACCATGGCTTTACCTCCTAAGAAAGATGAAATTAATGCTTCTTCTTCTACTTACATGATTGAGTCTTCCAATTTATGACATGGTAGACTAGGACATGTTAATTATGATTCGATAAGAAGATTAATTATCATGGAGAACGTACCTAACATGAAAATTGATACAAATCATAAGTGTGAAACTTGTGTTGAAGCTAAGATGACTCGAATGTCTTTCAAACAAGTTAAACAAAACATGAAACCTCTTGAGTTGATACATACCAATATATGTGATCTCAGGTTTGTCCATACAAGAGGAGGTAACAAGTATTTCATCACCTTCGTGGATGATTGCACGAAATACTATTATGTGTACTTGCTGAAAAGAAAAGATGAGGTAATTGAGAAATTTGTTCTCTACAAAATGGAAGTTGAAAATCAACTTGATAAGAAGATCAAGGTGATTAGAAGTGACCGTGACGGTGAATATGTAGATCCATTTAGGGACTATTCTTCCGAACATGGCATTATTCACGAGGTCACTGTCTCCTACTCGCCTCAATCTAATAGTGTGGTTGAACGTAAAAACTGCACTCTTAAAGAGATGATGAATGTGATGTTGATAAGTTCTAGGTTGTCACGGAGCCTGTGGAGGGAGGCTATTTTGACGGCCTACTATCCTTTGAATAAGATACCCCATAAGGATGAGAAAGCAACTCCCCATGAGTTGTGGAAAGGCACGAAGCCGTCCTTTACGTACTTACGAATGTGGGGGTGCTTTGCAAAGGTATTGATCCCACCCTACAAGAAGTTTACGATCGGACTTAAAATTGTTGACTGTATATTTATAGGATATGCACATGAGAGTAGTGCTTATCGCTTCCTTATACATGAATCTCATCATCCCGAGATTCACAAGAACATGATCATGGAATCAAGAAATGCAAATTTCTTTGAGGATGTGTTCTCTGCTAAGGAAAGGGCCGAATCGTCAAAGAGGACCATTGAGTCACTAGACGAAGGCATAGTAATTCTTGACGATCTCAAGGATCAAGAGGAGGAAGTGGATGAACCTAGACGAAGTAAATAGATTAGGATCAAAAAATCATTTGGTCATAATTATCTAACATTTATTCTTTAAAGTGAGCCACAAATCTATAAAGAAGTTGTGAATTCGTCTGAGGGGCCTATGTGGAAAGAAGCGATTAAAAGCAAAATCGACTCGATTCTACATAATCATACTTGGGAGCTAGTGTACTTACCTCCGAGGTGTAAACCATTGGGCTACAAATGGATCTTCCAGAAGAGGATGAGAGCAGACGGCTTGATTGACAAGTATAAAGTCAGACTTGTAATCAAAGGTTATAGACAAAAGGAAGGTTTTGACTACTTTGATACTTATTGTCCAGTCACGAGAATAAGCTCCATTAGAATGATACTTTCTATCGCCGCGTTGTGTAAGCTTGAGGTTCATCAAATGGATGTGAAGACTACCTTCTTGAATAGAGATTTAGAGGAAGAAATATACATGGAGCAACCTGAGGGGTTTACGGCTCCCGGTCAAGGAGGAAAAGTCTGCAAGTTGGCAAAATCATTGTATGGTCTCAAACAAACACCAAAGCAATGGCATGAGAAGTTTGACCATGTCATCCTTGCCAATGGTTTCAAAATAAATGAGTGTGATAAGTGCGTCTACGTGAAAGACACAAAAAATTGATATGTAATCCTATGTTTATATGTAGATGAATTGATCATTGTGGGTAGTAATGAAAAGATGATCAAATCTACCAAGGACATGTTGAATTCTCGCTTTGACATGAAGGATGTAGGACTGGCGGATGTGATTTTGGGGATAAAAATTATCCGAAGCTCTGATGGTATCACCTTAACCCAGTCTCATTATGTAGATAAAATCCTTGAGAAATTCAACAAGAATGAATCAGAGGTGGCGATGACTCCAATAGATCTGAATTTGCATCTACGAAAGAACAAATTGAAGGCTATTAATCAGGTGGTACTCGAGAGTCATTGGGAGTCTGATGTACTTGATGAGTTGTACTAGACCAAACATTGCCTACTCTCTAAGTAGGTTAGATAGATACACGAGTAACCCCAGTATGACTCACTCGAAAGCGATAACTAGAGTACTGAGATATTTGCGTTTTACTCGTGATTATGGTCTACATTATACGAGTTATCCAGATGTAGTTGAAGGATACAGTGATGCAAACTGGATACACGATATAAAGGATCTGAAATCCACTAGTGGGTATGTATTTACACTAGGTGGAGGAGCAGTCTCGTGGAAGTCCTCTAAAAACAGTTATTACTTAATCCATGATGGAATCCAAGTTTGTTGCCTTAGACAAGGCGGGTGAGGAGGTCGAATGGCTCCTTCAATTTGTAGAGGACATTCCTAGATGGCCGAAGCCTGTGCCAGCCATATGCTCTATAATGGGAAGTCTCGTCATATTAGACGAAGACATAGTTCCATAAGACAACTGCTCTCAATTGGAGTGATCACAATTGACTATGTAAGGTCGAAGGACAACATAGCCGATCCCTTGACTAAAGGGTTTAATCTAGAGGTAGTTGAAACATCATAGAGAGGAATGGGACTGGAGTCTATTAAATGATGGGTTACGTACGTGAACACCCAACCTATGTGACTGGAGATCCCAAGATCTAGGTTCAAAGGGACAACTAAACTGCAAAAACCCATCGCGATCACTGTGGGGGTTTCATACCGCCTGTCTTATTCCTGCGATGAAGAAACAGTGATGTGAATGGAGGTTAAGCATTAAGTTTCTTTTAATGATTCATGGCATCAAGTGTGTAGCACTTGAAATAGCGCATAGTTTACGGAATTGCTCTTACGCCAAGAATCACCTATGTAAGCGAGAAGTGTGGCCGCTTCGAAAGGGAATTGTTGGGATGCAATTCTTTAAAAACCTTATAGAACTAGGTGTGTGCCATGGCCTGATTAATGGACACAACCGAGGAAAGCGCAAGGGCTAGGAAAGATGTCTGTGGGAAGTGCATTGTCGTTCACACAAGCAGTAGGGGAAGTTCAAGGACATCGCGTCTACTTCATAACTAGTGGGCTTAGTGTATTCTCTCAAGGGAAAGTTCAAAGGGTGACACAAACTTATCCTATGCAGCATCTATGCCGTGGAAATGAATCTATCACCAAGTCAAACTCCGTGTCTGACGTGATTGTTCTAATTCCTACATCAATATTTATTCATGTGGGGGATTGTTGGAAAATGATGGTTAGAAGGTTGAAATTTGTCAAATTTTTTGGCTTTGTTTTAAGTGGGACCCGAATAGATTTTGGATCAATGGATATTATTTTTAGGTTCTCCTTCGCGAGTACTATAATAATGACTATTTAAACTCTCAAAATGGATTACGGGTGAATGAGATATAGATGTTTGAAATGTCACTCTTGAAAGAGGAAAAATGGGCGAAAATTGGCCCCGAACATATTTTCTCTGGACTGTCCAAAATGCATATGGACAGCGTGGATGTCTCTGGAAGGCCCAACCGCATAGTATATATGGAATTGCTAGTGTGTAATTCATAAAAGATAAGAACGAAATAATTCCATATTTTGTGAGATATCTTTTCTTAAATAAATATGCAGTTTACCATGTTTAATACGCTGAAGAATATTTGCGCAAATATTTCTTCCTTTTCCAGCAGATTTGATTCGAGTATTTACGGAATGTCTCGGATTTGGTGAGTTGGTGATTGGAGAATATTTTTCTCAAATTACAGAATATCAGAATATCATGTTTCCATGATTAGAGTCTCTTAGAGCAGTATAAATAGAGCCTCTAACTCGGTCAGAAAATTTTGCACCATCCTCAAGTTCCTTATTTATTCTAAACTTGAGTCTCATTTCTTTCTTTCTCTGTCGGTGTAGTCCTTTGGGCCTTGCGTGAATCTCATGTTACTCATAAATGTTAATTGTTACCTGCGATGGTTTTATCCTAGGGAACGAAGTCCACGATGGGACTCATTCGTTTCAAGGGCAGCGAGTGTTACTCGTGACTCCATCATTACTTGAAACATGATTTATGATTTGATTATTTGTGATTTAAGTTTTTCAATTGTATGCTTGAATAATTAATAAAAGTTTATTATTCTAGCATATGTTAATTGCTCGTTCAATTTTTGTTATTTAATTTTTCGCATGATATAATCAATATATGTCCAACAACCAATAACCCGTGCGAACCAGACGCCCCAAAACTAGATATCCCGTTCATCAAAAAATCCACAACTTCCGTCGCACTGGAAAACCCTTGCTAATGGCTCTTGTCCGTGGCTCTCTTCGCAAGCCAGACCGAATTTCAACTGATGCGACCTTATACGTGACCATATCGACGCAAACCTCAGACGCGACCCACTTGTGAGAGCCTTCGGCGAGATACTCCGGCGTGAGTCATCAGCGCGACCCTTCCATGCGATCTGACATAGCCTCTAATGCTAGCCCAGTCCACTGGAGAATCTTGACGAATACTCCTGCCTCACCAAACACGACTTTTGGCTGGATGTGGCCTGCATTTTTCCGGTAGGTCAGCTAGCGATTCCACCGGTAATGGCCTGGAAATTAGCCGGAATACCGCCAGTAATTTGGTTGAATTTATGTTGGTGAATTCGCTAGGAATATTTCAGATTTTTCTGAAATTAAATTATTTTTATTATTTATTTATTTTTATTAAATTTTAATTTAATTTAAAATACACATTGCATGAAAAAAACCCGTACAAATACAGGATGTAATAAGTAAAATATATGGCGTAAAATAGTAATAAACACTATTTTGTAACCTAATTTACTATATTATCGTTTATATAACTTTAATTCTAACTAATATCTAACTATGTAATTTTAGTTTTAAAATTTTGAAAGGCAAAGTCTTATGAAACACTTCCATAGTTATATAGAAAGACGTGGTTAAATTAGATTTAGAAAAAGATAAAATATTTTAGTTGCATTATTAAAATTTTATTATGCATTATACAGTAGTTATAAGTTTATGATCCAATTGATGCAAACCAAAAAAATTTATTTTAATTTTTTAAAATTTGCATATTAAACTTTGGTCTTTTCATAACTTATGGAAAAATCGTCTTCCTAAAAAAATCCTTCTAATTTCTATAAACGCCATCAACTACCTTATTAATTCATTATAATTTCATACATCTTATTTCTATATAAAAAATTGAAAAAATAATGATGGATAATGATTGGTTGCAGGGAGATAATTATCAGCCACGTCAAAGATGATTATTTTATGGAATGATTTTTTTTACAGCTTTTCAGATTTACGGTTTTTTTTGGCGAATGAACGAGACATTATATTACCAACATTTGTCTGATTACAACTTGGGCAAGACTATGCGCATTCAGAACTACAGATCTATGCACTTTCATGACATGAACATTATGAAAAGCCATAGCTAACATTCTGATATTCCTAATTAAACCTTTGGGACCAGGTGGGACTGAGGGGAAGTTGCTGGTATGTGTGAGGACCAATTCACAGTCTGTCCTAATACAAATGTGAGTGACACCCAAAAAGCTAGAGTGTGACATTGCTTCATGTATGGATATAAGCTCCGCTTGGGTTGGTGATGTCGAATGTAGTAAATGATAACCATGGAAGGTTGCACTTGTTGAACCTGGTACTGTTCACCAAGCCGCGACTGCCTTACCATCCTGTTTCTGAAAAGCTGCATATGTGTTGATGCACAACCAATCCTCATAAACCTGATTCATGAGATTATCCACCGCGTACCATATTAGTCTAATGTCTCCCACTTGTTCCGCCCTTGGTATTTCTGATTGTGTCTGGGTCGTTATATGTTCTAGCACCATTTGTGAAGAGTTAGGATTTGCTAGAATTCTATGACTTGGCTGATTTCCGACTGTGGCACCCTCAAAGGTTTCCTTTATAGTTGCTAGAATTATGTCCACCGAAGGCGCTTGATTTTCAATTGTAGCATTATTCCTTGCACACCAAATCGACCATATGATGATGCACGATAGATTTATATCCTCATATTTAGGCGCCGTTTTGAACCACTGTCGAAGTCACGCTTCCAGTTGCATAGGAGATCCCTGACCAAAATCAAACTCGAGTCTGGATGATTTCCAAACCTTTCTTGCGATGTCGCATTCGAGGATCATATGAGATGATGTTTCCATATGTTTGTGGCACATTTGGCAAAATGATGATACCTCCATGTTTCTCTTTCTTAGAGCCGGGCATGTTGGTGTTGCATTCCGTACCAGTCTCCAGACAAGGAACTTAACTTTCTCTGGTATATTCAAACGCCAAAGTGTCTTCCACAAGTGTTGATGTTCATGTGTGTGTGATTGGAAGTTGGAAGATGATGGGATGTGGGTGTTGGCCAAGTTGCATGCTTCATGATAGCCACTCTTAACCGTGTAATTCCCTAGCCATTCCTTGTCCCAGGATTGGAAATCCTTCAAACCTAGTGGGTTGTATGGAATATATATTCCCGCAATGCGGTTGACTATAGCTTGGCTAAAAAAGAGTCCCAAAAGTGGCTTACGCCACTGCTTATTACTATCGATCATGTCACTCACCTTGAAGCCAAGTTGTGGAAGAATTTGTGTTTCAAACCTGATTGGATTTCTGTGATTAGGAATCCACTCCTCTTGGATGTCAATATCTTGGCCGTTAACCACTTGCCATTTTACCCCGCTTCGGATAAGATCCCTTCCCCACAATATGCCCCTCCAACCCCAAGATGATTCTTGTTTGATCTTGACTTTGATAAAATCTTCTTTACTGCAATATTTGCCGAGGAAAAATCTTGAGAAAAAAGATTGTTTGTCTGTAATCAGCTTCTATGCAAGCTTTCCTAACAAGGCCCAGTTCATGTGTCATGTAGATCTCATTCCAGTCCTCCCCACCACTTAGATTGTCACATTGAATTCCACGACATCCAGTGGATTCCTCTCCCATCAATATCCCCTGCCCAAATAAATCGTGCAAGGTGACTATCGATTTTTTTTGCAACCGTAGATGGTATACGGAAGGTACTAAGAGTGTACTGTGATGTTGAAGCCAATACATGTTTGGTGAGGGTAATCCAAATTTACGGTTCATGCACACTATTTATAAGGGTAGTACCGAACCGGGCATATACCTTTTCTTTTGTCTTTTCCACAAAATATTGTATTCTCCCTCTATTCCAACTCTTACTTGTGTTATTATTATTCTTTATCTAAATTTGACCGCATATTTAAATAGATACATAAATAATAATATTATAGTTTATGATATTATTGAATTCATCGTAACAAGTCATAACAAATTGTTTCCAAATATTAAATTTTTATTTGACGTTATTATACGTAGGTAAACATATTAAGGGTCAAATATGTTTCTTAAACAACATTATGAAATGGATGATGTGTGTTTTCAATTAGATGAAATTATTATTTATTTATAATATATCAAATATGATATACTCCATTCGTCTCACTCTAAATTGTTTAATTACTTTTGGGGAGTCAAACTTTGTAAATTTGGATCATAAATATAAAATTTATATATAATTATATATATATATATATATATATAATAAAGTATCATGTGAGATATTGTTAGATTCATCTTAACATCTTTTTTCTTAATATCATTTTTTATATGGAACAATTATATGTAACTAGACATATTTACGGTCAAACATGCTCAATGAACACTGTGAAAAAGTATATAAGCAATTTAAAGTGGGACAAGTGAGTATAAGATAATTTTATTGTAATATATTATCATTTTAATTATTTGAGTAAATTAATGTTATTGTAGTTAATTCATTTATATTGTAGTGATAATTATAAATGCTACCGTGTCACACGGATACATTCAGACTTGAACTTTCTCTCTCTACGAGCATGTCTCCTACATCTCTCTAATATTCTGACAACTTTATAGTAAAAAAAGGCTACTCTGTTCACCTTCTCCGTCAATAGCAGTCGCAAAATTTTGACTAGCACACCAACATCCACCGCCACTATGGTGGCTCCCAACCCCTCAAAAAGCCTCACATAACAAGTCATTCGCCCAAATTCTACAGAATAAAAGTCCCTTGATTACTTCAAAACTGCCATCAGCTCCCAATGTCCAACCTACAACCCATTACAAAGGAGAGCCATCAGTTCTCTACACCCCAAAGCAAATTCAGAATCCCTCATTACACTACAAAAATGCTATTGTAGGAAGCTTCCCTAAAGGTCACCCGACGACAGAGAAACTTGAAGAAGACTTAAAAACCATTGGTTTCGCTGGAAATACCAAATTGGAGCTATAGATTTCCAGAACATACTCATAAAGTTTCAAAGCAAGGAGAAACTTCAACTCTGCTGGATTAAAGTGCTTTGGTCACTTAATGGAAACACAATGATGGTTCTAAAGTGGACACATGAATTTAAGCTGAACATGGATTCACCAATATTCTAGGTGTGGATTACTATCAAGGGCTCTCCACTCTACTACTAAAATTTGCAGTATATCGATGAAATCGGCAATTAAGTACGGGTCTTCATCAAAATGGACAGTGCAACAAAAAATCTCACAAGACCGTCAGCTATGAAGATCATTATAGAGGTCGACATTCAGTCTACAGATAATGAAAAATATACTATAGAGTATGAGGACCTTCTAGTATATTACGGTCATTGTAAGAAACTAGGGAACCATTCCCCCCAAATGCGGGGTCCTAAACCCAAATTTAGCCCCTAAATTTATCTACAAACACAAGGTTAAGGAGAAGGAACCACCTATATTGAAACCACAGCCAAACATAAAATCTAAGGTATCTCAGTCTCATAAAATAATAGAGATGTTACAGCACAAAAGGCTAATAGGATATCTTTGAAACTAAACATCAGAAGTAAGACTCATCCACTGCTTGAGCCCATTCTTGACCTGGATACCCTGAAGTTATCACTGGATAGACATCTATAAGTGAACACAGATTATGATATAAATTCTCATGTAATAGAACCTATGCCACAACACACAGAGGGAAAGAAAACTTGGAAGCTATCATACAACTTCAGCACATCTGATACACATGTGAATCCTACAGTGTATGCAAATGATGATACAACAGGTATCCTTTCCTCCCATTTGAATTCAACTTTGGTTACTAACCCCACTGTTACTCAATCACTTAGGAACAATCCTCAACATTCAAAAAATTTCTCACTGATAGGAGAATTTGGGGTAGAAACAGATGAAGAAACAGGTGAAAGTTCTAATGTGCTGCAGCAAGATCGGGTATGTCTAAAGAAACCAATAATAATGATTGATACAACCAAGTCCATAAAAATTTTAGTTTAGAATCAAAGAGGTTTAGATACATCTATTGAGAGACTCAAAAAACTTATCTTAATCCATAAACTCAAAATGCTCTGTATCATACATTACAAGAAACAACACCTTATTCCTTCACATCTTTTACCTTGATTTTTTTCCTTATGCCAAATAACCGAGGCAAAAAGTTCTTTTACCGCATTTATTTTTTTGATGTAAAAAGTAATATTTACCTCGGCTATAAAAAAAATGAGGTAAATAATAGGTTTTTTTACCTCAACTCTATGGTAGCTGAGATATATGTTATTCTAAATCGAAGTAAAAAGTGTAACCGACGTAGGTGTGACGTAGAAAACATGTATTTGTCCAAGCAGTATCAGTACTGGTTGGTTTTATGGAATATACGACGTTAAGGAGCAACGCCGCATCTGTCGAGATTTGGTAAGTATTTTTTGGTCCTTTGACCAAAATCCATCATAATTCCCAAAATTTACTTCCACATTCCAAGATGACTCTACAAAATCCAATTCCTCATTGTTGAAGGAGGGTAATAGGGTTGTGAGTAGTGATATATATAACCCGTCACTCATGTAGCAAGTAAGTATTCATGCATAAATTTGTATTTTCATCTTCAATTTGGGTTCTAGGTTAGGTCAATTGAATGTAGGCAATGCATAATTATATATGGTTGATATTATATGTATACGTGAACATGATAATGAAGGTTTACATTGACACATATCAATATGCATGTGTAAGGAATCCATGAATTGAGTTAATGTAAGTGTATGTATTTTTTGCTAATATAGGATTCTAAAAAAATATGTACTTAGTATTGTAATGTAGGAATGTCTATGAATAAAACTCATTATTTTGATGAAGACCGAACAAGTGAGGAGTATCAATCTTTTGTAGCTAACTTCATTAAATATGTATTCATGAATTCCACAAAGGAGAATTTGTCGTATCTGTATTGTCCTTGCAAGAAGTGTCGAAACACTGTTATGCATGAAGATGAAATTGGTTTTAAGGATGATTTATTTATATACAGTTTTGATCCAACATAAAAAATTTAGTTTTGGCATGGAGAACATGGATGAGCATACTATAAATGAAAGCGAGGCTGAGAAGGATGATAGGATAGATTAGTTGGTAGAG
Source organism: Rubia yunnanensis (assembly GCA_037428765.1). NCBI lineage: Eukaryota > Viridiplantae > Streptophyta > Magnoliopsida > Gentianales > Rubiaceae > Rubia > Rubia yunnanensis. The sequence goes on from CM075065.1 coordinate 24,787,089, forward strand.
GAGATCGTCAAGAACTATAGTGGCAATCCTAAAAGACTTTTAGACTTACGCAGAGATAGTGAGACATTTATATACGATGGATGCCCTCAAGGAATGATAGTATTGAAGGCTACATTGTAGTTCATGAATTTAAAGCTAAGTATTCCTTTAGTGATTTTGGGTTCTCCCATTTTTTGAAAGTGTTCAAACAAATGCTTCTGGTTGGCAATAGAATACTTGAAACGGTATCTGAGGCAAAGAAGGTACTATGTCCGATGATCATGGACTATGAAAAGATACATGTTTGTTGGAACAATTGTATCCGGGAAATCACTTGAATACGGGGGAGTTCCCTAAATACACTGCTCCCAAGTTCAAATTGAAGGAGGTGGATGTTGATGGGGAAATTGGAAACTAGCAAACGAAGATGTTTCCTGTCAAGGTTGTTTGGCATGTATCTATTATTCCTCAATTGAGAAGTTTGTTTGAGAATACCGAGGATGCAAAGAATTAGATTTGGTATGCAGATCAGATGGTGGTTGATCCTGAATTCATAAGTCATCTAGTCGATGGTGATCAATGGAAGAAGGTAGATGCAGTCTTTCCTGTCTTTGGGAATGAGCCACGTAACTTGAGGCTTGGTTTGTGCACGGATAGAATAAACTAGTTTGGTAATATGAGCAACAATCACAGTTCGTGGACAGTTATGGTAATGATTTACAACTTGCCCCCATGGTTATGCATGAAAAGGAAGCACATCATATTGTCTCTAATGATATCCGGTCCTAAGAAACCGGGGAACAATATCGGTGTGTAACTATCCCCCTTGGTGGATAACCTTAAGAGTTATGGGATCCTAGAATGAGGATGCATGATGGGTTTCAGTGGGAATCGTTTGATTTTAGAGTTATGTTGTTTTGCATTGTTAATGACTTCCCCACATATGGAAACTTGTCTGGCTATTCAGTTAAAGGTCACAAAGCATGCCCTATTTGTTTGGAAGGAATGGATTATTGTCAGGTGAGACATGGAAGTAAAACAGTGTATCTTGATCACCAGAGATGGCTTCCAACAACTCATCGGTGGAGGAATCGGCGTGCTTAATTGAATAGCAAGGTAGAGTTTTCTCTCCCTTCTCCCATATTAACATATGCGTTAGTATCTAACATGTTGTGTAATTTTTTAAATGACTTTGGAAAGAGGAAGAGGAGGCCAAAGGTTGCCAGTAGTTGGAAGAAGCTTTCAATCGTTTTTTGAACAATCGTATTAGGAAACCCTTGACGTTCGACACTGTTTAGGCGTGATGCATATTGAATAGAATTTATGTGATAATTTGGTTGGTACCTTTTTGAATTTCCTAGGTAAGACAAAAGATGGGTTGAAGTCAAGGAAACATATGGTTGAAATGGAAAATAAATCTGATTTGGCCCCCGAGGATCGGGGATCCAAGAGGTACTTGCCCGCTGCTTCACATTTTCTAAAGTTGAGAAAGAGTTGATATGTTCCAGCCTCAAAGGTATGGTAGTCCCGACGAGCTACTGTTCTAGGGTTAGCAATCTAGCATCCAATGAGTGATTGAATTTGGTAGTATGAAATTACACGATTCACATTGTTTGATTCAATAATTTCTCCCGCTTGTGATCAGATCCATCTTGCCAACTCACGTCAAAAAGTGCATTACCTGATTGTGTCGCTTCTGCAAGGCAATTTGTTGTAAAGAGATTAGGCATAAAAAATTGGAGGAACTGTAGGAGGGAATAGTAATTGTGTTGTATGAGTTAGAGATGTATTTCCCTCCTTTTTTCTTTGACATCATGGTGCACCCTTTAGTTCACGTTGTAGGAGAGATATTGATATGTGGTCCTATTTATCTTTGATGGATGTATCCCTTCGAGTGGTATGTGAAGATATTCAAGGGTTATTTGAAAAATCAATGTCACCCGAATGCTAGTATTGTACATTGGTATGTGACCGGGAGGGAGGTAGAATACTAAATAGAATTCTTATAGAATGAAGAGTTGGTGGGTGTGCCAAAATTGCACCATGCAGATAGAGTGGGCGGCAAAGGTTTGCGAAAAGGAACAACTAGGTTATTAACCCCCGACGAGTTCATGAAAGCACACTTATATGTTTTGCGAAATTCAAATGTCGTTTGCCCGTACATGGATATGCACATAGCCACTATCAAAGAGTGGCACCTCGGTTGGTTAGAGAATCAAGTACTTGTTAAACACAATCATACTTTCATTGATTAGTTATGTTAAACAGTAGTCGGAGATAGTCATGGTGGAACCTTGATTTGGTTAGCCTTCATGCCTTATGCAACTGCGATTTCCTTCATGGGCTATGATGTGAATGGGTTTACCTTCTCAACCCTTGAATGGGACGCACACAATGCTATAAAAAATAGTGGCATTACTCTAGTTGTGGAAGCTTTACATGTAAGCAGCGCGAAGAATAAGAATCTCGTGTATGGGAACATGTCTTACTATGGCGTGATTGAGGAAATATGGGAACTCGTCTACACAAGTTTCAGGGTCCCACTTTTCAAATACAAATGTGTTGATAACAGTGTATTGGTGGACGAGATAGGATTTATAGTCATCGATTTGGGCTGGACACATTTTATCGGTGATCATTACATCCTTGGTTCACAGGTGTTTTATGTTGCTGATCCTTGTGATTCTAGCAAATCAGTGGTCATTCATAGGAAAAGTTGATTTGTGGAAGATTTTGTTCCATCTTTACTGTCCGACATTATTCCACACACTCCACCTAGAAAATGTTGGGAAGGATGAGATATTTGGGGTGGAGCTAGCTTTGAGAAGATACCACAAAGAAGGCGTGTAGATTGAAAGGCACCCCAAATCAAAGAAGCGGAAGAAGAAGACATAGATTGGGTCTAGACATCATTTTAAGTAACCTTGTTGAATGTTTATGGGATTTTATGGGGTTTAATGTAATTTGAAAATGAACCGTCTATCCATTATATCCCAAACATTAAGCCAAGATTGGGTAGCGAAACTTATTGACCGACATCACACAATCATCAATAGAAAAATCAGTATATACAACTTGTACTCTGCGACATCGCAAAGTACAACTCGTGGTAGTAAAAATTTGTGGATTTTTTGTGAAACGGAGATGTCAACATTGCGCAAACAGTCGGTGTATAATTCGGTAAGAGTGAATTGGGCACGACGATGTCGCACCTACCCTTCACTCCAAGTCAGTACCTAAATTAGCTTAAATCAACTAATTCAAGGGATGTCACCAGCTAGTCGGTAACCCCTTGGACTCACCAACCTTATAATGTGAAAATGAGGTGCGACGTCACATAGGTGCACCTTACCTAAAAAATAATCACTGTTGAACCAATTAAGCCAGGACAAGGAATGATCCATCTAAAAGACTCATTCCAAGCTCACAATAGCCAAACACATAATTTTGTAATTTAATAAAACCATATAAAACCAAATCATGAAAACCATTAAAATCCAAAACACAAAATACTAACATAAAATCCACAAAACATCCTGCAATGTCACAAAATGGATCAAATTTATACTATCCCAATACAATCCTAACACACAATCATCAATACAAGACTTTGTATTCATTCGAGGGTGACAAGGGATGGTTGATATCTTCTTCTGACGAACTATTACCGTAGTCTGGCATTTTCTCAAGTTTGGACTCATCGTCGGAAAACCCGGTCTCGCACTACTGGAATATGTTCCATCATCATTGTTGGTCAGCCCATCCTCGTCATCCTCAAGCCCCTCTTTCTCAATGGGATGTGCCTTAGACCCAGGTACAACCATGTGGGGGTCCACACGAGGTGAATTGATAGCACCGGCCAACATTTCCTTCAATTCTGCCAAGTCGGTCATCAACTGGCGCACATGGCAGTCTGTACACTGCCCCAGAGGCTTATTCGCGGCCACGTCCTTCATGAGTATGGCCCAGGCACTACGTTTCAGTCCCTTCAGGGAAATTTGTTTAATTTAATTATAAGTTAGGAATTATAAATATTAAACATAAGGAATAACTAGGAAACAAATTAAATTTTGTACATGATTGTGAGGCAGGAGTGGCGGGTTTAGAATGCATTGTTATGGATATCATAGAGTACCGTCACGCCCCAGTGTGGCAAGCACATAAAGATTTCCCTTGGGGACGTTATGATCAATCCACGTCCCCGCCTCCCAATGCCAGTGCTTCTTATCGAAGTAGTTCTCATCATAGTACCTCAACTGGATCTTCACCATTGATCGAATCTTAACCTTTTGTTCCTCCATTGGGGCAGTGATGATGTTGACATATGGAAGGTGGGAGGCCATCGCCGTACCTCTCAAAGTTACTATTTATAAGCCCTAAATGCTTACTATCTACAACTAAGTAGATAGCGGCAAGTCGGGATCGTCCACGAAGAAGGGGGATCTTCCTAAGCGTTTAAGCACATATGGTTGTTATTAGGCTAGGAGTAAATATATATACACACACATAAAAGCATGTAAATGGGGGGGTTGGTTGGTTGGTTTCCTAAGTTATGAAAGTAAAAAGACACGATAACTAGCAAGGTCAAGTGACTATGCTAATCATCAAACAAAACTAAAGAAAAAGGGTTTTAAAACTACAAAGATAAAGCCTTGGGGGCAATGGATATCCACTTCCAAACCTAATGTAGCTCATTGAACCATTCACTCATCCTATCGCATTCGTTACTTGGCTTAACATTAACATACCTCTCTAGCAAGAATCACAACACATTATGCACAAGAAGTTCTAAGTTCACATTCATAGATTTTCGTGCAAAGGAGCTACGGAATTCATCACGTTCCTAACACCTAACCAATTCAATCATACAAACACTCCCTATTCTCAAACAACTCATGGCATAAATGAAGTGAAACACACCATCAAGAATATACAAATGCTAAATAACAAATGCTTCAAGGATGAGTAAAACCATCTATTCACTACTTCAACTACTTGTTGTAAAGACTAAACTTCTATCCTTCTTAGGTAGTAGTTTGCAAGAGTGAATTCGACATCTCTTGTCAAACCTCACCAATGGTTCCCGTTGTCGCGACCACGACTCAAGGTATCCCATTGATGGCATTTAGCACGAAAGACCAACAAGCTCGGCAACACTTATGACCACTACACCGTGACTAAGCATTTAACCGATCTATGCATTTACACGGGATTAGTCAAGAGCGACCACTCATAGACTTCTCCCGTTTGCTACAAATGATAAACATGGCAAAGAGTTCGACATTGCATATCTATCTAGCAATCATCAATCCATCAACATAATCAAAAGCTCTAAATCATACTTATACATTCCTAACAAGAACATGGGGGAAATTAACCCAAATCCCCCAAACTCTAGCAAGCAATTAATACAAGTATTTCATATGCTCAAGCTTTCAACAACATTAATGAATCAACAAACACATTAAAAGCACAATAAATGCACAATAGCAAAAACACCAAATAGATAGATAAAATGATTCTTACTACATAGAAGTGGAAGCTTCAATCCCTTGCTCCCAAGATAGAACTAAGCTATAGAACTAAAAGACATAATTAAACTACAAAAACTAAGAAAAGAAAGAGAAGAAAACCAAGGGTTTTCAAGCCCTAAAACCAGAGAAAAACGGGTTGGGCAAAAGCTGGAGAAGAGGAGGAAAGAGAGTGGTATTTATAGTGCAAAGAAGATAAAGTGAATTTCTGGCCGCCCGCTGGTCGCGAGTCACGACGAGTTTCATCGCAAGTCACGACAGTGTCGCGACGGGTTTTGTCGCGACTCGCGATGGGTGCCAGAATTTTGCATGTTGTCCTCTTCTTCTTCATAGTCATCCCTCTCAATCTTAAAGTCTTCAACGGCTCCAAAAAATGGTCTTCAATGGCCTCCGGTCTTCATGTCTTCGAAGTGAGTATTCAAAAGTCTTCGAAAGTGTAGTCTTCAATGTCCTCTGGTCTTCGTTGTTTCCGTGTTCTTCCCTCGTCACACAAAGTCCACTTAGAAGAGGTAAAAGAGCATAAAGTTGCTTTTACCTCTCCTAAGAGAATTTCAAGGTAAAACACAAGCTCTCGATAATAAAAGAGCACAAAAGTGATCCTAAATACTACTAAATAATGCATATAAAATGGACACATCAGAAGGGTCTGAATCTTCGGGGCAAGGGACACCATGTGCATCTTGTTCATGATGGTGTAACCAGGGTCGGCTACCTTCTTCTCCACAATGTGGTAGTGCAAGACAGCTCCACTGATAGTGCACTCTAAAGGATGTCCAACTGGGATTACTTTTTGTACAATGATATTGTACATCATTATCTCTTCAAGATCCAGTACATCAATCTTAATGGCCCTCGGCTTGATGAGCCTATTTTGACGTACTTATCAACCATACAGTTGGGTACGAGGGCCACTACCGGATCATCCTCATTGGCCCTTGGAGTTCACGAGTCCCTATAGTATAGTTGCAGTGGCACAACCTTTGACTGATCACCTCCACCAACTATGTACCCAATTGCCTTGTTGATCAAGGCTGGCATCAATTCCATGTTCACCCTATTGACCTTTGTTTGGTAATTGGTGTTGGTAAGATTAGATGAGTAAAATTGGAGTAGAAATCATTGACCTCCGATTCGTACGTTGGCTTGTCAAGGAATATCAACCCCTCCATTCCCAAAGGACTTCCAAGTGGAGTTGTTCCACGTCCTCGGCCCACATTTTCCTCACCTCTTTCACCTCCTACTCCTCGCCATTTCAAATTACTTCTTGTATTCCTTGGTGAAAAAGTGGATTTTGGTGAATGTTGGCGACGGAGGGGCATCAATCGTCCTTGCTTTTTTAGAGCGGGAGGAACCTGCTCCCACTTTTTGACCCTTACCCATCTTCACTATTTGCTTCAGTGGAGACATCTATTGAAAAATGAAATATGCAAAGCTTATTCCAAAAGACCTTACAATCACTGGAATTTAGTTTTTGACTGAGACTGCATGCATCTCGCAGATATGTCATCCAGACTGATATGTCCTCTACGAAGTGGCAGATTCATATGTATGAATGCGTGACATCGCATGACCTATTGATCTGGCCAAAAATGTGAGCGAAGTGTACACGACAGTTTAAAAACACCTATGAAATCAAACTAAATATGCACAACACTAAGCACACCTATTGTAACAACAAGCATAAAATGTTTTGGGCACAAAAATCCCCAGACATTGCCCATGAGCTTAAAATTTCAAATTAAAAACCTAAAAGTACACTTTTAAACCTAAAACATAATCACATCACTAAATCAAACACCACATTTAACTTCATTGAAATAAAAATAGCGTATTAGGAAGAAAATAAGCATACAACCACATACAAACAAGCAAAAAAATCAATTTTAAAAATGTTACCTTGTCTAGGGTTTTAGTCTCTTCCCCTTTGAACAGATTTGGGGAAAATATTTATTGAACTAGAAGACCTCGACTGTTTTGGTGCAATTTATATATCGATTGGTGATTTTGGGTAGAGGTTAAATGGTTTCTTGGCCATTTTTTCCAGAGATTATGGTTTGGGAACAACGTCGAGGTTGAGAATGTGAGTGGGTTAAAGGTGAGCAGTTTATATACTCAACAGCGAATGATGTCGTTTCAACCACCCATGCAATGTTACTGATCATTTTGTAATGGACGACATGTACAAATAACTAAAGGCAACGTCACTGGATCATACCTAGTGGGTGGGGTTTGACCTGGGGCCCAAACAATTTTTGGTGGGCTTGGACCACAGTGACTTGAATCATTTTTTAGCGACGTCGCGGACATATTTGATAAGACCAAAGGTTGACCGACATATTAGTGACTTTGTATTTCAACAAAAGTGGGCTGAATAGTACAACATACCCAAAACTTGAAACAAAATGGGCTTGGACAGCAGTGGGTTGAGACCATATCACACGATGTTGCATATGGATGTCGTTATGACCGGAAATCTGTCCGACATATAAGCGACATAGCACATAGTAGGTGGGCCTTTCAGCCCAAAATCAATATATATGATCCTAAATGAAAGGCCCGACTTAAATAGTATGGAAATAGCTAGTATTCAGTGGTATGAATAATAATAAAAGTATCGGTTAAACAAAAAAATTATTATAGCTATTTCCGGGCTTTTAAATTTTTCATAATTGAACAGGTATTAGACAAACACTTATTCGTGTAAAAAGGTTGACTTAGTCTGGGATAAAAAGGATAAACCAATTTATACGATTAGGGATGTTCTCTTGACCGTCGATAGGATAATGTTCGAACACTAACTCGTGTAATAGGGCTGACTAATCATTCATCGGCTATGAAAAAACAAAGTAATTGCTTGAAATGAAATATTTCAGCCTCGAATGACATCGGTTATGACTAGGCTTCACCAATATCACCTGTGCAATAAGGTTGGTTGTTCCTGTGGTTTAAAGTAAAACACTTTGTAATCAAAGAACCTGGTAGATCTTTAGGACTCCTATGAGATTGGTTATGTCTACCATCTTAACTGCCAAATGGGATATTGTTAAACCCTCAATCGTGTAGTATGGTTGACTATTCTTGCGCTTACACTAAATACCTTGTGTAATTGAAACAACTGATACATTTTGGCCTAAAACAAAATCGGCTACCATACTGGCCTTCAACATTCTTAGTCGTTGATCATGCTATTGTCAAACCTCCACTCATGTAATATGGATGACTATTATTTTACTTAAACTAAAAAGCTTATGTAATTGAAAGAGCCGATATGTTTTGGCCTAGAACAAGATCGGCTACCGTACTGGCCTTCAACAATCTTAGTCGTAGAACGAGCTATTGTCAAATCTCCCACTCATGTAATATGGATGACTATTCTTTTGCTTAAACTAAAAACCTTATGTAATTGAATAAACTGATATCTTTAGGCCTAGAACAAGATCGACTAACGTACTAGCCTTCAACAGTCTTAGCCGTTGAACGGGTTATTATCAAACCCTTAACCATCTTGCCAACTCACGTAATGAGGTTGACTATTTTTTGGGCTTCTAATGAAAGCCATGTGTAATTGCTAGACATGATTAGCTTTTGCCTGGAATGACATCGGTAAGGAATTTACAGGCCTTTAACAATCATAACCATCGAGCAGGTAATGTTCAAATCCTTACACGTGTATTAGGGTTGAAAATTTGTTAGCTTAAATTGGAAACACTATGTAAACAATAAAACTGATATTTTTTGTCCTTAAAATAGATTAAGATATAACGATGGAAACCCTAGTATGCGACATTGCACGCGTCCTCTTGCTTAGCGAGTAAAGGTCAAACATTTGGCGACGTCGGTCATTCAAGGGGAATGGGTCATTCAGTCCATCCATATGCCCATAATAGGGCAATAAACCAAAGGCATTACCAAGATCGCAACATGCATCTTATGTCCAGAGGTTTAATCAACATTGTTGCGACGTTTTCGTATAAGACGAGCCTATTGAGCCAATTTTAACCCAAAATAGACCTAAAATATAAGGGACCGACATGTTGCGACATATGCGACATTGCAGCACTAGCGGAAGACTAGTTTTATGCGCTATATTTGGTAAACAAAAACCCAAAAAGCTTTTGAAAAAGCATTTATTGCCCAAATTGGTGCTCACCCCCAAAGACCCCAAAATTCTTCATCTACATTCCCTTTCACCTCCACAAATCAACCATGAAACACACCCAAATCTACCACCACCATATTCAAGCCAAATGGAGAAATAAAGGGAAAAGTAAGAGGTCCTCATGGGAGGGGACTCCATGATTAAAAAAGAGGTAAGGTTCCATCTTTCCTACTTGCCATGATCATATTGTCTATTTCCACATGTCTTCAGATTCATTATTGAATAAGTGTTTAATATTTCCGTGTTTCATATTTTTTTTAACTTTTTTCTTTTAGATTGTGGACTATGGTTCTATAGTTTCATTAACGATGTAATTGTTTCAAGTGTATATGGTGTACAACATGTGAAAGATTGCTAAAGGAGGTTATTTGATATGGAGATAACATCAAATGTTTAATTTTTTATCATTTTCTCATGGTGAAGATCAACTGCATAAGTTATGTATTTTGTGTATAATGCAAGGGGGTGACATGTTTGTGGTGGTGTGGTGACTACATCTTATACTATTTCTATATTGAATGTTACCTCCAATGTTAAAAACCTTAGTGTGGATTTAATGTCCATAAAAAAGGTTGCATTTTACATATTATATTGCATTCATCATTGTAGAGTGTGTTTAATGAACTTTATTTTTAGGCCTTGTTGTGGTTAACACCAATAAGAGGAAACGGCCCGAAGATGGGGGGATTTGAATGGATTGAAAAGAAATAGGCAAGGTCGAGGTCAGGAAATTTTCAAGAAATTGATAGACGTGGTAAATGTTCTATGAAGTTTAATCACATTGGGAATGCCATAGGCATGGAAAGAAATTGGTTGTCTAGTTACATAGGTTTGCTTGCTATTGTGTATACAGTCGTGGCCTCATGTTGATGATTCTTACAAGGATAAACTATGGAGGGCCATGCAATATGCCTTCGACTTTGAGTGTGATGATATGGAAAGATTGAAGAATAGAACCATACGGTGCTTTGGTGAAAGATGGAGAGATTTCAAAACCTAATTGGCTAGGAATTACGTGTTCGGTAAGAAGAAGAATTCCAACCCAAGAATTAAGCATACATTCATAAGTGAATCGATTTGGAAGGGTTTTGTTGCAAGAAAAAAAGTGGATGAACAATTAGTAATGAATTTACATTAACATGCTTACAACTGTATACACAATAGGTACATATTTATAATTGTATGCATGCATTTTATTGTTGGATAAAAATGCTTATGCATGAATATAGTTTCATTGGTATGTGTATGTTATGTATGCTTGTTAGTGATTTAGAATTGTAAAGGTCTATCCTTTACCTAAAAAATTAGCAACACTAGGTGAACATGCGACGTTGCACAGTATTAATTGGGTTGCAAATCATTACAATTGAATAGTGTGTGACGTGGTTCATAAACTAAGTTCAAGCACTGTCTTGGAGCAATAACGTATGCGACATCGTATATTGACCTGTCTTGGAGCAATAACGTATGCGACATCGCATATTGACATGTCTTGGAGCAATAACGTATGCGACGTTGCATATTGACCTATCGATCCCTACGATATCATTATCGACTTGTGTGCATCGTCGATCATAAGCAGGGGAAATGTGTTACCTAGTCAATTGACATTGTTGATTTTTGTTCTGAACCATTTGATCTAATGATTTTATGGGGCCTAAGGGCACAAAAAGGTGAGCTTTCAAGCGAAAACAAGATGTGCCACACAATGAGTTGTAGGTGTTTTGCACTAGCTACAAAAATAATCATGAAGGAAATATTTAAGGCTAGAGTGTTTGACATGGTGGAGCTTGGAATGATGGTAGAGGAAGTGAGAACTTCAACAGAATATCCCACACCTGATGAGGTTCCATGATTTGAGAAATGGCTAAAAGGATGCAAAGGGCGTGGGAAAAATGAGGGTAAGTTCCACACCAAAGATGCGGAGTTGGTTACCAAACAAATTATAAGTTTTGCATGTGGTTTAGTTGATATGATATGAATGCATTTCTCCAAGTATAATTAAAGCAAATGAGATTGATTATTGGTAACTTAAAAAGAAAACAAGAGTCCAGAGAGTTCATCGAGGTTGGAAAAAAAGGACATACTAGGGGTTATGCTTAACAAGAAAGAACATCCAGCCCAAATCTGGGGTGTCGGAACTCTTTCTATGCATAGGGACATCTTTGTCAAACCTCGACCACCTAAGGTTGATATTGTGTCAAGTAGTAAACAAAGATAGATTGATTCTTTGAAATCCACATTAAGCCAAGACAAAATTGTTATTTTGGTCCCCAACATATGATGCAATACCATCTTTTGGTCCCCAAGGCCAACACTGTGTTTGTTCAGCAACAAATAAATACAAAATGATTTGATTGGCCCCCGGGGTGGTTTTCAAGGTGGTTTTCAAGTATTTTGGGGACTAAAAGATGGTATAAGATCATATGTTACGGACCATAAAACAATTTAGTCTACTGAAAACCACATTGAAAACCATCTTGGGGACCAAAGAAATCATTTTGAATTTGTTGGGTACTGAAAGGAAGCGGTATTGGTCTCGGAGACCAAACGATGGTATAAAGGGACTAAAAAAACAATTTAGTCTTAAGCAAACTAGTGGCTTATGTCTCGCAAGAATCGAATGAGAGGAAAATGCCCCCTGACTTGGAGAGAATTATGGAAAGTTCTAAACAAAAAACCTCAGCTCCACCTCGCGCTTCTTCTCAGACAACCTCAACACATGACCACCCAGAGTGTCACGGTAGGCCCGTACCACTGTCGCCGACTTTGAAAACACATGTTTCCTTTGATCGACTAAGAACAAAGTTATTAGAGGCCACCCAACGCAACTTGAAGGTATAAGTAAATATATTACACTAATCATATCGCAAATTATTTTATGCTTTGTTTTAGGTATGACGAGTCTTCTTGTGTATCATAACTACTTATGCATCATAACTGCTTGTGCATACTGCTTTCCGAATATGTTTGTGGAGAGAGCCATATCGTGATAGGGCGTAAAGTGTACACATCTATATGAGTGCATCATCATAAGCCAGTCGCAAATGATATCATGGTGGTCAATGTCACAAAGAGCTTCACAGATGGTATTTTTCTTCCAATCCCAGAACCCCAGGAAAATAAGGTGGATGAGGTGTTAGGAATGTTTGTTGAATTGCCCTTTCGTTTGGTCGATACTTTGGAGAATAGTCCTACAAAGAAGGTATAACATGATAATTTATATACTATTACTTATTAGTATAGACAAATGTTATGTACATAACTTTTACGATTGATTTCATGTAGATTGAGACAGGGATTAGTAGCCCAGCAAAATTGCACAATACATGTGGGGATCTAAAACCAACAGAGTCTCGTGTCTCTAGAATGAATCCACCACCATTCAATCCCTTTAAGGATGGTTCCCTAATGAACATCCACACGATTGTGTCAAGACACCCTTCCTCATGTTTGTACAAAATCCCCGTGGAAGAAGTGGGTATTTTGGGTACAAGGTAAATCCAATTGTCCAGAAGGATGATTTTGAAGACTTGTTCAATTTCAATAATTTTCCCCCTCCCGTGATACAACTACACTGCGTGTAAGTATTAATTCATCACCCTAACTTGATTCATTGACATACTTAATGCATTTGTCTTCAATCTAGCAAGACTAACCATGTTTATAGGCTCTTGCATGTACAATCCATTTCCAAATTGAAAGTGTGGATAGGGGTTCTTTTCCCAATAAAGATCCAACATGACCATATTGCGATGGAAGAGCGCTTGGCCTACTTGAGCTCCCGGTTGATGCAAAAGGACAATTCGATATATGTCGCACTTTATTACGAGAGGTGAGTCAACTCTACTTACTGCACCTTATTACTCTTGTTTGGATTCCATTAAATATTATGGGATTGTATTGAGTTAATTGAAATTTCCTTTTTGTAGAAAACATTGGATGGTGGCCATTATCGTTCTTCCTTAAAACACGGTGTTCTGGTACGATCCATTACATCAATCTCTCTCAGAAACAATTTCACTCGCAGTTACAAAGGTGATGACAGATCCCATAATTACCAAACACAAATGATTCCATTAGAAGTCCCTAAATGTTAGAATTAACTTCAAAATTTTATTATGAATAATTATTTCTATAAGTACTTAACTATGTGTTTGTGAACAATTTGTCCATTCGAATAGCATAAAAAACAAGTGGCCACGTGGTAAAGCGGTTACTGTTGCATGTGATTTATGAAGGATTTGGTCTCGCTTGTTAGGGAGAATCGATTTGATCTACAAAAGGTAAGTATTATTCTCACCTACTAAATCTAATCAATAATATCACGACTTTGCACAACCTATTTATCGATTAAGAGATTACTCCTTGTTGTAGTATTTTTCCGAGAACAAAGTACAGTACCTCATCAAGCTTTTGGAGGATGTACGCGACAATTTGGCGCTCTTTATGAAGGTAAAGAATTTGAAGCATTTACTTAACCCATCTACCATATGAAAACCTTGGATTAGGTTGATTTTTTTTGTGAAAGCATCATTCTCTAAAATGCCCATTGATACTTTCCAAGGTAATTTTTGACACATTGACATAGATCTTTAGCTAGCTATGGAGTATTAATGGTATAGTTCATTTTGTGAGAATTTTGATAGCATACTTTGTGTATTGATGGTGTAGTTTTTATCCTTCTTGTCTATATGCATTATGCATGGTGTAATAATATGCAATCTGAAAGGGCATTCGATGCCAAGTTTTCTTTTCTATAAATATCTATATCTTTATTTTACATATGGACCGACATCGCAACGTATAATTAACAATTCGGTAAATTAGATCAAAATAGAGCAACATCGCACACAATTTGCAATGGGTTACCGACAGTACACCGAATGGGTAGTAACATGCAATCTAGAACATGGATAGTGTAGTTTTAATCCTTCTTGTCTAGATGCATTATGCATAGTGTAGTAACATGGAATATGAAAGGGCATTCAACGCTGGGTCTTCTTTTCTTGTAAATATCTATTTCTTTATTTTACATACGGACCGACTTCGCAGAGTATAATTATCAATTTGATAAATCAGATCAAAATTTAGTGACATCACACACAATTCGCAATGGGTTACCGATAGTACACCAAATGGAGCGACATCGATTGCACATAACAAGATAACGTCACTCCATGAACCACGATGCAATCAGCGACATTGCAAACCCGTCGTAGAGCACATGAAATTGACCCGGTTGCACATATACATGAAACTTCAGTCCTTTAAAATAACATCGTGTTGATTGATATGTCACGCCATCCATTAACTGATGTGGGAAAATGCAACATCGCACAGTCAGACGTTACACTCTCTTCAGCAAATTGACAATGCATTTGTTCGCCCCGACATCGGCCACGTCGATCATCGGTTCATCACATTATTATTTACCCCAGTTATTCTGCTAAAAAAATGATGTGAAAAATATAATTTGCCATGGTTCAAAACTACATTTAAAAATCATAATCTGCCTAGTGTGTTCCAACATACCTAGTTTAACCAAGTGTAAAAATAACGTGAAACGTAAAAGACACACAACTTGGTTACGCAGTTCGGTGTAAATCACCTACATCTGCGGGGCCTGGCCCAGTTCAGAATGAATCCACTAATTAAAAAGATAGTACAGAGTACAGCATACAAAATACTTATCTTTAACTAACTATGACGTGTGGACTCTGCTAGCTCCCCTAGCTACCGATCCGCCTTGATCAGACTCCCTCTGACCTCGAACTCCGTCGACATTGGATCTCCTCCTCCCGAGGAATTAAGGCATACGATTCTGAACTTGTGCAGCAGGACAGTGTTGGAACACAGTATATTGGCTCTAGCAAGTTTCGTAAGATCTCAAAATCTGGGTGCAGATTTTGCTCAGTAAAATCGTTAGTTTTGCAGCCGTGTTTGTCCCATATTTATATCCACGAATCAGATCTGAATATCCATGATTATCTCCACAATATTCCTATTCCAAATCTGATTACTGAAGCATATCCAAATCCCATTAATCAAGGGATTTACCTTATCTCAAACTCTCCCATATCTTCGAATGAATCTCCTCCTTATAAGTAGGGATTTTACCATAAATCAAATATGCTTCTTACGCCCAATATATAGCCAAATATACAGTTACCATAAATTCTAAAACTCTTCAATATTTTCGGCTTGAATCCGTTAAACCCTTGGCGTAAATTCTGCCCGTAAACTCTGCTCCAGCAGTGTTCCAACATGGTCCGATTTTGTTCACACAAAATTGCCAATTAAATAAGTCCTTGACTTTACAATCTCCCCCTTTGGCATTTTTGTGGACCCATAATATTTTGGACTACGAGCACACAGTCAACAACATTCAAAGAGCAGAAAAATGATCATGATACCGGAATGAATTAATGAAAGCCGAAATAATGAAATCCGAAATCCAGTCATACAACCAAATATTCAAAACCCAGAATGAAAACCAGAAATCCAAAATCCAAATTTCTCCCCCTGGGGCCGCACAAAGACCAAAGGGACCCAAAACACTAAAATAAAATCAGTTCTTTAAAAAAAACTCCCCCTGAATCATCCTTCCAGCTTTGATTTTTCTTCTTCCAACCTTGCTTGTTCTGCTTGTAAGGCAGCAATCTGAATTCCTACAGCTCCAAGTCTAGCCTGTATCGCCATCAAACGTATCTTCTTGACTGCAGTTGCTGATGAGGATGCTGATCCTGAAGCCTTCCATGGGAGATCATGCACATGTCTGAGTCCGAATGTCTTCTTGTTCGGCCGCAAGTACTCCGTGTCAACTATCACATCTGTAGCCTTTCCCTTCACCTTTGCACTTTTGGCTAGTGCTGAGATCAAACATGGGTATATTACTGCGTCATTCACCTTCGGAGATGTGGCCTGTCGCACCAAATGCTGCTGAATTAATAACCCAAGGTTGACTTCTTGCTGTGTTCCAACACAGTAGAGCAACTTGGCCATTTCTCTGGTTAAAGCCGTGGTGTTGCTAGATGGCAACCAGCAATGAACTGCAATCTAATACAGTCCGAAGAACCTGGATGTCAAACATGATGCCTGAGAATATCCCACAGCCGGCCACTTCTCCTTATACCCTCCAGAAATCACAGCCAAGATTTCATCATCATTCAACTCTAAATCATCCGGAAAAACTCCCCCTATGTCCGGAGTCTTGAGCCCAAACAACATATTTATCCTTGAAGCAGACAACTCAATAACCTTCCCTCGAACATAAACTCTCCCGAACCACTCAGATAAAATGTCTAAATTTTCAGGCATGAGATTAGCATATACCTCAAGTACCACCTGTCGATTGTATTGCCTTTGAAGTGTGGCAGCCTTCGTCATCCCTATTGTCTTTAAGAAGCTGGTGAATCCGCTCTCCTGATAGGCCTTCAAGTCTACTGGTCGTTCAGCAATAAATTTCTTCTCGGAGAAGAAATTTTCCATCTCAGCTCCCTTCACATCAAAGTAATCTGTCGAGAAAGCCTGGGAGAGAGATGGTGGTGGCAAGACCTTCCTTTGAGTGTTATCACTTCTCTTCTTTCTCCTTTTTCCTGCCTCGGTATCCATGAGAGCGCTGGCCTTCCTTTTTCCTTTAGCCTTTTGAAAGAATTTATCCAGGACCTCGTCACTGGAGTAAGTCAAATCTGGAGTGTCCTGTGTTGGAACACTGTCAGCTCTTTCAGCCTGCTCTTCTTCTGAATCACTGCCCTGAACTAATAGATCTTCATCAGCTCCTTCCATCTCCTGATTCCCTTCTTCATTAGACTGATCAGTGGCTCCATCATTCAACTCTTCTTGAACCTCATCACCTTGTGTACCCCCCAGATCAGCATCAGATTCGACCTCCATATGCACAGATTCTCCTGAGTGTGTTGAAACACTCTCCTCATCATCAGATAGTTCAATAAACACAGGTTCTCTCAATTTATCCATCCTCTTTGCATTCACTCCATCATAAAATCCAACCTGTAGCTTATCTCCATATTTTACTTTCTTTAACCCAACAGCATGTTCCTCATTGACTTCTCTAATCCACACATAACTATGAGGAGTCATACGACAAAAAACATGAAATTTGTCTTTCCCTTTCCCATTCAACTGACCGTACATCCCTCTCAGAAACTTCACAGTCTTATACTCAATATCCCAGACATCAGTAAAGTGACCAGACACAAACTCCTTAATTTTGACATGCAATACTTCTAAATCCTTTCTTATACTCTTGATTTTGCTTAAATCCACAGAATATCTATTAGCTTGTAACCACTCAAAAATATCATCCACACTTCTACTTTCAAAGCCCAAGAATTTGAATGGTCGAGGGTCAGGACCAGTTACCTTAGGTTTTTCTTGTTTCTTGCCTCCAGACGCATGCTCTTGAGCATCCGAATTTTTACTCTGTTTCTTGACAGATGTCTCCTCCTCTTCCTTTTCTTCTTCAGTTTTCTCAGGCTCTGCTTCAGCCATCTCCTCATCCTCTTCATGGATAGCACTTACTTTGTTCTGTTCTTGAGTTTGTGACTCACCCACTTCAACATACCTTCTCGGCTCATCAAACACTACCAATCCCGAATTCACTAAGCTCCGGTCTTCTTCCAAACTTTCCGGCACTGAAGCTTCTTTTATCGGAGAATTTGGGTTTGACATTATTTGGAACAATGCCGAGATAGAGAAGAGTTTTGAGGCAAGATTTTTGGCAAGAGTTTTTGGGGAAAAATCGGCCAGAGGTAACAGAATGCAAAAGGGAAGTTTTAGAGTTTGAGACAACTTTCAACTCTTCATAAACTTACCTCTTTTCCCGCGAAGATCCTTTTTAGATTTCCCAAAAGTTGTCATGATAGCCTTTCCTCTTCTTGTCCCATCCATGAGTTATTCCTCATTTAACTTCCAACACTTTATTTAACTTCTCCTATTTTTGGTCAGCTTTTGCTTCCTTCCATTTTTTTCTTTTTCTAATTTTTGACGTAAATAACAAACACAAACAAATTATTTACACGAAGAATTCATCAAAGGTAACAGTTACCTCAGATTTGACAAACACCTAAGTGTTGTCGAATGCTCTCGAAAGTGGTAGCATCAAGTGGCTTTGTAAATATATCGGCAAGCTGCTCGTGTGTTGGAACATAGGCCACTTCCACTTCTTTTCTTTCCACCAAATCTCGAATAAAATGATGCCTTATGTCAATATGTTTGGTTCTTGAGTGTTGAACTGGATTCTTCGAAATATCGATTGCGCTTGTATTATCACATAAAATCTTTAGGGGGCCTTGATGAATTCCATAATCTTTCAGCATTTGATTCATCAATAATAATTGTGCACAACAACTTCCTGCTGCAAGATACTCTGCTTCTGCAGTAGATAGAGAGATCGAGTTCTGTTTCTTGCTATACCAAGACACCAAATTTGTTCCAATAAAGAAACATCCGCCGGTAGTACTTTTTCGATCATCTGCATTACCAGCCCAATCAGAATCACTGTATCCTATCAATTCTGAATCTTGATTCTTTGAATACCAAACACCATATTCTGACGTTCCACTCACATATCTAATAATTCTCTTGACTGCAGTAAGATGAGATTCCTTAGGATCAGCCTGAAATCTAGCACATATTCCAACACTGAAACATATATCTGGTCTGCTAGCCGTGAGATATAACAAACTTCCGATCATGCCTCTATATAACTTTTGATCGACTGACACTCCTTTTTCATCTTTCACCAACTTATCAGAAACCCCCATAGGAGTTCGAACCGCACGAGCACTACTAAGTCCGAATTTCTTAATCAAGTTCAAGGCATACTTACTTTGATTGATGAATAGACCATTCCGTCCTTGTTTGACTTGTAACCCCAGAAAGTAAGTCAATTCTCCAACCATGCTCATTTCAAATTCAGACTGCATTGTGATGACGAAATCCTGTACCATAGATGGTGAAGTAGAGCCAAATACTATGTCATCAACATATATTTGAGCAATTAGAAACTTTGATGACTTGTCAACCACAAATAAAGTGCGATCTACTCCCCCTCGACGATAACCTTTCTGAAGCAAAAAGTTAGTAAGTCGTTCATACCATGCTCGAGGTGCCTTCTTTAATCCATATAAGGCTTTCTTGAGGCGATATACATGATGCGGATAATGAGGATCTTCAAAACCTTTAGGTTGTTCCACATAGACTTCCTCATTCACCACTCCATTTAGAAACGCACTCTTAACGTCCATTTGATACAACGTAAAGTTCAAGAAGCAGGCAATAGCTAGTAGAATAAGAATAGATTCTAACCTGGCAACTGGTGCAAAGGTTTCGTCAAAGTCAACACCTTCCACTTGCGTATATCCTTGAGCAACAAGTCTGGCTTTGTTCCTGGTGATTAAGCCATCTGCATCGGACTTGTTCTTGAAGATCCATTTTGTACCAATGACATTGATGCCTTTGGGACGAGGGGTAAGGTACCAAACATCATTCCTGGTAAACTGTCCGAGTTCATCTTGCATTGCAGCAATCCAATATTCATCAAGTAAAGCTTCCTTATAGTTCTTTGGTTCAATTAGGGACACAAAACAGTGTAGACCAGCCAGTCGTCGATAATCAACTCGAGGAACTGATCGAGTATTTCGCAAATTTGAGCCAGGTTGAATGTGTGGTGCAACACGGTCATTAGTAGGAGGTAGCAGTGTTGGATCATGGTCATGTGTTGGAACATGGTCCGCTTCAGCAGAGTGAGGATCCTGGTGCTCATTTGGTTCTGACGGCTTTTCTCTGTCCGAAGTTTGAGACTGTGTTGGAACATGGGTGTTGACGAATTCTTCCTCTACTGCTTCTAGAAGTTGCTCCTTTCCTGACTCATCCACAATGACATTTATGGATTCCATGAGAGTGTTAGTTCGATGATTGAAGACTCGGTAGGCACGACTGTTGATAGAATACCCTAGAAAAATTCCTGGATCACTTCGATTATCAAATTTTGCCAACTGTTCTCTGTCTCTGAGGATATAGCAAGTGCTTCCGAACACATGAAAATACGAAACATTTGGCTTCCTGCCTTTCCAGATCTCATAGGCTGTCTTATCAGTGAACGGTCGAAGATACACTCGATTAATTGTATAACACGCTGTATTGATCGCCTCTGCCCACCATTTCTTATGAACATCCTTCTCTGCCAACATAACTCGAGCCATCTCCTGAAGAGTTCTATTCTTTCTTTCGACAATACCATTCTGTTGAGGAGTGATAGGAGCAGAAAACTCATGTTGAATCCCCAGTTCATTGCAGAAAGAACTGAATTGTTCATTTTCAAACTCTCTGCCATTATCACTTCGAATTCGAATTATCTTTCCTACAGGTCTTCCCTTTTCAGTTTGTAGCTTTACTACAAGGCTACGAAATACCTCAATCGTATCAGATTTCTCTTTCAAGAAGGCTACCCATGTAAACCTGGAGAAGTCATCAACACATACAAAAATATATTTCTTTCCTCCTATGCTAGGTGTGTGCACTGGCCCCATTAAATCCATATGTAATAATTCCATATTTCTAGAAGTAGTAATAAACTGAACTGAAGAATGAGGAGCACGAGTTTGTTTACCTTGCTGACATGGTCCGCACATGATTTCATCATTCCCGGTCAAGGTAGGCATTCCACGTACAGCTTTCATGTTAGCAATTTTCACCAGTGTTTTATAGTTGATGTGTCCGAGTTTCCTGTGCCATAGAATTCCCTCATCCTGCTTTGAAAGCATGCATCGAACTTCTTGTTCCAAAAGATAACAATTGTCTGAAGATCGTATTCCAGACAGAACCCTGCTTTCTCCATGCTTCACTACACATTTGTCCTTCTGAAACTCAACTATCATGTTGTCATCGCACAGCTGGCTTATACTTAGCAAATTTGCTTTTAGATCTTCAACAAATAATACACTTGTGAAGACAGAAAACCCTTCAATCTTTAATTCGCCCTTGCCAATTACTCTGCTTCTTTTTCCATCTCCAAAAGTTACATACCCGCCATCATATGGAGTAAGATTTGTAAGGTATTTTGAACTGCCAGTCATGTGGCGAGAGCAACCACTGTCAAAGTACCATGAGTCACTGGAATATGCTGATAAAGAAGTGTGTGCGACCATACACGTACTGGACCTTTTAATGACCCATATCTTCCTGATTCTTGTATGAGTATCGACTGTGTTGGAACACAGTTCTCTTCCTGTCATTTGATCTCTGATCAGCTTTTTACACTGATATTCAGTATGTCCTTGATACCTGCAGTATCCGCAGATTAGAGGCTTTCTTTGAAACGGTTTTCCATACTTCCATTTTATTTCTCGAATCCTTGCTTTGAGAGTTACTGGTTTTTCATGCAATTCAACCTCTGGTTCTTTCCTGTATCCAATTCCGTGTCTATCACCAAAGTTCTTTCCCATATCCAGAATGTCATCAAGTTTCGCTTTCCCGGAATTCAATTTTGAGATAGTTGCTTCAGACATCTCAGCCCTCTTGACTGCAGCTATCAATTTCTCACTCAGTTCTTCATTTTGTTTTCCAAGTTCTGCAATCGTGGACCGTAACTCCTTTTCGCTGTCAATCAGCTTCCTTTTTTCTTCAATCAGTTCTTTGTTTTTGTCTGCTACTTGAACCCACATGGCATACATTTGTTCGTATGTGCTATATATCTCTTCATCACTTACAGAAAGATCATCTTCATCACTGCGAGCCTCGTCCAGATTCATATCATAACTTACACTTTTCCCTTTGTTCAGTGTGTTGGAACACTGACTTTCTGAAGTATCATGGACCTTTGCTCCAAAGGCTACATAATTACTGGTTAATTCTTCCTCATCTTTTTCATTCTCTTCATCATCACTCCAAGAGGTAACATATGATCTTCCTTGTTTCTTTCAGGTGTTAGCACATTCGGCCTGAATATGACCAAATCCTTCACATTCTCTGCATTGAATTCTTCCAGCCTGTTTTGATTCATTGTACTGATTTCTCCCATACTGCATATTTCCTTGTTCAAACCTCAATCCACAATTGTTGTTCGAATCTTGTTGCTTTTGTCTGTTTCCGCCAAACCTCTCCTGAGATTTCTTATTGACCACCTTCTTTAACATCTTTGAGAAATTCTTTGTAATAAATGTCAGTTTTTCAAACTCATCATCGCTGTCAGACTCATTACTTCCTTTGGCTGAGGAAACTTTAAACGCCAAATCCTTGGAGACCCTTTTTGTAGGTTGCTGGAATGTCATCTCATATGTTTGCAGCGACCCCATTAGTTCATCTAGGCTCATTGTGGATACATCTCTTGCCTCCTCTATTGCTGCTACTTTCATTGCAAACCTTTTAGGTAGAGATCGCAAGGTCTTTTTCACCAGCTTGGTTTCTTTGTACACTTTTCCAAGTTGATAAGCCATGTTGGAGATATCTCTAAGCTTTCCATTGAATGTGGCAATGGTGTCGTCCTCCTCCATTTTGAGTTCTTCAAACTTGGTAGCCAACATCTGTAGTTTGGACTCCCTCACTCGACTGGTTCCTTCATGAACCGTTTGTAGGATGTCCCATGCTCTCTTCGCTTGGTGGCATGTAGATATAAGCTTGAACTGGTTTTCATCAACTGCCGTGAATATTGCATTAAGAGCCTTTGAATTTGCTAGAGATTCTCTAAGATCACCTGGAGTCCATTTAGACTTGTCTTTGAGTTTTTGACTTGACTCCCCTTCCACATCCTTAGAGCTGGTAGCATCTTCTGTAGGATGATTCCATTCATTCTCAACATAAAACCACGCCAGTTCATCCAGGGAATTAATAAACACCCTCATACGAGCCTTCCAATAGTTGTAGTTGTTTCCTTCTAACAGTGGTGGTCGAGAGATTGAAGCTCCTTCTCTTGTCGTCATGGTAAAACCGGATCTCACTTTCCTTGAAACAACCAAGGGAACAATAAGTGACTCAGCTCTGATACCAAATGAAATTTAGTTTTACCAATTTTCCTAGTTCTTACTAGTGTGTTCCAACATACCTAGTTTAACCAAGTGTAAAAATAACGTGAAACGTAAAAGACACACAACTTGGTTACGCAGTTCGGTGTAAATCACCTACATCTGCGGGGCCTGGCCCAGTTTAGAATGAATCCACTAATTAGAAAGATAGTACAGAGTACAGCATACAAAATACTTATCTTTAACTAACTATGACGTGTGGACTCTGCTAGCTCCCCTAGCTACCGATCCGCCTTGATCAGACTCCCTCTGACCTCGAACTCCGTCGACACTGGATCTCCTCCTCCCGAGGAATTAAGGCATACGATTCTGAACTTGTGCAGCAGGACAGTGTTGGAACACAGTATATTGGCTCTAGCAAGTTTCGTAAGATCTCAAAATCTGGGTGCAGATTTTGCTCAGTAAAATCGTTAGTTTTGCAGCCGTGTTTGTCCCATATTTATATCCACGAATCAGATCTGAATATCCATGATTATCTCCACAATATTCCTATTCCAAATCTGATTACTGAAGCATATCCAAATCCCATTAATCAAGGGATTTACCTTATCTCAAACTCTCCCATATCTTCGAATGAATCTCCTCCTTATAAGTAGGGATTTTACCATAAATCAAATATGCTTCTTACGCCCAATATATAGCCAAATATACAGTTACCATAAATTCTAAAACTCTTCAATATTTTTGGCTTGAATCCGTTAAACCCTTGGCGTAAATTCTGCCCGTAAACTCTGCTCCAGCAGTGTTCCAACATGGTCCGATTTTGTTCACACAAAATTGCCAATTAAATAAGTCCTTGACTTTACACTTTTCTTTTTTATCACTCAAACTACGTTCCTCACCCACCTCTACTTCCATCCAGGCGTGCTCCTCTTCGATTCACGACAACTCCGCCTCTAACCCAGCCACTCACTTAGGAAAATTCGTCACCACCTCAGCATAACAATCCACATGTTGGATCACAGATTCCATAGCACAACCCAACTGAAACCAAAGAACCTAATTGATACTAACATACATTTACGATGCGCCATCGAGCCAAAAACAGTTAACAATCCTACAAGATGATGCACATTTATTAACAAAAGACAATCACATTTCTCAAAAGAAATATAATTACACACACAAATATCTCATAAAAAATTAATAACAAAGGTGACACATTCGCTTCCTTCTAGGCCTGCTTATCTTCATGGAATGTGCATCCAATTCTACCATAATCTTGCTATCCTTCGTAAATTTCCCTAATTTTTTGGATTGCTTATCTGAAGGAATGGGCGAATTCCACAAAGGCAAAGACTCGCCATCCAAATTCTTAACAAACAAATATCAGTCATCCCACGTACCACATTTGTTGGGAAAATCCTTCATAAGTTGAACCCCATAAGCATTGGGATACAGAGTAAACCACCATCCTTCCTTCCCTGAACTCCACAGGTGAAAAAAAACCTTATATAGACTCCCATCTTTATCAATTTACCAGCATGTTTACATACCTCCACAAAACCATTCATCATGGCTACACCCCTCGAATGAAGATGGGTAAGAGAAACCCAATGAGCCCACAATAAAATCTGAGAAGGGTAGAGCCAATCCATGTAGGAAATATTGCTCAAACACACCAAAACACCTAGCGGGGAGTTCTTGATTTTAGTATGCTAAATATTTGAATATTGGCTGCGGGTATGGTGGTTCTGAAAAATGGAGAACATGGTCGATGACGCATTAGGGTAATGCGTCCTCATGCTCCTGCTCCTGATTTAATTTATTTTTGCTCTAAAATAATAGAGGTATAGATTTTTTTTTTTGGCTAAATTAAGAGAGGACGCATTTTGAAAATGCGTCACATCAAAATGCGTCCTCATGTGATGTAAATTTTTTTTTGATCTAAATTAATAGATGACGCATTTTGAAAATTATATTTAGGGATGCATTTTGAAAATTATATTTATATTTATATGCATATGTATATATATATATTTACATATACATATAAATATATATATATATATACATATATCTACATATAAATATATTTATGTATATATATACATATATCTATGGCAAAGTCTTGGGAAAGACGGTCTTTCCATAAACTTATGGAAAGACGGGGTTTGATTAAAATAATAAAAGGTAAAAGGTCTTAGTTGCAATATTAAACTTTTAGTATGCAACATGTAGTAGTTATAAAATTTATAACCCGGTTCATGCAACCCGAAAATTTTATTTTCATTTCTTCTAATTTACACTTTAAACCTTGGTCTTTCCATAACTTATGGAAAGACCGTCTTTCAAGAGACAGACTCTATATCTATATATAAATATATTTATGTATATATATATCTATATATAAATATATTTATATCTTTATATTTATATTTATATATTTATTTATATTTATATTTATATATATGTATATATATTTATAAATATAAATATATAAATATATGTATATATATTTATAAATATAAATATATAAATATATGTATATATATTTATATATACATATATATAAATATAAATATAAATATATACATATATATAAATATAAATATAAATATATACATATATATAAATATAAATATAAATATATACATATATATAAAAATATAAATATAAATATAAATAAAGATATATATATATATATAAATAAAGATATATATATATATTTAAATATAAATAAATATATATATATAAATAAATATATATATGTATAAATATATATATATATATAAATATATAGAGATATAAATCTCGGGAAGGAAGATGGGAGATGAAATGAAGAAAATTTTCGGACAAATGGATAACAAAAGAAGGAAGAGAAGAGGTTGATAAGTAGGAGGGGGAGAGAGGGAATCGGAGGACGCGTTTGCAATATGAGTCCTCTCCCTGCTGCTGCTGCCACCCCACCTGCCACCTGACACCCTACCCACCCTGCCACCTGACACCCTACTTTGACCGGAAGGAAGGAGAGGATGAATCAACAAAATGCGTCCTCTTGCCACCTCAGCGTGGCATTATCCACGAAAAATAAAAAAATGCGTGGCATTATTCACGAAAAAAAAAAAAAGTGGCAGGAGAGGACGCATTTTCTAAATGCGTCCTCCCTATTTTCTAAATGCATCCTCCCTATTTTATTCCGTTTGTAGCTATTGTAGCCACAAACATATAATTTTCTCCTTAGCGGGAGGGTTCCACACCTTTTTTTTTGCTAGTAATAGGTATCATAATCTTGCATTTATGCAAACTTGGATGATGGTTCTTCAAAGCCACTAAAGTATCCTCGAACATAACACTATCCTTATCATCCACATTTTGACTACTCCCTCCGTCCCTAAATAAACTACACACTTTCTATTTTGGTCTGTCCCTAATTAAATTGCAAACAATCAGACATTTCCATTTTTGGCAAAGTTGATCATAAGTTAAATGACCAAAATGCCCCTGGACTGTCCAAAATTTATAGCCATTAAGGTTGACTAATTTTGGAATTGCAATAGACCTTGGACACGTGTCTGTGGCATGGTGGTTGATGTGAGATTAATTTCATTTAATCTCCCAACCACCTGCACACATCACATGCGTTTAGTACTGCTCCCAATGCTCCATTATTGCTATTCTCACGCTCCCTTTTACGCTCCCAACGCTCTTAACTCGCTCCATTATCTTCTCCTTTTCTCTCATTTCTCACACAATCTTCACAGCTCATCCTCTCCTCTCTCTGAAATCTGAAAACCCTATCCACTCAACCTCTTTTTTGCCATCGTTCTTTGTTTTAAAATTGTGTTTTTTTGTTTGGGTTGACTTGGCTAAATAATCTTTTAGCACGACTTGTTGTTTCAGATCTAGGGTTTTCTTGATTCGGTTTGGGGTTTTGTAGACGAAATCGATTTCATCACTTTTTTGAACTGAAATCACAGCGTTTTAAGGGTCGATTTTATGTTTGGCTGTTTGAAAACTGTGTTTTTTGTGTGTGTTTACTTGGCTAAATGATCTTTTATCACAGCTTGTTGTTTCGGATCTAGGGTTTTCTTGATTTGGTTTGGGGTTTCGCAGACAAAATCGATTTCATCGCTTTTTTGAATTGAAATCACAGCGTTTTAAGGGTTGGTTTATGTTTGGCTGGTTTATTTAGGGTTTCTTGAACATAAACAGATGTTGTTTATGTACTGGATTCAAATCTAAGGTATTTTTCGTGTTGGATCTGTGGTATTTCCCATTGTTCTTGGGTTTTCCTGGTTGAAATTTGAATGAATGTGTCTGATTCTTGGCTTTCACTTGGATTTTTCGAGGTAAATAAACATGGGTTTGTAATTTTTTAACTGATATTCTAGCTCTTTGTGGTCTGGGTGCCGATCTAAGTTATATCTGGTATTTTGACTGTGATATTTTCCATTGCTCTTCGGTTTATGTTGTTTTTAAACTGAATGCATACGTATGTTAAAAATTGCTAATGAGGTTATTTTTTCTCTTGGTTCAAATATTGGATTTTCCCTTGTGTTGGATATGCCATATTAGCCATCGTTTGTTAACATTCTGCTGACAATATCTTTTTTGAACTGCCTCTGAAGGATCATGGTGATAAGGTTGTGGCTGGTCAGGGTAAGTCTTTCCCTTGCCAACCCTTGAGTGTATCCGAGTTTAACTCTCAGTTTCAGTCTAGTTTTGATCCCACATTATTTACTGGGCTTGATGACATTGAGTCACAACCAAAGGAAAGTACTGTTTTCCCACCCCATTACCCTGTCCTCGATACTAATTCATATGACTCTGGGGATACCCCTGTGGCGACACATTTTAGCCATGTACCTGAATTTTTCATGTACCACTCAGAATCAGATAAGGATTCACATGAATTACAGCCCCCTAATAATGATCCTGACATAACACAACCCCCTGATCCGGACAATGATTATGATGGAACCCAACCCCCTGATTCTGAAGAAACCCTACCCCCTGATTCCGATGAAACCCTACCCCCTAATTTCGATGAAATCCAGCCCCCTGATCCTATGTATGGAACCCTACCCCCTGATACTGATCCTGATGAAACACAGCCCCCTGATCCTAACATTGATTCTGATGTAACCCGACCTCCAGACTCTGATGAAACCCAACCCCCTGATTCTTCTAAATCAGATTCATCTGAATCTTGGTGTGATCCACATCCTTCAGTGTATTTCAAGGGTAATGAATTCACTAATTATGGCGAGCCAGGTTTTTGGTAAGCTGGGGCTTGTCTTTATCCTGGTAACTGGCCAAAATGAGGCACAAAGTGATTACGATGCTGGAAAATGGTGTCATTATCCACAGGTATGGCTTGTTGCCTACTTTTCAGTTATGTTTTTACTGTGATATTTCAAATTGTTGTACATATACTAACTGTTTGCCTATTAATGCAGGATTGTTTATACAGTGTGGGTGTTGTTGGCTTTTACAACAACTACTTTATTCTGTGTTTGTCTGTGGTTACCTGTTTACTACTTGGCTGTGATAGCACATGTGCTGCTTGTTATATGATGATTTTTTTAAAATCTTGGTGATGTTTTACTTCAAACATGCAACCATTCAGATTTTGACTCAGATTCAGTTGAAACCTTGGGTGATTGTTCCCCATTTTTCAACTGAATCTGAAGCAGAACCTGAGTTAGGCAAGGCATGTTTCAGATGAGGGGTAATAATGGGAGCAGTAAATTTGATGCATGTTCAGGTGGTTTATATATGTAGCCATGCAGTGTTAGTCACTAGACTTACCTGATCTTGGCAGGGCATTTGTTTATTGATTTCATAGCTAATATGTGTGCTCGTAGCTTATGTTCTGGCTGGACCCATAATTTATGATGTAGTTGTGATGAATGAATAAACATGCATCCATGCTTATTAGTTTCTAAACTGATCTGATCTTAGCGAGGCATGATGTGATTAAACCCAGCTCTGAAATTATTTGCTAAGTTGACTATGTTTTAGTTGTTAGCCACCTATAATGATACCTTGCATGAACACAATGGCAGCAACCATGTTTTTACAAACATTAGGATGGCAGCTTTATAGTGTTTCTCACTGAGTTGTTATATGTGCTACTTGTCATTCATCCCGGTTATAATGGTTTATCATTCCTGACTAACCTATTTTTCCTCATACTTAGAAAATTATTTTTAAACACAAGCTCATTTTAAAAAGCTTCTAACAAAAGGGAGTATAGCCCTCCCACCTTTTACAAGGTTTCCCTATAAACATACCTTATCAAAATAACTTGTATGTTTACCCTAGACCTGAATCTAGAAGCACAGCCCTACAAAAATTACATCATTTGCATGCCTACACTAACTCCATCATGATCAGCAGATCTTGTATGTTCCCAGTTCTACCAATGGTCACCATGTGTTCCAAACAAGCCATTACTAGCTCATAATCCTCAATCAAATTGAGAGGTAGCAAACCAAGCCTCCTTAGCCTTTCCTTTCCCATATGTGGAAATTTAAAGTCATTACTACCCCTGTATTTCATGATTTCTACCATAACACTCTGCAAGCTTAGGAATATCTTGTCTATGACCCTAGGATCCTCCCTCTCAAAAGCATCATGCACAGCTTGTAGTAGTCCTTCTAGGTTTTGGCTCGGATTTTGCTGTTGTAAACTTTAAATTGATGCAAAAAAAACCCAAGTCCAGAATGTTTAATTTGGGTGATTTGGCAGGTTGGAAAACTAACTGAATGTTAAATCCATCCAAGGTGGCTGCAGCTAAAAAGTCAGCAAATATGTGGGTAGGGGCATTATCTTGCTGTTTGAGAATGTTTTTGCTTGCCCATACTGGTTATTTTTCCTTTAATGCTGGTATGAGTTCATTGATAAGCTTGTGTCTAATTACATCTCGGGTGATGGATGTTATGGGTTGTGGCATCATGGTTCCCCTAGGTCTATTTACAGTTGTGTACTTGGCTGCTACATAATCAACATAAGGAAATGCACCTATTTTCCATCAAACATTACATTACCCTCTATGTCAAATATAGGTCTACACACAGCACATAGAAACATGAGTTTTGGTATGTAATGCTTGCTTTGGGTAATTCTATATGGTTCTGGTTCATTGGGACCAAGAATATACCTCGTTGTAGCCTCTGTCATGTAGAACCACTTTTCATCGAGTTATGCATCGTCTTGAACTGCGTGTTGCACTCCAGTTTGCTTAAACACCATTCCATCCTTGATTCTTTCTAGGCTATTGTTAGGCATGGATGAACTGCATTTGTGTGGCTTCTTATCTCTTTGCTTGCTATTGCTCTGTGAATGCTACTTTTACCAACATTCAACTTGTCGGATGTGCTTCAGCATGTACGCCTGAACTTGAGTGGCAATGCCATTAGAGCCTCCAGGTCGATTGGCTTCTTGCTTCTTCCACAGCGTCTGTGTCTTCTCGAACGGGCCTACACAGCCTCATCACTTTAAAGCTATTGCCTAACTCGCGCCCATATTGTGCTGACAGTCCTCACTGAGCATGACCATTTTTTTGCTGCCTCCACTCTGCTGTTCTTCTAAAGCTACCCATTTTTATGTGTTGAAGGAGAAAATGTGCAATCTCCTACCTTTGTTCATCGGTGAGGTTTCTCTCCACCATCACAGCTCTACTGTTGCCTGATGGAGATCAGAAAAAGTGTGGGTTTTGCTATTCTGAATTTGGCCAGTTCTGGAAGAACTGACCAAGTATTTCTGAGGGTTTTCTTTTGGTTCAGTGAGTTGTGAATGAGAGTTGTAATAAATGCTCTTTTTATAGATGAGGTTTCGGGATTTTGGTGGTAGTGAACAGTGTACGAAAAATTGTAAAGTTGGCTCCAAAACTAAAAATTTTGGAGCCAAACATTAAATTTTGGAGGGAATAATCAGTGCTTATACAATTTTTAGCAATGCTTTCGAGTAATTTTGGGGCACTTAAATTTTGACTTTTGGCACTGACAATTTTAGCTTTTAGACTGAAAAAGTGTCCTTTTGGCACTATTCAATTCTACCTCCACTTTTCTCTTTCTTACAAATTATTCAGGGACAGAGGGAGTACACATTTCCCCCACCACTTTGTTTCCCCCGGCGACCACCTCATCCCCGGTGTGCACATTACTATGTTCCCACCCCACTAATAGCCAGATCATGCTGGATAGTGGTAAACGATGACTTGAACGTGTAACCACCATAGTTTTAATAGAGAGAACAAAATTGAAGTACCTTCCATAGAGTACAGCTCCAGTGAACGTCCATGCAATATCTGCTTGTGATTGTGCAAACCATGAGAAATACGGTAACCCCTTTAACACATTTTTACCCTTTATATACAAGTCACAAAACCCAAACCAATAAGTTAATTTTTGAAAATGCACCTTTTCGAGACAGTGGGTAACTTGTGTCAGTTGTAAATAGAAGTCATCACTCATTGAATGCACCTTAAAATAATTACTACACATGTCGCTTTGATTCTGTATTTATTTTCCCAAAATTCGTGAAAACACATCCTATTCCCCAAAGATAAAGGCATTCTAAATGACAGAACAAAAAATACCACCTTTCATTTAAAAATAAATATTTTGTTTTACCCACAAAGTCATATCGACCTTTGCGCCAACCTACCATTTTTAACAACCCCAAACAACATATATTTCATATCCCACATATGTAAAAAAAATACATTCTTCTTTTTGCCAAAAAAAATCTATCTCTTTCACACTTCGTATCTGATAGCTTCGTGGCTAGAGAGGCTTATGGTATATATATGACCCACGAAACCCTAGTATAAGAACCACCTTGGTACAACCAGTTCACTAACCCCTCGAGAACAAACCAAGTTCCCTTCGTTGGCAGCCGAAAAAAATGTAGAAGCACTACTCACCACACACTACAAGAAACTGAACCTTTTACTTCGCCCTTATTGCCTAGATTTTTGGCTTAGGTAAATAGCCAAGGTAAAAATAAATTATTATTTACATCGGTTTAAAAAAACCCACGGTAAATAATAGGTTTTTTACCACGGTTCTACGATAACCGGAGTAAATATTCTTGAAAATTGAAGTAAAGGTATTTCCCACGTAATTGCGATGTTGGCAATATGGGTACGACCTAGCAGTAATAGTCAGTGATGAGAAGCTCAACTTTGCACAGCAGTCGATTTGACCGAATTCCTCTCGACGTCAAGGAGCAACGTTAAATTTTCCACCATACGAAGTGGCACATGTCCCTCGGTCCAAACTTGTACCTAAATCCATTCAAATAAATTCATTCGATGTCATAGGTTAGTCGGTGACATGTCGGTAAACTCAAAATCATGCAGTGTAAATTAAGTACGATATCACACGTATCTATTATACCTAATAAAATAAAGATAGTTAACCAATACAGCCAGAACATGGAATATACCATCTGAAGGTTCCATTCCATGTTCACAAAAACCAGTCTCAATTATCTTCAAGTTATATTGGTAAGATTAAAGCTAGGTACGTACGTGTTGTGGTATTCCCTCGGCCGGCTAGCTGACTGCGATCACCAGAATGTACCTTAAAAAGGAGTCTCATAATGGGTTCTGAGGAAAACACTCTCACGCTCAAGTCAGTACTATAATTTTCCAATTAACTAGATATAGTCTAGCTGCACTTACCTTTTTCCATCTTCTCTTCTTCCTTTTATAATACGCAACTATTGTTGCTCCAATTTATCCGGAGTTTGTGTCATATGTATAATCTTGTGCCCATTATCCCCATTGTGTGTGATCGTTCGTCCTATAAACCCGGTTTGTGAGCCATAACTCATAAGGGTTTCCTTCATTATCATTTCGTGGGTTGTTACCCATCTTCTTCTGCTCTTCGCTCACCCGATATGATTTTGCTAGTGTTCTAGGCCTTCTACTCCTTTGGGCTTAGTATGGAACATAAACCCCCCAACCATGAAGACTAAGTGGCATGGAGCAGATCCTGTCGAAATGATTGAATACGAACGGAGCTGTTATAAGAGGTTCGTTTGTCATTGAAAGGATTTCAAAGTGGTAATAGCTTTGTGGCTGAAAGATATTTTGTCCGCTAAGTCCCTCATTTTCAAAATTTGAACTTTCAAATTTTTGTTGTGATTGATAGCCTAAGACATGCTCAAAAGATCTAAGATTTTATTCTATTTCTTCGCTGATAATTTTCGTATTTCCCTAACGGTTGTTATTACTTCATCTCACAAATAGGTATTTTAAATGAGTTTTACTCTTTAGTGAGCTGTCTTTTCATCTTCTGCTGCCACTTCAAAATCTGTGAAACGTAACTTACTTTTGTTAGATTTTCATCATTGTGTTTTCACAATTGTTTGTCTTCCTCTATTTTGCCTTCCTTTTTCTTTGCATATAAATACTAATATATCCTATCTTCCTCAATTACTCCTCTGCTTATCTACAAAAGTTGTCGTCTTCTCCAATTCTCTGACCAACTTTAAGTTTCCTGCTCATCAGTTTTCCTTACGTTTTCAAAGAGCAAGGTTTGTTTCCATCTTCCACCTTATCTCTATATGCTTTGAACTTGGTAGCCTATCTTTTTTATCATCTTAATAACAGTTGCTCCTCTTGTGTTGTGTAACCTTCTGTCATCTACTCTGGCGAACTCCCTCTGAGTTCTTATTTCGGCAGACTATTACGTACTATTTATTCCCCTGATTAACCTATTGCTATTTTCAAATAACCTAGGCTTATTATTTATTTTCATGTCCTCCCGCGATCATATTTAATCTCCCCTATCTAATGATTATTCCGAGGGGAATCCGTCCCAGCAACCGGATCCTCGTCCATATCCAGTATGCTTACTAGGTTTTATGTGGATGAGTTAAAGAAGTACATCCCGTTTCTAAGCCCTTTCAAGCTTCGCACTCCTGCGAACAATGAGTGTGTTCATACTCCACCTTCTGGCTATACATCGTGCTATCTATCTTATCTAAATTTCAGCATTTATTTCCCTCTTCCACAACCCGTGATAGAAATTCTATGTTCGCACAAAATAGCACTGTCCCAATTCCACCCTAAGGGTATTGCTATCATAATGGGGTTTCTTCAGGTGTGCGATGCAGTGATCTTACCCTTTACTCTTGAGTTGTTCCGTAATTTTTATCATCTTCGCGTTTTACCCTGTAATCGCTGGGGTTGAGCTTGTGAAGGGTTTCCCTTGTAATGTTGGTCCCTGGCATACCAAATACTTCTTCATAAAGTTGGAACAAAACTATGGGGCTGTTATGCCATCCTAGAACAACAGGGTTCCCAAAGTTAGGCTTCCTGGGTTGAATGTCCATTTTACCGAAGACATGGACATCGTGGTTACACTTCGCGATCATGCACAACACCTCCGCCATGCTGACCCTCATACTAAAGGTGTTCTGTTTGCCCTTGTTTTGATGTGCTTGTTCTGCAACCTTTGTTGTTTTTATGAAGCACTGTATTTCTTCTTCGTGTTTGTTTAACTTATGATAACTCTTATGTTTCTATCATAGACTTGTCAAAAGGTAATATCATTAGCCCACTCCTTGAAGGCAATAATGGGGAGACGACTGAAGTCAATGTTCAGCCAAATGACACTGCTGTTGGTACCATCCCTCAGGGTGGTGCTAAGCAAGTTGGCTATCCTGGTAAGGGAAATGCTAAAGTGGGGGGGATGGTGGTGGACCTCGCCCCACCGGTGTGCAGAAGCTTAAGCTCAAAAGGGGTAGGGATGAAGAGGCTTCGGGCCATTCGCTTCCTCCCCATAAAAAAGGGTGTGGTAGCCTGTCTAGTTTGCAAACCATTATGTAAACAGAGGGTTCCTTCATTGAGGGGATGATTGCTAACATCTTCTTGAACCTCTCCCTGCCTGACACACTGGTCGTGGTAAGATCAAAGAGGGATTTCATTGAAATTTTGTTATCCTTTAAGTTGAATTCTTGTGTGTAATGTGTTTATTAACTTCGCTCTATTTGTACTTTGTGTTATAAGGTCAATGAGAGCCTTCAAATTGCGAGTGAGAAGATTTCTAATCTACCCCCAATTGATGAGGCCCCGGAAGAGAGATGTAAAGCCCAGGAAAAAATGTGTAGAGTTGGAAACTTTGCTGAAGGCCACTGAGGACAAGGTTGTTGCTGCTGAAAAAAAGGCCACTGATGCTGAGAAGAGAACAACTGATCCAGATGATCGTGCTTAGGCTAACGCGGGGGAAATGACTCTGCTTCATTTTGAGTTAGATGAACTGCGCACTAATGGGCCTCTAGACCCCAGGTACCCTCAAGTTGTTGTAGATCGGTTATTGAAAACCAAGTCATTATACACATATTTTGAGGATGTCTGCAAGAATGCTCGCACAGTTGGCTATTACGAGGTTGTGAAAGATCTGCGCAAATAGAACCCTAGTTCTACTTTGAAGAGTATTCCTGCAATGAAGACTTGCGTTGAGTCTCTGATGAAGAAGAGAGAGAAGTTGAACAAGGTGTTTTCCATCAAGATTGCTTATGGGGGGGTCATCCCTTTGATCTGCTGACCCATCTCGCTAGCCTTCCCAGGCTTCCCTCTATAAGCGAGTTGCAAAAATGTGAGGTGGATCATATAAGCGATCTGTCACTCAGACCTGGTGCCGATAGCTTGACTCCAAATCGTGACGCTGGTGTGGGCACCAGGGAAAATGCGAACACTGAGACCCCTACTCAGCAGCTGAGCAACGAAGTTCGCAGCGAGCCCCAAACGAGGATGCCTCTGTGATTGCTGCTCAGCCCCAACCAAACACTAAAGATAGTTAAATTTTTAGTATATTTGGTTTCTATGGGTCTAGATTGTAAACCTAAAATAATATGTTGGTGTATGTCTATATTGTTAATGTATTTTGGCCATGAACGTCCATTTACTTCCTTTTATTCATACTTCTCATTTCCTTATCTTATATGCAGGGCTTCAATATTCTGGTTGATCATAGATTTTTGAAAAGCTTTGATTTTATGGGGGCATAATCCTCTTTCTGAGCCCATTAATTTGGTTCGCACTGCTCGATTCTTTGTCGAAGAATGTGAGAAGGTTGTTTCCTACCACCTATATTCTTATCTTGAATCACTTCCTTTATCTATCGGGTGGCAAGTTCCTATTCTGGCTTCATCTTCTTCCTCATCTGGAAAATGTCCTTGCATGAAGCTGATACCTTATGGGTACAATGTGAAGTCGCTAGGCAAAGACATTGTTCATGGCTTAGTTGATCTTGAATCTGCTGGAAAGTATTTACGAACACGTAATCTTATTGTGATTGTCAAAGATTGGGCTTTATGTCTAGGTATTCATTTGAAATACATGCTCCTGGGTATTAATGACCTTGAGAGGAAGTGGAACGTGATTGTAAAGGACACCCAGGATACTGTAAGGGATTTACGTAGGATTCTGAATGAGCAGAATAGTCTTATTCAGTGGCAACAACTAAACCTAGTGAAGATACTTTGCCAACAAGTCAAGGCTAGAGAGTATGGTGCGAGCAAGACTCACAAAGCTCATTAGAAGATGTTAATTATCAACAAGCAATGTGCTTGCATTGATGATTTGCTGGTTAAGCTCACATAGAAGCAAGGCAAATGTGATTACTTATCGATTTCTGCTACTGGTTGGCAAACAAAGTTCGACAAATAGTTTACCATAAACACGCAGCAGCGTGGTGAGAATAACAAACTTTTTATTGAATGCAATTACCTTGACTCGTTTGTACATGAACTGGAGAAATCTTGCACTGATTACAAAGATATGCTACAAGCTCTTCCTTCATCTTTGCCTTGATTCGCCCATCGTGAGGATTTGACTGCGAGAGTTGGTGGATAGATAATCATGTTAATAGACGATGTCCACTCGCACATTCATTGTCTGGAAGAGGAAGTGAGGAACGTAAAGGCTAGAATGGAGCAGTATGAAGAAATTGTCAACGTTGTGAGCATGTAGTTAAACCACGAGGAATGTGGTCTGATAACCTATTTTAAAGATAACTATGCTAGGTATCTTGATCTTATGGAGCGAAGAGGTATGACTCGACATCCCGCCTATCTGCACACAAAATGGAGGTACGAACATTTAATCACCGAGGAGTGTGAAGCTAAGGAAAGATGTCATAGGGTTGAGCACCATTCTCGCAGAGCTGAACAACTCCCCCCGAGACGGAGCGTTCCTATAGCGATGCTGAGCATAGTTGCCGTCGCAATGGTTCTTTCTCTTATGGACCATCGCGAAGCTCCAGGCGTAGATAGTGTACGTTGTTTTTGTTCTTTGACTGACGTTGTCTTTTTCACTGTTTGATATGACTATCTAAACTTTTTGGATGATGTGTACCCTGTCTTGTTTTAATTTAAAAAATTTAACTTTTTGTTGATGTTATTTTTGAATATGAAAGACATGTTTATTGCATACTCGCTAGATCTATAGCTTGCATTAGTCGCCCTTGTTGTAGGCGTATTTGCCTTAGAGCAAGGTCTATATCTTGCTTTATTGAGTAATATGCGAAGCCGCAAGATCTATAGCTTGGTTTTATCGCTTTGTTGTAGGCATGTCTACCTCAGAGCAAGTTCTATAGCTTGCTTTATTGAGTCATATGCAAAGCCGCAAGATCTATATCTTGATTTTGTCACTTTGTTGCAGGCAAATTTTCCAAATAACAAGATCTATAGGTTGCCTTTTATTTTTCTTGTGAGGTTACAAGATCTATAGCTCCTTTTCACTTCATTTGTGGGCATATTTGCCTTGTTCACTAGTTCAAAACTTGTTTAAACGTATGTTTCCTTTGGAGCTATATAGTTAGTAGTATTTATGCTACTAACTATTCGTAACCAGGATTGAGCTTTGAAAATGTGATGTGAAAGAATGATTTTACTTCAAGTTGCGATAATATCGCCTTCATAACAAAATGCTAGAACGAACACCAACCATGATAATTTAATGGTTTCTGTACATGGGGTCTAGCTTATCCTATTACTTCAAGCTTTTTTACCCATAAAACTTCCTTAGGTTAACTATGTGCCAAGTGTTTGGAACGCTGCTACCATCCATTCTTTCCAACTCGTTGCAGTTTGACCTATGTGTCATCGTTATCATGTACGGCCCTTCCCACTTTGGGCATAATTTCCCACGTTCTTGCGCTAAGCCAGCTTCATTCTTTCTTAGCACAAGATCACCGATCTAGAATTGCGTTTCCTTCACCATGTGATTATAAGCTTTGGCCATCTTCTCCTTGTACCTAGCTTCTTTGATCGTCGCTCTATCTCTCTTTTTTTCGAGCTCGTCTGGATTTAGCTTTACTTTGTCTGAGTTGGTGTCTTCATTGCACCGTTCAAATCAAAGGCTTTCTTATCCAATTTTGATTGGTATTACTCTTCATGCCCATATACTAAGATGTACGGTGTTTCTCCAGTTGGTTATCTAATTGTAGTTATGTATACCCATAAAGTGTTGGGTACTTCTTCGAATCATCATGTTCGCTTACTCTTGATAACCATATCGTCCACATATACTTCCACATTGCTTCCGATCTGGCTACGTAATGTTTGATCGACTACTCTCTGGTATATTGCTCCCGCATTTTTTAACCTAAACAGCATCTTTTCATAGCAGAATATCCCAAAGCTCGTTATAAAGGCTATCTTTTATGTATCTACTGGGTTCATCAATATTTGATGATAGCTTTTGTAAGCATAAAAAATGTGAGGACTTCGAACCCTGGTAGGGTGTAACAATCTTTTGGGCATGCTTTGTTTAGGTTGGTGAAGTCTATACACATTCTTCAATCCGAGTCTCCCTTTCTTACCATTACCAGGTTTGCCAACAACGTCAGATATATCACCTCCCTTATTATCACTACTTGTATCAATGCCTTTAGTTCATCCCCAATAGCCTTTTGTCTATCACTAGCAAAGCTCGTTTGCTTCTGCTTGACTAGTTTGATCGACCCAACAATGTTTAATGAATGTGTTGCTATGCTTGGGTCGACACCTCTCATTTTTTGCACAATGCATGCAAATGTGTCTTTGTGTTCTCTCAGGATCTTTATCACTCTCTTCTTTTTCTTCTCCAGGAGATATTTTTTTCTATCTTGATGCGCTTGGACTCATCGTCATCATCTAGAATAACATCTTTGGTTTCTTCACCAATTTATAGTGGATGGTAGATTTGGTTTAGTGAGTCCTCATTGGTAATGGTGGTAACAATCTTTGGTTGTTACACTATTCTACCTGCTTTCATGGCAATGACCCTGCTTTCATGGCAATGACCATGCTTTGCCTGGTAGTCAACTGGTTTCCCCCTACAATTGTGATTCCATGTGGGGTTGGGAATTTCATGACCAGGTGATATGGAGACCATATTGCCTTTGTTATATTCATCCATGGTCAACCTATGATGGCATTAAATGAACTTAGGGAATTTATGACCACGAAGTCACATACTATGGTGCCGTTCTTCCATTCTTGCCAATTGTGATAGGGAGCTAAATTTTTCCCAGTGGCCTTTCTGCTCTACCAGTGAATCCCACGAGCATAGATGTGGATTTTTTTCAAATCAGCTCTCTTGAATCCTAGTTTGTCAAAGCAATCTACAAAGACGTTTTCCACTATGCTTCCATCATCCATAAAGACTCTATGAATAGCTTCATTCCCAATTTTAGCAATATACCATAGGGTCATTTTGCTGGGAAGCATTAGGGACAACATAATCTTCGTTAAATGTGATTGTTTCCTCCATATGCAGTCTTTTATCCAGAGGCTCCTGCGGAGGGAAGTATCCGGCCTTAGCTTTCCAAGAACTATTTGATAAGGATTCTATTGATCCAAGTATGGAGAAGACCACTTTTTCAGGAGCTTCATTGTGCATGTCATCTTCGTAGTCTACGATGGCTATCCTCTTCTTATTTATGCCCTAAACGGTTGTTGTAGGATGCGCCTTAGGCATAGAGCTCCCTACCTTACTTGCTTCATTGTATCTTTAAACACTTTCTTCCTTTCTGTACTATCCAAGGTATCCATTTCGAAGATTTTCCTTTATCTGTAAATCTCTACAGTACTCAATATTGTGGTCATAGTCTTTGTGGAAAAGGCAATAGTACTCTCTTGATCTTTTTTTTGGAGGCGCTGCCATTGGCACCGGTTTGTGGAATAGTTCTTTTTTCGCCAGCCAAATCTCTTTCCGCATTTTTTTAGCAGAGTCTCCCGAGATAGGATGCTTTGCGCTCCTGTTTCTCTTCCCTTAAAGGTAAAATTTCATTTTCCTTTCTTAGCAAAGCTTCTCTGAGTGTCGTCTATCGCCTTTTTCTCACCTCGCTCTCTCGATTTTATGATTATTGGCTTCTTTGGTTTGCACAAATTGTTCTATCATTCTCTGTAGGTCTCTTAGGTTTTTCGGCATGTTTTTGGTTAGCTCTTTGTAGAACTCCCCAGACCGCATTCCTCCATGAATGTGCCTAAAGAGGATTGGAAAGATAGATCTCGAACCTACAAGCTTTCTGTTACGAACCTGCTGTGATATTCTGCCAAACTCTCGTCATTTCGTCGCGCTATATTGTTCAAATCTGCAATTGTCTTTGTGAACCTCTGTTTCTTATAGAAAGGACCTAAGAACAAGTCTGAGAGTTATGCCCAAGATGTGATGCTTCCGTTTGGTAAGTCCTCGTACCATGTGATTACCGTTTCTGATAAGAATATGGGGAACGCTTTGTAGACCAGCTCAACTTCAAATTCGCAAAACATACTGTTATGATAAGAATGCAAAAGTTCTTTTGGATCGGTTGTCCCATCATAAATTTTGACATGCAATGGCACCTTGAAGTCTTTGGGCATCTTGAAGTCGTGAAGACGTGGTGTGAGAGGTAATTTTCCTACATTATCTTCTGCAACTATGTCTCTTAATACCTCCCCGTATTTAAGGTCGTCATTGTTTTGAGCAGGTTTATGACTTACCTTTGGGAGTGTAGGCTTGAGAGTTTCTAGGAACTAGTTATACAATTGCTCTTTGTTCGCTTCTAAAAAGGATGGGCACACTTTTTTTTTCTTTTTCTATGTTCATATTAGGAGAATCTGCTTCTTCTTCTCCCTCTGTCTTAAGATTAATGTGCTGTTGCTCATTGTTTGGTGTGAACTCTTGACTCTTGTGGGTATGTGCGCTTCCATTTTTCCTCACTAGTTGCTCCTGTGTGTGATGATTAGAAATCATTTCACTTCTAGTGAACATCATTATCAACTCCGTTGAGAATGAGCGACTGAAAAAGAAAATTTTGTCCTCACAGACGGTGCCAATGTTGTGGTATTTCCTCGGCTAGATAGCTGACTGCGATCACCCGAATGCACCTATAAAAGGAGTTCTGGAATGGGTTCCAGGGAAGACAATCCGACACTCAAGTCAATACTATACTTTTCCAATTAACTTGCTATAGTCTAGTTGCACTTACCTTTTTCCATCTTTTCTTCTTCCTTTTATAATACAGAATGGTTGTGGCTCTACTTTATCCGAAGTTTGTGTTATGTGTATAATCATGTGCCTGTCATCCCTTTTATGTGTGATCGTGCATCTATAAACCCATTTTGTGAGCCACGACTGATAAGGGTTTCCTTCATTATCTGTTTGTAGGTTGTTACCCGCCTTCTTCTGCTCTTCGATAAGCCCATACAATTTTGCTTGTGTTTTGGGCCTTCTACTCATTTGGGCTCAGTATGGACCAATATGTATATCCAAAAGACATAATGCCACGTACCATATAGCATCCCATCAAATAAAAATTTAAACAAAAGACATAGAATCCTAATAAAGTTCAAACAGACATTCTTCATCTTCTACGACAATCTAACATATGATCCATGGAAATCAATGGGGTGGTGACTCAGGTGGGATAACATTGTCTACCAATGAACTACTTCCATCGTCATGAAAATTAGCATTCAACTCTTCGGTGAAAGACTCGGTATCGCCGGTGCTAGACCCTCATTCATTATCTATGGTATCCAGCCCATCCTCATCTACCCGAGGCTCCTCATCCCCTCTAGGTTCATTAATCGCATCAGCAATCATAGACTTCAATTCCGCCAATTCTTCCATAAGCTTACGCATGTTGAGTTTTGTGAGCAGCGTCAGGGCCTTGGTCTCTGCCACGTCCTTTAGGAGGATTCCTGAGGCCGTTTGTGTAAGTCATGTGAGATAAGAATTTAGTTAAATTAAATGAAAATGTTAAAATTTAAATTAATAATAATTTGGAATAAACAAAAAACCTAAAAACTTTTATACTCCTTCACGAGGCAGGAATAATGGTGAGGGAAATATCCATAGCTGTGGAAGCCAGTGGAGTAGCCTCAGGCCCGGGTGTGGGAGGCACATTCATATCCCCTTTAGGGACATTGCGATCAATCCACGTCCCCACCTCCCAAACCTAATGTTTCAGCCCAAAGTAGTTTGCACTGTAGTACTTAGGATGGATCTTTACTTTTGATTTGATGGGAACCTTCTTCTTCTCTAGAATGGCGGTGATGACTTGTCGTAGGGAAGTGTCCAACTCTTCGTGGAGAGGGCCACTTGGTGCATCTCCTGGATGATGGTGTACCCAAGTCGACTACCTTTTTCTCCGCAATGTGATAGTACATGACGGTCCCATTGATCATGCACTCCGTAGGATGTCCATCCAGGATAAGTACTTGTACAATTATATTGAACATCATTCTCTCCTGAAAGTTGAGAACATCAAGCTTGATCTGCTTTATTAGGATGAGTATGTTCCCCACTTCAATTTTGAAGTACTTCTCCACCATTTGGTTGGGGTTAAGTGCCCCGGGTGAGTCATTTTCGACGACGTGAGGAGGCCAGTAGTTCTAGCAGTACATCTGTAAAGGCTTAACCGTCGGCTGATTCTCCCCACTGATTGTGCACCCTGAATCTTTGGCGAACTCTGAATCTCTGATGCTGGCGGCGAGAACACTTGGAGGAACCAAAATTCTGCCCACATCTAGAGATCGTCAAAATTCCACTGACTTGTCAGAAGGCCATTCGAACATCTAACCTCTACTCTACAGATTTAAGGCTCGGCCTTCCAAAAAGGGATGCAGCCGCTGAAGAGAAGCCCTTTGTTCCTTTGAAGGATGATGTCTACTGTCCTTGGCTATTGATGTGAAAGAAACTGGATGTGATTCATATTTTTGAGTCATTCTAATTAGTAATTTAGCAAAGGAGCAAATATTAGGATGTGAGAAGGGAGGGAAAGTTCCAGATTTGATCGAAACAACTTGATTTCAATTTGATTACAACTAAATTTCAATTGTATTGTAATTCTTCACATCTGATTGAGGTTATATTATTCAATTGTGTTCAGTGAGAATGATATTGTTGTTGAAAATTCTGAATGTATGGATTCTGTTGTTATGAAAATGTAAAAAAGATATGGAAAACATTCAAAAAATGAACTACATGATGTTGAAAATTTTCTAGTAAACTACACACCTGTTACCTTACAATATGTATCATTTGTATTAAAACATGCACTTTTTTTAAAAGCTCTGAATATGATTTATGAAACTTTTCCAGGAGATCATGTATAAGTTAAGTTATGAATCATTTCTGTTTTGTTAAAACATGCATCTGTTAGTCTAAAACTAGTATATGTTATAGTTTACACAAACGGAGGAGACTAAATTTGATTTTAAAATTTTCATATTAATGTTGCATTAATTACTTTACAACATGTATTGTTTAATAAAAACACGCATATGATTTCAAATTATCAAAACCTTTTATGAATAGGAAACTTTGCTATGAGGCAGTGCATAAGTTACCCTATGAATTTTTTATGTTTTGTTAAATATGTTAGCCTACAACAAGTATTCTCTTATAGTATACATAACAGGGGTCACATAATTTTGTAGCTTTCAAATTTTTCACATGTACTGCATTTAATACCTTACAATATATACTAATTACAT
Source organism: Rubia yunnanensis (assembly GCA_037428765.1). Taxonomy (NCBI): domain Eukaryota; kingdom Viridiplantae; phylum Streptophyta; class Magnoliopsida; order Gentianales; family Rubiaceae; genus Rubia; species Rubia yunnanensis. Next base: position 24,831,734 of record CM075065.1, read on the forward strand.
AAAATATGTGATTGTTTTGAAAAAACATGAGAAGATTTCCCTGATTTAAAATCAAAGAGAAGTCACAGAAAGTATTGTCGACGTGAAAGAAACTCATGTAAAGCATTCCATACTTTGTATAAAAACATGTGAAATTTTTTTTCAATTTCAAACACAAGAGGGGCTCTCAACATCTAAAAAAATGGAAGATAAAGCGCTTGTGACAGAATTCTACCATTAGGGAACTTACATTTACAACAATATTCCTATCTAGATTAACTAGCAGTCTTTAATACAACAGATCATCAACTATTAATCTTCAAAATGGGATCATCTTTGAATCTTCAAGTTCAATTTCTTCTTCATTTAAATCCTCCTCGTGTCGGAACGTCTTGTGGAGTCCAATGTTCAATATTGTCTGATTCCTCAAAAGTTATAACCACTTCAAGTTTAGATCCAACTCCTGCAAAAATTCATACACGTTGGATATTAACAGTTGCAGCATATAAGCAAACAAATACAATTATTAATTAAAAAAACAATAATCAACAATGAAAATAAAAAGTCAAACACAATTAAACTAACAAGTACATACTGGATACTAATATATGCAAAAAAATAAGTAAACAAATGCATTTCCTAATTCAAAACGGACAACCAAAAACAAATTTATATAAAACAAATCATACACAACACAACTAACAAGTACTAACTAGATACTAACATATGCAACATATATTTAAACAAGTGTTGCCTAATTCAAAACGGACAATCAACAACAAATGAAAATAAAAGGGCATACATAGTACAGCTAACAAGTACACATTGAATACAAACACATGCAACATATAATAAGTAAACAGATGCATCTCATAATTCAAAACGTAAAATCATCAACAAATGAAAAAAAAAATTCATTCACAGTACAACTAACAGGTACACGCTAGATAGTAACAGCTGCAACATATAAGCAAATTAATGCACCTCGTAAATAAAAATAAACAATCAATAAAAAGAAAAAAAAGTCATTCACATAACAACAACAGGTACATTTTAGATCAATAACAGCTGCAACATATAAGTAAACAAATGCAGCTCGTAATATAAGACGAACAATCAACAAGTTGTTATAACAACGAGAGGATAATTCAAAATCAAATTACTGAAAAATACAAAAATCAACTCAAAACATAGAAATACGATGTCTAACACTCAACAAAACAAAGAAAAACCAAATCTGAAGAGCAATAATACAGTTAGAAACAAAAAACCTAAAAATACGACATACCTCATCATGTGAATGATACAACAATTGATGAAGAAACTAACCAGTGACGATGCCGAAGAATCTGAGAAACAAGCAGGCAGATAATCGTGGAAAAGAAGCGAGGCAACGCAAACAACAAGCGGAAAAATGCAGAGAAGTGGCGGAGAAACGATCGACGATGGAGAAACGAAGAAGAGGCAGAGAAGAGATTGAGAACAACGCAAAGAGAAGAGAAAAGAAAGGAACTGGTGAGAAAAATTACGGAAGAAAATTTGCTGGAGAGAGAAAGAGGAGAAATGGTAGAAAATGGGAGAATTGGGTCTTTAAGTTTTTATTAATTACAAAAAAAACCATTTGGCAAAATAGTCCATGGCCTGTCCATAAGCTTATGGACAGGCCGCATTTCCTAAGGCTTTCCCTATTAGCAATATATGTCATTATTTTGTTGGTTACATGTAAATCATTCCCGCAATAATTAAACAACAATTGAGTGTTGTATGATGTTCAACCATTTCTCGATTTATCATATTTTAAATAACATGTAACGGCTATCGACGACTGATTGTTTGCGTCATCAAATATTTAATATTAATATATTTGCGAGAAATGAGAGTTAATCGACTACACTGCGACATTGCATGAATCGGTTCCAAAACAAAAAATTAACGATGTCGCATATACCAGCGTCATTTTCTTTTGCGACGTCGCTCTCTCAAAACGATGTCATTTCTGTTAGCGTTCCACGATAGCTGGCACACGATGTGGGTCCATCACTATGTTTGATATTGCTTCTCAACTCCCGTGACATCGCTCGTATAATGAATGACGTCATCGTTTGCGACATCGTCGCACTTTCTCTCCTATCGGTTGCCCAAATGGATAACGCCACATGCTTATGATGTCGACATCGATTATAAGGATGTCGCAGCTGGGGTCTCCTATCATCGGCCTTCTACCATTGAGTGGAATCAGTCGCAATTCCTATCGACGTCAGTCCAAAATTGAGGTAAAATGTACTATATACCTCAGTTTTGAATCGAGGTAAAAAAAGCACTTTTTACTTCGGCTGTATTTACCTCGGTTTTTTATGAACTAAAAACCAAGGTAAAAAGCCCTGAAAACCCGGTGTAACACTACTGGGAAGACCCCCCATAGGCACCGATAAAACTCCATCATAGGCACCAAAATTTTCCCTGCTAAAATACCGGTGCCTAAGTAATCCGGTGTAAATGGTAGGGTTAATAGCACCGGTATGGCATATTGGTGCTAACAATGAGCAACGATATGTTATGTACCGGTGCTCAAAAATTGCTTAATCGGTTCCTATTTCACAACCCCCACCCATAGGCACCGGTCTGAAAATGATCGAAATACCGGTGCCTATAAGGTACGTATCGGTGCTAGTATAGGAGATAAATAAAAAAGATTTGGCCAGTGATTTTAAACTCACTGGCCAAAAAATTAAACCCAAAGATTCATTATAAAAAATAGGCCGTAAAAAACAACAGGAGGAAATGTAAGTTCATGTCAAATACTGGAAAGTTTATAACCACAACCAAGATGTTCATTACATTCACTCGACAAAACAAAACCCTACATTCATGAAACAAACTAGACCTAAACATAGATAAACAACATACAGTTATCATAAAAAGTATAATGTAATCTTCATAAACCCTATATAACATCAACGACCTAGATCCGTGAAGGTGAGGTCGGACAGAAGGGCTGAGGCATTGTCGAACGCGGTGGCTGGTTTCGGTGAGAGCTGAGTCAGAACAATTTAAAATGTCAAAATTATGCAGCGTTTAAGGACGAGGAAACATGGTGTGTATAATTATATTTTAACTATGTATTTGACACTAACTATGTGTTAATGTTAAACACACCATGTTAAACACAAGCACACCATGTTTCCTCGACCCTCATATACAGCAAAATCTCCACAATTTAAATTTTATAGTTCTGCAAATGTTACGGTAGTTTCCATTAAGTATGTGCAATAAGTTTAGGCTTAAAACTATTTAAAATGTTGAAATTGTGCAGCATTTAAGGATCGAGGAAACATGGTGTGTATAACTATGTGTTAACTATGTATTTAACAATAAGTATGTGTTAATGTTAAACACACCATGTTAAACACTAACACTCCATGTTTCCTTGATGCTCATATACTGCAAAATCTCCACAATTTAAATTTTAGAGTTAAGCAAATGTTATGGTAGTTTCCATTAAATTTTGACTAATTCTTCTTCCGTTATGCTTGTTCACAATCACAATTAGCATAGAAAATCATTTTAAATGTCAAAGTGAAGCAATTTTATAGCACCAACGAAACATGTATAAACAAACCATGTGAAACAAATTATACGAAAAGATTAAATGTCAAAATGTTGCAGCATTTAAAGTACAAAGGCTTTTGGTGTGTATACCTATTGTACAAATAGATTAACACACCAAAATCCTTGGTGCTCATACACTACAAATTCTCCATAATTTAAATTTCAGAGTTGTACAAATGTTACAAAACTTTTCGTAATGGAAGAAGTATTACATAGTTAGAGGGAAATACATGTCGAAGGCAACCAATGCAGTGCTCCTAAACTAATGCATATTGTGACATTTATAATGTCAAAATGAAGCATTTTTGCAAGGTCACGGAAACAATGAGTGTATAAACAAACCATGTCAAACACTCCAAGTTTCCTTGGCCATGGTAGACTGCAATATCTCAACAGTTTAACATCAACTAGAAATCATCAAAACACGGAAAAAGACCTTTAAACCTTAATCTAGTTCATCATTCATTTAAAACATTGTATTCTTTCGACGCATTTAAAACTAAAACATAAACACGTCAAGATCCCATAATAAACTATATCACATTACTGACAGAAAAAACCTTCAAAGTCATACATAGTTAAATAGAAAATCATTGTTTATATCACAGGGTACAAATTATACAGTTTATAGAACAGTTTATATCACAATGTACAATGTTCAACATGATACAAATTCTAATTATGACAAACCCCTAAACATGACAAAATCATCTATGTATCATAGGTGCTCCAAAAATTATTTAAGGAAAAAAAACATAAACATCAAACCATACATTGTTAACGTATTGAAACATTTGTTAACAGAATGAAACCTAGGAATATATTTGTTAGTCTAAGAAAAGGTAAATTTATTGGAAAGGAAATAAACATGGAATAAAAAAATCAATACCTTCAGGCAGTGGAAGAAACACTAAAAGATCGGCATTGGATTCTCACCATCACCGGGCGGCGGTGGACTAGTTTCCTCCATCTCCGGCCCATGGAGTGCTCGCCAGTTTTTGGCTATCCCCACCCGGCGGTGGACCAGTTTCATCCATCTCCGGCTCTTGGAGTGCTCGCCGGTTTTTGGCTCTGCCCACACAACAGCGTCGGTATTTGGCTCTCCTCACCGGACGACGTCGGCATAGGTAATGTGAGGGTTTGAAAAAAATGGACATAGTGATGAAATTTGAGAGGAATGACTGAGGGTTTATATGGAGAGGGTGTACAAGTGAAGTTTGGGATATAGGTAGTAAAAACATTTAGCGGTTGAAATTAAATGAAAGAGAGAAATTAATGGTCCATATGTACTGATCAAATTAGCACCGATACTGAATGGATAATACCGGTGCCTATGTGTGTTAGACGCAGCTGCTCCGGGCTGCTTTAAATGAATTTATTTTTGTAATTTTTGGAACCCGGGAGCAAAACCGAAACAATTTTTCTATGTCCCAAGCACCGGTACAATTACTGGTGCTACAACTTCTTCACCGGTGCTCAAACCAGTTAAAGCGGTTGCTTGAGGCTGCTTTAAATGGATATTTTTGGTGATTTTTTGAACCCAAGAGCAAAACTTAAAGAATTTTTCTAAGTCTCAAGTGCCGGTACCGGTGCTACAACTTCTTAACCGGTTCTCAAACCAGTGGAAGCAGCTGCCTAAGACTGCTTTAGAGTTTGTAGCACCGGTAGGTTGTGAACCGGTGCTATGTTGAAACTTGCAGAAATTCAAAATTTCATCCCACACTTTCTATCCACTGGCCAGAAATGTTGGATAGTTTTTTTGGTTAGTGTAGTTATATAAATGGATTGATAAAAAATCAATTATACATTCAGTCTTTCCCGTGTTCAGAAATTGTGTGTCACGGGTCCCCGAAATGGATCTGTACTTAACTTTGCTAAAATTGCACGATTTCCCAAATTTGCGTTCCACCTTCATTTTTTATCAAACTTATTTCATATTAGGTATTCTTGGGTTAATTGAAGTTTTGAAATAGAAAAGTAATTTTTTGTTAAATTTAATAAAGCGCTAGTACATGCGTTATAGTATCTTACGATAGATTACTTAGAAGTTAGGAAGTCCTAACAGGGAGGATTACTGGTAAGTTTTTTTCCAACAAATATTCGGTCTTGGCATATGCTTTAAGGATTCTTAATGTAGCATTACATTCGAGCGAATTTTAATTTGGACGTCCGAGTGAACTTTTTGCCTTTTGAACTTAGGTCCCTCCAAGAATCTTGGAATTGTTGAAAACCAAAATTGGCAATTCTATATTGAATTTTCATAATTCAAGTTCACAACTTTACAATTTGGACATGATTGGATAAATGGAACATCCCAAAAATTGAAAATAAAGATCTTGTACAACAGAACGTTGTAATTGCACTATTGCCCATTTGAGTTATGTAAATATAGCACCGGTACATTTACCAATGCTACAACAAAAATATCATACCGGTGCTGAAAATTCTTATTTCCCGCATGTTTTTTTGTAGTACAGATTTTTTGCACCAGTACGTACATTACTGGTGTTCAAAATTATCTGAGTAGTAAGTTTTATTCACTTACGCATCAGTATTGCGCACTGGTATGTTGTTTACCGATGCTGGAAACTATAAAGGCACTAGTACTTGTTTGTTTGGATGTTTATACTAGTGCTAATGGTATTTTTAGCACCGGTATTACGGCATCGGTACAATCGTACCGGTTCCTATGTACCTGTTTTCCAATAGTGAATAAGTGTTGTCTATTGTAGTGACGACACCCTCTACTAGACCACGATCTAGAAGAGTGGAGCACACACGTGAGCCAAGATCACATGATCAATGGGCCTATAAATAAATATGTAGAACAGTCGAAGGTAACCAACTTTTCCTACACTACATTCGAAGAAAAACACCTATAATGGCTAGAGCGATAGAGACTTCTCCTCGAGGACATCCCCAAGAATTTCTTGTAGGTTCCCGAAGGGGTATCACTCGTCAAGCTGATCCTGAAGTTTATCATTGCTTGGAAGGATTCCCTGCATCACATTTCATTTGATGATTAAAGCTCCGACCGCTAGAGGAGAAAGGCAGCGAAATAATAGTGCGAATATGAGTGGTTGATCAAAGTACTTGTAATTGAGGAAGAGGTAAGGCGATGGAGAAGGGGAATGACATCAACGAAGGAGATTGATGTGTTTGGTGGTGGAGAACGATGCATGTTGGAGGAGGTAGCCTTATAAACCAACACGTTAACATGGGTTTTGATTCGAGATATGTGGGTGGAAACCAGCACATTGACATGGGTTTTGATCCGAGATATGTGGGTGGACCTGCTAAAATTATCTCATTTCCCTTAAATTGCAATCAATCCTTGTTTGCTTCATAACTTAAGAAAATATCGTTTTTCATAGATGAGAGACTTGGGTTTTAATATTTCAAGCCAAAGAAAATAAAATTGATCTAAATTTTATTGGGTGAATACCCATCAACCCGTGTAGTTCATATAATTATAAAGGAGTTCGTTTCTAAGAATTGAAATTTGTATAAATTACAAATGATGCAATAATCAAAAATATAAAGGCAGTGTATAATAATATTTATATAAATTTTGAAAAAATAGTAAGGACTAATTATATAATTTGATACAATTACAATAAATTCACGCTATACCCTAAAACCTATTACTTCCTCCGTCTCAATTCAAATTATACACTTTTTTTTTCAGCGATATTCACTATTAAAATTTAACTGCATATTTGAATAGTTATATAAGCTACAGTATTATTAAGTGTGATATTGTTGAATTTATCGTGTTTCCAAATATCAATCTTTTTTTATCATTATTATACGTAGATTAACATATTAGCAGTTATACATGTTTCTTAAACCGTGTAAAAAAAAATCCTGGCCAATTTAAGGTTGGATAGGACTCACGGCCAGGGAAGATGCTGCCGCACTCACCTAGAGGGGAGGAGGCAAGGCGGAACTTGTGGACAGGTCCGACATCGAGAAAGGCCGCAACACCGAGCTCGAGTGCCCTCTTTGCAAGGTCACCTTGTCCGGCATTGGACTGTTGTACTGAGGATGGAAAATGTCATATTACTTCCACATCAAATGATTAGGTGCAGGGGCGGAACCAGAAAAACATTCCAGGGGAGGCTGAAAAATTTTCGGCGTCGGCGAGACGAGGCAGCTTCACATAAATAATAAATCAAACAATTATAAATGATAATTATACATGTGCAATTCAATTGATACAACAATATAACTTCAATTCTACATCCAATCTAAAAATAATATTCATATAAATTAAATTTTTGAAGAAAAAATAACTCACCAGAAGCCTAAAGAGTTCCTCAGCCATTTTAATAGCAAGACCAAGAAGGGGATTGTACTGATGCTCGTATGTGTAAGCTCGGGCTTAGATGATCTTTAGTCAGCAGAACCAAAAGCAGTGAGTTATCAACTTAGAAATTTGATTGCAGATAAATCCATTCAGTAGGAAATGTGAAAGATCTTACCACTATCTTTTCAGCAGCTTCACATATCTTATCAACTTTTGCTTCGGATAGGCCCTTGATTCCAATCAAGTTCTGTGCCAAAAACAAAAGTACAGTTAAAAACCGGAACGTTCGAATACTCAACTTGTATATACATTAACTTATTTCAACCTTCTTTGTTTGCATCATCAAGCCATTGCAGGAATAGACCCCGGCATCCTGAAGCTTCTTGACATCCTCAGCATTGATTCCATGAATTGTCACTACGACAAATATTTGCATGCAGTAAGTCAAGAATTAACCAAATTAAAGCAAAACTGCAACAATATTTCAGTCCCCCTGGTCTCACAGCTCAAAATTTGTCTAGAAAATGAAGAATCAACATTTGTGCAAGAAGGAACACATAATTATACGATCCAATTGTCCACATAGTTCAGCCTTAGATTACTGACATTGATTTTTTAGTTAGAATACTGAAAATGCACCTCTCACATGAGCTTACACCTTAAGCTTGTTATGCATGAGCAATTACACCAACAATGCGACACCATAAAGATGAAAGCCTAAGCTAACAGTTAACGGAAAATCAAGCAATCTAAAGCGTATGCGGAGTCAGAATTGCAACCTAAGAATGACTATATCCCCCAAATATAGAAATAAGACTGAGCAAACAAAAATTCCACAAAGCAGGAAACACTCCAGAATCAACACGATTGCACATAAACATGCGGTGTTTTCAGATCGCTGAACTAACAACACGATTGCACTGTTTGCACATAACTCAGGAGGCTCAGTCAACAGAGACAGCAGTCCGAACACAAATATAACTATATAAGAGAGAAATTTGAACTTATTCAGTATATTTGATCTTTGTTGCCCAATATTCTAGCTTGTAAAATCCGGGCAAATCGATGAGGCCCGGAAGCTGTTCGAACAAATGCCAGAGAGAGATGAGTTCTCTTGGAACATAATGGTTACAGGATATGTTAATTCCTGGAGGTTAAATGAAGCAAGGGTAGTGTTTGATGCGGGCTCCAAGAGGAGTTCCAGCAGTTGGTCTTCCCTTGTATCAGGTTATTGCAAATGTGGGAATGAAGACGAAGGGTTTCAGAACAATTGAACACATGCAAACATCGAGAAGATTAACGAAACAGCAAAATTTTGAAATGCTGAAGAACGGAAAGCAGCGTACCTTTAAGAGCAGAACCGGAGATCCCGCTGGAGAGGAGACTAGAGTTGAAGAGGAAAACGGAGGGCTGGAGTCTGGACGGACGGAGTAGCGTCCGGCGGTGGCGGGACTGCGGCGGCGGGCGGCGCGAGCGGAGGTGCGAGCGGAGGCACTGTGACGCTGTCGGCAAGGAGGCGTTGGCCGTTTCTAAGCTTGAAGATGCAAAATTGGCAATTTAGGAATTGTATATTTGACTTGGTTTTGTATTGGGGCATTTTTTGGATTTTGGCCCAAAAACAAAACTCATTTCAGCTTTTTTTTTTCATATTCACTAATCAAAACGACGTCGTTTGACTTAAGCCAAAACGACGTCGTTTTGATGTTTTCTGGCAAAAAAAAGAGGAGGTTCAGCCTTCTTCCCCGGCGAATTCCACCGGAAAATCGCGATTTTCGCCGAAAAATTGCGTACGTGCGCGTTAAAGCCCCGGGCTCGTTTATTACTACTACTTCCATGGCGCCGGAATCTCAGGTAGGGCTCCAGCCCTACCACGCGCCATGGTAGTTCCGCCATTGATTAGGTGGTGTAAAGTTGCATAGTCAAACTATCATTTAGGAATCATTTATCGTATCTATCCTTAAAAAGAAGTTCATACTCGTTATGTTTTTCTATGTTTAACATTATAACTCTAGTTAGAGAATAGAATATTTGATTAGTGGTGTAAAATGATTCACTCTTCACTGTAAAAGAAAAATATGACAATCTTATAAAAACAAACAAAAATAAATAGTGCATCAATTTTAAAATAAAATAGGAAGTATGATATATTTAAATCAATGAATGTTCTTTATGTTAAGAAAAAAGTGTTTTTATAACCCTAAATAGTTGACATAAGTGCCAATATAACCTTTCAATATTCGAAAGTGTCAATATAACCCTATATAGTTAGTGAAAGTGTCAATCTAGCCCTATAAGTTTTAAGGATGTGCTGATATAACCCAACAAACATTAGAAATGTACTGATATAACCCTAAAAACATTAGAAATGTGCTGATATAATCCAATAAGATTGCATAATGTGCTGATATAATCTTACATAATTTCAACGGACTATAGCGTTCCAGCTAACTATGAAGGTAAAATTGTCCACCCAATTTCAAAGTTAGCCCAAAGGGCATTTTGGTCAATTTACATAGAGTTAATGCTGAAAAATTGAGGTCAATGCCAGAAATGGGGTCTAAGGGTTATATTGATACTTTCATTAACTAATTAGGGTTATATTTGCACAAAAAATTATCATAGAATTATATTGGCACTTACTCATGTAGATAGGATTATATTAGCACTTATCCCTCATATTAATAAAGTTTCATGAGTAAAGTTTTACAAAATTAGTGTAAAGCTAGAAATGGAGAAGTTGAAGAATTATTAAATCTCTATTGATTATGGGACAAGGCCTCACATTTATTTCCACCATCCATACATCTCACTTTTCCCTCAGATCCCACAAACCACTTCTCAAAAGGAGAGGGACCAACCATGCATACATAAAATTACAAAGCAATAATGATCTGCCTCACTATATGATCATATGACTATATATACCCCAGTTTATTGTAGTTCATTTTCCTTTTCCCAATCCACACACTAAGAGACATAAACTGTTACACATTTTCAGCAAATTTTGGCTTCAGAGTGTGAACTGCATCAGCCACGGTGAGGAAGATCTTGTCTTCCCCAATCAACTGTGCAAAACTTGAAGCATGTAGTTTGTCTAGCACCGCACCCTCCGGGTTCGCAAGAACCAGCTATCAAACAAAAACAGTTTTCCAGGTTAGATTCCGGCACTGCATATGATTTTGTAAGCGCTTTTAGTATTTGAACACGGTGTTAATAATTGGGACGGATGGAGTATATGTTTGTGTGCATGTTATGCTTCATTACCTGAACCTCCCCCTTTTGGAGACTGCTGTGTAATTCTTTCAAGGCTTCAATCCCGCTCGTGTCGATGTCTGTAACAGCTGCAAGAAACGTCTTTCTTTTGAACTCAATGTTGATGAAAAAGCCAAAAATAATCATTGTTTTACTTGCAAAATGAAGCGAAAGCGCTTACGCGACATTGCAATTATAAGAAACTGAATTGTAGGAAGCCCCTGGTGTTTTATATGCTCTTCTTCATCGGTCAACCATCTTAGTATCCTGCAATGAAGATTATGGGAATGTGCTTAACTTAAATTTGCAAAATACGCAGCCTTTAAAAACAGTAGGATCAGTAAAAGGAAGAATATCTTACCTATCCTTAATATAGTTGGAGTTTGAGAAGTAGATTGCTGAATCAACCCTCAAAATTAGGAGCCCGGGAACTTTTTCAGCGTCCTTATATTGTTGGATATTCCGGTACACATTGGTATCAGGAATCTGTCCGAGGATTGCAGTTCGCGGTCTTGTGACTTGGAGGAGGATTTTAGCAAATGATATTGAGACCTATACATGAGGCAGGAAAAGTAAAATGATCACCAGGCTTTGAAAAAGAATTGAGTCATAGTATATTAATGTTTCCATTCTTACCGCAATTAGGAGACCCATCTCAACAGAAGCGAAAACCACCCCAAAGAAGGCCCCCGTGCAAGCCACAAAATCAAATTTATCGATCTTCCATATCAGGATTGCTTTTTCATAATCTATTAGGCTAATGACAGCCGAAATAATGATGGCAGAAAGGATGGCGTTTGGCGTGTACTCGAAAAGAGGGGTCATGAGCATCAGTGTCAAGAACACAATGAAAGACATAATGATGTTGGATACAGCAGTTTGGCATCCAGCCATGTAGTTAACCGCGGTTCGTGAAAATGAACCTGCAAAACAATAAGAATTTATCAGTTGATAAACTAAATCTGATCTCTATATTCATTGCTTTTCTTCTACTAGTTTACCTGTTGCAACATAGCAGGATGTCATCGATCCAACAACGTTCATTGCTCCGAGTGCCACCATTTCTTTATTCCCATCCAGCGGATAATCCTTCATTGCAGCAAATGTTCTTCCAATTGCTACTGCTTCCTAACAAAATTAATATTATCTGTTCAGCCCACCTATATAATTCTTCTGTTAGCTACACTTCTTTCAAGTAAAATGCTTACCGTTAATGCGATCAATCCAGCCATAAATCCTATCCTAAACCCTTTAAGAAGATTATCGCCTCTAAAATATATCAAATCCACAGAAGGAGGATTGATCCCCTTTTTTATGTGTTTCACCTGGTAACATCAATTAAGAAAAAGTATGATTAGTTATTGTGCATAGTTTTCACTTCAGTAATGTATATTGAACTGAAATGAAACAGGATCTTACAATTTGAACTCCATTCTTGTCTGCGCGTGTAATGAACACAAAAAAGGTGGCCAGGATGACAGAGATCAAAGGTGCAATTGCAGGTACCCAAAACAGTTTCTTGTTCTTCTTTCCCTGTATCACAAATCAGTAGATTGAGTAAACCTTTTCTTGATCCCAATGAATTTGAAGAATGTTCTTTTGAGGAGAGTATTACTCACAATGTACTTCACAATCAGAAGGAAAAGTAAGAAACTTGTTCCAATGACAACAGTCTGCCAGTTCCACTACAAATCGGCGAAAAACATAGAAACTGCAAGACTTCACCACCACACATGAAACCAAATACACAAGAATAGCTGCAGAGGATAAGAACATTACATACCCCATGGTGAGCTGTACTGAAAACTGATCGCATAACAGATATGATGTCGGTTTTCTGCGTGAAATGTTTAATGCCTAAGAAACCCTTTAGTTGTTGGAGGGCAATTGTAATAGCCGCACCAGCCATAAATCCAACAACAGCAGCATGAGACAGGAAATCTATTAAAAACCCGAGCCTGTAAAACATCACAATAAGATCATTCAAAAAATGATGCTTCTCCAGCCCTAAGGTGACTCAAGGAATGACACATTAGAGTAATAAAATGACAATTGATTGAAGTACCTGAGGACCCCAAGGGCTGCTTGAGTTATCCCGGCGAAAAAGGTAGCCGTGAATGCAAGCCTTCGATACTCAACAGGATTTTCAATCGGATCAATCTCACTTTGCAGTAGGGTCCCTAGTAAGAGGGATACCACAGCAACGGGTCCAATCGCTATATCTCGCGAGCTTCCCATGAAAGCATAAATCAAAGGCGGAACAAAACTGGAGTCTGATTTACAATATTTACAACATTGTAAGCGGGCGAATTATTGAAATGCATAATGAGTGAAACTTATCAGTTTAACACTCACATAGCCCGTATTGAGGATCCAAATTTGCAAGCTTTGAATAACCGATATCCTGAGGGATGCAGAGACTTGCAATGGTCAATCCAGAAATGAGATCACCTTTAAATTTGGCAAGATCATAACTCCTACCCCATTCTAGGATAGGGAAAATGGCCTGCACTCCGAGGATTAATTTTCGCGACTTGGGCTGATCCTTAAACTGTCCAAATGGATCATCGGAAAAGAATGTTTCCTTTACAGTGGAAGTTATCTCCTCCATAAGGTGTCGTTTAGGCGGCACGCCAACCTTGCGAATGTAATGTAGTTGCTGAGGAGGACTTCTATTGTCTCTCTCTTTTCTTTCCCTTCTATCATCGTTATAATGTGCCATCACAAACAAGTGTTATTTTCTCTCTTGGCTATAAATCAAGAAACTAATCAACCTGTACAAGAATGAAATAATGTTTGCATAAATAATCAGAAGCAGAACAATAAAATGGGCTAAATCACCAATTCAACTAGCAACTATAAGTGGACACAATTCATCGGAAAAGGGCTATTTTTGTAAAGGAAAAGGGCTATCTCCTCCATAAGGAAAAGGGCTATTTTTTTTCTATGGTCCTCCAAATTCTGGGATCTTTACCAACTATTCCCAAAACCCAGAAAGTTTATGCCCACTTTCAAAGAATTTGAGGCATTTTCTGTCCCAAATGACCAGAAATGGAAAGGCTTGTCGTTTGAAAGGGCTGCAAATTTCAGTACGATGAATGCAGATTTATGGGATTATTCTTACAGATGTGATAATTAAAGCCTGTGATTTCAATTTATAGTCTAATTACAGCGATTATATGGTACTAATTACAGTGAATGATCCCATTAAAACGTCTAAATTCGTTTAAATTTAAAAAATTGGACAAAATTCATGGAAATATGTCCTTGTATTTGTTCAAACCAGGCTAGAGAAATGGAGAAGTAGTGTAAAGCTAGAAATGGAGAAATTAGAAGAATTATTAAATCTCTGTTGATTATGGGATAAGGCCCACCATCCATACATCTCACATTTCCCTCAGATCAGGGGCGGAACCAGAAAAAAAATTCCAGGGGAGGCTGAATAATTTTCGGCGTAGGCGAGACGAGGCAGCTTCACATAAATAATAAATCAAACAATTATAAATTATAATTATACATGTGCAATTCAATTGATACAACAATATAACTTCAATTCTACATCCAATCTAAAAATAATATTCATATAAATTAAATTTTTGAAGAAAAATAACTCACCAGAAGCCTAAAGGGTTCCTCAGCCATTTTAATAGCAAGACCAAGAAGGAGATTGTACTGATGCTCGTATGTGTAAGCTCGGGCTTAGATGATCTTTAGTCAGCAGAACCAAAAGCAGTGAGTTATCAACTTAGAAATTTGATTGCAGATAAATCCATTCAGTAGGAAATGTGAAAGATCTTACCACTATCTTTTCAGCAGCTTCACATATCTTATCAACTTTTGCTTCGGATAGGCCCTTGATTCCAATCAAGTTCTGTGCCAAAAACAAAAGTACAGTTAAAAACCGGAACGTTCGAATACTCAACTTGTATATACATTAACTTATTTCAACCTTCTTTGTTTGCATCATCAAGCCATTGCAGGAATAGACCCCGGCATCCTGAAGCTTCTTGACATCCTCAGCATTGATTCCATGAATTGTCACTACGACAAATATTTGCATGCAGTAAGTCAAGAATTAACCAAATTAAAGCAAAACTGCAACAATATTTCAGTCCCCCTGGTCTCACAGCTCAAAATTTGTCTAGAAAATGAAGAATCAACATTTGTGCAAGAAGGAACACATAATTATACGATCCAATTGTCCACATAGTTCAGCCTTAGATTACTGACATTGATTTATTAGTTAGAATACTGAAAATGCATCTCTCACATGAGCTTACACCTTAAGCTTGTGATGCATGAGCAATTACACCAACAATGCGACACTATAAAGATGAAAGCCCTAAGCTAACAGTTAACGGAAAATCAAGCAATCTAAAGCGTATGCGGAGTCAGAATTGCAACCTAAGAATGACTATATCCCCCAAATATAGAAATAAGACTGAGCAAACAAAAATTCCACAAAGCAGGAAACACTCCAGAATCAACACGATTGCACATAAACATGCGGTGTTTTCAGATCGCTGAACTAACAACACGATTGCACTGTTTGCACATAACTCAGGAGGCTCAGTCAACAGAGACAGCAGTCCGAACACAAATATAACTATATAAGAGATAAATTTGAACTTATTCAGTATATTTGATCTTTGTTGCGCAATATTCTAGCTTGTAAAATCCGGGCAAATCGATGAGGCCCAGAAGCTGTTCGAACAAATGCCAGAGAGAGATGAGTTCTCTTGGAACATAATGGTTACAGGATATGTTAATTCCTGGAGGTTAAATGAAGCAAGGGTAGTGTTTGATGCGGGCTCCAAGAGGAGTTCCAGCAGTTGGTCTTCCCTTGTATCAGGTTATTGCAAATGTGGGAATGAAGACGAAGGGCTTCAGAACAATTGAACACATACGAACATCGAGAAGATTAACGAAACAGCAAAATTTTGAAATGCTGAAGAACGGAAAGGAGCGTACCTTTAAGAGCAGAACCGGAGATCCCGCTGGAGAGGAGACTAGAGTTGAAGAGGAAAACGGAGAGCTGGAGTCCGGACGGACGGCGGCGGCGGGACGGCGGCGGCGGGACGGCGGCGGCGGGACGGCGGCGGCGGGACGGCGGCGGCGGGACGGCGGCGGCGGGACGGCGGCGGCGGGACGGCGGCGGCGGGACGGCGGCGGCGGGACGGCGGCGGCGGGACGGCGGCGGCGGGACGGCGGCGGCGGGACGGCGGCGGCGGGACGGCGGCGGCGGGACGGCGGCGGCGGGACGGCGGCGGCGGGACGGCGGCGGCGGGACGGCGGCGGCGGGCGGCGCGAGCTGAGGTGCGAGCGGAGGCACTGTGACGCTGTCGGCAAGGAGGCGTTGGCCGTTTCTAAGCTTGAAGATGCAAAATTGGCAATTTAGGAATTGTATATCTGACTTGGGTTTTGTATTGGGCCATTTTTTGGATTTTGGCTCAAAAACAAAACTCATTTCAGCTTTTTTCTTTCATATTCACTAATCAAAATGACGTCGTTTAACTTAAGGCAAAACGACGTCGTTTTGATATTTTCTGGCCAAAAAAAAAAAGATAAGATTCGGCCTTCTTCCCCGGCGAATTCCATCGGAAAATTGCGATTTTCGCCGGAAAATTGCGTGCGCGCGCGTTAATGCTCCGGGCTCGCTTATTACTACTACTACCATGGCGCCGGAATATCAGGTAGTGCTGGAGCCCTATCACGCGCCATGGTAGTTCCGCCACTGCCTCAGGTCCCACAAACCACTTCTCAAAAGGAGAGGGACCAATCATGCATACATAAAATTACAAAGCAATAATGATCTGCCTCACCATATGATCATATGACTCTATATAACCCAGTTTATTGTAGTTCATTTTTCTTTTCCCAATCCACACACTAAGAGACATAAACTGTTACACATTTTCAGCAAATTTTGGCTTCAGAGTGTGAACTGCATCAGCCACGGTGAGGAAGATCTTGTCTTCCCCAATCAACTGTGCAAAACTTGAAGCATGTAGTTTGTCTAGCACCACGCCCTCCGGGTTCGCAAGAACCAGCTATCAAACAAAAACAGTTTCCAGGTTAGATTCCGGTACTGCATATGATTTTGTAAGCGCTTTTAGTATTTGAACACGGTGTTAATAATTGGGACGGATGGAGTATATGTTTGTGTGCATGTTATGCTTCATTACCTGAACCTCCCCCCTTTTGGAGACTGCTGTGTAATTCTTTCAAGGCTTCAATCCCGCTCGTGTCGATGTCTGTAGCAGCTGCAAGAAACGTCTTTCTTTTGAACTCAATGTTGATGAAAAAGCCAAAAATAATCATTGTTTTACTTGCAAAATGAAGTGAAAGCGCTTACACGACATTGCAATTATAAGAAACTGAATTGTAGGAAGCCCCTGGTGTTTTATATGCTCTTCTTCATCGGTCAACCATCTTAGTATCCTGCAATGAAGATTATGGGAATGTGCTTAACTTAAATTTGCAAAATACGCAGCCTTTAAAAATAGTAGGATCAGTAAAAGGAAGAATATCTTACCTATCCTTAATATAGTTGGAGTTTGAGAAGTAGATTGCTTAATCAACCCTCAAAATTAGGAGCCCGGGAACTTTTTCCGCGTCCTTATATTGTTGGATATTCCGGTACACATTGGTATCAGGAATCTGTCCGAGGATTGCAGTTCGCGGTCTTGTGACTTGTAGGAGGATTTTAGCAAATGATATTGAGACCTATACATGAGGCAGGAAAAGTAAAATGATCACCAGGCTTTGAAAAAGAATTGAGTCATAGTATATTAATGTTTCCATTCTTACCGCAATTGTGAGACCCATCTCAACAGAAGCGAAAACCACCCCAAAGAAGGCCCCCGTGCAAGCCACAAAATCAAATTTATCGATCTTCCATATCAGGATTGCTTTTTCATAATCTATGAGGCTAATGACAGCCGAAATAATAATGGCAGAAAGGATGGCGTTTGGCGTGTACTCGAAAAGAGGGGTCATGAACATCAGTGTCAAGAACACAATGAAAGACATATTATGTTGGATACAGCAGTTTGGCATCCAGCCATGTAGTTAACCGCGGTTCGTGAAAATGAACCTGCAAAACAATAAGAATTTATCAGTTGATAAACTAAATCTGATCTCTATATTCATTGCTTTTCTTCTACTAGTTTACCTGTTGCAACATAGCAGGATGTCATCGATCCAACAACATTCATTGCTCCAAGTGCCACCATTTCTTTATTCCCATCCAGCGGATAATCCTTCATTGCAGCAAATGTTCTTCCAATTGCTTGGCATCAAAGATTTCTTAGGTTACGTTCATGTCTTGGCATCAAAGATTTTCACTAGTTGAAAGGGAGTCCGTGTGCAAATGCTAGGAATATTGCTTCACTCTTTGAGGAACTCGGAGCTTCCAAAGATTGGCCCAAAATGCTCTAACCCTGCCCAGAGTTGGTGCTTGAATCTGACGGTGAAGTTTGAGCGAGGGTCTGTTGTGCGGAATGGAGAAAGACAGAAAATATGAACGAAAATAACAAGACACAAGATTTACGTGGTTCACCAAATTTTGGCTATATCCACGGGAGACGGATTCACTATATCAGAATTAATGTTTACAGAGAGAAGAGAGACACTTTATATGCTTTCTTCACTAAACCCTAACAAACTGGGCCAAAACACAGCGAGACCCCCGTACCAACCTGTCGAAGCGGCTAATACATTTCAAGGCATACCAAAAAATCTCCACCTTGACTTGAATCCTCAAAGCAGAAACTCCAGACGCACCATTACAGTGCCAGGTGAGCAGACTTATCCCTCCACTCCCGGGACTGCCCATAGAGCACCTAATCAGCTATGATGTTCAGCAAGTCCAAACAATGTTGAAACTTGCTATGTGGAACAGGTTTGGTGAACATATCAGCGTGGTCGTCAGCAGTTCCTACTTTCTTCACCCTGATTCTCCTCTCACTCCTCAGGAAATGATATCTGACATCAATATGCTTGGTCCTCTCATGATAGACCTGATCCTTGGCTAGGCAGATTGCACTCAAGCTGTCACAATACACAGTAGCCTGATCATGATGTAGACCAAGATCACTAACCAGCCCTTTCAGCCATATTCCCTCCTTTGCAGCCTCTGTCAGAGCCATGTACTCTGCTTCCGTAGTAGACAACGTCACTGTAGGTTGCAAAGTCGCTTTCCAACTAACCACAGAACCTCCCAAAGTGAATACATAACCAGTCATCGATCTCCTCGTGTCAACATCACCAGCATAATCAGAATCAGAGTAGCCTGTAACTAAGCACTCGGTATCACCTCCATAAATGAGACCCACATCAGACGTACCTCTAAGATACCTGAAGATCCTCTTCACAGCTTGCCAATGTTCCTTTCCCGGTTGCCCCATGAACTTGCTCACAACACTGACTGCCTGTGCTAAATCTGGCCTCGTGCAAACCATAGCATACATCAAGCTCCCCACCGCGATGGCATAAGGAACCCGAGACATATACTCATTCTCCTCGTCTGATTGAGGAGTAAACATGGTGGTGAGATGAATATTTGCAGCACTAGGAGTGTCTATAGGCTTGGCTGTAGACATGCCAAACCTAGCCAACACTTTCTGAATGTAGCCTTTCTGTGACAAGAAAAGCTTCCGCTGACTTCGATCCCTAAGAATCTCCATTCCTAGTATTTTCCGAGCTGCACCTAGATCCTTCATCTCAAACTCAACACTAAGAAGTCCTTTCAACTTCTGAATCTCGTGCTTACTCTTTGCGGCTATCAGCATGTCATCTACATAAAGCACTAGATAGATGAATGACCCATCTCTCAACCTGCTGTAGTAGACACAACAGTCATAAGCACACCTCGTGTATCCCAACTGAAGCATGTAACTGTCAAACTTCTTGTACCACTGCCTCGGAGACTGCTTAAGTCCATACAAAGACTTCTTCAACTTGCAAACATACTTTTCCTTGCCAGGAACCTGGAAACCATCTGGCTGAGTCATGTACAACTCTTCCTCCAACTCTCCATGTAGAAAAGTGGTCTTCACATCAAGTTGCTCGAGCTCCAAATCCTGATGTGTCACCAAGGCTAGCAACACTCTGATGGAAGTGTGTCTGACCACTGGTGAGAAGATCTCATTGTAGTCTATCCCCTCCCTTTGACTGAAACCTCTTGCAACAACTCTTGCCTTGTACTTGACTCCCTCTGCAGGTGATATTCCTTCCTTCTTCTTGAAAACCCATTTGCAACTGATTACCTTTCTCCCTTGAGGCTGTTTGACCAATTCCCATGTCTGGTTCTTCTAAAGAGACTCCATCTCGTCTCCCATTGCAGCAAGCCATTTATCAGCATCAGTACATGAAGTAGCCCCTCTAAAGGTTGATGGCTCTTGAGTATCCACTTCCTCGGCAACTGGCAGTGCATAACCCACCATATCTTTAAACCCATATCTCTTGGGTGCCCCAACTCCAACCCTCCTGGGTCGGTCCTGAGCTAAAATGCGGACTGTAGCTCCTGATGGTTGAGGATCTGGTGGTGGAGATTCCGGTATCTTAGATTCTGTCTGTGGCTCTTGATCCACCTCAAATTGTTCCAATCTATTTTCACCTTGAGTGACTTCAAACTCCACTTGTTTATCAACTCCACTAGTTTCTGGCACAACTGTGGGTTTCACCATAGATCTAAGCAAAGAATTTTCATCAAAGACAACGTCCCTGCTCAGAATAACCTTCTTCTTAGATGGAGACCATATCCTGGAGCCTTTAACTCCATCTCCATAACCCACAAAGACACCCTTCTTGGCTCGGGGCTCTAACTTACCATCACTAACATTATAATAAGATGTACAACCAAAAACTTTTAACTTGGAGTAATCAACAACTTTACCTGACCACAACTCCATAGGTATTTTGCACTCTATACCCGTGTGAGGCCCGTGGTTGATCAAGTAACAAGTTGTACTCACTGTCTCTACCCAGAATCTCCTTTCCAAACCAGCATTAGAGGTCATGCACCTCGCTCTCGCCAGCAATGTCTGATTCATCCGCTCAGCTATGCCATTCTGCTGTGGCGTATTCCTGACTGTATGATGACGAGCAATCCCTTCATCCCTACAAAACTGATCAAACTCAGACGAGCAGAATTCCAGCCCATTATCAGTTCGAAGCCTCTTGATCTTCTTCCGGTCTGATTCTCCACCAAAGCTTTCCACTCCTTGAACTTCGAGAAAGCTTCAGTCTTATGTTTCATCATGATAACCCAAGTCATCCTTGAGTAATCATCAATCAGAGAAACAAAGTACCTGTGACCTCCCAGTGACTCAACTCGGGAAGGACCCCAACAATCAGAATGGATGTAATCCAATGTGCCCTTTGTTCTATGAATTGCCTTAGGAAACTTGCTGCGGTGATGCTTCCCAAAAACACAATGCTCACAGAAGTCCAAGCTCTTGACCTTTTGGCCACCAAGAAGATCATATTTCGACAGAATCTGCATCCCTCTTTCACCCATGTGACCAAGCCTCATATGCCATAACTTAGTCATATCATCCTGGTGAACCTCTGAAGATGCAACATTAACAGAATCCATAACCGTGGAACCTTGTAGAAAGTACAAAGTACCATGCAGAACACCTTTCAGAGCCAGCCTAGAACCTTTGCAGACACACAGAACTCCATCACTCCCTGAGTAGACGAAACCCTTTCTATCCAACGTAGGAAGAGAAATCAGATTCTTTGTCATCGATGGAACATGCCTGACATCGTTCAAAGTACAAAAACTACCATCATGCGTCCTGATCTTGATTGAACCAATCCCAACTACCTTGCAGGCAACACCATTTGCCGTAGTAATGATGCCCTCAGCTTGCTCATAAGTTGAGAAATAATCTCTCCTTGGGAATATATGGTAAGATGCCCCAGAATCAAGAAACCACGCATTAGGATGATTATTTTTCCCAGTAGCAGCTAGAGCAAAATCATCTTCAGAACTGAAATCCCCTTCAGCCACAGCAGCAGTACCAGATGTACTCCCAGATTTACTAGCCTTCTTCGGACACTCCTTTTTCCAATGCCCCTTCTCCTTACAGTAGTTACAAACATCATTGGCCTTGGGACCCTTTGAAGATAACTTCTTGTCCTTCTTCTTACTGCCGGTTCCCTTGCCCTTTGTGTTTCCGTCACTAGTAAACAAGCCAGAGGCCTGACTTTCTGTACCTGTACTGTTTGCCTTATGTCTCAATTCTCTACTATGGAGAGAGGATCTAACTTCCTCCAGAGACACGGAATCTTTACCAACAATAAATGACTGAACAAAATTCTCATACGAAAGCGGTAAAGACACTAGCAAAATCAAAGCAGCATCTTCATCTTCAATTTTCACATATATATTTCGCAATTCTAATAACAAAGTATTCAATTGCTCTAGATGGTCTCTGAGTTGCGTACCTTCCTGCATTCGGAGACCGAAGAGGCGTTGTTTCAGAAGCAGCTTGTTGGTTAGAGATTTCGTCATATACAAACTCTCCAACTTCAGCCACAGTTGTGCAGCAGTCTCCTGATCTGAGACCTCAGTGATGATTTCATTTTCGAGACACGGCATAATCGTTGGGTGTGCCTTTTCTTCCAGACCCACCACATCGCAAGAACTGCTCGCGAAATCCTTCGTCAGCAGAGTCCACAAACCTTGCTGTTTCAGCAAAGCTCGCATCTTGATCTGCCATCAACTGAAACTGTTTCTCCCAGTAAACTTGTCGATCTTCACGTTCAACCCAGGCATCTTTCTCCCCGATCAGCCCCGATCTGATGAGCCCAGAATCCGATACACCCACTACGGATCTCACCGGAAAAAGAAACCGTTAGGATACCAGTTTGTTGTGCGGAATGGAGAAAGAACAGAAAATATGAATGAAAATAACAAGACACAAGATTTACATGGTTCACCAAATTTTGGCTACATCCACAGGAGACAGATTCACTATATCAGAATTAATGTTTACAGAGAGAAGAGAGACACTTTATATGCTGTCTCCACTAAACCCTAACAAACTGGGCCAAAACACAATTCGGCCCAAATCAACAGCAGCTAATACATAAGCGAGACCCCCGTACCAACCTGTCGAATCGGCTAATACATATTCAAAGCATACCAACAGAATGCGATTTCCATTTTGCTGAGAATGATTTCTATTAATCCGGGTAAAGCTGCACAGGGTGCAATGCACAACATCTAGTTTAGCTGAACAGGACTCTGTTCTCCTGAGCTTATTTTTCCTGAACTGTATTGAAAATATGTGTATTGAAAAATAGTGATATTATGACTAAATTAAACTAAAGTTGTAAAATCTAATTTCTGCTAAACTAACTGATAAGTTTGGGAGAATAGGGCTCTTAAAATTTTTCTAGATCACGCCTAAAAACACTTCATCTTTGACCTGTCAGTAGGTTTAAAAATATACTTGAACTATACTTATTGTTGTTGATTTCCAGTTAAAATAAAGGCAAAGTCTTGGAAAAGACGGTCTTTCAATAGGCTTATGGAAAGACGGAGTTTAATTCGAATAATAAAAGGTAAAAAGTCTTAGTTGCTACATTAAAAATTTAGTATGCAACATGTAGTAGTTATAAAATTTATAATCCGGTTCATGCAACCCGAAAATTTTATCTTCATTTCTTCTAATTTACACTTTAAACCTTGGTCTTTCCATGACTTATGGAAAGACCGTCTTTCAAGAGACGCACTCAATAATAAATTACTTCCTCGAGTGCGTCTCTTGAAAGACGGTCTTTCCATAAGCCATGGAAAGACCAAGGTTTAAAGTGTAAATTAGAAGAAATGAAGATAAAATTTTTGGATTTCATGAACCGGGTTATAAATTTTATAACTACTATATGTTGCATACTAAATTTTTAATGTTGCAACTAACATCTTTTACCTTTTATTATTCAAATTAAACCCGTCTTTCCATAAGCCTATGAAAAAACCGTCTTTCCCAAGGCTTTGCCTACTTCCTATCATATAATTAGAGTCCACCATGATCCGTGATCCGTGCATGTACATCTTTATAGTAAGATACAACCAATCTTGAGTCAATAATTTACTTCTTGAGTAAAATTCTGTTACAAAAATAATTCTAATTATAGGAAGGTATATGTTTTATGTTGAGTTTCCATATTGATTAATTATTCCCTCATCATCATATTCCGAACACCATCGTGATATGAATTAAATAGATGTAATAAGTATATATTTTAAGCATGTTTGTATTAGGTAGTGATTTTAAGTAACCATATTATCAATCAACTAGTGCATAATATAATATGATCAAATTACGTAGTATAACATAATTGGTGTTTTGTTTAAACTCTATCAGTACAATTTTGATAAATATATCTTCTTACAAATGATAAAAATATATATAATAGATTTAGTTTTCTGAGATGAGTGATTATCTTATGTGAAGCATCCTTATCTACTAAGGATTTCTGTAAAGATTAGAACGACTTCCACCAAAAAAATATCTTTATTTTTTCTCGGCCCTATCTTCAGAAACAAGATGTCTTTAAAAAAACAAAAAAGTATTTATTTATTGGCAAAGTCTTGGGAAAATATGGAAAGACGGGTTGAATTAGAATTATAGAAAAGTAAAAGGTTTTAGTTGCAATATTAAAATTTTATTATGCAACATGCAATAGTAATAAGTTCATGACCCGAATAATGCAACCCAAAAATTTTATATTGATTTCTTCAAATTTGCAGTTTAAACCTTAGTCTTTCCATAACTTATGGGAAAATAGTCTTTCAAAAGACAGACTCTTATTTATTTATTTTGTGTGCATATTAGGTTTAATTTTTTGAGTACATCTCTTGAAAGACGGTCTTTCCATAAGTCATGGAAAGAGCAAAGTTTAAAGTGCAAATTAAAAGAAATGAAGATAAAAATTTCAGGTTGCATGAACCGGGTTATAAACTTTATAACTACTCCATGTTTAATAATAAATTTTTAATATTGCAACTAAAACCTTTTACCTTTCTATTATTCCAACAAAATCCCGTTTTTTCATATGGAAAGACGATCTTTCCCAAGACTTTGCATAATTTTAAAAACAAAAGTATTTATTTATTTAGGGATTTTTTGAAATGTTTAACCCTATTCTATTTGTGTTTACATCTCGCACTATTAATATTATGAACATGTGTCATTTTAACCATCTCACATTAATCCATAGTCTGTCTCTTGAAAGGCGGTATTTTCATAAGGCATAAGTCATGGAAAGACCAAGGTTTAAATTACAAATTAGACAAAAATAAAGATAAAATTTTTGGGTTGCATGAATCGGGTTATAAACTTTATAACTAGTGCATGTTGCATAATAAATTCTTAATATTACAACTAAAACCTTTTACCTTTGATTATTTAATTAAACTCCAACTCCATCTTTCCATAAGTTTATGAAAAGACAGTGTTAATTTATACATGAACATAAAAGCTTAATTTAAAAAAAACAGTATTTATTGTAAGCAATTTTAAATCTATGACCAAGAATCAATAAGGATCTTGTAAATCCGTAAAAAGTAAATTTTTTTCTTTTCTGAATAATTATGAGAAAGTCAGACCAACTAAATCATGAAAACCTTGTTTCAATAATTTTTAAGGTCAAATTATAATTGTTTATATATTACTATACATTTTAAAAAAATTCAAATAGGAACCTTGTTGCAATAAATAAAAATAAATATTAAATTAATTACGTCAATTATAAAATGACTTCGTCTAACAGTTAGTCGGTTTAAAATAAGATTTTGTGATTAAATGTACAGAAGTATATACAATTTATTAAACATTTGTAAAAATTATCCTATGAATCAATTAACTTAAAGATTTAATAATGTAATCTTATCACTGATTTTATAGTTGTGATTTCCATAATTTAGGATGAAAGTTTGAATCAAATAGTATATGAAACACTGAATTCGAGACAGTTTAATCCTCTTGAGTTTTGACTGATCCAGCCAAAAATCCCTTAAATCAATCAGCTTTAAATCACCGAATACTTTCCATGTGTACATTAAAACCAATTAGTAATTACTATTGTATCAAAACAGTTACAAACGTTAAAACCAAAGTAATGGAAGCAGCCAAATTATTATCCGCAGCCCATATATTGTCATATATTTAGTCATATATTTAGTTGCCGCTTTTTTCCCTTTTTATTATTATGGTGAATCTTCCATTGAGACAAACATATAAGTAAACAAAGAATAATGTACGTGAACTGAGACGGAGGGAGTGCGTTATTTTTCCTCCCGACTGGTTTTTTTTCCTCTCATAATGTGTAGTAAGCGGTTATTTTTGTGCGCCATCTTTGGTCTTGTACTGTGTTTTTCATCCATTCAAGAAGCAAATTGTCAACAGTCAAGTCTACAAGCTTACCGGAAAAGGCCTCCATCCGTGAGAACGCTGTTGGTTGATCCATCTAAAAGTGGACGTTTTAGATCAATTCAGTCTGCCATTGATCGTATTCCTTCTGGCAATAAAGTGTGGACTCGTATATATGTCAAGGCCGGTGTATATAGGTATGATTTTGTTCTTCTTTCTGTGTAACTTTTCTTTCTTGGAATAATGATCCTCCTCTTAGAGAAGTACTATCCTATATCACATCGTCTTTTTTTTTGTTAGGGGAGCCTTCGTTTGTCATAGAAGTAGTACGTGGAATAAGACTGTTTTTTTGGCATTGAACTGTAAATATTAATAATGCTGAGTCCAAAACCACATGGTCTAATCCGATCACTAGTTGATCACTCGATTGTGATTAGAGGAGGGGATTTACCCGGTCATTGCCCTTTAGATGAATATACATTCCGTTACTTGTAATTGAACTTGTACAATTGTTGGCAATTGGTCTGGTGTGAGATGAAACTGATTCCGAAGGCATCATATAGTGCACGATAGTATCATTGAGATTTGCACCTGGATGAGATTTATAACTGGATTGTTCGTAAGCTATCACTGTCCGATAATTAGTGAGTGATTGATTATGGCTTTTAGTGACAACGGATAAGAATTGGAGTCTTGATTACTGAAGTTAACCTTATACTCCGGAGCATTGAGCTCTTAATTTTCACTTAATGGCTTCGGAAAGTTCTGTAATTTCAGTGAATTGGGGTATCACTAAGAAAGCCTAGAAGGCATGCTATCGGGAATGTAGCAATAAATTAGCTCGAAAGGAATAATTAGAATAATGAGATAATAATGATGACGACGCGATGGAAGGAAGTATGATACACGTTTGATTTCAATGAAAGTTATATTGCTTGGATGTGCTCATAGTCAAAATACGTGCCAAACTTCTGTACATCTTCATTTTGTTTATTAATAATAGAATTAGTTATATGAAACGGAAAATGTAAGAGATCTAGAAATGGTTATGACATTCATAACAAAGGATCAATGGTCAATCATAATCATAAAAAGTATGTGGGAGTAATGAATAATTAGAGTTCAATTGTGGCTCTTGAGCTCTTTTATAACTCTTTCTTAATTAGAGTTCCATTTGTTGCATCGAAACGACTTGTGAAAAAATGAAATGAGAATAGTTTGCTACTATTCAGAACTGTAGTCAACTGCTTTATTCATCAACCATTAAGTTACCTTTTGTTCAGAAGTGACCTTTGTTTTGTTGTGCTTGGTGTAGTTTAATTTTAATGTTTATAAGCAGCTCTACCAAACACTTTACTCACGTTCCTACATGCTTAATACTTTTTGTGAATGATGAACTGGATGCAGAGAACAGATTCGTATCCCTAGGGACAAGCCTTTCATTTATATGCAAGGTGAAGGCAAGAGGAAAACTTTGGTCATGTCGAACAGACATGATAACATTGCCGAAAGTCCTACTTTGATCTCTGAAGCTGACAATGTTGTCATCAAAAGCATGACATTCATGGTTAGAAACATCCCCAATTCTACTTCTGATCATCCTTAGAGATACAAGGGCGAAAACATTTGTCCTAATTATATTTTATTTTTTCTGTTTGTGTAACAGAATTCTCACAACTATCCATTGAATAGAAACAAGAACTCTATAGTTCCAGCTCCGGCGGCATTGGTGGCCGGAGACAAATGTGCATTTTACAGGGTTGGATTTTTGGGAGTGCAAGATACCTTGTGGGATGTCCAGGGCAGGCATTATTTCAGACTTTGCACCATCCAGGGTGCTGTGGATTTTATCTTTGGGGCCGGCCAGTCCATTTACGAGGTAGTTACACATAACTTGATATACTTCTTATGTAACTTATCTCAATGGCAAATGCTTATGCACAAATTTGTGCGCACAAACGTTTTTCCTTTGCAGGGATGCTCAATATCAGTTGTGGCGGGAGTTTTAAATGGACCGGTTGGTTTCATCACGGCACAAGGGAGAAACACTCCGCAGGAAACAAATGGCTTTGTATTCAAAAATTGCAACATTTTTGGAAATGGAATGACCTATCTGGGAAGACCATGGAGACAATACGCCAGGGTCATTTTTTACAACACCACAATGTCAAATGTCGTCGTTCCTGAGGGTTGGACACCCTGGTATTCTCAGGGCCAAGAGTAAGATACCGATTCCTCATATCTGTGTAAGAACTGTCGCGAACCAGTTTAAGTTTATATAATGAAATCAACCCTGCAGGTACAAGTTGTCACTGGGTGAGCACAGTTGCCGTGGACCAGGAGCCAGGCTAGCCGGACGGGTATCTTGGGAGTACAAATTCAATGCTGCAACGGTGAAGGCTTTTACAAGCATGAGATACATAGACTCTGATGGTTGGATCGAAGACCAGGCTTTCAACCGGTTGAATTGATGAGATTTGCCAGAAATTTGTACATGTATTTGAAGTGTCTTCATCTCAAAGCCATTAGTATTACTCGATTAATTTATATTCTTTTTGTAATCCTTAGCTCAGTCAGTTGGGTTTCTCTTAATGTAGGAAATTTTGACTAGTTTATGATATTTCCAACCTTTCAACAAGTATGAATTGCAGATTGCCTCTTAATTCTTTCTTGAAACTGCATAAGTAGTGATGTGAAGTTTAATCTGATGTCAGTTGAATCCTAATCAAAACTATCGCTGTTGAGTAAAGTTTATGTCCCATAAAGATTGCAGTTACTGGCAGTCTTAGTCGAGCTTGAGATTTGCTATAGAAGCGTATCCCTGGTAATTGTATGCAAAACAGAAATCCCGCGCCCTTTCTGGCTGGATGCAAAACATCTACTTTGTATTGTGAGTTGGAACACTGATATATATCTTGGTGTTCTTGAAGTCATCTAGTAAGGGATTGTACCCGCTCCTCGTTCTTGTCTTTGTAGGAAAACCAAATTCTTCCATGAATGCTGAGGTATCAAGCTGTAAGCAGAGTGACCAGAAACCAGAATCAAACAAAGTGTACAGCAACTATGAACAAAAAACGATGATCTGTTTGCAGTAGATGCATTATATAACAGCAGATACTCCATATTTCATTTCAATTTGCATTATATTATACACAGCATTTTCAAACAAAAGATATCTGTAAGTTGCAAAACCTGCCAGGTACTTTTGAATCATGAACAAGATCTTCCAGGCTTATATATGAACATGGGGATCACATTTATCTCAAAATCACAAAGCAAGATTTACCATAATTGTTCGTCTTTTCTTCCCTTTCTTGGATGATTTATCCTCATGTGGCTTAAGCCATCCAGAGCAATAATGGTCCATGCGTTCCAAAAGCCAAAAATCAGTTGGAAAAAATATGTCAGCATCACCCTGCAGATAAACATTATTCATCAGCAACCTTAAATTGGAGTTGCAAATACAATCTTTATGGTGTGTTGAAAATACTAAAGCTTTAGGCTTATTATTAAAAATATTAATAATACCTTTCCAGAAAATAACGCATTGTACGGACAGCATTAAAGCAAGTTTTGCAAAACCAACTTCGCAGAAGTTAGCAAATGCTGAATAAGAACAAGCAAGCTAAGGAGAGAGTGAATGGCAGATTACCTTTGCATCCAAATAGTTGTTATAATCAACACTATTACCATCTCTCTGTGAGAAAAAAAAAATGAAAAGGGTAAACTCAAATGACAAATTACAAGCCAATTTGAGGTTGGTGGAAGAATATGAGTGATGAAGATCCAAAAATTCATAAGGCATGGGTGGATTTTCAACAAGGTACCACACCCCACCAAAAATAAGAAAGGTAAAAAAAATAGTTGCAACACATACATTCAATGTAACAGCAATTGCATGTCTCAAAATCATATTCATAGCATCTCCACCGAGAAACTGAGAATCCATTTTCTTATGAAAACCTTGTTATATGAAATGCATAATCAGAACTGATGTAGAAGGCACATAATTATATTGGACTAGAAGACTTTGAGCATCCTTTACCTTAATTGAAACTAATGGAGCTCTTTCACCAGGAATCTTTACATCAGGTAAATAGCTAAAATCAGATGCAACTAAAGACATCTTTGGTAAAGCTCCATGTAAAACTTCCAAAAGTTTCTGAAAATTTTGAGGAAATTGGTGTGAGAAAGACAGACTGAGCTGAGGAAGAGAAAAAGAAACATTTATCGAATGGTTCAGTATAATAACCAAGCAACCCGTTGGTAGCCAACATCTCTGAGTCTTGGGAAATACTTTGGCCCACATCTTTTTAGCCATTGAAGATGCTATATTGCCCTGAGTTGCTTTCTCCAAATCCAAGATCTCTATGCAGCTAGTGATCAGACGATCTTGTACTGGCTTATACAATTCAGAGAGTTCTGATCTGTTAAAAGACAAACACATTAACCAGGCACTGTAGGGGTGTGCAAATAAAGAAACCTGCACCACGGGTAAGTTGGGTGGGGAGGGGCAGTTCTTAGGGTCGACCCGCTGGATTTTTGCATACTCCTACCAGGTAGTAATTACTGTAAAGGCATGACGTGAATTAAAAGATAATCTTCATGATACAATAAAACACTCCACGTTATCCAGTCATGTCTCACAATAAGAACAAACCCTAACGGGAGGCTTTTGTTACTGTACTCAATGTTGCTAAAATTCAATTACAACTACAATAATAAAAGTAAAAAATAAGTTTTTATCCACTGTACAAGGGATTATTCATATTGATTGCATACATTTTCAGTCGACACACATGTTTTCAATCATATAACCATATCAACCAACACTTTGAAAAGAAGCAAGTTTAAAATAAACATCATCGAAGAGTTCATTCTTTTTCAGTGTCCTTCAGGTTTAAACAGCCACTGCAATATGGGGAACTTTTTGTGACTACTTAAAATTACCTTTGGGAACAGTGAGCGCAAATGGTTTTTGTTGTGCCAATCTAAATGGTAAAATGTATTACAATAATAATCACCTCTCTCTGTGCTTTTCAACCCACACCTCCATCCACGAAGAAAATTGGTCTACGGAGTAGATAAGATCATGTGGAAGATTATCAAGCACCTGGAGTATCATCAATTAACCATAAAATATCATTGCATCTATACAAACCTGACAAAACAAGGCACTTCCTCATAAAAAGAAAACAACACACTTCGGTAATGAACTAAATTGGGAACACTGAGTGAGTCATAACAGTGCTGCGTATAATCTTCGGATTTTTAGCAATGGAAGGGGTAGTGTGTCATTCTATTTTTGTTTCCATCATTCAATGCTAAACAAAAGAGAGAGACTGGGGATGGAGCAGGAGAGATGACCAGATGCCATATTGACGTAACTCTGGGTTTAACAACCTAGAAGGGCAAGTATCTGATTCAAGGCGTTCCCAATACACTCAGTGCAAATATTTATTTAAATGCAATATCATTAAAAGAAGCAAAACATAGAAGATAGAAACAGACCTCTAGCATTATAACCCAGCATGGTTGTTGCTCTGCTTCCCCTACTTCAACCAAAAACAATATCATAACAGATTGTGTCTTTTATCACGAAATAATATACTATTATGAATACCAAACCATAAAAGTCAGAATTATCACATGCACTGGTCTATGGCATTTATATATAGAGAAAGGACAAGTAACACACCCCATCCATTAAGGTCAGCAGCATCACGACACTCCACTCTAAATTTGGATATGTGACTTTGAACCTCTCTGACAGTTGCTATCTGCTTCTCGGCAAGTGAAGGACTAATCTCTACTGAACTAAAGACAAGAGTAAGAAAATTTGAAAATACCACTGATATAACAAGCTCTTCTCAAAGAAACATGACACAGCATAGGGCTCACTTTCAAGTTTGAGCAAAATAAAATAAAATAAACCCAAGTCCAACCTAAGATGATTATAACGAAGTAGAAAACCAACAAACATTCTATTTATACCAAGTTAAATAGCATCAGAAACATATGCCTGTGGAAAAGTATTCAGCTTATTCTCCAAGAAGAAAGCATGAGTGTCAAAAGAAAGTCAGAAATATGATTGTCCAAAGTCACATGTTTAAAAATGGCAAGCGTTATCCAGCCAAGTGCTTCTTCTCTTATACTAAATGCATTTGGTCAGAAAATTCGGAAAAATATAATCTTGTTACAAGATTATGCCATGAAACCATCGAAGAATTCTATTAAATATCTGCCCCCCACCCCCTCTGAAGGCTGACATGCTGTAGGATAAGAGGTGGGCTAGAGTTGGAAACAAAGTCTTATAGACTTTTAAGGTAAAGCTGCCTACATTAGGCCTTAATAGCCCAACCATTCATTATAACCTGCAGAACTAGAACCTATCAACTGAGCCACATTGTTTCCGTTACTACATTAATTTAGTATTGTCCAACTTGCATCTGTTGAGATCATTCTTTGTAAAAGATGGATCTAATTGAACTATTAGTAAAATTCTGAGACTTTAAGTGTTCTCTGTTGCATAATATTATGATGTTCATAATGGCAATTGTAATTAAACTATTACATAATCAGTTGCAGTTCAAGTCAAAGCAAAACTCTAGCAGTATAACGCAGCCTGAAAACCACAATGTGCAAGAAAAGGTGCATAGATGAGCTGATGTGAATGAAAATATAGCATATCCATTCTGAAAATTGTTAATCTAAGAGTTCCAATGCAAGCTTCATGAAAGCAGTAAGAAGCAGACGAATGAATAAGATAGTCCACGGAGCATTAAATAAAGGTCCTTGATCCACCTCAAATTTATAATACGTACATGTAAGACATGTTATCATAAACTCTCGTCGGTGCATTCAATTTAAGATAATCCATGATGCCTTTCGCACAGGTCCCTGATCCACCTCCAATCTCATATATCTGCAGAAATTGTAGAAAGAAGTCTCAACGCAAACCCTTGTGACCGGGTAAAATACACAGTGAAAAGGCTCAAATATATAAAACCAATGTGTAAAATTACATTGATCATGGTTGGACCTAAAGCAAGGACCTTAATTGCAAATATAGGTAAACCTTGTCCACGGGTAAATCCTTCACCATGCTCCAGACTTCGGTAAAACTTTCATATTGAAATCAAATGACATTCTCAATGTCAAATTTTTTTAATTTGAAAAGACAAAAAACAAAAGGCTAACTAAGGACTTTAGCAGACTTGTTGGAAAAGAGACATGCAGGCCTTCAAAATTTAATATTCCTCGTAGACTTGTCCAAACATATCCCTAGGCAAACCAAAACTGTAAAAGCTGGACTAACAGTTCAACAACCAAAGAGAATATGCAGGATGGTCTGATGAGAATAACTCCTAATACGAATACTAGCTGCAAAGTAAACATACAATAATAAATGGGAATAAGTATTGACTAGAGGGTAACCAAAACTTTAGGCACTTACTTTTAGTGGAACTGAAAGGTTGGCAGTACGCAAAATAGCCTGAGCAATACCATGGGCATACCAAGGCTACAAGAGGAGTATATTCAGAAAATGAAATGAAGTTCTGAAATTAGTTATTTATCATAATGACAGCAAATATGTACCTTAAAAAGCTCCACAGGAGTAAACCATGATACCTCACTCTGCTTGTAAATATTATCCAAAAGATGTAGATAAGCTCTTCGCCCTGTTACATTGGGAGCCTGTTACTATTTGTTACTACCGTGCGTCAGCTTGATAATTATCATGGCGAATTTTTTAGATTTGTTTTAATAAATTAAACCCTGCAATCTAGATCTAAGCATAACACTAGTTTCATACAATAGTTCTTTAATTTTGAACAACCTGGAAATAAAGGTAGCTCTGGAACTATCCACTCATTATTTCTGAAGCAATTTAGGGATGTAATGGGTGTTTGCCACTGGCTCTCTTACTAACAGCAATTGTTCATAACCAATGCTCGGGCGAATAACTTAATCTTATTATCCCAACCACTTTAATGTTTCCAGACAGAAAGAGAAGCCATAGGGGGACAAGAAAAAAGACTACACACACCATCTATGTTACTCCATTTTCTTACATTAAAAACTTATACTTGATGAACTTCTATCAGATTACAATTCATACTCGAGAGGAAATTACCAAATACTTTAAAATATCTTTTTTAACAGTCCCTCTAATCATTCCAGTTTCAACAAATATATCAATTGCTTATACCACAAGTGAAGCATAGCATCCCTAAATTCCTCAAGTATCATCGAAAATACAAGGTCCAACTATACCCCGGATGACTACAAAACACAAAAGAAAACTTTGACTACTAACTATGCGAAGAAAATCTTAGCAAGCCTATGAATATCAATGCTAGGCATTTGAAATAAACAACAATAAAGAAAGCAGATTCGGTACCTTCTAACTGACTGAACTTGATGCTCTGCTCAAGCACCCCAACTGAATTTGATCTTTGAGAAAAGTAGCCATCTTTTGGATCATATAGTGCAGCATGAATAAAATCCCTGACCTACTCATTTCACCACAAATCCCATCATAAAAAAGTACATTTCATACCAAAAATAAAATTAGGAAGGAAATTTGAACATTCATTAGGTGTGATAAATTACCAGTATTGGGTCATCACCAACAAAATGAGTTGAGTATGAAGCAGAAGAAGGTAAGTATGCCCCACATGAAGTCACTGAATACAAGATTCTCAACATGAACACATAAAAAACTACAAACCTACCAAAAAGTGATAAAACTTTGAAAAAATGGGACCTTTATTGGAGCGAAAGAGAGGGGAAATGCATCTGGAGAAGAAGGATCGCGGGAAGGCCATAGCTTGTTGTTCTTCAATTTTCTTAATGATGCATTCTCACAACTTCCACTTCAACACTCTGCTCCAAATTCATTTCCATTTATACTTTGTTTTCTAATAATACTACTCCTAGAATTTAAGCTGGGGAAACTCTACTGGCTGTGCAGGATTTCTTTCCTCTCCTTATTATTTTTTTAAAAAAAAAACGAAGGGTTTTGCAGAGGTTTTGACAAGTATGGTCTACAAATTAGAATGGAACTTCAACTAATTGAAAACGGTTTGGGTAATATATAAAAATAACCCGGTTGGCAAAAGTGTAAATATAACCTTAAGTTATTTTTTTAGTGTAAATATGACCTTGAAACCATTAGTCCGGCATTGACTAGTCATTTCCGACCATTAACGACAAAATGATCAAAATGCCCTTCTAACCTAATAAAAAAAATTAAAAGAGAAAAATGCCCCCTCACGGCACCACCAAACATTTCTCTTCTCTAGCGCCATCTAGGCTTGGGCGCCGCCGCTGCTCCTCAACCAATTGGCACCAACAATCCGCGAGTTGCAACCCCATCATCCCACCACCACCACTGCTTCCTCTGCTCCCACCGGCGAGGCAGATCTGGTGGCGAGTCAACTCAAGTCCACCGACTCCAATCCGCCGTCGACAAAGCACCACCCGAATCTGTTACCTCCGACGAAGCACCACTCAAATTCGTTGACGACTCGAATCCGCTACCCCCGCTGATGCCCAGCCCTGGCACCACATGTCGTTTCTCTTCTCCGGCGACCATCTAGGAAGGGCCGCCACCACTACTTCTCAGCCAATTGGCACCAACAATCTGCGAGTTGTACTGCCTCCTACGTAAAAAATTGAAAGTATTTCCACTCAGCCTCATGCCTCTACTGCTCAAATTTGTACCACTCTCAATCTCCATTTTACTCAAATCCCATTAAATTGATCAACAAAGCCTCTCAATCGCAAGTTGCGATGTCGTCGACGTCAATGAGCACTGCCAACAAGGCGGAGGAAGCTAGGGTTCCGCCCTCAACTATGTTACCCAAACCTCCTATCACAAAGGCAAGGCAAGAATATTTGCAACACCACTTCGCCACCACCCCCAATCCCTAGCTCCGCCGACGCCACCACCTCCTCCAACCATCCGCCACCAATTATAGCGCCGCTCTGCCAAGCGCCGAAAAATCGATGAGAAGAGAAATGGAGAAAGATAAAGGATGGGGAAAGACGAAGGATGAGAAAGACGAAGGATGAGGAAAGACGAAGGATGGGAAAGGCGAAGGATGGGGAAAGACGAAGGATGGGAAAGGCGAAGGATGGGGAAAGATGAGGAGAAGAGAATTGGGGAGAGAAGAGAAACATGGGAGAGAAGAGAGAAACAAAGAAGATGACTTCAGAGGTAATTGTATTTTCAATTTTTTATTTTTTCTACAGAGGGGCAAATAGTCTTTTCATTGAATTTCGACCTTACCGGAAAAGGTTATATTTGCACATAACCTTAATATCTAGGGTTATATTTGCACATAACCTTAATATCTAGGGTTATATTTGCACTTTCAATTATCGCACAGTTATATCTGCACTTTCATCAATTATGTAGGGTTATATATGCACTTTGCTCAAAACATTTAGAGCGAAGTGCATATATAAGTCATATAACCCTACATGATTCACGAAAGTGCACACTGTGATAATTGAAGTACAAATATAACCCTTAATAATGAGTGAAAGTGCAAATATAACCTTTTTTGGCAACTTTTTGCCGAAATTTCGTTAAAAGGCATTTTTCCCTTTTGGGAAAAAAAATAAAAAACTATAAAATAGGAAATGACATTATTGCCCTTAGCATCATTATAACTAAATATTATCGTCGGACCGCCGCCAGACCAGGTAGGGTTATGTCAGCACATCATGAAATTTGATAGGGTTATATCAGCACATTCCTAAAACTTATAGGGTTACATCAGCACATTCGTAAAAAATGTAGAGTTACATCTGCACATACTATAAAAATAAAGTGTCATATTAGTAAAAAATCAACGCCAACAACATGAACCGTCATTTCAACCTCTCCTACCGATTGCCAACATTCCAGAGTGTGATTCTAGTTTGAAGAAAGAGATTTGGCCAGGCCGACGCAGCGGATGTTGAAGTGGAAGTGCACGAACCTTTCAAAAATAGTATCTTCATATGAAATTCCCCTTAATTCACTAAATTAATGCAATATTGAGTTTGATTATGTGATTTCCTTTTGCTTCTCATCCCATGAAACGAGATAAGCGGTATATATGGTATTGAATATAAATATTTTGATGACATTTTTTTTATTTTGTTGATTTTAGTCCGGATTAATGATTGGATAACCTTTGGAGTTGCGTGTAGTTGTTATTTTATTGTGTTTTTCGACCTAGGATTTTTAATATTGATAGGTTTTGCTTTTATAATATGTGCTGATATAACCCTATACTTTTTATGAATGAGCTCAAAAAATGCATCCTTTCTCTTCCACCTTCTGTCCTCGCCGGTAACGGCTATTGCCGCCGTTAACGGCAAACCCAACTGTGAACATCTGAGCAATAAGCTTTTTTCCTTTTCTCTCATACTGTTATCTGACAATAACGGTCATAAACGGACAGATCCCCTTATGGCGGCACATCCGCCTGCCCGCGGCGGCAACGCGGCGGGCAAAACCTTTCTCCAGGCCCTAGCAAACCGCCCCCCTTCACTGCAAGCTAACCTTCCGTCCAATCCTGAATTTATCCCCAAGACGCTATATAAAGGAGATATAGCTTGCCTTGTCACGCGCAAAGAAGCCGAAATCCTCGCATCACACTATGAAAATGCCCTCGTTGGCAAATTTGCAAGAGGCAAGCCGCCGATGGTCAAGCTAAATAAGGCGTTTCAATCTGTCGGTTTCAAAGGTAGCTTTCAAATCGGCTCGATTGATTACAGACATGTCCTGATACGGTTCCAAGAAAAAGAAGACTACCAGCGTTTCTGGCTAAAAGGCCATTGGACTTTCCTTGGTGCCCATATGAAAGTGCTGAAATGGACAATGGATTTTTCTCCAGAAGCAGAATCCTCAATCGTTCTAGTATGGGTTACTATCCCTTACATACCTGTGTTTTTCTACAATACTGCAATGATAAAGTCGATGGGCAATCAAATTGGTAATTTCATAAAAATGGATGCTGCTACTGAGGCTCGACTAGGCCATCTACTGTCAAGCTATGTGTGGAAATAGATCTTAAGAAAAAATAGCCTACCTTCATTAGAGTAGGAATAGAGGAGGATGGGGTAGAATATAATGTGATGAAACTCCCTCTGGAATTTGAAGAGCTTCCACTGTACTGCTACCACTGTAAATCCATAGGTCATGATGACAATCGGTGTGTACATCTCCACCCTGAACTTAAGAGAAATAGACCTTTTAAAAAAGCTCATCCTACCACTGATGCCACTATGCTACATAAAGATGGAAAGGATCTGGTTCCTCCTGTTTTCAATGCTGGCTCATCTGGAGTTTCTGCTCAAGACAAGGTTCAGACAATTAAGTACCAGGAAAAGGCTCATAAATCCATATATGTGCCAAAAACAAAAGTAGCGCTTACTGATGACCAGATGGTTGATAATAAGGCTGTAAACACTGAATATGGAGTTATTGAGGAGGTTACTAAAGTCAATGAGGTCACAAAGGTCACCGAAGTCATCACTGAGGATAATGGGGAACCAGATCCTCCTATTAAGTTTGTGAATGATGTACATCTTTCCATGGATGTTCCTGAAATTGTGGATATCACGGAACAAGAAGAAACCTCTCAACAAGAAGAAATCAATGAAGATTCTCAGTCAAAGGCCCCTGTGGTGGTCTCTCTAGCAGAAACTTCATCTGGATTCCATCTCCAGCACTCCGGCACACCTACACATCAACAACTTTCCCCCACTAAGGACCTTCACCCCAAAACCTATGCTGGAAATTACCCCTCCTCTGCACCACCACACTTTAACAGTAAGAAAGCATATGCTAGGGATGACACTCCGGCCAAAAGAGGTAAGACTTTCTCTCCTTTGAATACAATTTTGGCTGCTAAAAATTTTATTTTCTCTCAGCAGAGATCCAAACAAAACAGGTTCCTTCTCCTGGCTGAACCTGAAAACCCTGTGGAAGTTTCTGAATCGGGCCCTGAGGCTCCTGCTATCAGTGCTGAGGGTCCGGCTCCCAGTACTGAGGTTCCAAAAATCCCTGTTTTAAACCCTCCTCAGGATATACCCCACCATGTGGCACAGGTAAGTCCCACAAAGAACCAGAAAAAGTCCTCCAAGTCTAGGAAACCTGCTAAATTAGACAAACAGGGAAAATCTAGCACTTCAGCTAATGAGACCTATTTAACTCAGTTAAATACTATCATGACTAGATCAAAAAGCACTAATGATGTTTCTCTATGAATAGCACAACTATAAAAATAAAATTCCTGGTTTGGAATCTCAGAGGAATGAACACTTCTATGCTTAGACTTTCTAATCTTATCACTAGGCACAACTTTGAACTTCTCTGCATTATTGAACCTAAACA
Source organism: Rubia yunnanensis (assembly GCA_037428765.1). Lineage (NCBI taxonomy): Eukaryota > Viridiplantae > Streptophyta > Magnoliopsida > Gentianales > Rubiaceae > Rubia > Rubia yunnanensis. The sequence continues at coordinate 24,871,671 of CM075065.1, forward strand.
TGATAACATGCAATGTGAACATTATAGACAGCTACTTCATTATGACAATTGCATGTATGCCAGTAATTGACAGATTTGGCTTTTTTGGAATACCAACTTGTCATTATCTGTTAAAGCTGATAATCTTCAGTTTCTAGCTGTAACTTTGAACTCTCTGACTCTCAATAAAAGTATGGATGCATTTTTTGTTTGTGGTCTGAGAACTAGAAATGGTAGGAAAGATCTATAGTCTGACCTTAGGTCTTTTGTTCACTCTGAGTCAATTTTTATTGGAGATTTCAATGCTATTACATCTATAAACGAATATAAAGGTCCTTCTACTCCCAAACTTGGTAGTATGAAGGACTTTAATGAGTTTATTAATGTAATGGCACTGGATGAAATAAACATTGTTGGGAATTTGTTTACTTGGAGCAACAACAGACTTAGGAACCCTACTAGACAAAGGTTAGACAGAGGTCTATGTACATTATCATGGTCATCCACTTTTCCTGATTCTTCTGTTCAAGTTTTAAATAGAGCTTCTTCTGACCACAATCCTATGATTCTTTCCATTAGCAGTGATATTCAATCTGTCCCTAGGCCTTTTAGATTTCTGAATACTTGGTATAAAAGGAAAGAATTCAGGGATGTTATCAAACAGAACTGGAATCTTCATATCCGTGAAACAGGAATGCTTGGCTTTTTTCTTAAATTAATAAGACTGAAGAAGGAGCTTAAAATTTGGAATAGGGACCACTTCGGTAATGTCCATGAGAATGTGATTAAGGCTGAATCAGTTCTAGGTTTCCATGAATCTAAATATGATATAAATGCTTCCATTGAAAACCTGGTTAAAGTAAAAGAAGCTAAGGCCAGTTTGGTCAAAACTCTAACAGAGCAAAAGAATTTTTGGAAACATAAGGCTAGGGTAAAATGGCTAAAGGAAGGGGACAATAATACCAAATTCTTTCATAACTCTGTTAAAGAAAGAAAAAGTTGGCTTGGCATCACAAAAATTAAGAGCAGTAATAACCAATGGCTAGATAACATGCAAGATATTGAGAATGAAGCCATTAACTATTACAAGGATCTCTTAACCGAAGATAGTACACCTGATAGCAACCTGTTTCAATCTCATTTCTTAAGCCAAATCCCTAAATTGATCAACAGTGAAGACAATGCTAAATTGCTACAGCCTGTTGTACTTTCTGAGCTTAAAGAAATAGTTTTTAGCCTGAACAGAAATGGAACTCCTGGTCCTGATGGTTTCACTCCCATTTTCTATATCAAATCATGGGATGTCATTGCCAATGATTTATTGTCTGCAGAACATGATTTTTTATCTAGCAGCAACATTCCTAGGGGTATCGGCAGCACTTGGATCACAATTATCCCTAAAAAGGATATTCCCGTGTCTTTCGATGATTATAGGCCAATAAGTCTTTCTAATGTTGTGAATAAAATCTGCTCTAAGGTGCTTATGGAAAGACTTAAACCCCTTATGCCCAGGATTATCTCTCCACGGCAAACTGCCTTTCTTAAAGGAAGAGATATATCTTATAATATTCTCTACCTTCAAGAAATGGTCAGATTCTTGCACAGGAAAAATAGAACTCCTAATTGTATTGTTAAACTAGACCTCAGGAAAGCATTTGATAGAGTTAAATGGTCCTTTCTATATTGTGTGCTAGCTAAATTTGGTTTCCATGCTAAATTCATTTTTTGTATAATGAAGAATCTATCACAGTCATGGTTCTCAATTCTGATAAATGGTAAGCCTGTGGGTTTTTTCCAAGCATCAAGAGGTCTTAAACAAGGTGATCCTCTCTCTCCTTTCTTGTTCAATATTTTTTCAGAAGCATTTAGCAGGAGCTTAGCTTTTATTTTTCAAAATGGTAAGCTAGCCTACTATGACTTACCTGGTCAGGCTCTTCAACCCTCTCACCTCTCTTATGCAGATGATACAGTGGTTTTTCTTAAAGCCAATACTCAAACTTTGATTAGGTTTAAAGCCTTCTTATCTAAGTTTGAGGATACTACTGGCCAAAAGATAAACTACAACAAGAGTGATATTTTCATTAGTAGGCATGCTTCTGTTCATCAAATTACCTCTGTTAGGAAAATTCTTGGCATGAAAATTGGTAAACTTCCTTTTAAATACTTAGGTGTCCCCATCTTTCATGGCTTTGCAAAAAAATATTTTTCCAACCATTAATGGAACAGATTGATTCTAGGTTAAATAGTTGGAAAAATAAGTGGCTTTCAACTGGGGGAAAAATCACTCTCATTCAGTCATGCATTTGTTCTATTCCACAGCATATTTGGTCTGTTCTTAAACCTTCAAAAGAGATTATTCACACCGTGGAGAGAAAACTGAGTAGACTTTTCTGGGGGGTGCATGATCTGAAACCTAAAAGGGCATGGAGGAAATGGGATGCTCTCTGCTACCCCATTAACCAAAATGGCCTACGTTTCAGATCAATTCCCACCATCATTACCACCTGCTCAGTAAAATTGTGGTGGAAATATCAAATTGCTGATGCCCCATGGACCCATTTTATTGCTTCTCTGCCACCCTCCTTTAGAACCTCATCAAATTGGAAAAGAATTTGCTATGTTAATGCATGGGCTGAGTCTCATTCTAGAGTGATAGTTGGTACAGGTTCATGTAATTTCTGGTCATCCAACTGGCTAGACTTATGTCCTGTTATGGATCTGTGTGACCAAAGTCTTATTGACATTCCAACTGACTGTACAATGGCTAATTTCATCTTTCACAAGGACACTCTTCTTCCTAAAATCTCCCCTTTTCTCTCACCTAATGCTGTCTCTCTTTTGCAGGGTGCAACACTCTCTCCATACAGACAGGATCGGTTAATATGGAAATCTGACAAAAAGGGAAGTTTCTCCTTCCACTCTACGTATCAATTGCTTAGATCACAAAGAGGTAATATTGCCTCAATTCAGCACCCCTGGAATCCAAGGGTTTCAAAGAAAGTCTCAGTTTTTATGTGGAGATTAATTAACTCTTTCCTCCCGTTAGATAATGTTTTGAAAAAGATGAGTTTTTGCATGCCTTCAAGATGTTGTATGTGCTATCAGCATGAGGAATCTCTAGATCATTTGTTTAATTCTGTCCTTTTGTCATTCATATTTGGAAGACAGTGCACGAGTTTATGGGTATTAGGGATAGAATTTTTCCATCCATATGGGAAAGACTGCCATGCTACCTCACATATTCTGGCCTCAGCTCTTTACATTCCTTGATCATTCAATAACTTGCTGGAACCTCTGGAAGGTCAGGAATAAATATCTGTATGACAACGTGCCTCCACTGACCAGCTTTGTTGTTTCACAGATCAGGGATCAGATCTTCTATTCTTTCAGTGCTAAACTTGTTTATGTTTCTTCTGTTTTTGACTTGGGTATTGCAGATCACTCCTTTCTTCCTCTAATCAAATCTGCCCCTAAGCCAAAAAAATTTTAAATTGCTTGGTCTAAACCGTGCATAGGTTTTAAAGTTAATGTTGATGCTATATGGTGTGGTCTTTCTAAAAAGTGTGGGCTTGGTATGATCATCAGAGATAATAGAGGTGGTTTCATTGATGCACACAGGAAGTATACAAATGCTGAAACTCCTCTAGAAGCATAACTTAGGGCAATTTTATTTGCTCTTCAGAGGCTGCTGGTTGCATGCTATTCAGTTCCTATCTGTTTTGAATCTGATTGTCTTAATGCAGTCTCCTTTGTTCTGAACCCATCAATTGCTCATTGGACATTGTTCTAATTGGCCGATGACATTAACCTTCTTTTGAATGATATTACCCTAACGCATGTATATAGACAAGCTAACCAAGTTGCTAATAGCATAGCAAAATCATGCCTCTAAGCTCAATCCTGTTCAAACCTATCTTTTAGTTCCATATCTAACACTGTACAGGGACTGATTAGACTTGATCAGATTGGTGTACCTACTATCAGAATTGCAACTTGAACGGATGCTACTGATCTTAGTTGTTTTCTGACAGGATGCTGACCAAAGATCTCGAGGGATGCTGACCATAATGAGCTCAGAAGATCAATTTCCGGCTCAGAAGATCAATTTCCGGCTCAGGAGTTTCTCCTTTCCAGCTCACTTTTTAATTCTAGCTCCACCTTTTGACTAAATTGTGCTTCATTTTATACGATCACTAAATTGTTCGAAGGTACGGAGCTAAAATTATTGGGTGAACACAAAAACCTACTGCATTGATTTTGACTGATCAGATGGTTCGAGACCTCGAGGGGTGGTTTCGGGACCCCCGAGGGACGGTTCGAGGCATCGACCTCAAACATGGTGGATCTCGGCGGTTCGAGACCTCGAGGGGTTCGAGACATTGAGACCTCGCACATGGTGGATCGAGGAGTTTCAGTGGTTCGAGACCTCGAGGGGTGTTTCGAGACCCCGAGGTGATCGAGGCCTCGAGGGGTGGTTCGGGACCTCGAGGTGTCTTTCCGAGACCTCGCAAATGGTGGGTGAACAAAGAAACTTACTACATAGATTTTGGCTGATCACATGGTTCGAGACCTCGAGGGGGTTCGTGACCTCGAGGGTTTTGATACATTCGTGACCTCGCATATGGTGGTTCGAGGAGTTCAGCGGTTTCGAAGACCTCGAGGGGGGTTTCGAGACCCCGAGGGATTCGAGGCCTCGAGGGGTGATTTGGGACCTCGAGGTGTCTTCCCGAGACCTCAAGGGGTTCAAGACATTGCAACAGTTCCGAGACCTCGAGGGGTGTTTCGAGACCTGAGGGATTCGAGGCCTCGAGGGGTGATTCGGGACATCGAGGTGTCTTTCTGAGACCTCGCAAATGGTGGATGATCAGATGGTTTCGAGACCTCGAAGGGGTTCGTCACCTCGAGGGGTGGTTTCGGGACCCCGTGGGATGGTTTCAGCATCGAGACCTCACACATGGTGGATCGAGGAGTTTGGCGGTTTGAGACATTGAGGGTTTCGAGACATCGAGACCTCGCACATGATGGATCGAGTAGTTCGGCAGTTCGAGACCTCGAGGGTTTCGAGACATCGAGACCTCGCAATGGATCGAGGAGTTTCGGCGGTTCGAGACCTCGAAGGGTGTTGAGACCCCGACGGATGGCTCGAGGCCTCGAGGGGTGGTTCGTGCTCCCCGAGACCTCGCAATCGTATCCTAAATGGGCTGTGACAGTTAGTACCTGTATTAGGAGGTTCGTGACCTCGAACTTTTTTACTACACACTAACATAGGTTAGTACTATTCTTTTGGAATCAACTAGGGTTGGTTCGAGAGTGTTCCAACTCTCATATGTATCTCATATGATCCAAACTTAACGATTGCTACCTGTATTTTGTGAATGTTTCTTTTTAATGGTTTAGGAGGGCCAAATAAAATTCCCCTTCATCTCCGGATGGTTTCATTTGAAAAAAAGAAAGAAAGAATGAGCTGATATAACCCTATAAGTTTTAGGAATGTACTGATATAACCCTATACTTTTTATGAATGAGTTGATATAACCCTATAAGTTTTAGGAATGTATTGATATAACCCTATACTTTTTATGAATGAGTTGATATAACCCTATAAGTTTTAGGAATGTACTGATATAACCCTATCAAATTTCATAATTTGCTGATATAACCCTATCCGGCGGTGGCTGGTGGCGGTCCGACATGGGTAAGGGTATAATTGTCCACCCAAATTTAGCTTTTGGTCTGATGGCATATTTGTCATTTTTGGGGGGTCAACGCCAGAAATATCACCAGAAGGTTTTATTTGCACTTTCGTTAAGTAGTTAGGGTTATATTTGCACTAAAAATTTTCTCAGAGCTATATCTGATTTTTCTCAATTATATAGGGTTATCTTTGTATATTTCCCAAACATTTACTAGTAGTGAAAGTCTACTCACTCTTGTAGATAGTTTAATAGTTAGTTCATAGATTATAAATAATACATGGTGAGAAGTAGATATATGATACTTTTTATGGTTATTTTATTTTTGTGACTAGTTTTAACACCTTCACAAAATTATAAGGACCTCTTTGGAAAAAAAAACTTATAAACAAAATAAACACTCTTTTGATAAACACTATCTTATTCTCCTTTCTCTCGATTTCAAAATATTTTTTATAATTATTTTATTTTGGAGTTATTTTAAAATATTTTTAAAAGCACAAGGACTTTTCTGCAAAAAAAAACTTACTAGAAACAGTAGAGTAAGGAAGAAAAGTAAGGAGAAATATTTTCTAAACATAATGAACACTCTCTCTCCTTCCAACTCTAATTCCTCTGTAGGGAAAAAAAATATTCAACAAAATCCATGTAAACATCAACTAGAAACACACAAAACATCAACATAAAAACATAAACTTGCTTTTATTTTAAAAAAGAAAAAACTTCAACACCGTTTGTAAAATCTTATTGATTTAGAATTGAAAAATCATCAGAATACATGTAATACTCAACCCAATAAAAATTAACATCAACCAAAAGTAATTTAATGCTAAAACATCATAGTCAAAACATTCCCTCTTTTTAAATTATAACAAACATTACAAACATTTTTCTAAAAACACAAATGTTAAACAAGTCAGTCCTCTAGTTTGACCTTTTCCATCCTTTAAACTTGATTCAACCTTTGCCCTCCACTGAGCAACGTCAAGTTGACTCGGATCAAATGAATCAAATGAGAAGAATACAAGCATCATCATTATTAGCTGCATATCCCGTGAAACTGAAACATGAACAAAAAAAACATAAACATGAACATAAACAGTGAAAATAAAGTTGTTGACTTCTTCTTTGTGACTATCTCTTCCGTATATTCTTTCCTTGATCATAATAGTTATACCTTTATTCAATTTTAACTTCAAGAGATAGTTGATGAAGTTTGTTGTATAAAACTTTCCTATCATTAATGAGAAAATAAACCTTTCTCATGAACATCAGACTCTTATATGGTATCAGACATATAAAACTATCCGACTTTCTATCCTTCAAATATTCTTCTTAACTTCTCGCAGAACCCAAATAATTTTCTTCCATTTTCTACGACAGTATCAACGCAACAATACAAATATTTTCCTTCCCTTTTCTATCACCGGTATAAACTCAATGCAAATAGGGGTATTCATGGGTTGGGGCGGGTCAGCTGACCCCGCCCAAATTGACCCAAAATTTGGGTCAAATGGTTTAGGTCAGGTCGGGCAAAAATTCTGCCATGAACATAGAATTACTGAACAAAATTACCAAAAAGTAGCTAGAATTTGAGAAGAGAAGAGAAACTGTTTTCACAGTACAAAGACCTCACAATGTGACCAGCAAACTAACTGATGCCCTACCCTATGCTTGTCTATCTATTTTATACAATCAGTTACTAATTAACTGTCATTTAACTGCTCCAAAACCGACTCTAACTCCTAGTCAATAAGCTGAAAGCTTCCACCTCAGCTTTCTTCTTCGTTTTCCTTCTCTGCTCTAATCGTTGAGGCTTTATTGAATAGAAAAAGACTATTTAGCCCTTGGGCTCATAACAAATTCCCATAGTTTTGGGTCGGGTCGGACAGGTTCATGGGTCGACCCAAATCGACCCAAGTTGACCAAAATCATATAAAAATAGTAAACTTATTTTTTAAAATATATTTTTAGTTTTATAAATATATTTATTTTTCAAGAATGTTAAAAAAAGTTATGAAGTAAATTAATGGTGGATATATTGTATTAAATTAATTTTTTTATGAATTTTTTTTCAAGAAAATGGGATAAAATTACAAACGGATCAAAATGGGTCGATTTGGGTCAAAATTTGACCAATCCCAATTTGACCCAATCCACTTGATCCAAATGAGACATTGACCCAACCCGATCCAAATAGATCGGATCAAAACGTGTCAGGTCGGCTAGTTTGAACATCCCTAGTTGCAAATACTTGCCTCTTAAATATTTACCTTCTCCAAGATTTACATTTCTTTTGCAGCAGTATTAATGCCCAAACCTTCTTTTGCAACAGACCTTTTTTAGTTGCTCCAGTTTCGCTAGTAATCATGCATTGTGCCTTCCAAAATTATTCAATCCATCACATTCTCAACTCAAATTCTATTCACATCCAGTGGCGCCTCAGCCAACCTCTGATTCCCGGCATCATTGCCCGTCTCTGATTCCCGGCATCATTGCCCGTCTTGATTGCACAAATTATTCAATTTGGTGTGTAATTGTCTGTTAGACACTTGAAACTTATGAACTTGAATCATTCCTTATCTCCGGTAATCCTTCACTGTCAAATTATCGCCCAAGGAAGAGTTGTTTCTTTGACTGTGCATTGACCTAAATCCAACTGCAACCATGCTGATTGTGAAAACTGGACACATATGTCGAGGATGCAATCTATTTTTTTCTTTTTTTTAGTTGCTTGCAGAGGACACATTCAGAGAATGTGTTCGCAATTATTGAATTGTTATTTTTTCTAAACGAATGCGACGCATCTACGTAAAATTTTTTTTTGAATGCATGAAGAGGACGCATTCAGACTATTAAGTTTTTTTTTTTAAAAAAAAACCCATGCAGAGGATGCATTCTGAATGCGTCCTCAATTTAATTTTAAAAATATTGATTAGTCCCCTAACTGATTGTCCTATATATATATATTTTTTATATTTTCCTTGTCTCCAATAGCGCATCAGTAGACATCTAATTATTTTTTTAAAAAAAATTTCCATTATGATAAATGCATCGGAAGATTTTGAAAGTCCGCTTTGAAATTTATGATAATAAAACTTGAACATCCTACTTACCTGATTAAAGATAATGAAAATTTTTTATTGTGGGTATTTCAATTTTTTTAATATTCCGAAATATAGAAAATGAATGAATTATATAAAAAAATCTGAAGTTACTACTGTATTGGAATTGTAATTGTAAAATTTCAGATTTTTTGTAGTTTAAATGAATTAGAGATGGAAGTAAACAAAAAATTCCATTTTTTAATAAAACTTTTCACCCTTTTCCCCTATCAACCAATATAAATAAACAAAAATATAAGAGTAGACGCATTTAATAATTATGAAATTAGAGATGATAATGAAAACCAAATAAACATGAATTGATTCAGAGATACAATATTTGAAGAACACATGTCAAACAAATAGGTAGAAACGTAATGAAATGAATGCCCAGTGACATGTAATGTACTAATGACACCCTCTGCAAAACTTTCGACATGTTCCAGATGGGGGCAGATGTATGGTGCGGGATGTGCATCGTGGAACAGTCATCTGAGTAGAAACATGTATGTTGTCATGCAAAACTCCCTTTGTAAAATCCTCCTCCATATCATCTCTTGCATCCTCATTCAAATCATACGACATGGGGAACACTACCTGTATCAAATGGAGCAGTAGGCGACATAAACGCATGACTAGCAGTGGGAGTAAGGTATGCAGTAGAATCAGCTGGAATAGTGTCGGAGTGTGAGAGTCCACCATGCGATGGTCCGTCGTGGATTGGACTCACATGTGAGGGTCTGGCTTGAGATGAACCAATGAGTGTTGTAGAGCCGCGAGCATGCGGTCGCCGACCACCCTGTCGACCAGGAGGAGCTGGACAGTGGCTTCTGATTTTATTGTATCTCACACCAGGGGGAGGTTCCTTACTGTGCACATGTGGCTGATAATATTGTAGTTTGGGGGTCTCATGTGCATATTCTAAAGTACGTGTGGAAACACCATGTATCCCCCTAATAACGTCCACTAAACGTGGGGGACATTTGTCCAAATTAATATCTAACATAAGGCGTATCTCGGACATTGCCTGCAACTACATAAATGAGATAAATATGTTAGATATTAAAAAATGAGGGAATCTGAAGTATTATTTGTTGATACTATTAGAAATTTAGTAAATACCATATACTCCATAGTAGCTCTGTCTCCACGAAAACCCTTCGTAACCGTTTGGCACCGTCCTGGCTGATCAATCAGGGTTACCATCCTGTTAAAATACCACTCCATGTATTCTCGATTGGGTGTATATGGATATGCTGACCCAAGTGCATTAATTTGTTGCTCTGCTCGATGTTCTCACACATCAAGATATCTTCTCAGTTCAACACGTCAATCCCTATCTGACCTCCCCCGACAGTCTCTAGTATGAATCAGTTTGTGTTCATCCTTAGTGACCAACTGTGTGGGTATTGTCTGGATAGGGCTAAATTGCCTAAGGACACGATGAACATGATGATACTCCACGACGTGCCAACAAATGAGGTCAACACACAATAGCCAGTTGTTGCTACCAGTTGTACAGTATTGTGGGGGATGTTGCATGACATCCTCAGATAATTGTAGAGGTTAGAAAAGAAACATTTTTTTTCCATTAGTTCAAAAAAAGGAAATCCAAATTACATTATACCTGACTGTTATGGAGAGATGTCAACTGATTGTGGTACACTTTTAGTACATGCATGGGTGATGTGATAAATCGTACCGAGACAGAATGAATAATATTAGCTATTCCTAGTAATTAAAAAGGTTTAAAAATTGTGTCCTTACTAATTGAATATGAACCTGGACCCAAGAGCACTCATGGTGACGGTCATTGGAAGTCGTCCGGCAGGTCGGATGGTTGGTATTCGCTCCCATGCCCACAACTGACAGTAAATTTTAAAAAATACAATACAATGTAAGAGGTCATTATGGACATGTGTCCAACTAACAAGTTTAACCAACAATGTTACATGTAGTAGGACTAGTGACTCAGATATGGATTTGACTTGTGGAATTGCAACGTCACATAAGCTCTTGTACAAGTGTGCCAAAATTGCACTCACCCAACTGTACTGATGTGCTGCATCTAACTCCATGAGTATTGACAAATAGATCCGAGGGATCAGGTGCCCGAATGTGTCTGACATGAGCAATCCTCCGACCAATAGTAGAATGAAAACCCTTGCCCGCTGTTGACAATCTACCGCAGTAGCATTAGGAGGCAATGGACTGCGCAACAAGTTCCCCAACTAGCTGGCCCTTATGTGACCCTCTCTGATATCACTCGTGTCTGGTGTAGCTCCCAGGTAGTCAGTGCATAATCTCTGCCAGTCATTTATGCGCCTACTTGTGTCTACATCAGTGATTACCATGTCATCTATCGGTAGACCCTAAAGGATGCCCACATCCTATAAAGTGACGGTAGCCTCCCTCATAGGTAGGTGAAATGTGTGTGCCTCTGGTCTCTAACGCTCGACTAACGCAGTGATGAGCGAATGGTCAATTTGAATTGGTGCAGAATCTAACAGTCTCTGGAATCCAACCTCACGCACATAGCGCATCACTCGATTAGGTATCCCACCAATCCAACAAGCTCCATTGCATCGCCTCACCTGTAATGCCTCATCATCCAAATTACCATTGTACCACTTGCACGATGCTCCCGGTGAAGGTAAAGAAATTCCTCATCAATAGATCCTGGATGATACATGGTATATCCCTAGTGAAAATTAGAATCACATGGAGAAACGACCAGTCTATATTTCCACAAAAGTGAATACTATTACATGCAATATATATTCAAACCAAATCGAACATTAGCTTCAATTTAAACAAATACACATAATACAAATCCACACAATCAATTAAGCTAAAAAATGAGAGAACTTAACATAACAAACTACATAGCTACATAATATCGTGTAATACATATTGGTCTAAACAAAACATAAGGATCTCAAGAACTCCATATTACAAACATGACCCTAAGCATGCCCTCGCCCACGGACGCCTCTGCAATCACCCAGGAGTCTCAAGCAAAACCGGTGGTATCCTACTGGCTCTATCCATTCATCCATATGTCTCATTGCATTCAAAATATCATTATGACGATATGATATAATATAGATTGGCCTAGTATCACCACCTACCACATGGAGTCGCAGTTTGAGCATGAACCAGTTCCAGCTCTCATTAGTCTCAGCATTAACTATTGCATGTGCAATGTGTAGTATGTAATCATTCAAGTCGTGTGTCATTGCAACTAGCATTGTGGCCTTGTATGCGCCTCTCAGATGAGTCTCATCCACACTAATCACCGGCCTTCAGTGGCGAAATACATTGATAGCCTGGCCAAATGACCAGAACACAAACTTAAATTTCCTACACCAATGACCGTGTATTCTATCAGGTACGTTTGCCCAATCAACAATGGTGCTCGGATTGGCCCTGATTAGCTCATCCATAAATGTTGGCAAGATTCAAAGGATTCCTCCCAAGTTCCGAATACTAAATCAATAGCCTCTAGCGAGCATACCACGCCTTCTTGTAGGAAAGGGTTACATTTAACTCTTTCTTCACATGCGCTTGGTCATCCTTCATCATGTAGGAATGGTTCGCTTCAATATGATGGTGAATAAAAAGAGCGATCATCAACGATGTCAGGTTATTGGTACCATTTGATCAACCAGCACCAATACAACTATGACTACTTGCCCATTTGGTGATCTCCCACATTCCATGGGCAGCCTTCTTGCTGGCTCTAACAATCCAATGACAATTACCATTTCCTTCAACAATGTCCTTACATTTTAGTACGTGACCTGCTCTTCATGACCCGGTGTTCCCTGTTCATCATCGAACTCCACCTGGAAATAGCTTATACCAATTCTGGCTTACTCCGGAATCGCATACCCAATGAAACTTCACCAGTCGCTTGAACATAACTAGGAAGTTTTTTGCCATAATTAGTTGGGTCATAGCCATCCTCATCAGGTCTCTCGTAATCCCTAAAGTAGGCCTCCGTATTAGGATTCGTCATAAGATGGAATGTCGTGACTACATTGTTTGTGTACACCACTTGTTCATCATTGTCCCCTGGATTCGAATCAGTTGATAAGGATTGATCAACTTCACTTTCTTCTTCAAGTTCCCTTTCCTCACCTTCATCATCGCTACCAACATGTTCACCATGAACAACAACATGCTCGCAAATTTCACCTACATAATCAGCATCGAAGACATTCAGCTCTTCATGATGCACACCATATAACCAACACTTGTGGATGGCTGAGTGCAATCAAAGTGAACATACACACTGGATTGACTCGACTCACCAATGATAGAAGGTTCTCCAAAACCTTGGAAATGTACAGGGGGTGGTAAGGTTGGCAAAGTTGTTTAGTTCGGAACATTGCTCAACAACGACATGAACATGCCCAAACTAACATCACCCGCATGGTCAATGGTGTTTGCCATTTTGTCCATATTAATGTACAGATCAGCTGAGGACAAGGGCATTCGATCAACAATGTTGAAGAAGGTCACGACAGACTCGTCATCTTCCACATTATAACATCGATAGTATATAAATGAACTAACCAGCTCAGGAAAACGATAATAGATTTTCAACAGAAACCCCTCACTTACAATGCCAAGCCTTCTGAAAATTAATTAAACTAACTTGGAGTGGCTTAACCTCCGTTTGAGAGTCACATTTTTGTCAGGTATGGGAGGATCATAATACACACCCACATTCAAATGAAACTTAATATTACCCCCTTTGTACAAATACACCGTCAAAAACATCGTAGAACTGCATTATACAAACATAGAACATAATTCCATATTCAGAAAGAAGGTATTATTTAGCAACATTTATTCAACTCCTCAAACCCTAAACCATACATTGTTCAATTGCAATTGGACAACCAAATCATACATTATTATTGATTATCTTACTAATTGACATACAACATTAAAACATCGGTAATGTTTCTTCACAATATAAAATTTGAACTCAATTACACCACACAAATTAAATCAGTACTACAACTTCAATAAAAAAAATTAGTTAAAAAATCAATCATAATCACGCATCCTCATTTAACACATTCACATAATCAAACCAAACATAATCATTCAAACCACACATAATCATCCAACACATTCATATATTCAAGATTTTTTCAAGTACATCACAAATTACACTATTACTACAAGTTTAATAAAAAAAATAGTGAACAAATCACACATAAACAAACCACACATAATCATTCAACACATTAATATAATCATGAGTTTTTTAGGTACCTCTCGGAGACTCGAAAAATCTAGCGACGTGTGAATTCCTCGTGTGGAGCTGCTGGCGGCACGTGAGTTCCACGCGCAAACCTACTAGCTGTGCGTGCTATGTTCCAACGGGTTCATGACAGTCAGCAATGGCTGGCCGGAAGCTTAAACTAACATCCAACAACAATTTAGTACCACACACATAGAAACGGAGTAGATCTAAAGAAATAAAAAATAAAACATGAACTAAGGCTTGGGGAGGTACGAATCGGGCGATGAAAATGGTGAAATACGAGAGCGTGATCCCGGCGAGGTAGACGACGATGGCCTGAGCACGGGTGGGAGGGAGGATTCTGGCGGCAGAGAAAACAAGTCAAACGTGCGTCTTTATCCTTTTCTGGTGAAAGTTCTAGGTTTATAATATGAAGGATGAGGACGCATTTGCTGAATACATCCTTTGATTAATGGAATTAAAAAAAAGACAAATTTAAAAGATGCATTTAGCAAATGCGTCCTCGTTTTTTCTACCTAAGTAAATTCATGAGAACGCATTTAGCAAACACGCCCTCATTTTTTCATGTAATAAAAAAAATAAAAATACAGAGCATATGTGTTCTCCACATTTGCATCCATTGGTATCTAGTGTAGCCATAGGATAAGAATTTTCTTCCCAAGGAAGGGGCTACAACTAGTTAATGAAAAGGATGTGTTCGCGTTCCTCTGGATGCGTCCGACTCTCACCACTCCAATGGTTGGCCAAGTGGCTCATGCCATCACAACCTCCAAAGTATGTATCGTGCTTGAAAATATGTTCCACTCTCAGACTCGAACGTGCCAGATGCATTTCAAACAGCAGGTTCAAAGGCTCACAAAATGGTCCCTACCAATTCTCGAATATGTCTAGAAGAAGCGTTCTATCTCACACTCGCTGGCTGAGTGTTTTACTGTTGTTTATAACGAGGATTTTTTTCTCTTTTGTTCTCTTTAGTTTAGGTGATGAATATGGTGCATGTGTTTGGAGCCAATTACCTCAAACGAACGGCTCAGCTTACTTCTTCGATAAGAACAACAACTTCAGGGCTCTTGCACCGACTTAGGGCTGCCATCTACCAATGTCGCAACCAGGAAGACCTCTTTTTCCCATTTGTTATCTGAACCTGATCCTCAAATGATTGATTATCATCTAAGGCTGGTTTGCCAAATATGCGCAGTGTTACTATAAGGCGGGTAACTGCCATCAGCGGCTTAACATCACCACTTTCTTGGCTACAAACTGCAAGGTTGTTGATCGTCACTGCAAATTCCAATCCCAATCATTGGTCAAGCAACCATTTGTGATGCGTCTCTGACAACCAACCAGTTCATGGGCTTGAGTTCTTCTCGAATAGACCTGCAATAAAACTGTCCCTAAGGTTCCAGGGGTCAGCACTCCGATGCCTAAGTTAGCCCAAGCATTTGATATAATTAAAAGAGAATAAATGATAAGTAAATTCTTACCTTGTATTTATACTCCATGTCCTGAATAACATTCTCCTTAATTATTGCTCTTAATTACCCACAAATGTGGTAATTAAGTTAGGGTATTAAATATTCCCCTAACTGGGCTGCCACACTTTCGGCCCAATGGCCTTCTTGGGCTTAAACCCTATCAAGAGCCCCCAGAAAAGTAGGTTCTTAACCTCAAATGCATGGGACAGTTTGAGGACTTGAAAGACTCAAAATGAACCTTGCATTTCGTTACTCTTACCTTCGAGGGAGATAACCTGATTCTCTAATCAACTCTGTCATTTAGGATTCTAAAAGGTGCGCTCGTGTTGTAAAACTGGGTGTGTCACTGCTCCGCATACAATGTGTTATCAGAAGACAAAAAAGCAATTACATTTTTTCATATATTTCCAAAGTAGTAACAATTATCGCCGTTTTAGCCCCCATAACTACTTCTTTTTCGCTCTTCCTTATTCACTTTTCTCATTTGCAAGTATCTTCTTACAAGCATTCTTTATGTACTTCTCTCTCAAGCGATCTAATTTTCATCACCTTCCCCAGAAAATTAGTAAGTTCTTTCATCCATATTCTTATTCTAATATTTTCATTTCCTCCCCTTACAATCATGCCCCGCTCTAATGAGAGTTCCACTTTCGAGAAATTCTCCGGTAAGATTAGAGTAGGCGGTACAGGGGTTAGTGCACCAGAGAGAGCTATTAGCAATTCAAAATGTAACCATTTTGAAGAACCCCAGTACGATTCAGGTGGTGGACAAGGCGTATCTAGTAATAGGTTGCTAACAGTCCTGGAGAAGAGAGGGGTTTCCCCATAACTGATATACCCCCTCGAGATGCCATTGAGAACTGGCCCATGCATGGGCAAAACCTACATAAAGAGGTCCCCTACAAGTTGCAAGATTGGTTTCTACCCCCCTCCAAATCCAGAGCTTCAATTAGATAGGAGGTCAAATACATCTTTGGTCTGCAGGGAGACACCTCTCGAAGCTATAGAGGAGGAGGAGAATGCATCTCCTTTGAGAGAGAGAGAGGACAATACTCGAGGGGGAGAAAGCATCCTCGAAAGTGCCTCAGGTATCTTCTTTGGTTGAAACCTCTCAAAACAAGAAAAAGGGGCCTTACCAAAGGTTAAAGCTAAGGGACTCAGGGAAGGAGCCCCCTGTTCCAGCAATGGAGACCGTTATTTCCAAAATTTTGACCTCGATCCCTCCTGGCCAACGAATAGCCCCGGATGCTGACTTTCAACCCTTTTGAGAGGGAGATACCTCCCATAACTTCCCCAAAGGAAGATTATTCATTTCTCTCAGAAACCTTCATTGCAGGCTCACATTTCCCTTTCCACCCCATTTTTTCCCCAAACTTCTTAGACAATTCCTAGTGAGCCCTGCCCAAGTTCATCCCAATCTCTTGGTGATCATCATGATGTTCTTGACTTGATGTGACGAGTTCGGTATCAAGCCCAGATAAAAGCTGCTTGGCTCGCTATACTTCGTGTCCTATAGTGGGTTGTCTACCGACATGATTGTCACTTTTATAGACCGAGAGGCATCATAAGGTTTTTGTAGTTCCTAGTAATTTGGGTGACTGGAAAACTGGAAGAAAGGTATTTTGTTTGATAGCAGGAGGTATTGAGTTCCTACGTGGAATTGGGTTGTGCGAGTCGAATCTCCTAAACCTGGGGAATATATCTGCTCAGATGCCCTCGAAAGGGATTGGCAAAAACTACTATCCAGCTCCCTCGACTACTACCTCTTCAACAACCCCAACTCCCGGATTGGTGGCTTCGTGTTCTCGCCCGCAATCTACGAGGGGTATATGTATAAAATACTTTGGAAGGATATGGGGAAGATGAAAAGAGGACTTGAGGGCCCCAGAAAAGGCCCTCCCCTTGTGACCACCATTAGTGATTTTAAGCCTTTGGGATCCTTCGAAGGAGCCTTAATAGAAATCTACTTCTCCTGTTTGTTGTGCTATTGAGTTTATTGTTACTGAATTTCTCTCTTTTTCCTGGTCTCGCTAATGTCTTAAAGAAGTAAAAGCCCTCGAAGCAGGGGTCAGGCTCCTCCCAAGGGGTATATTGACCCCTCGAATCAGGCTTCCACTCCCCCAAATCCAGTGTCTCCCCTCTCGACCTAGCCTCCCCTCTTACAGTAGGCCGCGAGAGACCTTCCTCAACTATTGGTGATGAGCAGCCCCTCACACCAGGAACGTATGCTAGAAGACAAGGGCGACCAAAAATACTATCAATTTCACCTCACCAAGACCATTGATAGGAACACAAAGCGTTGAGGATGTTCATCAACAGTCTCTTCCCCCTTTGAATTATACGTTGTCCATATCCAGGATCGAGCATCACCTCTCGAAGATGGCCTCTGATCCTAAGGTTTTCTTCCGTTCTTCTTTCTTTTTTTTTCAAAACTTATTTAGCATCCCTTTTTTTATAGCATCAATATGAGCTAAATTATTTTACCAGACCTCCCAAATTTTTCACGAGGCCACCAAGAGAATGGTGTCCTTCTTTTTCACTTATTCCTCTAGCCACGGTAACCTCCATGAGGAGCTCAGAAAATAAGATGATTAGATTTTGCGGTTAAAGAAATCTCTCGAGGATCACTAGCGGGATCTCAAGGAGAAAGATAGGGTGCTCGAGGAGAAGGATATGGCACTTAAAGAAAAACAAAGCTTCTGGAAGGAGAGAGGCAATGTGTTAATGTCGAGAGGCATCAATGGACGTTAGAGAAGGATACCCTCTTGAAAAGGGTCTAAGTTGCAGAGGATTTGGCCTCGCAGGTTCAAAAACTCGAGGCCTTCAAACACAAGCTTTTGAACAGCCCTGAGCTGCTTCAACTTTTTTTGGATCTTCTGGAGGTGACCAAGTAGATCGGCTGTAGTGAATTAGCTGAGGACTTTCTAAAGCCACAAGTATCCGCCTCTCTATCTGAAGATTTGGCCAAGAAAGTCGATGAACTAGTTAATCCATAGCTCAAAACCACTCTGGATGCAAAATGGGATGAGGACATCAAGAACAACGGCATTCATTTTTGCCTTACTGGATTTCATCAAGTCCAAAGGGCATTTCTTCATTGCTGAGGGGATTCGAGCGATCCCCCTTCTAGAGGCTAAAGACGCATCTCCTGAGCAGGATTTGACCACCGTCCGAGTGGAAGAAATAATTGCTTCCACATCAAAGGAAGATGACTCTAGGGTTGGTTCCTAATTGTAATTTTTTCCACTGAGGGCCCCTCAATTGTAACCCTTTTTTTCTTTGAGTATCAATAAAAATGCGCCTTTTGTCACGACTTATTGATTTTACCTTTGTTTTATTTTTGTAGTATAATTCTTTGAAATGGTGTTAGAAGGCGCTTGTGAAGAGCTTTCAAGTGCCCAACAAGAGCTGAATGAGACACACAAACAGCAACTGATGGCACTTCAACATCTTTCTAAGTGTAATCAAGAGAAGGAGTCCTTGAATGACAAGCTCCACTAGCTCGAAGTTGAGATGAAGTTGTGGCAATCTAAAGACCATCCCACTTTTAAGGGGTTTGTTAAGGATTTCCTTAGAAAATAGTTTAATGGTACCTATCCTTTAGAAGTAGTTAAGGGTTGCGATTCTGCTGATGAAGAACTAGAAGAACTGATGCATCAAATCTATCTGAAGTTCGGTTCTCTGAAGTCCTGCTTTGCTACTGCGGCTAGGCTTCCAGTAGTGGAAGGGCACGTAATTGGTTTCTTGGGCCAAAATTGTAAACTGGTAGCCCAGAGGGAATTTATTTTCGAATAACATTTGTTAGCTCAGCACAAAGTGGCTAGCCTTGAAGAGAACTTGCTCACTTGGAAGATAGCCAACGAGGATCCCCATTCTTCAAGCGAACCTCATCTAGCCCCTGAAGGGAGCCCCTCGGTTGAAGATAGCTCTTTGGTAGAATCTCTTTTATCCGAGGACACAAAACTTTATGGGGAGATTGAGGCTTGGAAGGTACAAGCTAAAGAAGTTGAGCAGCATTTCACTGATTTTGAAGAAAAAATTGTTGCACACAAAGTGCGCCTTCGTGCCCACATGCTTTCCCATAGAATTCCTTCCTCCTACTTAATCAACAATGATCATCTTCCAAAGTTTATACTTAAATCTGCTAGGTACTGGATGGAAAAAGTTAACGTTCATAACAATGGACTCCTCGATAGAAAAAAGGCTTTTGACCTCATTCTCGATTGGCTGGCAGAGCTAAAGGTAAAAGGATTCACTCCCTCGAGTTTTCGTTTTGCCCCTCGGTCACAGAAGTCTACCACTGAAGAATCAGAAAGGCATCTTGTCCCTTTGAGCAAAGTTACCCAAGGATCTTCCTCAAACCATCACAAAAGTACTGGGTCATCCTTAAAGAGACCATTCCAACCTTCCACTAAGAAGCGGTGTAAGACCGTCGCCGCCACTCCCCTTGATCCCACAGAATATCCCATAGAGGAACAAATGAAAGATATCAAAAGGGCAGCTGGTATAAAGCTTGAAGAACTCGAAGAAATAGAGGCAAACATGAAAGGGCTAGAAAACCTATCTCCACTAAATAATTGTTTCAGGTGGGATTTCCTCCCACTAGATAAATACGTTTAGACGAATAAACTTAGGTAGTTGTTAGTATTAATATTGTACTCCTAGTATTTGATGAAGTTTGAATAAATAGCCAATATTCTTTCTATTTCTAATGCTTTACCCCTCGAATATGAGCGCCATGTGCAACTTCCTTAGGGGGAGCAAAGTACGAATATGTTTGGTTAGTAGAAATTAAATGATTTAGAGACAGAAGCAATTTACCCAGGTTCGGTGTTTCCATCTACATCTTGCCAATATCGCCTACTAATTTATCATTTCAAGATTACAAGATAGCCTTCGAGTTCCGCTTAAAAGCATACCACTCAAACCTTAGCCATAGCTGGAAATATCATCTAGAGCACCGCTTTAGAGCAACCCGCTCGAACGTCAACTAGAGTGCCGCTGTAGAGCAAACCACTCGAACATCAGCCATGGCTGGAAATATCACCTAGAGTGCTGCTTTAAAGCAACCCGCTCGAATATCAACTAGAGTGCCGCTTTAAAGAAAACCACTTGAACATCAGTCGTAGCTGAAAATATCAGCTAGAGCGTCGCTTTATAGCAACCCGCTCGAACATCAACTAGAGTGTCACTTTAGAGCAAACCACTCGAACATTAGTTATAGCTGAAAATATCATCTAGAGTACTGCTTTAAAGTAACCCACTCGAACAACAACTAGAGTGCCCCTTTAGAGCGATCCACTCAAACATTAGCTGTAGCTGGAAATATCATCTAGAGCACTGGTTTAAAGCAACTAGCTCAAACATCAACTAGAGTGCTGCTTTAGAGCAAACCACTCGAACATCAGTCGTAGCTGGAAATGTCATCTAGAGCGCCACTTTAAAGTAACCAGCTCGAACATCAACTAGAGTGATCCATTCAAACATCAACTAGAGCATCCACTCAAAACATTACCCATAGCTGGAAATATCATCTAGAATGCCGCTTTAAAGCAACCTGCTCAAACATCAACTGCCGCTTTAGAGCAATCCACTCAAACATCAGTCGTAGCTGGAAATATCATCTAGAGCGCGCTTTAAAGGAACCCGCTCGAACATCAACTAGAGTGCCACTTTAGATCAAACCACTCGAATATCATAGCTAGTAGTATTTTCTTAGGTTGGTAATGTTCCACCTTCTTGGCACTCGAACATAACTTCCCCCCGGGTGCGATTTGATCACTTTATAAGGTTCTTCCCTATTTGCAGCTAACTTCCCTTTGGGTTCCTTTAATGCTTTTCTCGTTTTTCCTCATTACCAAGTCTCACGGGTTAAACAACACCTTCTTATCTCGAACTCGTTCCTTGACTTTAGCCTCATGTAGAGAAGCTAACTCTCTTTTCTCCTCCACCATATCCAAATCTAGACATCGATTTTGCTGATTGATCGTCTCATCTACAACAACCATCATCCTTGGGCTAGGAACTCCTATTTCTGCAGGAATTACTGCTTCCGAGCCATATACAAGACTATAAGGCTTTTCCTCATTAGTGGAAGACTCAGTTGTCCGATATGCCCACAACACATTAGGTATTTCCCATATCCAGTTACCTTACACCCCCTCGAGGCGTGCTCGTATTCCATTTACCATTATTTTGTTGGTCACTTCCACTTGTCTATTGGCTTGGGGGTGGTAAACAGATGTCATCTTTTGCTTAATCTGATATTCCTCGCATCACTTCTTGAAAGGATCCTGAGCAAACTATGTTCCGTTGTCCGTAATGATCATTCTTGGGATTCTAAAATGGCACACAATGTTCTTCCAGCAAAAGGAGATGTCTGTGTTTCCTCTTGTGTTTGTCAAGGGCTTAGCCTCTACCCACTTTGTGAAATAATCAACAACTAATATTAAGTATCTAAATTTTCCTGGCGCTTCCGGAAAAGGGCCCACCAAATTGATCCCACATTTGTCAAATGGCTACGAACTATAGATGCTTCTCATCTCTTCGTGTGGAACATGTGTTATAGGTGTATATCTTTGACACTGGTGGCAAGCCTGAATATACCGATTTGTGTCCTCGAACATTATCGGCCAGTGAAACCCCACTTGAATGAGCCTCCTCGCCACAGACCAGGCTCTCTGGTGGCTGCCGCATACCCCTTTGTGAACCTATCTTATGAGATAATCGGCTTCATTAGGGTTAACAAATCAACGTAATGGCTACAAATGACCCCTTCTATACAACCATTCTTCTTACAACACATACATTGGAGCCTTCAACCTTATCTTTCTAGCATTCACTTCATTTTTCGGTACGACTCCCTCTTGAAAATACGCCATAAACGATGTCATCCAGGAGTTTTCCACTTCAATTGCCATCACCACAGGTTCTTCAAAACTTTGCATGCTCAAAGTTTCCATGAGAAGTTACTTCTATGATTGGGTTCCCAAATCCAAAGAAGCAAGTTTACTTAGAACGTCTGCTTTATGATTGCTTTCCCTCGGAACCCGCATCAAAGTAAAAGATTTAAATTTTTTAACAAGTTCTTCACTACCTCAAGGTATCTTTGCAGGTTACACTCTCTGGCCTCGTACTCTCCATTCACCTACTGAAACACAATTTGTGAGTCACTGAAAACCTCCAATTCCTTCACTCGTAGCTCCTTTGTGAGGCGCAAATAAGTGATCAGTGACTCATACTCAGCTTCATTGTTAGTTGCTTTAAATGCAAAGTTTAATGCATAAGGATCTGCCATCAGGGCTAGTTAGCAAAACCCCGGCTCTATTTCCTCCTGAATATGATGAACCATCCATATACAACTTCCATATCTATCTTTGCTTTGTTTCCTCATCTTGAATGGGATCCAAACATACCTCGGGGGGCTCTATAGTTTCCACTATAAAGTCTGCTAGCGTCTGCCACTTAATCGCAACTCGAGGTTGATATTGGATATCATGCTCTCCCAATTCTACTGCTCACTTCATCATTCTTCCTGAAATCTCCGACCTTAGTAGGATCTATCGAATGGGGTAGTTCGTGGGCACCACTATCTTATATCCTTGGAAGTAGGGTCTCAACCTTCGTGCTGCATGTATAAGGGCTAGAATCAACCTTTCAAGAACTATATACCTTGTCTCTGGCCCCTGCAAGGCACGACTAACAAAGTAAATCGAATGCTGAACCTTTTATTTTCTTTTACCAGAGCCACGCTGATTGCTAGTGGCAATGCAGAAATATACAAGTATAACATCTCATCCCTGTCTGGTTTCATTAAGGTAGGTAACGTCCCCAAATGTTCCTTTAACTGCTCGAATGCCTCGTCGCACTTGCCATTCCACTCAAACTTCTTTGCCCTTCAAGGAACATCAAAGAAGGGTAAGTGCCTTTCTGCCCCCTTTGATAAGAACCTGCTTAATGCTGCTAGAGACCCTGTAAGCTTCTGTACATCCTTTATCGATTGCGGGGTTTTCATTGTCCTCAGAGCTTTGACCTTTTCCAGACTTCAAATTAGCTCCTCGAAGCCTACCAAATGTTTCTTCTAGGTCTTTTAAGAATTATTCATAACTTTTGCTTTTGATTACCATGTTATCCACATATATTTTCATATTTTTCCCTATATATCCCCTGAACAGTCTATCCACCAGCCTCTGGTAAGTAGCCCCAACATTCTTTAACCCAAAGGGCATCTTCTTATAGCAGTACGTTCCCACATCTGTAATAAACTATGTCTTTTCCTTGTCTTCCTCCACCATGAGTATTTGGTGATACCCCTTATAAGTGTCAAAGAATGCCAAAATTCGATATCCAGTGATGGCTTCCACCAGCTTGTCGATTGGTGGCAACGGGTAACTATCTTTGGGGCAACATTTATTTAAGTAAGTAAAGTCTATACACATCCTCAATGCTCCATCAAGCTTTGGAACCATGATTGGGTTAGCAATCCAATCAGGATAGAAATACCCCCTTGATTACATCTGCCCTCAATAACTTCTCCACCTCTCCTTTAATTGCCTCAGCTCTTTCGGGAGCGAACACCCTTCTCTTGTGCTTCATTGGCTTAATCGAGGGGTTAATGTTCAGTCTATGTAGTGCAAGACCTCGTTAGGTCAGAGGTATCCCCCGAGAACACTTCTCCGTACTCTCTCAACAAGTCTTCCAGTCTTCCTTTCACATCCCTGGGAATTAGTTTCCCAACAGCTACTAACCCTTTATCCCGAATAAGTATATGTATTGTATCAGCTAATCCTACCTCTGCGTGTACTGTCGCTACATCCCTTCGCTTCTTTGCTTCCCGTACTGCCATGAGGTTACATTTTTGGGCCACAGTCTGATCTCCTCGAATGGATGCCACCTTCTTCTCAGTTAGGAACTTCATCATCAGGTGATAGGTTGACCAGGCCGTCTGAGCCTGGCACATCCATGACCTTCCTAAAATCACATTATAAGGGGAAGGAGCATCCACGACAACATAATTACACCTGATGTTCACTCCCTTGTCACCATCAGCTACTTGAATGGGAAATGTTATCTCTCCTATGGAGAATATCGGATTTCCCATGAATCCTGATAAAGGGGAGGCAGACCTTTTCAAGTTTTCACGCCCTATGTCTAACTGGTCAAAACACTCAGCAAATATCACTTCTACCCTGCTTCCATCATCAATGAACACCCTTCTTATCAAGGACGCTCCAATAATGGCTGAAATCTCCTTGTTGATTTCCTTGATTTCCTCCGCGTTACTCCTGGGGTCTATCGTGTCTTCCATCCTACTCCTTATCTCGAACCACTTGTTCTCAAGGCCCTCTATCTCCTCCACCCCCATTGTTTTGATTGTTTCTTCTATAAGGCTGTCATTGGTTCATTCGAGGACTCGAGGGGGCAGCCTGGTTCCTATGTCATTGTCCTCGGAATCGTCATTCCCTCTCTCAACTTTCAATCTCCATCCTTAACTGCATGCAATCATTTGTGTCATGGCCGTAATCTTTCTGATGATCACAGTACCGATTTGTTTCCCTCCAGGTTGCAACCGAGTTGTGCAAACTCTACAAGGGTGGTGGTGCTCAGAACAACCCTTTATATATACTTAAGATCTGTGCAGGGGTTCTTCCTCTGAGCGTTGGAGGCAATGGGTTATACCTTTCGAATGGTGTTCTTAAGGGTTCGACCAGCCTTTTTCCTCTATGCTCTATATTTCTTCCTGCTTTCTCTGCGGCGCTATCTCTTTTCTTCTAGTTGCCTCCTCTACCCTCGAAATACTGCTCTACAACCTCCTGAAGTTTTTGCAAAGTCTAGGGGATATTAGTACTCAGCTTCTTGTATAATTCCAAGTCCTGCATCCACACCAGGTACCACTGGATTGCCTCATTCTCCGTCATCTATCACCCCCAGACTATTGTCTACATACCAGTGATAGAAGGTTTCCTGTACTTTCCCCTGCCTTTTGCTTCGTCTGGTAGAGTTCTAACAAAGTTTTGGTAAACTTCATCTTCTGTGCGTACTGGCTTAACAATGCTCCACTAAAATCCCGATACGATCAAAGTGAGCCCCTTGGCAACTTATTAAACCACTAATGTACATTTCCCACAGGTAGCTACCTACCAGCTTGCATGTCAATTTCTCATCAAAATCCCTCGAATTCATCAAGCCCAGGAACGCCTGGATGAACTCTTGAGGGTCAGTTTCACCACTGTATGTGGGAAGTCCTTCTAGGGGCTTCACTTCTATTGGCCATCGAACCCCGGTGATCACCGAGCTGAAAGGAGACTCCGCAGCCTGGCCCAAGGGGTTGATCAACCTATTAAATTCCTTTCTTAACAATTCACTTGCATTCGAGGGAGGTTCGTGCTGCCACCCAGGCAGGTTCAGCCCCCTATCACGACCACCCAACTGTGGCATATAAGGAGGTTGGATTCCTCTGTATCCCGGGTTCATCTAATGCTATATGAGGTTTGGGTATGCTAGTGGTGGGGGTGGTTGGACATAAGGATTGTATAGCCCCTGACCGATTCCCATACTACCATATCCTTGCATGCTAGAAGAGGCCATTATTCCATATACTGCTTTTGGACCGGCCAAATCGAGGGTAGGAGCAGATGGGGCTAGCGGAGGTAGCGCATATACGAGACCTTGGAAATAACTAGGAGTAGAAGGCTAGGGCCTAGCCTGTAACAGTTCTCCAGCATATCCCTAACAAGGGTAGGCTATCGGGGGTTGAGAAGCCCACCCTGTAGTTATTCCCAAAGGTAAAGCAGTAATGCCCCCATTGTGACCCTACATCCCTCGGAGGAGGGGTGATTCGATAACCGGCTACAGCCACGACCTTAGCTGCTCATTCCACATCTTGATTCGGGGTTGCCCTCCCCGCATTCTGATTTCCTTACCCATGTTGACCATAGGCTTCCATATATAAATCTCCTGAAACCTTTGTAAACCTTCCATCCCTCGGATCAGCCACCCTTTCAAGCAAGGAATCAATGTTTCCTTATTCTTGCTCTCCCATCACTTCCAGCATTCCTGGCACATCATTCTGGATTGGCGCCAGGGTGTTTGAGCCAACCGCCACTGAGGTTCCCCCCTCTCGTGGCCTATGCCTGTATTAGGCTCCGCCTGCAACTCTCTTCCCATCGTTTAAATGCTAGCCATTTCATTTTCCTCGATGCGGGTGTCATTTTCTCCTCCTGGATTCTCCGGTGTTAACCTTGGTGGACATCTAACCCCCATACCTATTGACCTCAACCTTTCACTCCTTCGAACTACTGTGGACATAAACTCTCAAAACTCTTGATCTGGCTTAGTCGTCCCCACAGACGGTGCCACTTGATGCATCTCCAACAACCGACCAATTTGTGGGCTTGAGTTCTTCTCGAATGGACCTGCAATAAAATTGTCCATGGGGTTTCAGGGGTCAGCACTCTGATGCCTAAGTTAGCTCAAGCGTTTGATATAATTAAGACAAATTGAATGATAAGTAAATGCGTACCTAGTGTTTATACTCCATGTCCTAAATAACATTCTCCTTAATTATCGCCCTTAATTATCCACGAATGCGGTAATTAAGTTAGGGTATTAAATATTCCCCTAATTGGGCTGCCACACCTTCGACCCAATGGTCTTCCTGAGCTTAACCTCTATCAATTTGCAACATACAACTCAAGTCCCTCGACCTTGACTGATTTGTGGGTGGTCAACTTCTGTGTGATGAATCATGTGGTCGTTGATTTAGGAAACCTCAATCTTCAGTCCGAGTATATAGGCATCGACAACCTAGTTGCTGGGAATGGTCAATCTCTTCCCGTTACTCCATATTGACCATTCTTCTCTTTATGCTAAGCAGGTCCCTGATTCCTTAGCCCTAAAAAATTTCCTTCTTGTCCCAAAAAAATTCAAAAAAAAGTTATTAGTGTTTCTCAATTATGCAAAGATAACAATGTTATTCTTAAGTTTCGCTCCTAACCATTGCTATGTTAGGAGTTGGCAAGGCAAGATAATACTCAAGGGAGTAGTTGAGAATGACTTGTACTAGCTTCCTACTAGTTCACCATCTTCTGGTTTCCAGAGTCTTTGTGGGTGAATAAGCCTCTGTTACATGCTGCCATCATCGTTTTTCTCATCCACATGAAGTTGCCTACAAATAAATTGCCTCTATGTAGTGCTTGTCAATTAGGCACGAGTCAAAAACATCATTTTCCGTCTTTTCACGTTCCTTCATAATCCTTTTGATTAAATTTATTCTAATATCACTAGATTTATTTGGGTATATTTCTTGACTAATAAATCTCAAGTTTTTTTTAGCATTCTCATTGTTTAAAACAATGGGTGTCGTCATCTCAAAGTTAAATTAATAAGATCTAAATGCTTCATATCTACAACTAAGTAGATAACGGCAAATCAGGGTCGTCCACGAAGAAGAGGGATCTTTTCAAGGGTTTAAACATATAAGGTTGGTATTAGACTAGAAGTAAATATATAGGTACATAAAAGCAAGTAAGGAGGGGGGTGGGGTTGGTTGGTTTTGGTCCTAAGTTTTGAAATTAAAGACAAGATAACTAGCAGAGTCAAGTAAATATGCTAATCATGCAACAAACTAAGAAAAATGGGTAAAAACTACAAAAGACAAAGCCTTGGGGGCAATTGATTTCCATTTCCAAACCTCTTATCTATCCTTGAATCTACAACCTATTCATTACTTCAACTACTTGTTGTGAAGATAAATCTTCTATCCTTCTTAGAGTAGTTTGCAAGAGTGAATTCGACATCTCTTGTCAAACCTCACTAATGACTCATTTAGTCAATAAAAGGCTAAAAGTATCCCATTGATGGAGTTAAGCACGAAGAATCAACAAACTTGGTAACACTTATAAACACTACACCGTGTCTAAGCATTGAACCATTTCATACATTTACACAAGATTAGTCAAGAACGTTCCGCGCTCACAGACCTCTCCTATTTGCTACAATAAACAAACATGAAAAAGAGTTCGACATTATCACATTCATCTAGCAATTATCAACACATCAACATCATTAGAAGCTCTAACTCATGCTTTTGGATTTCATGTTAAAAGAGGGGAAAATTAGCTACTATCTCTCAACCCTAACAAGCCATCGTACGAGCAATTCATATATTCAAACAACTAACAACATTGATGCCATTAACAATCCACATTCAAAGCTCCATAAATGCATAATAGAGAAAGCAATAAAAGGATAGAGAATTCTCAAGTCATGGCTTAGAAGCCTTATTCAATTGCTCCCAAGTACAAAACTAAGCTAGATAATCAAAACCCATAACATAGAACACAAATCTACAAATAAAGAAGAATAAATGGAATAAAATGGTGAAAAACTAGGGTTCTGGAGCCCCCAAATTGGGTTTAGAGAGTTGGGAAAGAAGGGGATGGTTATAGTAAAAGAAAAAGGGGAGTAAAAAGCAAGTTGCAGGGTAGTTTTCACGATGTGTGATTCCTCCTTCACAATGTGTGACCAGATCAGGAGAATTGAAGCTCCTGGGCCAAACCTTTCACGAGTCGGGACACACTTTTCATGAGTCGGGACACAATAAAGTTTAGTTTTGTTTTGCTTCCTCCAGGTGAACCGTTGATCCATTTTGGGTGTTCTTGTAGTTGTTTTTATAGTACTCAAGAAGAAGAATTCAATGGTACCATGTTAGATGCTAATTCTTCTCGGATAATTCTCAGAACATCTCTTCAAAACATAGATCATTCTTCACCCTTTTCTTTGCTCTCATTTCTTCACTTTATCTTCTACCACTTTGTGAGTGGCCTTCCATCTTCTACCATCCTTTCAAATGGCCTTCACTAAACCACTCCAAAGTGCTCACGAGAAATCTACGAATTAAGCTTACAAAAAGGAATCTAGATGCTCTTAAGGACCAAAACTCCACTAGACTAAACATAGGTTACAAAATGAAGGATTTAGATGTAAAAACTGAAAACGGTCATCTAAACCCCTTATGATGTAAACCTACCTAAATCTAGCAAGCTTACAACAAAAAGATAACAAAAGAGATGTTTAATGCTTTGGAAAATGCATGCATTTGACGTCTCATCAGGTTGAAATGATATTTTCCATCCAAACAAAGATTTTTAATCTGATTGGGGAGTCGAGTATCATAATGTGTTATCTTTTCTCCAAACACGTGGTATCATGCATCATGTTTCTTATCCTCACACGCCTAAACAAAGTGGTGCTTCTGAAAGGCATAATCGCATTATTTTTTTTAAAAAAAACATTTTTCTCTTTTAGCTCATTCTAACCATCTTGTAAGTTTCTAGGAACATGTTTTTCCATACAGCTATCTACTTTAATAATAGAACTAAAAACCGTGTACCCAAAAACAAGTTGCCTTATGCATGCCTTTATCAACTTTAACCTAATTATCATTTTCTAAAAATATTTCATTGTTTATGTTACCCATATATTCTTCCCCATAACAATAAAAAAAATTGGATTTTTTTTCGGTTGCCTGCGTATTTTTAGGTACAATGCTAAACACAAAGGTTATCTGTGCTTTCATGTTCATTTGTCTCGCACTTACCTTGCTTGACATGTGGTATTTCATGATTTTTCTTTTCCTTATCCTGAACACAACGCTCAGTCAAGTTCACCATTGGTTCTTTTTTCCGACCTATCTCTTCACACACTTCAAGAATCATCGATGACGGGGCTTCTTATCAACCCGTCCCATCATCATCAGTCCATCCGACCTCAGTCACCACATCCATCTCCTTCCGACCTCATGCCACAAAATCCTACGATGGTGGAACCATCCCCATCACCAAATCCCTCGTCGGCTGCCTTATATCAACAAGCTCCCTAATTATTCTGGCCCTTCAATAACTTTAAGCATTGTATGCATGGTCACTCGCGCCTCTACTCATTCTCTTAAGCCTAAATCATTGACTACTACCGAGTATCTTATTTCTTATGATTCTTTTGTTATTGAACCCAAAACATTTTTACAAGACAAAAGTACCCCAATTGGCAATATGTTGTGCAGTTAGAGCATATAAAACACGGCTTGTGGAAAAGTGCTTCAATCAAGTTTTTTTTAAAAAAATATATACATGAAGGTGATTCTGGAGTTTTATAAGGGTGTTGCTATATCCCGCCCTGTATTTTACTATCCTCGCCCTAATACGTATAAATACACGTATTTTTAATTTAAAATGAAAAAAAAATGGGAGAAGTAGTATAAATCTCTCCTCCCTTCTCTTTTTTTCTCTCCTCCTTCTTCTTCTTTCTCTCCTTTTTCTTCTTCTTTCTCTCCATTTCTCTCCCCCTTCCCTCTCCATTTCTGCCGCCCAGCCAGCCCGCCCGCCGGCGCCGGCGGGCGGCGGCGGGCTTCTGCCGCCCAGCCAGCCCGCCCGCCGGCGCCGCCCGGCGCCGCCCGCCGGCGGAAACCCACCGGAAAACGTAAGTTTTGGAGGAATTTTTTTTTACTTTTCGTGCGAATTGTTGCCCGATCTATTCGAATTTTGTTGAACTTGTCGGAATTGTTAGAATTGGGGTTTGTTAGAATTTTGTTAAATGTAGAATGGATGTTCGGTTGGTGGTTAGATGTTGGGTTGGTGGTTAGTATAGGAGATTAAGATGTAGAATAATTTGAACAAATCTAATATTAGGAATTTAATGAATTTTGGAATTAAAACGAAGAAATTGTATTTTTTAGAAATTATTTAGTTTAAATTTGGACATAATATTTTAGAAATTGTATTTTTTAGAAATTGTGTTTTTTAGAAATTATTTAGTTATGTGGCATAATAGAAATTATTTAGAAATTATTTTTTAGAAATTGTGTGTTTTAGAAATTATTTAGTTATGTGACATAATTGGAATTAAAACGAAGAAATTGTGTTTTTTAGAAATTATTTAGTTTAAATTTGGACATAATATTTTAGAAATTGTATTTTTTAGAAATTGTGTTTTTTAGAAATTATTTAGTTATGTGACATAATAGAAATTATTTAGAAATTATTTTTTAGAAATTGTGTTTTTTAGAAATTATTTAGTTATGTGACATAATAGAATATAGTTCTATTTAAATAAACTTTATTAATCCGATGTAAACAATTGTGTAGTAAATTATTATGATATGTTTTAACTATTGTTTCCTTGAATGTTAATAATAGTGTGATGTGGTAAAAAAATAAGATTATTTAGTAATGTAATTTCCAATTTGTAACTTAAAAAAATGTGTAGTTCGTTGTATGAGATTGTACGAGAATTAAATTTGCTGTTTGTGGAGGGGTTTTTTTATGTTATATCCACTTTTTCCTATGCATTATAGAATATGTAGTTTCCATTAGTAAATTGAAATTATGCACTGTTCGAAAATATTAGTTCACACGTTGTTGAAATGTATGTTAATTTATCTTATCATATCAGTTTGATTCAATTGTTGTTATACTAATTACATATCTTGTGTTGTAGATGAGCACTGCTGGTCAACCTGACGGCCATGGTCGTTCCATACGACGAAGAGGTGTTAGTGCCTCGGCGAGACAGGCTAGAGGCCGCGTGGTCGAGGATGAACCGTCGCCTCGCCCGCAGGAGTGTGATGTAGGAGCGGAGCGGCCTTCTCCACCGAGCGTTCGTGCATTCGATCCCATGCCAACATGGGACGGTCCGGAGATTAACATTCTCGCGTCTGGTGGAATCCGTCACGATAGTGACTGGCAGTTGAATTATGACTTGCCGGCAGATGTCCCCATGATGGGCCAACCTAGGACGAGTGTGCCATTGGATGCTGGGATCGAACGTTATGCTGCTGGAGGAGCCAGGCACACCATGAGGAATAGAGCTGGTCAATTCTCACAATCTTCTAGTGGATCGTGCAATGCCGGTGAGACTAGCACCGGAAGGGCACCGAGGAATAGGAGGAAGCGACCCGCCGATTAGACGTGGCTAGTGCGGGGACCGATGGCTGGTGGCCCGCAAGATGACCTCGTCATACCAAGCTTCGGAGGACACGTCGCTGTTGACGTTTGGAATGGTATAGAGCGAGGTGTGCTGAGATGCCATGCTCGATCGCCGCTATGCAAGCAGCTAGTCGCCACGCTCCCCGAACTGAGCGATGTTGCACAGGCCCGGATACATGCGACCGGGTTGGCCCACCTGCCTGCGATTATGTTCCAGTTCCTTGACATGGCACTGATATCCGCTTTTGTCGAGAGGTGGCAGCCGGACACGAACACGTTTCACATGCCTTTTGGGGAGATGACCATCCTGATGCATGACGTTGAGATGATTCTTCGCATTCCCATCGTTGGTGGCGCTGTTGCGAGTACCATTTCGGCGGAGACTATTGAGGAAGCGTGCGCTAAACTGTTTGGGAAAGACGTGGAGTCCTTTGCCGCGGAAGACTAGAACGGGGGTAACATAGATACCCAATCGTTGATGGCGAGGTGTGTAGCGGCGGGGCAGAGCGAGAACTTCCAATTTATGTGCTACATGCTGACCCTGTTTTCATCCACGCTTTTTGTGGATAAAACTGGGAATAAGGTTAGAGCCAACCTTCTACCCCTACTTGATTCGCAGTTGTCGTGGGGCTCGGCGACGTTGGCCAGTTTGTATCTGCAGTTGGGAATTGCGTCCCGGTCCAAGGCGCGCGGCCTATGCGGATGTTGCACGCTGCTTCAAGCATGGATATACGAGTACTTTCCGATGTTTCGGCCGAGACCGAGTACATTGCCAGCTCTTCTGGGCCGCGCCAGTCGGTGGCACACAGGGGATAAAATGGGGAGGGGTACGGGGATGCTCGGTGCCATCAGGCGACAGTTGGATGCCTTACAGCCCGACCAGGTATGAATTCCATGCTTTTACTCTTATTCTGACAGTAGTAGGTAGATCGGATTCCATAGAAACGTAACATGTCTGTGAAACTTTTTGCAGGTGGATTGGTTGCCATATGGAGTGGACGTGGTTAGGGCTGCGAGGGGGAGGACTCACTACCGCGGCGTGATTCGATACCTCGACGCAATGGAGGCGTACATGCCAGATCGCGTTGTGCGCCAGTTCGGTCTCGTACAGGGTATACCGCGGGGTCTTGCAATTGCGCCCGAGCCTTGTTCCCGCCCGGCTGATCCAGCCGGCTATTCAGTGACCTACCCAGGGAGGCTGTAGTTGACCCTATGGGAGATGGCACACACTTGGCACGACGGTCAGCTTGCGGCGTTCCCGATAGCCACGAGCTAATCAGAGTGTACCATGGATTACGAGGACTGGTACGCGACTCATTCGCACCCATTGATCGCAAATCCTGAACATGCTGCCACGAGTGGACCGGACAGGACACATCATCAGTTATCGGTAAGTTTTCCCGAACTATTTGCTTCGAGTAATTATATTACATTTTACTGTTTCGTTATTGTAAAATATGTTTCCTGTGCAACAGATGCTGAGTGACATGATGAGCGCCCTGGATCCGTTTGACTCGGCGACCATTGATGGACTCGCCGACCCCAGCATGAGGGAGTTGATGACGACTTTTGTCAGTCATCGCGATGAGTATCGCAGGCTCGGTTATGGACCCATTCCTTAGTCGACTGTTTGCTTATGTATGATCCCACAGTTTTGCCATAGTTTGCTCATTTATGTAATCGGTAACTGTTTGTGCATATCAAATTTATAAGTCATCGATTTTTGCAACAGTAACGCTTTCAAAATAATTACTCGACACTTTGATAATAACTGTAACGGTTGCGTACATGCCGAAATGTTTTGCTGGGTTGCAACAGTTAATTACTCTCAGAGTATGCTCTTCTCCAAGCCCTTATCCTCCTACGAAAGGGTAACTCCCAACCTACGACATCAGCCTTCCTCAATGTGGTCCACATATTAACCACGGGGGGCATGGGACAGTTTTCCTTCACGTGTACCCGGACGAAATGGCTTGCACTGCGAACGTATACAATGTGTAGCTCCCTACTTGTTCCATCCTCAGTGGAAGGACTGTACAACAATGGTCCGCCGACCCATTCTCTAAAATGTAATATAAAACTACAACCGTGTTGTAGTAGGTGGCGACAGGAAACATGTCTGCAATGACCGTAAACCAATGCTCTGGACCACATGGACTGCTGGTGTGGTGTATACGGGCTCTGGCGAGTTCAACGTCATTTTGCGAACCGTATATGGGAACATAGTCAGGCCAATGAGTTGATATCTCGTTAAATACTGCCCGACGCGCTGTAGACCATTCACCTTCACCGTCTACGTGGAACGCATCAGCAACGCATATGAAGCCACAGTTTCCATCACTCACGACATCATTCCAGCCTTCGATGTAACGCCGGACAATGTGGGGGACACTTTTGAGGAACGGGAATGTCGCTGCAGGAGAACACATTAAGATAAATATCTTGTGCAGGCGGCGTTCATTAGGAAGAATGGTGCTTGTACTTACCGTGCCGGCGACCGCTCCCTGAAGCACGCCCCGGGGACCTTGAACTACTCCCGTATTGCCTGTTCACGTGCTCGTGGTAGCTCGGTGAACGTTGGGTTGATCTTGATCGGGGGACCTGCTCGCTTGGTCTCCCACGTGCACTAGTACAATTGTCCGGCTCGCCAATGCCGCTCTCCTCCGGACGCAACTGTGCATCTATGTAGGATGAAACTCATCGGCGGACCGAAGGGTCGCTGCGTGCCAGCTCCTCCAACAGAGTGTTGAACCGCGACTGATCTTGTTCGGCCCTCGCAATGTTTTCCGTGCTTCGCACGTGATCACCCAATGCCAGGCTCTTAAACAGCGGATGAATGTCGTCCAAGTACAAGGGGATTCCTTCAGCAACTGCCCCTGCCATGACGCATGCACACGGTATTCCGTGTGTCGAGTGCAGCACACAGCCACAGTAAGCATATACCTGTGCTCCGAGTGCATCAATCCTCCCGGCCTCGACCGTCAATTTATCCAGACAGTATTTGGACACATTGTTGATCAAGTTGCTGAAAAGGGCCCTACGGTGCAATCTTCCAATGCACGTTATTGATTTCTCCAGGCCAGTCTCGATCATAGTAATCTGCTGGGCTATCTGCAGGTCGACACGCCTCCATACCGTGTCCAGTGAACCAGTCGACGTTTGTAACCACCCTTTCAATGACGAGTGTGCACTTTCGACCCTGCATGTAGTTGTGTTCCCGAAATGCAGAAATCTGTTCGTCCATGCCCTCACAAATTTCTCCTTATGGGGGGTGAGCCACGTCATCTCAGCGTAACTAATAACAGCCTCGCTCCAAGACCATCCAGCCCTCATATCTACCAAGGCGGTTTCGTACTCTGAAACGGTGGACGCATTGCAAACCCGGAACCATGCACCATTCTTGAACGCTGCCCCGTTCCTCTTATTCCCTGTCAGCACAGTAACACGTGCCTCCATATCCTTGTTAATATTCCAGGTGCAGAGCAAATGATTCGATTCTAGAAACACAGTCCGAAGTGGCCTAATCAGTCCCATCTCCCGATCGGTGACCACAACCTCAGGGAACGGTCCATCCACAAGCAAGTTCTTCAGCGCGTTTAGCACCCACTCATAGGTATCTGCCGTTTCGTCAACGACAATTGCGTAGGCAATCAGGAAGTTTGTGTTGCAAGGGGACATCCCAACCATCTCAATGAATGACATGCCGTAGCGATTGGTCTTGTACGTTGAGTCGATGGCCACAACCCACGGAAACGTGCGAAATGCCACAACAGCATCGGGATTGGCCATGAATAAATGAGTCAAAGTACCATCACCTGCTGAGCGGTGACTAGTGACATACCCTTTCGCGGTGGCCAGATGCAAACAATTCTCCGCTGTGTTGCGCCCGCCTCGCCTTTCTGTTACATATGCCGATCTCTCATTGTACACCTGCCTAATGTTCTGATGCAGGTCCGGAAACGAATTACTGAGGCTGGCATTGATATGCCTTGGGGCTGTTTCTGAATCTGTCAAATCTCTGATCATTTGCTTCGCGTCCGCATGGAGCTTGCAGCTCTGTCTATGACCCTCGGGGTACACTGAGAAAGAGTGGTTGTGCATCCCTCGTCTAGGATCCTTGCACGGCACTACATTCCAACCATCCCCCGTGATTCTCTGTTTCAAGACAATCGCGAATGGGCAGTCACAACTTCTGGTCGAGCTGCTACTCCGTCGGACTACATCAGATTCGCTCGTATCTACAACCTTATCCTTTCGGCCCCAATTGCAAATGCAATATAACCTCAGGGGACCATTCCTATTCTGTTTGTAGGACCCCGTGACAAGTTCAAATCCCACCTGCAGAGCAATCCGTTGCAGGTAGGAATAAGCCTCGGCAACACCTGGGAACACAGCTGAGGTGGCAAATGGAGAGTATCTATTCCGCCCTGCAGCAGCTTCACATGACTGATTGTCATCCTTAAACAACAATAAACATCAAGTAATTAGTTACACTCAACTGCTATACCAACGACAATGATGTCGTCAATTAACGTTTACATATGAACGAATAAAGATAAAATTACAGTCAAAACGTTAAAACATATACTTAAAGAAGAGAACATAAAGATAAAATTATAGTACATGAAATGCCATTACAGTTATAAAATTCCCGTACACAAATTAACTCCCTAAACTAAAATTACATTCATCCATTTCAAACTGTCCTCCTAATGGACTTAAGGGTGCACTCCGCCATTTCTCAATAACAGCTAAAACATACATGTAATGGAAAAAAAATGTGACAATTTTATTTGATGAAATAACATTGTGGCTAGAATTAATATTACATTCTTACAGTTCAACAAAATTACGTAACTTAACGGTACAATAATTAACAAAATAACAAAATTAACAAAACAACAAAATTAACGTTACAATAATTAATAGGACATAAATTATTGTAGATAAATTAAAAACAGCATTACGTAATAAAATTAACAACAAAATTAACGTTACTGCTATTAATAGGAGATAAATTCATAGGAGATAAATGTGCAATAATTTCTACATAACAGTTAATAAATTAAAACACAAAGACGAGCATAAATTTCTACGGCAAAAATTATTAAATTTAACAACTACTTATGGACAGAAAACTAATTAGTGAAATTACCTCCGAAGACAAGGAATTTCTAACACCCTTTTTGGAGTAATTTTTGCTCGTCTTTGGATAGCAAAAATTTCGAGTGCCCTCAGAATCAGTAGAATTCGTGCCAATTTATAGCAGTACAAATTTGGGAGGCAGCCTGGCACGGCTCGCGCCCAGGCCACGGCGAGCGGAGGCGCGTCCGGCTCGCGCCCGTGGCCTGGCGACCGGACTCCGTCGGCCTCGCGCCCAAGGCACGGCGAGCGGAGGGCCGTTCCGCTCGCGCCTAGGGCACGGCGAGCGGCGCCGGTCCAGCTCGCGCCCAGGGCACGGCGAGCGGTGCCGGTCCGGCTCGCGCCCAGGGCACGGCGAGCGGCGCCGGTCCAGCTCGCGCCCAGACCGTGGCGAGCGGACCGGCGGCAGCTCGTGGCCAGTCGGTGGCGAGCGGGCCGGCGGCGGCTCGCGGTCAGGCGGTGGCGAGCGGAGACCGCCACGGCTCGCGCCCAGGCCGTGGCGAGCGGACCGGCGGCAGCTCGCGCCCAGGCCGTGGCGAACCGGAGCAGGCGGCGGCCGGTGGTCCGGCGGCGGCAGAATTTCTTTTACATTAATTCAGTTAATATTAACTAACTACAATTATCTAAATTAATTTTAATTCAGTTATTGAAATTAAATTAAAAATATATACTGTATACGTATTAGGGCGAGGATATTAAAATACAGGGCGTGGTATAGCAATCCACGGGTGTTGCTATTTCACGCCCTGTATTTTACTATCCACGCCCTGTATTTATACTGTATATATACAATATACATTTAAAAATATATTGTATTTGGAAGATTTTAAATTGGAAAATGTTAAATGGGAGAAGGGAAACCGCCGCCGGCCGCCGCCATCCATCGCCGGGCGCCGCCGACCACCGTCGATCCCACCGACCACCACCGGGCGCCGCCGACCACCGCCGCCGATGCCGGGCGCCGCGGTAGCGCCGATGCTTCCCGGCTCCGCCACCGAGCGCCGCCGGAGGCTCCGGTTCGCGACGGCCTGGCCGCGACCGGCCGCCGGTCCGTTCGCAGAGGACCGGGCGCGAGCCGGAGCAGCCTCCCCTCACCGTGACCCTGGCGCGAGCCGGTGCGGCCTCCGCTCGCCGTGACCTTGGCGCGAGCCGGAGCGGCCTCCGCTCGCCGTGACCCTGGCGCGAGCTAGAAGGGCGCCGCTCGCTGTGCCTTGGACGCGAGTCGGACGAGCGCCGCTCGGCGTGCCTTGGGCGCGAGCCGGACGGGCGCCGCTCGGCGTGCCTTGGGCGCGAGCCGGACGGGCTCCGCTCGCCGTGCCCTGGGCGCGAGCCGGACGGGCTCCGCTCGCCGTGCCCTGGGCGCGAGCCGGACGGGCCTCCGCTCGCCGTGCCCTTGGCGCGAGCTGGACGGGCTCCGTTCGCCATGCCACGGGCGCGAGCCGGACTTGCCTCCGCTCGTCGTGGCCTGGGCGCGAGCCGGAGGGGCTTCCTCTCCCCAACTAGTAATTTCTACTGCTATAAATGTGTTTCTAAAAATATGAGGAACTCGAAATTGTTACTCTCCAAATTTTTACTTTCCAAATTTTTACTCTCCAATTTTTTACTCCAAACAAGGGTGTTAGAAATTTCATGTCTTCGGAGGTAATTTTACTAATTAGTTTTCTGTCCATAAGTAATAGTTAAATTTATTAATTTTTGCAGTAGAAATTTATGCTCATCTTTGTGTTTTAATTTATTAATTGTTACGTAAAAATTATTGCACATTCATCTCCTATGAATTTATCTCCTATTAATAGCAGTAACGTTAATTTTGTTGTTAATTTTGTTGTTAATTTTGTTGTTAATTTTGTTACGTAATGTTGTTGTTAATTTATCTACAATAATTTATCTCCTATTATTATCACATTTTTTTTACAATTACATGTAAGTTTTAGCTGTTAATAAGAAATGGAGCAGTGCACCATTAAGTCCGTAAGTAGGACAATTTGAAATGGATGAATGTAATTTCAGTTTAGGGAGCTAATTCATGTACGGGACTTTTATAATTGTAATGTTATTTCTTCTAATTTAATTTTATCTTTATGTTTTCACATTTAAATATATGTTTTAACGTTTTAACTGTAATTTTATCTTTATTTGTTCATATTTCAATATATGTTTCTGACGATAATTAAAAATCAAGCAATGCACTTCTTGGTTTGTAAAAGTTATTTATGTAACGTTGTAAGTGTGAGCCTAAATTTATTTCCTCCAATATAATTTTTACTTTATTGTATGTTTTTTTTAAACAATTCATTTGTTTGAACATTAATTGACGACGTCATTGTTGTTGGTATAGCAGTTGAGTGTAACTAATTACTTGATGTTTATTGCTGTTTAAGGATGACAATCAGTCATGTGAAGCTGCTGCAGAGCGGAATGGATACTCTCTATTTGCCACCTCAAATGTGTTTCCAAGTCACGCCGAGGCTTATTCCTACCTGCAACGGATTGCTCTGCAAGTGGGATTTGAACTTGTCGCGGGGTCCTACAAAAAGAATAGGAATGGTCCCCTGAGGTTATATTGCATTTGCAATCGGGGCCGAAAAGATAAGGTTATCGATACGAGCGATCCCGATGTAGTCCGACGGAGTAACACTTCGACTAGAAGTTGTGACTGCCCATTCACGATTGTCTTGAAAGAGAGTAGCACGGGGGACGGTTGGAATGTAGTGCCGTGCAAGGATCCTAGACGAGGGATGCACAACCACCCTTTCTCAGTGTACGCTGAGGGTCACAGACAGAGCTGCAAGCTCCATGCGGACGCAAAACAAATGATTAGAGATTTGACAGATTCAGAAACAGCCCCCAGGCATATCAATGCCAGCCTCAGTCATTCGTTTCCAGACCTGCATCAGACCATTAGGCAGGTGTACAATGAGAGATCGGCATATGTAACAGAAAGGCGAGGCGGGCGCAACACAGCGGAGAATTGTTTGCATCTTGCCACCTCGAAAGGGTATGTCACTAGTCACCGCTCAGCACTTGATGGTACTTTGACTCATTTATTCATGGCTCATCCCGATGCTGTTGTCGCATTTCGCACGTTTCCGTGGGTTGTGGCCATCGACTCAACGTACAAGACTAATCGCTACGACATGCCATTCATTGAGATGGTTGGGATGTCTCCTTGCAACACAAATTTCCTGATTGCCTACGCAATTGTCGTCGAAGAAATGGCAGATACCTATGAGTGGGTGCTGAACGCACTCAAGAACTTGCTTGTGGATGGACCGTTCCCTGAGGTTGTGGTCACCGATCGAGAGATGGGACTGATTAGGCCACTTCGGACTGTGTTTCCAGAGTCGAATCATTTGCTCTGCACCTGGCATATTAACAAGGATGTGGAGGCACGTGTTACTGTGCTGACAGGGAATAAGAGGAACGGGGCAGCCTTCAAGAATGGTGCATGGTTCCGGGTTTGCAATGCGTCCACCGTTTCAGAGTACGAAGCCGCCTTGGTGGACATGAGGATTTGATGGTCTTGGAGCGAAGCTGTTATTAGTTACGCTGAGACTACGTGGCTCAACCCCCATAAGGAGAAATTTGTGCGGGCATGGACGAACAGATTTCTGC
Organism: Rubia yunnanensis; assembly: GCA_037428765.1. Lineage (NCBI taxonomy): Eukaryota > Viridiplantae > Streptophyta > Magnoliopsida > Gentianales > Rubiaceae > Rubia > Rubia yunnanensis. Next base: position 24,912,945 of record CM075065.1, read on the forward strand.
ATTTCGGGAACACAACTACATGCAGGGTCGAAAGTGCACACTCGTCATTGAAAGGGTGGTTACAAACGTCAACTGGTTCACTGGATACGATATGGAGGCGTGTCGACCTGCAGATAGCCGCGCAAATTACTATGATCAAGGCCAACCTGGAGAAATCAAGAACGTGCACTGGAAGATTGCACCGTAGGGCCCTTTTTAACAACTTGATCAACAATGTGTCCAAATACTGTCTGGATAAATTGACGGTCGAGTCCGGGAGGATTGATGCACTCGGAGCACAGGTATACGCATACTGTGGTTGTGTACTGCGCTCGACTCACGGAATACCGTGTGCATGCGTCATGGCGAGGGCAGTTGCACAAGGAATCCCCTTGTACTTGGACGACATTCATCCGCTGTTTAAGAGCCTGGCATTAGGTGATTTAGTGCGGAACATGGAAAACATTTCGAGGGCTGAACAGGATCAGTCACGGTTCAACACTCAGTTGGAGGAGCTGGCACGCAGCGACCCTTCGGTCCACCGATGAGTTTCAAGCTACATAGATGAGCAGTTGCGTCCGGAGGACAGCGGCATTGGCGAGCCGGACAATTGTACTAGTGCACGTGGGAGACCAAGCGAGCAGGTCCCCCGATCAAGATCAACCCGACGTTCACCGAGCTACCACGAGCACGTGAACAGGCGATACGGGCGTAGCTCAAGGTTCCCGGGGTGCACCACATCACGGAGCGGTAGCCGGCACGGTAAGTACAAACACCATTCTTCCTATTGAATTAAATTTCTTACAAAGAAAATAATCTTACTGTTTTCTCCTACAGCGACATTCCCGTTCCTCGAAAGTGTCCCCCACATTGTCCGGCGTTACATCGAAGGCTGGAACGATGTCGTGAGTGATGGAAACTGTGGCTTCAGATGCGTTGCTGATGCGTTCCATGTAGACGGTGAAGGTGAATGGTCTGGAGCGTGTCGGGCAGTGTTTAACGAGATATCAACTCATTGGCATGACTATGTTCCCATATACGGTTCGAAAGACAACGTTGAATTAGCTAAAGCCCGTATACACCACACCAAAGGTCCGTGTGGTCCAGAGCATTGGTTCACGGTCATTGCAGACATGTTTCCTGTCGCCACCTACTACAACACGGTTGTAGTTTTATATTACATTTTAGAGAATGGGTCGGCAGACTATTGCTGTACAGTCCTTCCATTGAGGGCAGGTGGGGGCGAGGATGGAACAAGGAGGGAGCTACACATTGTATACGTACGCAGTGCAAGCCATTTCGTCCGGATACACGTGAAGGAAAACTGTCCCATGCCCCCCGTGGTTAATCTATGGACCACATTGAGGAAGTCTGATGTCGTCGGTTGGAAGTTACCCTTTCGTAGGAGGATGAGGGCTTGGACCAAAGCATACAATGAGAGTAATTAACTATTGTACCCAGTGAAACATTTCGGCATGTACGCAACCGTTACAATTATTATCGAAGCGTTACAATTAGTCTGAAAGCGTTACTGTTGCAAAAAGCGATGACTTATAAATTTGACATGCACAAACAATTTCGATAACATAAATGAGCAAACTGTGGGCAAACAGTGGGTACATACATAAGCAAACAGTCGCCTAGGGAATGGGTCCATAACCGAGCCTGCGATACTCATCGCGATGACCGATCCAAGTAGTCAACAACTCCTTCATGCACGGGTCGCCGAGTCCATCAACGGTTGTCGAGTCAAACGGATCCAAGTCGCTCATCATGTCACTCAGCATCTGATGCACAGGAAACACATTTTTCAATAACGGAACAATCAAATGTAATACAATTACTCAAAGCAAACAGTTGGAGAAAACTTACCGATAACTGATGATGTGTCCTATCCCGTCTACTTGTGCCAGCAAGTTCAGGATTCGTGATCAATGGGTGTGAATGAGTTGCGTACCACTCCTCATAATCCAAGGTACACTCTGATGGATTTATGGCAATCGGGAACTCGACAAGCTGACCGTCGTGCCAAGCGTGTGCCATATGCCATAGGGTCAGCTGCAGCATCCCTGGATAGGTCACCGAATAGCTGGCTGGATCAGCGGGCCGGGAACAAGGCTCTGGCACAATCATAAGACTCTGCGGTATACCCTGTACGAGACCGAACTGGCGCACAAAGCGATCTGGCATGTACGCCTCCATTGCTTCGAGGTATCGAATCATGCCGCGGTAGTGAGTTCTCCCCCTAGCAGCCCTAACCACGTCCAGTCCATATGGCAACCAATCCACCTGCGCGTGTTTCACAGAAATGTAACGTTCCTATGGAATCCGATATACCCACTACTATTAGAATAAGAGTAAAAGCATGGAATTCATACCTGGTCGGGCTGTAAGGCATCCACCTGACGCCGGATGGTAGCCAACCTCCCAGTATCCCTCCCCATTTTATCCCCTGTGTGCCACCGGTTGGCGCGTCCTGGAAGAGCTGGCAGTGTACTCAGCCTCGGCCGAAACATTGGAAAGTACTCGTATATCCATGCTTGCAGCAGCGTGCAACAGCCGCATAGGACGCAATTCCCAACTGTAGATACAAATTGGCCAATGTCGCCGAGCCCCAGGACAACTGCGAATCAAGTAGAGGTAGAAGGTTGGCTCTAACCTTATTCCCAGTTTTATCCACAAAAAGCGTTGATGAAAACAGGGTCAACATGTAGCACATAAATTGGAAGTTATCGCTCTGACCCGCCGCTACACACCTCGCCATCAATGATTGGCTATCTATGTTACCCCCGTTCCAGTCTTCCGCGACGAAGGACTCCACGTCTTTCCCAAATAGTTCAGCGCATGCTTCCTGAATACTCTCCACCGAAATGGTACTCGCAACAGCGCCACCCACGATAGGAATGCCAAGAATCATCTCTACGTCGTGCATCAGGATGGTCATCTCCCCGAAAGGCATGTGAAATGTGTTCGTGTCCGGCTGCCACCTCTCGACAAAAGTGGATATCAATGCCATGTCAAGGAACTGGAACATAATCGCAGGAAGGTGGGCCAACCCGGTCGCACGTATCCGGGCCTGTACAACATCGCTCAGGTCAGGGAGCGTAGTGACTAGCTGCTTGCATAGTGGCGACCGAGCATGGCATCTCAGCACACCTCGCTCTACACCATTCCAAACGTCGACAGCGACGTGTCCTCCGAAGCTTGGTATCACGAGGTCATCTTGTGGGCCACCAGCCATCGGTCCCCGCACTAGCCACATCTCATCGGCGTGTCGCTTCCTCCTGTTCCTCGGTGCCCTTCCGATGCCAGTCTCACCGGCATTGCACGATCCACCAGAAGATTGCGTGAATTGACCAGCTCTATTCCTAATGGTGTGCCTGGCTCCTCCACCAGCATACCGTTCGAATCCAGCATCCAATGGCACACTCGTCCCAGGTTGGCCAGACGGGGGGACATTGCATGTGTTCAGTCCTTGCCTACCTTCGGCATCGAGTGGGCTGCTTTCTGCCGGCAAGTCATACATCGACTGCCAATCACTATCATCACGGATTCCACCGGACGCGAGAATGTTAAGCTCCGGACCGTTCCATGTTGGCATGGGATCGAATGCATGATCGCGCCGTGGAGAAGGCCGCTCAGCTCCTACATCACACTCCTGCGGCGGAGGCGACTGTTCATCCTCGACCACGTGGCCTCTCGCCTGTCTCGCCGAGGCACTAACACCTCTTCGTCGTATAGAACGACCATGGCCGTCAGGTTGACCAGCAGTGCTCATCTACAACACAAGATATGTAATTAGTATAACAATAATTGATTTAAACTGATATGATAAAATAAATTAACATACATTTCAACAACGTGTAAACTAATATTTTCAAACTGTGCATAATTTCAATTTACTACCGGAAACTACATATTCTATAATGCATAGAAAAAAGTGAATATAACATAAAAAAACAAACCCCACTCCAAACAGCAAATTTAATTCTCTTACAATCCCATACAACGAACTACACATTTTTTTAAATTGCAAATTGGAAATCACATTACTAAATAATCTGAATTTTTAAGCACATCACACTAGTATTAACATTCAAAGAAACAATTGTCAAAACATATCATAAGCCTTTACTACACAATTGTTTTCATCGGATTGATAAACTAAATTTTCATAAAGTTAATCTAAATAAGACTATACTCTATTATGGTACATATACTTTCCAAATTACGAAAATAGTTATCATTTCCAAATTTAAACTAAACAATTTCTAAAAATAACAATTTCTTCATTTTAATTCCAAAATTGATTAAATTCCTAATATCAGATTTTTGCAAATTATTCTACTTTTTAATTTCCTATTATCTTATGAGAGAAATTAATATAAGATTAAAGCCTCCTATTTTCTTATATTTACAACCAAACCCCTCATCTTCCTCCTCCCTCCACCCTCCGCCGCCGGCCGCCTCCACCGCCGCCGGCCTCCTCCTCCGGCGCCGGCCTACTCCGGCGCCGGCCGACCGGCACCACCTCCACCCGCCAGCTCCTCCCCTTCACCTTCTCCTCCTCCTTCCCCTTCTCCTTCCCCTACTCCTTCCCCTTCTCCTTCCCCTTCTCCTTCCCCTCCTCCTTCCCCTTCTCCTTCCCCTACCCCTTACTATTCCGCCGGCCAAGGCCACCTCCGGCCAATACTCACCACCAATCCAACATCCATTCCACATTTACCAAAATTCTAACAAACCCCAATTCTAACAATTCCAACAAGTTCAACAAAATTCGAATAGATTGGCAACATTCAGGCAACATCCATATAATTTGCACGAAAATTTAAAAAATTTCGTCCAAAACTTACGTTTTCCGGTCGGCGGCGGCGGCGGAAATGGGGAGAAGGAGAAGGAGATAAGGAAATGGAGAGAAGGAGAGAAATGGAAATGGAAATGGAGAGAAAATGGGAGAGAAATGGAGAGAAATGAGAGAAATGGAGAATTTATACTACTTCTTCCAAATTTTATTTTTTATTTTCAAAATACTAATACGTGTATTTATACGTATTAGGGCGTGGATAGTAAAATACAGGGCGTGATATAGCAATCCACAAGGTCTTCGATGTAGCATGGCCTTCGACTCCTCGTACTTAAGAGAACCCAAGGTCTCAGTTGAAGTACCACCTTCGGCTCTCTTGGGTGTTAGTGATGATGGTTAGGCCAGAACCTACAGGTTGGGTCGAAGCCCATGATGTTAAGTCATAACATCGACATTGAGCTGAAAACCCCCTCATATATGGAAGATCTCCTAATCGAAGTATATATACGAAATCATGAATATATGACAATTCTAACATGGTAAGACGCTTATTCCAATGAGGAATGGGTATCTTTAACCTAGTATGATCAGAGAACTTAAATGTATCAACCCCTATAAATACCATGGTATGCCTCTGCTCGAAGCATTCTATTCTCAGTATTCAGAGCAAATGCTTTTATGTTGACTGTGGCATCGGAGAATCTTCCCCCCCCCGACACTCTGGATACTCTGTTTTGCAGGTTCTGCGCTCCGGAGCATATTTTGGAGGCCACCTTGCATCATAAATATAATATGCACATTAGCACTTATCTTTGTCTGATTTCTACTTAATTAAACTAATTTGAATTAAATTAAATTGAATTGAATGAAACTATAAATGAGTACAGTAAAATATAGTAATAGCAGGATAAAAATCTCTAAATTAAACTAAATTTCATTTAACTAATTTTTTAAAATTAAATTGAATTGAACTAACTACAAATATATTAAAATAAACATAACCTAAAATGTGTGTATTTGAAACTTTCATAAGCGAATGACAATACTCTCTAGATACTCTATCCAAAAAAAAAAGAACTCTTTAATTACGGCTATCCATTTCTGACTATTTTGGCGAGCAAAGAAAACTCTATACATGAAGATTTGCACTATCATGTTAGCATTCACTTCATTAAATGCAAAAAAAAAACATTTCATTTCAATTTATAATTTAATTATTTAATTATTTATTTAATTAAAAATTTTGATTAAATTTAATTAAATTAGTATATAAATATAAATATTATTATTTAATACTTTATTGAGTCATTATAACATATATTTTTAAAATATTAATTTTTATAGATTTTATTATTCTCAATAAAAATAAAAATAATTAAATTATTTTTAAATTAATTATTATAAGTCAAATTACTTGAAATGAAACGATGAAGTATTAACCTCATTTTCTTATTTCTTACTCCCAAAAATGGCAATTCGGACCTTTGACATTAGAAAATATGATTGGAGCAAGTCTTACTTATGGTTAGTAAACTCTTTAAAATAGTTCAAATATAGGGAAACATGATTGTATGAAATGTCTTACGTCCTTGTATACAATCTTGTCTTACATTATTACTAATCTAGAAACTATTTTTAATCTCCTATTCATGTAACAACCATATTAACTACTTTCAATCTCAATGGTCAATAGTTGTCTTACATTATTACTAATCTGGAAACTATGTTTAATCTCCTATTCATGTAACAACCATATTAACTATTTTCAATCTCAATGTCAATTGTCAAATTATATTCAAAATCGAGAAATTATATATTTAAAACATATTGAAACACACTTGCCACACATCATTAAGAGGATGATAATTTCACTCAAATCTACCAAGTGTCCGCTTCACCTAATTCAATTGAATTAGGTTAATGGACGCATAATCAAATTACTGCAACAACTACATACAGATGCACATGAATAGACAATTAACCTGGCCGAGGGCTTTCTTCATGATGGATCAATGATACTTTTTATTCAATTTAATAGAGGATAAGATTCTTAAACTGCTTGTGGAAAGTCTGACTGTCTTGTGTTTCGTGAATGCGATTCACTAATAAGTTCGATGATCCTACAAGCAGTTTAACAGCTTTTGTAATCCGCTAACTATAGACCTCATATCTTTCCTCATTTTGGAAGCAATAATGATTGCTTCAAGAGCTGATGGCTCACGTCTGTACATATTAACTACAACTTCTCCTAACCCTGCTTGTATATTTTCCTGTTTTTATATGGCTCGGAATGGCCTAATATAAATTCCCCCATCCATAGATGGTTTTATTAAAAAAAAAATAATTCAATTGAATTAATGAAAATTAAAATGGATGAAAAATGAGTGATGGATGAACGAATATTAGATCAGGCCAGATGAAAGTTTAGCATTTTTTTCATCACCCAGCACGCGAAGGGTTCGTTCCAATCACACACTAATAAGAATATATATGATCGTTTTGTGGGTGGGAAAGTAGTTTGGTTTATTCTTGTGATTGCATTTTGTTTTGAGGGACAATAGAGCCTGCGACTTTCTATAGTGTGACACCACTATATCCAGTCTTAGTGTCAATAGACTTTTACATGGCGAAGTCTTTGGCAAGTTCTTACTCGTGATTTGATTATATAAATTAGATCCTTTTTTTTATCTATGGCCATGGGTTGTTTGATTAGTGTAAGCAACATCAAACAACTCACAGCCAGTTGTTACTCAGGATCTGAGGGTAAAATCATCAGATCTTTTTGGTCTACGACCATGGGATGTTTGATTAGGATAAGCAACATTGAACAACTCAATGCCAGTTATTACGTGTGATTTTACGGTAAAATCAAAAGACATCTTTTGGTCTATGGCCATGGATTGTTTGATTAGCGAACGCAACATCGAATAAATCATTGCTAGTTGTTACTTGGAATTGGCAGATTTGTGCGATCTGCATGTGCTACATTTCAAATGTTAAATGGCATTGAGGCTATCCATTTGCTTAGAGTGGAATGGACGGTTACAAAATTGTTACGCGAGGCATACACGATAGAAGTTATGCCCGATGTCCACATCTTTAGAAAGTTTCATTGGGGCCAATTTGAGAGAACCTAGACTTAGTTCGACATTTCTCTCGGCCTCACAATTTAACTCCGGATCTTCATCGAGAGATCGTTATTGAAGACCAATAACAACCTTTTATCTTCATAATCGAGAAGTGACCTCGCACACGGAGTTTTGATGAACTATAAACTATGTGTGGAGCTCTATCTTGCCATTGGTAGAAGCAGTTGTGCACTCATTTTTTTGAAGGCCAACACTTTATTTTGATCATTCGAAATTTGGAGACTACTACTAACTTCATTAAAGGGTCGGACCTCAACGGTTGGTTAAAGGCCAAGAACCGCTTTTCGATTGTTGAAGGGCTGGAATGAACATCTGGTTTATTGAAGGGACGAAGACATCCCATGGTTACACTTTGGTAGCACAGTTAGTCGTTTCATGGTTATCATCCAGTTTGTGAAGACCGAGATCTACACCTTAGTTTTTGAAGGGCCGAGATATCTCCCGGTTAAGTAGGCTACGACACTCATCTCGGTTTGGTAGAAGAGCCGGTACACTACACCGGTTGGTTGAAGGTCAAGTGTATCACAACTCGGATGATGAAGGCCGTCAGTTTTACTCTTCATGCCCTGTTGTTGTCAGTTTGTCGAAGGGCCGACGCACTTTTCGGTTGGTTTTAGGCCGGAATTGCCATTTACCCAGCCTTGGAAACCGATTCACCACTCATCGGTTAGTATTGTCGAACCTCCACAAGTTCAGTTGGATTAAAGCCCTTGGTATGTTAAACGTAGAAGCTTTTGCATTTTTATAGTTTTTCCATTTATCAAAAATTCTAACAATAATAATAAATAAATAAAATACTTTGTTATACTTACTCAAGTTTATTGAAGGCATTCGAATCATTCCATAAGTTATGGAAAGATCATGGACTCAAGTGTAATTTTACCATAAAAAGATGAAAAATTTGCGAGTTAAAGCGATTAAAATCCGGATCAAGTTTTGATTATAAGCTATTTGGGTAAACTTACACGCCTATTTGAATTTTAGTTAGAAACATTACATATTTAGAGTAAAGCACATAAATTTGTAATGTTTCCAACTAAATCACAAATGTTTCCAACCAAAACTTCACATTATTCTAATAAAACTCTTTCTTTCCATATGTTTATTTTTTTTTTTTTGAATAAACCATCCATAGATGAGGGAAATTATATTGGCCTTCCCGAGCCGTAATAAACAAAATAAAAGAAGCCAAGGCTAAGTTACTGTACAGACTGAGCATATTGCTCTTGAAGCAACCATAAATTGCTTCCAAAAGAATGAGCTAGAGTATGTGAGATGCTATAGGATGAGCTCTCGAACTTCTTAGTGAATCGAAAAAATGAGACACAAGTCAGTCAGAGAGAAGATAACCATGAGCATATCCTCTAATTTTGGAACAAAGACGAGCAGTTAAAAATGAAAAACTTTGGCCTCAGTGTTGTGAGCTTTCGTTATGCCCTAATCCAATGTGACTCCACTGATCAGGAATGATCATTGCTAGCTCCACCAAAACTTGTGTCTTCAAAGGATTTGCTAGTCTTCAAAACTGTGCTTAATACACTGGAATTCCAGGAGACTTGTGTGATGAGCATACAGGAGGCAGATATCAAGCAGCAACATCAGAAACCTACAGACAAGAGCGGGAATGAGTAGCATCCGAACTAATTAAACAAACCGTAGAGCAGGGGTGCCAATTTGATCTAGTCTCACTAACCCCTGGACAGTGGTGGGAAGTCCAGATATGGTAATAAAAGATGAATCACTTTCTAGTTGCAAACAATGTTTAGCAAGTGTATGAGCCACCAGGTTAGCCTGTTTATATATATGTACGAGTTCGATGTCACTCAGTGATTGATGAATCTCATCAGCTAAGGAAAAGCAATTCCAGTGACATCGGAGTGGTTCATTAGTAAAAAGAACCGCAGAAAGACAGTCTGATTCCATGTAGAGGGGGCCAGTTAAATCATGTGAAATATGTATGGCAAACTTAATAGCCTTCAATTCAGCTTCCAAAGGGGATAGAGCATTAGTAAATAGAGTGTAAGCTCCCCTAAAAGCACCTCTACTGTCTCTAATGATCACTCCAATCCCGCACTTAAAAGTATTGCATGACCAAGAAGCATCAACATTAAGCTTAAGACCAGATATAGGCCTAGTCCAAGCAATTTTCCAGATTTTTGGCCTTGGGGAAAGTTTAAGGAGTGGTAGAAAGGAATGATCTGCAATACTCACATCTATAGGAGATGCTATATGAACCGGATTTGCACTGAAGGAGAAAAAAATCTGATTTCTAATGAGTTGGAGCACAAGGGTGGAGGAAGGCTTGATAGATTCAAATAAGTATCTATTTCTCATCTTCCAAATATTCCAAAAAGTAAAGATAGCAGCAGTACGGATCATTATAGCATGTAAAGAAGTTAGAGCAGGCAAAGTTAAGTAGTATGAAATTCTTTCCCAAACCGATGGGAAGGCTCTATCTCGAATTCCCATGAACTGATGAATAATTTTCCATACAGATAGAGAGAAATCACATGTATTAAAAAAATGCTCTAATGAGTCCTCATGCTTATTGCACATGCAGCATTTAGAAGCCAAGCAAAACCTCAGTTTCCTGAGTATGTTATCAAAAGGCAACAGAGAATTTATTACTTTCCACATAAATACAGAGATTTTCTTCTCAAATCTGGGGTTCCAAAGGTGTTTAGAAGAGGATGTCGAACCTGTGTGGTTGCATAGCAAATTATATGTATCTTTGAAGGAGAAGTTCCCAGAGATACCTGGTTTCCATATTAATCTATCAGCTCTGTGGGGGAAAAGTTTTGACTCCTGCAAAAGAGTGATAATGTGAGATGACAGAAATGGCTCTATTTTATGGAAAAATGATCTTTCCCAAAACGTTATCTTATTAAAGACAAAAATTTAATAATATGTGTAAAAAATCAATACTCCTCCTACCCAAGTAGAAACGACATAATTTATATTTTCATCCATCATAGCAGAATTGTCATAGCTTAACCATTAACTAAAGTGGCACGTAAATATGTTGTTAAATTCACACAATATTCTCTTTGGGTTCAATAACTTTTAAATTGGGCCTTTGCCTTTCCTACCCCTATTTTTCAACTCATCCCCTGCACATTAGTTTACCTGAAATATTGAGCGAAAAGCAATTCCGACGTTTCAAATGGGTAAAAACAATCACGAGCAGTTACATAAAACCATCAAAACTATGTATAGAATGTCATAATATCAAATAGATGTGTTCTTAAATTATTTTTTGTAAGTATTATTTTTGAGCCTGATTTATGTGTTCATTAGGTATTTTTATCATACTTTTTCCAAAAAAAATTAACAATATTTTTAATATGATGATAAGGATATACTACCTCTGTTCCAACAAAAAATGATATACTACCTCTGTTCCAGCAAAAAATGATATACATGACTATTTGAAATTAAATTGATCCATTTTCAACCATTTTATTCATTAATTATACGTACAAGACTATTATCATGTCATGTAATGTTGAATTCGTTATAACATATATTTTAAAATTATAATCTTTTCAAATTCCTTTTACATATATAAATAAAAATATTAATAGTTAAATATTAATGCAGTTGACTCCAAAAGTTAAATTACGCCATTTTTTACTGGTACGGAGGTAAAAGATTCCAAGGATGAATATATATGATGAGGACACATAAGTATTTGCATTTAAAATAAAATTAATTGCAATAGTCGAACATATGACAGGCTGCTTGAACATTATAAATATACTTCAAAACAACGTTACATTATAAATCTACTCCAAAAACCGTGAGAGATCTATAACAATCTTTAAAAATTTCACAAACCAATTTAAAAATACCATCTTTCAAATTTTTGGGAAAGACCATCTTTCCACAAACTTATGAAAACACCACATTTTCATAAACTTATGGGAAAGATGAGGTTTAATGAAAAAAATTAAAATGTAAAAGTTTTAATTGTAATATCAAAAATTTATTATGCAACGTATTATAGTTATAAAGTTTATGAACTGATTAACGCAATCCAAATTTTTTATCTTGATTTCTTCTAATTTGCAGTTTAAACATTAGTCCTTCCATGGTAATAGTGTAAATCAATTAGAATCATGATAAGAAAGTAATACCCTTTCTGATTGGTTTTGTGTATATCATGTTCCATATTTGTTTAGATTTTGTATACCCTTTGTACTCACTATATACCAATACACGCAGTCACAATTATTTGTGAGTTTTACTTTCTATCATGGTATCAAACATGTTTTTTTAAAATCCCTAATTTTTTTTCTCTCTTTTTCTGAAAATTCGTCATTTCTCTCTTTTTTCTGAAAATTCTCTATTTTTTCGATCTTTTATTGTTGTCTTCTTCCTCACACTAACGTCGAGGCAGACGTCGACTACCAGTCACAAGCTTGATGCATGATTGGTTCATTTTGTCTCTCTGTTAGTGTTGTAGGATGTCCTTTGTTTTTCATTAAAAATTTTTTTGATTAAGCTGCTGCTCCGACCATCACCGATCGCCTAGTCAAGGCCCAACTCCGTCGCCGCTGTTAGCCTATCTTCCAATTAGCTTCTCTGCTTTTCTGAGACTCAAATCGAGTCTGGTTCCCGTTCCCGGTGGTCCGTGGTGGTGGCCCGACATCTCAACGCCGACCTTGTCTTCTATCGCCTCCTGTTTCTATGCCAAGCTCGGCCAGATCAACGTCGTTGTTCTCTTGCCTGGCGTCAACCTGCTGGAACACTGTTGTTCCTTCTTTTCCGGCGACCAAGTTTTCCTCCGTCTGGCGTGTTGTTCAAGAAGGCGAGAAGCGCGTACGCGTGAGGCTTGCTCCTTCTAGAAGCGAGTGGAACCACACGCGGTTGACCCAAACGTGCCCAAACTTTCCACATGCACCGGACCAGTGACATGCTCACATCCTTTCAGCAACACGTGTTCGCACACTCCTGGTCTAGTCGTCTCTCCTTTTGCTTCTTCTTGCAGTCTCTTTCTTCAGCTGACCTTTATTTTATTTTATTTTATATAAAATACATAAATTTTGTTATGAATTTTTTCGATCAACCACGGTGTCAGTGGTGTTATGGTTCAGGTCATATTGCTTCCTCTTGTTCTAAATTGCACGGTGAATGGTAACAGTTGAAGTGTCAGCAGTGTAAGAAATTTGGTCACTTTGCCTCGACGTGTCTCATTTGCTCTCTCGGGTTTCTTCTCATGGCTCTTTACTGCATGCTCGCTGGATAGCTGATTCTGGCGTGACTAACCACATGACCTCTTCTCAGTTCGCTCTTAATCGCGTGATTCCTTATTCTGGTAACATGCGTGCTATTGTTGGTAATGGTCATGCTCTTAATATTACCCATGTTGGTCATTCTCAAGTCTCTAATTCATTATCCTTGTCTGATGTTTTGGTGTTTCTGCAAATTAGTAAAAGTTTGCTGTCTATTAGCAATTTTGCTCGGGATATGAATGCTATTATTTGTTTTGATGAGTCTTCTTTCACTATTTTGAGAAAGTTTACTAGAGATGTTATTGGCAAAGACCATCTTGATAGTGACTTATATGTTTTGGATCATAGTGGTGCTGTTTTATTTGCTTTTGTTGCATTGAGTGCTTCTAAAGTATCTTTTGAAATTTGGCACAGTAGATTGGGTCATGTGCCTCACAACATCATTTCATCTTTAAGCAAGTATAGATGTTTTTCAGTTACCAGTTTGCTGCCTAAGTCTCATTTATGTCCTGCTTGTGAGATGGCTAAAGGAAAACATTTTCCTTTTAGTGATAATTAAAAACACGACCACCCATACTTGATTTAGTTCATTGTGATCTTTAGGGACCCTCACATGTTATCTCTCGAGCTGGCTACTCCTATTATGTCATTTTTGTTGATGATTTTTCTAGGTTTACCTGGTTATATCCTCTGAGACGAAAGTCTAATTTTGTAGAGGTTTATATGAATTTTGAGGCACTTGTTGAGAACTAATTTTCTACCACCATCAAAGTATTTTAGAGTGATGGTGGAAGCGAGTTTGTGAATCATCGCATGCAGACTCATGTTGCGTCTAAGGGCATTCATCATCAGCTTTCATGTCCTTACATTCCTGAGCAAAATGGTCGTACAAAGAGGAAGCATCGTCATATTACGTAGACAGGTTTGTCGATGCTCTTTCATTATGGCCTTATCATTCATTTTGGTATGATGCTTTCTCTACGGCGGTCTACATCATCAACAAATTGCCTAAACCGATTTTATCTGGTCAGTCTCCACTCTCTGTTATTTTTGGTACTGCGCCTAACTACTCCAATTTTCATCCTTATGGTTGTCGAGTTTCCCCCTATTTGAGGCTCTATGTTGTGCATAAAATGACCCCTCGAAGTATGTCTTGCATATTTTTGGGATACAGTTCTTAGTACAAGGGTTATCGATGTTTTAATCCTCTTACAAAGAAATAGTACATCACTCGTCATGCTCGGTTTGATGAGTTGTTTTTTCCAGCTACCTGTACTGGTCCTGTTACAGATTATTCATCACTGAATATTTCTACTTTTTTGGAGCCTTCGTCAGTTCCATCAAAAGTGTTTGAGTCACCTTCTTCAGTACAACCACCTATTATTTTGGAAATTTCAAATTTTCCACCTGTACCATAAGCTCAGGGTTCTTCAGAAAAATGCATTTATTTGCCACAAGGTGACTAATGGCATGTTCGACACCAGCCAGCACCACCAGCACAACCGATGACATAGCCACCGCCGACTCATATGCCAGCCACCCCAGTCGTGCGTGTGCGCCACACATCGTCCCCATTGCAGCTGATGACTTCACCAACCTCACCGGCCGTCCCTACTTACCAGTGTCGCCATTGGTGCCACCTGCTGGGCTGCCACGGATTGCCTTGAGTTCTATGCCCAATGCCTTGGTTTCCGTATCATCCTTGAAATATGTGCCTTTGTCGGTTGCAGGTCCCTTATATCGCCATCCGATGAACGCTCATCTACGCACTGGTTCTCTACGGTATAAGGACTTTTTTGAATATATTATTTCTAGTTTATTGAGTGCTTTATTTTCTAAAACCGAGCCCCAGAGTCATTGCTCGACTGTCAAGGATCATGAACGAGTTACTGCTATGGACTCCGAGATGGATGCTTTACTCATTCAACAGACATGGGAGCTGGTTCCTTGTCCTCCCCATGCAAATGTTGTTGGTTCAAAATAGGTTTACCGGTTGAAGTATAAATCTGATGGCTCTCTTGACCGGCACAAAGTGAGGTTAGTTGCTCATGGTTTTTTGCAATTGCCTGATTTTGATTATGATCATACTCTTACCCCAGTGGTGAAGGCCTCTACTGTTCGTATTGTTTTATCCATTGCTCTTGTTAATCATAATTGGCAATTGTGGCAGCTTGATGTGAAGAATGATTTTTAAATGGAATTCTTGATTCTCCGATTTTCATGGAGCAACTTACTGGATACAAAGACCCTATGCATCCCGATTATGTTGGTTGTTTACGGAAGACCATTTATGGTTTGAAGAAAGCTCCCCGCACTTGGTTTCAGCGATTCAGTTCTTTTTTTATTAGCCTGGGTTTTGTATGCAGTTCTTCAGATACCTCCTTATTTGTTTTCTCACAGGGTACCTCTTTGCTCTATTTTTTGGTTTATGTTGATGACATTATACTTACTGGGAATGATGGTTGTCTTATTCAGAAGTTTATTGATCGGGTTAATTAGGAGTTTAAGATTACCGATCTTGGCACTCTATAGTATTTTTTGGGATTGGGGGTTGTTTGTACTTCTGATGGCTTATTCCTTGGTCAAGCCAGATATGTTAGGGACATTTTACTGTGAGCTGGCATGCATGACTCTACTCCTGTTACCATTCCATTTGTGGTTTTTTCACAACTATCCAGCTATTTCGGCAAGCCGTTCGGAAACCCCACACTTTATCGTTCTTTGGTTGGTGCGCTACAATATTTATCAATCACACATCCCAACTTGTCCTATGTTGTGAATACGGTCAGTCAATTTATGTAGGCTCCTACTGATGACCATTACCGAGCTTTCACTCGGATTTTGCTCTAGGTTCATGGTACATTCCACAGTGGTCTTCAATTTCGTGCAAACTCATCCACTTTACCAGTTTTGGGTTAGTCGAATGCTGATTTGGCTCGTTGTATAGAGACTTGTAGGTCTATATATGGTTATGCTATTTTCCTTGGTGGCAACCTAGTTTCATGGAGTGCTAAGAAACAACCTGCAATTTCTCGTTCTAGTTCATAAGCAGAGTACCGTGCTATGGCAAATACTGCTGCGGAATTGGCTTGGTTGATGAATCGTCTTCAGGACTTATGTGTGACAATGAGCGCCCCATTCATTTTGTCGTGTGATAATAATAGTGCTCTCTTCCTGGCTCAGAATCCAGTTTCTCATAGAGAGGTAAGCACATTGATATTGACTATTATTTTGTGCGTGAGATGGTGTCTTCTAGCAAGCTCCAAGTTGCTCTTTGCAAATGAGAGAATTGTCTTTTCCTGCGAACTTACAGCTTGCTGACATCTTAACAAAGGGTTTACCCCGTTCTCAGTTTGAGTTTCTATGTTCCAAACTTTGCTGGGAGAGGGGTAATAGAGATATAAATCAATTAGAATCAGGATAAAAATAATACCATTTCTGATTGGTTTTGTGTATAGCATGTTCAATATTTGTTTAGGTCTTGTATAGGTTTTGTACTCACTATATATATATATATATATATATATATATAACAATACACACGACCATAATTATTTTTGTTTTACTTTTTATCACATGGCATATGGAAAATCAATTTCCAAGAGACGGACTCAATTTATTTTAGTAATTAGTATAACATTACTAATTATTAATTAAGTAGATAAGTTTAGAAATTTACAAGACTGCATCCAAAAATACCTCCGATAAAAATAACATTTCTACTAAAATTGAAACATGTACTCCAGAAATTTCTCTGGCAAAAGCTACAGTAAAATTCACATCAGATTTGGGTAAAATTTAATCGACGGTCATAGAAAACAAAATCGTGTTTAAGAAATAGCTTAGTGGATGTTAGGTAAGAAATCGCCCATGCAAGGAACATTGATGCAGTGGCGGTTGGATTAAGAAGCAGAAGATCAAATGGCAACAGGGGTAATTTCACGGATGGCTCATTGATTGGATGAAAAGGGTGGCAAATGGAGAGTTCCAACAGAATAGAATACAAGAGAATATAAGAAGAGGAAACGACAGCGGGAGTGAAGAAATTTGGTAGCTCGAGGACGTCATTACAGTAGCAGATTCCAAGACAGAAACGGGAGTGCGCACAAACGGTGCAAACGATTCAGGGTTTCGCTCAGATACAACGACAGAACAGTTGGGTGACAAAAATCAGAAAGGGCAGCAAGGGAAGGATCATTTTGTCGAGATGAATGGGAGAATTCCGGACACAGACCTTTCCATGCAGTACGTACACAACTAGGAGAAAATTCTATAATCGTGACTACGGTACATGTCATTGGATGCAAAGGTGGATAATGCATTTGCTAAATGCATTCTCTACCATTTTTTTTACTGCATGCAAAATTGAGGACGCATTTGGTAAATGCATCCTCTTAAATTTTGATTTTTTTTGGCAGACACATAGTACTGCAAACATTATGCATGAAATTTGATTTTACCTAATTAATTCAATTATCACTACTGGTGTGTTCCAACATGACTAAATTAACCAAGTGCATAATAACGTAAAACGTAAAAGACACACGACTTGGTTACGCAGTTCGGTGAAATCCACCTACATCTGCGGGGCCTGGCTCAGTTCAGAATGAATCCACCAATCAGAAAGATACAGTACAAAGTACACTATACAATTATACTTATCTTGTCTAACTATAACGTGAATCCTGTAAGCTCCCTTTGCTACCGATCCGCCTTGATCAGACTCCCTCTGACCTCGAAACTCGTCGACGCTGGATCTCCTCCTCCCGAGGAATTAAGGTCTATGATTCTGAATTTTGTGCAGCAGGTTCGTGTGTTGGAACACAATATTCTGACTCTTTGCAAATCTCGAAAATATCAAAAATTGGTATGCAGATTTTTGCTCAATTAAATCCGTGAATAATGCAGCCGTGTTTGTTCTCTATATATCGTCCATGAGCAGATTTGAATTCTCCATGATTATCTCCATAATATTCTTATTCCAAATCCGCTTCTTGAAGCATATCCAAATCCCATAAATAAAGGGATTTATCTTATCTCATTCTATCCCATATATTCGAATAAATCTTCTCCATATAAGTAGGAATTTTCCATAAACCAATTATGCTTCACACGCCTAAACATATAACAGAATATTTAGATTTCCATAACTCACAAATACCATAATATTCTGTCTTCTTTTTCCGTAAACATCTTTGCGTGAATATACTGCTAATTCGCATGTATGTCTTGTGCAAATGTAATTCCTTCTCCACATAATATTCTGATTACAATCAAATCTCTTGGAGATAAGAATTACCAAATCTAATCCCTTTAAGTAAGGAATTGATATATTCTCCAACTCAAATACAACTGGACAAGATGTATCATTCTCGATTCAGTCTTCAACCTTTCCTTATTTCACCAAAATTCCTTCTTTGATGTTGCAACTCAATAATACCATATTTGCATAATTTTCACAAATTGCCAACTAGATAAATCTAAACTTTACAATCTCCCCCTTTGGCATTTTGTGGACCAATCACCTTTTGGAGTTTCATCACAAGAGCTTATGCAAATAAAGACATCAACCTTGAAAACCACTCTGGATGTTGGAACATAGAAACATAGCGTCTCCCCCTGAATTCCGCATTCCTTCAACATCTAGGAATAATAAGCATGTTGGAACATCAACCCAACGGAGCCAATAAAGTCATCCAAAAAATCCAAAACATCTCCCCATTGGGAACATAAACATGCCAAACACAATAGACACAGAAAACCAAAATCTCCATTAAATGCAGCTCCCCCTGAAGCAAATATCTGGCTTATGTTGGAACATAGCCATAACAGAACCTTTAAACCTCTTCAGGAGCAACTATTTGTGCCTCATCTAATCTGGCATCTTCTACCTCCAAAGTTAACATCTGAATGGATTGAGCTCTCTACTTCACACCATTGTACCACTCAAAATCTGGATCAATGCTGCCTCCCTTATAATTCTTGTAAAATCTCCCGATTGTACTCCTTGTAGATTGAGGCGGCAGTTTTGAGACCCAAATAGTCCAGGTAAGCTGTAAATCCACACTCCTCATATACACCCAGATCAGTTGTCCTTTCGGCTAAAATTATATCTCTCATGGCAGTTTGATCAGAAGTGCCTTCAATAATCTGCTCACCATGTGTTGGAACATCATTCACCGATGTTGGAACATAACAGCTCTCAGCTTCACCCGCTTTCTCTATGTTGGAACATAAGATCCTTTCATTGCTTCAGAATCAACATATCACCTACTCAGCTTCCTTCACTTCATCAGTACTTTCTCCCCCTATCTGGTGTTGGAACATGGACTTGTTCACTATCCAGATAATAATCTTCTCCAGCCACAGTTACTGATGTTTGAACATCTGAATGTCTAATCCATTTCCACATCTTCTCAACCTGTCTCCATACTCTGTGTTGGAACATGACCAGCATCACTGCCTTCCAAACTTCTCATCATCCTAAACCAGAATACCGGGAAGAACCATCTCTTTGATATATGCATCCCATCAATCACCATAATATCTTCAACACCAACTTCCAACATGTCCAACTACGCCTCCATTTTTTTCTCCTTTTCAATTTTTTATTTTTTGAATTTTCTGAACAAAATATAAACCTACAGCTAAATAAAAGCTTTAAAGAAATACCTCAAATCTGACACACACCTAAGTGTTGTCTGAGGAGCTCAACCATAGCAGTGTCCAACAGCTTTGTGAAAATATCAGCAAATGGTCTCGATGTTGGAACATAGGCTACCACAACTTTTCTCTCAACCCAAATTATCCTTTTGACTTCATTCAAGTGAGATTCCTTAAGATCATCCCGAATTCTTACAAAAACTCCCACCATACTCATCTTCAATTCAGCTTGCATCAACGTCACAAAATCTTGTACCAAGTATGGAGAATTACACCCATAGATCATATTATCAATATAGATTTGGGCAATCAGTGTATTTGATGATTCTCGAAAAACAAGCAAGATGCGATCTTCTCCCGCTCGGCGAGAACCTTTCTGAATAGGAAAGGTAGTGAGTCTCTTATACCACGCCCGTGGTGCTTGTTTTGATCCATACAAAGCCTTCTTGAGTCGATGATATACTTCCTCATTAACCACACCATGCAGGGGAGCACTCTTGACAGCTTTTTGATACATCATAAAATTCATAGTGCACACCATAACAAGGAGAATGCAAATAGATTCTAACCTGGCAACTGAGGAAACAATAATGAGGGAGAGAAAATATTGTAGACCAGCAAGTTCCCTATAATTAACCCAAGGGATCGATCGAGTCATTCTTCCGCTTGATTCAGCCTTCACCGATGTTGGAACATGGGAGAGTTCTGGAGAGGACGATGTTCCAACATTGTTGAAGATATAAGAATCACCAGCTTTATCTTTAAGATTTGTCTCATCCGATGTTCCAACATCATTACGTCCTTGATCTGAGAAATCAACCGATGTTGGAACATGGTCAGCCGTACGATCTACTTCATCACATTTGACACTGCAGCAGTTCACTTCTTGTTCCAATAAGTAACATTTGTCTGATGATCGAATACCAGTAAGCACTTTGTTGTTGCCATGTTTCACTATGCACTTTTCTTTATGGAATTCCACGGTTATATTATCATCACATAGCTGGCTGATACTCAGGAGATTAGACTTTAGGTCTTCCACCAACAAAACACCAGTGAATACGGGGAATCCTTCAATAAGCAGTTCACCTTTTCCAACCACTCGACTCTTCTTTCCATCGCCAAACGTAACAAAACCACCATCATATAGCTGGATGTTTGTTAATAATTCCTGAGTTCCAGTCATGTTGCGAGAGCAACCACTATCAAAGTACCACGAGTCTCTAGAATGTGCAATAGGAGACCCATACCTTTCTGACCATTCTTGATCGCTGCACATTGTCTATGTTGGAACATACTGAGAGTTGTCGCCCTGTCATGATATCTCTGAGCAGTTTTCAGCATTGTTCCTCTGTATGACCTTGATACGCGCAGTAGCTACAGATGAGAGGTTTCCTTTGATGGGTCTTGATAAAATTTCTTTTCACCTCTTGAACCTTCGACTTGAGACTGACCTTGCTCCCTGATAAATTGTCAAACCCGATTCCATGTCGATCTCCAAAGTGTTTTCCCATGATCAGAATGTCATCAAGTTTTGCCTTTCCAGTGTTTAACTTGGTAATAGCTGCTTCGGCCATCTCAGCTCTCTTAGTTGTTGAGCTTAGATTCAAATTTAATTCTTCAATCTCTCTTCTGAGTTCACCAACAAAAACTCGCAACTCCTTCTCCTGCTCACCCAGATGATTTTTCTCTTCCTTCAACACTCTATTTGTATCAACAACTTGAAGCCACATGGCATACATCTGCTCATATGTACTATAGATATCTTCATCACTCACAACTAGTCCATCATCATCACTGGACGTGCCATTAGAACCTGCGTTGGAACATACAGCTCGTCTTTCTCTGACATGTTGGAACATACCTCATCTGATCCACCGTGAAATTTTGCTCCAAATGCCATATAATTGCTTGTAAGTTCCCCTTCGTCTTCTTCATCATCTTCACTCCAAGAGGTGATGTATGATTTTCCCTGCTTCTTTAGGGTATTAGCACATTCAGCATGGATATGGCCGTATCCTCCACATTCTCGACATTGAATTCTTTCAGACTCCTTCCCTTCACCAACTTGGTTTTTAGAGGATTGCTGACTTCCTTGTTCCATCCGAGTTCCACGATTACCAAAATCTTGAGGACGATTTTTATTCCCTCCAGATCTTTCCTGTGAATTCTTGTTTACCACCTTCTTCAGTATTCTTGATAAACTCTTGGTGATAGGAGCAAGTTCTTCAATTCCATCATCACTATCAGATTCATTGATGACCCTTGACAAAGAGGATTTGAAAGCCAACTCCTTTTGGGCTTTTTTTGCAGGCTGTTGTATTGTCATCTCATAGGTCTGTAGTGATCCCATTAGTTCATCCAAGGTAATGGTGGCTACATCTCTTGCTTCTTCTATTGCTGCTACTTTCATAGCAAATCTTTTAGGAAGAGATCTCAAGGCCTTTTTCACCAATTTTGTTTCCTTGTAAACTTACCCAAGTTGATACACCATATTGGAGATGTCTCTGAGTTTCCCATTGAATATAGAAATAGTATCATTCTCCTCCATCTTCAGTTCCTCAAACTTTGTAGCCAACATATGCAGTTTGGATTCACGTACACGACTTGTCCCCTCATGTACAGTTTGTAGGATATCCCATGCTTTCTTTGCTTGTTGGCATGTAGAGATGAGTTTGAACTGATCTTCATCTACTGCAGTAAATATGGCATTTAATGCTCTGGAGTTTACCAAGCTTCCCATTCTTTCACTTGCTGTCCACGACTCTTTAGGCTTTTCCATTCTGTTTCAACATAGTACCAAGCCAATTCATCCAGTGAATTTATGAAAACCCTCATGCGAGCCTTCCAGTAGTTGTAATTTGTTCCTTCTAGCAGTGGTGGCCGAGACATAGAAGCTTCTTCTCTGGTCGCCATTGGTAAAACCGGATCTTACTTTCCTTGACACAACCAAGGGAATAATAAGTGACCAAGCTCTGATACCAATTGAAATTTGGTTTTACCTAATTAATTCAATTATCACTACTAGTGTGTTCCAACATGACTAAATTAACCAAGTGCATAATAACGTAAAACGTAAAAGACACACAACTTGGTTACGCAGTTCGGTGAAATCCACATGCATCTGCGGGGCCTGGCCTAGTTCAGAATGAATCCACTAATCAGAAAGATACAGTACAAAGTACACCATACAATTATACTTATCTTGTCTAACTATAACGTGAATCCTGCAAGCTTCCCTTGCTACCGATCCGCCTTGATCAGACTCCCTCTGACCTCAAAACTCGTCGACGCTGGATCTCCTCCTCCCGAGGAATTAAGATCTATGATTCTAAACTTTGTGCAGCAGGTTCGTGTGTTGGAACACAGTATTCTGACTCTTTGCAAATCTCAAAAATCTCAAAAATTGGTATGCAGATTTTTGCTCAATTAAATCCGTGAATAATGCAGCCGTGTTTGTTCTCTATATATAGTCCATGAGCAGATTTGAATTCTCCATTATTATCTCCATAATATTCTTATTCCAAATCTGCTTCTTGAAGCATATCCAAATCCCATAAATAAAGGGATTTACCTTATCTATTTCTATCCCATATATTCGAATAAATCTTCTCCATATAAGTATGGATTTTCCATAAACCAATTATGCTTCACACGCCTAAACATATAGCAGAATTTTTAGATTTCCATAACTCACAAATACCATAATATTCTGTCTTCTTTTTCCATAAACATCTTTGCGTGAATATACTGCTAATTCGCATGTATGTCTTGTGCAAATGTAATTCCTTCTCCACATAATATTCTGATTACAATCAAATCTCTTGGAGATAAGAATTACCAAATCTAATCCCTTTAAGTAAGGAATTGATATATTCTCCAACTCAAATACAACTGGACAAGATGTATCCTTCTCGATTCAGTCTTCAACCTTTCCTTATTTCACCAAAATTCCTTCTTTGATGTTGCAACTCAATAATACCATATTTGCCTAATTTCCACAAATTGCCAACTAGATAAATCTAAACTTTACACTACATCCAACACATACATGATGTACGTGGTGTCGAACGCGTACGTGTCTTGTAAATGCATCTGCTAGAACTAATGTAAATTATATTCATATTATTTAGTACTCGAATCTTCTAACATGTACATTAAAATAATTTCGGATCCTCTCTACTATTCTACGTATGCCAGTGCGCTACAAATATTACGACATTGTTTTATTGTATTTTGGAATATAAATTTTTTAAGTGTATGCAGTATTTTGATTTTAAGTTTGAATTTTACTTTGTTTCAATTTTGTTTACCGAATTTATCGCACAAAAAATATGGTTTTAGTCCTAATATTTAACCAAGTATCATTTAAAATAAAATAAAAATTTCACCTTAGGTTTTACTAATAATAGTATACATTTATATTAAATTATTAATAAATGTCAACAATATTATATTTTATATATAATTTTTACATGTTATGTAATATTTTATGAACGAAAAATAATTTCACTCCACAATAAAATTGTTTGATAACCCAAAAATAAAATTGTTTGACAGCCATATTTTATAAGTTTAACAAAAAAAATTATTTTTACTCTTAAATCTATAATTTTATTGGAAGATTTTACTAATACTAATAAACATTTATATATTAAAGTATTAATAAGTATTGAAAATGTCATATTTTATATATAATTTTTTAAATATTTTATAATTATTTTATGGACGAAAATAATTTCACTTGACAATAAAATTATTCGATAACTATATCTTATAAATTTAATAAAAAAAATTATGTTTACTCTTAAACAAATTATATGTCTTGTTATGTAATTTAACACGGCTTCAATCATTTTTTTGTCAAGACGTAAACAAATGTTAATGTAATCATATGAAATGTAGGTTAGTATGTGCAATATCCTACCAAAGTATAGTGTAGTTTAAAATTTTTAATTAAAAAAAAAGAAGCACAAATTGAGGACGCATTCTATGAATGTGTCCTCCAAATCCACATTAAAAAAAATAGTGAGGACGCATTCGGAGAATGCGTCTTCCACCATGGTATCGAAAATTCAAAAGATGCACAATTGCATTCAAAATAATGAGATCATGCACCTAAAAATCAAGAACTCACACAACTCAAGAAATTTGATATGTACATGTATCCAAGGATGAGAGGGGTAGTAAGAATAGCACCAGAGGACATTGTTGAGGCAATGAAACACCAGGTGCATTGTGTGTTAGGGTATTCGTTGGATGACAGGGAATATAGCCATTGGCGAGTTGACCAATATCTACAGGAGCGCTTGGGGTTTGACGCCAGGGTACAACAGAGACATCAAAAGTTCTATATCATTAAGCACCCGACTAATCTGGTGAAGATGGTTGTCTTGCGTAATACACAGTTCGTTAATGGGATCCAATGGTTCCCCTGAGCGCATGGGCGGAACTACCATGGTGCGTGGTAGGGCTCCAGCCCTACCTGAGATTCCGGCACCATGGTAGTAGTGGTCATTTGCGCTTCCCGGCTCGAGCTCTGCTTTTCCAGCTTTCTTTGGTGTTTTCCGGCCAGATTCAGTCGAAGAAGAAGGTCGCTGAAGGCCTTTTTTTTGTCCATATTTCATCAAAATGACGTCATTTTGGCTCAAGCCGAACGACGTCGTTTTGATTAGTACAGAAGAAAAAAAAATCAAAATTCAAAATCTGAGGGGCTAGATTGGGCCAAAACTCAGGACCAAAAAAATCAAACATGTACCAAAATCCAAAAACATCAATCTCACCTCCGCATTCAGTGGTCCAACCTCCAACTCCAGGCGCGGCCGCCGCCGCTACCGTCCCACCACCAGCCAGTGACTCAGGACACCGCATCCGGTCCGTCCCTCCTCTAGCCTCACTGGGGAAAAAATCCTAGTTCCATGACTGCCTGAGCAGAGTCACGATGGATAAGGTAATGCTGACGGTACGTATGCATGGAGTGGCATTTTCTTGTTGAATCCAATGTCAACGGGGAAATTGGCAAATCATGTTAGAGAAGTGGTTTATGTAATCTAAGCTACCCGAGGGTTCTCATTCATCTAGGGAACCCAATAATCCCAGGGTTCTTCGTAGATATGTCGGATAGAAATAGATACTGGACGGAATGCAAATATGAGAAGGTTCATAAATTCTGCAGGAGACGTGGTAGAATAGGCCATCCAATGTCAAGGTGCCCAATCCAGAATAATGTGCACCTTATATAGTTCCTGGAAATGAAATTACATGAGCATAATCAGGAGAGAGTGACAAACATAATTTATGATATTATGAAAGAGCTATTTCTTGCGACGATGAGGACTCAGGGGTACAAGAAATATAAAATATACACAACATTTCAGGCTGACTTCATGGAATGGCAAGGAGATTTTTTTCAGGAGATGCAAGAAAAAAATATACTGAATAGGTTTCTGTACACAGTGACAACAGATGATGATGTATTCCAAGTTAATTTGGGGGATGAATAGATGGAGGACCCACAATATCCAAATCTATATGAAGGCCCGGTGTTGGGACATAACATTCCAGAACAAGCCCTTGGACTAAACGAAGGAGCACAAGAGGAACATCTCCAGAAGAATGTGCATCATGATTTGCCCAGTGGGTATCTGCATGGATAAGATTTTAGCAATTCAGACATAGAGTGGGAGCAATGGTTCCAAGGAGAATGGGAATAGTTAAGGCAATTGGAGGAACAACACACATAAGAAGGTGAACAAATGGAGCAGACAACAATCGCGCAAAATGAAAGTAGTGTTCATACTTAAGAGACATATCATTCAGCTGATTAAGAAGCAGAACAAAGCTTGGATGTTAGTCATGTTGCTAACTAGGAAACCAAGATTCTGGAGTAGATGGTGAGTTAGTCTTGGTAGTAACTGTAGCCCCGACAAAGAGTTAGGATAATGTATTACCATATAGAAGCTCTATAGAACCAGTAAATGATGATGGATGGAAGTCGTAGCTAGGACTAGTAGTGGCAGACCCTAGTCATAAACAAGGCACTTGTAATTGTTTTGACCCATGTCGAGTTGCTGCTGAAAAGCTAGTGGAGTTAGATTCAGTAAAAGGGAAGGAGACGGGAGTGATCATAGTATCGATTGATTTGGAAAAATAAACTTCTGGCAAACATGATAGAAATGAGAATAGTAGGGGCAAAACAAAAGTTGGCTCAATGCCGAGTCCGAATAAGAAGATCATGAAGCATGGAAAAGGAGGGAAAAAGAAGAATAAGTGGACAAAAGATGAGATCAAACTCAGACTACAGCTACAACGAGGAGCTTATAAGTGTATACAGATAGAGGATGATGGTGATTAGCAGGACAATGACGAGGACCGGGAAATGGAAGCTGTGGGAGAAATTGGAATTATGAGGACACTAAACAGAGTCGCAACTTCAGTGGAAGAGGATGGGTAAATTGCTGGCCACTGAATCTATAGCTGGAGCGGACAAGAATCTACAAGGTTTGGTAATGGATGGCATATTCCGGCAATTGGTTCAGCAGGTGGCATTTCAGTAGTAAGGTCTAGTAGTCTTGGCTTAAAAATAGTTGCTAGTAGTAATAATTTTGTACTCGCTAGACACCTTAGTAGTAATGGTCAAGTATGCTATCAGATATTTGTGTATAAACACCCTGACAAAGCTAGAAGGGTAGAAACTCGAGAAAAGATAAGTGAAAAACTGCCAGTTTCCAATTACCTGTTGGTTCTACTAGGAGATTTTAATCAGGCAGTTTCTAGAATGGAGAAAATGGGGGCATACCATGCAAACATAACCAAAGTTCCCATAGATTGCTAACCTTCTTAAGAGACCATAGACCCTCTGATTTAATACATAAAGACCTATGGTTTAAATGGAACAATAATAGAGCCAGGGATAAAGCAGTGTATCAGAGATTGGACAAGGCATATGTTAAAGCATAGATGAAGGCTTTTCCAACATCACAGATCCGGAATTTACTTATAATACATTCATATGATGGTCCATTACTACTATAATTACAACCAAAATCAAAGGGACAAAAGCCACATCCAAAATATGAAGCATTCTGAGTTCACAATAGAGAAGCAGACAAAATAGTGCAGAAAGTTTGGACATAGTCACAGGCACAATCATATGATAGAATGGATCAACAAATAATGGAGTCAGTCTCGTAGAAGCTACAGGTGACACTTAGGCATCTAAAAAGCTGGAGTAATCAAATATTTGGAAAGATGGAAAATATCATTAAAGAAAAGGCGGAGAAATTGTAGTTAATGCAGATGAAATTGCATAGAGAAGGGGAGGACTATAGTATTCAACCACAAGAATAGGAGATCAGGCTACAATTAGAGGACTTGCTGAAAAGTCAGTCGAATTATTGGCAACATAGATCAAGAATCCAATGGGGAAGGTTTGGAGATACGAATACTGCATTTTTCATCAATGGGCGACCAGGAAATAAGTAATGAATCATATTAATGGTACCAAAATCCTGGGAGGACAGTGAATATATAAGGAGGATGAGAAACAGTAGATATTAAACCACCATTTTGCTTCTATATACACATAATCAGAAAGCTATCGGCCTATGGTGGGTCATGAGAGAACTATACAACAAGGCCTGGAAACAAATGAAAGGAGGCTGACACAGGTGCAGATTGAGCAGCTTAGGGAACCTTTTCATCAGAAAGACATAAAAGCTACCTTGAAGACAGTGAAATCATAGAAATTGCCGACACTAGATGGCATGCTAGTTGGGTTTTACAAAAAGCATTGGCAACACATAAAGCACCAAATCACAGTTGAGATCCCGTGAATACTATTAGAAGGAGATATGCCACAAAAATTGGAATCAAACACAGATAGTACTGATTTTGAAAAAGAAAATTTTGGTGCAAGCTGAGGATTATAGCCAATATCATTGTGTAATGTAAAATATAAGCTGGTGGCAAAGATTTTGAGACACATCACAGTCAGGGTTTGTTAAAGTTTGGCATATTGTGGAAAATGTCCTTATCACAAATGAGATGTTAGCAGTGCTGAAAAAAAGGACTAAAGGGAAAGTAGGGTTGGCGACCATAAAGATAGATATGAGTAAAGCATATGATAGGGTGTTATGGCAATTTTGACACAAATCTTTAGAATATATCAACATGCCAAAACACTAGATAAAGCTAATCTTAATGTGCACTACTATAGTCACTATGACAGTTAAAGTGAACAATTGGAAATCAGAATTCTTTCGTCGAGTCTGTGGCCTAAAGCAAAGGTGTCCATTGTCACCCTATCTCTTCATTATATGTCAACATTTCTTCTCAATTCTATTATGAAAATCAATGGAGACAGTTCCGCAAGCAAGATACAAGCCAGGAAGGGGAGCACCAAATATATCACAATTAATGTACGTAGATGACAACTTATTATTCACGGAATACACAGAGTAAGTAGTGAGACAGCTAGCTAGGAACATGGATGATTTTGCAAGATATCCGGGACAGAGAATCAATTTTCACTAATAGTCCTTAATGGTCAGTGGAAACCCATCAAGTCCAACAGAGATATTCATGAGATATACCTTCAACATACATAAGAGATGGGCTGGAGGTAAGCATTTGGGCACGGACATAAATGTACACCAATCTATGTGTGCCACATATAGGGGTCTCATTCAGAGAATTAGGGAAAGATAAACATATTCCTTAGTCTAGTGGGGGGAGGGGGATAACACTTACAAAACATGTCATATCAGTAATGCCATTGTATCTAATGGCCATATTCAAGATACCAAAGATGGTCCTAAGAGAGATTAATGCCATTACAGCAAGATTCATATAGAAGGGAGAACCGAACCATACTGGAGTACACTAGGTACTGTGGGATGCCATGTGCAGACCAATAATGGAAGGAGGATTGAGGCCAAAAATAGAGATAAACCAAGCTCTATTGGCAAAGCATGCTCGGAATATATTACAACAGAATGATTCTTTTTTTGTATTATTCTGTAATGGGAAGTACTGTCAATAACAAAGAGTAATGCATTATCAACAAAAATCCAGCGATAGCTAGGCATAGAATTCCATATTGTGGGGAATAGATTTACTCAAGCAACACATCAGGTGGGAGATACTGACAGGCACTAAAGTGCATCTGAAGGATAATTGGATCCTTAGGTTACAAGGAACAAATAGGGAGGCATCAATCATAGTTGCACAAAATTATACAAATCTTACAGTAGATAAACTGCTTGATCAACAGAAGTACTGTAGGTTTCCTTTTGTAAAATATGAACGTGTGTTTTCATTAATGGTACAAGGGTACAATATACAGACAACCTTTACAGAGTCAAGAAAGGAAAAATATTCTATCTAAGGTACAAGAATATTGCAGAAGATATTCACAAAATATCTCCTACACTCCTCCTCAAGTTGGAGCATGTGGATCTCGAATGCCCAACTTGCCAAGCAAAGTCTGAAATGTCTGTGGTCAAGTGCCTTCGTAAACAAATCTGCTGGCTGAATAGCAGTACAAATATGATAAGTAACCACAACACCAGACTATATCAAATCATAAGCAAAATGACAATTAATCTCAATATGCTTCGTCCTCTCATGAAAAACTGGATTGGCTATAATATGAAGAGCAGCTTGACTGTTGTAGTACAAACATATCAAAGTAGGATGTGCCACTCCCAACAAACGAAGAAAGGAATTGAGCCACAACAAACACAACATGCGATGGCCATAGCCCGGTATTCAACTCCAGCCGAAGAATGAGAAACAATGAGTTGTTTATTCATCTTCCAAGAAATCGAAGATTCACCAATCATCACAAAGTATCCAGTCAAAGATCTCCTAGTAATTGGGCAAACTGCCTAATCGGAATCACAAAATGTTGTAAGCTGAAGAGAACTCTTAGCCGATAGAAACAAACCTTGACTAGGATGACTCTTCAAGTAATGTAGAACACGCAAATCTGCATGCCAATGTGCCAAACACAGTTTCTCCATGAACTGGGCCAAGGTATGGACTGAATAACTAAGCTCAAGATGAGTGATGGTAAGATGAATGAGCTTCCCAACAAGTCTGTGATATTGTGTAGAATCATCAAACAAATGACCATCAGCTCGCACCAAATTGTGCTACTGTTCCATGGGAAAATATGTAGGCTTAGCTGCCAATAAGCCAGTATCAGAAAAAAATATCCAAGGCATGTTTTTGCGAGACAGAAACATCCCATGAGGCAGACAAGCTATCTCAATGCCTAAGAATTACTTCAGAGCATTAAGATCCTTCATATAAAAATAAGAGCACAAATACTTCTTGAACTTGGTCATCATCTCAGGAGAGGAACCGACAATGATAAGATCATCAACAAAAACCAATACATGAAGAGAAACATCATCCTTCAAGTAAGAAAACAAGGAGTAATTTGCCCAACTTTGAACAAATCCAAAAAGACAGAGAGCAGCTACAAGTTTAGCAAACCAATTTCACGAAGCCTGGCGTAGACCGTAAATAGATTTGCAAAGCTTGTAAACCAACCAAGGTGTCGGGAATGTATAACTAGGAGGCGGACACATGTCCACCTCTTCCTCAAGATCACCATGCAAAAATGCATTGTGAACATCCATCTGATGAAGATCCCAACCACGAATAGCAGTGAGAACCAAGAAAAGATTAACTGAACTCATCTTGGAAACATGAGCAAATGTCTCAGTAAGGTCAGTCCCCTAAATTTAACGATTACCAAGGACAACCAAACGAGGCTTGTAATGCTCAATAGAACCATCAGACTTAAACTTAGTCCGATAAACCCACTTACAGCTAATAGCCTCCTTGCCAGGAGAAAGAGGAGCAATAACCCATGTATTATTCCGCTCTAGTGCATTAATCTCGTCGGACATAGCCGCACACCAATGAGCATGGCGATAAGTATCAGAAAAAGTAACCAGATCAGCAGCACTTGTCACTGCAGCAAAAAATCTAGAATGTGGAACCAAAAAATTACTACAAGAAACATAATCAGCAATAGGGTAACGCTTACCTAAGGACAATGAATTCGAGGATGCGGGATCAGTAAAGGGGGTATTTATGGAGCGAGTAGCAGTGCAGATGTAGTCTTTAAATTTAGCTTGAGGCTGACGATGACAACTGTTGTGAGGACGTATAGCAGATGGAGTAGCTGGAGGTGAGGCATACGCCGGCTCGGTAGGAGACGACTGTGGAATAGGCAGCAATGACTGAGCGGCCACGGATGGGCAAAGGTAGAGATTGAGAACATATGGCACCGGACAAGTCACAGATGGTCGCAGTTCTGGGTGAGTGGCCTCGGACGGCCCCAGGCGGCCCCGGGTGAGTGAGCACGGATGGCCCTGGGAAAATGGCCATGGATGGCCCCGGGAAAATGGCCATGGATGGCCCCCAGGGAAGTGGTCATAGATGGCCTCGGGTAAGTAGTCACGGTCAGCCTCGGGAAAGTTTCCATAGGCGAGCCTAGCTTTGCTGGTGCAGGCATTGCGAGTAGCGACTGACCACGTTTTGCGACGAGCAGCTGAAGCTCGAGAGGAGCTAGTTGCATCGCATCAGGACTGGGCAGCTCCTCCAGGTCGAACGACTTAGGAATGTAGTCGTCAAATACGGCAGGTGACAGAGATGGCAAGGGACCAGTTGATGGGTCATAAACATGCCAAGATTTCTTATCAATAGGGTAGCCAAGAAAAATGCAATTTCAACTTCTAGATGCAAATTTATCACACGGTCGTGGAAGGTGAGAGGCAAAGCACAATGAACCGAACACACGGAGATGGTTTTAATCCGGTGTGTGACCATACAATAAGTGATGAGGCATTCAACCATCTTACACAGGTGTTGGCATACGATTGATGAGGTAAGCCATTCTATGAATGAACCCTCCCCAAAAGTCAATAGGCAAATGAGCTTGAAAATGAAAAGCACGAGCAACTTTAAGGATAAGTTTGTGCTTCCATTCTACACGCCTATTTTGTTGAGGTGTGTAAACTGTGGAGGTCTCAAAACGAACACCTTTCTCCAGAAAAAATGATCTGAGAGGTAGGAATTCAATTCCGTTGTCTGCCCGAACCCGTTGAATGGGATGGCAGAACTTTGTCTGAACAAACGCAAAGAACTCTTTCATCTTCGATAGTACTTGAGACTTGGAAACTAATAAATAAACCCAAATAGCTCGGGAATAGTCATCAACTATGGTCAAAAATAAAAATTCGTCACTAGAAGAGGGTGAACCATAAGGCCCCTAAACATCACAATGAATAAGTTCAAACAAATGATTAGCCTTAGCAGAACTAACATGAAAACTATTTCTTGTCTGTTTTGCGCGATGACACACTGAGCAGGGAACATATTTATTTAAATCACTATCATGTAAAGAAATGACAAGGATTGAAGACAACACCGATGAGGACAGATGCCCAAAACGTTGATGCCATAAAGTAGACGAAGACATTGAAGCAGCAATGGACAAGGATGACTGTGTAGACTCGGAAACTCCCAATCTGTGCAACCAATAACCCCTCCTCGTTGTTCACCCACGCCAATCACTGTCCTCGTGTTGATATCATATAGTACACATAATTTTCCGGTAATTAAAACTAGACATTTTAAAGCAGCAGTTAACTTGGCAAACAATAGCAAATTGCATCGTAATGGCAGAATAAAACGAACATGATTAACGACAATTTTTTCAAATTTTTTTCCATGTTCAACAGCAGTTGAAATAGAACCATCAGGGAGGATAACATCAACATTCATAGCATGCTCAATATCATGAAGAAGATCCATGTCGCCGGTCATATGATACGATGCACTGGTATCAAGAATCCAAGGTAAAGTAGTCTTACCTGACCAATTGTTAGAAGCATTTAACTTAGAGAACATGTTTTAAACCGTACTCCATTGCTTCTTGGGCAGTGCCGAGCTGAAGGAGGATCATTCGGAGTGTGAGACTATGGTGACAGCGGCGCCCGTAGGAAGAGAAGTGGCGGTGGACACTAGCTGAGCAGCTCTGGCGAATGGTGCACTGGGGGGTGTGTCCTGGGGTTTGCAGCAGCCTTTGGGCCTGATGCAGGGGGACAATTCTCAGTGAACCATTCCGGATGACCAATAATGTGGAAGCAAGTAGTGATATCATGACCCTTTCGGCTACAATGAGTGCAGGCAAGATTTCAACGTGGATCCCAGAGCAGAGGTAGTGGACTTCAGAGCAGAGGATTGCGCCTGATGACGAGCAGCAAAGGCCATGGTGTCTACCAAAGTGACAGAATCACGAGCTGAGATAACAGTCTTCTAACGCTTCTCTTGAGAGACAATGGAGTAAACCTTGTCGAGCGAAGGCAATGGTTCATGTGCAAGAATGTATGAGCGAACAGTAGCATAACCATCATCTAGACCGATGAGAAATTGATGAACCATCTCCTTCTCACGATCACTCTTAGAAATGGCGGCATCAGTCCATGACATACATATACGGGGAGGCGTGTAAGCAAGCAGGTCATTCCACAACTTCTTGGAGCGACTAAAGTAGGCATTAACAACCTGGCCAATCTGACGATAGTTGTAAATGTCAGCACGAATCTGACACATACGTGGGCCATTCCAAACTGAGTAATGGAGATGCAGATCATCCCAAAGTTCCTTAATCAAGTCATAATAAGTAACAGTTGAACACACAGATGGATCGAGTGTCTGAACGATCCAACCAACAAGC
The DNA here is from genome assembly GCA_037428765.1 of Rubia yunnanensis. Classification (NCBI taxonomy): domain Eukaryota; kingdom Viridiplantae; phylum Streptophyta; class Magnoliopsida; order Gentianales; family Rubiaceae; genus Rubia; species Rubia yunnanensis. The sequence continues at coordinate 24,947,532 of CM075065.1, forward strand.
ATAGAATTTAAACTACTCCAAATATTAGCAAAAGGTTCACCAGGTAAAGGCTTTGTGATGGAACCATCCAAAAAACCAAGCTTATGTCTAGAATTAAAATAATGATGAATGGCATCACTCTAATCATTATAATTATCAGTACCCTTCAAGATCGTAGACGATATAAGCAAACCTGTACGATCTGAGAGGTGAACATAGTACAGATGCAAGGGAGGTAAGGAGGCGGAATCCTTGGAATAATGCTAAGAATTGGAAAAGGCTGAACCATCGGCGCCGAGCACGAGCTAGCGGAGGGATCAACGAAGTAGGTCGGCGTCGTCTGGCTGTGGCAGAGCATCTGGCTGGAGCGGATGGTCGATGGCAATAATGACAAAAATGACAGGAACCTCGGTCTTGACATCAAGATTTTCAATCATGACTTGATTAAACGGATCCATTGGATACATGCGGCGACGGCACGGAGTGGCGGCGCATGGTTGAATGGTTGAATGGTTGAATGGTGCGGCAGTGTAGTCTAGAGCGGCGATCTGAGAAGGAGCGTTGGTCCGAGATAAAGCAGGGCGGCGACATCAATTTTTTTATGAGTAAGGAAAATTTAGTGTTCTCAGTTTTAGACTCTGATACCATGTAAAATATGAACGTGTGTTTTCATTGATAGTACACGGGTACAACATATAAACAGAATTTACAGAGTCAAGAAAGGAAAATAATTTTATCTAAGTTACAAGAATATTGCAGAAGATATCACAAAATATCTCTTACACCTTTACTTAGGGCTATATGTCCTGATCAGATAATACAAACATATTGAAGTTATATATTCCTAAAGTAGGAGAGATGCAAGATAGGCGAGTATGGCCGCTCACAATAGATGGGGTACACACTGTTAAATCAGGGTACAAAGGCGAGAGAGGGGATCACAGTCAGGGTATTCAAGCCAGGGCCAAACTGCAAAATGGGTGAAGTTTTGGAAATTAAATATTGCAATGAAATGTAGCTTTTCACTTGGAGATTACTCAGAAATGCAGTCTTTACAACAACTAATCTCAAAATAAGAAATGTTTTGCAAAATCCAATGTGTAAATTGTACAATACCGGGGATATGGAAGACATAGAGCATTTAATGTTGAGATTCCCATTGGCACAGAGGGTATGGATAGCGTTAACGTTGGGGTTTTATTTCACAAGAGGAATAGCAAAGCCTTTTCATGAATGGTTCTGGAAAATGGTTTGGAAAATCACCCGATGAGGAAGCGATAACTTTGTCAATGCATATTATGTGGCAGATATAGATTCAAAGAAACACACTGTGTTTCCAGCAACAGATGTCACTGCCACACATATGGGTAAACATAACGTATACAAATTGAGAATCAGATGAAAACAGACGTTTAAACACATACATGGAAGATGTGACATATCAACTGAACTACCACAACTGCAATAGGAATAGCTTCAGGAGCAATTGGTGGAACCACAGATAATGCCGACGCTAAAGTTTAGCATGGCTTTTTTGGTGACAATATGGCATGTGACAACAACATGGACGATTCTTCCAAGCTTGGAGGATTAAGGGAACACAAAAATAAAACACTTTCCGGGAGGTTCACCTTTGGCAATGGAAGCTACTGCTTGTTTGCTAGGGCTGAAGAGGGCACATGAACAGAGAATTTCAGTCATACATGTATAGTCTGATTGTGCTCAACTAATTAGACGACTGAAGGATTCTAGATTGGTTACACCACGCGTTGCGCGGTGAGCTTAATAACAAATTATAGAAACTTTGTAGAATGGTAAAAGAGTTGTAATTGAAGCTATAAATGTATCAATTATACATGTAATCAAAGGGTTGAGAGGTGGACCTCTGGAGGTTTGAGGGTCTATCGCTTGGAGACCTGTGAGTTACATCTCTTTGAAGATAGAAGAGTTTTTCTCTTGGAGGGGTCACAGCTGGGACCCTTCGAGGGCTCAGAGCTGGACTTCTTCGAGGGCTTAGAGCTGGAGCCTTCAAGAAGTAAGAGTCTATCTCTTCTAGGGCTGAGAGTTTGACCCCTCGAGGGCTGAGAGTCTATCTCTTTGAGGGTTAGACGCTGATCCCCATCAAGGGTTGAAAGGTGGATCCTTTCGAGGGCTGAGAGGTTGACCCCTTCGAGGGCTGTGAGGGATTCACCCTTTTAAGGGCTGGAGACTCACCCCTTCGAGGGCTAAAGGTCTACCCCTTCGAGGGTTGAAGGCTCACCCCTTCGAGGGCGGAACATCCACCCCTTCGAGGGATGAAGAATCACCCGTTCGAAGGCTGAAGGATTTCCCCTTCGAGGGATGAAGCCTTACCCCTTCGAGGCTGAAGATCAACCCCTTCAAGGGCTGAAGGATCACCCCGTCGAGGGCTGAAGAATCACCCCTTCGAGGACTAAAGCCGCACCCCTTTGAGGGCTAACGATCTACTGACTGAAGAATCACCCCTTCGAGGACTGAAGGCTCACTCTTTCGAGGGCTGACAATCTACTCCTTTTAAGGCTGAGGATCCACCCATTCGAGGAGTGAGGATCCACCCCTTTGAGGGCTGAGGTCTCCACCTCTTCGAGGGCTGAAGTCTCCACACCTTCGAGTGGGTGACGCCTCCACCCCTTTGAGGGGTGATGTCTCCACCCCTTGGAGGACTGAAGTCTCCACCCCTTGGAGGGCTGAAGACTTCACCACTTCGGGGGCTGAAGAATGCACCCCTTGGAGGGCTCAGGTCTCCACCCCTTCGAGGGCTGGACTTACCACCCCAAAGCTTCAGCCCTCAAAGGGGTAGATCTTCAGCCCTTGAAGGGGTGAGCCTTCAGCCCTCGAAGGGATGATGTGTCAATCCTCGAGGGGGTGGACTTTTAGGACTCGAAGGGGTGAGTCTTCAGCCCTCGAAGGGGTGGACCTTCAACCCTTGAAGAGGAGAGTCTTCAGCCCTCGAAGGGGTGAGTCTCCAACCCTTGGACAGGTTAATCTTCAGCCTTCGAAGGGGTGAATGTCCATCCCTTGAAGTGATAAATCTTCAGCCCTCAAAGAGGTGAGTGTTCAGACCTTGAAGGGTTTAAGATCCACCCCTTCGAGGGCTGAAGGTTGACCCCTTCGAGGGCTGAAGATCCACCCCTTCGAGGCCTGAAGGCTGACCCCTTCGAGGGCTAAAGAATCCCCCCTTCGAGGGCTGAAGCCCCACCCCTTCGAGGGTCGAACCCTCACCCCTTCGAGGGTTGAAGCCTCACCCCTTCGAGGGTTGAAGCCTCACCCCTTCGAGGGTTGAAGCCTCACCCCTTCGAGGGTTAAAGAATCCACCCCTTCGAGGGCTGAAGCCTCACCCCTTCGAGGGCTGAAGAATACACCCCTTCGAGGGCTGAAGAATCCACCCCTTCGAGGGCTGAAGATCCAACCCTTCGGGGGCTGAAGCCTCACCCCTTCGGGGGCTGAAGCCTCACCCCTTCGGGGGCTGAAGCCTCACCCCTTCGGGGGCTGAAGCCTCACCCCTTCGGGGGCTGAAGCCTCACCCCTTCGAGGTCTGAAGGCTCACCCCTTTGAGAGCTAAAGGTCCACCCCTTCGAGGGCTGAAGGTCTACCCATTTCGAGGGCTGAGAGTAGACCATTTTGAGGATAGAAGAGGTTTTCCCTTCTAGGGTCGAGAGCTGGAACCATTTGAGGGCTAAGAGAAGGAGCTTTCGAGGGTTGAGAGATGGACCCCTCGAGGGCTGAGAGCCCACCCCTTCAAGGGCTAAGAGATGGACTCCTTTTAGGGCTTAGAGCTGGAGCCATCGAGGGCTGCGAGCTGGAGACGTCAAGGGTTGAGAGCTGGACCCCTTCAAGGGCTAAAGTCTTCACCCCTTCAAACCACCCGACTCAAACACTCGACAGTCGAGCAGTCGAACCACCAGACTCGAGCAATCGACCCTCGAGCAGTTGAACCAGGCGGCAAAGAAGATGATGAGGCATAAGATACAAATACATTTAATCTTTTCGGACAAAGTGTTGAAAATTACTTGAAGCAAAGTCTTGTAAAAGAATCTTTTAACTATTTTTAAGTTTGGGGAACCTAATATAAATCCCTCTCATTAATATGGGTTTATTTAAAGAAAAAAAAGTAATGTAGAGAATGAATAATAAAATGAAAATTACTTGATTGGCTTTATGCCAGCCACCCTCTGGATATCCTTAATTTGTTCCTATATAGGGTATTCTGTAGGAATGGCAGCGTCCGTCTGACACTGTTTCTTTGTCGAAGGGGGCCTTTAAGGATGACCTAGTGCCTCTGTGGCATTTTGAGGAAGATCCTTGGTTATTTTTGCTTAGTGGGACCAGGTGAAATTCAGCTTCTTTGACGACAGACTTTTGTGATCGAGTGTTAGAGCTTCCACTCGAGGGAGTAAATCCCTTTACTTTTAGTTCCGCTAGCCAATCGAGAATTAGGTCGAAAGCCTTTTTTTGTTGGGGAGTCCCATTCTTATTAATGTTGACCTCCTCCATCCAGTGATGTGCAGCTTTTAATAGAAATTTTGGAAGATGGTCTTTGCTAATCAAAGAAGAGGAAGGAATGCCGTGAGAAATAATATGGGCACAAAGGCTTACTTTGTGTGTGGAAATTTCTTCTTCATACTCAGCAAAACGCTGCTCCATTTCCGTTGATTGCACTTTCCAAGCTTTGATTTATCCAGACACTTTGGTGTTTTCTGATAAAAGAGATTCGACCAAAGAGGTATTTTCAGCTGGAGGGCTCTATCAAGGGGTTTGAGGGGCTAAAACGGGTTCAGTTGTTGAAGGGGAGTCCTCAGTAGCTGCTATTTTCCAAGCCAGTAAGTCATCCTCAAGGCTGGCCACTTTCTCTTGAGCTAACAGATGATGTTCCACAGCTGAATTTCTCTGGGCTACCAGTTTTCAATTTTCGCCCATGCAACCGATCAAACGCCCTTCCACTAATGATAGCCTGGTTGCAGCGACATAGCATGACTTAAAGAACCAAATTTCAAATTAATTTCCCGCATCATTTCTTCTAGTTCTTTATCAGCATGATCAAAACTGTTGACCTTTTCCAGAAGCTAGGATGATCCCTTGAAGGGAGGATGAATTTTAGATTGACACATCTTCATCTCTGCCTCAAGGTTGTGGAGCTTGTCCTTCAACGAATCTTTCTCTTGATTGCATTTACAAACATCTCGAAGCGCAATCAGCAATTGTTTATTTGTTTCATCCAGTTCTTTTTGCACACCTGGAATCTCTTTACAAGTGCTTTCTAGTACTATTCTCATTAAATTGTACTATGAAAGAAAACAAAGGTAAAATCTAATAATTGGATATTTCAATTCATTCCCAAAAAATAAAAATGAAAGTTAAATAGAGGGGGAACATTTTCCTATCAGGGACTAACCTTAGAATTATCATCTTTTGATGTGGAAGTAATCATTTCTTCCACGTGAGTGATTAGGGAATGCAACCTCTGTAAGGTTCTTCTCTGCAGTTTGAATTTTATCTTCTGCAGCCTGAACCCCTTTAGGGAGGGTATCCCTTTATGTCAACCATTGATGCCTTTCAGTGTCCAACGACTCTTGTTTTTGTACCAGCATTTTCTGCTTCCTTTTGAGATATTCCCTTAGGCAAAAAATTTCAGCATCCTTTTTGCTGAGATCCTCACGAAGGCTTTCGTCGCCAATGGAAAAGAGGGATGCTATACTGGTTGTCACTTCGTGGTAAACTCTACAAGCCTTGATCAAAGGATTCAGCTGAGTTGGATTAAAATAAAAAGAAATAGGAGACAGAAAGAGATAGGAGAATGGAAAACAACCTTAGGACTGGAGGTAATTCTTGAAAGGTGATGCTTGAATTGTAATGCAGGTAGTGCATCACTCGAAAAGGGGTAAAGTTTGTGGTTGAACATCTTCAGCAGGTTGAATTCCTATAAGTGGCTTTTCGAGGCCTGGTCCAGGAAGGGAGCTTTGGTTTAAGAGGGGAAACACTGGAGTTGTGTGAGTGGAAGCCTGCTGTGAAGGATCAAGTACCCCCACAGACCGAATTTGATTCTGTTTTCACGGCCTTTGCTTCTTTAAGTCTTTTGTGAAACCCACTGTAATTGGTAAAAGAAAAAGAGTTAGCTAATACTGATAAATCTAATAACAAAACAGATTTATTGATGACGATCTCTAGTAATGATAAAATAATAACACAACAGGTTCACTAACGACAATCTTGAGGCAAGGTTGGTTTGTGGGGTTCCCTAACTTTTTATCCTCTGGGGTTGGAGGAGGGTAAAAGGCAATTTTTCTGCTTGTAAGGAACCTCGTTATGTAAGGTTTGTCCATGCCCGGAAGCCAATTTCCACAGTTCTCTGAAATGGTAGTATATGGGTTGTAAGAATGAACCATTCTTCCCCAGGAGTAATAACACGAGGATGAGATACGCGCTTTTTAGCATCTTGGATCGGGTTGGAATCCTTTGGAATGGGTATATTTTGGGTGGGTAGCAATTTTTGCCGGCGGACTCGCTTAGACTAATTCTAGTAGAACTTTCTCGGAGGCAGAACCCTCGTTAGACCGAGCCATGATAATGTGGGGGAGGGGAGAGCGCGGGGAAAATGGGAAAAAAAGAATATAAGGAGAATAGGGATGAAAGAACTATGCAGAATAGGGATGAAAGTACACTATAGAAGGAAAATAGGGATGAAAGAACTTACTGATTTCTGGAAAGAAGTGATGGAAGTGGAGATCGGTCCGTAAGAGAAATACATATGCCAAATTTTGTTGAGAGATGCCTGCAAAGGAGAATAGGAAATATTAAGGTGCAGATGAGAGGTAAATATGGTGACTGAAGTGACGGATCATAATTTCCGCATTGGAAATATAAAAAGTTATAGGAAGATGTGATCACCTCTTCGTCTTCTGAAAGTGCGGCATTGGAGGGGCAGTGACACGCGTGGCTGTATTAGCACGCGCGTACTATTTCAAAATCTTAAACGATGAATTGATTAGAAAACCAGATTCTCACTTCACCAGGACACATTGGGAGTTTCTTATTAAGGACACATTGGTATATTGCTTATTGTGAAAGACCGGAATAAATTCACTGAAGAAAGAAAATAGGTTCACATCAGGTACATCTGTTACAATTTTCACTGACTAATAACCAATTTGGTATCGAGGTAAGGAATACTCAGTTACACCAAAAGATGTGGTTCATACATCCAGAACCACACTTCTAACCCGAGTTAGTTCACGAGGTTGAGATATAATTTGAATAAATCTATTGGTAAATTGAATTATTTAAACATAAAGTTAAGGTAAAGTTCATTTGAGAGCTGGACCCATTCGAGGGTAGGGAGCTGGACCCCTTGAAGGGTTGGAGCTGGACCTCTCGAAGGGGTGTAGCTTCAGCCCTCAAGGGCTGAGAGCTGGACCCCTTCGAGGGCTGAGAGCTAGATGCCTCGAGAGATGAGACCTGGATCCCTTGAGGGCTGACAGCTAGACTCCTTCCAGGGTTGAAGGCTTCACCCTCTCGAGGTCTGAAGGCTTCACCCTCTCGAGGTCTGAAGGCTTCACCCTCTCGAGGTCTAAAGGATTCACCCTCTCGAGGTCTGAAAGCACCACCCCCTCGAAGGTTGAAGGCCCCTTTGAGGGCTGAAGCCTCCAACCCTTCAAGGGTTGAAGATCCACCCCTTCGAGGGTTGAAGACTCCACCCCTTCGAGATATGAAGCTCTCCATTCCTTCGAGGGCTGAAGCTCGACCCCTTCGAGGTTTGAAGCTCCACCCCTCGAGGGCTGAAGGCTCACCCTTCGAGGGCTAAAGACTCACCCCTTCGAGGGCTGAAGCTCCACCCGGTCAAGTGCAGAAACTTGACCCCTCGAGGCCTGGCAGCTGGACCCCTTCAAAGATTACGAGTCCCTTGATGCCTCTGAGTCCACCACTTTGAGGGCTGAAGACTGACCCCTTCGAGGTCTAAAGATCCATCCCTTCAAGTGCTGATGGCTCAGCCCTTTGAGGGCTGAAGGCTTGACCCTTCGAGGACTGAATAGTTAACCCTTCTAGGACCAAAGACTCAACCCTTCGAGGACTGAAGACTCAACCCTTCGAGGAATGAAGACTCAAACCTTTGAGGACTGAAGACTCAACCCTTCTAGGACTGGAGACTGAACCCTTCGACAACTGAAGAGTCCAACCCTTCGAGGACTAAAGACTCAACCCTTCTAGGATTGAAGACTCAACCCTTCGAGGGCTAAGAGCTGGGCCCTTTGAGGACTGAAGAGTCCAATCCTTCGAGGGCTGAGAGCTGGGCCCTTTGAGGACTGGAGACTCAACCCTTCGAGGACTGAGTAGTTCAACCCTTCGAGGACTGAAGACTGAACCCTTCTAGGACTAAAGACTCAATCCTTCGAGGGTTGAGAGATGTGCCCTTCAAGGATTGATGACTCAACCTTTCGAGGACCGAAGACTCAACCCTTTAAGAATAAAAAACTTGACCCTTTGAGGAATGAAGACTCAACCCTTCGAGGAATGGGGACTCAACCCTTCGAGGACTAAAGACTCAACCCTTCTAGGATTGAAGACTCAACCCTTCTAGGATTGAAGACTCAACCCTTTGAGTGCTGAGAGCTGGGCCCATCGAGGACTGAAGAGTCCAACCCTTTGAGGGCTGAGAGCTGGGCCCTTCGAGGACTGGAGACTCAACCCTTCGAGGATTGAATAGTCCAACCCTTCAAGGAATGAAGACTCAACCTTTCTAGGACTGAAGACTCAACCCTTCTAAAACTGAAGACTCAACCCTTCGAGGGCTGAGAGCTGGGACCTTTGACGGCTGAAGAGTTTAACCCTTCGAGGCCTAAAGACTCTACCCTTTGAAGACTGAAGACTCAACCATTCAAGGATGGAAGACTCGACCCTTCGAGGACTGAAGACTCTACCCGTCTAGGACCGAAGACTTGACCCTTCGAGAACTGAAGACTCAACCCTTTGAGGCATAAAGACTCAACCCTTTAAGGCATAAAGACTCAACCCTTTGACGACTGAAAACTCCACCCGTCGAGGTCTCTACGAGGACTGAAGACTCAAACCTTCGAGGCATGAAAACTCAACCCTTCGAGGACTGAAGACTCAACTCGTCATGTCTAGAGACTCAACCCTTCGAGAACTGAAGAATCCAACCCTTTGAGGACTGAAAAGTTAACCCTTCTAGGACTGAAGACTCAACCCTTTGAGGACTGAAGAGTCTAACCCTTCTTGGGCTGACAGCTGGGCCCTTCGAGGACTGGAGACTCAACCCTTCGAGGACTGAAGAGTCCAACCCTTCTTGGGCTAACAGCTAGGCCCTTCGAGGACTGGAGACTCAACCCTTCAAGGGCTGAGGGCCCAACCCTTCAAGGGCGGAAGACTCAACCCTTTGAGGATTGAAGAGCTGGACCCCTTCGAGGACTGTAGAGTCATCCCTTAGAGGGCTGAAGGATCACCCCTTCGAGGGCCGAAGCCTCACCCCTTCATGGGTTAAAGAATCCACCCCTTCGAGGGCTGAAGCCTTACCCCTTTGAGGGCTGAAGGCTCACCCCTTCGAGGGCTGAAGCCTCATCCTTCCGAGAGCTAAAGTCTCACCTCTTCGAGGTTTGAAGAACCACCCCTTCGAGTTCTGAAGAATCCCCTTCAAGGTCTGAAAGCTCACCTCTGCGAGGGCTGAAGGTCCACCGTTCGAGGGCTGAAGATCCACCCTCAAAAGGGGTCAAGTTTTCAGCCCTCGAAGGGGTGGCCTCATAGCCCTCAGGGGACTCTTAGCCTTCGAAGGAGTCTAGCTTGAAGCCCTCGAGGGGGCCAGCTTTTAGCCTTCGAAGGAGTGGACTGGCAGCCCTTGAGGGGTGAAGCTTTTAGCTCTCGAAATGATAGGCTTAGAGACCCTCAAAAGGATGGACTGTCAGTCCTCGAAGGCAGAAGGCCTGATCTCTTCAAGGAATGGGGACTCTATCTGTTCGAAAGCCAAGAATTCAACTCCTTAAGGCCAAATGAGCACTTCTTCAACCCAACCAATTGATCCCCTGCATCTGAAAGTCAAGTTTGTGAGTGAGTTCTTCTCGAATCGGTACGTTTTGAATAGGGAGTTGTTGAATGGATCGAATGCAATTCCTCCACTTCAAACATCACCGTTCGAATGAGTACTTCTCAAACATGTTCAGTGGAAGCCTTCCCTTCCTGGATAGAAGAGTCCATCCCTTTCAGGGTGAACAACTCAACTTGTTCGAGGACAGAATACTCAATCCCTTCGAAAGCCGAATAGGTACTTCTCTGACGGTACCTTCATCTGTTGAAGTTCCACAGTGATTTGTGCAATTTGAATATGATTAGTTTAAAATTTAATATCTATTATTTCATGCTGGTTAAACTTGAAATGTACAATATTTATGGCAGTTTAATTTTCAGTGTAAAATTTAAAACGCCATTGGTGAAAAACTTGTAAAATTTTCTAAAAACTATACAATGATATAGTAATAAGTCTGACATTTCTTAGGCATGCAATACTAATACATTGGGAAAAAAATTATTCAACAAGCCTGATAACAAGTGAATTGTTGGTGAATTGATCATAACACAGTGCTACAACTTTAATTTATCAGCCTTAGAGGTCACTTGCACCACATGATATCTGAAAGATGTCACAAAAAAGGATATCCGCAAAAGGAAAAGTCACTTGATTTGAGAAACAATGCAAGAAAAGGTTTCTGTTGGAGTTAGCTTAATTTAGGTTTCTTCCCTCCTGCTTTTGATAGCTGAAATTCCTCACTTTCGGATTCAGGAAAAAGGTTCTTTTTTTGCCTTTGGTGAAGGTGGTCCACAATCTACAGAGTCTGTGATTGAAGGAGTATGGATTATATTTTTATTATAAAGTAAGCAAACATAATGGTAAGGTAGAAGTATTATATCAGATTAAGTGCAGTTATACCTTGAATAGTAAGTTGTGTTTCAGCAGGTGGAGTTTGAATCTCCAAATGTGATTGGTGGCCACCTTTTTTGGACAATTGAAGAATTGAAACCTAGTCTTGCAAGCATTGTATTTCAGCAAAATTAAACACAGTATATCTTGGAGTAAGCTGGCCACCCTTTAATTTGGAGATTTGAATTTGGACAATGTACTCAACATTGTGAATGATAGAATGGTGATCCTCAATGTATTCCCATAATAAAAATTATCTTATGTTTAAGCTATATGCATGGGTTTTCATGTGATAAATTCAAAGTCTTGATTGATATGTCAAAATAAAAAGCACTAACCTGTGTAACTCCATCAATAGCTTCTATTGCTGTCAACTCCAATAATCTCTCACCAGGTTCACCGAATAAGGTAGCAGTGATAACACCACTGTCATTAATAAGATATGCTTCGAAGCGACACCTATGCAAATAGCACATTTAAAATAAGAGTAGGAGTAATATAGTAACTCTGTGATATTTAAATAAATACATATTTTGATATTTAAATAAATACATGTTTTGAAGACATTAACAATATATAATGAAAGAAGTTGGTTAGTTTCTAACCTTGGTTGAGCAAGCTGTTTCTCTTCGCATAAATTGTAGGTGAATTCGTAATGTAAGGAGGCACTTGTTGAATGGTAACATTTGACGCAGGTCATATAGTAATAATTCTGAGAGATATCCTTGAAAGATATCTTGATTTCTGAAGTCACCATCTATTTATGGAGAAAATTGTTCAGTCACAAATAACGGCCAGACCAAAGAGGGAAACATAGTACTGGGTAAAAATGGGACATTATTTTTACCTTTTGAGTTGGTAGAATATAACCAACTGAAGTGTAGACAGTGTCCACAGTTGTTGCTGGAATTTTCCCCAAGGATTGGTGAGGCTACTGATGGTATTCGTGATCTCATTCTGGTGCTGTTTTGCCCTGGAAAATTAGTATAGTAATAAATGTAAACATTTCTTTGAATATTCGTATGACCATATGAAATGACTAGGAAAAAATAGTACCATTTCCTCAATTCCAAAGATTGACTATCAGTGCCATTAATTAAAAGGGATGATCTGTAATGTGTTGAAACCTCTATCCCTGAATAAAGCAAAAGCAAAAATGTTAATAGAAGTTGTTTGATAACGCAATGGAAATTAGAGATTGATGGGAAATTGGTTTTATAAACATATAATACCTTGAAAGGAGTCAACCTTGAGTCGTCGACAAATTACTATAGGCAGGTCATTGACAGTAGCTTGCAATTGTTTGCCTTCATTTTCAATAAATTCTTGCCACATAGTAAAAGTCATAGCTTGTAATCTAAACATGGATGAAAAACATTAAGGCAAATTGGGATGTAAAAGATAATTATATAATAATTTTCCAACAAATACTATTTTTTCTTACTTCTCTTCAATAAGAACAAACTTTTGAATTTTCTTAGACCCACTTGGTGTGTTGACAGTACGAATTGGGAGGCATTGAGCAACAATCCCTATAGCATCTGCAATTTTATATAATTAGTAAAGAAAAAAAATATGTTCAAATTTAAAGTTAAGAGACGTATTGAGAAATGATTACCTATCAGTACCTGAGGTTTATCGACATGTTCATGGATTCTTTCAAATGGTAAATAAGAATGTTGAGCTGAAATTTAATGGCCAGAATCAGGCATTTCTTCGATAATTGTACTCGTGTCGATGATCCACTGCATTGCTATATCGTCCTTTTTATATCTGGGATCAATTGCTCTTATATTCGCATTCGATATCTTGTACCGGTTATAAACCTGAATTCTTTGGCTCATGGTTTCACATGCTTTGTTAAACATTATACCTTCCACTTTGGCTCTCTATATCATCAGTAAATTTATCGGTATAAGAAATGATGATATTATAGACTATTATAAAAAAGAGTTAATTACCTTTTCATCAGAAAAAATAAATTTTTGGACTTTTGTAAGACTCCTTTGGCTTTGAAGTACAGAAAATTTTTCATCGACCGTAACGACTCTGATCCAAGGACGATCAAAATTGCGTAGTTGATCAATGGTTTTTTCTGATGCCATATTTTTTGTATTGCATATAATAAGATATTTAAGTGATTCAATATTTTAGTAAAGATTTAAAATATTTGAGCATAATGTTTTGAAATTGTGTAATAACATTAAAAAAGAAAAAAAACAAATAAGGGAAGGAGATTGAAGGAAGTTACTAGGATGCTATGTTTAGAGCAGCTTCTGAATGTTTTTTTCCGTCTTCTGTTGTTACCTAAGATGAACAGAGAAGATAATGATTATGATGACGACGAAGGAAGGGAAGCAAGGTAAATATATGAACAGAAATGTATTATAAATAAATATAATAATAATATTTTCCAATATATACACATACACATATAGATATTCTTATATTATTATTATTATGTTAGAAAATATTATTAATTAAGAAAATAAAGAGATAAGAACAAAAAGCATATCAAATTGTGCAAATCATGAGTAGAAGGTGGAACAGAAGTATAATGACAGCAAGGTACCATACTGACTACAGAAGGTACAAATGATAAGATGAAGGTGGAACAGTATTCGAAAAAAGATTCCTATATAATAATAAGACAATGAGATAACAAGGAAAAGTATAAGAAATTGTGCTAATGATGAGGAGAAGGCAGAATAATAGTACACCTAATGATGAGTAGAAGGTGGACCAGAGGTATAATAAGAAGGAGGTAGTATACTGACTACAAAAAGTGTAAATGATGAGAAGAAGGTGGAACAGTATTCCAAGAAAGATTCTTATATAATAATAAGACAAGGACATAAGAAGGAAAATATAGGGAATTGTGCTAATGATGAGGAGAAGGCAGAAGGTGCAAATGATGAGAAGAAACTGGAATAGTATTCGAAGAAAGATTCTTATATAATAATAAGACAAGGACATAAGAAGGAAAAATATAGGAAATTATGCTAATGATGACAAGAGGGTGGAACAAAGAGTTTTAAGATAAGGAGGAACAGCAATAGGTTGTACTTATGTATATATATAAAATAAAATAAATATTAAATAAGAAGATAAGATGGAAGAGTATAGGAAATTGTGCAAATGATGACAAGAGGGTGGAACACGACAACACGATATCCGATAAAACATTTCGGTCAACAATCCGTCTTAAGAGATGGCGAACGAGTAATATACTATACCTCCTTTGACTGGTGTGTTGACTCAAGTGTTGCCAATGTTCCAGTCAAATCCTCTCCGGAAGAGGTGAAATCTTCCATTGGAGGTTTGATAGGTGACGTTCTAGAAGTGAAGCCTAGCATTGGAAGTTGGAAAGGTAAAAATTCCATTGGAGGTTCGAGGGCAGAATATTGAACCCCTTGGAGGGCAGAAAATTCCATCCCTTCCATGGGCGGGACGTAGACCCCTTCGAGGCCAGGAGAGTTGATTTCTTTGACGCCTGAGAAGTTGACCCCCTTGAGGACAGAAAAGGACATATTCCTTCGAGGGCGAAGAGCTGAACCCCTTCAACGGCAGGAGACTCAATCTCTTCGAGGGTCAACATCTGGACCCCTTCGAGGGCAAAGAGGAAGAGCTGAACCCCTTTGACGGCAGAAGATTCCATCTCTCTGAGGGTCAACCATTGGACCCCTTCGACGGGAGGAGGCTCCAACTCCTCGAAGAGAGAAAATTCAACCTCTCGAATGGGTGACAAAAACGATGTCCTTTTGGTCAGCCATCTGGCAGCACATGTAGAGGTGAAATAATTTAAATATTGTATTATTACAGTTGATTATCTGAAGAACTACTAAACACATACCTTTAATATAGGTTTAATCAGATGTATATAACCAAATCTCTATTGCATTTATCTTGGACAATAGTCTCTAAATCTGAAATCTGCATATGAATAATAACCACGCAGAAGCAAGATGTATAAATAATTTAAACCTCTACAATGTTCCTAAAGGCTTCTATAAAAAATGAAATAAGGAAGTACCTGCAAGTTCAAAAATTGAGGGAACTCCAAAATATGCAACAAAAAAAGGCAAAATGTTGCAGATCCAAAACGGGGAGCACATCATGAGGAAAAATAGAATAACAACTGCTCCTGAAAAAGCTCCTTGTAAACTATATTTTTAGTTTTATTATTTACTCGTGCGCCTTCAAATGTCGAAGGTGTCAAAAGAACCTTAACCGATTCAGAGAGTTTTACTCGGGATAAAGCAACATACACCAGACCATGGGAAAATACAGGCTGCTCTAAATATAGTCCAACAAAATCTAATGTCTGGCCTTGAGACTTATTGATTGTCATAGGAAAAATAGAGTCTCACTGGGAATTGAAATCTTTTAAATGGTGTGGAGGTTTTACTACTTTGGTCACAAATGATTGGTATTCTAGGAATGAAGACATGTTTGCCCTTATAAAGCCCAAAAGCTATCTCAACCCTAATGGTTGATTGACACAACTCACGACAAATTAATTGTGTTCCGTTACATAATCCCTCAGTTGGATTTAAATTACGTATGAGCATGATAGGACAATTTGGTTTTAACAGTAATTTATGGGCTGAGAGACCTTTTGGATGAAGTGTATTAAGAAAATTCTCATGATCACTCTGACTGTTTTCACCCAAAGTTGTATCTGTACTAATATATAATCTCGGAGTGCCAAGAAAAGCATCAATCAAAAAGTTATTTATGCTGTCAACAGTAGCATTTGTTGCAGCCAAAACGCACCTTCCTATCATATCAATTGGATTTACTGCATATGCAGCTAAATCTGTGAACACACTCAATTAACCTGTAAACAATTCAAATTCTATGAATTTCTCCATTAATAATCGATTCATTATGTAGGAGATCTGTGGAAAAAGGATAAAAATGTCTTACCTTTGGATGGATGCTTCTTTCCCAATATATGGGATAACGATGTGAGCTGGCAATTTGATCTCCTCATTGTAATCAATATACTCTGTTCCCTCACCTATACGTAATAAAAAAGAGCAAAATTGAGGATCATTTAAGGCCCTCATGTTTTGTTGAAGATGGAACTTTTTCCAATTTTGGCCATAAATGAGAATATGCAATGAATGCTTGAACTGTTTCGTCTCTTGATGCACCTGGTATAACAGGCAAAGTTTGCCTAAAATCTCCTCCTAAGAGAACAACCTTACCACCGAATGGAATATCGGTATCCATGAGATCCTTTACTAACATATCCAAAGCTTCTAATGATTGCCGTTTTGCCATTGTGGCCTCATCCCAAACAATCAACCTAGCCTCTATTATTAACTTTGCTAAACCACACTGTTTGCTCATTTGAAAAACTTTGGTGTTGGAACAATCAAATGGAAACTTGAAACGGGAGTGTGCAGTCCTTCCTCCAGGCAACACAGAAGCAGCTACTCCAGAGGATGCAACATCCAGTGCAATATGACCTTCAGACCGCAACGTCACAAGCAAAGCTCTATACAAAAACGTTTTCCCTATACCACCAGGCCCGTCAATAAAGAAAGATTTTCCACTGTTGGCCATAACACTTTACATAATTCGATCATATACTAGCCTTTGCTCAACATTTAACAGACCGGCCGGTAATAATTCTTCATCCAAAATTTGAATACTCATCTCATTGACTATTTCACGTGTTAAAATCTCAGGAGGTGATACATCAACAATACTATCCATCAAACCATACTGTTTAATGTCTCTATCCATTTCAAACAAAAATCTATTATAATATTCAAAACCTTTGTATATATAATGGCTTCAGTGAGATAGGGCTGTGTTGATGATTTTTTGACGAAATTTGAACATAGTTCATCTCTAAACTTGAGCCATAATTCTTTCGAATCACGTGGCGAGCAAAATACCAGTAGAACAGCAAATAAAGATCTCAAAGTTAATGGCATCTCGAATGAACAAGCTTCCTGTAGGGCATCTTAAATATAAGTATCTGAAGTTAACAAACCATATGCAATTGCGGCCTCTCTATAAGTATTGTATTGACTTCCTTCCACACTCTTCAAGTTTTCAAAGGATGTTGGTGATCGAACATGAGATAGAAGAAGCCTTAAGTAATAGTGCTCACCCTCTGTGGGACTCATGCAACTAGCCTACCGATAACATTCTTGGATTTTCTCTTCCTCCAACTCCGGTTTGATGTTGACCACACAAAGTGTTCTGGAAATTCTTTATATAAAAAGCTTCAGTTCTTTTGCATGAGGGTCACATGCATTCATTTCAAAGAAGCATGTAAGTTTAGTCCTACTAAGAAACTCATTTGCAGCAATCGACTCAAGAGCGGCATCCTTGTGAAATGTAATATATTGATGACATGGTAAGTGGACTTGAAGAGAGTAAACAACAGGCTGCATATGGTTTAACTTAAAACCATATATTCTCCAAGTTGCTTCTGATGGACCAATCCAACAGCCATCTTGATACAATTTGATTTCATCAATAATTGTATCTTCTCCACCACTCTGCAATGCAAAGCCAATTCGGTCACTGCCCTTGAAAATACTTGATGAGCCAAATAGTTGAGAAAATCTCCACATTTATATGACACTCATATGTTGCAGATAAGTATTTATTATAGCCAACAACCCAGTTATTTCCCAGAGTATGTTTGTTTATGGTAATTGTTCTACCATTACAAATCTCTTTGAAGAAACAATTTCCAGGATGATCACTTCCAGCTCTACTACAGAACCATACATGATAATTTCTTCTCGAAGTTTTTCTTTGAGAAAGTAAGGTTAAAGCGACTAGTCTTTCTTATCTGAAGGCAAGCAAGAGAACAAAGGGGTTTGGTTTTGGGCAACTCGCTGCTTTCGAGATGGTTTTCCCAGCGGGTGTGTCCACTTTTCTTCCTATTCCAAAAAGTTCAGATTTTCATTTCCACCACTCGCCCACTATAAGCCTACTCTTCTATATAATGGATAACTATCCTCTGCATGACATGTTGACTCTATAAATGGCTTAGGGAATCCAAATTTACACTTACCGTTCCTCATGTAGGGGCTTTTAGGATTAAATCTACCACATGGTCCATGCATCATATTTTTGCTCACAATAGCAAAAAGATATTATTCTTTCTCTGGATCCGGTCGCTCGGGACAAACCATTTTATCATAAGCATTGGGCCCCAAAGGTTTACAGCCAGGTTGTAGAATAATTAACATATGGCAGTGAGGCAGACCTATTTTTTTATACTCAATAACGTACAACAAAGATTGCACAGTACCAAAAATTTCCTTCTGAATAATGTCATCCTTCAGCTCATAAACCTTAGCACGGAAAATTCTTACAAGTAAATCTGGCCTATCATTTGCAGCCTCACCAAAATGAAGGTTTTCTTGAATCTCTGCCCAATACGGATTACAAGTGATGGTCAGAAATATATCAGGCTTACCAAAATTTTGAACGATGGCCATGGCATCAAGATACCTACGACGCATATCTCTAGGACCACCTATAAATGAAGATGGAAGTACCACTCGATGACCAACTGTGGATCCGTCTGCTAAACCAGCATTCATACCATCCATAAGACCCTGCACCATTTCAGTTCGAAACTGCCCCTGCTTGTCCCTAAAAAATTCTAGCTTGTTGGTTTCTATTTTAATGTAAGCATCAACAACAAACTGTTGTAAGAGGCGTCCAACATGTAGAAATATTGATTCATCATCTGACCTCATTTGTAATTTATAGGAGTAATACTCCCTTGCAGTAACTGCATCCTTGTTTTTTTCCCATTCCTGACAACTGTAAGGAAAGTAAAACATAAACATGTACTAATCAGAATTATGAAAAAAAAATCAAAAGAGCACAACTACTAAATTTAAAAGTTGACTACAAACCTTTACTCTCAGAATCTATCAGTTATTTAGAACAATCAAACACCATAATTTCACCTCCTGACTCTTCACAGACCATATGCCTCCTCCTAATCCTTTTAATATTCAAATGCTAACCAGATTGGCCCTTGGGAAAAATTAAAGGATATTGTATTGGATCATAACATCCATAATAATGTTTGATATTATAAGTTTTACCATCAGTGCTGTAGACTTGAATAGGTACAGTCCTTACTGCATCTTCCTCGAACGGTTCAACAAATATGCTACCAACCTGTGACACTGTTGGAATGTTGTATCACCTCTGATCAAGTTTTGGATCTGCATTTAGAACAATAGTTTTCGTCTCGATGCTGTTAATATTTTTCAACTGTTTGAAGAACTGACAATACGGATTATCTCTCAATATATCCATCAACAATTTCATCGTTGGCTCATCGAATTTGTCAGCACAGCCAGACCCCATTCTTTTTTCCAACTCAAAGTCTGTGTCAAAAAAATACAGCTAAACACCAGCAGGTTTAACTCCCTCAGAACCTTTCAAAGGTTTCAGATAGTGATACATTTTACCATGGACTTTGAAGGTATAAATTCCGCCGGGATTACCAGTTAAGTTGCGATCATAACCTGCACTCAAAGTTGTAAATGCTAAGTTATTGTTGTAAGTCCGAACATTCTTCCTAAAATAGATAGACTACGGTGTGATGCCAACAAAAAGAGCTTTTCATTGGTCTGACATTGGTACAGATGGCAAGTAAATTTCCCCTCCAAAATAACAGAATACATTTGACTCTCCCTTAAATCTGTTTGCCATGCAATGAACACAATCAGTCATTACAGGTAATATCCATGCAGAGGTTGGAATGTCATCTCCGAGAGCAATATTTTTAAACTTTCTCTTTTTCAGTGGACCTGAAGAGAAAAAAAAATTAAATATACCACAAATAACCACCAGCCAGTTAAACCTTATGTATGAAAAGATGTATTTTACATAGGTAAAAATTCTATTGCTAACATAAATATATAGAATACAATAAGGTGATTGAATACAAGTAGAACTTTAGCTTAATCAACATGAGTTATTTTAGAATCAATTATAATCTAATCACAAATATGATTCACCTTTAACATAATGTGACTGGTTTGCTGCAATTGTGAATTGAATAAAGATATAATTTAATTTCCTGATGACACATACAATTACTGACTATTTTACTGAGGAGTATCACATGTGAATATGAACCATTTAATTACACGTAAATTCCGACGTATAACTAAAACAAATATCTGTAAACATGAAAATAGCATTGATGATAAACCAAGAAAAATGAACCTGCAGAAGTAAAAGGTAAATTTCCATCCCTTGCAGTATGAAGAATAGCAGAACTAATAATTCGTAAATGGCTATGAGAAGAGGAACACTCTGCTTGGTGCACATGGCCAGAAATATCAACTGGAGAATTTCCTTGTAACAAACCATCACGAAAAAAAAGATCATATGTTGAATGTTGGAATGTACAGTAAACAAAATGCTATATATGCAAAGAAAGAACGATGAATGATACACAAATATATATATAGACCTTCAGAGCTGGTGTTGACGAAATGAACAAACGAAGAAGAGGATACTGTATGGTGAGCATCAACATAAATATTAGCTGAAATATTTCCTCGTGAAGAGGTAACAGAATTTGAAAATGAACCATATGCTGCACAAAAAAATGCAGAGTAAGTATGTGGGAGAAAAACATAGAGAAATGGATTATAACAATCGATGTGAATGAATTTGCGTATATACAAGAGACAAATAAGTTTGATCTTGACCAAATAATGCCAAAGACACAAACCAAAATCTGTGACAAAACATAATGCTGCAAAGTCAGGTACAAAAAAATACAATGAACATGTAAAGACGGACTGACCTCTGCAGCGAGCTCGCAGATTTTGAATTTGCTGGACACTCAAATCACTTGACTCAACGATTAAAAAATCATCATAAGAAGCCACTAATCATGCTGGCTCTGCATTGCCATAACTACTGTTATCCATGAAATTCCTCGATGGGAGTGGATCATGAAATTCCTATACAATATCTATAAATAAACATAGTTTAAAATTGTAGACACAAACCTGCCACTGGCCGTTGATGGGATGTTTGAGATGAACGTCTTAGTGCGACCTGCTCTTTTTTTTGTTGGAGCATTAGTAATTTTTTTGGGTAGGGATCTCACCATAAGCCTTTCTTCTCTTAGAAATTTCATGGTTAATAACTGATGGATCTCCTGCAACCTTTTGAATTTCATCCCCTATACAAAAGAATTTGGTAACTTTGATTCTGATATGAATGTTCATGATTACCGTTGGTGCATATATATGTGACAGTGGTAAACCAAAACATCTCCCACACGATGAACAGTCGATAAAATAAAATAACAGAAAATAGAGCTCATAAGGAAAGCACGCAATGACGATATCAGCAGTAATTATGACACTAGCGTTGATATTGAGAGGAAAAAATTAGGACCAAAAGCACATACCAATATCATTCACCATTGAACCCTCCACTGACTTAAAAGAACGTTTTAAAGCACCCTGCTCCCTTATCCGCTGCAACAATTGTCCCTTTCCCTCAGGTGATAATTTAGCATAAGCCTTCCTCCTTTTAGCATTTCTATTTAATCGATCAACAACCTCCATATATTTCTAGGTTTTATAAGCAAAAAAATCTTAATGTTATATAAACCTGACCAAAGACCCGAAATTCAAAAACCTACAAGCATTTACAGGGAGAAGAACAAACCACACAGTGGGATTCCAAATTGTGAGGAAAGAGTTTGGATTAGGGGATATTAGAGTAAATCATATTTCTGATTACATTATAATAATTGATTCTAGAATAATTCACGTTGACTATGCAATGTTTTTAATAATGGCTTTTTGCATGATTTATTTGTTCGTCCACCCCTTTGACGACAGAAGACCGAACCCCTCGAATGAATGTCCAGAATAACGTCATTTTGGTAGGCCACCAAGTAGCACATACATAGGAACATGGAGGCACTGAAGACTCACCCCTTCGGGGGTTGAAGGATCACCCATTCGGGGGCTGAAGGGTCACCCCTTCGGGAGCTGAAGGCTCACCCCTTTTGGGGCTGAAGATCCACCCCTTTGAGGGCTGAAGATCCACCCCTTCGAGGGCTGAAGATCCACCCTTTCGAGGCCTGAAGGTGCCACCCCTTCGAGGGCTGAAGATCCATCCCTTTGAGGGCTGAAGGCGCACCCCTTCAAGGGCTGAAGGCGCACCCCTTTGAGGGCTGAAGGCGCACCTCTTTGAGGGCTGAAGCCTCACCCTTTCTAGGGCTGAAGCCTCACCCCTTCAAGGGCTGACGCTCCAGCCCTTCGAGGGCTGAGGACTCACCCCTTCAAGGGCTAAAAGCTCACCCTTTCGAGAGCTGAAGAATCATCCCTTCGAGGGTTTAAGATCCTCCCCTTCAAGGGCTGAAGGCTGACCCCTTCGAGGGCTGAAGATCCACCCCTTCGAGAGCTGGAGGCTGACCCCTTCGAGGGCAGAAGAATCACCCCTTCAAGGGCTGAAGAATCACCCCTTCAAGGGCTGAAGAATCCCCCCTTCGAGGGCCGAAGGCTCACCCCTTCGAGGGCTGAAGGCTCACCCCTTCGAGGGCTGAAGGCTCACCCCTTCGAGGGCTGAAGGCTCACCCCTTCGAGGGCTGAAGGCTCACCACTTCAAGGGCTGAAAAATTACCCCTTTGAAGGTTGAAGATCCAGCCCTTCGAGGGCTGAAGGATGGCCCCTTCGAGGGCTGAAGAATCACCCCTTTGAGGGCTGAAGAATCCCTCATTCGAGGGCTGAAGGCTCACCCCTTCGAGGGCTGGAGGGGTGCCCAAAATGACGTCGTTTTTGTCTGCCACCTAGCAGCACATGCAACCGCACATGATGGTGCTGCAAATTTTGACAAATGGGATTCACAAAAGGACAAAAGTGATGCCCGGAACGACGTTATTTTGGGCGGCCACTTAAGAGCACATAGAACACATTTGGCTCTACTTGGACATGACCAATATGCCCATGACGATGGTTGACAAAAGAGTGCCATTTCCAAGTATTCCTTTTATATAGTAACCAGATGAAGGTCCACCCCTTCGAGGGCTGAAGATCCACCCCTTCGAAGGCTGAAGAATCACTCATTTGAGGGCTGAAGAATTCCCCCTTCGAGGGCTGAAGAATCACCCGTTCGAGGGCTGGAGAATTCCCCCTTCGAGGGCTGAAGGCTCACCCCTTCAAAGGCTGAAGGATTACCCCTTCGGGGGCTGAAGAATTCCCCCTTCGAGGGCTGAAGGCACACCCCTTCGAGGGTTGAAGGCTCACCCCTTCGAGGGCTGAAGGCACACCCCTTCGAGGGTTGAAGGCTCACCCCTTCGAGGGCTGAAGCTCCACCCCTTCGAGGGCTGAAGCTCCACCCCTTCGAGGACTAAATCTCCACCCCTTCGAGGGCTGAAGGCTCACCCCTTTGAGGGCTTAAGGCTCACCCCTTCGAAGGTTGAAGATCCAGCCCTTCGAGGGCTGAAGGATGACCCCTTCGAGGGCTGAAGAATCACTCCTTCGAGGGCCGAAGAATCCCCCCTTCGAGGGCTGAAGACTCACCCCTTTGAGGGCTGAAGGGGTGCCCAAAATAACATCGTTTTCATCGGCCACCTGGCAGCACATGCAGCCGCACATAGAGGCGCCGCAACTTTTGACAAATGGGATTCATAAAAGGACAAAAGTGATGCCCGGAACGGCGTCATTTTGGGTGGCCACTTGAGAGCACATAGAAGGGCACACGTTTGGCTCTGCTGGAAAATGACCACTATGCCCATGACAATGGTTGACACAAGCATGATGTTTCCAAGTATTCCTTTTATATAGTAACCAGATAAGTGAACCTCCCCCGTTGAAAGCATCAGGTATTATTGAGGAGGCCAGATTAATATGTCTTAGTTTTAGTATGGTAAGTTTCAGTAAAGTTCCAAGAGATGTTCTACACGTTCCTTTAATGGCAAATGGTTTTTTTAAAATAAAACACCCAAAGGTGAGGGAGTTATGTATTGGGTTCCCCATGCCCTATAACAAGATTAAGTAGTTGTACATGAGTATGTCTAGATCACTAGACTTGAGGCAACACTATTGCCTCCAAAAGTGCTACCCTAACAGCTATACAAGAGTAGTACAAATTATGAAGAAGTTACGATCCAAGGGAGAGGATCTCCACCCCTTGTGTTAATTCTCTCCCTCGGCCAGGCAACTCCTACGTGTAAACTCTAGTCAAACAACCTCTGTTCTAGTAAGGAAGTAATGAAGATGCTGAATGTGATCATCCAAATCATCCAAGTTCAACCAATGTATTGTGTGAGCATCTGTATCTCTATTCCAGACCTGCATAATTAGTAAAACTCCACTCAGCAGTATCTATTCAGAGAACATTTACATTGCTAAGCACTCGAAAGGAGGGCATGGATTGTTTGTCTAATGTGATGAGACCACTAATATGCCTAGGTACAGTAGATAAAGAAAACCCCGGATCAGCATGGTATTTAGCAAGAGCATCAGCAACAAGGTTCCCCTCCCTAAATACATGTTGGAGCTTAGCTCGGCCCAACATCGCATTAACACTATAAACCTTGTCAAAAAATTCCCACTGAGCATTGTAGGAGTCGTTAATCATAGATACAGCCATTTTTTAGTCAGATTCAATTACATAAGTATGGTCAAGAAGTGGGAAAATATGACAGGCGTGCATTATGACATCAATTTCTGCTGAAAGAGGTGAGACAGCAGACAAGGCAGCAGAGGTTATCATAATTGGGCAGGCAAAAGAATCTCTAGCAATCAGGCCCATTGAAGCTTTGCAGTTAGACCAAGATGCATCCACATTTATTTTTATACAGCCAAGGCCGGGCCTTTCCCATATAATCTTTGATATGTTTGGCTTAGGAGGGGGTCTGGATAGAGTAACAAGATGCCTCAATGAGGGTGTTATAGGACCAGATGGAATCAGTTTCCCAGGACACACAAGAAATGCTAGTTTGATCAAGTCCTCGACCTCTTTGCAGATAGCATTCAGTAATAATGGCTTATTATCAAAGAGAAAGCCAGTCCTGGCCTTCCATAGGCCCCAACATACCAAAGATGGTAAAATTTTGCAGTAAATGCGTTCAAATTTTGGTAAATCACTACAATTCCAGAACATAAAGAATCTTTGTGGAATAGATTGCAGAGCATTTAGGTTAAAATGTAACAAGGATGCAAATTTTGACCACACATCCTGGGCTAAGTGACAGTTTACAAAGAAATGCTGAATGGAATCGGAGTGATTATAGATAGGGCATTTGGATGCAAGACTAAAACCACAAGTAATGAGCACCTCATCAAAAGGGAGAAAAGAGTTCAATAATTTCCATGTGAAGATAAGGATCTTACTTTGCACAGGGAGTTTCCATAAGGAGGTGTTTGCAAGAAAGTTACCAGGCAGTGAGGTTAAGGCCTTGTAGCATGACTTGAAAGTGAAATTACCTGAGAATTCAGATTTCCATACCATTCTGTCATCCCTCTCAGCTGTTATTTCAGCCCCCTGCAAAAACTGAAGAGTATCATCCCCCAAGAAAGAAGAAATCTGATCCAGAACAGGGTTCCTATTGGTGATAAAATCTGCCACAGTGATGTAGGGCATAAGAGAGATTATATTATCCGGGATATGATTTATAAGGGGGCCATGTGGACACTAGTTAGCCAACCAGAAACTACAACTCCCTCTCCCATGAATAATTAAGGAGTTAGATTCAGCAAAGGGGTTAATAAGACTGATCCTTTTCCATGTGACAGATTTCCTATGTGATGGAGGCAGTGCCCATAACAATTTAGACCATAAAGCAGTGCCTTGTTGAGACTTCCACCACAGTTTACAAGAACAGGATTCCACAATGGCTTTAATGGATCTAAAGCCAATACCATTATGCTTAGTAGGCTTAGCCAGGTCTGCCCATTTTTTCCAATCCCTATTGTTCTTGTCCTCAAATTTCCCCCAAAAGAAACGAGCCATTTTTTTCTCAATGGATTTAATGATACCTTTAGGGGGGTTTGTTACTGTCCAGATATGTTTAGGAATAGAGTAGAGACAAGATTTAATTAAGACCATTTTACCCCCACCACTCAGCCATTTATTTTTCCAGTTTTGAAGCTTTTGGTCAATGTTAGCCAGCAAAGGGTGATAATATCTCATAAGAGTTCTTCCTCTGAAAATTGGGCAACCTAAATATTGAAAGGGGAATGATCCTTTTTTCATTTGTAATACAGCTTTGATCTGATGAAGCTTAGTTGTGCTTGCTCTTTTACTTAGGTAGAATTCAGACTTTTGAAAATTAATTTTTTGTCCCGAGGTGTACTCAAAAACTTCTAAGAATACCTTGATCTTAACTAAGTTCGACCTTGAAGCTTGCATAAATATAATTGTGTCATCAGCATAGCTAAGATGAGAAACCGAAGGAATAGATGCAGCAGTCTGAAAACTAGCTATTTTATTATTTTGGAATACAAAAGCTAAGCTCCTAGAGAAAGCCTCAGAGAATAAATTAAATTAAAAGGGTGAAAGAGGATCACCTTGTTTAATGCCCCTAGATGCCTTGAAATAGCCTGCAGGATTACCATTTACAAGAATAGAAAAATATTCTTGGGACAGGTTGTTTAGGACTGCATTTAAAAACTTCCCTCTAAAACCAAACTTGAGCAAAATATGTTTAAGAAAGTTCCAACTAATCCTATCAAAAGCCTTTCTTAAATCAAGTTTAAGTATGCAGTTTGGAGTTCTGTATTTCTTGTCAAGAAATTTGATCATTTCTTGTAAATACAAGATATTATCAGATATGTCTATGTTCATCATAAAAGCAGTTTGGTTAGGTGAAATCAAGCTATCCATGTAAGTTTTTAACCTTTCCATTAATAGTTTAGAATAGATTTTATTCAGCACATTAGAAAGGCTAATAGGTCTAAAATCATCAAATGAACTGGGGGTAGGTTTTTTAGGAATCAGTGTAATCCAAGTGCTAGTAATTCCCCTAGGCATAACAGTTCCAGCTATAAAATCATTAACTGCAGAGGTCAGGTCAGTTTTAATGATAGGCCAACACTTAGAGTAGAATTTGGGAGAGAAGCCATCCGGACCTGGACTACTATTTTTTTCAAACCTTTTACAACTCTTTCCAACTCAGATTCAGATACCAGTGAGGCTAGAATTTGATTATCCCTATCTTGAATAATGTTTGGGATCTGACTAAGGAAATGAGAATAGTATGTCATATCAGATTCCTGAGAGGGTTCAGTGAGTAATTCAGAGAAATACTCAACAGCTGCATTTTGAATATCCTCCTGGGAGTTAATCCAGTTACCAGCACCATTTTTTATCTTAGTGATCTGTAACCTACAATTTCTTTCAAGCACAGTCTTATGAAAGAAATTAGTATTGTTGTCCCCTAGTTTATGCCATTTAAGTCTTGCTTTCTGCTTCCAAAATTTTTCTTTTTCCTTTAAAGCTTTTTGTAGTAAAGCGTTTCTCTCATTTAGTTTGACTCTTTCCAGAGTTGTGGGGTTTAGGTCAAAGTTAATTTCTTGAGTTCTTAAGGCCTCCTCAGCTCGCTTGACATTAATGTCTATATTACCAAAACTATCCCTGTTCCACTTCTCAAGAACTTTCTTAAGCCTAATAAGTTTAAGGTAGAACCTAAGCATACCAGCTTCAGCCATTGGTAGGTTCCAACAGTCATTAATTATTCCATTAAACTCCAATCTAAGGAACCAGGCATCTATAAATCTAAAAGGCTTTGGATTGACAGAGGTTATAGAAGAGATCTGGAGGAGAAGGGGAGAATGGTCAGATGTCTGCCTATTCAGGATTTGAATGGAAGAGGAAGGGAATATGGAATTCCAAGAAATGGTACAAAGACCTCTATCAAGTCTCTTAGAGGTTGGGTTCCTAAGCCTAGAATTACACCAAGTGAAAAGGTTTCCAACCGTATTGATTTCCTGTATCCCATTTAAATTGATCCATGAGTTAAAATCCCTGATACTGCCTAGTGCTGGAGAGCAAGGTCCTCTATACTCAGTTAGAGAAGTGATTGAATTAAAATCACCAATAAGAATTGTATCCCATTTTGAGATAGGTTTAAGATCTGTCCATAGATTCTTCCTACCATCCCTGTTCCTAAGGGCATAGATAAATACTGCCTCCATATGCCAATTAAAGTTATGGTGTAATATATTGACATGCATGAACTGTTCATGTGCTGAAAGCAAAGTAACAGAGATTGAGTTAGTCCACATTAACCAAATTTTCCCATTATACAATGTTAAATTATGAGCAAAGTGGAGTTTCTGCATATATGACTGGCAAGAACTGTTATCATGCATAGGTTCTATGATACACAACAACTGTGTTTTCCTAAGCTTACATAAATTAGATAGTCTAAGCATTGATGTGTCCATACCCCTAATATTTCACACTAAACAATTGACATGTGAGTTGACTATCATTGTTCACCAGATTTGGTACTTTTTGTTGCTGATCTCAGCATCATCCTATTTAATTGACTCAAGTAATTATTTTTCTTTGATTTAGATTTACCTTGTTGCATACCTGTGGGAGAAGAAGTAGTACGGTTTTGCTGATTTGGAGCATCTTCCCTAAGTATCACTGACTCGAATATATTTCCTTGCTTCTTGGAGCCATCCTCCAGGGCCTGCAAAACAGAAAATCTGTTTGCCCTATTCCCAGGCTGGGAAAGCACTAAGTTGTGACTTGGACTGTACATAGGAATAGAGAAGGATCCTATCTGAATATCATCTTTCGCATATGTCATAATAGGTGATTTATGAATAGCAGTATCTTGTAGCAACCTAGAGATAGAACAATCATAGCTATCCTGAGTATGTGAGTTGGCAGTAGGAGACCTCTGATTATTAATATTACCCTGGGGAGGGGAGCTATGTGATATGATATGCTTAGACCCCTTAGATGTACCTACAATGTTATTAATCTGAGAAGGTGGATGTTCATCCTAAAAGTCAACAATTAGAGGAGCCTTCTCAAATTTTTTACCTGTTTGCTGCCAATGTGATTGGGCTAAGGTTGGCTCTAGGTTTGTATCCTGAGTTAAATCATCATTAGGCATATGTTTAGCTTTACATTGGGGCAAAGAGTGACCAGGTTTTAAACAATGATCACAATACAGGGGTACATCCTCATATTCAACCTTATATTTTCTATTATTGGTTACAGAACCAAGCCTTATGAAGTGACTCAATGGTTTTTGGATGTTCATTTCAATACAGAATTTAATGGCAGAAGGCCTGGTTAGCGTATCTGTAGCCAGATCATTCTTAATGAAACTGCCAAGGCTATTTCCAATTGCTTCAATGGAGGCCGAATTATAGTAATATAATGGAACTTCACGAATTGTACACCAGATGGGGACTATTGGTGATTCAATATGAGTAGAGAATTCAGGTGTCCATTTTAGGATTTTCAGTGAGATGCCATTAAAATTCCACACACATTTCATCCAGCATCTTTGGTAATCGGTTATCATTTCAAACCTAATTAAGACATGTTTAAAATCAAGTGAGCCTAATTGATACTTACCTTCAAACCCCACCGTTTTGAAGGCCTGCTCCAATAGTTCCATCGAAATTCTCCCCCTGGTAAACTTCCCCACCAGTGCATTTGAGTAATGCGCAGAGAGAGTGGCAATCTGTTCCTCGGAGTACAGACACGAGGGATCTCCCAGGTGGTTCGTTTTAGGAGTAATTTCTGAGTTATTGGGCAGAGTTTTGGAAAGAGGTGGGGCTTTGTTTTGTAATGCAGCAGCGAAAGTTTTGGGTGGTGCTTGCTCATTAGTGGTTGTGGCCATACTGGCCACCGGTGGAAGCCTAATCAAGCTGACAGATAGTCGGCCTAGCCGTTTCCGGTAAGGGAGCCGTTAGCGGCAGCAGAGGGATGAGGGGAAGAAGCAAATTTTCCGTTGAAATTGGGAAACGTGCCTGAGAGAGAAAAAAACGTGATGGCAAATGGTTTTAAATGTAATAGAGTAAAGTTTGGTAATGTACCATGTACTTGTTTCCATTATTAATAATAGAGAAATTTTCAGGAAATGCTGTCTTTCCATAAACATATGGACAGTCCACATGAACTTTTACGTTAAATGTTGTAATTTCTTTTACAAAAGTTAAATATTTTATTTTATAAGTTAAAACAAGTAATAATATATATTTGAAGGTGAAAATATTAAATTATATGATATAAAAATTATTTTCATAAATTTTAAATTTAGTATGTAATTTAACAAATGCATTGTATAAGATAAAAAATAAGTGGTTTGCCCATAAACTTATGGACAGGTTCAATTTCCTCAAAAAAAATAAAAAAAATCTACTAAGGCCCTGTTCAGTTCAATTTATTTCAACATCAATCCACCTTCCCAGCTTTTCTCAACTTTTCTTAATTTTTCTCATCTTTATTCAACTCCAATAAATTAATCTCAGCTTTTCTCAACTCTTTCGGTTATTCTCAACTCAACTCTTCTCAGATTCAATCAGCTCTAATAATTTCAGCTCGTCTATTTTCAACTCAATTTAAATCGTTTTAATTTAGAAAGTTCTTTAATTTATTTGAATATGAAACTCATAGTAATGTTGTGTTCAGAAAGAAATGCAGATGTCCAGGGTTTTTGCTGAAGGAAAGAAAAAAAAAGCAGATCTGAATGATTTTATAAACATAATTTTTTTTTTCATTTTTAGTTGTTATCTTCTTTTAATTTTTTTTCCAATTAAGTTATATTCAGATTGGGTCAATTTGATTTAGTCCACTTTAATTTGATTCAGTTCAGTGTGATTCAATTTTGTTCATCTTTATTCAGTTCGGTACATTTTGATTCAGTTTGGTTCATTTGGATTCAATTTAGCTCAATTTGATGTAGTTCAGTTTAGTTTGATTCAGTTCGGTTGAGTCTGATTCAGTTCGGTTGAGTCTGATTCAGTTCTATCCAGCTTAATTCATTCAATTTGATTCATTTCAGTTCAATTGACTCAGCTCAGCTCAATTAAATCCGATTCAGTTTAGTTTATTTTGATTCAGTTTAATTTATGACAATTAATTTAGTTTAGTTCAACTTCAATCAGTTCAAGTCATTTCCAATAAACTCAATTCAATTCCAATCAACTCATCTCAACTATTCTCAACTTCAATAAATTCAACTCAGTTCCAACCAACTCAACTCATCTCAACTTAACTCAGCCCTTCCCAACTAATCTCAACTCAACTCATCTCAACTCAACTCAACTCAACTCTTCCCAACTCCATTCAACTCATCTCAACCCGACTCGTTTTAACTGAAATGGACAAAGCCTAAGTTATCATGCCGAAAAGGTCAAAGAACTCAAGCGCTCGTTGGTTTGGTTCCTCTTTCACACAAGTCTTCTTCATCATAGACCACAGCCAAAAGTTGCAACATTTGTCACATTTAAAACTCCCATTTGCTAATCATTCACTACCATCTCTCTCAGCTAATACTTCCTCCAAATTTTTACACAAATCCCTTTTCTAGCCCTTATTATATATAAAGAAATTTGGCATTTTTTCCTAAAATAAACAAATTGAACAACATGTTCTCCCATCAATGGCCACAAGCACAGAAGACAAGTACAGACAAAATATACAACACACATTGAGTAATGAGTACTATAGTAATTTTTATTTTATTTATTTTTAAAGAAAAAGGAATTAAAAAAAAACAAAAAGAAAAGCAGACAGTACTCTACAAAACATCGCTGTCCTGTCTTGTTTCACTTCATCTTCATCTTCATCTTCGTCTTCTTCTTCTTTCTCCTCCCCCCATTTTTCTCCCTCCTCATCTTCTCCTAGCTCTCCCCACAGACATTTTCTGGGTTTTTGAAGCTCCGCAAAAGGGTGCTCCATTGTGGTCCCCATTCCTCGTTTCGCGGCCCACGGAGCGAGATATGTACTCGTCGGCGAGGCTACAGTCGCTGCCGCTGGAGGCGGCGAATGGCGGCGGAGGCGGAGGAGGCGATGGCGGAGGGGATTACCACATACATCAACAGCACCATGGTGGGCCCATCGTGTCTCTAGATGGCACCAACTTGCCTGGGGATGGGTGCCTGGTGCTAACCACCGACCCGAAGCCGCGGCTCCGGTGGACGGCGGAGCTCCACGAGCGATTCGTTGACGCCGTCGCTCAGCTCGGAGGCCCTGATAGTTCGTACTGCCAACTCGTTTATATTTTAATTATTTGATTATTTATCTCTGTGAATAAATGCAATTTTTTCTTGTTTTTGCACACTGAGCCTGAAATTGTCTTGGTTGTAAGGTGGGATTTTTTCTTGCTTTTTGTCGTTTTGACAGTTGATATAAGGTTTTGTGGGATTTGTGGGACCTTCTGCATTAATGGCTGTACCTTGTCAATGCAATACAATAATGTCATCATAAGTATTTACCGAGACGGAAACTAATGACCTAGAATTCCAGGTGTGGAACGAATTTTCTGAGTAATCAATGTTACCTAAGTAGAAAAATATTGCAATTTTGTTTTTCAATAAATAGCAGTTAAATGATTGCCTTCTGTCTAGGTATGATGATTATGCAATCTGATGATTTCATCAATAATGATCATCTCAATTGGAAAATTGATATGTTTGGGTGTTTCATTTGGTAATTAGTGGTGTTTTAAATGTTTTAAAAAACTGTCTTTATAGTAGGTGATGTTGATTGGCACTATAAAATCACCAAATTGGGGTCAAACCTCTCTCATCCTCTCACTCTTGAATTGTGTTGAGAGTTTTGTTTTCTATATGTGTGATTGGGACAATACCTTGTTGTGGAAATCATAATCATCTTCGAAGTCTATATTTTTTTTTCAAAAATAAATAATTTGTTGGTCTTGGCAATTTCTTTTTGGCTCATGTCAAGTTTGCTTTTGTGAACATCATACAAAGACTCTACTACATGACTTTCTCTTTTGTGTCCCCTGCTTTTTTGACCTGTTTAAATAGACTTATACTTTGGTTATGCATTGTATAAATTTTTTAGCAGCTGACATGTCTCATAGCAAGGTGTAATTTTTTGGAAAGATAGAATACCTTGTGAGTTAGTTTAGAGCAATTAATAATGGCTGTTCACTTTTAGAAAGATTATAAACAAACCTTTAGAGTTACTCACTTGAATAAGCTCTCTGCTATATTGTGATAATTCGTAAACCATTCAAACATTAGGAACACGTAGTATTTTCAAATATTAGGCAGCTTTATTCACAGCTGTTAAAGTTTTGACTTCAAAAGATTAAGAAATGAAAAACACACAAACAGCTTTTATCAAATTTCGTGTGACTATAGTGTGTAGGACTTCGGTGATGAATCTAATCCTGATATTTGGTTTATGGAGTGCACCATTAGTATTTTCTAAAGACGTGCATATTGCAATGCTCAGATGAGTATTTTCCTCTCTTTCTGTGCTTTACAGTTCAAGTTTATAGAAAAGTGATAGACTAGTGGGCCTATCACATGCCTTGTACTGGTTGGTATCCATTATGTAAGGATCTGAGGGTAGGATTGTCATAGATGCTATAAAACAAAACGTAATTTTTTAGTAATCCCTTCCTTATTAGCTGTGATGCATTCATTTATCTACCTAATGACGGGGATGATCAATGCGCCACATGAAAAAAGCAGTTTTGTAAAACTAACCTTTTGAATGTTTCAGAGGCCACACCAAAGTCGATTATGAGAACAATGGGGGTAAAGGGTCTGACACTCTATCATTTGAAGTCTCATCTCCAGGTACCCAATGATGTTCCCAGTTCCTCTGCTAATGATGCGAAACGATATTTTAAAAAGAAAATCATGTGTATGACATTGTGAGCATTTCAATGTTCAATCCATTGTCAATACAACCTTTTTTTTTGCAATCTGTTCGCAACTTCAAGTGATTGCCTAAATGGATGAAAGATTGTCATTTCCTGGTTATGAATAGATGTATGTGTACTCATGCATTCTTGTCTTCTTTTTACAGAAATACCGCCTAGGGAAGCAATCTTATATCAAAGAGACTACTGAGAATTCAAAAGATGGTACTGAACTTTTACCCATTTTCCCCCTGGATTTCTCTTGCAATCAATTGTCCTCATTATGGAGCTTATTAGATGCTTACTGATTGTAATCCTAGCTAGCTACAAAGAAAGCATATCATTTAGGGACCATTGGGTTTGTCTGCAATGTTTGCACAGTGCTTGCACTGAGTTTGTCGTTTATAAAGTTTTTATTTTCCCTCATTCCTATAGAGTTGTGTTCTAAGGTCATGGGTCAGAATTTTGTCATCTCATGTTGCAATGATTTACTTGTTTCAAGCTAGTGCATTAGCTGTGAAGATACTGATATAGATAGTTTGAGGGAATAGAATCTGTTCTTCATTGATGCTGTGCATGATATTTTCTGTCTTTGTTGCTTTGCAGCCTCATGCATAGCTGAAAGTCAGGATACTGGTTCATCTACATGCGCTTCATCTAGAATGATCGCTCAAGATACAAATGAGTATGTCATATTTTCATGGCTCTCTTCTGCCAGTTTTAATACTGCAATCTCATTTCAACTGTCTTTCCTTTCTCTGCTCAGTGGGTACCAGGTTACAGAGGCTTTGCGTGTGCAAATGGAAGTCCAGAGACGACTGCATGAGCAGCTAGAGGTTACTTACCTTTCTAACTTCCAGATTTCTTTCATAATCTGAAGCATTAGCTCATAAACTCCCATTTGACTTGTAAGAGAGCAGAAACTTACTGGTTCTGACATTTTTCCCTGACTCTAACTTCAATTTTTACACCAGGTCCAGCGGCGTCTTCAGCTTCGCATAGAAGCTCAGGGGAAATACCTGCAGACCATTCTCGAGAAAGCTTGTAAAGTACTGAACGACCAAGCTGCTGTTACCGCAGGCCTGGAAGCAGCAAGGGAGGAGCTCTCCGAACTAGCAATCAAGGTTGCTAGTGATTCTCACATAATTCCCTCAGTTCCCACATTGTCTGAAGTAGCAGCTGCCATGGAAAACAGGAATCCTTCAAACTTACCTGCCCGGATTGGAGACTGCTCGATCGACAGCTGCCTGACATCAAAAGAGAGCCCGCTATCCTCCCTGGGGGAGGGGTCACAGGCCGCTGCTGCGTTCAAGAAAAGGGCGCGAACTGTGTTTGGCAATGGAGTTGAGTCGCTGCCGTTGGACACCACAATGAGGCAAGTGGAATGGATGATGGCCAACAACATAGGATGAGTAGCTAACATTTCCCCTGAAATGATGGTGATTCTTTTTTGTTTCCCACTTGGAAGCTTGTTTTATCTTCTTTTCTAGATGATGTTAATCACAATCTTATGTTACCCTTTTGTACATTATGTAGGAATGCTAGTTTATGTAGTAGGATATTTTATGGACTAACAAATTGTGTGCTGCTTTCCCAAACCTAAGACCATTCACAGCAACATTTTCTCTCCTCATATCCTCTAAATATTCTAACGTCTTCTCCTGGGGAGATTCCATGCTTTTTGCAACTTTCTATTGATATTTCCTTTCTCTTGGTCTCGACAAAGTCTTGTATAAAACACTTATAGTGAGATCAGATATTTAATTGCAAATGAGGTTTCTGATTGAATCTTTAAAAGTCTTAAACCGTTTCATAGTGAGATCAGGGATTTAATTGCAAATGAGCTTTCTAATTGAAACTTTAAAAGTCTAGGGGATGAATGTGAAATTTCACTATTTTACATTTAACTCCATGTATAAATATCAACATTTTCTCACTATTCTCTCATATTTTTCTAAAACTCTCTCCTCTCCTATTTAGCTGATTCTCCTTTTCTCCTTATTCTCTCTCCAACGCAAATCTCTTTCTTCTCTCTCTTCTCTATTTCTCTTTCATCTTCCTTCAATTCGAGCTCATTTTCTTCCATTCAACTGCTCATCCTCTCAATTTTTGTTCCTCCTTTCTTGCGCGCGATTTTTGGAGTTTTTTGACGAATTTTCTTGCTGCTGAACACAATACAAGTTTCGTTTTGTGTTTATTTTCGAAGGTAATATTTTTGCTCAGAGTTTTTATGCATATTTTGTAGTTTTTTCCAATTTTTGTTTGCTTTTTCCGGTTCATGTGATTTTCTCGGGTTTATGTTGTTCATTGTGTTATTATTTGGGGATTTATCCATTTTTTTGTGTTTTGTGAGTTGTTCTTACGAATTTGTGTTAATATTTGTGTTGCTGCCGCTGTTTGTTAAATATCTAAGGAGATTTGCATCACTGCTGCTGGAAGAAGGATTTGTAAGTTTTCTTAGTTTTTGGATGTGATATTTAGATGCAATTAATGAAGTTCCTCGTTTTCAGTGTGATATTTTAGGTTTTAGGCTTTAAGTATTGTTATCAGTGTTGTTATGATGTTTTCATTTCAGTGCTTGATACTTGTGGTTTTTTCATGCTTAAGTGTGCTATTGATGTTCAGTTTTGATTGTGTGTGATATCTTAGGATTTCGTTAAGATTTGTGATAATTTTGTTGTTGATGTTTCTTGGATGTTTAAGAATACTTGCCCACTGTTGCTGCAATTGAGAAGGAAAGCAGATCGGTAAATTTTATTATTTTTGCAGATGTGATGTTTTAAATGATGTTATTGGTGTTTCAGGTTTTCTGTGTGATGTTTCATGTTTAGGGTTCAAGTACTGTTATCTTTGCTGGTGTGATGATTTAATTTCAGTATTTAGTGTTTGCAGTGTTTTAAGTGTGCAATTGATGTTCAATTTTATTGTTTTAATTCTATGTGATATCTTAGGGTTTTGTTACTATTTTTGCTAATATTTATGTTGTTGCTAGTCTATTTTTATGATATCTTAGTTTACATTGGAAATTTAAGTGATCATGTTCAGCATGTTCAAATTGTGTTACAAATGATGAGGGATAACTAGTTGTTTGAAAAGGCTTCTAAATGCGTTTTTGCGCAAAGAAAAGTGCAATACCTGGGACATTTGATCTCTAATCAAGGAGTAGATGTGGATGCTCAGAATAGGGAAAACTCACCATAGGCACTGGTAAAAATTCACTAGAGACATCGAATTTTTCTCGTTGGGATACCGGTGCCTAAGTAACCCAGTGCAAATGGTACAGTTAATAGTACCGGTAGGACATACCAGTGCTGAAGACGAGAACCGGTATGCTATGTACCGGTGCTCAAAACTTTTTAACTAGTGCACAAACCAGCTTGCCTAGGTACAATTATTGGGCACCGGTAACAATGATATATACCCGTGCTTATTTAATGGCACCGATTTGCATGTGTTCCGGTGCATTTAAACCTAGGTTGCAGACGGAGAAATAGAACCAGAAATGATAAAGTAGCACTGGCACAAAAAGATGTGGGTGTTCAATTTTTAGCACCGGTAGTAGTTAGATACCGGTCCTTTTTTTCCCATGTAGTTTTTTTTAGAACCGGTACTTGAAAAATAGCACCTGTAAGAGGGTATTAATGTTGGCACGGGTTTCGTAGGAGCATATTCTTGGATTATCCATGATCAACAATGGAAAAAATGATTATAATAAATCCCATTGAATTGCCAGAAAAATTACTAGTATGCTAATGATGTAAATACGAATGAACACATTGTACAAGAAAAGAAATCATGAAATGTCAATGACAATACACATGCCATATCAATCTACAACCCATGCCATATCAATCCATAACCCACAAATTCCCATCACCCATCCACACATATCAATCAACAAATTGGTTGGGATCATTCTTGGCCTTTTTTGCATACATATTAATCCATGCCTCGCACCATTTGCCCGCCACCTCTTGAAGTTCGTAGTCGTACTGGCCTTAGTTCTCTAGAAAAATCCGTGGTTCGATTAGATTAAATATCAGCTAGTATGACAGGGTTACTGTAACAAAAGCCAGACAAATGTTATGTTATTTGTTCTGGAGATTTGATACTTACGTCAAGTGGATTATTGGAAGTTGTGTCAGGGCGAGCTCCTATAGGAATCACATGACATAGTAGCCGCATTCCCAGCTACCTCCTTGTTCTCAGTGTTAAGTTAGAATAAAACAATCGATAATGTATAAAGTATGTGTAACTATTTATGTTGAAGAAGAAAAAGTATAAAGTATGTGTAACTATTTATGTTCAATACTTAAGTTGATGTTTGTTATCTCCCAGCTGAAATTGGGTGAGGGTTCATTCTTCCTCTTTAACCTCTCATATTTACATGCAAGCATGTGATATGTTTATTTGATTTAGTAACTCTGAAAATACTATAATCGAAAAAAGTAGGCTTATGGAATCAAAAGTAATACCTGGAAAGAACTTGTGTTCTGGTGTAATCATCAGGTTTAATACCACCGGTGAGTGTGTCCAATGTGAAGGCATGGTTAATTCTGAGACAAATGAGGATGAGGAACCAATGTGACTTTTTACTAAACAGATATCAATTTAAACTTTGTTGTAATTTTTTGACCTCTTGAGGTAGAGCACCAAATAAATGACGATGTCTAATTCCTTCATCGAGTCCCAGATGAGGGCAACTCGGTTATTTATGTCACTGTCTCAATACAACTTGTCATTTCTTCCCATGTTAGTGAAAAAAAACTGAATTCTGCCATTGTTCATACCTTCAATTTTACTCCACAGGTGCCTATTAGAACACAAGTGAATGTATGACATGAATATGTTAATGAACGAGAAACATGAATTGAATGGTTTGGAACCTACCCCATCCACAGATCTAGCCGTGCATTCGAGATCCATGTCATGCCATGACAATTCCCGAGCTTGCCTCTAAACTCCAAAAGTTGCTGGATGCAAATGGCAGTTTTGCATGGTTTGGCAAATGTGGATATAGAAAACTGGTTGTAATACATAATTATCCCTGTTGCATTCTCATTGCACAGGTTGATGAAGTCCCTCATAACTGGATACTCTCTTAAGGCGCGATTGTTTTTAATCTGCATGTTTTTAGTAAAAAAAATGTGTTTAGTGATACGTAAATTTTCCAAATAGAATATTGGATTCAGTCATGAACTATGATAGCATTAACAATTTCAGAGGCGTGATCGGTGTCGTGTCCTTCCCCCCCGGTCTGCAACTTGTGGTCGAATAGGAAGGCTGCGTGAACAAAGTAGTGAGAATGTAATTTGAACAAACTTGCATTCTAAAACTTAGAATATTTTAATAATATAATATACATTAGGAATAGTGTATTTGAGATACCTCATCATCGGTGACGTCAAGGAATTCATATTCTTTGTCCACACAGCCATTGACAGACATGTCATTCTCTTGTTCGTCAAGGGTATCCAATCTTGGTCTATCAAAGGTTTTGGCCAGTTAACGACATGTCCAAGAGCCTCTCCGACATCGACGAATGTGTAATTGGCAGATGACAAGTTCGCTTTGGCATGGAACACTGGCTCAGATACTCAGACACGAGCGATTCCACTTGCTGAAGTATGGGTGTGGCACTTTCTTTGGAGAAATCCATTTTCCGTCAAGGCCCTTGACACATCTAATTGCTTGACCCACCTCCACCGGGGTCATTAATTGTAGCTAATTAACCAGAGCGGAGGCTAATTAGGTCAAAGTTAAAATTTATATTTTGCACCCATTTTTAATGCTACGCTACCTAGAGGGTAGTTAGCGGCAAACCCTAGATTTGTCTACAGAGATGCTAGGGCTCAAGTATCAACTAAAAATACACCCTCGTACGGGTCGTCAATCTGTACGAGTGAACGGATTAGCTAGTAAATGCAAATAGGGGGGGGGTGATTTTCAAATTAACAACTACAAAGCATAAAGTAAAAAAAACAAGTAATCAAATTAAGCTAAGGACTTGGGGAGTCATTGCACAACATGATTAACCTAATGTTTCGATCCTTGATTCATGCATATGCAAGATTTACTAAGCAACCTATTATTGTGTTCACAAAACGTGTTGTGGCTGATGACATACACTTCCCCGTACCTGTCACATCGGGTATGCTCCGCCATCGTAATCAGGGGACTACAAAAAGGTCCGACTATTGTTGTAGGTCAATTTCTCCCCCGTGCCATTATGTCTCGGGCTTCCACCACGAATGCACAACTTTCCCTGTGTCCTATCAACTAGGCCCAAGGGTCGTTGTCACCTTATCTTTGATCTAAGGTCTCTCACACCCTAGTTTTCTAATTTTTCACTATCTCTACCCGCAACCTATCAGAAAAAGTTATGTAATTAGCTAAGACTGGTGCGATGACAAATAAGTCAGAGTAATAATTGAGTCTTTCGTGCACACACTCACGTAGACACAACATACTCCCTTTACCCATTCTAACATCCAGGTTTCTCTTCCCAAGGGGGCATAAATAAATGCACCATACATGAATACAAACCTAAAGTGTGTGCTGGTATGTGGTGTAATATTCATGCATATAGAAGATTCAAGAACAATCATAATATTATCATGAACACAAATAATAGGATGAATCTAATGAATCTCACAAAAACATATAGATTAAAACATGCGCTATAATTATTCCCAACCTATGGAAACTACTCCATAGATATGGAATTCAAATATAGATTTGAATTCCACATCTAGGATGAACACGAAATTAAAAGAAAGAAAGGAAAAGGAAAGAGTGTTTATCTCTCTAAAAGTGCTCTCCTAATGAACTAATCTACATTTTACATGTTTAACATAGTAGACTAAGGTCATATATAAAGGAGAAGGGGATTGGGCCTAAAAATAGGTTCAAAATAGGCAAAAAAATGCTAAAACCCAAGTTCAGCCACCGCCTGGCGCAAACCGTGGTCCGCGCCAAGTACTTGTCACGGGACCCACAATTGCATGAGGGCCATGGTTCTTAATAGGTGCGGGGCACTTGATCTGGCACGGGGCTATGACGGTAAGCTCTGGCGCAGACCGTGGGCTATGGTGTGGACCGTGGTCAGGAAGCACGGTTTGCTTTGATGTTTTGGTGACCATGGGCTGTGGCAAGGGCCGTGGTCAGGAAGCATAGCTTGCTCAGAAGTTTTGCGTGGGGTGTAAACTTTGGTGTGGGCTGTTGGCTTGTCTTGGCATCTTGATCTTAGAATAGCGTGGGTCGTCATAAATGGGATGGTCTGCGCCCATACTTAGCTATTTTTAGCAAATCCTCGCACTCGAGCTGAACTGGCCGTGGGGTATGGTACAGGTCGTGCCATTGCCTCGCTCTGGAACTGATGGCGCAGAGCGTCTCCTTTGGTGCGAGCTGTTGGCGCTTGGCCATGAACGGCCCGCGCTGACCAATGGTACCTTGGCCGGTTGAACTTGTTTCCTTCGCTACGGGTGAACTGTTAGTATGATTTTTGTGCTATAGAAGTCGATTTTGTAGTGCTCAAGAAGAAAAATCCAATGGAATCAGTGTTGAAGGCTAATTATTCTTGGATCATACTCATACTTTGGCACAACTCATCGGACCACAATTCCTCGTTTCTTCATTGGCCGCTTTGATCTCCGTTGCCGCCTATCTTTGACTCCAATCTCCTTCTACCACGCATTGATGTTCGTGGCCTTTGTCTGCTACCATTCTATAGGTGAATGGCCTTCGATCTTTTCTACTATCAACCTTTTTTTTAAAATGAGAACACCCAAGGGTGGGGGAAGGTATATTAGAGGTTCCCCAAGCCTCCATCAAAATGAAGTACCATTTACCGACAGGACACATTAGCCTTAGTTCGTGTCAAATCTAAACAAAGCACTTGTGTAGCAACTATCCTAGCCAAAAAGAGGATAGATGATGAAATTGCGATCCAGAAGAGAGAATCTCCACCCCTTGTGTTAATTCTCTCCTCCGGCCAGGCAACTTCAATTACAAGAGGTGATAGTCTGAACATAAAATTCTGAAACTGAAATCCCCAAAGAACAGTTTCAGAATCATAGGAAATATGTACAATGACTTGATTTGTGAGAGTCCAGAAGAGAGTAACTGAAAGGATTGAAGTCACAACCCTTCTCCAAACCGTTGGATCAGAAGCGTACCAACATAACTAGCAGCAATAGTTTCCCATGGGTATGGGATGAACATGGTCAGTAGAGGAAAGGAATCCCCAATCTACGAAGAGCTCACAGAGAATGATGAGTAAGAAGAATAAGATCAGATCCTGAACCTGCATGAGAAAATTCTAGTTTAGCAGTATCAATCCTTAGGTAAAGCATGTTAGGACACTCTCAGTTGAGGAATATGTGCCCTATCTAATGCAATCAGACCCAAGATATATTGGGGAATGTTATTAAGATTAAGACACTGAAGATGACATGTGTGATGCTTTGCAATTGCATGTGCAACAGAATTACCCTCTCTGAAAACATGACTAAGATGAGCACTACCTAGTAGAGCTTTAACTTTATAAACCAAATGAAACAGCTTCCAGTTTGCACAGTAAGGGTCGTTTATCATTTTAATAGCCAGCTTACAGTCAGTTTCAAAAATGCAGTGTTGCCCTACATGCAACAAATTTTCACATGCAAATAGCAATGACTTAATCTCAGCTTCCAGAGGTGTGGCAGTAGAGATAGGGGCAAAAGCTATATTAATCAGGGCACCCAATTTATCTCTAACGATCATACCAGTAGCTGCCTTGTTAGGAAACCAAGAGGCATCTATGTTAATTTTTATTGACCCTGATGGAGGACTCTCCCAAAAAACAGTGACTATGTTAGGCTTAGGGGGAGGTCTAACAAAGGGAATCCAATGACTGAAATGTGATGCAATACTGGAATGTAGGAAATAAGTCCTTGGAGAAGTTATGAAGGCTAGCTTAATTAGGTCAAGTATTTCCTTGGAAATTTGCTCCGAAGAGAAAGGCTTATTGTCAAAGATGAACCTATTCCTAGCTTTCCAAAGCTCCCAGCAAGTAAGAGAAGGGATAATTTTGCAGAGAAAGTGCTTCCAGCTGTCTAAGTCATGTGTATTCCAAAAGATGAAAAATCTTTCAGACATGGAATGATTAGGATCTAAGTGAAAGTTAACTATAGATGCTATGTTACTCCAGACAGTCTGCACAATGGGACACGAAATAAAGAAGTGCTGAATTGAGTCTGAACTAGAGCAAGCCGGACATTTAGAAGCTAGACTGAAACCACAGGTAACAAGCACTTCATCAAAGGGAAGAAAGGATTGCAGCATTTTCCAGGTGAAAATTGAAATCTTCTTTTGCAAAGCATTATTCCAAATGAATTTGCAAGCAGGAAAGTTACCTGTTCCATGAGTAAGAGCCCTATAAGTTGACTTAGATGTGAAGTTACCAGAGGCATCAGCCTTCCAAATCAGTTTGTCTTCCCTCTCAATAGTCAGTTCCGAATCCTGAAGGAAAGATAAAGTATCATGTTCCAGAAAAGAATCAATCTGAGTTAATATAGTAGCCCTGTTATTAATGAAATCCGCCACTGATAAATATGGTATT
Source organism: Rubia yunnanensis (assembly GCA_037428765.1). Taxonomy (NCBI): domain Eukaryota; kingdom Viridiplantae; phylum Streptophyta; class Magnoliopsida; order Gentianales; family Rubiaceae; genus Rubia; species Rubia yunnanensis. The sequence continues at coordinate 24,990,909 of CM075065.1, forward strand.
TCAGCTACTATATGCTCAGGAATGAAATTACACAAAGGACCCCTTGGCCACCAAGTAGCAGACCAGAAACTGCAGGTTCCTTTGCCATGAATAATTACTGAGTTATGTTCTGCAAAAGAATTAATAGAAAGAATTCTTTTCCAAGTAACTGATTTCCTATGAGACAATGGAAGAGCCCAGATCAACTTGGACCAAAGAGTGATCCCTAATTGGCTCTTCCACCAAAGTTTAGCTGAACAGGTATCAATTATGGCCTTAATAGATCTAAAACCAAGTCCATTTAAATCAGTAGAAACTGAAATGGCAGACCATCTTTTCCAGATTTTATTATTTTTACCATGTGATTCCCCCCAAAAAAATCTTGCTAATCTTTTCTCAAATGTACGAATTATAATCTTAGGGGGATTAGTAACTGCCCATAAATGCTGTGGCAATGAAAATAGACAATGTTTAATTAAAACCAGTTTACCCCCAGCACTTAGCCACCTATTTTTCCAACTTTGAAGTTTAGAATCCAGATTAGCCATTAATGGTTGGAAATATCTTTTAAGAGTTCTACCTTTAAAAATTGGACAGCCCAGGTACTTAAATGGGAATGAGCCTTTTTTCATTTTTAGAATGGACTTAACCTGAGTCTTCTTTAAAATCGAGGCTCTTTTACTAAGATAAAATTCAGATTTTCCAAAATTAAACTTCTGTCCCGAAGTAACCTCAAAGACATCTAAAAAAGCTTTTATTCTTATAAGATTAGGTTTAGATGCCTGCAGGAAGATAATGGTGTCATCTGCGTACATTAGGTGGGAAATAGCAGGGATTGAGGCAGGTATTTGGAAACGAGTAAGACTATTATTAGAGAAAATAAATGATAGACTTCTCGAAAAAGCTTTAGTAAAAATATTAAAGAGAAAAGGAGAGAGTGGATCACCTTGTTTAATCCCTCTAGTAGCTTTGAAAAATCCAACTGGATTCCCATTAACAAGAACAGAAAAATGTGCCTGAGATAAATTACTCATAACCGCAGTTAAAAAGTTCCCATTAAAACCGACTTTAGTTAGAATCTTCCTAAGAAACTGCCAGTTGACTCTATCAAAAGCTTTCATTAAATCCAATTTCAGAATACAGTTAGGGGATCCATTCTTTTTATCTAGAAATCTGACCATTTCCTGTAAATACAAAATGTTATCTGAAATATCTCTCTTCTTCATGAATGAAGATTGGTTAGGAGAGACCAGGGAGTCCATATAAGGCCTTAGCCTTTCCATTAGAACCTTAGAACAGATTTTATTGAGGACATTAGATAAACTGATAGGTCTAAAGTCCCCAAAAGAGCAAGGTGTTGCTTTCTTGGGAATTAGTGTAATCCATGTACTAGATATTCCTTTCGGTATGTTAGAGCCTAAGATAAAATCATTCACAGCCTCCATTAGATCTTGTTTTATAAAAAACCAGCATTTGCAATAGAATTTTGGTGTGAAACCGTCTGGCCCTGGACTGCTATTACTATTCAAACTTTTAATAACTGCTTCTAACTCAGATTCTATCACAGGAGCAGCTAAAATTTGGTTATCAGTGTCGTTAATTATTTTGGGGATTTGGCTAAGAAAGTGAGAGCAGTATGTATCCGCAGTATTTTGATTAGGCTCTGATAAAAGATCAGAGAAAAAAGAAACTGCCTCATTCTGGATATCAGTTTGTGTGTTTATCCATTGACCCGCTTGATTTTTAATTTTGTTAATCTGCATCTTACAATTATTTTCCTTCACAACTTTATGAAAGAATTGAGTGTTATTGTCCCCCAATTTATGCCATTTAAGTCTCGCTTTCTGTTTCCAATACTTTTCTTTCTCCTTAAGAGCCCTAAGCAATAATGCTTTTTTCTGGTTTAGCTTAACAAGTTCAGGCAATGTAGGGCATAAATCAAAAGCAAGTTCCTGAGTTCTTAAGGCATCCTCAGCTAATGTAACATTAGAATCAATATTGCCAAAAGACTCTCTGTTCCATATTTTGATAACTTTTTTAACCCTAATCAATTTCAAATAAAATCTTATCATGCCTTTGTCTTGAATTGGCTTTTCCCAATTTTCCTGAATTAAACCAAGAAACTCTGACCTTTGGAACCAGGCATTAATAAATCTAAAAGGCTTTGGATATGAGGGTACTAAGTTAGATAATTGGAGGAGGAGAGACGAGTGGTCCAATGTATGCCTATTAAGAATCTGAATTGAGGAGGAAGGAAATTTAGAGCTCCATGCTAGGGTACAAAGGCCTCTATCCAATCTTTTAGAGGTAGGGTTTCTAAGCCTAGAGTTGCACCAAGTAAAAAGATTGCCAACAGTATTAATCTCCTGAATACCATTGGAATTGATCCAGGTATTAAAATCTCTAATACTTCCTAGAGTCGGATTAGAAGGACCTCTATATTCAGACACATTTGTAATTGTATTAAAATCACCTATAAAAATAGTGTCTCCCTGAGAAATCAGTTGTAAATCTTTCCATAGTAACTTTCTACCATCTCTGTTCCTTAAGGCATAAATGAAAACAGCTTGCATGCAAAGATTTAAAGATTGATGAGTTATGTCAACATGCATAAATTGGTCATGAGAGGTCAGTAGTGAGACAGATAGGATATTAGACCACATAAGCCAAATTTTCCCATTAGGAAGGAACAGGGAATTGGAAAATTTTAGAGTATTCATATAGGAGTGAATTTTTGAATTGTCATGCATAGGCTCTATTATACATAACAGCTGGATTTTCTTAATTCTAAGTAGATTGGACAGTCTAAGCATTGATGTTTCCATACCACGAAGATTCCAAGCCAGAAAATTAATGTTTACAGTAGATGTCATATTTCACTTGCTTTAGTACCTTTTGTAGCCGATCTTAAAAGCATCTTATTCAGTTGGCTAAGATAGGTGTTCTTTTTGTTTTTAGCCTTACCTTGGTGATCAGACTTACCCAGGGGCTCTGAAACAGGAGAGGTATTCAGAATTTGATGATCAGAGGTGGCAAGCTCCAGGGTACTATCCAAGTCCTCGTATACAGTTTCACTGATACCATCATGATCCTGTATGAAAGGGCCTTCTTCCTGCAAAACCGAAAATCTGTTTGACATCTTTCCATCTAGGGAAAGTGTAGGGTTAGAAGTGGAATCTTTCATAGAAAATCGAAGTAAACCAATTTGCAGATCATCTTTAGCATAAGATATCAGTGTTGGTTTTGAGATTTCAGTTGCCTTTAATAACCTAGTAATAGAGTTTTCTGGGCTCTCTATGGGGTGATTTTCAGATGCCAGAAATCCACCACTAGCAGGAGCTCTAGGAGCCTCAATTGGAGTATTAGCTTTAGAATGAAAGTCAGGGCTCCTACCAGCCTTATCAGTGCCAAAAGTAGAAGGATCATTTAGAGAATCAATGATTAGAGGTGGTTGGTCAAATTTTTTCCCTGTTGCCTGCCACTGAGGGTTAGATTGAATCTGAAATGTGCTGGTTTCATCAGCTCTATCATTAGTGTTTTGTGAAATAGATCTACATTGGGCTAAAGAATGACCTAATTTAGAACAGTGCCCACAATAAAGAGGAATATCTTCAAACTCAATTCGATACTTCCTATTATTCGAAATTGAACCAAGCCTAATATAATGACACAGAGGTTTTAGCAAGTCAATTTCAACACAGAATTTGATGGCAGAAGGCCTAGTAAGCATCTCAGTAGCAAAATCATTTTTTATAAAGTTACCTATACTATTGCCAATTGCCTCAATAGAAGCAGAATTATAGTAATACAAAGGCACTTCCCTGATAGTACACCAAATGGAAACGATAGGAGATTCTTTTTGTGTGGAGAACTCAGGTGTCCACTTGAGCATCTTAAGTAGAATGCCATTGAAGTTCCATATGCCTTTCATCCAACAACGCTGATAATCATTAACCTGCTCAAACCTAATTAGTACGTGTTTGTAATCCAAAGATCCTAACTGATACTTACCTTCGAACCCAATTGTTCTTAGGGCTACCTCCATCTGTTCCATAGACAACCTGCCCTTTGTAAACTTACCAACCAAAGCATTTGAATAGTGAGCCGACAGAGTTGCAATTTGCTCATCCGAGTATAAGCAAGCAAGATCCCCAAGATGAGTAGACTTTGGAATTATCTCAGGATTATTAGGCAGCTGTGTTGACAGAGGAGGGGATTTAGCTTGGAGAGCTGCAGCAAAGGTTTTTGGAGGGGGAGGGGGGGTGATTGACAGTAGAAGCCGCCATATCGGCCGGCGAGATTGAGCTCCGCCAAGAGGCGAAGCGACCAGAATCAGCCGGTCCGAAGACCATTGCTGGCAAATAACGGATAGAAAAGAGAGGTTAAGGAAGAAAAAATGAGAATCGCACACACAATCGCACCAGTAATCGCACACAGTGAACAGTTAAAATTTGAGGTTGCCCGATCTACTATCAACCTAGTTTTTTTGTTTTCTCTCAATTTCTCTCATTTTTCCTAGGAGCCCTTTTGGGTTTTCATCCTAGCTTTAACACACAAAGGGTACTCATTTCTCACCTTTTTCCACATGACCTCTCATTTTTTCCTAGGCTTGTAAGCCTAGCCGGGCCTAGCCTCTCATTTTTACCTAGGTTTTTCGACATATCCGGGCTTTTCCTAATGTTCAAAGTTGCCTTTTTGGGCTTTCGACTTGTCCGGTTTTTATTTATTTTTAAACTTTCCAATTTTTTTGTATAGCACAAAATTGCCCCAGAAGTGGGTTTCATGCTACAAAAGATAAGATAAAACATAAAAATACACCACCAATTTCCTAAAACAACCTACCCCATGCAAACTAGAAACTCTAGCATATCATGTCATGCCACCAAATATTCATCCAAAAGCATCCCTCAACAAACACAAAAAAAATCCCCAACAATCAAGAAAAACTACTACCAATGCAAATCATGAAATGCACCGAGGAAATCTAAGAATGAAGACTCCTAGGTGCTCAATATTCCCTCCCCGCACTTAGCCAATGCATAGTCTCCAATTCACAAAAATCAAGCCAAAACATAAGTGAGGTAAGGAGAAATGGTGTTGCTCACTGTCGCTGCCCGAAGGGCCTTTATTCTCGTGACTTGTGAAACTCCTATTGATGTATCTTGTTGCTTGAAGTGTGGCCTCAATGCTATCCATCCTCGAACTAAGATCATCCACTTACGAGCGCACTTCCCCTATTGCTTGGACCACCTCTTACAAAACTTGGGTAGAGTTTGAAAACTTTTCCCTAAGAGCTTGCAATTAGTCCATAATGTCCTTGGGTATGAAAGAACAACTAGGAGGTGCTCTCAGAGTGAAATCGCCCTCGGCCTCCTCTATATCTATTTCCAAGTTGGCTAAGACTTTCTAGAACTCTCTCTCAAATCTATGGTCCAAAAAAATAATTAGGTCATCCAAGCATGTGTCATGGTCAAAGGCAGTGCACCCTGGCTGTGAAAGTACCATGAAACTACAAGTGCTCGCTCCACAATAAAGCAGTACATATCGACCCTTCGATATCGTAGGTCCCACAATGGATGGTTTAGCTAACTTCTCTATATTGTACCTTGTTCCTGATGGTCCTAAGTTAGCTAAAGTCCCTTTTGTGACCAGATGCCATAAGTGTTGCGCCAACCGACCAACCATGCCACCCATAGCTATCTTGCCGCTCTTCCTACCTCCTATAGCTAAAAGTCCATGTACAAATGACCCTACCAAGTTCGGGTAAAAGTTACCCTCGGGTATCATTGCCCAAAGGGAATGAACATCCAAACCCAGGCATTGCATCAGTTCATCGTGGCAGAAGACACCCATAGCCAACCCGGGAGGTACTCTTGCACAAGTTCTTCTGATCAGTGCCTGTCAGTTGTACCCAAAAACGTCCAAGAGAGAAAGGTGACCCTTATCGGTGTGTCTTCTGGATCTCCTTGACATACCTTCACCCAAAGGCATGCGCTACCTCTTGGTGGGTCATCTTGTACTCCTTGTCATCCAGGTTGAATTTGATCGCCTTGTGTCCATCGTCGTCCAAGACCGGCCATAGAGTAGCTGGGAACTCTAGGCGTCCACCTTATGTACATCTTAGAGTGTTCCTCAAGAAACCCCTCTAGACCTACTCGGCCCAATAAATAAGTGGTCGGCTCGAGTAAGCCTAGAGCTGCCAAGGTGTTCTTGCAAGCAAACCCCATCTCTAAAATACTCCTCTTTGGCTCTCTCAAGTTCCTCCACCTCCGGGCTGCAGTTTCGGAGATATCTGATAAACCCATAAACTCTTTGATCACAAACGTAGGGTTGGGAAGAATGGAAGTCGTTGGCTCAGGGTTTGCACCATTCACCGGCTTCTTCCTCTTCTCACCCCGAGTGGACTTTCCCTTCTCCGAAGCATTCTTCTTGGGTGGCATCCTAAGAAAATGAAGGCAAGAGTGGTGATATGATCATAAACAAGGCATGGTCTACACTATCATCCAATAAGATAACATTCTTTCAAATAGCCTACCCATTCAAAACATGATGATCTAAGCACGAAGGCTATTTGAACAAGAACATTTCTCATCAAACAAAAAACTCACGTAAGTTCTCACCAACCGATCAATAAGATCATGCAATCAAGATTCACTCTCTCCTAAATCACTCAACACATGAAAATCACACCAATCAAGCAAAATAGTACCTCAATCCACCCAGCATTTACTTTAACAGAAGATTATGCATACAAACCCAAAAATATCTCTCAAAAACACACACTCATTCAAGATTCATGCTTTTTATAACATCACCACAATGTCGATAAAGCATATAAACAAAAAGCTCAATGGGTTACCCAAAATTTGAAGCTAGGATTCGTAAGACCCACACAAAAAGAAGCAAAAATTGCTAATTTTTAGGAGAAACCTTCAATTTTTTTCGAGTTTCACCAAGAGTGTGTGAGAGGGAGTGTTTCTTGAGAAGGAAGAATGTGTCAAATGATAGAATTAGGCAAAGAAATTACTATAGGACTGGAATTTGATTGCAAACAATGCAAAATCTATCTAATCTCTACTCAAAAACACAAAAGCAAAAAAGAAACACCGTATATTTATTGTCGTCATCACGACTTATTTCCTTTTTCATGATTTCTAGTTAAAAACTCCTACTTGTGGGTCCCTGGAATTGCCATCGGCGACTCCACCCATGATGGAATCGTTGTGGAGAGGTCTCCACAACAAGCCATACTTACTTTCATACCTTTTGTCTATTATAAGGAATGAATCCCCGTGTCTTGCTTGCATTGAGTCCCTGAATTTCTCTTTGGGGTTAGGGGAAGGTTGATGAGGTTTTAAACTCTCGACCATCTAAATTTCCCTATTGTAAGTCGGTTAGCATGGAAAAACAATCTAGTACAGACATATTATCCATAGCATCATGCAACTCATCAGACTCATCATCAATATCATCAACATGGGGTTCATTTAAACATTCAAGCTCATTAGTAATACAAGAAGATTCATCATGCTCATCACATAGGGTTACACCTTTACACATAAGAGAAGAACTTGTTGAATCATGCCTAGATTTATAAATATCAAACTCCACTTCATCCATCTCATCTTCTAGAGTTAAGGTTCTCAAGTGGACATCGATTTTAGTTCTAGACGTTTTAAGGAAAGATCTCCCCAAAATTATTGGGGGTGCACTTCTATCGTGCGCTATGTCTAAGACATAAAAGTCCACCGGAAAAACCATCTTACCAACTCAAAACGTCAAATCCTTTACTAGTCCGTGTGGACTAGGTTGGGAATGATCGGCGAGTTGGACAATCACTCTAGTCTCCTTAAGCTCACCTAGTTGTAGGCATTCATATAGACTATATGGAATCACATTGATGGATTCACCTGAATCTATCATGGCCTTTTCAACAAGTTTACCACCTACAGAGATGAGGATAGAAAACATTCTGGGGGCATCGCATTTCTTAGGCAAATTTTTATGATTTAAAACGATGACTATCCCCATTTTTAAATGCCCTAACCTCTTAGTTGGCCTACTTCTTTTCTTTGTACATGCAACTTTAAGAAATTTAGCATAAGATGGCTCATGTTCAATCAATTCTAAGATAGGGATAGTTACCTCGGTCTTTTCAAATATTTTCCAAATGTTTACATCATTGGCCACCACCTTCGGTTTTCCTCGCAACACATTTGGAAATGGAGGTGGAATGGTAGTTTGGGCCTTGGGTGGTGGAAGCTCCTTAGAAGATGCCTCCTTGACCACAATCTTCTCTTCTTCGAAGTGTGCCCGGGTTGCTTCCAATACCTTGTCATCCTCTTGCATAGCCCTTTTCTCGGACTCAAGAACTTCCTTCTCACTTCTCAATTTGAGTGCACTCACATTCCTTGGAATGATATCCAGTTGGGAAGGGAGTTTGCCAGACTCTTTGGCTTCAAGTCGGCTTACCGAGGTGGCAAGTAGCCCAATTTTAACTTCAAGGTTTTTAATACCTAAGAAGGATTTATTACCAAGGTCTTCAATCTCTCGCTTTGTCCTCTCTGCAAAGACTTCATACTTCTTGCTCAATTGACCAATGACTTCTAAGATCTCTTCTCGATCCAACTTGTAGATCGAGGTATGGTTGTTGGAAGGATCTTCACCTCGAGGTTATGGTTGAGGAGGGGCTTGTCCACCCTTGTATCCTTGATTTTGGTTATCCTCCCTCCATCGGAAATTTAGATGATCTCAATACCTTGGTTTGAACGAGTTTGCACAGGGATCTAACCTTGTGTCTCCTTGGTTCCCTCGAAACCCTTGTGGTTGATCCATAGTAAATTGTTGCCTCTCCCGATTGTTGTACTCAATGGCCTTCACTTCTTGCAAATCCTTTACTACCTTGAGATATTCTTCAGAGTTGTGGTTAAGGTTGTAAACTCTGCACACTTTGACTTGATGCACTTTTCCTCGCAAAAGCTCCTTCATCATGGAAGCAAGAACTTGGGCGTGCTTTTCCAACTTGGGTGATTGTGCAGGTTTATCCAAAAGCTTAACCCTTAACCTTGTGCCGAATTATTGCATACCATTAGCCATTTCTTCAAATAGGGTCATTGCATCTTTAGGGCTCTCATTCGCTATCAAACCATTGCAAGCGACATTCACCATTCGCATATCTTCCTTGCACAACCCATCAAAGAAATAATAAACCAAATCTCTCTCCTTGAAGGGGTGGAAGGGACAACTTGCCAAAAGTCGCTTGAAGCATTCCCAATAATCACACAAGCTTTCGGTAGCCCCTTGGGTGACGTTTGACAATTTTTTCTTTAGCCCCACCGACTTAGACGCCGGAAAATACTTCTCTAAAAACCTCCGCTTCATGTCCATCCAATACCCAATGCATCTCGGTGGCAAGTAGTACAACCAGACTTTAGCTCCGTCTTGAAGAGAAAATGGGAAGGATCTCAAGTTGTAATTGTATTCAGAAACTCTCAGTGGCTTCATGTTCGTACACACCAAGTGAAACTCCGAAAGATGCTTGTTTGGGTCCTCTCCTGCCAATCTATGAAATGTAGATAGGCAATGGATCATGTTGCTTTTTAGCTCACAAGTAACATTGGCGGGTAATGGCGGGAAGGTGATGCATAATGACTTATTCTCCAGTTTGGGGACCATAAGCTCTCGTAAGAAACGATTTTTTTTCTGCCATCACTAGCGGATCTTCAACTAACACTCCTTGCCTCGGTTCAACTTCTACCCTAGTCCTCATTCTCCTCCTCCTTTAAACACCTATGTTCTCAGTTGGGTAGTGTAAGACACCTAGATTAGTGGTACGAGTGTGTACCATAAACTATGGCTAGTAATACCCTTACGAATACAACGCTAGCAACTATACTAACAGCTCAACAACCAAACTCACAACAAAAAACTAAAACAAAAGTAAAAGGCAACTACTAACTACTTCAACTAATAAATAATTGAGCTGGATAGCATCCCTAGAAATGGTGCCATACCTTGACCCACCTCTACCCGGGGTCGTTAATTGTAGCTAATTAACCCGAGCGGAGGCTGAGAAGGTCAAAGATAAAATTTATATTCTGCACACGTTCTCACCGCTATGTTACCTAGAAGCTAGTTAGCACCAAGCCTTGGGTTTATCCACAGAGATGCTACGGCTCAAGTATCAAACAAAAACACAGCCTCGTACGGGTCGTCAATCTGCACGAGTGAAAGGAATATCAATTAAATGCAAACTGGGGGGGGTTGATTTTCAAATTAACAACTACAAAGCATAAAGGAAAAAACAAGTAATCAAATTAAGCTAAGGACTTGGGAAGTCATTGCGCAACATGATAGACCTAATGTTTCGATCCTCAATTCATTTACATGCAAGATTTACTAAACAACTTAATATTGTGTTCACAAAATGTGGTGTGGATGATGGTATTCACTTCCCCGTACCTGTCACGTCGGGTGTGTTTACAATTCTCCATCTAAGACGTCATCGTAATTATGGGAGTACTACAAGGGCCAACCATTGTTGTAGGTCTGTTTCTCCCCTATGCAATTACGTCCCAGGCTTCCACCACGAATGGCCAACTTCCCCTAGGTCCTATCAACTAGGCCTACGAGTTGTTGGCACCTTATTTATGATCTAAGGTCTCTCATACCACAATTTGCTACTTTTTCACTATCTCTACCTGCAACCTATCAAAAAACTTTATGTAGTCAGCTAAGACTGGTGTGAAGTTAAATAAGTCAGAGTAATACTCGGGGTCTTCCGTGCACATACTCGCGCAGACGCAACACACTCCTTTACCCATTATAATATCCAGGTTTCTCTTTCCAAGGGGGCATCAATAAATGTACCATACATTAATACAACCCAAAGTGTGTGCCAGTATGTGGTGTAATATTCATGTATTTAGAACATTCAAGAACAATCATAATAATATTATGTACAAAAATAATATGATGAATCTAATGAATATCACAAAAAAAGATAAAAACATGCGCTACAATTATCCTTAAGCTATCGAAACAACTCCATAGATATGGAATTCAAATATAGATTTGAATTCCACATCTAGGATGAACACAAAATTAAAAGAAAAGAAAGGAAAATGAGAGAGTGTTTCTCTCTCTAAAAGTGCTCTCCTAATGAACTACTCTACTGTTTACATATTTAACCTAGTAAACTAAGGTCATACATATAGGAGAAGGGGGTTGGGCCTAAAAATGGGCAAAAAAATGCTAAAACCCTAGTTCAGTCGCCGCCTGCCGCTGACCGTCGTTGATTGCATGGTCCACGCCAAGTACTTGTCGTGGAATGCACGATCGCGCATGGGCCGTGGTTCTTCATAGGCGTGGGGCGCTGTGTTTGGTACGGAGCCGTGAGGCTTGATCTGGCATGGATTGTGGGCTATGGTGAGGGTCGTGGTCAGGAAACATGGTTTGCTAAAAACTTTTGGCGCGGACCGTGGTCTATGGCGCAGGCCGTGGTCAGGAAGCATGGTTTTCTCAGAAGTTTGGCGTGGGGCATAGAATTTGGTGTGAGCCATCAGTTGGTCTTGGCACCTTAATCTTGGAATGGCACGAGCCGTCATGAATGGGATGGTCTGCGCCCATACTTAGCCATTTTTAGCAAAACCCTGAACTTGAGCTGTGCGAGCCATGGGGTATGGTGCGGGTCGTGCCATTGCCTCGCGCTGGAATTGATTGCGGAGGGCATCTCCTCTGGCACGGGCCATTGGTGCTTAGCCATGAACGGCCATTGCTGACCCATGGTACCTTGGCCAGTTAAACTTATTTCCTTCGCTATGGGTGAATCGTTAGTATGATTGTTTAGCTCTAGTAGTCAATTTTGTAGTACTCGAGAAGATAAATCCAATGGAATCAGCCTTGAAGGCTAATTATTCTTGGATCATTCTCAGACTTTGGTATAGCTCATCGGACCACGATTCCCCATTTCTTCATTGGCTGTTTTGATCTCCGTTGCTGCCTATCTTTGACTCCAATCTCCTTTTACCAAGCATTGTTGTTCGTTGCCTTTGTCTACTACCATTCTAGAGGTGAATGACATTCAATCTCTTCTACCTTCTTTGCGAACAGCCTTCAATATCGTCTACCGCTCTTACAAACGGCCTTTAATATTGTCTACCGCCCTTACAAACGGCCTTCACATAGAATGTAACCAAAAAGTGCCCACAGGCAACCCACTTAACATGATCAAATGGAAGATCTAGGAGTCCATGGATACAATATGTCCATTAGTACTAATTAATTCTACAAAATGCAGGGTTTAGACGATAAAACCAAACATGACCGTCTAAACCCCTTGTCACGTAAACTCAACTAATACTAGCAATCCGCCATATAAAACATATCCAAAAATATGCCAGATGCAACAGTTAACGCACATAAAATGAAGCACATCATTGCTTCATGAACAAATTCACCCCTCCCCATTCTGTCATTGATCGTAGAACTTCGTTTGTTAGAAAATATTTAGGTAATATGCCGATATAACTTTATATGTTGAGGAAAGTGCAGATATAACTCCTAATTGTTTTTTAGTGAAAATATAACCCTGACTATTGAATGAAAGTGAAAATATAACCCCATGACCATGATTCCGGTGTTGACCAACAAATTCCAGCCATTGACCCACTTGAAAAGACTATGATACCCTTCTGCCCAAAGCCTTAAATGAAAAGACAATTCTACCCTCTGCTAAGCACCACCCCCACCCACCTGGTTCCACCTTCACCGCCAGGCCACCACCACCACCTGACACCACCTGGCTCAGCCCCACCCGCCACAAAAAATAGCTCAATTTAGCTAACTGATGCACATCGAGCCAATCAAACAGTGAATGTCTACCAAAACATCCATCTTTCCACCCAAATCTAAAAATCAAGAAACTGGAAAGTGCAATTATCTAATGAAGGGTACATAATAAACTTAATAAACTACAAATATGAAAATCAAGAAACTGAAACAAGTACCTCAGCCTGCATTCCAGCATGCCTTCTAAAACCAGTGGCATCATACATAAAAATCATTCTAAACCCTAAACAAACTTGGAACAGCGACTCTGCCACGCCAGGGCAAATTGCCACCGAAGTAGTCAATGCAGTACCCAATGCAGAGTGAGAAGAAGGCATACCACCTATAAAACACATCATCCTCAAATTCCACTTCCTCTCCACCCGACACCACCTATCGATGATACCCAACACTGAAACCTTCTCATTGGTTCTCTGGCCGACCTCCAGAAGCTTCCAATCTGCTCGCCACCCGTCCTTCGCCGCTTCTTTTCTCCGGCGAGCTTCTTTGTTGTTCCAGATCTAGTTTTCTTCTCCGGTCGATTCCACCACCGCTGAACCCATCAATTTTCTGGTGTATTTTACTCTCCGTCAATTCTTGTGAGTGCTCCGGCTTCTCACCGCTGAACCCCATCCATTTTTAGGTGTATTTTAATCTCCGGTTAATTATCCTTGCTACTCTGTCTACTCGCCGTTGAACTCTGTTGATTTTCTCATGGAAAAATGGGGTTTGGGGGCATTTTCTCATTGCTGAACTCTGCTGAAAAGAGAGGGGGGTTTATTGAAAACAATGATGGGTTTAGGGGAAAATAGTGATGGAGAAGGAAAACAACAAAGGAGAAAAGAAAATAGGTTTGGGGGCATAATATGTATTTCAAAATTGTTTTATTTCTTTTATTTATTTTTCAAGGGGAAACATAGTCATCTCAGCAGATTTCGGCCGCCAATCGGTCAAAAAGGTTATATTTGTACATAACCTGAATAGATAATGTTACATTTGGACTTTCGATTAACACAGGGTTATATCTGCACTTTCTCAAAATATTTAAACTATAATTTGTAATAGACCAACTAATTGATGAAATAAATAATTAAGAATTGTAATCTATTTTCTTACCTCTTCATCATCCTCCTCATCACTTGGAGCACCATCATATTTTGTATTGGCCACACTTACTTGGGTTAGTGACTTTTCTATGGAGGACTTGGGATCATCCGGTCTCATATGTATTTGGACTCCTCCCACTGATGCGATCCCCTTGACTAGCTACTCAAGGTATGACACCATCGTCTTCACCACTAATTGGTCTGCAGTTTGCTTCTCTCAGATTGTTGGAGAGGGGGATAAGCTGCTACCACATTTGCTTCTGCTGCAAGACAGATGGGGTACGACAACATCTTTAGGGAGGTTCGTTCGAGTACCCTTATACCTCCCTGGGTGATCCTGCTTTCCGGTTGCTAAAACTAGTATGTCCTCCCCGGGTTGGAGGACTAATGTGCTCCTAGCAGCCTCCCCAATCATTCTTATCTGCGATGGGGCATAAAGTATAAACATTAAACAAATTGAAAAAAATGATAAGAACATTAAAAGTAGATTATAAACATTAGAATGACCAATTCATATGAAAAAACTTACCATATTTTCCACAACGGCTCTGTCGACGAGATAAGTGTATGTGGTCTTGTCTGCCAGCTTGATGGACTCGAGGCACACCAGGGACCTGTCCACATTTACCTCCTTGCTCTCAAGCTCAGTATCGATCTCCTCCTCCGTTAACTCTTGCGTAGCCAGTTTCACTTTCTCCATCTTTCTTTTTCCCGATGATCTTTTCCCGAGTTACCTCTCTGTTTAGTCCGATGTGTGTAAGCTTTTTCCTTTGAGTGTGCGCTATTAGTGGCACTTATTTTCTATCTAAAGCAAAAAAATTTAGTATAATGTTATTGATATATGTAAATCGAAATGAAACTGTGTTGTGAATACACTCATGTTGATATACAAGTTACCTTAAATTCAGGTGTTGTCCTCATTTTGTAGAACTTGTGCTACTGCTCTTTGTCCATCCATTTTTACTTGTCCCGCGGTTGGTAATCTAACCTGCAGGTGACGTTTGCCACCCGATGAATGAATTTTTTTGGCAACCTTTGATTTCTAGTTGTGGTGGGCATTTTCGGCTGCAATGTATGCAATATGTTTTAAATTTTCAAGCTGTTTGGGGGTCAAGGTATGCTCAAACATAAAGCTCATCTGCATTGGAAAAAAAAAGAAGATAA
The DNA here is from genome assembly GCA_037428765.1 of Rubia yunnanensis. Lineage (NCBI taxonomy): Eukaryota > Viridiplantae > Streptophyta > Magnoliopsida > Gentianales > Rubiaceae > Rubia > Rubia yunnanensis. The sequence goes on from CM075065.1 coordinate 25,005,986, forward strand.
AAATAATGTTAGTTTGTAGTCAACGATAATAAATAGGAACTATTGTTAGATAGTAAGGTAAACTTGTCCACTTAAAGATATATATGTTATGATTTTTTCTCACCAAGATGTCTTTCCAAGCCTCCTCATTAGTGTCATTTGGGATGTCATTCCAGTGCTTGTGTGTCACGAGTTTGATTCGCCACCAGAATGCATAGATACAGTATGCAGTCCAAGCGGTCTAATTCTTCGTGTAGACCATGCCAGATAGGTTGAACCGTACCGGCACCAGTTTATTCTCCTTCACCAGCATTATTGACTAGCATGTGGCTGAACCACACTTCTTGCACCACAATCTAATTTCAAACATGTCAAAGGATTTTCCATGCTTTCCCCCTGCCTTGGTAACATTGTCTATCCTATAGTCCTTCACGGTTCCCTCTTCAACGGATGGAGACTTTTCATCATGTGTGAAGGCTGGAGGCTCATCATTGGCTGCATGCTCTTCAATTGTCTCTCTGGGTTCCTCAATTTGCAATCTTAGTGGAACGGTGGTTGTTGTGGTCTAAGCATCGTCCATGACAGGTATGGTTGTGTCAATATCGTCCACAACTTTTGGTGCTGCTTGACCCTTCTTTCTCTTCCCCTTTGCAACCAATTTGTTACCTTTGGGAGGCATCTAATTTAGGACAATGAAACCAAATGTGTGGGAACCTAACAATTGATAAAGAGGAATTTCACAATACATAGTTCATTCCGCACAATTCGTAAATCAAAAATCAAATTCACATTTCACAATCATCATTCACAAGATATTAAGGTTATCAGCGACAAAAATAGGGATCCTGCCACCTGGACAAGTGGCCCAATCACCATGTCTAACTCTATCTTGATGGCATCTCCAGTATCTCCTCTTTGCTCTCCAGGTTTTAGTAATCTTCTATGGGGGTCGCCATAAGCCATCTAATGCTGAGGGGATTGAGTTACCTGCCCAGGATTTGCCCAGGCCATCGTGATCCCTGAAATTCCACCATAAAACCCATAAGGGCCATACAAGCCATAACCTGCTGACGGGTTCGGCCTCCCTATGCTTCCATATCTATGAGACGCATACCCCATCTTGGCTCTGGGATATCCTCCCATCAAGGTTCCTGGAACTGTAAGGGGTCTGGAATGTGCTACCCCCAGGGGTTCAGGGAACAGAGGCTGATCAGCTCTGGGATATCCTCCCATCAAGGTTGTTAGAACTGGAGGGGGTCTGGTACATGCCAACCCCAGGGGTTTAGGAAATGAAGGTTGCTGTCGTTCTTGGTAACCTTCTCAAGGATATCCAAAATAAGTAAACGCTAAAATGTGCTGAGCGGTGTTGCTTTCTGAGGCCTCCATGACCGTCGAGGGGATAATCGGGGCTCCCATGCCTCGAGAGTGGGCTATTGGGGTTGAAGCAGGTGTGACCTGATATCCCACCCCCGCTAACATCTGAACTTCCCTGGCTAAGTTAGATTGCGAGGTATTCACACATGTTGCCTGATTTTCTCATAAGGCTTGTTTATAAGCTTCCATCTCTGACTCCCTAGAGACCTACGTGAAATGACCATCACTCTAATCATATTCACCGGTGTGTACATCTGGTGTAGGATTTGCAAGCCTTATTTCTTGACCTGCATTAGGCCCCGAGGGTCCAGCTACATCTCGAGGACCCTCAAGTATCACTGGGATCTTTCCAATGGAGCCTTGCCCTCCTTCTAGCTCTCTAGCTGAGACTTGCACCGCTTCTTTCTCCACTTCATGGGATGCTAAAGGGTTAACCATTATTCTTCTTCTTTCTCGATAAGGTGATTGTACTTCTTTGGTAGCGCCAGTTCCTTATAGATTTAACCTCTCACTCCTCCGAGTATTCATGGAGGTGGACATAAACCAAGGAACTAAAAAATGACTGAATTGGTCCCACTGGGCATGCCAATTGATGTGTTTAGAAACCGGTCGAGTCGTAACGCTGAGTCCCTCGGTGATAATCTACAAGCAAAAAGCCCCGGGAAGTCCCAGGGGTAAACTCTCCGATGCTTAAGTCAGTAAGTGTCTCTAATAAAAATGTTCAAAAGTCCCCTATAGTGAGTGCGTGCCTGTCTATTTATATTGTATCTGGGAATAACATATCTCCAGATTATACGCCTTGATGTACGCCTTGATGTACACCTATCTATTAAGTAGATTTATTGTGCTGATGCAGCCATGAAGTTCTCTCGGCCCAAGGTACTCTTGGCCAAGTTGCAAGTTTGCCTATTATCACCATCTAAGGCTATAGATTCAATCTACAAGCTCCTAAAGATTATTCCAGCTTGGGCTGTAGACTCGAGCTATGAGCTCTCGTATATTTTTCCAGCTAAGGCTATAGACCTAAGCTATGAGCTCTTATATATTATTCTAGCTAAGGTTGTAGACCTGAGCTATGAGCTCCTATATATTATTCCAGGTAAGGCTGTAGACCCGAGCTATGAGCTCATATCTATTATTCCAGCTAAGGCTGTAAAAACCCCTAGCGAAATAAGAATTAGAGAACATGTAATAGTTAAATTTTATCAAATATCCCAATCTTTCCTTTAATTCTCCGAAATATATATATATATATATATATATATGTATATATATAAAAAAACATATATATACATGTATATATAAATAAAACATATATATATATATAATATATAAATAATAATAATAATACTAATAAAAATAAGTGAATAAATAAATAAGCAAGAGAAATTACCAAGAAGAAAATATACATAACTATACATACATATATGTATAGTATATGGCAATAGTAATAATAAGCAAATAAATGAGTAAAGGAATAATTAAATACAAGAAAATTACTATGAAGGAAAAGCTGGCAGCGGAATTGAAAGAAATCATCCAAAGTAATTTTTGAGAAAGTGGAATTACCGAGAAGAGGAAAGGGACTGCGGGCGTGAGAAGTTTTGTCCAAAGTAATTTTGGGCAAGTAGGCTTGAGGTTTACAGGATAAAACTTTAGGTTAAGTAGGTGTAAAAACCTACATCTTACCTAGTATAAATACCAGTGACATCCTCCCCAAAACTTACAGTCTTAAGAAAGATACTTTGAGTATCAAAATTCAGAGGTTAAGCAGTGAGGTACAAGCGGAGGTTGTCAAGTCAAGTTTAACTAAGGTGAGTGTTGTATTGCCCTAGCACGAATTTAGTAAAATCTGAGTTTATGTTTACATATATATATATATATATAATGCCATCATAACCTAACTCTCTCGAGCTAAACTCTCCACCTCTCGAACCCCTGCTGCTCTCCACCTCTCGAACCCCTGCTGCTCTCCACCTCTCGAACCTCTGCTGCAACTCCACCTCTCGAACCCCTGCCAAAATACTACTTCTCGAACCCCTACCAATATACTACCTCTCGAACCCTTGCCATAATACTACCCTCGAACCCCTGCCATAATACTACCCTCGAACCCCTGCCAAAACTCTACCTCTCAAACCCCTACCACAACTCAACCTCTTGAACCCCTGTCACAACTCTACCTCTCGAACCCCTGCCAAAACTCTGCCTCTCGAACCCCTGCCAAAACTCTGCCTCTCGAACCCCTGCCAAAACTCTGCCTCTCGAACCCCTGCCAAAACTCTACCTCTCGAACCCCTGCCATAACTCTACCTCTCGAACCCCTGCCACAACTCTACCTCTCGAACCTACTAAATATCCCACCCCTCAAACCCCTACTGAAGCCTTTACCCCTCGAACTAATTCCCTGAAACCTTTACCCCTCGAATATGTACTACTGAAACCTTTACCTCTCGAACCTTACCCCTCGAACTAGTACCACTGAAACCTTTACCTCTCGAACCTTACCCCTCAAACTAGTACCACTAAAACCTTTACCTCTCAAACCTTACCCCTCGAACTAGTACCACTGAAACCTTTACCTCTCGAACCTTACCCCTTGAACTAGTACCACTCAAACCTTTACCTCTCGAACCTCACCTCTCGAACCTTACCCCTCGAACTAGTACCACCGAAACCTTTACCCCTCAAACCTTACCTCTCGAACTAGTACCACTGAAACCTTTACCTCTTGAACCTTACCCCTCAAACCTTATCCCTCGAACTAGTATCACCGAAACCTTTACCTTTCAAATTGTACCCCTCAAACCTTACCCCTCGAACTAGTATCACCGGAACCTTTACCTCTCAAACTATACCCCTCGAACCTTACCCCTCGAACTAGTACTACTGAAACCTTTACCTCTCAAACTGTGCCCCTCAAACCATACCCCTCGAACTAGTACTACTGAAACCTTTGCTTCTCGAACTAGTGCCACTAGAACCTTAACTCTTGAACCTCACCATATGAACCCGTACCTTTAGAATCTCTCCAACTGAATCTCACCACTCGAACGGATACCATTTACCACTCGAACCGGTACCACCTGCTACCAATACCACTAGAACCTTCTCCACTTGAGTTCTTTGCTCGAACCTCTTACCTAACTACTCGAAATGTAAGTACTCGAACCCCTAATACTCGAACCTTGTTACTCAATACTCTATCCATAGGAGAGATATGATGGTTACACTCAAATGACTGTACTTACTGACTGTTGAATTAAGTGTGTGTTTTATCATACTGTACTAGATTATCGTGAAACTGAACTCCTGAACTACTCTAATATTTTCTGTGAAAGACCAGTTTGTACTTTATCTTGATGTGTTAAACTTGAATCATATACTACTCCGATAACCAACTTGTACTTTATCTTTCCATGTCAAACTTGAATTACCTGCTACCTGATTACCTGTCTGTGAATTTTGGGGGCCCCCACGTGATTGTAGTTTGGTCGAAGTCGATGGGCAACGGTACTGACCAGACCGTCTGATTAGACCGGCTACACGTGGAGTTTGGTATGCTAGCATAACCATCTGACTGATACGAGCTCGTAACTAAACACCGGTGTGAATGGGAAAGTGAATTATGAACTAATAGCCTTTGGGCATCACTGACTGAGTTATGTTGTGTATGTTAGTCACAGTTGCCATATAGTCACTTGGCAACAACTCGGCATTAACCACCCGTATCCTTTTATTGTGTGCTTGGACATACGTGGCTAGTTGTTAATTGTTATTTGTTATTCTATGATCACTAAAACTCAACTAGGTAAATACTGGTGATGGAACCTCACTAAGCAAGTAGCTTACCTAGTTAAACAACCCTTTTTCAGGTGAAGAAGAATAGTAAGAGAAAAGTGCTTGATGTCTTTACTTCTTTTGAGAAAGATCCTGGGTGATCTATTAGGATTTTAAATTGAACTATGAATCTGTAACAGTTAGTTGAAACTTTCGTTTAACATTTTTGTAACATATTTCCTCATCATGCATAGATAAGGAGGCAGATTGTAAATACAAAGTATAACATGCCATGAGCTATGTTTCGATGACATTTTAGCAAAGGGATTCATGCCATCATTACACAAAGTCATTCTCAAATTCTTGGTTACAGTTGCAAACTTAGGATACCTCTTGTCAAAATTCTTCCATTGATTTGCATCTGCTGGGTGACTAATGATATCATTATCAGCACAATCCCTATCCTTGTACCATGTCATGTTTTTCGCATCCACAATGTTCTTGAACAACCTCTTAAGCTTGGGAACAATAGGAAGGTACCATAGGCATTTCGCAGGGACCTGTTTCCTTACCTTCACAACAACCTCTTCATCCACAAACTCGTTTCTTCTTTGCTCATAATGAGATACCTTGCATACGAGGCATGCCACTGCTTTTTCCAAAGCATCCCTATAAAAAAATCATTGGGGCATGCATGTATCTTTTTATACTCCATTCCCATTAGGCACAAAATTCTCTTCGCATCGTACAGGTTTTCCGGTAAACCATTTCCGGGGGAGGGGGGGAGGGGAGCTTCTCACTCAAGAACTTCAACAACTTATACATGCTCGTATAGCTCCACGAACCAATGCCTTTCAAGTTAAACAACTCCATCAAACATGACATTACTGTGTCTTTCTTCTTGCAACCATGATACAACGGTTTGTCCTTCTCATCAAGAAATTTTGACAGAACCTTGGCCCTCCCCCTAAATTCAACCACCACCTCCTCACCCATGTCATTCAAGTTCAAATCCCCAAAATATTCCCCCTTGCTACCTACAACCACCTCCGGCAGTGGTTTCTCCCCATGAAATGTCCCAACCAAATGATCCTTCGAGAACCCTCTCTTGTTCAAATGGAGTTGCAACAAGTCCCAATCGTCAGTACACATACGATTCTTACAATCACGACATGGACATATGATGCACTTTTCATGAATAAAAGCATGCTCCAAGAAGTCCCTAACAAAAGCTATAAATTCATTACTCACCAAACTCATTGCGATACACATGCTTACGCCTCTCGATGGCATAGTAAATGTCTACAATGTAAAGAATTTGCAAAATTTAAACATCCGAAGCAATAAACAATTACACCATAAACATTAATTTTATTCATAACACACCCTATAAATATGCAACATGCAACATGCAACTTCACACACTACTACAATCCTACCACACCATATATATATCAAATCACATGCATTCAAAGCCATTCATTCCATAAAAAATACTTGCTAAAAAACCCTATTCATCAAGAGTGCGAAGCAACATTACAATGTTCAAACTCACAAGATATTTATTGAAAAATATCATTCCACGCATATTACACCATAAATGACAAATTTAAACAAAACATGATGTACCTTCAAGGGAATTCATTTAAGAGCATTCAATGTCTTCTCCGACCCCCAAATTGCCATTAATGAGCTCCAAAATTCTCTTGTATGCTTTTTTTACCCAATCAAAATGGTGGTAAGTGAGAATTTAATGAATCAATAGAACCGGTCCACACCACTAGTACTGGTGCAAAAAGTGTAACTGAAGATATAGCACCGGTATATGTACCAGTGCTAAGGATAAATATCATATCGGTGCATAAATGTATCCCATTTCCCACATTTTTTAGATCTTCACACAAGTGCACCGGTACATATGACCGGTGCTCTAACATTTCCTGTGTCTTTAGAATTTAGCACTGGCATAACTCTACCAGTGTAGAGTTTAATACCAGTTTATAAACATTTCCCTCATTTTTGTTCCCAAATGCACCGATCCCCTACATTTACCGGTGCAAATTCTACAATTTTGCACAGAAATTTTTAAACAGCACCGCTTTCCCGCGCAGGTACACAATGTACCTATGCTCAAAACTACCAAACTAAAAAACCTTTCCATTCACAGGCACCAGTATTACGCACCAATATGTTTTGTTCCAGTTCAAATAACTTATAGGTGCCGGGTATTTATTCATGGATGACTTTACCGGTGCAAAAGGTCATAATTAGCACCGGTACATTAGTACCAGTTCAGTTTAACCGGTGCCTATGCACCTGTTTTCTAGTAGTGAAAGTATAACCCAGTAGCCAACACCTGCTAATCTTAAGAAGTTAAGGGGTTTTCTAGGGCTCACTGAATATTACCGAAGATTCATCCTGCAAGGTTATGGAATGTTATACAAGCCACTTCACAATTTATTGAAGAAAGATGCTTTCATTTGGATAGATAAGGCTACTACAACTTTCAATCAGTTGAAAAAAAAATCATAACTACTTCACCTATTCTTGGTATTCTAGATTTCACAAAGCCTTTTGTTATTGAAGTGGATGCAACTAGATTAGGGATAGGCGGTGCTAATGCATAAAAACAAACGTATTACTTTCCTAAGTAAGGTTTTATGTAAGAAGAATTTGGATCTATCTACCTATGAAAAAGAGTTGCTGGCCTGGGTTTTAGCGGTGGAAAAGTGGAAACACTACTTAATGGGTGGTAAGTTCATTATAAAGACTAATCACCCAAGTCTAAATTTTTTATTAGACCAAAAGATCCACAATGCTTTGCAACATAAATGGTTAAGCAAGTTATTTGAGTTGAAATTTGAAATCCAGTACAAATCTGGGAGTAGTAACACTGCTGCTGATTCTTTATCACAAAGAAGAGATGTAGAGAAAGGGGTTATCTGTGAGGAAGAAGTGGGTGAACAACAGATAAGCAGAATGATGGGAATTTAGGATACAACTTGTAGGAGAGTAAAACTGAGGTAGTTTGGGATGAAGATCCAGGCTTGATAAATGGATTCACTCATAATCTGGATCATATCACAGATGAGAGAATTATATTACAACCACAACAAAGAGCATTGCCATTTAAGACCAAGAATTTGGAGATTTTATCAGAAAATGAAACAGCCTTTCTTCATTCTGAGTTTCATTCTGATTTTGTAGCCAAGATAAAAAGTTCATACTATGCAATTCAAGTAAGTTCAACCCTAAATAATTACCTCTTGGATTCAACAATTGGAAGCAAGTTATGAATAAGATGAAGCAGCTCAACAATTGATTGCCAAGGCTGTTATGGAAGAAGGAGCTAATAGTGAGCTGAGTTTTACTTCAGGAATTCTTAAAGAGGGAAAAGAATCTACGTGGGGAGTTTGGGTAATACTAGAAAGGAAATGCTTTCTGCTATGCATGCTTCCTCTATAAGTGGTCATTCTGGACAAAGTGAAACTATCAGTAGAGTGCTCTCAGTTGTTTTTGGCCAGATATAAAGAAAGAAGTGATAGAGTTTATAAAGTCTTGTGAAGTTTGTCAGCAAAGAAAAGGGGGACATTGCTATACTCCAGGTCTTTTGTAACCCTTACAGATTTCCTTGCCAACCCTTGAAAAAATTACCATGGAGTCATTGCAAAGCAGATTTGGATTCTCAGATTAACAACTACAAAGCATAAAGTAAAACAACAAGTAATCAAATTAAGCTAAGCACTTGGGGAGTCATTGCACAACATGATTAATGTTTCCATCGTAATTAGGGGACTACAACAAGGTCAGACCATTGTTGTAGGTCTGTTTCTCCCCTGTGCGGTTACGTCCCTAGCTTCAACCACGAATGCACAACTTCCCTCGGTCCTATCAATTAGGCCCAAGGGTCGTTGGCACCTTATCCATAATACTAAGACATGTTACAACCCTAGCCTGCTACTTTTTCACTATTTCTACCCGCAACCTATTGGAAAACTTTACATAATCAGCTAAAACTATTGATGAGACGTTAAATGCATGTATTTTCCAAAGCATTTGACATCACTTTTGTCATATTTTTGTTGTAAGATTTCTAGATTTACGTAGGTTTACATGATAGAGGGTTTAGATGACCATTTTCGGTTTTTATATCTAAATCCTTCACTTTGTAACCTATGATTAGTCTAATGGGTTTTTGGTCCTTACGAGCATCTAGATTCCATTTTGTGAGCTTCATTTGTAGATTTCTCGTGAGCCCTTTGGAGTGGTTTAGTGAAGGCCACATGTCAAAATGTGGTAGAAGATAGAAGGGTCAAAGAAGGAAGGCAAAGAGGCGGGTGAATTATCACCTGGAAGTTTGGACAAAATTTTTAAAATTATCTGGGAAGAATCAACCTGCAAGGGTTGCGTCAGTGGATTCGTCTTCTCGAGCACTATAAAATTAACTACAAGATCTCCCAAAACAGATCAGCGGTTCACCCTTGGGAAGTAAAACAAGAAGCCTGGGCGAGGCCATTTCTGATTTTTTGGGCTGAAACCTCCGCCGCCCGGGCGAGGCCATTTCTGGCCTGGCGAGGCCATTTCTGCCCGGGCGATGCCATTTCCAGCCTAGCGAGGCCATTTCCGCCTGGGCGATCCCATTTTCGCCCGGGTGATGCCATTTCCGCCCAGGCGATGCCTGCTACGTTTTGACCTTCTTTTTGACCAACTTTGGCTATAAATAGTCCCTTTTCTTCCCCATTTGCTCTGAGCCTAACTTGGGGGCTGTAAAACCCTAGTTTTTCACAATTTTCTTCCATTTCTTCTTCTTTCTTTGTAGATCTTTGTTCTATGTTATGGGTTTTGATTATCTAGCTTAGTTTTGTACTTAGGAGCAACTGATTGAAGCTTCCACACCTATGTAGTAAGAACCTCTATTTCACTCTTTCTTGAAGCATTTGTTATTTAGCATTCATGTGTTTAAATGTGATGTTTTAATTCATTTATGCTATGGGTTGTTTGAGTATATGAAGTGTTTGTATGATTAAAGTGTTAGGGTGTTAGGAAAGTTACAAATTTCTTAGCTCTTTGACATGAGAATCCAAGAACATGGAATTAGAATTTCTTGTGCATAATGTGTTGTTATTCTTGCTAGATAAATATGTTCATGTGGATTGTTCTCATGTTTATCCTACAGATGCAATGCAAGGTTGAATATTGAATGTGGTTTGTTCTAGGTTTAGCCTAATAAATGCTATGTTTGGTTAAATGGCTATGTCTTTGGTAGAAGGCTTGTTGTTATCAAATTCATGGTCCTTCGTGTATAATTTCATTGATGAAATACCTTTATGGTGTGGTTTACCTATAGTGATTATCAATGAGGTTTGCAATTGGTCATTGTTTCTCTTTGCAAATTACTATTAAGAATGAATGAATGAATGTTGATCTTCGAATGGGAAGTTTTAGCATTCCCCATAGGTAACGTATGTGATAGAATGAGTGAATGGTTCAATGATCTACATTAGGTTTTGAAGTGGATATTAATTGCCCCAAGGCTTTGTCTTTTGTAGTTTTTCCCCATTTTCGTAGTTTGTTTGATGATTAGCATAGTTACTTAACTTTGCTAGTTATCTTGTCTTCTAATTTCATAACTTAGAACCACAACAACCAAAATCCCCCTTTTTACTTGCTTTTATATATCTATATGTATCTACTTCTAGCCTAATATAAACCTTATATGTTTAAACGTTTAGGAAAATCCATCTTCTTTGTGGACGACCCTGATTTGCCACTATCTACTTAATTGTATTTAGTAAGCATAAAGGGCTTATAAATTATAACTTTGAGAGGTACGGCGATGACCTCCCAAATTTTGGCGCCGCTGCCGGGGAGGAGGCATTTATTTTTAAGTGTTTGGGCATATATGGTTGCATATTAGCTAGTTTTTTTTACTTCTTTTGGTTGTTTTTGTTTGGAGTAGGTATTGCTTGAGTTCTTGGTGAATTTTTATCGAAAATCCTTGCAATATGATTTTGGACTTTTGAAAAAGAGAAATTTTTTTAAAATGGAACGTCTCACATTGAGGGAACTCATGATGAGAAGAGAGTCTCAACAAGCAAGGTTTTGTAGGATCTGTCATTCAGACCATCCTACCGAGTCTTGCTATATGTTGAGAGAGGAGCATTATAAGGAGGAAAGAACCCTTGGTTTTCAAAACCAAGAGTATTATGAAGAGTGCTACCAAGAGGTAAGAGATGTTAGTTTTCAAGGGCAAGAAACCCAAAAATGGTATCCATACCATAATTCTTACAACCCGGAATGGAGTGATAATCCGGATTGGTGGTATAGGAATGGGCAGAAAAACTACAATACAAGCAAAATAGTTGGCCATCACCATCTTATACCATACCCCAAAACCAAGCCTAACAAGGAAGTTTAAGTTTGACACATGAGAAAGCTATGAATGTAATAGAAAACTTGAACTTTACTAGTGAGGAACTAGACACTCGACTCTCCTCTAGTGTTGAGGCTATTGAGGAGCATGCGAGGAGTATATTGGAAGCGTTGGCATGAATGGAAGCTCATGATTATGAAAATACACCATCCCAAGTTGAACTCAAGGATTTGGTGAGTGAGGTCCCCATGGGAAATGAGTTTGAGTTCGACGGGGATGAGGAGTTGGTTGTTGATGATAAAAAATGGAGGAAGAGGTGATTGTGCTACATTTATTAGCATCATCACCCCTACCCCCACCTAGTGAACCAACTTCACCATTTTCGGAAGTTTTGAGGGAGATAAGAAAGGAGCCAAAAGACCATCCGAGGCCTCCTAACCACCGAACTCTTTTTAAACCATCTCCACCTCCTCAAAAATTTCCTCTTGAATTTTTATACCCCCACCTCTCTATTTTTGGATACTCATGGTGAAGGTGTTCAAACCCTCACCATATGGATAACATTAGGGTTGTGCCGACGACCTTAAAAATACGGAACTTCTCGGGAGGCAACCCAAGCTTTTAAGTTAGGTTAGTGTTTTTCTTTTTTTTTTGAAAAAAAATCCTCAACCATGTCCTCAAACCCTTACCCAAAACCACAAGAATACCACCACAATCCACAAACAAAAACCACTACCGAAACCACCATCTAGGAGTACTACCAGTTGTTGTCTTTTGTGAGTGTCGATCGGGATTTGCATAGTTGTGGCTTCGTAGTGGATGGATCAAAGTTTCATGTTGGGAGGATTCAAGAACATGGAGGAGAGAACAATCATTGAGTGAGCATTTCCATCACCGGGAAGGACCTTCAAGATCCTAGTTGTGATTTTTTTTTCTCTCTCCCTTATTTCTTTATCTTGTCCTTTTCACATTGAGGATAATGTGTGTTTCAAGTGTGGGGAGGTAAAGAGAAATATATCTCATTGTATTGTATTGTAGTGTGCATATGCTCCACTTTGATTTGTTTTGTTTGAAAAAAAAGAAAAATAAAAAAAACAATTCCTGCTAAGTTGAAAACCCGAGAGGGTAACTTAGGCAAAAGTGGGAGGCCCGGATAGGTTGAAAACCCGAAAGGGTGACCTATGCAAAAATGATAGGCCAAATGGTGTGGGAAAAGGTAAGGGTGAGCATTGAAAAAGAAAAATGTGTGAAGCAAGGATGAAAACCCGAGAGGGCTCCCAAGCAAAATGAGAGAAATTGAAATTTTTTATGCTTCTCTTGATTTGTCTATTGGTGGCTTTTTCGGTAGAGTAAGTTAGCTTGGCATTATACGTATACCTCACTTTTGTTATGGTTTGTTGGTTGTTTAGATTATCTTAGGCTTTGGGATGTGAGAGTGTGAGAGATTCTTATGTCTTGGGGGTTAGGGTAGTCTAGAAATATGATGTTGGATGTTTTGGGAAAACTTTTACATGCTAGTTTACGCTTTGATCTTTGCTTGTTCTTATTTACTCGAGGACGAGTAAGGTTTAAGTGTGGGGAGATTTGATGAGATGTCAAATGCATGTATTTTCCAAAGCATTTAACATCACTTTTGTCATATTTTTGTTGTAAGATTGCTAGATTTACGTAGGTTTACATGATAAGGGGTTAAGATGGCCATTTTTGGTTTTGATATCTAAATCCTTCACTTTGTAACCTATGTTTAGTCTAATGGGTTTTTGGTCCTTACGAGCATCTAGATTCCATTTTTTGAGCTTTATTTGTATATGTCTCATGAGCCCTTTAGAGTGGTTTAGTGAAGGACAAATGTCAAAACGTGGTAGAAGATAGAAGGGTCAAAGAACGAAGGCAAAGAAGCAGATGAATTATCACCCGGAAGTTTGGACAAAGTTCTCAAAATTATCCGAGAAGAATCAGCTTACAAAGGTGGAGCTATTAGATTTGTCTTCTCAAGCACTATAAAATCGACTACAAGAACTCCCAAAATGGATCAACGGTTCACCCTTGGGAGGCAAAACAAAAAGCCTGAGTGATGCAATTTTTGAATTTTTGGGATGAAACCTCCGCTGCCTGGGCGAGGCCATTTCCGCCCAGGCGATGTTTGCTACGTTTTGACCTTCATTTTGACCAACTTTGGCTATAAATAGCCCCTTTTCTTCCCCATTTGCTCTAAGCCCGACTTGGGGGCTCCAAAACCCTAGTTTTTCACCATTTTCTTCCATTTCTTCTTATTTCTTTGTAGATATTTGTTATATGTTATGTGGTTTGATTATCTAGCTTAGTTTTGTACTTGGGAGAAATTGTTTGAAGTTTCCACACCTATGTAGTAAGAACCTCTATTTCACTCTTTCTTGAAGCATTTGTTATTTAGCATTCATGTATTTAAATGTGATGTTTTACTTCATTTATGCTATGGGTTGTTTGAGTATATGAAGTGTTTGTATAATTGAAGTGTTAGGGTGCTAGGAAAGTTGCAAATTTCTTAGCTCTTTGACATGAGAATCCAAGAACATGGAATTAGAATTTCTTGTGCATAATGAGCTGTGATTCTTGCTAGATAAATATGTTAATGTGGATTGTTCTCATGTTTATCCTATAGATGCAATGCAAGGTTGAATCTTGAATGTGGTTTGTTCTAGGTTTAGCCTAATGAATTCTATGTTTGGTTAAATGACAATGTCTTTGGTAGAAAGCTTGTTGTTATCAAATCTATGGTCCTTCGTGTATAATGTCGTTGATGAATTACATTTATGGTATGGTTTGCCTAGAGTGATTATCAATGAGGTTTGCTAATGGTCGTTATTTGTCTTTGCAAATTACTATTAAGAATGAATGAATGTTGATCTTCGAATGGGAAGTTTTAGCATTCCCCATAGGTAACGTATGCGATAGAATGAGTGAATGGTTCAATGATCTACATTAGGTTTTGAAGTGGATATTAATTGCCCCAAGGCTTTATCTTTTGTAGTTTTTACCCCTTTTTCTTAGTTTGTTTGATGATTAGCATAGTTACTTGACTTTTCTAGTTATCTTGTCATTTAATTTCATAACTTAGGACCACAACCAACCAAAATCCCCCTGTTATTTGCTTTTATATATCTATATATATATATCTACTTCTAGCGTAATATAAACCTTATATGTTTAAACGCTTTAGAAAACCCCTCTTCTTCGTGGACGACCCCGATTTACCACTATCTACTTAATTGTGTTTAGTAAGCATAAAGAGCTTATAAATTATAACTTTTAGAGGTATGGCGATGACCTCCCAATTGTTGCGATGGCAAGTAAGTTTGAGAAATACTCGGGTCTACCGTGCACACACTCACGCATACACAATGTACTCCCTTACCCATTCTAATACCCGGGTTTCTCTTCCCAAGGGGGTATCAATGAGTGCTCCATACATGAATACAGCCCAAAGTGTGTACCGATGTGGTGTAATATTCATGCATTTAGAACATTCAAGAATAATAATAATAATATCATGAACACAAATAATAGGATGAATCTAATGAATCTCACAAAACATAAAGTTAAACATGCGCTGGAATTATCCCCAAGCTATGGAAACTACTCCATAGATATGGAATTCAAATATGAATTTGAATTCTACATCTAGGATAAACACAAAAGAAAACAAAGAAAAAAAAGGAGAGAGTGTTTCCCTCTCTAAAAGTGTTCTCCTAATGAGCTAATCTACTCTGTACATGTTTAACCTAGTAGACTAAGGTCATATATATATATAGGAGAAGGGGATTGGGCCTAAAAATTGGCCCAAAATAGGCCAAAAAGGCTGAAACCCTCTTCCAGCCACCGCTTGGCATGGGTCGTCGCAGATGGTGCGGTCAGCGCCAAGTACATGTCGCAGGATGCACGATTGCGCGCGAGTCGTGGTTCTTCATCTGGCGCGGGGCACAGGATCTGGCACGTGCCGTAGCATGAGGCTCTAGCACGGACCGCACAGACTTTGGCATGGAGCGCAGACTTTGGCACAGGTCGTCAGCTGGTCTTGACATCTTGAACTTGGAACGGTATGGGCCATCGTAAATGGGACTGTCTGCGCCCATACTTAGTCATTTTTAGCAAATCCTTGAACTCATGCTGTGAGGGCTGTAAGATATGGCGCAGATTGCGCCATTGCCTCGCACTAGATATGTTGACGTGAGGTATCTCCTCTGGCAAGGGTTGTTGGTGCTTGACCATGAACGGTCCGTGCTAACCTATGGTACCTTGGCCGGCTGAACTTGTTTCCTTCACTACGGGTGAACCGTAAGTCCAATTGTTTTGTTCTAGTAGTCAATTTTTTTGTGCTTGAGAAGAAGAATCCAATGGAGTCAGCCTTGAAGGCTAATTCTTGTCAGATCATGCTCAGAATTTGGCACAACTCATCGGACCACGATTCCCCATTTCTTCATTGGCTGCTTTGATCTCCGTTGCCGCCTATCTTTGACTCCAATCTCCTTCTACCACGTATTGATGTTCTAGGCCTTTGTCTACTACCATTCTAGAGATGAATGACATTCAATATCTTCTACCATCCTTGTGAACGGCCTTCAATATCTTCTACCGCACTTACGAACGGCATTCACATAGAATGTAACCAAAAAATACCCACGGGCGACCCACTAAAGATGATCAAATGGAAGATCTAAGAGCTCGTGGATACAAGATGTCCATTAGTACTTATCAAGTCTAAAGAATGAGGGATTTAGACAATAAAACCAAACATGGCCATCTAAACCTCTTGTCACGTAAACTCAACTAATACTAGCAACCCACCAAACAAAACATGCTAAAAACTACGCCGGATGCAACGGTTAATGCACACAAAATGAAGCACATCAAACTCCACACACTTAATTGTTTTCTCGTCCTCAAGTAAACAAAGACAAGACAAAGAATTAAGAGAAATGTAGCATGCAAACATAAGTTAACCGAGGCATCCCACTTATTCCTCGATTACCCTGTTTCCCCAAAAAAGAGTAAGAACACAACTCTCACACTCCCCAAAGAATATAAGCAATATAATCACCCAAAATAAAATGTTGAAAAAGGTAAGGAAAAAAGATAAGTGTCAAGCTAGCTTACTTCTCCCAAAATGATCCCAAAGCAATCCAAGAGTCGTCTCCAAAAACAATCCACCAAGAAAATCCAAGAGCCGTCGACTTGGTTGTAACATAGGGTTAATTCGTGATTCTCGACCTAGTTACAACCAAGGAGTCAAATGTATCGTCAATATAGTTTTTTGTTTTCTCTTAATTTCTCTCATTTTTTCTTGGAGCCTTTTCGGATTTTCATCCTAGCTTTAACACACAAAGGGTACTCACTTATCACCTTTTTCCACACGGCCTCTCATTTTTGCCTAGGCTTGTAAGCCTAGCTGGGCCTAGCCTCTCATTTTTACATAGGTTTACAATCTATTCAGACTTTTCCTAATGTTACCCAAGTCGCCCTTTTGGGTTTTCGACCTGTCCAGGTGTTTGTGTGTGTATATATATATTTTTTTTTATTTTTTTCATTTTTCAAGTTTTCCAAAAATGCTTTTGGTGTATCAGAAAATTTCCCCAAAAGTGGGCTTCATGCTACAAAAGATAAGATCACACATAAAAAATACACCACCAATATCCTAAAACAACCTACCCCATGCAAACTAGAAACTCTGGCATAGCATTTCATTCCACCAAATATTCATCCAAAAGCATCCCTCAATAAACACAAACAAAAATCACCAACAATCAAGAAAAACTACCAACAAAAACATGAAAATGCATCAAGGAAATCCAAGAATGAAACCCCCTAAGTGCTCACTACTCTCCTCCCCACACTTAGCCAATGCATAGTCTTCCAATGTAAAAAAAATCATATCAAAACACAAGTGAGGTTGGGAGAAATAGTGACACCCACTCTTGTGGCCCCGAAGGGCCTTCCTCCTCGTCGTGACTAGTGAAGTTCCTATTAAGGTATCCCGTTGCTTGAAGCATGCCCTCAATTCGATCCATCCTCGAACTAAGATCCTTCACTTGCATCCTCACTCCGCCTATCGCTTTGACTACCTCTTGCAAAACTAGGGTAGAACTCGAAAGTTGATGCCCAAGTGCTTGCAATCGGTCAATGATGTCCGAGGATAGGCGAGAGTGGCTATGATGTGCTCTAGAGGGTGTCCCACATTTTCCCTCCTGAATGTCTATCTCCGGTGTGGCTAAGACTCTATAGAACTCTCTCTGAAAGCATTGGTTTGGCTTAGTAAATAAGTCATCTAAGCATGTGTCATGGTTGATGGTGGTGCACTCCGGCTGTAGAAGTACCATGAAACTGGATGTGCTCGCTCCGCTATAAAGCCACACATATCTACCCTCTGATGTCATAGGTCCTACCATGGATGCTTTGGCTAACTTCTCAATGTTATACCTTGTACCAGATTGTCCCAAGTTAGCCAATGCTCTTTGTGTGACCAGATGCCCTAAATGTTGTGCTAGTAGACCTACCATGCTATCCATAGCTATCTTACCACACTTTCTTTCCCCTATCATCATACATTCATGTACAAAGTGCCCCACTATGTTCTGGTAGAAGTTATCCTCAGGAGTCATTGCCCTAAGACAATGAACATCCAAACCCGAACATTGCGTTAGCTCACCGTGGCAGGAAACTCTCATTGCCAATAGTTGGTGAACGTAACTAAATTCCGGATGAAACAAAGCAGTGCTCTTGCACATGTTCTTCCAATCAGTCCCTGTCAGCTGCCTCTAAAGGTTCCCAAGAGAAAAAGGCATCCCTTGACAGTGTGTCCTAAGGATCTCTCTCCCGTACCACCAACCAAAGGCACAGGCTATCTCCCAGTGCATCATCTAATACTCCTTTTTGTTAAGATTGAATTTGATCACCTTGTATCCATTCTCGTCCGTGACCGACCAAAGAGTAGCCAGGAACTCTAGGGTCCACCTGATGTAAGTCTTAGAATGTCTAAGAACACCTCTAGACCCACTCGTCCTAATAGATAAGTCAGATGCTTGAGTAAGCCTAGAGCCGCCAAGGTGTCTTTGCATGCAAATCCAGTCTCCAAAATACTTCTCTTTGGCTCTCTCATGTTCCTCCACTTCCGTGCTGCAATAACGAAATGTTGGATAGTCCCATAAATTTATCGGTCACAAATGTGGGGTTGCGAAGAATGGAAGTCATTGGCTGGGGGTTTGCACCCTTCGCAGGCTTCTTCCTCTTCTCACCCTGAGTAGACTTGCCCTTCTCTGAAGCATTCTTCTTGGGTGGCATCCTAATAAAATGAAGGCAATAGTGGTGATATGATCATAAACAAGGCATGGTCCACACTATCATCCAACAAGATAGCATTCTTCCAAATAGCCTAACCATTCAAAACATAATGATCTAAGCATGAAGGCTATTTAAACAAGAACATTACTCATCAAACAATAAACCCATATAAGTTCTCACCAAGCCATCAATAAGATGATGAAATCAAGATTCACCCTTTCCTAAATTACCCAACACATGAATATCATTCAAGCATAATAGCATATTAATCCACCTAACACTTTCTTTAACACAAGATTATGCATACAGACCCAAAAACATCTCTCAAAAACACACATACTCTTTCAAGAATCATGATTTTCATAATACCACCACAATGTCAATAAAGCATATAAACAAAGAGTTTAATGAGTTACCTGAAATTTGAAGCTAGGATTTGTAAGACCCACACAAGAAGAAGCAAAGTTTGCAAAATTTTTTGTAAGAAAGCTTCATTTTTTTCAAGTTTAACCAAGAGTGTATGAGAGAGAGTGTTTCTTGAGAAGAAAGAATGTGTCAAATGATGAAATTACGTGAAGAAGTGTGCTAAGGGATTAGAATTCCAGCCTAGGTGATAAGTGAGAGAGATACAATTAGGATAAGAATAGAGTTTTCCAAATTTCATATTAGGGGGACAATAGTACAAATGAATTAATTCCTAGGAATGTAGGAAGTACTATTTTCATAAAAAATCCTAAGGGGTTAGAGAATTTCAAAAAATTTTGAACCAAAAATGCATTTTTAGGTTAGAGATTCAGAATTTTTGAAAACTTGCATTTTTGGAACAATTTGGCAATGGAAAAATGAAATCGGCGCAGAAGATGTTTGGCGCGGACCAAAGCCTCGCGCCAAATCTCCTGGCATGAAACATCCCCTCGCGCCAAACACATTGGCATGAGGCATCCCCTCGCGCTAACACTCCTGCCACGGACCCAAGCCCTTGGCACGGACCGTGTCCGGTCTTGGCTCGAGATTGCCAAAATTTTGACCCAGTCCTTAGTTTTTTCCCTCTTTTTCAATATACTATGTCAACCACCAAATTTAATTCCATCCAAACACAATCATGAGTCTCGAACTCAAACCAACAAGAGTTTCATCTCAAAAATCCTCATTGCATAACTATCTACTCACTACTTTAAAAACACGAAAGTTAAAAAGAAACACCGTATATTTATTGCCGTCCTCATGACTTATTTCCTTTTCATGCTTTCTAGTTAGAACCACCTACCTGTGGGTCTCCGAAATTGCCATCGGTGACTCCACCTATGATGACATTGTTGTGGAGAGGTCTCCACAATTAGCCATCCTTACCTTTGGACCTCTTGTCTGTCATAAGAAATGAATCCATGTGCCTTGCTAACATTGAGCCCATGTCACTTTGGGGTTAGGGGGAGGTTGAGAAGGTTTTAAACTCTCGACCATCTCCCTTTCCCGCTGCAAGTTAGTTAGCATGGAAAAAAAATCTAGTACAGACATATCACCCATAGCATCGTGCAACACATCAGACTCATCACCAATATCATCAACATGGGATTCATTCAAACATTCATGTTCATTGGTAATACAAGATGATTTATCACGCTCATCACATAGGGTTACACCTTTGCACATAAGAGAAGAATTTTTTGAATCATGCCTAGATTTATAAATATCAAATTCCACTTTATCCATCTCATCTTCTAGAGTTAAGGTTCCCAAGTGGACATCAATTTTAGTCCTAGACGTTTCAAGGAAAGGTCTCCACAAAAGTATTGGGAGTGCATTACCGTCTTGTGCCACATCTAGGACATAAAAGTCCGCCAGAAAAACCAACTTTCCAACTCGCATTATCACATCCTTTACTAGTTCACATGGGCTAGCTTGGGATGATCGGCGAGTTGGACAATCACTCTAGTTTCCCTAAGCTCACCTAGTTATAAGCATTCATATAGACTATATGGGATCACATTTATGGATGCCCCTAAATCTATCATGGAATTTTCAACAAGTTTACCACCTAAAGAGATAGGGATAGAAAACATTCTGGGGTCGTCGCATTTCTTAGGCAAATTTTTATGGATCAAAATGGCGACTCCCTCCATTTTAAAATGTCCTAACCTCTTAGTTGGCCTTCTTCTTTTCTTTATACATTCAACTTTAAGAAATTTAGCATATGATGGCACATGTTCAATCAATTCCAAGATAGGGATGGTTACTCAACCTTTTTGAGGATTTTTTGAATGTTTGCATCATTGGTCATTACCTTCATCTTTCCTCTCAACGCATTTAGAAATGGAGGCAGAATGGTAGTTTGTGCCTCAGGTGGTGGAAGCTCCTTGGAAGGTGCCTCATTGACCACAATCTCCTCTTCTTCGAAATGTGCCTTGGTAGCATCCAATACCTTGTCATGCATAAACCTTTTCTCGGACTCACAAACTTCCTTCCTACTTCTCAATTTGAGAGCACTCACATTCCTTGGATTGATTTCCGGTTGGGAAGGGAGTTTTTCGGACTACTTGGCTTCTAGTCGGCTCACCGAAGTGGCATGTTGCCCGACTTGAACTTCAAGGTTTTTGATACTCGATAAGGCTCTATTGCCCAGGTCTTCAATCTCATGCCTTGTCCTCTCCACGAACACTTCATGTTTCTTTCTCAATTGACCGATGACTTCTAAGATCTCTTCTCAATCCGACTTGTGGATCGATGCATGGTTGTTGGAAGGGCCTTCACCTTGAGGGTATGGTTGAGGAGAGGCTTGTCTACCCCGGTATCCTTGAGGTTGGTTATCCTCCCTCCATAAAAAATTTGGATGATCTTGATACCATGGGTTGAACGTGTTTGCATAGGGATCTGGCCTCGCATCTCCATAGTTTCCATGGAATCCTTCTGGTTGACCCCTAGCAAATTGTGGCCTCTCCTGATTGTTGTACTCAATGGCCTTGACTTCTAGCAAATCATCTACTACCTCGAGACATTCTATGGAGCTGTTGTTAAGGTTGAAAACTTTGCACACTTTGACTTGATGCACCTTTCCTTGCAAAAGCTCTTTCATCATGGAAGAAAGAGCTTGGACTTGCCCTTCCAACTTGGGTGATTGCGCGGGTTCATCCAAAACCTTAACCCTTGTCCTTGTGCCGAATTGTTGCATACCATTAGCCATTTCTACAAAGAGGGCCATCGCACAATCCCTCAAAGAAATAATACACCAAATCCCCCTCCTTGAAGGGATGGTAGGGACAACTCACCAAAAGTCGCTTGAAGCATTCCCAATAATTATACAAGCTTTCAGTAGCCCCTTGGGTGATGTTCAACAATTGTTTCTTTAGGCCTGCCGACTTGGACACCGGAAAATACTTCTCTAAGAACCTCCGCTTCATGTCCATCTAAGAACCAATGCATTCCGGTGGCAAGTAGCATAACCAGTCTTTAGCTCCTTCTTGAAGGGAAAATGGGAAGGCTCTCAAGTTGTAATCATCTTCATAAACTCTAGTGGCTTCATGTTCGTACACACCAAGTGAAACTCCGAAAGATGCTTGTTCGGGTCTTCCCCTGCCAATCCATGGAATGTAGGTAGGCAATGGATCATGCCACTTTTTCGCTCATAACTAACATTAGCGGGTAATGGCGGGAAGGTGATGCATAATGGCTGATTCACCAGGTTGGGGGTTGTAAGCTCCCATAAGGTACGATTGTCTTCCGCCATCACTAGCGGTTCTTCAACTACTACTTGCCTCAGTTGAAATCCTGCCCTAGTTCTCCATCTTCTTCTCCTTCGAACACATGTGTTCTCAGTCGGGTAGTGTAAGACACCTAGATTAGTGGTACGGGTGTGCACCATAAAATAGGGCTAGAGATACCCTTCCGAATACAACACTAGCAAACATATCAAAAGGTAATAAAGAAACTATAACAACAGCTGAACAACCAAACTAACAACACAAAAAAAAGCAATTAATAACTAATCTACTAACAAGTTGTGTTAATCAATACTTGAGCTGAATAGCATCCCTGGGAGCAGAGCCAAAATTTGACCCACCTCCACCCGGGGTCATTAATTGTAGCTAATTAACCCGAACAGAGGTTTGTCCCGTGGGAAGGTCAAAGATAAAATTTGTATTCTCCCCCCGTTCTCACTGCTACACTACCTAGAGGGTAGTTAGCAGTAAGCCCTGTGTTTATCCACGGAGATGCTAGGACTCAAGTACTAACAAAAAACACAACCTCGTATGGGTCGTCAATCTGTACGAGTGAAAAGAGTAGCTAGTAAATGTAAACACAAAAATGGGGGGGTGTGTGTTATTGACAACTATAAAGCATAAGATAAGAGCAAACGACTTCTGTCACCATCGTTCACCTTTGACCCTTCAATTTTTCCCACACTTTTGGCCCATGAACTAACCAAACTGGTGAATTGTACCCCTTTTTCCCATCAGGTCAAACCGTTAAGGTATGATCAAAGCGTTAATTTTAGGGTTAAAACTGACATTTTCCATTTTATTTTTCATTTTCCTTTCATTTTTTTCTTTTAATTCTTCTTTCCTTTTCTTTTAAATTTCCTTTCATTTCCCTAAAACCTTTTCCCTTCTCCAGAAACCTTTTCCCTTCTCTAGAAACCTTTTCCCCTTCCCAAACCCAGATTTGACAAGCCTCTTAGCTGGCAGAGCTTCCGAGAAAATCGACATTTTCAGCTTCGCGCACAGTGGTTCTCGAGGTGGCGAGCAGGCGGTGACCGATAGAGAAGGAGGCAAAGAAGAGTGGTAATCTGGTCGAATGGGTGTGGAGTTTACACTGTAACGGGAAAATGCTCACAGCAGCGGACTTGCGACTGTGCGGTGAGTTTGAAGAAGTGGAAATGCGACAGGTTCTGCTAATCGGGCTGGCTTGCTCACACCCAGACCCGTTGACCCAACCCACGATGAGGGGCATGGTTCAGATGCTGATGGGGGAGGCAGAGATTCCGATGGTCCCAAGGCTGGCGGTGGACTCGCGATCATACGACGAGTTTAAAGAAGTGGAAATGACGGGTTCTGCTAACACCCCTGCTCAAAAACCCTAGCGACGACGATAATATTTATCGACGAGTTGGACGTGATAGCCACTGCTACGGCTAGGTTAAACACCCAGAGGCAGCGATAGGAATAGCTCGCGAACTTAACCGCCGGCTGAGATGCCAACAACAGCAACCGCGAAAGCCCACCGATAATTGGCTTCTGCAATGTCGATGCCGACGTCGATGCTGAAGTATTAAGTGTATGACTTGGTCATACTGACCAAATTTTGGTTTGACTCACATGTGCTTATTCTGTTCCATTAGAATAGGCCATATTTGTTGTATCTGTTTCCTATAGAATAGGACTGTAGTTGTACCATTCTTCTGCCTATAAAAGGCACACGTACAGATGAATATACTCAATCAATTCACCGTATTTTCCATTTCTTTGCATGGTATCAGTTTTCATTTGCTGAACTTTACCTTTCCCAGCAAATTCCAAAAGCTAGGTTTTCGTTTTCATGGCTTCCGCATCTCAACTTCTGTCCTCTGCAGCCGGTGACTCTGCCAACACGTCGCTCACCTTTCCGGCATTGGCTATCCGGCTTGATCACGGTAACTACACTCTGTGGAGCAGCACGGTTCGTTCTACATTGGAGGCTTATGAGCTTGACGGCTTCCTCATCACCGGCGGCGCTCCCGATCCCCTGTTGCCACCTGCTGAAGGTGCAACCACCGGTAATTCAAACCTAGCGTTTGCATCGTGGCGGCGCAAGGATTGACTGATCCTCTTGTGGATCTGCTCCACTCTCTCTGTGCCGATGCTATCACTTGTCTCCCAGGCATCGTCCACGGCTGAATGCTGGTCGGTACTCGCCTCAACTTTCCAGTCGCAGTCCAGGGCCCATCAACAACATCTCCGGCAGCAGCTCCAATCGTTGTTGAAGGGCGGGATGACTGTGCTGGAATACGTCGAGAAAAAGAGGGCTATTTCTGATGGACTCGCCGAGTGTATGGTCACCGTCTCCGATTCCGAGCTCGTCGACAACATCTTATTTGGGCTCGAACCGGAATTTGGAGCTTTCTGCACCGCCATCAGCATGAGAATCACGCTGGTTTCGTCAGCGGATCTCCTCGGCCTCCTGCTTCAGGAAAAACAACGCCTCACCGACTCTACCGCTGTCACAGGAGCTCCGACTGCTTACGCTGCCCAACGCCGGCAGTCCACTCGCCCAGCGTCGGGGACCTCTACAGGGCTTGCTGATTATCCTCGCGTCATTTGTCAGTTATGTGAGAAAGCTGGACACGATGCACGCAACTGCCATCAGTGCCTCAACATGGCCTTGTTCCTACCGACCAATCACCGGGCTGCTGATCGTCTAGGCCAGTCCGCGGCGTCTTGCCCGCCGCCAGCTGCCTTTATCGCTTATCAGGACAGTCCGTTAGCTCTCACTGACCCGTGGATTGTAGACTCCTGCGCCACCAATCATTGTCACAGCGGACATCTCCGGCCTTAATCTCTCGGCTCCCTATGTTGGCACAGACAATCTCACTGTTGCAAATGGCCAGTCTCTTCCTATTACGCATACAGGCAATCTTAATATAATTTCAAAGCATGTTGTTAATCCTGTTATCCTCAAAGATATCCTTGTTGTTCCCAAAGTGTCTAAAAATTTGCTTAGTGTTCGTCAGTTATGCAAAGATAATAACGTGTTTGTAGAACTGCATGCTGATCACTGCTATGTTAAGACCTTACAGGGAACAATGGTCCTAAAGGGGATCGTTGAGGATGGTCTATACCAGATTCCAACTCGTTCTCCTGGTCCCCGTGCTTTCATTGGTGAACGAGCCTCTGTTGCATGTTGGCATCATCGTTTTGCGCATCCTCATGAGTCTATTCTACGTCGTCAACTTGCTGAATTTGATTTACCTGTTTCAAATAAATCGCTTCCTGTGTGTAGTTCATGTCAGTTAGGCAACAGTCATAGACATTATTTTCCCTCTTGTCATACTGTTTCCAACAAACCTTTTGACCTTGTTTATTCGGATGTTTGGGGCCCTGCTTCTGTTCCATCTCTTAATGGAAATCGTTATTTTGTGTTTTTTATTGATGATTGCACAAAATTTATCTGGATTTACTTTCTTAATGCAAAGTCTCAGGTTTTATCTGTTTTTCAATCTTTTAAAACTATGGTTGAGACTCAGTTTTCTACCAAAATCAAAGTTGTTCAATCTGATTGGGGGGTGAGTTTCGAAATGTCTCTACCTTTCTTGAAACCAATGGCATTATTCATCGAGTTTCCTGTCCACATACCCCTGAACAAAATGGAGCCGCGGAACGTCGGAATTGAATCGTTGTCGAAAAAGGCCTATCCCTTCTAGCTCATTCCAATCTTCCTATGCTCTTTTGGGAGCATGCCTTTCACACCGCTGTTTATCTCAATAACCGCACCATCACCTCAACTCTCCAACACAAATCCCCTTATGCATGTCTATATAATCGTCAACCTGACTATGCCTTCCTTAAATCTTTTGGTTGCCTCTGTTATCCCTACCTTCGTCCCTACAACAGCAGCAAATTAGAATTCTATTCTGCAGCCTGTATCTTCCTCGGTTATAGTGTCAAACACAAAGGATATCTCTGTCATCATATACCTACCTCCAAAACCTACATTTCTCATCACGTAGCCTTTGACGAAACATCCTTTCCCTACCCTTATCATCAGGCTCAGTACAATTCACCTGACATGCCTACTGTGAATCTCACTCTTCAGCCACTTCAGGCCGCATCTCACTCTCCCACTCTGTTGGTACCTCTTTCAGCTGACCCTCATTTCCCCGACCACTCATCCAATACTGTCACACCACCATCTCCCACTCCCTCATCCACCACGACCACATCGTTGTCTCCGTCGCCCACTTTCACAGTCATTATTCCCTATCCTCAGGTCCCCTCTTATTTTCGGCCATCTGAGTCCTCTGTGCATGGTATGGTTACTCGGGCTTCCACTCAGTCTCTAAAGCCCAAATTCCACATTGCCACTAAGCACTCTGTCCCTTGTGACTCTTCTGATTTTGAGCCCAAAACCTTTCTCCAAGTAAAAAAGAACCCCAATTGGCAGCATGCTATGCAATTAGAATTTGATGCTTTGATTGCTAATGGGACTTGGGACCTTGTTCCTCGACCTCCCACTTCTAATGCTGTTGGTTGTAAGTGGGTCTACAGGATCAAAACGAAGCCAGACGATTCTGTTGACAGCTACAAGGCTCGCTTAGTGGCCAAGGGCTACAATCAGGAGGAAGTCATTGACTACTTTGATACTTTCAGTCCAGTTATCAAACCTACCACCATTCAAGTTGCCTTGACTCTTGCAGTCACTCGTAGTTGGCCACTTCGACAAGTTGAAATCAACAATGCCTTTCTCAATGGTGATCTCACTAAGACCGTCTTTATGGACCAGGCTCCTGGGTTCGTTTCTTCTGCACATCCCACACATGTCTGTCGACTCAAGAAGGCTATCTATGGTCTCAAACAGGTACCTCGTGCATGGTTCCAAAAACTACACTAGGCTTTTTCGTTGTCATGGCTTCAAACAGTGCATTTCTGATACTTCACTCTTCATCAAGCATCATGGCACAGATGTAGTGTATGTTCTGGTTTACGTTGACGATCTGATCATCACTGGCTCGAACTCGACTTTCATTGAGGACTTTATTCGGTTTCTCAACTCTGTCTTCTCTCTGAAGGACTTAGGTGATCTTAACTACTTCCTGGGCATTGAGGTGCCTCGAAATCCCTCAGGCGTTTTGCTCTCTCAATGGAAGTACATTCTGTACCTTCTTCATCGCAGCAAGATGATGGGAGCCAAACCCATTGCCTCTCCAGCAGTTCCCGGTTCGCGCCTTGTTTCTGGTGGTGACTCGTTTTCTAATGTTCATCTCTACCGCAGCATTGTTAGTGCTCTTCAGTATGCCACCATCACCCGACCTGAAATCTCCTACTCGATCAACAGGGTCTGTCAGTTCATGCATCAGCCATCCAACCATCATTGGGCAGCTGTAAAGAGGATTCTCCGTTATCTCAAAGGATCTCTTGATACTGGTCTCTTTTTCCGACCAGCCCGTGATTCCCGTCTTATCTGCTTCACTGATGCTGGTTGGGCTTCTGATCCTGAAGACTGCCGCTCCCAGCATGGCTTCGCTATCTACCTTGGTGGTAATCTGGTCAGTTGGTCATCCCGCAAATAGAACGTTGTTGCTCGCTCTAGTACTGAGGCTGAATATAGAGCCATTGCCTTTGCCACTGCTGAGCTCATTTGGCTCCAACAACTTCTTAAGGAAATGACTGCCCCTTCTTGTGGTCCTCCCATTCTCCTTTATGACAATCTCAGTGCTACCTATCTCACGGCCAATCCTGTCTTCCATCAGAGGTCCAAGCATATCAAGATTGACTTTCACTTTGTTCGAGAACAAGTTCAAGACGGTGAGCTCATTATTCGACATGTCAAATCTGTTGATTAAATTGTGGATATCTTCACCAAAGCTATTGGTACATCTCGGTTTCAATCACTAAGGACCAAGCTTCTCGTTCGCACCCGATCTTGAGCTTGCGGGAGGGTATTAAGTGTATGACTTGGTCATACTGACCAAGTTTTTGTATGACTCACATGTGCTTATTCTGTTCCATTAGAATAGGCCATATTTGTTGTATCTGTTTCCTATAGAATAGGACTGCAGTTGTACCATTCTTCTGCCTATAAAAGGCACACGTACAGATGAATATACTCAATCAATTCACCATATTTTCCATTTCTTTACATGAAGAATACCGGTAATTCAAATGGCACTCATACAACACGTGCGAGCTGATCCCATACGAGTGCGCCGTCGAGCAAACATTGCCGGGCAGGATCGCGTTAAGCTCAATTGTTGACGCCGACATGATTAGAAACCTGGTGGACGGTAGAGGGATTGATTTAGTGGTAGATTTATTTGGACGGTGGCACTAGGCAAGAAGAAAGAAACAGGGAAATAGAAAAGAAAAATTAGAAAAAGAAAAAGAAAGGGAAATAGAAAAAGGAAATGAAAAAATAAAAGAAAAGGAAAAATTTTAGTTTTAACCCTAAAATTAATGCTTTGACCATACCTTAACAGTTTGACCTGGCAGAAGGTGTACAATTCACTAGTTTTGTAAATTCAGAGGCCAAAAGTGTGGGAAAAAATTGGAGGGTCAAAGGTGAACGATGGTGATAGTTCGAGGGTCACATATTTCGTTTGCTCTAAAGTAAACCAGCAAGTAATCAAATTAAGCTAAGCACTTGGGGAGTCATTGTGCAACATGATTAAACTAATGTTTTGATCCTTGATTCATTCACATGTAAGATTTATTAAACAACCTATTAGAGTGTTCACAACACGTTGTGTGGCCGATGACGTACACTTCCCCATACCTGTCACATCGGGTGCGCTCGCAACCCTCCATCAATGCTACCATCGTAATTAGGGAAGTACAACAAGGTCCGACCATTGTTGTAGGTATGTTTCTCCCTCGTGCGGTTACGTCCCAGGCTTCCACCACGAATGCACCACTTCCCTCGGGTCATATCAACTAGCCTCAAGGGTCATTGCACTACAAGAAAATGAACTTATTATTTCACCTCTTTTACCTCGGTTTTTTGGTTAAGGGAAAATAACCAAAGTAAAAAGTTCTTTTATCTCGGTTCTTATTTTTTTAAGTGAAAAGTATACCTTTTTACCTAGGTTTTAAAAAAAACCGAGGTAAAAACTGTCATTACTGAAGTTGCATGCATGTCTAACTTACCGACATCGGTTGTTTTTTATACCGGCATCGCATGTCACTATCGCAGACCGACGTCGCACGTCACTCTCACAAACCGCATCGCACGTATGTCTGGCTCAACGGCGTGTGACCGATGTCGCAGGTACCTTTCAGAGACATGAAAGACCAATGTCGCACACATGTCTGGCTTACCGACGTCGCACACATGTCTGGCTTACCGACGTCGCACGTACCTCTTGGAGACACCCTTACTAAGCACGATTTAAAATAATTGAATATATATAATGTAATTTTTTTATTTAATAAAAATATAATATTAAATTTTTTATGCAACTCCATTTCTTTTTAATTTTAAAAGATTTTATAATTATACTTTTAACCATAACTTTTATGTTTATATTTTAAATTAATTAAATTAAATGTAGAGTTGATCGAGATTTCAATAATAAAATTTAAGGTTAAACAAAACTAAAATATATTTTTGTAAATATTTTATACTACATTTCTTTTTAATTTTAAAAGATTTTATAATTATAATTTTAACTATGACATTATGTTTATATTTTTAAATTAAATTTTTTTTTTAAAATTAAACCATGCTGAGATGGGGGAAATTATATTAGGCCTTCCCAAGCCATAAAATAGACAAAATTAAAAGGACAATGAAAAGAAGCCATAGCTAAGTTGAGATATACACTGGTGAGCACTAGGCTCGTGAAGCAACACTTGTTACTTCCAAAAGAATGAAGATACGAACGGCAAAACGTTAGAGGATTCCAAAAGCTCTTAGTCTATGATGGAGGTGATCAAACTTATTAGTGAATCTAATTAAAGAAACACAAGGCAGTCCAAATCCTCTCCACATAGGTAAGAAGCGTATCCTCTACTAATCGGGAATGCATACAGAGAGCCATTGCTATTGCAAATGTGAAATCCATCCAAGATAGGATTATGTACAGAAGAGAGCACCAAAATATGAAACAATCCGAAATCCAAGCTTGCAGTTACCCTCCTGAAGCAGCAGATCCAGCAACAGAGTATCCAATTTGTATCCATCAACCTGCAATATGAACTACAATCTGTAGCATCCATTCAACTAACAATCCGAATAGAAGGTGTACCCAATTGATCTAATCTAATCAGTCCCTGAACAACATTTGTTAAACTCTTAAACCGAAAGAAAGAGTAAGATGACAGATTTCTTAAGCAATCCTTAGCTAATGTGTCTTCCACCAAGTTTGCTTGTCTATGAACATGCAGTAGAGTGATTCCTCCCAGCAGTTTATGAATCTCATCAGCTAATTGAAATAGTTTCCATGGAGCATTAGAAGGATCAGCCACAAACCTTACAGCATTTAGGCAATCAGATTCCAAAGAGTAAGAAAAACTTAGTTCTGAACCAATTTGTAAAGCAAACCTAATTGCCATCATTTCTGCCTCCAAAGGTAGGCAGGGGAGATCTTAGTGTGAACAGCAATGAAGCCACCACTACAATCTCTAACTATCAAACTAATTCCACTCATGTTTGTTTGACAGCACCAAGCAGCATCAACATTAAATTTATACCCTATGCATGGTTTTTTCCAAGCAATTTTAAATATCTTTGGCTTAGGAGGTAGTTTGATCATTGGCAGAAAAGAATGGTCTGCAATTGCCTTATCTATCATAGAGGCTACAAAAACCGGCTTAGCAGTGAACATATAAAAAATGTGAATCCTTATGTGGTTTAGGACTACACTAATCACAGGATTGATAGAATCATACAAGCACTTATTCCTAACTTTCCACAAATTCCAACATGTTAATAGAGCAGAAGAATGAATCATTTATAATTGTAACTTACTGATACCATTATAAGTAAGATAGAAAGAGAGTCTATCCCATATAGTTGGAAACTCCCTGTCCCTAATTCCCATGAAGGAGTGAATCTGTTTCCAAACATGCACAGCAAATGCACATGAATTGAAAAAATGGTCAAGGGAATCTTCATGATTATGACACATACAGCATTTAGAAGCCAGTGAAATTCTCAAAGTATGCAAAACATTATCAAATGGAAGAAAGGAGTTAATCAGTTTCCACATGAAGACAGAAACCTTTTTTTCAATTCTAGGGCTCCATAGATATTTGAAAGAAGCCACAGTACCTCTTTGATTCCTTAGCAAAAGATAGGTTGCTTTGAATGAAAACTCACCCTTAATTCCTGGTTTCCATATAAGCCTGTCCTTTCTGTGAGTAAATAACTTAGCATCCTGTAAAAGAGAAATGGCATGAGAAGGAAGAACTGAATCGATTCTATCAATCATGACTGATTTATTGATAATGAATTCAGAGACACTGCAGCTAGCTGGAATATCAACATTCATTTGATCACAGAGATCCTGAAGAGGCCCTATATCTAACCAGTTAGCAGGCCAGAAGTTACACTCCCCTTTTCCTATTATGACTCTAGATTGGGATTCTGCCCAATCATTGATGGAGCAGATCCTTTTCCAATTTGGTGAAGATCTGGAAGAGGGTGGAAGAGATGCAACAAAGTGTGTCCAAAGAGCATCAGCCTTTTGGTATTTCCACCAAAGCTTAACAGAGCATGTATTAATAATGGTGGTTATTGATCTAAAACCTAGACCATTTTGAATGACAGGATAGCATAGTGCATCCCACTTCAACCATGCTCTTTTAGGATTTAGATCATTAAACCCCCAAAAAAAGTTGCTCAGTTTTTTTTCTATGGCTAATATGACTTGCTTACCCGGTTTAATAACTGACCATATATGATGTGGAACCGAGTATATACATGATTGTATAAGTGTAATTTTTCCCCCAGTTGAGAGCCATCTATTTTTCCAACTTCCTAGTCTACTCTCAATTTGTTCAAGTAATGGTTGGAAATATATCTTCTTTGCTCTCCCAGTAAAAATGGGGACCCCTAAATAAGTGAAAGGAAACCTTCCTAATTTCATGCCTAAAGTTCTCCTTATTCTGTTAACTCTATTCACAGTTGCATGCTTTCCTATATACAGGTCACTTTTATTGTAATTAATCTGTTGTCCAGTAACTTCCTCAAAAGTAGCCAAGAAGGCCTTAAATCTGATCAAAGAATTGCTACTGGCTTTTAGGAAGACCACTATATCATCAGCATAAGATAAGTGTGAAATTTGGATTGCATTACCTGGCACACCATAGTATGATAAGCTACCATTCTGAAAAATAAAGGACAGACTTCTAGTGAAGGCCTCTGAAAAGATATTAAAAAGAAATGGTGATAGGGGATCCCCCTGTTTGATACCCCTTGTAGATTGGAAGAAACCAACTGGCTTACCATTTATGAGGATAGAAAACCAAGCCTGAGACAAGTTCTTCATAACAAGAAAAATGAATCTAGCATGAAATCCAAATTTCACAAGCACAGAATAAAGAAAAGACCATCTAACTCTAACAAAAGCTTTCTTAAGATCCAATTTAACAATGCAATTAGGTTCTCTTTGTTTTCTATTTAAAAATCTCACCATTTCCTGAAGGTAGATAACATTATCAGCAATATCTCTACCTTTGAGGAAAGCAGTTTGGTGATTAGAGATGATTTTTGGCATTAATGGCTTTAGTCTTTCCATTAATATCTTTGAAAAAAATCTTATTTATGACATTAGAAAGACTAATCGGTCTGTAATCCTCAAAGGTAGTTGGTGTACATTTTTTTGGTATGATTGTAATCCAGGTACTACCAATCCCTCTTGGGATATTGTTCACAGATAGAAAATCCTGTACAGCAGATAATAGGTCATTAGCAATTATATCCCAAGATTTAATATAAAAATTTGCTGTAAATCCATCTGGTCCAGGGCTACTCCTACGATTAAGTCCCAAAACAATATTTTTAAGTTCAGTAATCGAAACTGGTTGCAGTATTCTATCATTATCCTCCTGAGTGATCACTTTTGGGATCTGACTTAGAAAGTGAGGCTTAAAAAAATCACTGTGAGGGGAATTCTGCTCAGTTAAAAGATCCTGAAAGTAATGGATGGATTCATTCTCAATATCTTGAGCATTATCTAGCCACTGCCCATTTCCACCTTTGACTTTTGTGATTTTTAACCTACACTTTCTTTCTCTAACAGAGTTATGAAAGAAACTAGTGTTGTTATCACCCTCCTTTAACCATTTTACTTTTGCTTTATGTTTCCAGAAGCTCTTCTGTTCAACTAAAGCCCTAACCAATTTAGCCCTTGCCTCTTTCATATTAACCATGTTTTCAATTGTAGCATTCAGGTCATACAATCCTTCTTTTTCTTTCAGAGTTGATTAAGCTTTTAACACATTATCATTTATATTTCCAAACACTTCTTTATTCCATATTTTCAGTGTTTTTTTCAACCTCAAAAGTTTTAGAAAGAAGCCTACCATTCCTGATTGCTGAACCTGAGCATCCCAACTTTGCCTAACTACATCATTAAATCCTTCCCTTTTATACCAGGTATTAAGAAATCTAAATGGCCGAGGGGTGGATGCAATGTCACTACCTATGGTAAGTAGCATAGGATTATGATCCGAGGAAATTCTATTCAAAATGTGAACAGAGGAGTTAGGGAAATTAGTTAACCAAGAAGTTGTACATAATCCTCTGTCTAACCTCTGAACAGTTGGGTTTCTTAATCTATTATTACTCCAGGTAAATAGATTACCTACATTATTTATTTCTTCCAAGGCCATAGCATTTATAAAATCATTAAAATCTTTCATACTACCAAGCTTCGGAGTGGAAGGGCCTCTATATTCATTTATGGATGTTATAGCATTGAAATCACCAATAAAGATAGAGTCTGGTTGAGTTAATGTCCTAAGATCCGACCAGAGATCTTTCCTACCAATTCTAGTCCTGAGCCCATACACAAATATAGCATCCATACTTTTGCTCAGATTAATGCTATTCAATGTAACAGCTAAAAATTGCAGATTATCATATTTACATACTATTGAAACACTATTTTTCCAAAAAAGCCAAATCTGGCCATTATTAGCATGCATGCAATTGTCAAAGTTTAGTAACTGTCTATAATGATCACATTGTATATTATAATGTTTAGGCTCAATTAGACAGATTAGCTCAAAGTGGTGTCTGTTTATCATATTAGTAAGCCTAATCATAGAAGTATCCATTCCCCTAAGATTCCAAACTAATATCTTAATCTGAACTGTTGTGCTATTCATAGGGAAACATTTTAGAGCTTTTTGATCTAGTCATGATTGTATTTAACTGGGTTAAATAGGTCTCATTTCTATGTGCCTTCACATTATGTTCATGTTATCCCTCTTTTAATTTTCCTAATATAGATTGAGGGGGTACAGGAGTTACCTGACTTACCTCAGGAGTAACAGTGTCAGTATCCTTGTCCACCAGTGAGGAGTTTGTTTTAACACTGAAACTAGCTTCATGATCAGGTAGATCTTCATCCTCGAGTGGCAAGAACCTATTCTGCATGTCTATGTGTTGAGAGAAAATGAAACTTTTAGCAGCAAGGATAGGGTTAAATGGTGAAAAAAGCTTACCCCTTTTTCTAGGAATGTCATCCTTAGCAAAACCTATCCTTGTGGTGAGATTCGGTGGAGCAGACAGGGACATCTTATGCAGTTTTGTAGAAGAGTGAGGACTGGTAATTGAGACCTCTGGAATTTCCCCCTGAGGCTCATTTGGATTTCCATTAATGCTATCACTCTGCTGAGCCACAGTGGTCTGATTTAGTGTTAAGGACTGAACTTCTACAAGATTGTCATTTCTGTCAACTGGCTCAAGACTTAATTCAAGAGACTGATCATTCAAGTCATGTATTCCATCATTCCTATCTACCCCCTGTTTAGGAGAGTTAGAACTCTCTAGTTGATCACCCTCCACAACTGATAATTCCTTCTGCTTGGGGATATATTTAAGTTTCTAAGCATACAGAGTCTTAAGTTTTTCATTAGCAGAGACACCTGAACCCCCAGCCTTATTATGTTCTTTTTGAGGTAGATTAAATCCACCATTTGACAGATTTTCATGCCCACTCTGTTGATCTTTGTTTTGAGTTACTTTCTTTTGTTCATTAATGGCCATATTAACATTTTTTTATTTATCCAC
Source organism: Rubia yunnanensis (assembly GCA_037428765.1). Lineage (NCBI taxonomy): Eukaryota > Viridiplantae > Streptophyta > Magnoliopsida > Gentianales > Rubiaceae > Rubia > Rubia yunnanensis. The sequence goes on from CM075065.1 coordinate 25,041,729, forward strand.
CCTATTATACCTTGGTTTCTTTAGTTCTGGATGTAGATAAATACAGAGACTATCCTCATGCCCTATGGATTTATAATGTTGACAGTAGAGTGGTAGTTCCTCAAATTCAATGGGAAGTTTAGCTACATTATACTCTATTCCATCCTCTTCAATACCAACCCTAATGCAGGATGGTTGTTTCTTTTTTAGATCAATTTCGATACACATCTTAACTACAGAGGGCCTAGATAGAGCAGCAGTTGCTGCATCCATTTTGATATAATTGCCTATTTGATTCCCCATTGATTCTATCATAGCAATATTGTAAAAGAAAACCGGAACACAGGGGATTGTAACCCAAACTGGTACAATATAAGATTCAATTTCAGGATTAAAATCAGTGTTCCATTTAAGAACTTTCATAGGTGATTGGTTAAAGACCCACTGACCTTTAATCCATAGCCTCTGATAATCTTCCTTATCCTGAAATCGGATAAGAATGTGTCTGTAATCTATTGAACCCAATTGAAACTTACCTTTGAATCCAACAGAGTTGAAAGCCTCGTTTAGAGCAGTCATTGGTGGCTTCCCTCTAGCAAACTTCCCGACTAGGGCATTGCTATAGTGTGCTGCTAGAGTTTCCGCCTCTTTCCGAGTAATAAGACCGGAAATTTCGCCCTTATATTGTGTTTTGGGTACTATTTCGGGATTTGATGGAAGGGAAGTATTGAGGGGGGTTGGCCGATTACCTAATGCTTGCAGAAAGGTTTTGGCCGCGGTAGAACCACCGCGACCAGGCGGAGGAGCCGCCATAGGAGGAGAAGGAGATACAGTAGGAGTGACCGTTATACAACAAATGGAAGAAGAAGAGAAGGGAGATGGTTTCGAAATCAGTAAACTTGTTAATTAGTGCGTGTTTCGCACCACAATCGCACCTAGGAATAGTAAAAATTCGCAACAAGAGGAGTTTTATTTATCCCGCTATACAAAATGTAGAGTTGATCGAGATTTCAATAATAAAATTTAAGGTTAAACAAAACTAAAATATAATTTTGTAAATTATTTATACTACATTTCTTTTAAACTTTTAAAAGATTTTATAACTATACCTTTAACTATGACTTTATGTTTATTTTTTTAAATGAAATAAATTAAATGTAGAGTTTGAGTAATATGTGATCGAAGTCGAATATCAATATATAAATATTTGTGAGGAAGGTGATCCGTACCAATTTAGTGATTAGATGAATATGCTGAAAACAGACACATAGGCACCGGTACTCAATAACATGCACTAGCGCTTTCCAACATTTTATTAAAAAAATATATTTTATATTTCTATATTTAGGCAAGAATAATAAAAATCATGTATTTTGGAGCAATTGATTATAGGGTAACACAATTCTGGGCCATATTATAATTTTTCAAGATTGTGTAGAAGTAATCAATGTTAACTTTTGATGCCCTTTCGTTCACACATACTTGCCCAAATTGGAAAACCACAATTGTATATTATTGAAATGCCTTTTAGTGTTGCCAATTTCGTGATTCAACAACTCCAACTTTCTTGGGGGACCTAAGTGCAAAAAGTAAAAACTTTACTCGTGACTCCAAATTGAAATCCGCTTGAACGTGATGGTACCCTATACACCCCCATTGTATTTTTCAAGCCCGTAATATAGTATTTATAAATAAACATGCAAAATAATGTACTTGGAATCTTTTCCGATTTACCTTTCTTACTTCTATATAACCAACTCTAAGTTACTCTAGAACATGTACTAGCGCTTTTCAACATTTCACCAAAAAATTCATCTATTTAATATTTCTATATTTATGTAAGAATAACAGAAATATGCATTTTGGAGCAATGGATTATAGGGCAACACAATTTTGGGTAAAAGTGTAATTTTCCAATAAATGGTCAACCCTTATTTGACTTTTTATACATAAACACTAATGGAATGTTTGACATAACTAATCAATGGTCAACCCTTATTTGACTTTTCATATATAAACACTAATGAAAATGTTTGACCTTAACTAATGATCGGTTCACCCTTACTTGACTTTCCGTATATGAACAATAATGAAAATGTTTGATTTGAACTAATTAGCACTAAAAAGAGGTTCGGACTTAATTAATCAATGGTAAATTATTACTTAACTTAATATTATAAATACTAATCCTTACTTGACATTTCATACATAAACACCAATGAAATGGTTATAACTTAACTAATCAACGCTCAACCCCTTACTTGACATTTCATGCATAAACACCAATGAAATGGTTATAGCTTAACAAATTAACAGTTAACCCCTTACTTCACATTTCATACATAAACAATAGTGAAATGGTTATAACTTAACTAATCAAAGGCCAATCCCTTACTTGAGATTTCATACATGAACACCAATGAAATGGTTATAACTTAACTTGACTTTCCATACATAAACACTAATGTAATGGTCAGAGTTTAACTAAAGAAATGGTTAGAGCTCAACTAATCAACGGTCTACCCTTACTTAACTTTACATAAATGAATACTAATAACTAAAGTTTGACCTTAACTAATCAATGGTCAACCATTATTTGACTTTCCATACATAACACTATTAAAAAGGTTGGATCTTAACTAATTACCGGTCATTCCTTATTTGACTTTCCATATACAAACACTTGTAGAATGATTTGATTTTAACTCATCAGCCGTTAACAATTATTTGTAAAATGATTTGATTTTAACTAATCAATGATTAACTATATGAAAAATAAGACAAAAATTAAGCTAGCGAAAAGAAATTTTGTTCTCTATTTATATAATCTCTATTTTTGAATTTTGTTTCATTAATTTCCCTTGTTTACAAATTTTATTTCATAAATAATATTTAATTTTAAATTACACGATCAATTTTAAAAATAGATTAGATTAATCAATTAAAATAATAAACATAATTAAGAAATCTAGTAACCTAATATTAAATACACAAATTAGATTAAAGGCTTGATTTATTTTTCAGCTCAATACCAATTCAGCCCAATTATAAAACCTAAACCCTAACTCTATAAATAATCCAACATTACCAACCCCTGTTATTCCTCCTCTTTACAAAAGCGCCTCTTCTTCTTCTTCCTACTACCACCGCCACCTCTTCCTATTATGTACCACTGTCGCCTCTTCCTATTATGTACCACCGTCGCCTCTTCCTCCATTACCACCACCGGCCCCTGCATTCCACCGCCGGCAACATCTCCTCCTTCCTCTGCTCAGCCCAGCGACCATCTCCTACATCATCTCACTGCCAAATGGGAAGCTTGCCACGCCGCCGGATGTGAAGCCCGCCACGACCGGATGTGAAGCTCACCACAACTGGATGTCAAGCTCGCCACGCAGCCGGATGTCAAGCTTTCCAGCGCCAGCATGTTTGCTTAACTCTGTCGGGACTGTCGCTGTCTCTGCCTGCTTTGCGTCCTCCGATTAATGGCTCAGCCTTCCTCCGGTGCTGGTGCCAAAACTATCAGCCGCTGCTCCGCCTTGCTCAGTCTCATCCCAAAAGTTTTTTTGGAACTCGGTAAAACTTCCATTTCTTTTCAAAATATGCACAAATATCGTGTTACAAAGGCCCTACATCAGTCAAAATATACCATAAACTGAGCACATAACGCTTTCAACTTTGGTTTAGCCAAAGCTCTATATACTACTCACTCTATAATTTTACTTACAATGTTTTTTCTCTCTTGTTTATGGAAGCACACTTCATTTCTTCTCTTCCACGTCCAGTAAATTATTTTTGCTATTGCCATCTTCAGGAGCTGGACTTTTCTTCCCTTGCCTCAACATTTTTGGATCAACCTTGCTATCTCCTCATCCCACATACCAGGTTCCCTCGCCATCTTCAGCCATTGCAGCAAGTCCCTCCAGATTTTCTTCGTTTCAGGGCAAGCAAAAAACAGATGCTGTATCATTTCCTCCTTGCTGCAGAAACTGCACTTTCTATCTGTGCGTATGTCAAACTTAGCCAATTTGTCTTTCGTTGCCATTCTCTGAAAACAGCACATCCAGAGAGTAAATTTTTCCCGTGGCTGTGTATTGTTATTTTAAACGATTTTTCTCCAAACCATTTCTAGTTGCCCCTGCTTCAGCTCCTCATAAACACACCTGATACTGAACGTTTTAAGCCCTTCTTGCTTCTGCCACGCCTCCAAGTTCAGTACTCTGTCCCTGCATTTACCCAGACTTTTGATAATCCAGGATGCATTGGCTGGGATCTTAACACTCAGCCCATCCCTTTCCTTTATGTAATACGCATGAATCCAGCGCATCCATAGCCTATCTTCCTTCCTACAAACATTCCATAAATTTTTACTCTCACTTGCCATACTCCATTCCTGCAACGAGATTAAACCTAGTCCCCCAGCTTTCCTCCCGCCACATAGTTTTTCCCAAGCCACTGGTGACTTTCTGGAAATCGTCTCCCCTCCACACCAAAGGTAGGTACAGCATAAGGCCTCTATGTGTTTAACTACTGCTTTCAGCAAAGGAAACACTTGCATCCAGTAATTAACAAAAGAGAAGATCACACTTTTAATCAACTGTAGTCTACCTGAGTAACTCAACAGCTTAGCACTCCAGTGTTTAATTCGTTCAATTATTTTCTCAATCAAGGGATGAAACATATGGATTGTTAGCTTTCTACTAGCTAAAGGGATTCCAAGATACCTGAATGGAAGTTGCCCTTCTGTGAACCCTGTCAGCTCCAGTATCCTCCCTCTCTGGTCCTGTGCCACATTGCCAAAGTACACGTTGCGTTTATTCCTGCTGACTCTGAGCCCAGTGGATTGCTCAAATTTTTGGTATGCCCTCATCAGAACATTGACAGAATCTGCCTCTCCCTTTGATAGAAGCAGGACATCATCCGCAAAGCTAATGTTTTTCAGCTGCAGAAGCTCACAGTTTGGATGGAACTTAAACCTAGCCTTCTTGCTACAATCATGTAAGCACCAAGTCATGTATTCCATAACGAGCACGAATAACAGTGGCGAGAGGGGGTCTTCCTGCCTTAGTCCCCGCTTTGCCTGAAGAAACCTGGTAGTGTGCCCATTGACATTATATCTGTATGGCACTGTTTTCACACCCACCATAGCCCATCTCACAAACTTCTTAGGTATTCCTACCTCCTTCATGATATACTCAAGTGCTTCCCATTCGACAGTGTCGAAAGCTTTCTGTATATCCATTTGTATAACACATCTTGGGGTTCCTCCTTTTCTGTTTTAACCTCTGAGCAATTCATAGACCACTATGATATGGTCGTGAATACTTCTCCCGAGGAAAAAGGCAGCCTGGTTAATTTGCATTACTTCTCCAATTACCTTGCTCAGCCGATTCATCATTACATTACAGATCACCTTGTATATTGTTGAAACGCAAGTTATGGGCCTGTAATCCTTCACCTTGCTTGTCGTGAGACTATTTGGAATGAGGGTCACTAAAGTGCTTTTTGCAGCTTTGTATATCCTCCCTGATTCAAAGAAATTCATCACTGCTTCAACGAAATCATCCTTCACCACTCCCCAGTTTACTTTGAAGAATCTCGCATTAAACTCGTCACAACCCAGTGCTTTTATGTTGCCTATTCCCTTCAAGGATGTATATATCTTCTTCTCATTACCTCTGCAATTAGCTTCCTTCTGCCCTTGTTATTCAGTGTTTTATCATTCCTCGTGACCTCGACATCAATGCCTTCTGATCTGGTACTTGTCATATCAATTAGGTTCTCATAGAAACTGAGTATCTCTGCTTCTATTTCCTCCTATTCAGTGGTCACACTTCCATTCTCTTTTTCAATTTTCAGAATACCTGCTGCCTTGTTTTTTTACTTCACTGATGCATGGAAATACAAGTTGTTCCCATCACCCAAGCGTAGCCAATCTATCTTCGATTTCCATTTTGCTATCTTCTCATCTATTCCACTCCACTTGTAAACTTCTTCTATACAGTTTATAACCCTCAGTACTTTATCCTTATCCAGCCTATCATTCATCAAGTTTCGTTGGGCTTCACTTAACTCTTCTCTAGACTGCTCCAGCTTTCTTTTCACCCCACCAACCTGTTTCATGATCAATTTTAAGTCTTGCTGGAGCCTCAGTAACTTCATCCATACCATGTACATAGGCCTACCATTTACTGGTTTCTCCCATCTTTCCTTAATAGTTTCCTGAACGTTCTCCCTTTCTAGCAGGTAGTTTAAAAATTTAAACAGTCTAGGTCTCCTCCCCTTGTTTTCAAATAGCTACACCCTGAGTAATGCATGGTCTGAGATCCATGCCACCATAATTTCTACTATAGACTCGGGGAATCTTAGAAACCATTGTGGATTCCCCATTCCTCGATCATTTCTTCAATAAATGATACCTCCCACCTGTCTATTCAACCAAGTGTAGAAGTCTCCCATTGATTCGCATTCACTCAGTTCAACTGTCATCATCATTTGTTCAAGTTCCCAGTACTCACTAGCCTGCACATCATTACCTCCCAGTGTATCATTTATACCGAGGACATTGTTGAAACCCCTAATAAAAACCAAGGCCCTGCAACCATTTTCTAAGATTTTTATATATCCTTCCAGAGAACCTTTCTCACCTTCAACTGATTCCCATCATAGATAGCAGTCAACCAACACAGCAATTCCCCATCACTACCAGTTACTTCACACAATAGCATTAGATCAGTCACTTCCCTCTTCAGTACTCTAACTTTTTTTATCATCCCATAACAACAATATTCTATCATTAGGATGAGCCTCATAGTTATCCATAAACTGCCACCTGTTTTTAAAACATTTCCTAACTTCATTCATGTTTTTTCTTTTAAATCTAGTTTCTACTAAAACAGCAATGATAAACTTCATACTAGAAAGATGGGAGTAAACCTCTCTCTGGTTTGCTGTATTATATAACCCCCTCACATCCCATGAAATAATCATGGAACGTGGTCGAAGCCCTCTGGAGAATCAGTCAAAACTCCCAGAGCTACCTCCAATCCCATCGAACCTTGTCTGGTACATTCTCCTTGTGTGAGAAGCACACCCTCCTTTTGTTTCTCCCTATTCCTTGGTGCCACCACCTTCTAGGCATTACCTTGAACACTGCTTACAGACTGCTGTGCCACCACCTTGATCATTGCCTGTTGTTTACCCTCAGCCTGAATCACCTTCCCTTCGCCACAATTGGACCTGTTTCTTCTTTTCTCCCCCATTGTTCACCCATGCCCTCCCGTTTGGCATTTATCACAGAACAATGGCCTCCCTTCAATTTCAATTGGCTGTTGTATTTTATAACCTTCAACATCCCTGATTGTTACAACTTTCCTAATCTACTGGGAGATATCTACTTCCACCAGAATCCATGCATATGATACCCGGAGCTTGCTTGCAGTGCATTCATCAGTGAACAGAGGCTTTCCCACCTCACTTCCAATCTTCCCTAAGCTCTTGGGTCCCCAAAGATGGATAGGTAGGTTTGGTAGCTTCACCCAGACAGGCAGGGTTCGCACTATGTCACTCTTCAGTGAAAATTTGGGCTTCCATAAATGCAGGAACATGGCCATGCTATGGATCGTGTACGGCCCCCCTCCTCAAGACTTCATCCCAATCCTTCTCAGATTTTAGACAGAGGATAAAGTATCCCTCGTCATTGTACAGTATCTCTGGTGCACTGACAAATGACCAGAACTTCATTACATACCTTTTCACAGCATTCATTGTTAAATTTCCACCTAAAACGTACATAATCAAAGAGTTTTTCGAGTAGTATAGTTCATCCTTCACATCCTCCATTTCAATCCTACCTCAATTTCCCCCTCTATAACCGCGGGAGCTACATAATCGATCTTCATCCCATTTTTCTGAACCATATTTCCACTGATAATGTTTGTCCATAACATCTCCTCTTTTTTCTCACTCTCAATTGAATTGCCCTTATCCGTTGAGAGAATAGGGTTTACCTCTACTATAGCTTCCATCGCCTCAGTGTTCTCCTCCGATAGCTTCTCATCCTCCTCCTCCTCCAACAGACCGGTAGCCTCAACACGTTCCTCCCGTATTGATCTACTCTACTCCGCCATCATCGGAGCCACCTTCTTCTGTGGCCTGCCCCTTCCATGCTTCATGGTTTTCGCGAAGAGCGCACCGCCAGCGTGTGTGTTTTGCCCGCACATTCGCTTCCCAAAATTCATTCACTTTTTCAATTGCATATTTTTTTCATCTCGAAAGTTTGTAGAATCTCTTCTTGTAAAAGAAACATGTATTTTGTACAATAAGTTCTGTAGAAAGCTGTGTTTTACATTTTGTAGAAATCTCTGGTTATGTATAAGAAAAGTATTTGTTTTGTATACTAGGGGTCTCCAGTTTGCACGGGCTTTCGACAATGGGTAGTTGATTGTGGACTTGAAGGGGTGGTTTTTTGTGGACTCGAAGGGGTGGTTTGTTGTGGACTCGAAGGGGTAGTTTCTTGGGGACTCGAAGGGGTGGCGTAATCTGTCCTCGGAAAGGATGGTGTATTCTATCCTCGAAGGGGTGGGGGCATTTTGGGTTCAAGGGGGTGGTGCATTCTCGTCTTAAAGGGGTTGTTTATTCTGGCCTCGAAGGGGTTGTTTATTCTGGCCTCGAATGGGTCATGTCTTGTGTCCTCCAAGGGGTGGTATGTTCTAGCCTCGAGAGGGTGGTGTTTTTGGGCCTCGAGAGGGTTGTGTATTGTGGCCTTCAAATGGGTCATGTTTTATGCCTTCGAAGGGGTCATATCTTGTGCCCTCGAAGGGATGGTCTTCTTTTGCCCTCGAAGGGGTGGCGTATTCTGGCCTCAAAGCGGTTATGCATTATGGTCTCGAAGGGGTCTTGTGTCATGACCTCGAAGGGGTAGTGTCTTGTGCCCTCGAAGGGATAGTGTCTTTTCACCTTAAAAGAGTGGTATCTTGTGTCCTAGAAGGGGTAGTGTCTTGTGCCCTCGAAGGGATAGTGTCTTGTGCCCTCGAAGGGGTGGCATATTTTGGCCTCAAAGCGGTCTTGTATTGTGGTCTCGAAGGGGTCTGTCTTGTGCCCTCGAAGGGGCAGTGCCTTATGCCCTCGAAGGGGTAGTGTCTTGTGCCTTCAAAGGAGTAGTGTCTGTGTCCTTCGAAGGGGTAGTTTTTTTGCCCTCAAAGGGTGGTTTTTTTGCCCTCGAAGGGGTAGTGGCTTGCAGACTCAAAGGGGTGGCGTATTCTGGACTCGAAGGGGTCTTGTATTGTGGTCTTGAAGGGTCTTACCTTGTGTACTAGAAGGGGTAGTGTCTTGTCTCCTCGTAGGGGTAATGTCTTTTGACCTCAAAGGGGTCTTGTCTTGTGTGCTCGAAGGGGGGCAGTTTCTTGTGTCCTCGAAAGGGTAGTGTCTTGTGCCTCGAAATGGTCATATCTTGTGGCCTCGAAGGGGTAGTGTCTTGTGTCCTTGAAGGAATGATGTATCTGGACCTTCGAGGGTGATGGACTTTTGAGTCTCGAAGGGTTGGAGTATTCTGGCCTCGAAAGAGTAGTGTACTTTGCTCTCGAAGGGGCAGTGTCTTGTGTCCTCGAAGGGGTAGTGTCTTGTGCCTTCGAAGCGGTAGTGTCTTGTGCGTGTCTTTTGGTCTAGAAGGGGTCTTGTGTTGTGTTCTCAAAGGGGATGTGTCTTTTGTCCTCGAAGGGGTTGTGTCTTGTGTTCTCGAAGGGGTGGTGTCATGTTCTCAAAGGGGTCCTATCTCGTGTCCTCGAATGGGTGGTATGTTCTGTGCTTAAAGGGGTGGTGTATTGTGGCCTCGAAGGGGTTATTTATTTTAACCTCGAAGGGGTTGTTTATTTAGATCTCGAAGGGGTTGTTTATTCTTTCCTCATAGGGGTCATGTCTTGTAGCCTTGAAGGGGTAGGGTCTTGTGTCCTTGAAGGAATGATGTATTCTGGATCTTTGAGGGTGATGGAATTTTGACTCTCGAAGGGTTTGAGTATTTTGGCCTCAAAAGGGTAGTGTACTTTGCTCTCGAAAGGGCAGTGTCTTGTGCCCTCGAAGGGGCAGTGTCTTTTGTACTCGAAGGGGTAGTGTCTTGTGCCTTCGAAGGGTTAGTCTTTCTTTCCTCGAAGGGGTAGTTTTTTTGTCCTCGAAGGGGTAGTAGCTTGTGCCCTCGAAGGGTGCGTGTCTTGTGGTATAGAAGGGATCTTGTCTTGTGTCCTCGAAGGGGTAGTGTCTTGTGTCCTCGAAGGGGTAGTGTCTTGTATTCTCGAAGGGGTGGTGTCATGGCCTCGAAGGGGTGGTGTATTTTATCCTCGAAGGGATGGTCTATTGTGTCCTCGAGGGGTGGTCTATTGTGGACTCGAAGGGGTTGTTTATTCTGTCCTCGAAAGGGTCCTGATTTGTGCCTTCGGAGGGGTCCTAGCTTGTACCCTCGAAGGGGTGGTCTGTTCTGTCCTCGAGGGGATGGTGTCTTGTGCCCTCGAAGGGGTTGTGCTTTATGCCCTCGAAGGGGTCCTAGCTTGTGCCCTCGAAGGGGTGGTCTGTTCTGTCCTCGAGGGGGTGGTATCTTGTGCCCTCGAAGGGGTTGTGCCTTGTACCCTCGACGGGGTAGTGTCTTGTGTCCTCAAAGGGGTTGTGCCCTGTGCCCTCAACGAAGTTGTTTATTCTGGTCTCAAGGGGTGGTAACGTGTGGCCTCGAAAGGGTTATATTTTTTACCCTCGAAGGGGTTGTCTTTTTTGCCCTCAAAGGAGTTATCTCTATTGCTCTCGCAGGGGTTATCTTTTTTGCCCTCGAAGGGGTGGCGTATTTTGGCCTCAAAGCGGTCATGTATTGTGGTCTCGAGGAGGGCTTGTCTTGTTATCTCGAAGGGGTAGTGTCTTGTGCCCTCAAAGGGGTCTTGTCTTGTGTCCTCCAAGGGGCAGTGTGTTTTGTCCTCGAAGGGGTAGTGTCTTGTACCCTTGAAGGGGTGGTCTTTTTTTGCCCTCGAAGGGTTGCCATATTCTGGCCTCAAAGCGGTCATGTATTGTGGTCTCGAAAGGGTAGTGTCTTTTACCCTCGAAGGAGTTGTCATTTTTACCGTCGAAGGGGGTTATCTTTTTTACCCTCAAAGGGGTTGATTTTTTTCCCTCGAAGGGGTTGTCTTTTTTTCCCTCGAAGGGGTGGCGTATTCTGGCCTCAAAGCGGTCATGTATTGTGGTCTTGAAGGGGTCTTGTATTATGTTCTCGAAAGGGGCTTGTCTTGTGCCCTCGAAGGGGTCTTGTATTGTGGTCTCAAAGGGAGCTTATCTTGTGCCCTCAAAGGGGAAATATCTTGTCACCTCGAAGGGGTAGTGTCTTGTCACCTCAAAGGGGTAGTGGCTTGTGACCTCAAAGGGGTGGTCTTTTTTGCCCTCGAAGGCGTACCATATTCTGGTCTCAAAGCAGTCATGTATTGTGGTCTTGAAGGGGTAGTGTCTTGTGGACTTGAAGTGGTAGTTTCTTGTGAACTCGAAGAGATGGTGTATTCTGTTCTCGAAGGGGTCATGATTTGTGCCCTCGAAGGGGTCCTGTCTTGTGCCATAGAAGGGGTGGTCTGTTCTGTCCTCGAGGGGGTGGTGTATTGTGGCCTCGAAGGGGTTGTTTATTATGACCTCAAAGGGGTAGTGTCTTGTGCTCTCGAAGGGGTTGTACCTTGTGGTTCTCGAAGGGGTAGTGCATTGTGGCTCTCGAAGGTGTTGTTTATTCTGACCTCGACGGGGTCCTGCCTTGTGCCCTCGAAGGGGTGGTCTGTTCTGTCCTAGAAGTGGTCCTGTGTTGTGGCCTTGGAAAATTCGTGTCTTGTGCCCTCGGAGGGGTGGTGATGTGTGGCCTCGAAGGGGTAGTGCTATGGCCATGGCCTCGAAGTGTTAGTGTATTCTGGCCTCGAAGGGGTTGTTTATTCTGGCCTCGAAGGGGTTGTTTATTCTAGCCTCGAAGGGGTATTGTCGTGTTCTCAAAGGAATGATGTATTCTGGACCTTCGAGGGTGATGTACTTTTGAGTCTCAAAGGGGTGGTGTATTCTGGCCTCGAAGGGGTTGTTTATTGTACCTTGAAGGGGTATTTCCTTATGGACTCGAAGGGGTGGCATATTTTGTCCTTGAAGGGATGGTGTACTCTGTCCTCGATGGGGTCATGTCTTGTGCCCTCGAAGTGGTTGTTTATTCTGGCCTCGAAGGGGTGGACTATTCTGGCCTCGAGGGGGTGGTGTATTCTGGCCTCGAAGGGGTGGTGTATTATTCCTCGAAGGGGCAGTGTATTGTGGTCTCTAAGGGGTGGTGTATTCTGGCCTCGAAGGGGTGGCGTATTCTGTCCTCGAAGGATTGCACATTCTGGCCTCAAAGAGGTCATGTTTTGTGCCCTCAAAGGTGTTATATATTCTGGCCTCAAAGGGGTCTCATCTTTTGCCCTCGAAGGGGTTGTGTCTTGTGCCCTCGAAGGGGTTGTGTCTTATGCCCTAGAAGGGGTTGTTTATCCCGGGCCTCGAAGGGGTCCTGTTTTATGCCCTCGAAAGGGTGGTCTGTTCTGCCCTCGAAGGGGTAGTGTGTTGTGCTCTCGAAGGGGTGGTGTGTTGTGCCCTCGAAAGGGTGGTGTATTGTGGCCTTGGAAAAGTCATGTTTTTTGCCCTTGGAGGGGTGGTGACGTGTGGCCTCGAAGGCATATTCTGTCCTCGAAGGGACGGTGTATTCTGTCCTCGAAGGGGTCATGTTTTGTTCCCTCGAAGGGGTCATGTCTAGTGCCCTCGAAGGGGTGGTATGTTCTGTCCTCGAGGGGGTGGTGTATTGTGGCCTCGAAAGGGCGGTGTATTGTGGTCTCGAAGGGGTAGTGTCGTGGTCTTGAAGGGGTGTTGTATTCTGGCTTTGAAAGCATTGTTTATTCTGCCCTCAAAGGGGTAGTGACGGAGCCCTTAAAGGGGTAGTGTCGTGTTCTCAAAGGAATGATGTATTCTGGACCTTCAGGGGTGATGTACTTTTGAGTGTTGAAGGGGTAGTTTCTTGTGGACTCGAAGGGGTTGTTTCTTGTGGACTCATTATTAGTATCATTATTAAATATATATTATTTATTTATACATATACATATATATTTTTTGGAAAATTTTAAAGGAAAGATTGGAATATTGGATAAAATTTAATTATTACATGTACTCTAATTCCATTTCAGTAGGGGTTTTCACAGCTGGTACATCACTGCTACTATCAATGAATGGATTAGAGTTTATGGCCTTCAGTGTAGCAATTTTATCCACAAAGTTCTTAACCCGACTAACCTAAGCAAGCGAAAAATGATATCACATATTCCAGCAAAATAAAAGGGATTGGAGTTCACCATCCCTGACTTAAATAGCATCTCTAGCCTTCGTTAAAAAAAATCTCAAGGAAAACCATTGACATAAAGACTTATATGTATGGGGGGGGGGAATCCAGAAGCTAACAGGATTATTTATTTGATAACTAAACCTTAGGCAGTCGGATCAAGTTTCAATTATGTATTTGTCTTGCAATTTCAGATGATTACAACAAACTAAGCCTTTCTTACACTATGTACGGCCACCTACATGTATCATATCTCAGAATCCAAAATTTTAAAAATAATTGCCATCAGTAAAGCATCTAAGATTTGTTATTAAAATATCAAGGGGACAATTCTAGTTCACAAGGGAACACGAACAGCAAAGCTCATAAACAGGACACAACAACGAATCAATAGCTCAAATCACAAGGAATTGGAATCAAGAAACTAAATGCATACTGTGATAACTTGACCAGATCTTGGCCAAGCTGCGTATTAACCTCCAAATTCAGGAACACATGTGTCAAGAATGGGAGCATCCAAAACTAACCTCCTGCTTTCTTAGTAGTTTCCCATCTCCTTCAGCCTCAATGCCATCCAATTTCAACAATTGATGCATAAACATCTCTGTCAAATAAACAATTTGTTTGTCCTCAACCTTGTGCTCACCATTCAAAACCGTTTGGAGGGAAGACACCTATGAGAATAAAAACGCAAGCTTCATTACCGTTGCAGCAACCAAAAAAGAGTAAATGATAAAAATAACATTTTTGAAAAGTAATAAACCTGTTCAGAGAGCTTATCAACTTCCGCTCTAACCTCAGCAACAACTTCACCCCCTCTGGATATTCTAACCTTGGCTACAGCTTCAGCTTTGGTTCCTTTTGATAACTGAACGGGTTCATTAATCTCTTTAGCTCTGGGGGTCTCCATGAAAAAGTACATGTGATCCATTCTTGAGGGCCATACTCGTTTTCAATCTGCAAAAACACTAAACATCAAGAACAATAATTAAAATACCCAAACTCCATGTATGCTACCAATAATTGACTCTAATTTCAGCATGAAACATACCTGAGAGACTATAATAGGTTCACCCTGGTTCTCAAACAGATTCTCACTCTTCATCATGCTAACAATCTTCGACGTAAACCGCTCCTTGAGCATCTACAAGACCATACAACTTCAAACTTCAATTTCCTTTGCAAATAAGATTACACGGAATTATATGTATTCATAATCAGGAATTTGAACTCTTCAACCTATGGAAACTTGTCACCAAATTTAACAAGTTTATCTGATCAGCCAGAGAAAAAAAGCAAACATACCAGCTGGTCCAGACATCAGAATCCATTGGAATGTGTCCTTATACTCTCCCTTCCTGCCATATTTTCCATAACAATTTACAACTAGACATGAATTTCCTCTTGGGGATAGAAAACACAATCAGGAAAATCATTCAATATCTGCAAAATACAAATTTTCATCAAGATCCCAGCTCAGAAAACTCTAAAAATTAAAACTTTTGCTTTCTGCAGGTAATTTAAAGTACAAAAGAACAACTCGAGCAAAGAATAGATCGGATTTTGAGCACCAAAAGGCTTGAAAGCTAAATTAAGAGTAGAGGGATCGTGATGTTATGTGCACAATGTAGGCTTACAAAATACCTGCAACAACTATGACCGCCAAACCTCAGAAAATGAAAGACCAATGAAGAACCCGTGCACTCGAACCTGATTCCAAACCATCTCCATCTTCTTCTTCATCCCTAATCTAAAACCCTCGAACCCAGCCACCGCTAAGAACGATAAAGGCACGATGAACTCTGTTCAAGCCCCACCAAAGAGGCCTGTTCGAACGATAAAGGCACGACAAACTTAAGGTTCACCCTTCAACCTCAGACCCTCATTCTTTGTGAAATCAAGCAGATCCTTAACATCATCACTAAATGTGAAACCCTATAAATCAAGAAGAATCAGCGATGACATCACCACCGCACCGCCCAACAGAACAAAATCTTCGACACAACCAACCAAGTCATCACCCAACACCACCAAATGTCTAAAAATCCATCAGAGATGCGATGGAGAGGGTAATGGAAAGATATGAAGAGAAATCGAGCTACCTTGGTCCAGATCTGCAAGAAATTGGGGTAGGCGGAGATAGGGCCGCGGTTGAGATGGAGCCACAAGGAAGGGCACGGCGGAGACGGAGCCAGAGTCGAGGACCATACAGTGGTTAAGGATCCATCATCGTAGGACAAAAAAAAAAGGAGTAGACTCGAATTGCCCAGGAAGGAGAACTTACTTTGCCTCGAATGCTTACAATGAAATGTTACAATTCACCAAACCCATCCGCGCTTTTAAGATATAAAGATATTTACTCTGCATATTTTGCAGTAAGGCTATGAACTACCAATTCTGCTTTCGGTAGTTTTTTTTAATATTTCTAAAATGCAATATGCGATTTCACACAAGTGTCGTGCCACTATTTTTAACTTTGGCTGTGTGCAAAATTGCACAGCTGTCGTTCCTATTTTTTTACTGCAGTATAAAAAGTTTGGTGTGACATCACATCAACTTCAGTTGATTTCACTTTTTACTTCTGTTATTTTTTGGAAAAATTGCGGTAAACAATATTTTTTACCTTGTTATAACTGAGGTAAAAAGTATACTATGACCCACATTTACCTTGGTTTTTACTCCACCCACATTTACCTCGGTTTTTTCATAGCTAAAAACAAAAGTAAGAAGCCCTAAAAAACCAAGATAATAAGTGATGTATGTAGTAGTGTATGCACATTATCTATGATACTAAGATCTCTTACAACCCTAGCTTGCTACTTTTTCACTATGTCTATAGTAGTGTTGGCAACTTATCTATGATACTAAGGCTTCTAACAACCTTAGCTTGCTACTTTTTCACTATCTCTACCTGCAACCTATCAGAAAACTTCACGTAATCAGCTAAGACTGGTGAGATGGCAAGTAATCTGAGTAGTACTCGGGTCTCCCGTGCACACACTCATGCAGACACAACATACTTCTTTACCCATTATAACATCCAGGTTTATTTTCCCAATGGGGCATCAATAAGTGCACCATACATGAATACAACCCAAAGTGTGTGCCGATGTGGTGTAATATTCATGAATTTAGAACATTCAAGAACAATCATAATAATATCATGAACACAAATAATAGGATGAATCTAATGAATCTCATAAAACATAAAGTTAAAAATGCACTGTAATTATCCCCCAGCTATGGAAGCTACTTCATAGATATGAAATTCGAATATAAATTTGAATTCCACGTCTAGGATGAACACAAAAGAAAACAAAGAAAAATAAAAAGGGAGAGAGTGTTTCTCTCTCTAAAAGAGTTCTCCTAATGAGCTAATCTACTTTGTACATGTTTAACCTAGTAGATTAAGGTTATTTATACAGAAGAAGGGGATTGGGCCTACATATAGGCCCAAAATGCTAAACCCCTAGTTCAGTCGCCGCATACTGCGGGATGGTGCGGTCTACGCCAAGTACATGTCGGGGGATGCCCAATCATGTGCGGGTCGTGGTTTTTCATCTGGCGTGGGGCGCTGGATCTGGCACGGGTCGTGGCGCAAGGCTCTTGCGCGGACCGTGGTCTGGATGCTCGTTCCGCTCACAAGTTTGGCGCGCAGCGTAGAATTTAACGTGAGCCGTCAGCTGGTCTTGACATCTTGAACTTGGAACGGTGCAGGCCATCGTAATTGGGATGGTATGTGCCCATACTTAGTCGTTTTTAAGCAAATCTTTGAACTCGTGTTGCGCGAGCCGTAAGATATGGCGCGGGTTGCACCATTCCCTCGCGTTGGATATGTTGGCGTGGGGCGCCTGCTCTGGTGTGGGCTATTAGTTCTTGACCTTGAACGACCTGCGCTGACCCGTGGTACCTTGGCCGGGTGATATTGTTTCCTTCGTTACGGGTAAACCGTTAGTCCGGATCCAATGAAATCAGCCTTGAAGGCTAATTCTTCTCGGATTGTTCTCAGACTTTGGCACTACTCATTGGACCACAATTCCCCATTTCTTCATTGGCTGCTTTGATCTCCGTTGCCACCTATCTTTGACTCCAATCTCCTTCTACCACACATTGATTTTTGTGACCTTCATCTACTACTATTCTAGAGGTGAATGACCTTTGATCTCTTCTACCATCCTTGCAATCGGCCTTCAATATTTTCTACCACCTTTTCAAATGGCCGTCACATAGAATGTAACCACAAGGTACCCACCGGTGACCCACTAAAGATTATCAAATGGAAGATCAAGGAGCCCGTGGATACAAGATGTCCATTAGTACAAATCAAGTATACAAAATGCAAGATTTAGATAATCAAACCAAACATGGTCGTCCAAATCCACTGTCACATAAACTCAACTAATACTAGCAATCGGCCAAACAAAACATGCTAAAAACTATGCCAGATGCAATGATTAACACACGCAAAATGAAGCACATCAGTTTGATACTGTACTAGTAGTAGTGGACCGATTGACAAAATATGCTCATTTTCTGGCTTTGTCCCATCCATTTACAGCTCACCAAGTAATGTGTAGGATATTCTTTTATGACATTATATGCATATTCAACAAAATATCCAATTACATATCCCAATACTACGATTAACTACCATTCAAACAATTTTATCCAAGGACTTATAATAAATAATTAAATGATTTTTCTAACGAGTGCCAATAACAACTTCAGATTCCATCGAAAACTGTATTATTAAATGCAAATAGAGTTAATGATTAATGACATCCCTCAAAAACGTACACTCCCTATGTACTGTTACACAGTTTTCAATGGATTTGCATTTAATAACACAGTTTTCGATGGAATCTGAAGTTGTTAACGAGTGCCCATGGACACACGTTAGAAAAACCGATAATTAAAATATACTATTAGTAAAGTTATATCAAACTCTATCTTTCCCTCCTCCGGCACTGTTTTCCCTCCGCTGTTTCTCCACCCTTCTCCGCCGCTAAATCCTTCTTCTCTGCCCTCCTCCGTCGATAACCCTTCTATGCCTTCCTCTACCTAAGACCATCTTCCGCCTTCCTCCACCACTGACACCTTCTTCTATCGTTAAACCCTTCTTCTCCGCCTTCCTCCGCTGCTTATCGCTATCCAAATCAAGGTGCTTTTCCTCACTTTGCTCGGGTCTTAAAGGTGTTTTTCAAAGTGTAGTAAATATTAATCATGAATGGTGGTTCACTGGGTTACTTTTAGATTCCAAGAATTAGAGCATAGTCATCTCTTTCCCAAGTGTATTGCCCAGTCTCCTGTTCTTTTTGTTTGGTAGTTGAAACACTTATGATTATTTGTTGAAGTGCATCAAACTTTTGCATATATCACTATTCTTTACCTCAATTCTTTATGATGTCTGATAAAAAGTATTCTTAGTTGAGTTAATTTTTTTTTGTTTGGAATTCAAAGGAAGAACATCTTGGGCCACTTCTGTGAACTTGTTTTGGAAGAAGGAAACTTTGCATATTATGTTCTTGATCATTATTAAGGTACCCTAATATTTAACTCATCTATCAAGTTCTTATAGATTAGATTGCCCGGTTGTGCTAGCTCGTTAATGTACCATAACCTGAAATGGCGAACATTACCATTGGATCCTTCATTGTTTTAAATATACAATTTAAACCTCTTATAGACAAGTATACAGTACCATTTTCAGAGAACATAATTTGCAGCATTTTGCTCAAGTTTCGGTTATTATTAGCAGTAGAAAGAGTGGGGATAGCTATTTATTGAGGGGAAAAAAGAAGGGTCGGGGGAAAATAGTAGAGAGCTACATAAAAGGGTGTTTGGATTGTGCAACTACTGGGAGCTGTATGTATATATGAGTGCTCAAATTGTTTTCTTTGTAAATAATTAGAAGTAGAGGACCTAAAAATGCTTAAACGGACTTGTATCTGCACTCAAAATAATGGGGGTAAGAAGAGCGTGTTCTGAGTATATTTTTCATATTAGAACATGATCTTAATGAAATTAGCAAGCACTTGGCCTTGTTCTAGTACACACCATATTGCAGTTTTTTTTTTCTTTCTGATAAACCATGCTGCAGTTTAGGATATCTAGTACACACCACTCTGAAACTGAATCTATCAACAATAAGTAATAGGGTATTCACCTGCAAATATTTGGATTTTTTATCAACTTCCTTTAACATCAACTTAAGATGACATTAAAAGTGTTGTAATGGAGAGATTAGAAGCCAGTACTCGTACATAGAAACTGAACCTACTAACACAACATATTCACGAGCACATAGCTGGATTTCTTTGTCAGTTGGCAAAGCATGTAAATTTTTGTAGAAAAACAGTTTCCAAAAATTAGTCCGCAGAAGAAGAAAAAACTGAAAGTAAGGAGAAACAAGTCCGCAATTAATAACTACAAATTTTTTGTATAGTTGAAGCTATATCTTAGAGTTGTTTGCAGTTTTCGATGATTTTTTCTGATCTTAGAGTTGTTTTTGTATATTTGAAGCTAACTAGTGAGATATCAATTTGTTGGATGAGAAAACTGTATGTTAGAGGCTGCATTATTCAGTTTTGCTCATAGAGTTGTTCTCGATGATTTTTTAGTTTTGGTCCTAGAGTTTTTTTTCTGCATTGTTTGCAAAACCATCACATTTGAGCTGCTGTAAATTTGCTATGTCTGATGCATTTTCCCAAGCTTTTAGATGCTGGATTTTCTTTAATCTGCTGCGTTTTGTATATATAGAATCTGAGAATTTTCCCAATCTTTTAGCTGTTGCGTTTGGTTGAATTTGCTGCATTTTCAGTGCAAGAATTAACACGATTTTTGTCAAATCTGCGACTGTAATATTGATTCTATGATGTAATTCTATGCTGCTGCAATATCAAATCTACAAGAATTGACATATGTAGCATATAATTGATTCTCTGTTGGTATATACAAGGTTTTGTGGGTTCAAATTTTTCATAGTTTCATTCATATCTGATTCTCTGTTGGTATTTTTCTATTACTGCTGCATTTCTCTTCAGTTTTTAGTTTTTGTATTTTTGCTGCATCTAAGAACAAGTTCAGATTGTTTGCTTAACAGATTGTGAACTTAAATTTATTAAAGTATGGATAAGAGTTGGATGAGTAAAACAAGATATAGTGAAGAGTATTTGAATGGAATGGAAAGTTTTGTTTAATTTGCATTTGAAAATCAGAATGGTGCAACGATTTCATGCCCTTGTAGAGATTGTAAGCTTGCCAGATTTGTGGGAAGAAATAAGGCTCATGAACATTTAATTGTTACAACCGATGGATAGTTCATGGTGAGCTTCCTAAAGGTAGTTCAAATACTAGTAAATACAATCTCCCCCCCCCCCCCCCGCGATTGGTACTAGTGAATGCAATGAAGGAATCAAATGAAAATCATTTTATGGATGACATGGAAGATCTAGTCCATGATATTTTTGGGAATCCATAATGATTTGATGAAGAAGATGGTCATTTGGAGTCAAATACTGCCTTAGCAAGTAGTGAAAAATTTTATGAGTTGCTTGAGAGTAGTAAGACTAGTTTGTATGAGGGATGTGAGTCATTCTCCAAACTCTCTTGGATTGTACACATTTTGTGTCTAAAAAGTCTCGGTAGATAGAGAAATGGACATTTTGATCAGTTATAGATTTGCAGCATATAGCCTTTCCTGAAGCAATGACTAGACTTCCTAAGTCATATTATAAATGTAAAAAATTGATGAAAGACTTGGGTGTTGGTTATGAGAAAATTGATGCTTGTGTTAATGAATGTATGTTATATTGGGGAGAGAATGTTAGTAAAACTACATGCGAGACATATAATGAATCTAGGTGGCACCAGACAAATAAGGATTCAACATGCGAGATAAGAAAAGTTGCCCGGAAGGTTCTATGGTATTTTCCAATCAATCTTAGATTACGACGACTTTTATGTCAGCTAAGACGGCTAGCCTCATCAGATGGCATGTGGAAGCTCGCACCAAAGATGGTTACATGAGGCATCCGGTGATTCTCCTGCTTGGCAATCATTTGATAGAAAATATCCAACATTTGCTATAGAGCCTCGTAATGTTAGATTAGGATTATCTTCTGATGGCTTCAATCCATTTAGTAACATGAAGTTGTCACACAGTACATGGCCTGTGGTATTAGTTCCCTATAATTTTCCGCCATGGATGTGTATGAAAGAGTCGTACTCAATGCTATCATTATTAATCCCAGGACCATCAGCACCTGGAAATAATATAGACATTTATTTACATCCTCTAATTGTGGATTTGAAAGATCTATGGAAATATGGTATCCAAACTTTTGATGCATCTGTGAGGAAGGATATTGCTTGAATGCTAGTTTGATATGGACAATCAGTGATTTTCCAGGGTATGCAAACTTGTCAGGGTGGAGTACTAAAGGTTACTTAGCTTGTCCTGTATGTCATCAGTTCACACATTCAAAAAGATTAAAGCATAGCAAGAAGATGTGCTATATGGGTCACCGAAGGTTTCTGGACGTGAATCACAGTTTCCGGAAGGGTGCTACACCTTTTGACGGAACGGTAGAACGTGGAAGACCTCTCCCTCAGCTATCTGGGGATATAGTTTTGGAAGATTTAAAGGATATCAATTTCATATTTGAGAAGATAGTGACTGATAATCCCGAGTTACCCTTCAATTGGAAGAAAAAAAGTATTTTTTTATTTTTTGTATTGGAAAGACAATGTGTTGCGTCACAATCTTCATTTTATGCATATCGAGAAAATTGTATGTGAGAGCATTTGTGGAACATTATTAGAGGCAGAAACGAAATCAATAGATAAGCTCGAGTCACAGCTTGACTTGAAGGAAATGGGGATTAGAGTTGCACTGCACCCTATTAAAAAGGAAGGAGGTGGATATAAATTGCCAGTTGCAGTATACAAAATGGAACCGGAAAAAGAAGAGGTTATGTAGAGTGTTGAAAGGAGTTAAGGTGCCTGATGGTTATTCTGCAAATATTTCTAGGTGTGTACAATTGAAACCCCCTTAACTAGTTGGTCTTAAGAGTCACGACTATCACATTTTGATGCAGCAGTTGATGCCAGTTGCAGTGCGGAAAACATTACCAAAATTTGTAAAGGTTCCTCTGATTAAACTGAGTAGATATTTTTGGCAACTATACTCTAAGGTGATTTATCCCCATGACGTGGTGCGTCTAGAAAAGGAAATAGTTGTTATTCTGTGTGAATTGGAGTGTATATTTCCACCATCTTTTTTTGATGTAATGGTGCACCTCACCATGAATTTGGCAACTGAAGTTAAGCTTGGTGGACCAGTTTACTATTGATGGATGTATCTTATCGAAAGGTTAAATTTAAATGCATATGCATGCTGATTTGGGTTACGTCTGTTTATGCTTCAGGTACCTAAAGACTCTGAAATCTTATGCTAGAAATTATCGTTATTCTGAAGGGTCAATTGCTGAGGGTTATGTAGCTGAAGAGTGTTTAACATTATGTTCTAAGTACTTAGCTGAATACAGTGACACAAGAATGAACTGGATGCCTAGAAATGCTGAACCAGCTGAGAAGGGTACAAAAGATGGGTTGGATATGTTTACAATGGACAGCCACTACCTCGGAATGGGCACACCAAAGAAATTTGACGAAGACACGATTAAGAAAGGGCATCAATAAATTTTGTTCAACTCTGAGATAGTGAAGCCATACATTGAGTAATAATTTCATTTACAATTCAATTTACAATCAATCTTTGAAATATGCAAACAATATTATTTTTTAGATTTGTTATTTCACTTAATTTTTAGGCAACATCTCCAAATTGTGGAAGAGAATCATCCTCGAGCTCCATGCCACCATACTGAGTGAATTCATTGTGGTGAATTCGCAAATTGGTTTTCTGAGCATGTAAGAAAGTAGCTGTAATTTATAATGAGTTGTCATTTTTGCGCTAAGTCTTAGTTCTGGTAATTTAGTACTGAGTTGTCATTTTTGTGATAAGTCTTAATTATGTTCCTTTTTGTACTTCCAGGTTAATTTCTTGCCATTTCCAGAAGATGAGATAGTCTCAAAGGATCTGAAATGTCTTTCTAGGGGCCCGAATAACATAGGACTAACATTTGAAAAATACGTTGTGAATGGCTTCAGATTTCATACTAGAGAATTAGATGGCAAAGGGAAATCTCATAATAGTGGGGTGGCAGTTAAGGCAATAACATCAAGTTTTTCAAGTTCAAGGGATGACAGTCCAATTGTAGGGGATGTAGACTATTATGGGGTTCTAAATAACATCATAGAGCTGGATTACATGGAGCGCATGGTGGTGTTATTTGTCTATGATTGGGTTTCGAAGGGAGGTCGAATGAAACCGGATAGTGATGGTTTCATCCTAGTTAAATTTAGTAATGCCAGGCATCATAACGAGCCATTCATTTTATCTAGTCAAGCCTCGCAAGTGTTTTATATAAAGGATCCATTACAAAAGGACTGGTTTGTTGTTATAAACACTTCTGCTAGAATCATTTGCAGCATGGAACCATTAGCAGATGTTGATACCTATCTTGAAAGTAATTTAGGAAATCAAGTTCAAGACAACATAGATGAAAATGTTCAATGGGTTTGCCCTGATGTAGAAGGGGATACAGTTGATATGAACTCTGAAAGGTAAACATAATTGTTTATCAACTTCATGTAGAGTATTGTACAATATATTTTGTGTTTGAAACTGAATATTGGGTTTTAATAGAATGTCTTTGACTTTGGAGATCAACAAAATGCCCAAAGAAGCGTAAAAGAAGTAGGAAGTAAATGACAACTCAGTATTGCTGATGTTTTTTCTGCTGGATTGACTCAACATGTTTTTGGCTGTAATTATTTATTTTGGAATTTCATATTAGATTCTTAAAAAAATACTCTGGCCTTTCTAGATAAGGAGACTGATTTTTTTTTTCATTTGCATTATCAGATGCTTAGTAGTTAATGTTGAAAATTTCATGAAAATAAAATCTATTTTTTTCTTGTATTTAGACGAATACCTTTCTCTTTTGAATGTGGATGATCTGCTATGGTTCTTATCAAATGATTTTTTCCAGTATTTGTATGTAAATGCACGTATCTTTTTGTGTTAATGTAAATTTGGTTTTTGTATCTATTTCGTAAGTACTAAGCTATGGTTTGTAAATTTGGTTTTTGTGAAGTTGTGCAAGGCAGTTTCTCAGTATAAACTTTGTTGATCTTCTCTGTTTTCGTTATATATCATATACATTTCACAGTGCTTTAGCATATATGTGTATAGTAGTATGGAATCTAGTATGATGCCTTGTGTGGGGAGTGAATTTGTGTAGTTTTGGTGTTGCACTATGTCTAGGCTATGTAGTTGTAGCTTCTACTAAGGTAGATATTTAGATGTTGTAGTGGGAATAAAGGAAGATCAGATTGTTACAGGCTCACTTTGCTTGGCATTTTGCTTTGGATTCTCTGCCTACTTACGACAATCTTTGACATGGGATTAATAACATCTCTGTGCCAAGCTCTTGCCCCCTCTGCACCCAAAAATATTTATCTACCTAGCATTTGTTCTTTTCCTGTGCTTTTGCGACTGAAAATTTTCATTTCGCATGTTTGTACAATCTGCTAGCACCTTCTATCAGTAGCAGCTCTAGTGGGACATTCAGAAAATTCATTGCAGATAATGAATCTGCTCTTGTGGAAGTATTTGTCATTTTATGTGAGGAAATTTTGAGACAGAGAAACATGGTGTTTTTTCAGCAACCTATGACTTACTAATAGTCCGAACTCAAAAAATGAGCGATGAAAAACCATATCAAAAGCAACATTGCAAATAGTGAGATATCATAAATTACTACAAAGTAGCTATAATACCTTTCGAAAAGATGAACTTGCAGAACTAAAATGTTGACATACGTGCTGCTAATCACAATTTATTAAAACTAAAATAAATGAAGTTCTTGAAATCCTGGAAAAAGTTAGTTGAAGAAATTTGGAACCCTTCATCTGAGATGCAATCACTAACACCTTAAGTACTTTGCACCAGAGTAACAACACTCACAGGCAATGCAACCATTGTGTCGAGGGCGTCTCCATGGGTACGGTGGTAGTCATATGAACGAATCAAATGATCTTCAGAGTGAACTACTATCGTAATGTTGACTTTGCACTATGCTAGTCCTAAAGCTTGGCCTCTGGCCTCTGTATCTTCATTTGTGTTACTAATGAAGCCTCTAGCAACTATCTTAGTTTGATCGACTATGCTTCTGAGATGAGCATAACAACCAGCTTGAATTTTTTGAAAGATAAGTTGTAAAAACCAGCACTATAGAAATGTTTTTCATAACTTAGCTTGTAATATTGTACCTGGAGTTGTTGAGGTTCATGGGTTACATGACGACTAAAATAGGCACTATGCTCTGAACTCTCACTATCGTGAGTTAATAACTTTGCCCTGATTTCTTAAAGTTCCTTTTCTAGGTTAACAATTCTAGATTTCCGTTCTAACATTGCCCATTTGGTAGGTTTACGCCCTAGTACATCACCCCATACATCTGAAGGGAGATCCCTGCCCCAACCATTCTCACATATCCTCGCTTATCCGGGCCAGCAGCTGTCGTAAATATATCATCCGAAGATATGCCATCTTACTCACCTTCTGGGAGTTCACTTCTGAGTTTTTCAGTTTCAGCCTGAAATTTCATAAACAAAGCATGTCTTAACATAACATTGGAACATCTTAATTGCTGCTTATACGTATGAAATTAAAGGACAAATAAAGCAAACAACCTACTAACCAAGACATTTGAAACGCATTCAGGAGTTCCGGTTTTCCTAGCATAGCAATATCCAAACATTTCAACCCGGGAGGGGTTACGTCCAAGTTCTTGTTTCTAATTACATTTAAAAGATATCAAAATCAGAATATCATAAGATAATAAATTAATCAAAAATTTCAGAATGAATATCCTAGCTTTGTAACCTTAATTTCATAAACTTCAGCATACAAACGCTTCCCCGTAGCATGGTTAATACTTTTCTTAGACCTAGATATCTTGTTCTTCTCACATTTTGCCTATGTGATACCAAAAGAGGTACATTTCAGTCAATCAATATAAACAGAAAATGGAACTTATGAACAAAAAGTAAAACTTACTAGTGACTCAGGTGTATTTCAAAGATTGCAAAGATTCATCCATTGACCTCTGCCAACATGAGTGTCCTCTCCAAGACCAGGGTACTCAGTGACATTAGGAACCCAATAATTCTTTTTCAAATCGTATTTCAAATTCCTCCATTTAGCACTAATTGAGTTGAATAGTTGAGTCTCGTCAGCCAATGATATGTCAAAGCATATATGAAATAATGAATATTGCTATTGTGAATATAATACTTAGGAACAGCATGTCAAATGCTATGCAACCTGATTCATGTACCTTGATAAGATTCAGCATCTCAGTTTTCTTTTGTTTTGGCATTTCATGCTAACTTCTTACATCAATTGGACAATACTTTGGGTTTTACACTATCGACCCCAAAAACTCAATAAATGTGTGCCCCTCAAGTCCTAGTGGATATCCATGCTCCTTGAAACTAAGCTTAATAGTAGGTAGATGGGATGGCCTACCCCAAATACTCAGCATATATGTTGGACCTCTCTTCTTCCTCCCTACATGTTAATAACTATGTTCGAAAATGTCGAAGAAATTATATTAAAACATCAAATAAGAGCAAAGTTATCTTACCAATCCTTGTTGTATAATTCTGGCCCTCACTTCCACCACTGTTGTTGTCCACAGGGTCTGAGGTCTCATTATTAGTAGGTTCAAATTTGTTTCTTCACATTGGTCATGCACTTGCTCTTCATGATTTTGTTGTCGAAGAGAAATTCTCTTACCATCTTGCACATTTGTTCTACTGACTACAGAACAACACCAAACAATTACAGTTGAGTCGATCTGCTGCTCCAGATGCTATGTACACAACAACAATAAAAATAAGTACTTTGCATTACCATTGCCTATGTTTTTCCCATCAATTTCTCGCTCATCATTGCTACAGTTTGTGACAGGAAGGCTTGTTTTCCTTGGGACCTGAGGCGTGCTTCGCTTTTCACCTAGTCTCTATGGAGCCATACCTATTTACACACAAGTAAGAGCAGGACTGAATTCAACTGTATAGAATTTTGGTCACAGTTTTGTCACTATACACTATGAGCATAACATGATTGCAAAAAGGAATTTATTGTATCCTTGCAAAGTGAGACCATATATAAGTTGCAAAAGAGCAATGACTAAAGTTTCATCATCTACCATGTGATCATTAAATTATGCACATCTGATCATGAAATTATTCACATGTATAGGACCAGACGTCTAAGCATAAATTTTCACATCTGACCATGAAATTATTTAAAAGGAGTTCTGCCATTTGCAACTATGACTCACGAACATTAAGGTCTAACCTAGCAAGTAGATAAATCAACTTGAACTTCAACTGGAATATTAACAACAAAATTAAGAAATTCAACTGGAAACTCACTAATATTAAGGACTCAGACGTCGAATAACTGTTTTGGAAAAGAACCCAGACGTTGACTGTCTTGGAGAAGACCAACATGGATTCCACCTTTTATACTAATTGAGATGGAGAACTCGTCATATAAATTTTCTAATCTCCCAATAATCAGGAGCACCAAATTGGCACAGTCCAATGAGGTGGGAAGATGAGATTTGGGCGCCAAAAAAAACTGAACTGTACCTATTGAAAACGAAAGAGCAAAACGTGGTGCTCATTCTTTTTATTCTGAAACTGAAAAGGAAAAAAAAAATCGGTTGAAGAAGGAAAGAGTTGAGGAGATAGTTTGGGGGATTCGTTGAACTATACAGAGTTTAACGACGAGAATTTGGTGATTCTATTTATTTTCTTTCATTTTAATTTGTATCCAAAAATAGAGTGCGTCTCTTGAAAGACGGTCTTTCCATAAGTCATGGAAAGACCAAGGTTTAAAGTGTAAATTAGAAGGAATTAAGATAAAATTTTTGGGTTGCATGAGCCGGGTTATAAATTTTAAAACTACTACATGTTGCATACTAAAATTTTAATGTTGCAACTAAGACCTTTTACCTTTTATTATTTGAATTAAACCCCGTCTTTCCATAAGCCTATGGAAAGACCGTCTTTCCCAAGACTTTGCCCCAAAAATATGTACCTTATATAGATTGATTTTTAAATATTATGCAAGCTTAGGTAATATAAGGCACAGAGTCTTATTTTTACAATCCTCATTTGTTTTTATTTATTATACATGGGAATTAAAAATAAATTATGACACTAATACGGATTATTATATAAATAAACAATGTTTATTTTCACTAACTCGTGAGATAAATTTCATAAGTAATGTACTCAATTACATAGTTGCTAAAATAATTTAATATTTAGTATTTAATTTGTGTCATTGAATTGTCCTTTTACATGCCATAGTGAATCGATCAAGAACTTATAGATTGGTATAATCGATATGTGATTATATTTGTAATCATGTAAAAACCAGTGAATCGATCACAGAATATTAATAAGACAGAATGGATATGCAATTCATTGATAATGTAGTTCTATTAAGTATTAACAATGAAAAAATGAATTAATTATGATTTTTTTTATTGATATTAAAAGTTTATATGACATAGTGTGTCGATACTTATATTCTTTTATGTATTCTATTATTTTTTATCATAAATTATAGCGATTATAAGTAACTTTGTACTTTTTTTCATAGTAATACATAATAATGCCGCTAAAAGTATTTTTCAGGATGCTAATCATGCGGTGTATGCTATGTCAATGAAACTAGAGTCGACTGCTATAATGACCCTAATTTTAGGCTGAAAGTGCCAACATAATCCTGCAAAACTAGAAAGTGATAAAATTACACTACTTTGAGACAAAACGTGCAGTTATTACCTTTAGTCACTATTACGACATTGACTTATCAATTTGGGTGTTGACCTGATATGAAATAATGAAAATACCCTTGGCCCTATACACTTAACTCCTTTTCAGCTTATAGGGGTATTTTAATCATTTTAGTTAGGGTCAACACCCAAATTGACGAGTCAACATCGAAATACTGACAACAAGTAATAACTACACATTTTGTAAAACAATTAGGGTTATTTTAGCACTTTATCGCTTCGCGGAGTTATATTGGCACTTCAAGCCTAAAGTTAAGGTTAGAAGTGTAAATATCCCATGGGTGTTCATTAACATAGACTGGCACGAAAGACGATTAACTTTTCTATGCATACCTGCAATTCTTAACCTTTTACAAATCGTTATAATTTTAGTTCGTATACATTCCTTTGTACGTTAATTTATACCAACGTGAACTATTTTGAAAGAGGTAAAAATTATGACAATTCCTTTTGTACATTTTTAACATTGGATAACTTTTAGCCTTTGAACAATGATTGAACCAAATATAACTAAAGGATACACATATGAGTGTTTAACTTTATAGAAACAAACCAATATATATAGGATATACTTATAACTTAAAATTAAAATTGATGTCAAACTCAAATTATCGACATAGGCTGGTCAATTATCAACATGGACCAAACTTTAAGAACTAAAGGTACTCTCATCAGGATTTCAGTTAAAATTAAAACTGTGGTGCCCACCCTATTTCACCGGCCACCGGAAATCCTTGAGACCTCATCTCAAAAATCTACGACAAGGATTCCTGGATGACAAATTTTTCAAAAATAAAGTTATGTCCAATTGTTCGGATAAGAAATCTTTCTAAAGTTGTATCCCTTAACCGGAGAAATAATTCTAGAGTTTAAGGACACTCTGTCCACCTTTTCGTGCTTCAAATCAGTTAAATATTTTAAAAATTATAATTATATAAATAAAAATAAATATTTAAACACATATACAAAATAGTGTTTGTGTTAAGACTAATGAAAAAGAATTATATCTAGTTAAAACAATTAATGAAAGAGTTTATTAAATATGGAGAGAAGAAATCTTGGGCGAAATAAACTATTATTATCTTTCCTTTATAAATACCCCTAGTATCCTCTCATTCTCCTAACCCTAATCACCATTCTAAGAACACTGTCGCAACCCACTACACCACTACACCACTGCAACACACTACACCACCATATCCCTACACCAATACACCACCATATCCCTACACCAATACACCACCGCATCCCTACACCAATACACCACCATATCCCTACACCATCGCCATCATACCTACATCACCGGTCGGTCAGTACACCGCCTCCATCAACAATACACTATCGCTCATATTCCCAACCGATATTAACCTCCGTCATAAACAGTACATGTCGATTTAGGGTCACATTTTCATAGCATCGGAGGCGCCGGGGAGTATCAAGTAATTGGAGGTTTAAATGGCAAATTAAATTGACTGTTGCTTGATACTCTCCGTTGGCCTCTGAGCACTGATAATGCCATTTGTTTTCGATGTTCATATTTCTGTTCTCTATTATTAGAATCTTTTTTAATAATGTTATGCTATGGAATTGCTGGCGTTATGTATTACTGAGTACTGAAGCTATAGAATTGCTGTGTTCATTTTTTTTTACTAATCATATTTTTTATGCATTACTGAGTACAGTCGAATCAAATTATATTGATTATTAGGTTGTGGGATGAGTGTAGCAATTTTAGGACATGTTTGTAGTACAAATTTTCCTTTAGCTTTTGTTGAACTATTCATGACCCGTTTACTGAGATCTTTACTATTTGGCACAAGGGCTCTAAGGTGCTAAGTCTTAAGGGTTCATTAGGCTATTCAGTAGATTGTGGATTAGTATGTGTTTCTATTCAAAGATTAACTGAACCTATGGAATTACCGAGTTCATTTTTTTTACTTATCACATTTTTTTGTTAATGTTCTACCTTTTGGAGTGTTTGCACCGATATGTTTTTTTTCTCACCGATATGTATTATTAGATTATGGGAAGTAAATTTATCAGCGATCTATTTTTCTCACTGATCTGTATTATTAGTTATGTTATGCTTATGATATCTTATGCATTATTGAGTACAGAGCATCGGCAGACAGAGATACCAAGCAATTGGCGGTTTAAAAGAGGAAGTAAATTACCATATGCTTGGTACTTTCTCTCTCTCTGCCTTGAGCACCGACAATGCTACTCATTTTTATGTGTTCATATTTTTGTTATGCATTGCTGGATTCATGGTTCTCAAGGTCCCTTCTCAGCCCAATTACAAAGGATACCACTTGAATTGTGAGTGACTCGGCGTGCACTCAATTCAGCATTGCTTTCGTGCACACATTTCTTTTGTTGCTCACAATTTTCACACCCACAACTAACACCTTAATTTGGCACTTTCCGTTATTCGTTCTTGCATACTCATACGTCATAGGACATTCTTCTCTAACATGTTAACTTCAGAAGAAAAACCCTGTTACTTCATGTATTGTTTTTTGCACCTCCTGTAACCATCACAACTTCTAGCCATGATTATCCCTTTTGAGTTCAAGGATTTCCTGGAAAAGCTGATACCTTGGCACTCCACTTTTGACTTCTGGGCTCGCATCGTGGACATTTATACTAGGTATAAGGTCAAATTTCATTGTCTCCTAGAGTGCTTAGATTGATTATCTTGGGATGTGGCTGGTGGGTTTATGTTTTATTGGGTTTATGTTTATATTTTGCTGGTGTTCCAAATTAGAGTGAGCTTTGAGAAGGATGTGAAAAATAAAGAAGAAATGTGGGAGAGGCAACACGAGCTTACTACTGATAAGATTTATGATTTGTGGTATGCTCTTGGTGGCTTGTTTCTCAAGGTATTCTCTCTTGGATCTTTGTTATATATTCCTATTGTAACTCTCTTTTTAAGACTGGGAAGGGTTGCCTACTATGTTTTTTTCATTTCCTACTGGTGGGTGGGGGAAAAAGGATTTTTCTTCATGTGAGTCAGTGTGTAGTTTGGATCCTGTTACTTGATGCCAATTTTTTTGATTCATAAATTGTAAATAGTGAATTGTACTGTGTCTGTTGGAATATGTTATACAAGCAAGACAGTTCTACTTCAATTAAACCACTCTTGATCAAACTCGTCAATCGATGCTGAGAACAATGACTCCCCTTCCTACTGATCGCTGGCCATTCATGAGGTTTCCTCTATCTTCTAAACATATTAAGCTTTTCTACTTTGAATCCAAAGCTTAAAACTAATATATCAAGTCCTATGGAGCAAGGAAGATGGGAAAGGATCACCGCTCCATAGATCTCACACTCCCAAGGCATCAAGGCATGGACCACGACCTCCATCTCGTCTCAAGCTTACCGAGATGCGTCAAGTTGCTGTCGTGCTCTTTCAATAATATACCTTTCCATCAAGGTGTATGGTGCCTAAAGCAATGGGGAAATCCGTGTGCAAATCCATGGCTCCAAACAGAGATCAATACATAGGCATATGTCTACGACACAAAATTATCGATACATAGGCATATGTATAGACAATTTAGATACTTTTTCTTGCACATTTTTTGTCCTTCTAATAAACTAAATCACACGTGATGTACTGTTGTTTAAAGTCTAGTGATATGACATATATTATCGTCGGCTATCAAGACGTCTCCCACAATTGTGTCATAATATGTTGTATTTAGAGACATTGAAAACTGTGATGATTTCGTAATATCCATGTCACTTCATTATATAAGGATACTACACAATGTCACGTTCATAGGAATCTAGATGTATAGTTATGTGTGGGGACCGATCGCTTATAGGGACACTTCTAAGCGTAAGGTGTTTGATTCGTCTCATTCAATAATGTTTATATATTATTTTTACAACACTAAACTTAGTGATAAATGCACAATACCCCTTTAATTTCACCATACAATGATACTTCACAATGTCATGTGTCATACATCTCGAAACATATACATGTGTAGAAAGATGTTATCTATGACGACATGTTCAATTGTTGGTTATTCAAGTTGTCGCATAGAACCATGTCATGATATAAGGTTTCTTAAGACATGCACAATGTAGTGATTAGTTTTTGTCTACTTTCAACATGTCATATCTTGACATTCCACAAAGACATATCAGTACACTATTCATACAATATCAAATGTCGATAAACCTTACATGTTGAGACACTAATTATTGTACCATTATAATTTTGTACTAAATAAAAAAAATGTATAAAAACATATTTTCGGGTTAGGATACATACGTCTGGATACACAATCCGATGTTGCCATATATTGGCTATCACGACATGAGATTGTGTTTTACTTGATTTTCATTTAGATGGATAATAACTTATAAGGACATACTTCTGTGTCAGACTTATCTATTGCTACATCGATACTAATGACATGTTAAATATGTGTCAGGATATATCAAACTTAGCGATAGGACCGTTTATATGACAAAAAAAATTGTGAACGAAGATCATTTTTCCAGTAGTGATTGTACATACTTTGAACACACCCCTCATGGTTTCCGTCTCGTTCCTCGATGAAGCCATAAACCGCGTTATGGGATGTGATGACTACTCTCTCTTCTATTTTTTTTGTGGCATGCATAGAATAATATCCATGCCTTAAGGGACCTGGATGCTAGAGTCTCACCATATATGACGACACAACAGACTGCGAAGAACACAGTGCATCATTTTTTAAATGCACTACAAATAAGGAAATCCCATATGACCTCATCGCTAAAACCATTGGATCTTACTTGAGGGGTACGGTCATTTAGTGGTATGAAAACCTCCCAAAGGGAGACTTATAGAGTTTCAAGGACTATAGAATACTTTTTAGAGGTTTTATCAAAAGAAAAAATTCACAAAAATTGCCCTGAAACTTTTTCACTTAAGGCAAAATCCAAATGAAACAGTGATAGAATTTTCCAATTGGTATAAAGAGGAATGCTTGAACGTTGTTGAAAATGATGACAAAACAATCATCAATGACTTTCTATATGGCATGACATGAACTAAGTTGTACTAGTTACTCATTATGGACACACCCAAGATAGTTCACCAACTTCAAGAGATAGTAGAAAAAAAATTCTAAAACCATGGAGGTAAAACACATGAAGCATGAAATTGAGAAACCTTATGGTAAAACACATTTTAAGGCAAGCACAAATCCTCTCCACAGAGATGTCTTTAAGAAACCAAGTCCACTCACAAGCCAAACAGAGACCATATCTGAGCAACTATATTGTAACTTCTGTAATGACTATGGCCACGACAAGGAGCGTTTCCGAGACATGAAAAATTAGATTGAAAATTGTATACGCTAAAGAAAGCTAGTGTTGTATGTGGAAAAGAACTTTTGGTAGGTAAACAGAACAAATCCACCAAGTCAAGGTGGTCACCAAGCCCGGGGAAACTTTCAAGCTTGAGAAGGTTACATGTGACATGGTTAATTCCAAGGTTGAGGGTTCTGCCAAGGGCAATGGAACACATAGTGCCCATGAAACAATCAAGTCAGGATGAGCTCAATTTCAGCTCTCAATCAAGTTGTCTTGGTAGCTTATCACCCCTAAGCCAATCCAATAAATGGAGTAATTATTAACATTTTAAGGTCTGTAGCTGGAGAATCTTTGATGATGACCTTGAAAGCTTCTATACAACACATTCCTTAACAAGAGCCAATTCAGAAGAGATTCAAACCATCTGAATCTATCACATTCTCAAATGAAGACTCCACCCCAATGCATCGCCACACAAATTCCCTGATTAGCAAGGCTATTATCAGCACCAAGGAAGTCCGTGAGATTTTTGTTGATGACGATAGTGGCATGGAAACTATGTAGATAGATTATTTTAAAAAGAGGAAAATTGACCAAATCTGCATATGTAGAGCTCTACATTGGGTCGTACTAGCTAGAAGATTGGAATTACCAATGGCTATCCACACCTTGCCTATCACCGTAGGAGAACCACTTAGCGTCGTAACCATGACTTATGACTTTACAGTCATCAACACCCCGACCCTTACAACATTATCATAGGATGTTATTGCTTGAATAAAGCAAAAACCCATATGGTCTCCACCAATCTTCAAATTTTCACGTTAGAACAATGAAATCGCAGTTTGGAACTAAACCAAGCACCCACGTACAAATGGTATCAAAGTAAACATATGCTCCTAAAAAAATGAGAACAATAACTTTGGAGAAGGCACTATCACAAATAAAGTCAAAGAAATCATCGTATTAGAACCTGACAAGATAATACAGATAGGGCCCACTTCACCCTCAGGGATAAAGGAACAAGCTATAGTGCTTCTTAGAGAGTTAATTGAAGTCTTATCTTAGGATGCAGAGGATATGAATGGGATACCAAGAGAGATCGTTGCCTACAAACAACACATTATCCCGTTGGTGTGACCCATCAAGCAAAATCGAAAGCTCTTCACACCTGAACTCAATGAAGCATTCAAAGAGGAGGTTACAAAAATTCTTAGAGGCAATATTATTGAAGAGGTACTTACCACCGAATGAATTTTAAATCCCATTAATGTATGAAAACCCGATATGGGGAGGAGAATGAGCATTAATTTCATGGACCTCAATAAAAACTGGCCAAAAGGTAACTACCTGCTCCCATCAGGTATACCTTGGTGGAAGGTGTATCTGGATACGAGGTACTAGATTTCCTTAACACGAACAAATGGAACCACCAAATCCTCATAGATGAATAGAAAAGAATAAAACAACATTTATCACAAATTTTAAAACTTCTCGCTATAAGAAGAGGCCCTTTGGGCTGAAGAATGTAGGAGCAACCTACCAGAGGTTAGTAGATGGCACCTTTCTAGCCAAATAAGAGTAAATAGGGAGATTTATGTAGGTGACATGGTAATAAAGATCAAGTCAATGATAAACTTCCCCAATGACTTTAAAGAAGCCTTTGAATACCTAAGGAATATCAACATGAAGTTGAATTAAAAAAAGTGCACCATATGAGTTGGGGCTAGGAAAATCCTGAGCTACATCATCTCGAAGAAAGGCATCAAATGAAACAATGATAAAAAATAAATGGTAAAAAAAGATGTCCCCTCCAAGAAGTGCAGAAGCTCACTAGCTTCCCGGCAGCTCTCAACCAATTCTTAAGTAAAGCTGTCGAGAGACAATTGCCCTTCTTCAACCATCTGAAAGTTCTTTAGAATGGACATAATGTTTTAACCAAGCATATGAAAAGTTCAAATACAACCTATAAAATCTCTCCTCCTTATGAAAGACAAATCCGAGAGAGACATTTTTCCTATACCTGGCTGTCAGAGAGAAAGCCATCGGCAGTTTCTTGGTAGCAGAAAGAGGAATATCACAATACCCCATATACTTTGATATAAACTGATCCTCAATGCAACCAGAAGGTAATGGGTTACTCCTATAGTACACGCCCATGGAAAAAGTCATATTAGGCCTAGTTCACACGGCAAGAAGGCTGAAACACTATTTTTAGGCTTATACAATTATACTCTCACCAATTAGCCCATAAAGACAATCCTGCACAAATCAGAAACATTAGGGCGAATGAAAAAGTGAGCTATCAAACTAAGATAATAATCCGATTATAATTTTAGCAAAAAATAAATTTTCAGATAAACAAAATGCTAAATGACTTAAATAGTGATAGAGTAAATACAAACTGACCAAGAATTCTCTAGTACAATATGTAGTTCTAGAATTCCAACCCTCGTATCTCTCTATATATACTCCCCACATATATAAAAAACACATTCAAAGTCCTTTATTCATAGTTGTATCATAGCTATCAAGGTACTAATCATCAACCTTAATATTTTTCCTTTCCCAAACTCATTAATATAATTACTAATTTCTTTTCTATCAATCTTTCTTCATCCAATTTTCTTCTTTAGAAGTCTTTTCCTGCCTGTTCTTGAATCTGAAGTTTTATTCGGCTACCTCTATGGCTCCATGTTTCGTCCGCCGCATTCATCCTCTTCTTCAGACAATTCTGGTGGTCATAGAGATGAGAATTCTAGGTTAGTCTATATTCACTAGAGATGTTAGTATGTAATTTCGTCATCAAATAACACTATTCTTATGAATAAATAATAAAAGGCCAAATTACCCTTCCCACACCCCCACCATCAGAACCCTACCACCACCACAAATTCGCACATCGCTTGTTCATCGCAAGGAGATGAGTAGTGTGAATTTGTGCGATGGAAGAAGAGGTGTTGGTTGTGTAGCTAGTGAATTTCCTTTAATCTGTCACAAAATTTTGAAATCAAATTGAGAAATTCACTTAAATTGAGAAACTAATTAATGTAGCATTAAGAAAAACACAAGAGATTCACTCAACATTAATAGATGATTTAATTAAACAAGAACATATGCTGTGTGGTTACTTGAGAGGATTACGCGTATAAGATGAAGAAATCGAGACTTAGTGAGAGTCAAATCTAAGATGGTATATCCACTATAGACAGCAAAGTTAAAGAGAAAACAAATAATGGCATTTCTTCTTTACTTGTGCTCATTTCACACTTTGTTTTGATCCCTTCTGTTTTCTTTCCTTCTTAAGCCACTTTTTCAATCTAAAAAACACCAATTTCTATGTTAATCCAGTTCAAAAACCATGAAACAATCCCCAGGTATATTGCTATGCCGTTTACTTCACACTTTCAACGATCTTTAATTTGATGATGAAGAATTTTCATTGATGATTTCCATTTCAAATCAACTATGTTATAGGTGATTTTGCACATCATCCAGCATTGAGGCCTTTTTCCAGCAAACTAGCAAGCATGTTCTGCTGCCAAAGTTTAGAAACCAACCATGAAAGGCTAGACTCCAGGTTACAAAAGAAAATGATGGAGATCAAGCGAAACGCTTCGCGAGTTAACAGTTTCAGATCATTTAATGGCATAATACTGGGATTTCCCCGGTTTAAAGAAGGATTGAAGGAAATCAGAAGCTTGTTTGAACAATGTGGTGAGCAATGCATCATGTATACTTGTCTACTTTTGATAGTTGTACTTTAAAAACGTTGTGTTTGAAGAATATTGGAAACCATGTAGATGAAGATAACAATGATGCGATAGACCGGGAGGAGCTGAAGAAATGCTTGCAGAAGTTGCAGTTAGCCATCGCGGAGGAGGAAATGGATGATCTGTTCTTTGCGTGTGACATTGATGAAAATGAAGGCATACAACTGAATGAGCTCATTGTTCTGCTATGCCTTATTTATATCCTTTCAGATGGTTCCAACTCTTCTCTTAGTGTACATATATCAACACTTACCTTTGGCTTAATCATCAGTTTTTTGGAATGTGAGTTTGTCCTGCGCGTTGTATTCATGATTGGCGATTTTGTTTCAGAACTCGAGGATTCTGTCACCAGAGCTTGAAGCAACCTTTGATACTATGGTTGAGGCATTTTTGTTCCTTGATAAAAATGGAAAAGGGCAGTTGAACAAGAAAGATGTGGTCAAGGCACTCAATGACGCTTATCCTTGGGAGAAATCGCCTTCGCACGTGACCAGAACTCGATTCAGTAAGCCAGAATTTCGTACAGGCTGATTTGATTCCTCTGCATCTGAAAATAGATCCATTTGTTTAAACAGATTCTGTACAATCTTTTTGTCAAAATGCAGAGGAAATGGACTGGAACAGGAAAGGGAAAGTGAGCTTCAGGGAATTTCTCTTCGCATTCATCAAGTGGGTAGGAATTGACTCCGATGAAGATGAGGAAATTCATATAGAGAGTGAGTGAGGCTGAATCCTGAAGCTAAATCGAGAAACAGATTCAATCAATGTGTATGTGTTAGTACTCCTGTGCAAATTTGTTTGTTTGATTGATTTGAATAAGTAAACAGTTTCTGTTTTCCTTTGGAGATCCTAAGATCTTATATGAATTTGTAGAAATATATGGAACCAATTTGTCTCACATCAGCCTGAAATGAAGAAACGTCATATAAACAACGCTTAGTATCAATTGGTTATAAAATGGAGCCCCAAAAAATCCCAACATGATTTAGCTGGTTGATTCTCTTACCTATGCCATTTTAAATGCCAGAACTTAAAGAATGTTTCTTCATGAAAAGACAAACTGCATCTTTTTACATCATTTCACGAACTCAGAAAACTTAGAAAAACTAATTAAAACATGGAAACATAAAGATTGATCAACCTTTTTTTCCCTTTCTAGAGGCAAAAATTCACTGGATGCCCAAAGCCTGAATTCTTCTAATAAGTGACAAAGAATTGAGTCAGAGTGAGTGAGGCTGAATCAAGAAACAGATTCAATCAATGTGTATGTGTTAGTCTATGATATCCCTTTAACTCATGTGCAAATTTGTTTGTTTGATTGATGTGAATAAGTATATAGTTTCTCCTTTTCCTTCTGATATCCTAAGATCTTATATTGAATCTGATATCACTGCAGTGTAGAAACGTTATCTATAACCAGGGAAAAGCTGGGAAACTCGGCTTAGTATCAATTGATTATAAAATCGAGCCCTGAAAAATCTTGACATGGTTTAACTGGTTGAGTTTCTTAAACCTTAAAATAAGTGTTTCTCCATGAAAAGACAAACTGCATCTTTTTACATCATTTCAAGAACTCATAACCTTAGAAAATCCCTAGATACTAATGAAAACATAGAAACATAGAGATTGATCAACTTTTTTCTCCCTTTCTAGAGGCAAAATTTCAATGGATGCCTAAAGCTTGAATTCTCCTAATAAGTGACAAAGAAGTTGCATTAACCAGCTTCCACTCCTCATTTTTCTCCTCCTTCTGCACATTGTCAATCAACCACTGATCATATCCATCAAGAATGCTAACAATCTGCTTCATGGTCGGCCTCGATTCGGGTTTCGAATTTGTGCAAGCAATTCCTAGTTTCACCAATCTCCTCAGTTCCCTAACGTTGTACTTCCCATCTAATCTCCTGTCTGCCAAATCTTGGTATGCTCT
This sequence comes from Rubia yunnanensis, assembly GCA_037428765.1. Taxonomy (NCBI): domain Eukaryota; kingdom Viridiplantae; phylum Streptophyta; class Magnoliopsida; order Gentianales; family Rubiaceae; genus Rubia; species Rubia yunnanensis. The sequence goes on from CM075065.1 coordinate 25,082,088, forward strand.
TTTCTGCTCCTCAAACTCATGCACTTTCCTCACCAAGAGCACCTCAGGGCAGCGAAAATCGACCGCCATTTGCCCGGTTACCACCTCAAGCAACACCACACCGAAGCTATAGACATCAGCCATTGTGGTTGCCGCACCACAGTCCATGTACTCAGGCGACATGTACCCGAATATCCCACAAGTCGAGCTTTTCTTGTCCACAATGACGTGATCCCCATGTTCATTGCGCGCCAAGAACTCAGCAAGCGCGAAAGAACCCAGCCTGGGGTTCAACTCCTCATCAAGAAGCACAGCCGAAGATGTGATACTCCTATGGATAACCTGTTCATCCCACTCCTCATGGAGGTAGTGAATCGCGGACGCGAGCGACTGGACAATGCTGTATCGATGATGCCATTGGATGCTGCTCCGGTGATGGAAAAGGGCATGGCTCAGGAGATGGCTGGCGCTGTAATCATACACCACGAGCATCTCTCCTTGCTCGGTGCACCATCCGCGAAGCTGCACGAGGTTTCTATGGCGCAGTCTCCCCACATTCTGGAGCTCATTCGAAAACCTCACCCTCAATGCAGGGCATGTCTTCATCCCAAGCCTCTTAACAAGAACATGGTGGCCATCATCGAGATAACCATGATAGGCTGTGCCAAAATCAACCTCAGCCACTCTCTGAGAATCAGCGAAATCATCTGTGGCAGAAATGATCTCCTTGTAGGTGATCACCCTAGGAGTTTCAACAACCGGGAAGCTGGACTTCCGGGCGTAGATTTTCTTTGAAGAGGAAGATATGTTCTCCGTCTCTGCAGTAACATACAGAGTCTCCCCATTGGCAGTTACAAAGTTCGATGAATTAAGCACGGCATTGGCAAAACTGGAGGACTTTGTAGCAGTAGTGGACCTAGTAGTGATAGTGTAGCTCGAGCTGAAATTGCTCGGGGACGATGACAAAGATATATAAAGAGGGAGAGTCTTAAACGAAGGAAGATCTGGTAAATTACCATAGAAATTGCCTGAAAGCACATCAACAGCCCATTTCATGCTAGGTCTAGACTGAGGATCATGGAGTGTGCAAAGAAGTCCAACTTTCGCCATTGTCTCCATCTCAAAAAGCTTGTAGGAACCATCCAAAAGTCTTGAATCCCCGGCCTGAAGAAGGAGACTCTCATCGGAAAGCCTCCTGATCCAATCCAATAAGATGATTTCCTCATCAGGGAAAGTCAGATCAACCGCCCTCCTCCCTGAAACCACCTCCAGCACCACAATTCCAAAGCTGAAAACATCTGATTTCGCTGTTGCGAAGCTTCTCTTCTGAAAGCTCTCAGGCGGGAGGTACCCGATGGTCCCTCCAATCTTTGTCGTCTCCACAAGCCGGAACTCCTGATCCTTGCTCTGTGATGGCGTCCTGTTCTCATCCTTGTGCTCCAGCCATCTAGCAAGCCCGAAATCACCTAGCCGAGCATTGAAATGAGAGTCGAGCATAACATTACTCGTCTTCACATCCCTGTGTATAATCTGCGTCTCGAGTTGTTCATGGAGGTAGTACAGAGCAGCAGCTAAACCACTCACAATCTTCTTCCTCTGCTCCCAATCGAGGAAGCCCGGAGAACCCGATTTCTCTCCTTTCTTGAAGATCAACCTGTCCAAGCTTCTATTAGGCATGTAATCATAAACCAGAAGCAGCTGATCATCATGAATGCACCACCCTCTCAGCCTAACAAGGTTCCGGTGTCGGAGATGCGCCACCGCCACAAGTTCAGCAGCAAAAGTCTTCTCAAACTGCTCTCCCTTCTCGGCTAAGCACTTAACCGCCACCACGGTTCCGTCGCTGGGCAAAACCGCCCGGTAAACCCTCCCGAAGCCGCCGCTTCCGAGGAGCTCCTCGGGGCTGAAGCCGCGGGAGCCGATGTAGAGCTCGGAGAAGCTGAAGGTTTTCGGGTTCGGATTCGCTCTCTCTTCTTCGGACATCTTCACGCCTTCCGTATCATGGTACAGCGCCCCGGAAAACTGGTTCGCCTCCTGGTGGCAGAAGGCGTACCATTTGGAGTCGAGAAGCTTGTGGAATGACCTCTTGACGAACTTCGACACCCTCAGCCGCCGTGACTGGTGTTTTCCGGGATCGATCGGCTCTGGTTCGTCGGCGACGTCGATTGGCTGAACAAAGCAGAAGCGTTTGAGCTCCATTTTTTGAGGTTGGTTTTGGTGAGAAATAGTTGGCGCTAAATAGGCATATTTGAGGATTGGAAGTTGGAAGACGGGAATATGAATGTGCTTATGGGGAAATGAAATGAAGTGAATTTGTATGGGAAATGTATGTTTGGTGTTTTGGTGTGTCTTTGTTTTCAAGGAGGATTAGGTTGCATGTTTGAAATGTATGAGGATTGAGCTGAATTCGGCCAACAAAAACCGACCCATTTTTGTTTTGATGCATTAATTTAATACCTGTATATTTCTACTTTCTAGAAAACAAATATGCAAATCTATAAAGCATTTAATGCACAGCCCCGTCAAAAATATTAGAGAAGTTTTTAATAGAAATTACCTGGTATTTTATGGGATTATGTAGGTTATCTACGTTGTGCTTTTCAATCTGCATGAGGTTTAGACTCAGGTTATAACGGTTTGTTGGCGGTGCGGGGTAAACTTTGATTTTTAACTCGCTGGCAGTTCCAACTCCAATCGTAATAATCTATTGGTGGTGTCCTGTTTAGGTATTTTCAAGAGAACATCTCTAATTATTTAAATGATTGGAGTTTTAATTTCCGTTAGATTCCAATAGATTTAAAGATGATGTTAATTTAGTTCTAGAATAAAATATTTATATGCAATTTGCTGGTTGTTTGTAATCTTTGAAATAAACAAACAAATCCATTTATTTTGGAATTGACCTATGGCTGTGGGGATTAAATGGAGGCGTTCACATTTGGTCGTTGATGCCGCGTAGTCAAGAAACATGCTGGTGAATTTAATGTAAAATTGTCTAGAATATTGGAGTGTGAGAAATAAGGATTGGACCCTTCTTCTCCAAATAAATGATCAATTCTTGAAAAACATGATACGCACCATCTATATCTGGATAAGCATTATTTCACCCCTTGTTTATCCAGAGAAAGGAAGAGGAAGAGGTATTCATCATCCATTGAATTTTCTTGAAAATGAAAATGCATGTGAATGCATACTGGGAAAAGTAGAGTTACTGTATTACATTATTATTATTAATGACCATTCATATCTCCTATTAGTAACACAAAATCTTATTTTAAAACGTAATGTTCCATAGATCATCTTATAATTAGTATTATAAATAGAATGATTTGTAATGATATTTTTAAAATTTAAATAATTTAAAATATATTTTTAAATAAATATATAATTATAATACAATTTTTTAAAATAATTATAATATAAATTTAGAAGATATAGAATAAATTTTGTCATCAACATTACCGTTTCATCAATTCTCATTACACATGACTCATTATAACTAGATCGGTATCTAAAATTTTCGTCTATTTTATCAAGCATATTTTTGTTGTTTTCATAATTCACTGATAAATTAAAAGAAAGAAAAAGTTGTTGGTATGCATTGAATACGTATTAGCCGCTTCGACAGGTTGGTACGGGGGTCTCGCTGTCCGGTCAGCGAGTCGGGGGTCCAGGGGGCGGAGTCGCCCCCGGCCCGACGGTATAGCATGTCCTCTGTTTGGGCTGTTATTGACATTCTGTCTCCTGTTCTGGTTTGGGCCAGATTGTTTCTGGGCCCAAAGCCGTTAGGGTTTAAGGTGGAGAAGACTATATATAGTCCCTCGTCTTTTATTGTAACCTGTAAGAGATAGGATTGGTAGAGAGTAGGAAATCTGTAATTCTGGCCTTTTTCTCTATAGTGGAATCCGATCTGGGTCGGCCGTGGATGTAGCCAATTGGTGAACCATGTAAAAATCTCGGTGTCTTATTTTTCGCTTTATTTTCTCTGCTTATTTTTTCTCGGGTATTCTGCACAACAAAAGTTATAAATGATTATGATATTTTGAAAAAAAACCGTTCTATTTAACATTAGTATAGTAATATAATGTCATTTGACACTAATTCACTTTATTTCATATTCAAAACATACTAATACATTATTTGTTTATTTATTATTGGCACACTTATCTTATCAATATATTTCTTTTACATGACACACTGCTACAAACTAACACTAATGTAATACTTTCCTTTCAACACTTGTTTAAAATGTTACAATAGCTTATAAAGTATTACTTAAACTTTTGGAAAGTGTTACATAAGTGTTACCTAAAATTTAAAAGTGTTACAATATATCTAATGTAACACTTTTTAAAATTTAGGTACACTAATGTAACACTTTTCAAAGGTTTAAGTAACACTTTATAAGTTGTTGTGACAATTTAAATAAGTGAAGCAAGGAAAGTGTTACGATAGCTCTAATTTGTAGTAGTGACATTTTTTATTTTTTGCAAGATTCCTTTAATTTCATCCACTGATTATCTTTTTTACTTTCTACATTCAATTTCATCCATTCATTTTCTTCACATAAACCTATCTATAAATATAACTAAAAGAGCAACCTTTTTGACAAGTGGCACACTCAGTGCTTATCACATCAATCGTTCAAAATATTAATTTAAATAAAAATTCATATTTAAAATGTTATAAAATTTGATTTCCGATGTATTTCTTGAAAAGTGAATGAGGTAATAATTACTTCAACCAAGACATTATTATTGATATGAATAGTCATTCTCCATACTGCATAAGGAAAGTAAACAGTAAATTAAATTTTGCACATTGACCAAAGTATTAGAATAGCCCAATTTTTTAAAAATCAAAGTAGAAAACAAAATAAACATATTCAAATTCATTGATAGTCCTATATGGAGTATTGGATAACATTTCCCACCCTTTCTAAAAAAATTCATACCCATAGTTTAGATGATAATCTCAAAAGTAACTACAATATATTGAACATTTCAAACATTAAATTGTCAATAACATTTAAAATAAAAATAAAATTATCTAAAGGTCAATAACGTTTTGAAAGTAACTACAGATTATTTAAAGGTCAATAACATTTCAAACAAAAAAAACTATTTTAGTTAAAGGTGAATAAAGGATTTTAAAAAAAATCTTCTAATGTCAAAGGTATCGCAGGCAATACCTCAAAAATTTTAGTTGGGATCTTGACTTTTAATTACTTTTATAAAAATTATTCAATTTTATGTTAAATACGATAATAATAAGCATTCACGTGATTACCATTTAATAATGTGATTTTGTTTACAGATTTTAATTTTTATGATTATTCCAAGATTAGAATTATTTAACTCTTAAAATTTTCATATATTATTATAATTTTAAAATAGATTTTATTTATATAAAAAAATTCATCAATATTCTTGAAGTTGAGAGTAGATTTAATTCTAATAAAAAATTCAAATCATTATCAACTTATTCTTATCATTATATTTTTATAAGAAATTCTATACAACCTTTAATACTTTCCTATGTATATATAGTAGATTTTTTTCATTTAAATATAAATAAATATTTATTATATATCAACATATATCGAGTCAATTTCTATATAAATTAATTAATTATTTTATATACTGCATCGTGCACTCTTATATAGATATAATAATTTTTTTTATTATTTATTGAAATTAAAATTATTTTATATTATATATTTTCGTTCATAAATGCGTGCATCAGCACGGGTAATATATAGTGGTGCCACTAATAAAGAAACAGAGGGAGCAGAATAACTTTTTGCTAGTTTTAGGGAAATAGTACACCATATTTAATTATTTTATTAATTGGTACTATTTTTTCATTATTTTAAAAGGCAAAGTCTTGGGAAAGACGTCTTTTTCTAGGCTTATGGAAAGATAGTGTTTAATTAGAATAATAAAACGTAAGGGGTCTTAGTTGCAATATTCAAAATTTACTATGCAACGTGTAGTAGTTATAACTTCTTGGTGAACGGCTGCCTGTGGCGATCAAACCCTTACCTCCTGACCGCAAAAACCTTCCACTCGTTAACGGCAACGCCTTCATGGCGGAGCCACCACCGCCGCCGGAACTTCAACCGGTCTTCTCCTATAAACAAGCTCTGGGCAAAGAATTACTAAGATCTCTTCACCCAACCAACGATTCCATACCTTCCCAACCTAGAGGTCCATTCAATCCAAAACAATCGATAGACCATTTAGGAGAGCCAGGTTTGAGTTTCACTATAGACGAATGCGAGAGGCTAGAGGCTCCACTATGGCTGACATTGATTGGAAAGTTTGCTCGGAGCAAGCCCCAAATGGATCGTCTCCGTAAAGATTTCCAGACTGCTAATTTCAAAGGCAACACGGATATCTCGCTCCTCGACAACCGCCAGGTACAGATTCGATTCTCCTTACAGGAGGATTACTATCGATGTTGGCTACACAAGGTATGGAACTTTGGTTCATACTCACTTCGAATCACCAAATGGGAACTTAACTTTAACCCTAATGCGGATTCCCCCATATGCCCCATATGGATTGCTATGTATGGCCTCCCCCAACAATTTTTTGATGAATGGGTATTGTTATCTCTGGGAAATATTATAGGGAAGCCAGTAAAGGTAGATAAGGCTACGTTGAGTAGATCCAGACCACATGTAGCTAAGGTTTGTGTGGAAATAGATATCACAAAAACACAGTTGGAAAGGATTTGGATAAACTATAGGGGAGTAGGTTTATGACAGTATTTAGAATACGAGGGTATGCCTGAATACCGTGCTAAATGCCTCAAATTAGGCCACTCTAACACCTCTTGTAGGAATGACCAAAGCCTAACCACTCTTCATGCCTGGAGACCAGCTGGCACATCATCCAACAATACAAGTAATTTAGCATATGCTAAAGGTGAATAGAGAAGGCCTACTGGTAATGGTACTGAGTCTTCCTCTTCAGGATTAGCTCCTTAGGATAAAATCTATATACCTGTCAATAGGAACAAATCTAACATCCCTATGCAGGCTAATAAAGCTACAATAAACAAGGTATCAAACTAGAGCAACAGTACTACTGCTCCTAAGGATGTTCAGAAAGAAGCAAAGGAGACAAATTGGGGAAATGTTTCAAGTTCTGAAGTCTTGAACCTTGGTCAAGGTTCCCAGGTTCCATTCGAAAACACTCACTTTACTAGAAAATGTGAACACAGTGAACTCACCGCTATCTAATCTGAATACTGGTCATGTTGTTAATAATATAATCATTAAAGACACAGGATCAATTCCTATGGAGCATGATGCTAATATTTCAGTCACTCATCTTCCTATATGTATTGATGTTATAACTGAGAACCAAAACTCAGATTCAGTCATACATATAAACCCTGATGTACTACATATGAAACAAGCAGCTCCATTACCTGCTAATGATCATATAAGCAGTAATAATCATAATGTTGTAAATTTAATAACAACCAAGACATTAATTACTCCTTCAGGTTCAGAAGCCAATCCTAATAAGACCCATAAGGATCAGCCAGCAGCAAACCTTAATCCTGAGTCAAACAGTGCTATGGTTAAATCTGAAAGCACAGAAGAAGCTTTTATAGAAATAAATGGAGGAATTTTTCCCCTACTATCTTCCAACTCTAAACTTAACAGAAGATGTATTTCTAATAAGCCAACTCAAGACACTTTGTCTGTGGATGATATTGAACACTCTAAATCCACATTCATGGAATCACAGAATAACTTCAATCGCTTAATGAACTCAGAAGGTGCTTTGGACAACCTGGAATCAAATAAAAATAGAAATTGCAACAAAAAATCATATACTCAAACCCCAAAAACAGTTCTTACCCGTTCAACGTCGACACATAACAAATCGTCTCAATGACAGGTTTGAAAACATGTGTATGGAATGCAAGGAGGGTAGGTAATTCTGCCACAATAAATAGGATAAAAGATATTAAAAAAGACATAAAATCAATATCCTAACCATAATTGAACCAATGTTAGAAGCCTACTCCATCAAGAAAGTAGCCTTCCAAACTAATTTTGAATATCATTTCTCAGATCCAAACTGCAAAATTTGGATTCTGTGGGATGATTCAGTTGAAATGCAGATCATCTTAGTGGATGAGCAAATGATATTAACCAAATTCAAAAACCAATTTTTAACACAAGATTGTTTCACAGGTTTCATTTACGCCAAGCATACTGTAACTGAAAGGAATAAACTGTGGAAACAAGTGTTGAACCATAGAAATTCACCATTAAGTTTAATAGGAGATTTAAATGTCATAAGTTCCATAGAAGAATATCTAGGTCAATCTATACCTGAACCAAGGAGTATTCAGAATTTTAATAATTTCCAGAGAAAAGCCAATATGTCCACAATTTCCACATCAGGATCACTTTTTACTTGGACTGGAATGAGATCCAAAGGAAGGGTTTGGAAAAGGTTAGATAGAGGTTTATCTAACAATATGTGGTGGGACATTTTTAGAGCATCTGGCATCAAAACACTTGCAAGAGGGCAATCAGACCATGCTCCCTTACTATTTACCATAGCTGAACCTAAACTATTCAATAAACCAACCCCCTTCCGGTTCCAAGAATGTTGGATGAATCACCCAACTTATATGAAGCTTGTAGAAGATTCATGGAACATCCCATCAAATAAACTGGGAATAGAAAACTTCCTATTTAAGCTGAAAAACTTAAAAAATGCTCTAAAATTCTAGAATAAACACACCTTTGGGAATATATTTGATGCAGTCAAAGCTTGTGAAGAAGATCTTCTTCAAGCAGAAACTATCCTCCAACAGAATGAATCACAAGCTAACCTGGAAAACTTAAATAAAACAAAAAGCAAAGTTAGCTTTGGCTCTAAAGAATCAAGAAATTTACTGGAGGCAGAAATCTAGAGTAAAATGGCTAAAAGAAGGTGATCAAAATACAAAATTTTACCATCAAACAGTAAATTCTAAACATAAAAGACAATCCATAATCTCAATCAAAACTGAAGCTGGGATAATTTTAAATACTTAAGAGGAAATTGTAGAAGAAGGTGTTAAATTCTTCTCCAATCTATTACAGGAAGAGTTCAAAGATCCCTCTGGAATTAACACTTCTTGGTTATTAGAAAATATGCCAAGGCTAATTACTGAAGAAATGAATTCAAATCTAACCAAACCTGTAACCATTGAAGAATTAACAAACATAGTTAAAAAAATGGATGGACATTCAGCTTCTGGGCCAGATGGATTCTCTGGCTTTTTCTATCAAAATTGTTGGCACATCATAAACACAGATGTCTTACATGCTATACATGACCTCTTCCATTCAGCCAGCATTCCAAAAGCAATTTCAGCCACATTAATAATCCTTATCCCTAAAAAAGAGGTGTGTTCATCGTTTAAAGATTACAGACCAATTAGTCTCTGTAACTTTATAAATAAAATATTTACTAAAATCCTCTCTGAAATGCTAAAACCAATTATGGATTCCATAATAAGTCCTGAACAAACAGCATTCATCTTAGGAAGGGAAATTTCAGAAAATATTCTTTTGATGCAAGAACTAGCCTCTTTCATTAATTCCAAAACCAAAGGTTTTAACATGATAATAAAGCTTGATTTGATAAAGGCATTTGATAGAGTCTCTTGGTCTTTTTTGTCGAAATTATTAGGTCAGTTTGGTTTTTCAATCAAAGTAATAGACCTAATAATGAAAAACTTGAGATCTGCCTTCTTCTCCATCCTAATAAATGGGTCATCTTATGGTTTCTTCCAAACAACCAGAGGGTTAAAACAAGGAGACCCTTTATCTCCACTTCTATTCATTTTAATGGAAGAAACTTTTTCAAGGAACATTAATTTCCTATTTCAGTATTCAAACCTGAAATACTATAAGTTACCTAACCCCATTAAGAAGGTTTTGCATCTATCTTTTGCTGATGACACTATAATCTTGCTGAATAATACAAAATCAGGACTTAAAACACCGAATTGTTTTCTGGAATCCTATGAAATGGCTACAGGGCAAAAGATAAACTTTGAAAAGTCTTCCTTTTTATATTGCCAAGCACTGCCCCATGAGAATTATTGGTGATATTAAAAGTGCAATAGGAATGTTACAGGGCAATTTTCCATTCAAATATCTAGACTGCCCAGTATACATTGGTAGGAATAAAAATGTATATTTCTCAAGCATTATATCATCAATACAAGCAAAAATAAATAAGTGGCAAAACAAACTACTATCTCAAGCTGGAAAATTGATTCTGATTAAGCATGTATTATCTTCTATTCCAATACATCAGATCACAGTTTTGAAACCAACTAAACATATAATTGATGTAATTCACAAACTTCTTGGCAAATTTATATGGACCTTCAATTTAGATTCCTCACAAAGGAAGAGAGTTTGGAGGCCATTTCCAAGTTTGTGTTTTCCAATTGAAGAAAATGGCTTAGGTTTTAAAAATATTGACACACTGGTTCAAAGTTTCCCCATTAAACTATGGTGGAAGCTGCAAGTAGGAAGGTCACTTTGGTCACAATTTATGTGGTCAAGATCAGATCACCACAAAACTTCCAAAACCTGGAAGAGAATTAAAGAAATCCAAGATATAGCCATTCTGAACTCCAAAATACAAGTAGGGAAAGGGGATGTTTCTTTTTGGGCCTCTGGTTGGTCGTCTTGTGGTCCACTATATAGGGTGTGGGATAACAATTTAATTAATCATTTCCTAGAGTTGACAGTTGCTGAATTTTAAACTAATAGACAACTATATATCAACCATCTGAATTACCACTTGCCCGAACACAGAATTACTGAACTGGACAAAGATTAGGCAACCTTTCCTGACTATGAGGATATTCTAATATGGAAACCAACTAAAAATGGAAGTTCACTTTGAAAAGTGCTTATGAACTCATTAGAAATAGGAGAACAATGGTATTCTCCTTAAATCATGTCTGGTCCTCAATTATGCCTAGGAAATTATGCTTTATGAACTGGAAAATGCTAAACAGATTCATACCCCTTCCTGATATATTAGAGGATATATCCTTTAATCTACCATCCATTTTTTTTGGGTGATGAAGAGAGTATACATCATAGTTCCAATTCTTGCACAGAAATAAAGAAACTATGGACGTGGATAGATACTGTCTTCAATGCTCCAACAAAACATACTCCATACCTGTGGGATAGATATTTTTTTTGTTTAGAACAGGTTTTCTGATTATATTATGGTTCTGATAGGGTTAGGTTATGAATCAGTTTTTCAATATCTTTGCACTTAAATAGTTGAAATAGTTGGATTTGTTGGAACTGTATACTGCTGGCTGTTATTTTACTATGATAGGTGCAGAAGGGAGGGACTTTCAAGTATCAACTTTATGATGTGGAGTACTAACATCAGAATAGCTACATGGATTTTGCAAAGTCTCTACTCCGTGGACAAACATTAGTAATTATCGTCGGGGGAGGATAATTGCAAGGGGACTCTATGGAAGGTAACCTCTTCTTGTCGACACTGGGTTGTGGAGGCAAGAAAGTGTAAGGCCATAGTTTGTCCTCGACCGGGATATAGGGCCATCTCCTTCATCGAGATAGGGTTTTAGATGAAGGTTTTGGGTTTACAGCTGCTTGTAATTAGCTTCCACTATAGATTACACGTGATGAACTATCGAGATAGGGTATTTTTCGACTCGTTTATTTTTGAAAGGTCTGGGGTTGCCTAATATATACCCCCTCACTTAGGTGAGTTTGTTTTAAAAAAAATAAAAAAAATAAAGTTTATAACCTGATTCATGCAACCCGGTGATTTTATCTTCATTTCTTCTAATTTACACTTTAGACCTTGGTCTTTCCATGAATAATGAAAATATCATCTTTCAAGAGACGGACTCATTGCAAAATTAGTGTAAATATTAAACTTGTATAAACATTTAATCAATATTTAGTATCTAACTTAATTATGAAAGTGGTAAACTTTTAAGTTAAATATACGTGTTCAACTTCTATTCAAATTTAAATGATATTGTGGGTTTTATTTTTCAACTTAAATTTTACTTTTTCCAATCGGTTACTCCCTCCGTTCTTATGTAGATAACACCATATTTTTAAGTATATAGATTTAGGTGAATGAAATGAGTTGATAAAATAGAATTTGAAATGCAAAAAGTAACATAAAATTTTATTTTACATCAACAAACTGTTGGATGGAGTTATTTAATAGTTAATGTAATTAATGAGCGAATTTATACAATTTTCAAAGCTACAAAAAGAAGAGAAAAAACCCAACTTGCTCTTTAAATTAAATACTCCACGTATTCAGTATAAAGAAAACAAGGAACATTCTCACACGCCATTTAACAAATGGGAAGGACTGTGACGATATCGAATATTTAGAGAGAAAAAATACTAGAAAGTCTCGCGTTAATCCCAGTTTGATCAACTATAAAAAACTTTTTTTGTGCAAATTTTAAGATTTTATTATAATTATTTATGTCTACCAGTATTTTTTAATTTTTAAAAAATTTATATGAACATCGTTACAATAAATAAAATAAAAATTAAATCACCTCATTAATTACATCAATTATTAAATAACTTCGTCTAATGGTTAATTAGTCTAAAAAAGATTTTATGTTCTTTTAAACCGAGTAATCGTTAGATGAGATTAGTTTATTATTCCAATAATTAATAGGGTGATGATGATATATTAGACTAAGGCTCTGTTCTCTTAAGCTTAATTGATCTGATCTGATCTGATTTGAACTGAATTGAACTAAAAATAAGTGTGTTGAAAAATAGCAATGTATGACTAAATTAAGATTAACTCAACCAAAATTAAATTCACACTGATCTGAACTGAACTGAGCTAATTTGAACTGAATTGAATTGCACTAAACTGAAATGTAGATAAACTCCAGAGAACTTGGCTTAAGACTCCATATTGGGCAACAGACCCAACCCCCAAAAGGAAATTCAGAGAGCCAAAATAGCATAATGGGATCCACATCATCATTGGAGCTCCTTACTAGATAAGGAAAATGAACTAGGTCATAGACCGAGACTATTAGGGTTTAGGTGGTATAAATATAAAATGTATGTATTTTATTTTGTTGTTTTTCACTCTATTGCCTATTTTCACTATTCCCTAGCTTGCTTCCCAAGACTGACTAGGTTGTTAGAGATTCTCCCCCAAAATACCTCGGGGCTTGTATCCTTTGGATCACAGATTCACTGGAGGGGATCGAGATTTGGCTTGGATTGTGTTCTAGAGGGATCATTTAGCACGCCCAATGGAACCGATTGGCGAGATCTAGATCTCTTGGTGTATGTCTGCTTCCAAAGCTTCCACTTGATGAGGCGAGAGGTTGAGGATCAGGGGGACAAGCGTACTCGATGAGGTGAAGTCTCCTTGCAAGTGAAAGAAGAGGATGACCGTTATCCCAGTAACACGGAGTGTAAGGATGAATCCCATTAAAGTATCGACGGATCCTAACTTGGTGATTCTTGTGGTTGAAGGATCGCAAGTTGGAGATACAAAGTAATCGAAGGATATGCAGGTCACAATAGAACCAATGGTGGAAATTGGCATCGCGATGCCATTGTTTGGGTGGCGAGGTGTGGATGGCCATCTCACTGTGTGTTTTGGTGACTCACATATCGAGACTTATGAACAAAGGATTCGAGAGAATTGGAGCATGGAAGATGCTGGTGTAGAACTACAACAGAATTTTGATCAAATTACATAGATGTTGATGGCGGCAGTATACCAAATTGTTCCCCGATGATTCCTAGATCATCGATGACTATGGTACCCTCGATGACTTTGGAGCATAGGCTAGAGCTCTACCTTTAGCGAGCCAAATATTGGGTGTTTCATATATGGGGTATGCGAGGGAGACTGCACAGTCGATGCTACAACCCTAATTCCCCGAGCATATGCAAGTGTGCTACCCCATGTCTGCTTTGATGCCTTTGTTCCCTTTATATGGCATCGAGCAAGGGCAAGGGGCAGTGTCGTCATTGGGATTCAGGGCCATTCAAATCTGGTAGCATTTGGCCACGGAATTTATGATTATCATAGGCAAATCTGTGCTCCTTACGTATCCCAGAAGTATGAGGACTGGTTCTTACCCAGGGCACGTGATCTCACAACCTATGTATGCTTTCCCCAACGAAGACCTTCATTGAAGATCGAACCAGAAAAGAGACCTTCCCTTTAGAGAGGCCATAGATGCTTTGGGAAAGGAGTTGGAAAGGTTTATAGGTCCAATTGGACAGACTGCGGGATCCCCCTTCACTCCGGCGATAATGGCAGTTCGTTGGCTAGTTGACAAAAAGCCGCCGGAAGAACTTCCAACTTATGCAAGAGACATGGATTCGCATGAATTTATCTAGAATTTTCTTATTCTGATGAACTCCCGAGATGTCAATGAGAGATTAACTTATAAATTGGTAGGTAGTTACCTTCGAGGGAAGGCTCAGGAGTGGTTCAACAAGTTGCATAGGGGCTCGTTGCAATCATATCGTGATTTCAGTGGGGTATTCATGAGTTAACATTTCCAGAAGAAGAAATTCACCAAAACATTTACGGAGTTGTATCAGACAAAGAAAAGGCAAGGGGAGTTTACTACAATGTTTTACCATGCATATGTTGATAAGAGTTTAGTGGTTGTCGAAGGAACAGAGAATGAGATAATTCAAGCATATTTGTTGGAAATGAAGGACTTGGAGTTGTACAAGAAGCTGACGGCAAAGACCCTTAAGACGCTTCAACAACTTCAGGAAGTCATAGAGCATCATTCGAAGGTCGATGAGGCAACTTGAAGGAAGAGAGAAGGGATGATGGCCAAACATGTGAAGCCTAATGATCATTGAGGGAAGAGACCGATAGAAAGATTGAGGTTTGAAAAGTACATGCCCATGTGACTCTCCCCAGCTAAGATCTGGAGCATCCATTGGGGAATTTTCAGGGCACCTCTACCAATAAGCAAATGTTGCTAAGCCTTTGCGACCAAAATAGCCACGAACAAGTTCTACGATCATCATAGAGACTATGGATAGCATACAAATGAATGTAGCCTCCTTAAAGCAAAGATCAAACGATGTGAAAGGTAGGGCCTTTTCAAGGATTCATTCTGTCAGCCACTTCAAGATGATCCCTCGAAGCAAAGAAATGAACGTGGAAATAGATGGCCTCCTAAGAGAAACTTTAATGTTTCACATATGGATGATTGTGCTCCTTAGGGTTAGAGGCAGGAGCGTCGAGAGGAGCCACAATGAAATTAACCCATGGAGAACCATAATAGGAATGAAGAAAATCCCGTTGTTAGTAGGGTACTTAATGTCATATGGAGTCATTGAGGAAAGGTTTACAAATAAATTGATAAAGCCTGACTCGAGGCATGTTCCGGCAGGAGAGTTGGTTCACAAGAAATTCTGGAAACAATTACGTTCTCAGAGGTGAATGTGGTTCCTAACAAAACTCCTCACGCAAACCCCATGGTGATTTCAGTAGTGATCGGCACTACTCTGGTGAAGAGGGTGTTCATTAATGATGGGAGTGGGGTCAAAATCATGTTTGTGAATTGCTTTGATCAGTTGGATATTGGACGGGGTAATATGAAGAAGTCGGCATCGTCGTTGTTAGGGTTCACTGGGAAGACGGTGTACCCTTTGGGAGAAACCACTTTGGTAATCAAGGTCATAGATAAAGACAATGAGGTAATGAGATACTATAACTTCACAGTTATCAATGCTTATTCCCCCTACAACGTGATTTTGTGAATATCCTGGATGTGCCAAGCTCGGGCAGTGTGGTCGCTACACCACTTGATGATGTTCCTAACGAATAACAGAGTGGCGTCCATTCGAGGAGACCAGGAAGTGGAGAAGAATTGCAACTTGGTAGCAGTTAAGGGAGCAAGGAAAGTAAAAGATGTAGCATCAATACATGGAGAAGTTGGGCCAGCAGATAGTGAGCCGCTTCCAATTTGAAACCTTGGGATAGTTATGATGGATAAAATGATACCGGAAGACATAAGGAGAGAATTGATGGCACTGTTTTCTTGGGACACGTAAGATTTGATGCGAGTACCAACACAATTAGCTGTCCAAAAATTGAACATTGGCCCGTTGATAAAGCATGTAAATTAGAAAAAAAAAGAATGTTTGCCCCTAAGATAGCTAAGGCTATAAGGGTAGAGGCGGAGAAACTTCTTAGAGCATGAGTTATCGAAGAGGTATTCTACCTGGAGTTGCTTGCAAACCCATTCATGGTCCCAAAGCAAGATGGTGCCTAGCATATGTGCATTGACTTCACAGATTTGAACAAGTGTTTCCTAAAAGACAGCTACTCGTTGCCATGAATCGATAAGTTGGTGGAAGCAATAGCCAGGTATCAGGTTTTGGCCTTCTTCGTTGCTCATAAGGGTTATCACCAGATACTAATGGTAGAGGAAGACATGTAGAAAACCTCATTCATAATGGGCGTTGGTACATTCTGTTATAAGAAGATGTTATTCTGGTTCAAGAATGAAGAGGCTACTTACTAGCAATTGCTCAATAAGCTCTTTAAGCGGCAGAATGGAAGATGTTTGGAAATTTATGTTGATGATATGGTCGTGAAGAGTGTGACCTATGAATGATTCTTGCAAGACCTGGAGGAAATGTTTGGTGGACTACAAAGGGCAAACCTAAAGTTGAATCCATCGAAGTGTTTGATTGGGATAGGTGCTGGAAAATTTCTGGGTTTCATGGTTTTAGAATGAGGGATCGATGCCATTCTGGAAAAAGTGGAAGCTTTGATGAATATTAGAAGTCCACGAACTGTGAAAGAGGTTCAGAGATTGATGGGGCCTAGCAGCCTTGAGCCGGTTCTCATCGAAGGGTGCGGAAAAACACATGCCTTTCTTCTATGTGCTGCAAAAAGCTAAGAAGTTTGAATGTGAGAAGGCATTTACCGAACTGAAGGAGCACCTTAGGATTCTACCTACGGTCATAAAGCCCAAAAAAGGGGAAGTGTTGTATCTTTATATATAACCTTTAGTTGTGGCCATTAGCGCGGTGCTAGTAAAGGAGAAAGAATGGAAACATCATCCTATTTTTGTTTTGTGAGTAGAGCCTTGCATGGTCCGGAGGCCAGGTACACTGACCCACCTCTACTCAGGATCGTTAAGTAAGTGTACCTAACCTAAGCAAACACGTTGAGTGTAAGTCAAACAAACAAACCAAAAGGGTTGAATGAGAGGTGATCAAATTTAAATTTATATTCTACTCTCAAACTCACTACTAAGTTACCTATGGGGTAGTTAGTGGCAATGCCTGGTTTGTCCACGAAGATGCTAGGTGCCTAATAGCCAACTAAGCACAACCACGTATGGGTTGTCAATTCGTCTGTGTGCTAGGAATGGCTAGATATTGAAAAATGTGGTTGGGGGGGGGGTTCTTAATTAACAACTACAAACATAAAAGATAACACAAGATTAAACTATATAGATAGGCACTTGGGGGTATTTGCGTAACATGATTGATAAATGGCTTCTATCCTCGATTCATTCACATATAAACATATAAACATATCTTATGTCCATGTCACATAGTGTGGAGATTGCCAAGTATTTCCCTCCATCTATCACACGTGATACTTACCACAATTCCATATCTCACAGTCTCCGTAAATTGGGGATGCACTCTAGTACAGTGATGCCGCAAGCCATCCCCGTCACTTCACTCTCAATGCTAATGTGCCCCCACATAGAGGAATACAAAGCCTGCCTAAAAGGGCAATGCCTTGTGTAGGTTGCAACCATTAGATATGTAGTGAGTGCATTACATCTTGGACACTACACTAAGGTTCTCAATCCCTAGGCCTAGAGAGGCAAAAGGAAAAGACACCTTGTGATGACTCTAGATTCGGCACAACTCTAGTCACTACAAATAATCATGCTAACTATTGGTTTAAGCCAAGGAATTCTCCTCGTTGGGATTTGCCAAATCGACTGCTCAAAATGTGATTTCTCACCCAACTAGCCAATTAGAATCATGGTTTAACGAATAGAAGAATATTCTGTCAAAGGAAATGAATGCACTCATCTCCCCAGTATTCATAACCTACTCCACAATTCTAACACTCCCAAGATAACAATCAAGCCTAGAACTATTTTACACTACCATATATGCATGGATGCATCATTATAATGACATAGCATAAATCTCACTATAGTGGAATACACAAGTTCAATCACAAATATTTATAAGGAATTAAGATAGGAGAATATACAAATCTCAAAAAGCCAAATTCAATTCATGAATACAAATACAACCCTAAGCTTAATTAACTACTCCCTAAGTATTAAACTCAAGTATTTCATTGGATTCAATGTCATTGGGCAAAGAAAAAAAATAGATGAAAAGAAAATATTCTAGAGGAAGAGTTCCTTTCTCCCTCTATCCTACTCTTGAAGTCTAAAATGAGAATAAAATTAAACCCTAATAGACATAGGTCCATACATATAGTAGTAGGGAATTGGGCCTCAAAATAAGCCCAAAATGGGGTCAAAAACACTAGCAGCTGCAACGGACACAGCTAGTGTAAACCAGCATGGTCCGTGCCGGCTAGAGTAGCTCTGTGATGGCGCAACCTGCGTGGCTTAGCACAGGGCGCGGGTCCGTGCTAGCGTGGGCTACCGTGTTTGGCACGAACTGAGACACTCATGCTGGCACTGGCCTCTCGGTCTGGTACATGCCACTATTTGGATCTCTGTTTTAATTTTCCAATTTTCACGTCTCATGTTGTTTGGCGCGGGCCGTTGACTGGAGGTTTAATCTGATCAGTATTTTGGCATAAGATGTGTTTTCAGTCACACCTCATGGTTTGATCTTCACATTTTGGACTTTAAATACCGTGGACTGTGTGAAACACCGCGGTTCGTTCCCATACTTAGCCAATTTGGAGTGAAATGGAGCAAAAAGGATACTGGCCGCTGAGATGGGCACGGTACGTGCTATGCGCTGTGGCACGGAACCCCCCTTGTGTTGTGGGTTGTGACACGGTCCATGCTATGCATTGTGGCATGCACCCTCTCTCTTGTGCCGAGGGCCCTGGCATGGGCTGTGCTATCTGATTCTGGGCTAGTGCGGCTGAAATCCGGCTGGGACGGCCGACCGATCGGCTGGTTCACCCGGTTAGCGCCTTCCTCAGTTTTTTTACCTTTTTTAATTTCAAACCCACCTTTCTTGGCTCAATTCCACCTACTATCACACTTTAAGTCTATTGCCTTTATATCTACTACCATTCTTGCGAATGACTTTTAAGTTTCTTCTACCGATCTTGTGAACGACCTTTTATACCAGGATGTCGAAGTATCTACGAGCAACTTAATAATGAGATTATAAATGAAGATCTAGGTGCTCGTGAACACAACATGTCCATTAGCTTCAATTAAGTCTACATAACTCAGGATTTGAACGAGTAAACCAAACATGGTTGTCTAAACCCTTTGTCTTGTAAAACTAACTAAAACTAGAAATCCAACAAGTAAAACATGCCAATTATTATGCCGAATGCATTGGTTAACGCATGCAATTTCACTACTGGAAAACAGGTGCATAGACACGAGTATGAAGGTACCGGTGCCCTAATACCGGTGCTAATTTTACCATTAGCACCGGTATAAACGTATGAACAACGATGTACCAATGCCTTTGTAATTTACATCACTGATATAAAAATATAAACGTTGAAGTACAGGTTCCTTTGTAACTTAAAGCATCGGTAAACATAAAAACTGGTGCTCAATACTGGTGCGGTTTCGCAAATGAATAACCAATGAGATAACTGTGAGCACCGGTTATGCATGTACCGGTGCATAAAACCTGTTATTTCAAAAAATCAAGCGGGAAAATGGAAAATGCATGCGGGAAATAGGAATATTGTAGCACCGGTATGGTTTTTAGGTTGTAGCACCGGCATAGAACCGGTGCCATTTGTACATAACAAAATTTTGGGCAATACTGTAATTTCAGCATTATGCAATCATGTCCATTTTGGGGATGTTCCATTTATCCAATCATGTCCAAATCTCATAGTTGTGTACTTGAATTATGAAATTTCAATATGGAATTGCCAATTTTGGTTTTTGACAATTCCAAGATTCTTGGAGGGACCTAAGTGTTAAAAGTACAAAAGTTCACTGGAATGTCCAAATTAAAATCCGCTCGAACATAATACTACATTATGAATCTGTAAAATATATACCAAGACTTAATCAAAATTTTTATGAATATATCTTCACATAATACTACCAATAACCCTTCCCGTTAAAACTTCATAACTTCCTTGTCATCTATAGTAAGATACTATAACGCTTGCACTAGTGGTTTTAAAATTTTCATTAAAAGTTACTTTTCTATTTCAAAACTTCAATAACCCATGGAAACCTAATATGAAATAAATTAGATCAAAAAGCGACGGTGTAATGCATTTTTGGGCAATAGTACAATTTTAGAAAAGTTATGTATGGATCCATTTTGAAGACCTGTCATACACAATTTCCAAACAGGGGAATGACAGAATGTTTAATTGATTTATTATGAATCCAATTACTTAACTTCATTAATCGAAAAAACAATCCAACGATACTGTTCAGTGGATGCACAATCTGGGGTGAAATTTTAAATTTTAGAAAGTATATAACTAGCACCAGTATTTCAGCACCACTTGAGAAGTTATAGCACCGGTAGCTTTACCGTGCTTGACACATAGAAATACTTTTACCTCCATTCCTCTCTATTTCTAAAAAAATTCTGAAGTAGCCGGAGGTAGCTGCGTTTACTAATATGAGCACCGGGTCGACTACTTGTAGCACCCGTATATCTTTACCGGTGCTTGACACTTACAAATTTTTTTATCTACATTCCTCTCTGTTTCTAAAAAAAATCCAAAGCAGCCTAAGGCAGCTGCGTTTGCAAATATAAGCACTAGGTTAACTACTTGTAGCACCGGTAACTATACCAATGCTTGATACTTAGAAAAACAATTTCCTCTTTACTCTCAGGTTCCAAAAATGATGGAAAAAAATTCAAATATACGCAGCCTGGAGCAGCTGCATTATATTCTATAGGCATCGATATTCAGCTATCTCTATCGGTGCTAAGATGATGCGTATATTTGAACCGTTCAGTATTCCCATTCATTAAAACTCAACCGTTAAACCTGAACCCCTACTATATATTACCCACTTTGTTTTCCATTCAAACCCTATGTTTTTTCCCTCAAAACCACCGCCACAAAGGCCAACCATCGCCGCCGACAAGACCTCCGACACTGCCTCTGATGGAGGGGAAAGCCACGAGGCACCAGGCACAGCCGCTGAAGGACCCGACCACATCCGCAACCCAACTGCCGGCGTCGTTGTGCATGTATTATATTGTGCATGAATTCACATCCGTAAGCCCATTGTTGGATTCTACTGTGCGTGGATTCACATCAAAAATCAAAGGTAAGGTATGCGTGTTTTTTTTTGGTGTTTTTATTGTAAAGTTCTTCCCTTTTTTATTGAATGATGTTTATAGAGTTGTATTTTTTGTATATGATTATGCATATGTGTGTATCTACCTGGAAATAAGGCTAGGATATCTAGTTTTTGTTGTTTATAGGTCAGGGATATCTATGATGCAGGGGATTATCTTGTTCTTGTTTGTTTGTAGGTTTTTGATTTTTTAACAATTTCATTTAAGCTTTTAGCTTTCTTGTTCATATTCTGCCGTTAATTTGCTATTTGATTCGACTCATATTTTCCATTTCAGAGGAAGTCATTTTTTTATTCACTGGAGAGCACATTTTTATCATTTCTCAGTTTACTTGATTTTGTTGAAGAGCTAAAATCTACTTATTATTACTGTTTTAACAAGTTATGAGTGTTTCGTTCTAATTTAATTTTACTTGTTATGCGTGATCATTGAATTTAGGACATACAAACACCCTCTTTTGTTTTCATGCTAGTCTTCTTAAGGGATCATATTTGAGTTGTTGAAGCCTCCAGATAGTTCTTGTGTTTTCTTAACACACCTTTATTCATGCAGCTAGTTCACGAGAGAAGCTGTAAAAAGATGGGGTAAGGAAATATATACAAGAGATGCTACTGTAATTTAAAATAATTACAAGGTACATCTATGTCTGACTCCATTGAAGATTACTGTTGATTCTTTCTGAAAGAATGGTTTGTTGCCTTTGTTTTCTTTGTTCAATGCTATTTATTGATCGTTTTGATTGCTTTCGTAGGAAATTTTTGAATTTGGTGCTCATTGGCTTCCTTAGGTCTCATTGATTGGAATTAGGTTTATTTATTATGTATCTTATTCACTTATGTACTGCGATACTAGTAGGTGTAGCCTAGTGAAGTGCATGTGGTTGGCGCTTGTTATGTTTAAGGTACACTGATAATGTAGGGAAAATAGTATGGGTAGTTGATGGTGACTGCAAGGTGTAGCTTAGTTATCGAATGCAAGGTGTGTTTGACATGGTTTGTTTAAACTGTAGAGATGTTACAGTTTACGGGCATCCAGAGCAAGGAGTGTTTGGCATGGTTGGTTTAAACACACCTTGCTTCGCTTGTCCAAGAACTGCTTTATTTCAACATTTTAAATGACTAAGCATTAGTTAAAGGGTATTGCATAGGTTGCAATGCATTGCCCTCTAATTGTATAATGCTTATAGCATTTGTAGAACAAGCTTAATGGAGGAAGAATTAGTTTAATGGCACTGCAATTTCTTTCTATTCATGTAGTACCCTCTAACTAAGTTATGCTTCTTCCATTCTGCAAAGGAGCTATGACTTTAGTATAACTCTTGTATTTCAAATGTGGAACTTTTGTAGTGTGTAAGCCACAAAGAGGCATGGTGTGTTCATTGATAAGACATATGTAAACACACCATGCCTCTTTCAATGTGCTTAAATGCTACATCATTACGACATTTGAAATTGTTTTGTTCAACAACAATTAATTATTTTGTTCAGGATAGATATATCCCCTGAAGTAAGGATAGATATTTTTTTGTTGTACAACTCCGTAATTTAAATTGTGCAGAATTTGTTGGTGTTTTGTTGATTTGTAGTTAATGTTTAAATTATGGAGATGTTACAGTCCATAGGTCTCCGGAGCAAGGAGTGTTTGACATGGTTTGTTTAAACACTCTTTGCTTCGGTTGCCCGAGAACTACTTCATTTCGACATTTTAAATTACTAAGCATTAGTTAAAGGGCACTGTATAGGTTGCCTTCGATTCACGTGTTGCCTCTAACTATGTAATGCTTATTCCATTATGAAAGTGTTGTAAAATGCATCAGAATTAGTAACATGTTCATTGTTTTGACTGAATGACGAACGATATTAAGGATTAAAGGTTTTTTTTCCAGCCAATGAGTTTAAAATCACTGGCTGTATTTTTTTTATTTTTTGCCCAAATTCTAGCACCAGTATTTTGAACATTTCCAAACCGGTGCGTATGGTTGGGGTGGGGGTAAACATTGGGCACTGGGAAGTGAAATCTGGCGTTGGCTTAAATTTCTAGCACCGGTAACACATACCGGTACTGGCATAAATTTCTAACACCGGTAACGCATATTGGTGCCTATGTACCACATTACTAGCACCGCTCACATACGCACCGGTATGAAAATTCATCAAATACCGGTACCTATGTTGGTAAATTTTCGGTGCCGATGGGGCCATTCTCCACTAGTGAACCTTGTCTCGTCCTCGAGTAAACAAAAATAAGAAAAAGTCTGAGTAAAGTGTAGCATGCAAAGATAAGTTAACCAATGCATTCAACTTATTTCCAAGCTACCCTAGTTCCCCCAAAGAAGTAAGAATCTCACAACTCTCACACTCTCCAAAGATGCTAAAGTAATCTAACCACCCAAAATATAGTGAAGAAAAAGGTAAGCAAGAATGATGAGTGTTGAACTAGCTTACTCTCCCAAATAGATCCCCAAAAGCAATCCAAGAGTCGTTGCCAAAAAAACACCAAGGAAATCCAAGAGGTCATCAACTTGGTTGTAACTAAGGATAACTTTAGATTCTCAACTTTGCTACAACCAAGGATAATGCCAAAGAATTGTCAATTCAGTTTCCGTTTTCTCTCAATTTCTCTCATTTTGCCTAGGAGCCCTTTTGGGTTTTCATCATAGTTTTCACACATGTTGAGCTCACATTATGATATTTTTTCCACATGGTCTCTCATTTTTGCCTAGGTTCGTAAACCTAACCGGATCTAGCCTCTCATTTTTATCTAGGCCTTTTGACCTATCCGAGCTTTTACCATTGTTGCCTAAGTTTCCCTTCCGGATTTCCAACTTAGCTGGGGTTTTTTTTTCATTTTTTCAAAAATTTTAATTTTTATGGTGTTTCCCAAAATGCCCCAAAGATGGGTTTCATACGACATGAACATAGGAAAAACAAAAAGTTACATCACCAAAGTTTCCAAAACAAATACCCAAAGACAAACTACAAATGCTGCCAAACAAGTCACACCACCAAATTTGCATCCAAAACATCCCCAAAAACAATGAACACCAAAAACACAAAAACAAAGGAATCTCAAGATAAAAACTCCTAAATGCCCAAATAATCCCTCCCCACACTTAAATCATGCATTTTCCCCAATGCATCATGAAAAATGGAACTCATAAGTGGAGTTGAGAAAATAGCGGCACTTACTCTTCCAGCCTCGAATGACCTTCCCTCAATCGCCTCATCTCTTGTCTCTTCCTCCTTTCATCTTGCCTCATCTCTTAAATCTTAATGGGGACTAGGTCTCGGAACCCATCGAACCTAGAAATGTGGAATCTCTTGATCAATTTTTCAATGGCTTCTTCTTAGATGTCCACCCTCTCATCCGCAATAGCAAATTCTTCTTTAACTTCCCTCTCTACGGAGTTCAATCTAGACCCCCAAACTTGCATAACAACCTCCATAGAATCCAACCTAGTACCAAACTCCTTCAATTGCGACTTCATCCCCCCTACCACAAGACCGATCTCTTGCACAATTTGGGCAGAATTCGCAAGTTGTTCCCCAAAAATGCACAATAGATCATGGAAGTCCGTAGGTAGGTGAGTGCGACTAGGTGGTGCTCTAAATGAAGTCTCACCATCCTTCTTATTAATGTCAATATACTAAAGAAATATTTCTCAAACCGCGGATCGGGTGCTAGAAACAATTCCTCCAATCGAGTGTCACAGTTGATACCGATGCGCTTTGGCTGTGGAAGAACCATGAAGTTGCAAATTGTTGCACCGCTATACAACCATACAAATAGGTCATCCGAGGTGGTAAGGGTAATCATAGAAGCCCGAGCTAGATTCTCTATGGTATATCTCATCCCCGAACTTCCAAAACTCACCAATGCAAATAGAGAAGGGACTGGATGGCTTGAATGTTGAGCCAGAAGTCCTACCATGCTTCCCATTGAGATATTTCCACCTTTCTTATCTCTCGTTTCTGAAAACTCTTGCACAAAAGTGCCCACCATGTTTGGGTAGAAGTTACCCTCCGGAGTCATCACCCAAAGGACATGAGCATCCGAACCCGGCATTGCTAAAGCTCACTGTGACAAAATATTCCCATAGATAAAAGGCGTTGAACATAACGCAATTCTAAGTGAACAATGTCGGTGCCCTTTCATAAATGCTTCCCTTCCATGCTCGATAGGATTCTCCAAAAGTTGCCAAGTGAAAATGGTAGACCTTATCGGTGTGTCCTCGGAACATTTCTCCCATATTTCCATCTGAAGGCTTGGGCAACATCCCGATGTGACATTGCGGGCTCCTTGTTGTCCAAATGGAAATAGAAGACTCTCATTCCCTCCATATCCATCTCTTGCTCCAATGCATCCAAGAATTCCAGTGTTCACCAAATTTCGGTTTTAGAATGCTTGTCCAAGAAACCCTCTAGGCCTATCTGACTGAGTAGGTATGTGATCAACTCAAGTAAACCTAGAGCTCCCAATGTATCTTTACAAGAAAAATTCATCTCAAGAATGTTCCTCTTCGGACTATTGAGGTACCTCCACCTACGGGCTGTATTCCTGGAGATCTTTCTTAAATCCATGAATTCCTCAACAACAACTGCAGGATTAGGAAGGCGGGGAGTAGTTGGCTCCTTACTCCCAACCTTGGCCAACTTCTTCCCTTTTTCACCATGGGAAGTTGTTCCTTCCTCCAACCTACTCCTTTTCGAAAGCATCTTATCACAACAAGGAGAAAGTGGCAATGCAATGATACAAAAGGGCATGCATTGAATATCATCCAAAAAGAAAATTCTTCCCATATAGCCTATTCATTCCAAATCATGTTTTCTCAACATAAAGGCTAAACAATCAAGAAACATTCTTTTTAACCAATAACTTATGACAAATCATAACAACCCATCAACAAGATTATGCAAGCAAGAATCATTCCTCCTAAATCACTACAACAAATGAAGATCATATCATCAAAGCACAATAGTACATCAATCCACCAATACTTACTTCAACAAAAGATCATTCACATAACTCAAACAACTCCTTAAAAAAATTTCTCACTTTCAAGGTTCAAGTTTCACAAAACATTACCACAATGCTAAACAAAGCAAGTAAACATGAAGTTCAAAGGATTCCCCGAAATTTGGAGCTATGAGTTGAAAGATCCACACAAGAAGAAACAAAAATGCTAATTTTTGAGAGAAAAGCTCCAATTTTTTAGTTTCACCAAGAGAGTGTGTGAGTGAGTGTTTTTGTAAAGCTTGAATGACCTAAATAACTAACAAAGGTGAGGGAATGTACCATGAATCTAAATTTTCAGCAACGAGGATGATTTAAAGGGGAGGTACAAATGAGATAAGGATGACATTCTTGATATTTGCAAAATTTAGGGGACAAAAGTACCAAACAAATCATGCACAAGGGAGATTTGAAGTACTATTTACATAAAAAAAACCTAAGGAATAAGGGAATTTCTGAATTAACCCAAAAATGCATTTTTAGCTTAAAATTTGAATTTTTTGAAAATCTGCATTTTCGGTCCAATTGATAGCTCAAATGGGGTGTCAACACTGTACCCTCGCGCTGAGAGAACCTGGAAAGGATCCCCCTCGTGTTGTGGTAGATGGCACAGACCCCCCCTCCTCCTGTGCACTGGCACTAGGATGCCAACACTCTGACCTTTTTTCCTTAGTACCTACCCTTTTTTTTGAAAACTTTGTCACCCAAACAAGCCATATTCCCTTCCAATCAAAATCATGAGACTCATGCTCAAATTTACCAATCAATAAGAGTTTCATCTCAAAATCCTCCTTACACACAAAAACATGCAAAATCCGTCCACTTAAATTCATGAAAACAAAACAAGAAGAGACACTGTATTTTTATTGTCGTCCTCACAACTTATTTCTTTTTCATGCATTTCAATTGAAAGAACCTACCGTTGTGTCTTCGGAGTTTCCATCGGCAACTCCATCCATGATGACATCATTGTGGAGAGGTCTCCACAATGTGCCATCCTTACCTTTAAGCACTTTGTTCGCCATAGAAAATGAGTTCCCATTCCTAGCCAATGTTGAATCCCTAGCTATTTCCTTGGGTTTAGGAGGAGGTCGGGGGGGTTTTATACCCTCGCCACTCTTCCCTACCTGCTGCATGTTAGTGAGCATAGAAAAGCATTCTGACATATATATATCATCACTAGAATCATGCAATGTAAAAGATTCATCATCAATGTCATCATTACCAAGGAAATCATCTAGCCATTAATTATCATTAGTTATGCAAGAAGTGTCAAATTAATCATGCTCATCAAATAAGGTTAGGCCTTTGCTCACAAAAGATGAGTTAGGTGAATCATGCCTAGATTTGTAAATATTAAACCCTGCCTTAGCAATGTCATCCTCTAGGTTTAGCTTTCCCAAAATGGACATCAATCTTTGTCCTTGACATTTTAAGGAATGGTCTCTCAAATAGTATTGGGGGTGCACTTCTGTCATGTGCCACGTCAAGGATGTAGAAGTCCGCTAGAAACACCAACTTGCCAACCCGAACCATCACGTCCTTCACTAACCCTCGAGGACTAGCTTGGGAATGATCGGCGAATTGGACAATCACCCATGTGTTTCTAAGTTCACCTATATCTAGGCTCTCATAAAAACTTTATGGAATCACATTAATAGATGTTCCTAAGTTGATCGTGGCATTTTCAACTAACTTCCCACCTAAGGAGATAGGAATAGAAAACATCCTGGGGTCGTTGCATTTTTTTGGAAAATTCTTATGGTTTATAATGGTGACTCCCACCACTTTCAAGTGTCCTACCTTACTAGTTGGTTTATTTATCTTTTTTAGTGCATGCAACTTTCAAGAACTTAGCATATGATGGCACATCTTCAATAACCTCTAGGGTTGGAATTGTTACCTAACCTTTTCAAAGACTCTCTAGATGTTTTGCATCATTTGTTGCCACCTTCGACTTCCCCCTTAGTTCACTTAGAAATTGTGGTGGAAGG
The DNA here is from genome assembly GCA_037428765.1 of Rubia yunnanensis. Lineage (NCBI taxonomy): Eukaryota > Viridiplantae > Streptophyta > Magnoliopsida > Gentianales > Rubiaceae > Rubia > Rubia yunnanensis. The sequence continues at coordinate 25,110,654 of CM075065.1, forward strand.
GTAACTCTCACCTCAAGTGGTGGAAGCTTCTTGGAGGTTTCTTTCCCGACAATGATCTCATGTTCCTTAAAATTTGTATTGTTGGCCTCCAAAATCCTATCATCTTCTTGCAAAAACTCTTTCTCGGGCTCGTGTACCTCTTTCCTGCTCCTTAATTTTAGGGTGCTCACATTCCTCGGATTAACCTCTGGTTGGGAAGGAAGTTTGTTGGATTCCTTGGCCTCAAGTAGGCTCACCGGGGTGGCGAGTTTCCCGACTTGGATCTTAATATTTTTTAAGCTCAAAAAGGTTCTAGTGCCAAGATCTTCAATCTCACGCCGTGTTCTTTCCACAAACACTTCATGCTTCTTTCTTAATTGGCCAATAGCATCCAAGATTTCTTCTTGGTCTGACTTGTAGAGAGAGGTGTGGTTGTTAGAAGGACCTTCACCCTTAGGATAGGGTTGAAGTGGAGCTTTCCCACCTTGGTACCCTTGAGCTTGTTTTTCCTCCTTCCAACGGAAGTTGGGATGGTCTCAGTACCTCGGGTTGAAACTGTTTGCGTAGGGGTCTTGCCTTGCATCTCCTTGGTTCCCTAAAAACCCTTGTTATTGTTGCCCCCAAGAAAATTGTTACCTATTCCCATTGTTGAATTCTAATGCTTTCACCTCTTCCAAGCCCTCTGTCATCTGTGGACAAGCCTTGGTGTGATGGTCGAGATTGCATAAGCTTCAAACCTTGACTTAGTGAACCCTCCCTTTCAATAGTTCCTTCATTAATGAAGGAAGAGTTTGGACTTGATTTTCTAGTTTGGGAGATTGAGATGGTTCATCCAAAGTCTTCACCCTCGACCTCGTACCAAATTGCCTCAGCACATTAGCCATCTCTTCAAAAAGGGCCATAGCATCCTTCAAACTCTTTTTGGAAATTGATCTATTGCATGCAGAATTCACCATCCTCATGTTATCATCGCACAACCCCTCAAAGAAATAGTAAACCAAATCTCCTTCCTTGAGCGGGTGGTACGGACAACTTGCTAACAGTCTCTTGAATCTCTCACAGTACTCGTACAAGGATTCATTGGCATTCTGAGTGATTTTGGACAACGGTTTCTTTAATCCTGCAAACTTGGAGGCTGGGAAGTACTTCTCAAGGAATCCCCTTTTCATGTCCATCCATGAGATGATACATCCGGGCTGGAGGTAGTATAACCAATTTTTAGTGGTGTCTTGAAGTGAGAAGGGAAATGCCCGCAAGTTGTAGTCGTCCTCCGAGACCCTATGAGGCTTCATATTTGTGCAAACAAGATAGAATTTTGAAAGATTTTTGTTGGGATCCTCCTCGGCCATCTCATGGAAAGTTGAGAGACAGTGTATCATCCCACTCTTCAGCTCGCAGTTGACATTGGGTGGCAGCGAGGGAAAGGTGATATATAGAGGTTATTGTACCAAATTTGGAGCCATATGCTCCCTCAACGTGCGGTTGTCTTCTGCTATCTCAACTAGTTCCTCAACAACTAAAGTTGGTTCAGGTGGAACCCCAACTCTAGTTCTCCTTCTCCGATTACCTGCATTCTCCATTAAATAGTGTAAAATCCATAAGTTCATGGCACGGGTGTGTACCATAAACTAGGAATCAAACAATACCCAACTAAAGGAAACACTAGCAAACATATTAGAAGTACCAAGATACCTATCACAAAGGTTCAACAACAAAAACCAACAAAACTAAAATAAAAAAAACACTAACTATTCAACTAACGTGTTATACAAATTGCCAATTAAAAATTTAAACTAGCATCCCCGGCAACATTGCCAAAATTTTTACCCGCCTCCACTTAGGATCGTTAAGTAAGTGTAGCTAACCCGAGCGAAGGCGTTGAGTGTAAGTCAAACAAACAAACCAAAAAGGTTGAATGAGAGATGATCAAATTTAAATTCATATTTTGCTCTCATACTCACTACTAAGCTACTTATGGGGTAGTTAGTGGCAAGGCCGGGTTTGTCTGCATAAATGCTAGGTGTCTGATAGCCAACTAAGCACAACCACGTATGGACTCTCAATCATTCTGTGTGCTAGGAATAACTAGATATTGCAAAATATGGGTTTGGGGGGTTTTCACTTAACAACTACGTATATAAAAGATAACACGAGATTAAACTATATGGGAGTATTTGCGTAACATGATTGAAAAATGGCTTATATCCTCGATTCATTCATATATAAACCTATCTTATGCCCATGTCACACAATGTGGAGACAACCAAGTATTTTCCCCCCGTCTATCACACGTGGTACTTAACACGATTCCATATCTCACCGTCTTCGTAAATTGGGGATTAGCTCTAGTCCTGTGATGCCTTAGACCTTCCCCGCCACTTCACTCCCAGTGCTAATACACCTTTGGTTAGAGGAATACAAAGCTCTCCTAAACGGGTAATGCCTCACAGAAGCCACAATCGTTAGATATGTAGTGAGTGCATTACATCTCGGATACTCCACTGTGGATCTAAATCCCTAGTCCTAGAGAGGCAAAGGAAAAGACTCCTTGTGATGACTATAGAGTCGGTACAAATCTAATTGCTACAAACAATTACGCTAACTATAGGGGTAAGCCAAGGAATTCTCCTCGTTGGGATTTTCTGAATCCACTGCCGTACATGTGATTTCTCACACACCTAGCCAATTAGAACCATGGTTTAATAGATAGAATAACTTTCTCTCAAAGGAAATGAATGCACTCATCTCCCTGGTGTTCTTAACCTACTTCACAATTCTAACACCCCCAAGATAGCAATGAATCCTAGCACGATTTTACACTACCATACATGTATAGATGCATCATCATAATGGCATATCATAAATCTCACCATAGGGAAAACACAAGTTCAAGGACAAATATTCATAATGCATTAAGATAGGAGAACCTACAAATCTCAAAAAGCCAAATTCAATTCATGAATACAAATACATTCCCAAGCTTAATTAACTACTCCCTAAGCATTGAATTAAAGTATTTCATTGGATTCAATGCCTTTGGGCAAAGAAAAAATAACGAGATGAAAAGAAAAGATTCTAGAGAGAATGAAGAGCTCTTTTCTCCCTCTACTATACTATTGAAGTCTAAAGTGAGCATAAACATAAACCCTAGTAGATATAAGGTCTATATATATAGTAGTAGAGAATTGGGCCTCAAAATATGCCTAAAATGGGGTAAAAACCCTAGCAGCTGCAACAACCACGTCCAGTGTAAACTGGCATGGTCTATGTCGTCTAAGGTAGCTTTGTGTTGGTGCGGCTTGGCACGGGCCACTGGTCTATGCTTGCATGGGCCACCATGTCTGGCATAAATCGAGACCCTCATGCTGGCGGGGGCCACTCAGTTTGGCACGGCCCACCATCTAGACCTCTGTTTTGATCTTTTAATTTGCACGACCCGTGTCATTTAGCGCAAGCCGTTGGCTAGAGGCTTGTTTGGATAAGTACTTGGTAGAGGTCGTGTCATCCATCACACCTCGTGGACTGGTCATCACATTCGGACTTGAAATAGTGCAGATTGTGTGAAACAACACGGTATGTACCCATACTTAGCCGATTTGGAGTGAAACAGAGCAAAAAGGATGTTAGCCGCTGAGACGGGTACGGTCCATGCTATGCATTGTGGCACTGAAACCCCTTCATTTCGTGGGTGGTGGCACGGTCCATGCTATGCCCTGTAGCATGGGCCATGCTAGCTGAGATCCATGCCAGCGCGACTGACATCATATCGGCGTGTCTGGCCATGTGCTGGCCGGTCGGCAAGTCTGCTGGTTCACCTGGTTGGCGCCTTCCTCCATTTTGACCTTTTTGAACTTTGAACCCACCTTTCTTGGATCAATTCCATCTACTACCACACTTTAAGTCTATGACCTTCATATTTACTACCATTCTTGCGAATGACCTTCTAGTATCTTCTGCCGTTCTTGCGAATGACCTTCTATACAAAGATGTCGAAGTATCCACGAGAAACCTACTAATGAGATCATAAATGAAGATCTAGGTTCTCTAGAACATAACGTGTCTATTATATTCAATTAAGTCTACAAAACTCGGGATTTAGACAAGAAAACCAAACATGGTCATCTAAACCTTTGTCGTATGAACCTAACTAAAACTAGCAATCCAACAAGTAAAACATGCCAATTATTATGCTGAATGCATTGGTTAACGCATGCAATATGGTGCACATCATACACTCTCATCGAAAGGCTAATTCTAGCACTGGTCCATACAGCTCGAAGATTATGATCCTATTTCCAAGGACATATTATAGTCTTGTTTACCGATTTCCCCATCAGGTAGATATTGTCGAAGACATAAGCTCTGAGAAGGATGATGAAATGGGTCATGGAATTGGGGGAGATTGATATACAATTCGAGCCTAGAATGGCGATCAAGGGTTAGGCCCTCGCAGATTTCATAGTGGAGACTTTGAAGACAATCAAAAGAGTTGATGAAGCTATAGAGAATAGGGCATGGAAGTTGTTCGTAGATGGATCCTCACACTCGGGGGGAATTGGAGCTGGGGTGTTACTCACTAGCCCCAATGGCACTGAGTACCCTTATGCCTTACACTTCAAATTTAAAGCTACGAACAGCAAGGCTGAGTGTGAGACCTTGATTATCGGGCTTGGATTGGCTAAGAAGATGAAGGTGGATGGTGTTGAAGTGTTCAGGGATTCCCAAATTGTGGTTCACCAGGTCAATGGAGAGTATGTAGTTAGAAAAATTAGTCTGCAATGCTACTTGGAGCTCAGGAATCCTTGTTCAAAAACTTTCGATCACATACCTTGACTCAAGTGCCGGGGGAGAAAAACCATAAGGCAGATTCTTTGAGCAAACTGGCTTCCTCATACTTGGGAGGATTATCGCAGAAGTATGTGTTGTTTGAAACCTTGTATCATCGAATCTTTGAAGAACTCATTATGATAGTGGTTAATGAAGGAGAAACATAGATGACCCCGATTGTCAGATACCTCCAAGATGGAATTCTTCCCGAGGGATCGGTCGAAGCGAGGTAACTTTTCCTCACAACACCAAGATGTGTGATACATGATGACACCTCATTTTGAATGGGTTACTTACAACCTTTACTTAGATGCATTACGCCATGTGATGCACACTACATAATCCGAGAAGTCCACGAAGGGATTTGTGGCAGCCACTAAGGGACTCGATCTGTGGCCAAAAGAATTATCCGCACTGGGTATTGTTGGCTAACAATGTTCGATGATGCCAACCAGTACATCCAGGCCTACCTTCAGTGTCAAAGGCATGCTCCCATAACCCACGTTTCATATAAGGCGAAAATTAACATACACAACTCACATCCTTTTGATAAGAGGGGGATTGATTTGGTAGGACCCTTTCCAGAGGCACCAGGAAGGTTCTAGTATTTGATAGTGGTTGTTGATTACTTTACCAAGTGGGTCGAGGCTGAACCGTTGGCAAATATAAAGGGAAAATATATTATCTCATTTTGCTGGAAGAATATCATCTGCCACTTTGGCATTCGGAAGGCAATCATAGTTGATAATAGGAGGCAGTGTTGGTGGGAAGAATTCAAGATCTAGTTGAAATTGACAGTAGTATACCATCCACAGGCGAACGGGCATGTCAGAGTTACCAACTGTACTCTTGTCAATGGGATCAAAGCAAGGATCTAAGGAGCAGGCGGAAACTGGATCAACGAGTTACCCAATGTATTATAGGCATATCCAACAGTGGAGTCTTTTGCCACAGGGGACACACCTTACAGATTAGTCTATGCTTTGGAAGAAGTGATCCTTGTATAAATTGGCATACCCAACCCAAGGATGATAATAGCTAGCGAGAACACTAATGAAAGTAATTATCGCCCAAATCTCGAGTTAGTGGAAGAAAGACGGAACCTGGTGTCACTTTGAGAAGCTAAGGTGAAAGAGAAAGTTAAACGATATTATGACCAATGGGTGAAGAAGGTGCACTTTGCAGTAGGGGATCTCATCATGGGGAAAATGAGAAGAGTTTCCAAGAACCTGAGGGAAAGCTAGCTTCTAATTGGGAAGGACCGTATAGAGTTCTCGAAGCACATTCGGGAGGAATTTACACATTGGGTACAATGGATGGAGAGCTAATACCATGGAGATGGAATATTGTCAATCTCCGAAAGTAACACCAGCTTTGAAGGCATGATGATTAGTATTTAGAAGGTATGAATGAGGCTTATCGAAGATCACACAGGGCTTGATCCTGTTATGCAAGTTTCCGCATGTAATTACTCCTAGTTCTATATGCGGAGCGCTGCAGCAAGTTGATCTAATGAAAACTTGGTGGATTTTATGTCTTGGGAATAATTCTCTCATCCATAGGATGAAGCTCAACACTTATTCAACCTTACTCGCTCTTAAGCGACGCACTCGCTCTTAAGCGATAAACTTACTCGATCATAAGCAATGCACTCTCTTAAGCGATAAAATTACTCACTCTTAAATGACACACTCGCTCTTAAGCTATAAACTTAAGTGATACTTAACTACTCTTTAGCAATGCATTCGCTTATAAGAAAAGATTCGCTTACATCTAAAATACGAAGTTCGATGCCTACTCTTATCCAACGAATGGACCCTTCAACAAACAAAATTCACATCTCAATGAAAACCAACGCATCGAAAGGATAGTTGCTCATCAAGAAGGTTATGTCCAAAAAGAACCAAGTCTGAATTCAGAAAAAATGCCAGCAGATTGCAAGGACAATCGTACAACCGCCAAGACCTAGGAAACAATAAGATAGGGTTGAAGAAGATGCGGAAGAACATACAATGAGGAAACGAAGAACAGTAACATACAGAAGGTTCTTTGCTCAGCTCTCTAAGATATTCCAAGGACAGACTATCATTGTTGGGTTTGTTGGACAAACCATCATCGTTGGGCTCGATGGAGACATCAACATGCTTAGGCCTCTGCCTTTTGGGGGGAATTTTCTTGAATAGTAGACCTTGGCCGACCTCGTGCGGGAGTATGTTTCTTTGCACCCATCATCGAAGAATGGGTCAAATCTTGCTCAAGCTCGTTGACAAAGTTCTCAGCATTGCTCACTGCATAAAGAGAGTCGGTTACAAATATTGATAAGTAAATAAAATAGCAATACATAAAAACTTTTTAAGTGTTCTCCTAAAAACCTTCGGAGGTCCGGATGAGTTATCTCTTCAATGCGTACTCCTCAAGGATGGACTTGAGACCCAGGATGCCTCGTACCTAATGAACTACAATCGCCTCATTTCCTTTTATTATTCAAATTTGTTGGTTCTCTCAGACTAGCGTCCTCAAGGATTCAATGATCAGCCAAACTTGTAAACCCACTCAGGCCAAACGAAAGTTTTCACTCCCTTGGTATCGGGTCGATATGACTTAGCATTTAGGGGTTCGAGGTTTTAAAACGCACCACATCTTTTCACATACAATCAAGAATAATATATTCCCACTTTCTTTTTTTCAACAACGACGTTAGGATTCCATCGAGGGGTTCGATAGGCCCTAGTGCAGTCAAAGGTCAAAAGTTTGTCTAGCCGATTCGCATTTTTGGAAAGGGGAAGAATAAATCTTTGGCCGGACAACCTATTGGCTAAAGTATAGGTTCCCCTAACGTCCCTATTACTAACAAGAGAATATAAAGCTCGAAAAAGATTGTATCGAGGGTTTACTTTGACTTCCTTACATTGAACTAACAAAACCATTATAATTACAATCACATTAGGATGCAGTTGGGATAGGCTAACATTGAACTCATTCATCAGATTCGATAGAAGAGGAGGAAGGTTTAAACTTAACCCCTACCTGATATGCTTACTATAGGTTATGGCCCTCCCTATAGGTAAGGCGGTGTAAGATTCATCTTCTTCAAGGGTTTTAAGTTGGGCATCTAAGGGGATGCGTTGGTATGGGGGGCTTCCTCGATGAGTTTCCTTACTTCATTAGGCAACTCATAACTTCTGGGCTCTCTCTGACTAACGAAGATCTGCCAGCAGGGTGTTTCTGAACTGCAAATTTTCTCCTCGAAGAAACATAGGAAATTACATTTTTAGGCTTCTCAACCCTTGGAACATCTACAAGGTCAGGGTTATCGCTCGATTGACAAAACCCTCGACCACACCACCACCCAACTTTTCCCTAGCAAAATTCCCACCAATGTGAAATTCGGGAACTTGGCCGGGGTCTGGAATAGTACAAGACAATTTTGTACCCTCTAAATCGGCCGAAAACCTATCGGAGTTGGGGGAAGCTTTGCTAGAAAAGCCTGATTATACATTGTCTGAAATGGTTTTTTTTACGAATTCAGTTCCTCGTTGGTCTCTCTCTCAGAGTTCATCGCAGGGGGATATTAGGGAAAAAAGGATATTTTCATAATCTAGGGGGCTAGAAGAAGAAGCAATGGGAACTTACTTGCAAGAGATTGGAGACAGAGGTAGAAGAGAATGAGCCTTGGGGTTGAGGAAAAGCTCTGAGTCAAAAAGTCTTTGAATATGACCTCCAAAACAGGACAAGATAAATGGAGGAGAATATTTTTTGGAAAGATAAAGGCAGGAGAGAGAGAGAGAGTTAATGATTACCTAGGGAAAAGAGGAGGTCTAAAAAGGCGTAAATAAGTGGGGAATCTTATTTATGGTATGGCCACGCGCACCATTTTTCCAAAAACGGTCTTTCCATAAGTTATGGAAAGACCAAGGTTTAAAGAGTAAATTAGAAGAAATAAAGATAAAATTTTTGGGTTGCATGAATCGGGCTATAAAATCTATAACTACTACATGTTTTATACTAAAATTTTAATATTGCAACTAAGACCCTTTACCTTTTATTATTCTAATTAAACCCCGTCTTTCCATAAGCATATGGAAAGACCGTCTTTCCCAATACTTTGCCTTTTAGAATAACATACAAAATTTAGAATTTTTAAAAATATTTAGGCAAAGTCTTGGGAAAGACGGTCTTTCCATAGGCTTATGGAAATACGGGGTTTAATTCGAATAATAAATGGTAAAAGGTCTTAGTTGCAACATTAAAAATTTAGTATGCAACATGTAGTAGTTATAAAATTTATAACCCGGTTCATGCAATCCAAAAATTTTATCTTAATTTCTTCTAATTTACACTTTAAACCTTGGTTTTTCCATAACTTATGGAAAGACCGTCTTTCAAGAGACGCACTCAAATATTTATCATATCGTATATTTTTATATTTTTACTTTCAAATACATATTATTACTTGTTAAATAAAATGTTTAAATTTTATAAAAAAAATCACAACATTTAAGGTAAAAGCCACTGTGGGACTGTCCATAAGCTTTTATGGAAAGACTGCATTTCCTAAAACTTATCCTTAAAATTATTATTGCAGTTAATTTCCTTTTTTTAAAAAATTAATCATTCAAAGATGTTGAGAAAAATGCACAGTGGCGATTACAATGAGTGGAATTAACATCTAATCTAACTAGGCTCTAGCAATAACTTACATATTGCAAGAATATCTAAATTACATGTCAACCATACTTATCATCTGTATAATTACAGATTATAGATCCAATAAAAAAAACTATAGCATTGCCCTTGGGGATATTAACTTGCCTCCTGCGAAAATCATGACCACTTGGCAGAGAGGAGCGTTTCACGCATCAATATCACAACGCCAAACATGGATCTTCTACAACTGTAACACCACTTGATCCAATCACGATCTATGTTATCCAAATTGTAAACAACTTGAAAAGTACAGATCTAACGAATTCAAATTAATGGAAACCCAAACAAAAATCACAAACAAAAAATTACGAACACACAATATGAACAAACAGATCGAGAACAATAAGTCAACATGAACAACTAAATTGAGTTATCATCATGAACATATCGATCTAATCGATCAGGTTGAAGAACAAAACTAATTTGTGGAGACAAATCTCACACTTATTGAATATCAAAAACATAAACTAAACATACTTATTGGGGTTCATTTCCTTAAAATATGGATAGTGAACCATGTTTATCTTTAATTATTTAGTGCGTAAATTAACGGTTAGTTACTGATTAATTACTGGGGACTTGTTGAACATTGTATCCTCGTTGTACCATATTGGAATTGGATGGAAGTAATCTCTAATGGAATGTTAAAATATTCAATCCATTAAATTAAGAGTCCATCTCCTGCGAGACCGTCTTACCGTAAGACCAGGGACTAAAGTGACAATAGCGAAAGGGGAAACTAAATTTGGGGGCAAAAAACTAAATATTATGGGCTCGGGGTCAATAGCATAACGCGCGAAAAAATTCAGGGACCAAAGAGAAATAAAAGAAAAAGAAACACAACTCAACCCTTCTAATCACCAAAAGCAAGAAAAAACATAAGCTTAAAACACACCTCAAACAATGGCGTTCAACCAAAACCGATTAAACATCCAAATCGAAACCAAATTCATTATCGGGCTCTCAAATATTCAACTGATGTTCATCATCCAAAAGCAACCGATCCAATTTTGAAGAAAATATCAATCGACATCAACAAATCATCCATCAAGCAAGGTACAACTACATTTAGGTTTTAATTCAACATAAATCGTCACAAATATGTGATTAAACAGAATTTTTAGATTTTGCATATTCAAAACCGGATAATGATGGAAGAAGATGATTTACAGATCGAAAATCAGTTAGAAATCATAAGATTGACGGAAACACAGAATTCATTTTGTGAGAGCATGCCTGTTTCGCAAGGTCAGATGATGAACTTTCTGTGCTTGAATCTTATGTTTCTATTTCTGATTTGAAGAGAAGTAGATTGAGTTTGTGAATGATTCTATTGCATTAATTAAACAACAACAAAACTGTGTAGTAGCAAAATTTCTGATCTGTATCAACAATTTCACTTACATTATGTTGCTCTGTTTTAGAAAAAATATATTTAGTTCTAAATGTGCTGGAAATATTGTTGTTTTAAAGTTTTAAAACAATGTGCAGAGGATCTGTTCACATTTTTCAAAATGACAATAGGTGGACAATGAACTGATTTATAGCAGTCGATGTTCTTCAAAAAATATCATGATGTTTTAAATATATTATATGATATTACATACAAACTAAAACACAATCAAAATAACAATTTGCAGAAAACATGGTGTGATGTTACACATGTACCGCTTAATGTTTCAAATATATAACATGACGTTGTAAGTCTGCAACATTATGTATACTTTTTTAAAATTTTATTTGGAGTTTCCAATTACAGATCTACCAAACTTGTTAGAAATAGATCAAATAGAATCCCTTCAAGCAGTGCAAGCAGCTATGTGGGAAGAGGTTGAAACATTATACAGTGCAAATGCAACTTCACTTAGCTTTTCTGTACAGATGTCGAAACAGGAAATAACAAATGAAGGAAAACTCAAGGAAAAATACTACACAAAGAATCATTCATGACGTTATAATTTAGGACTCGAACAACCAGCATCCTTGAAGATCCAAAACACCAAAAGATCAATTTACCTAAAATCATATTGTTGGTAGATGTTTACTGCCATACTGTGATGTTACACAGTTATGGATTAATGTTACATAGTTATAATTTGATGTTTTATAAATAAGTACTGATGAGGATTTTAAATTTGAATAGGATATTCATATACATTCCACTGTTCTTATACAATCCACTTTTATTGCTTAAATTTGTAAATGTTACACTTCTATCCACTAATATTGTTATTTTCTTACATGATGATTGGCAAATATAAGTTAGATCATATCTCTTTATCTATATTACAGATGAAAAATTATTTGCAAAATATTTTTAAAAACTTAAAACATTAAACACTGATTGCTCAAAGAATAAAATATCACACACTGATAATGAAAAAATCAAATTAAATTCTAAAATGATCACATCCAACAAAAATATAAGAAAAAACTACAAACAGCTTCACATCAGCCCATAAATTGTCAAACAAATCATCATTCATCAAAAGCCTGATCAAATCCCTAACTTAAACAGCTAAAATATTCAAAAGAACCAATATTCTTAAAAAGTCAATATCAGACACTAGTTCATCACACTTAAGTTCTGATTCTTCTTGTTACACTTCTCAAAAGCCATCCCCTTGCCTTTCCCTTCAGATGGTACTTTTGAAGATGATGCCGCCCTAAGTTCTTCAATGCCATGATCAAATGATGGCAAATGTCCTCTATTCATAGGAGCAGTAACAGAAGTACGATTCCAAAAGGCATTCCTTACAATCTCATCAACAACATCAAACAACTCTGAGTTATCAAAATCATCTAAGTCCAAAGGAGGAGTATTCTGGGAATCAACAGCAGGTACAAAATCCTTAGCACTTTGATGCAACTCGAAAACCAAGGCCCTAGTGATAATCTCAATATTTCTCTTGAACCTACGGACAGCTTGATCAGCAACCTAGGAAAAAAAAGAATTAGGAAAAACCAACAAGGATGAAATACACCATTTAAACTTTAGTAAACATAACACCTGTAAAAATAACAAAGACTGAAACTTAAAAATAAAAGACTAGAAACTTTATTTAAAACATCAAATCTTAAAAAGGATGAGGAAAAAAACAAAAACTGAAGGTTAAACTTAAAACATCTCATGTAAAAAATGAAACATCAACTACTACATTTAAAACATTAAACATGACAAGATACAAAATACTTACAGAGTCTCCATCATTCATGATCGCAGCATCGGTAGGCAAGTCCCCTGGAACCACAAAGCTCAAAACATGCGAGCTTGAACCAGCTGCATCAACTTTCTTACAACTACCTTTCTTGGATTTCGCGGCAGCACCATCACAGCCCACATACCCCATCAAAGTCAAAGGAAATGGATCCTTAGACATGGGGCAAGAATAAAAACCAGCATCTACAATCTGCCTATACCTTTTAATCAACATAGAAGTGCTCTAATGCTGATGAGAGGAACTGTAGTGGGGGTGGTTTTCCTTGAAAAGGAAACTGGTACAAATAACAAATCAGAGGAACAACTACACAAGCATTCACTGCTGCGTAGTAACTACCTTTGTACCTAGTCACTGTCTCACAAAGCTTCCTAAGCACATACCCACATCAATCATAATTCCTAATCTCCCCTACATCCTCCACAACACGAAGAAGCTTATAATCAACAAAGCACCTAACAATAGGACACACAATTTTTTAAATACATCACCACCTTCAACTAAATCCATCATCTTCCAATACAGCCTATCACAAGGAATATTACCCAATTCATCAAAGCCAAATTCATCCTTCCAACTCTCCCTCAAGTCTAAATCCCTTTTTTCACCCTTACCAGCATTGCTAACCTCAATCACATCCTTGTCACTAATAGGGAGTCGTAAAACATCATGAACATCATCACGAGTTAGAAAATACCTATCAGTACCAATTCTTTGGACATGACTAATGGGATTAAAATTATGAAAAAGATAAGGAATAATATCTTCAGGAAAAACAGCAAACCTATTTTTCATCAAACCATCAAATCCAACTTCTTTCACAGATTGAAGTAGCTTTGTAGTCAGTACACAAGAAAACTTTTCAATCTTCCCAGGGTGACACTTGGTAGTGAAACCCTTGTGAGCACTAAAAAAAAAGAAGATAAGTCAACAAACATCACATGCAAAACTTAGAAAGTAAAAAACTTATAGTAAAACATCACAGTCACATAAAAAGAACATCAACAACAACTAAATTGTAAAACATCATGCATAAAATTTAGAAAATTAACAAACCTTGCATCACCATTAAAATTAGCATCCCCAGACACAACCGTGTTCCCATCATGTTTACCCTTCACTATCATCTTCGTAAACCTTCTCACAGGCTTCTTAAAAATCACCACCATAGGTTCTGATTCAGAATCGGAACCACTTGAAACATCAAAAACTTTATCAACCTCCTCCACACTTTCAATATTCCTCATATCCAGATTTTGATGCTTCACTTCCAGACTTCTCTTCCGAATCAACATAATTCTCAGCTCCAGCATTTGAATCAACGTTGTCATTCACAATTTGGGTGTCAGGAATAGAACTGCACCTCATCATCTGAAAAAATTACAACATCATATAAAAATGAAAAAAACATCAAAAACAGGTATGTAAAAAATAAAGCTATAAAAATATATATTTTTTCTTAAAAAAATCCTACCAGAAAAAATGTTGTAATCAACATCAACATTCGCAACAACTTGTTTCTCACCAACACCAGATTTCAAATATTTTCCTCAGCAACTTTTTTGTTGCCATCATCAACTAAGATTAAAAAAAAAGCAAACCAGATAATTAGGAATCTGAAATAGTCAACAAAAAAAACTAAAACATCATACCATAATGTTAAAAAATCATATCATAAATTCAAATCAGTATGAAAAACTTAGTAATGAGAATAAAATATTGAATTATTAAAAAATTGAAAACAAATAATTTAATGTCAATACCTTTGCCACTGACAGTAACCTTAAATTTCTTCACAGCCATAGTCTTCCGCATAATTCTCCTCTTAGGTGGACTCTCAAGACTAACAGCTTCACCTCCAACAACATCATCCTCTTTTGATAGTTTCTTTAAACCATCATCATTTTTCGAAACTGGGTTTTCACCCTTACCAACATCAACATCTAAAAAAAATAAAGCATCAAATCAAAATACATAAAGAATGGGAATAAAACATTGAAATATTAAAAAACTAAAAACAAATAATTTAATGCTAATACCTTTGCCACTGACACCCTCAGCATCAACCTTAGATTTCGTCACAGTCGCAGTCTCCCGCAACATCCTCCTCTTAGGCGAACTCTTAGGAACAACAGCTTCACCTCCAACAACATCATTCGGTCCAACTTTATTAGAAGGAATAGAACCTGTTTCAGTCAGCACTGTTTTATCTTCATAAACCAAATCAATCTTTCTATTAACTTTCTCCTCCTATCTCCTCTTTGCAGAGCAGATCCCTGAAATAGAACAACATCATCAGTAAAAATATATAACATTAATATAAAGCATTCAAAAAAGTAAATTTGAAAAAAAAACTGATATCAAAACAACATTAAGATCAAAACCCGATTTAATAAGCACTGTCTCTAAATTGCGAGAACCGGCTCACTCTGAAAATTTCATCTTCCTCAACCAAATCAAGCTTTCTCTTGGCTTTGTTCTTCTGTCTCCTTGTTGCAGAGATGAGTCCTGAAAAAGAAAAGAAGCATTAATAAATAAATACGAAACATTAATATAAAACATTCACAAGACCTTATATCAAATCAACATTAGGATCACCCCTCAGTCGGTGTGATTGTCTCACAGCACAACCACCAACAGCAGTTTCATCTGAAACATCAAATTTAATTATAAAAGCATCAGGAAAGAAATAATGGAACATAAAATTATTTCAACAAAAGGAAACATCAATATGAAATAATAAAACATCAATAAGATAAAAATATTCTGCACAGCAAAAAGCTTATAAAACTGAAACTATAAGGCATCAATAACATCAAACAGAATCTAAAAACCAAATTGGAGGTATAAAACATCAAAAATGCAAAATAATACCAAACATATACAAGAAAAAAATACAAATCATCATTTAAAGCCTCAACCCGAATCAGAAACTACAACACACTACTAAATTTATACATGAAACTTAACACAACATACACAAAATATATGAAAACACGCCTCTGAAAATATAATCGTACCATCAAACTTACAAGCTCATAACCGGAACTTGAAACATCACTCAGAAAAATTAAAATATCATAACCTGAAGTCAAAAGCATATCAAACTAAATAGTGTATAACCTGAACTTAAAACATCATTCACTAAACTTTAAATATCATAACCTGAACTTGAAAAGCATATCAAATTGAAAAGTAAACATCATAACCTGAACTTAAAACATCATACAGTAAACTTAAAGCATCAAACATACCTGCTCAAATAGAAAATGACAAATTAAATACATGAAAACAAAGAAAACAAAACCTACAGCACAATACATGAAAGCACAATAAATGAAAAATCACACTACAAAGACACAACAGATAACTGATCAACATGAAAAGAGTAAAACTAAAACATCAACAAAAAACTGTAAACATCATGCCATAATATCACAAAGTCACAAAAATCTGAACAACAGCAGTTCAAAATTAAATATGGAAACAAAATAAAAAAATTCCCGCAGAAAACAGAGACAAACAGAAAATACCTTGAGAAGATGCTTGTTTCTTTACATTTTTTTATTATAGGACCAGGACTTCCTTCAGAAACATCATCATAGTTCTTCGCAATGTCTCGAAGAATACCATCTAAGGATTCACCAGCAACATTCTTCGACATCTACAAAGCAACAACAAACACACAGATTAAACACAACCTAAAGCAACTATCAAACACATTCAACACATAAACAAAATCAATGCAAAATCCGAACAAAAATAGAAAAATAAAATCACATTCAAGAAATAAAACACAAAAACACTAACAACAACTAAACAAAGACAAAAAAAACTGAGCAATCCCCAAAATATGAGTACAGTGAAGAACAGAAACCCTAGAAACTTCAATTCAAACACAGTAAAGAATATAAAACTACAAATCAAATGAAAAACACAATAAATCAAAATAAACACTCAGGAAACAAACACGAAGCATAAAATATCACATGCATACAAAAAAAGGGTAAAAATAGAAAAAACCATAATACACACAAAAATACCTAGCAACTACATTGCATTGCCAGATAAAACACAATCCGAACCCGTCCGGTCGTAGGTCGCAAAAAACTGAAGGAAAATTATAAAAAAATTGCAGGAACAAAAGTGTGACTTCAATCTAACCACTGCGCTCTCAAATGAGGAAGAAACATGAAGCAATGACTGGATAAATACAGGAAATCTGTGCGGTTATAATTTGTGAGAGAGCAACGGTTCATATTTTGAAAAGAGAGAAACAGTTGAGCTTCAAGGAAAATCGGAAATAAAAATGAGCAAAATTTGGGGAAGATGTTGTCCAATGTTAATATATATATATATATATATATATATATATATATATATATGCTAGGACTAAATTGCAAGTTCTCACAATAACACACCCAATCCCTGAACTTTTGAAACCTCATTATGAAACCTCATTTGCAATTAAATCTCTGGTACCATCTCACACAAGACTTTGTCGTAAATTAATTATATTTATCAGAATATTTATAGATAATTGATCTGTATTTAAATGATATAGGATAATTTTATTAAATTAAATGCACTAAATATAAAATATTAAGCAATGATTTTTATGAGTATAAGAAAGGCATCAAAGCTGGTAAAGTTACTCATGTGAAATCATCAGAAAAACTCGACTTGAATATAATTATATATATAAAAGGGACAAATAAAATATTGTGTGTTTGTATATTATGTATACACATGCAGTGCATGTATATTTCTAAATATTTTTATATAGTAACTATTGTTATAATACATATTTAAACTAGTTCTTTTAAAATATACCATTGATATTGGAAGTACATTTATCAGAAGTAGCATACAAGAATTTATCAAAGGGGTGGTCTTTCTTGGTGTTCGTTACAATTTGCTGTCAAATATTATATGGTCAATTATGCGGCCATGCATGTTTAACTAAAATAAAATGGGTCGTGGAATTAAGTTCAGTTTACGACAGCTTAGATTCAACCAATAGCGTAAGATGGGCTACTTAGGTGGTTATATCGAACTATTAAAAATATTTTTATTGTGCCTCATCTGGCCTTGCCTTCCATTGTTCATCAATAGAAGACGGTTTCAAGAACTGCCTTTGAAAATATCAAAGAAAGCGGTTAAAACCCGCCTTGTAAAAGGCAAAAAAATATGCCTTTAAATAGTTTCCGAGTTTAGAAACCATGTCTTAGCTTCCAAAAAAAGCTGTCGGAAATCGATTCAAGGCAAAAATTCAGAATAGCAATGACGAGAACAAACAGAGCAATTGTAATCCAATCGCAAAAACATCTACATGAAATGATGGAGGCAATTAAATACAAAAACAATAGTTATACAAAAAAATAATACTAACGCCATCCCCGATGGAGGATATTGGCAGCGAGGCGGCAGAGGCTTTCACGGCAAACAACAGAGGCTTTTCACGGTGAACGACGGATCTGGCTTCACGACGATCGGTCAATCGATCTCCACCGGACCGGCGGATCTGCCTTCACGATGAACGATCCATCAATCTCCAATCGACCTGCGGATCTGGTCGAAGAGAACCCTAGGCCTCAGAGAGAACACTAGGCGGAGGCGGGGCTAGCAGTGAGCCTGGAGCCTAGAGAGAATGGTGAGGCGGAGGGATGGTGAGGCGGCAAAGGTGGGGTGTGAGAGAGAATGAAAGGCCAGGGGAGAGAAGATGGACAGAAGTAGAGAGAATGAAAGGCTAGGGAGAGATAGGGTTCAAAGCGTAGGAGAGAATGAAAAACATGGGTTTGGGCCAAGAGAAAATAACTAAATATATATATGGGTTTGAGCCCATTAAGGCAGAACCGCCTTTAAAATGAAAAGGTTTCCTAGGAAAGCATTTCCGAACTCAGAAATGTATCTGAACATCAATTAAAGGCGGTTCTAGAGGCGGAACCGACTTTAATCGATTGCCATTAAAGGCAGTTTTTCAAAAGTTGTCTTCCATTGTAATTTAACTGTCTTTAATTAGAAAGAGGGGGGGGGTATGAATACAAGATTCTGGGTTTGGAAACTTCAATAGAAGACGATTTTAGGTAAAATTTTGAAAACTGCCTCCATTGCTGCATTTAGTAGAAGGCTCTCTACTAGTGAACATAAATAATTTTGGTGGTGGTCATACTTTGGAAAAGAACATGCTTAAATGATTTTCAATGGTGTATGCTTTGAAGGATTAGTTTTCTCTTATTTTTAATTTTTTTTCTTTGATAGCAGTGTCACATTTTATTATATGTTTTTGATGTGTATAGTATTATTTTTAATTGATGTTTACCTATATTATAATGGCTCAAACACATATTAGAGAATGCAATGATAGATTGACTGGTAGCCAACTGGTGGTTCATATCCATAATTCAACACTAATTAGAAATAAGATACTTCATTCGTCCCAACCCTTTATGGAGAGAGAGAACGGGATGATTTTAATTTTGACGGAGAGAAATGTCTAAAATTCCCTCTTCTTCAACCTCTATACCCTCTCACCCATCGTCTCATGTTGACAACCTACAAACAAGCCAGTTCAATAGTTAGAGGAAAGAAATTCCGTTTAGTATATACATGCATTCCTTTACATAAGCTTGAAATTATGTTTGGAGGGGATCTTTTGCCTGAATTATGTGTTTTTTTCCAACAATGTTCTCCTTATCATTAATTTATGATTGTTACATCATTGTGCCAGGTTTAGGCCGTACAACTTATAACTAACAATTATAGTCTAATCTTTCTAATCTTTCTAAGCATGGACACATTATTTGGCTCACAAACTGTGGCGTTAGCCTCTCACTAATGAACCTATCAATCCACTTTCTAGATTTAAGTTCACATGCCTTATTGGCAGTCTGCTACTTGAGTCACGCGTCCAGTCTTCGTCTTCATCAAGTTAAATTAGCTATATTGTTTTAGAGAGAATTTTGCTAGATTTCTCTAATGAGTGGTGAGAGGTGTCTGTTGGGAGAGTGTCGAGGGCATGACCATTTTTGATTTGAAGTGGAACGGAATTGTGTGCCTCCATTTTGATTTGAAGTGGAACTTAGAACATCATTAACCTAAACCTTGCTTTTATCTCGGGACGCCATACTACAATACAATACTTTTAAACCCAGAAGTAGGTATCACCTAAGGAGCATTGTTCTCTAACCCCGTCGTAGATGTGGTGCTACAAGCCGTTGAAGACTCTATTCTACTCTAGAAACTCCTTTCGACGAACACAAACTTCAATAGAAAGAACAATTTTCCTATTTATCTCTAGGTCAGACCATGTATCCGTCACAGGATGACCTATTTTGACTACTGCCTCAACCCATCACCACCACTGAAAAAGTAATCCTTAGCTTCACGCCGTGTTTCCTACTGTCATGAAGAGGCTTTCGTGGCTAAAGCCAACCATTAATATTTATTGGATGACAAAACTGTAAGTGGTGTGAGGATAGGTTATAAAGATGGTGAAAAAAAAGAGGTTGTGCTAGATATCCTTTAGGCCTTGAATTCCAAGAGGTCGGTGTGGGGAAGATATCGCTTTCGATGAGTATCTCCAGGATCTTCCGACCACCACAAAAGATCGGCTAACACCGCCATTGATCACCGACCATAAATTTGTCGCACATCGGCCATCCTTGGACCTTTGTCGTCGAGCTCCACCTCCATTTCCGGTAACGTCGGGTATATTCTTTTAGAAGCTTGGCTCCTCGTGACACCACCGGAGGATAGCAGTAGGAGCATCCATTTAGAGCAGGGACCACCTACAACCGCCTTTGACCAGCTAACACTGCCGATTGTCATCATTGACTGCCGACTTGTTGCACGCTAGTTGTCCTTAAATCTTCATCGCCGAGCTCCGACCCCATTTTGGACGATGTTGGCTAGTTTATTTTGGCTGGCACATCACAGATGCCAACGAAGGATGGCACCACGATCTTCCATTGCAAGGACGTGGAACGTATTTTATCGGGAACCATATCCGGTGGTGCAAGTGTGCACCAACACTATCCTATCTAGGACATGCACACTACACTGACCCTCTCTTCCGACAGTAATTCACCAGTTAGGTTCTGCACATAGTTAACCTTATGTTGTTGGCTTGTCGCCGGATGCAATGCCGTCATGTTTAGTGGTTAGTGGTGGAGAAGGTGGAGTGAATCTTGCAAAATAAACTTAACCATCGGTGAGATCTACATTAGAAAGAAAAGACTGAAATAAGAACAAAGCATAAAGAAAGGGGGGGCACCAGATCGCTGGTAGTGGCGGAGGCCCAATGCTTGGGTTTTGTTAGGTGTTGAATTATGTTTTTTTTTAAAAATATTTTTAGGTCTCCCTTCCAATCTCTAAATATGAGATCACTCGTGGATCGATGATGCTGAAGAAAGGCAGCATCAGTGTTCAACTTGTATCCTTATTGATGTGTTCATTTTATCTACATAATTTAGTACTTTTTACGATCACCTTTGTGCTCTTTTGTTATCAAAAGCTTGTATTTTACCTTGAAATTCTCTTAGGAGATGTAAGATAGACTTTACGCTCTTTTACCTCTTATAAGTGAATTTTACATGACAAAGGAAGAACATGGAGGCTTGAGGGCCGGAGGCCATTGAAGATCACCTTTTGAAGATTTTGAAGACTTGCTTCAAAGATTTGAAGACTTGAAGACCAGAGGCCGCTGAAGATCATCCTTTGAAGACTTTGAAGAATTGCCTAAAATATTTAAAGACTTGAAAAATTAGAGGAATTATTGTGAAGAAGAGTGCTTTCTACAAGAAGAAGAAAAGAAGACAAGGTTAAGTTCTGGTGCCCGTCGCGTGTCGCGACGAACGGGTGGCCAGAACACAACCTTATCTTTTTTTGTACTATAAATAGCATTCTCTTTCCACTCTTTATAACTCTTCTTCCACCCAAAATTGGTACTATTCTAACCCTAGATTTCCACCATTTTCATCTTTGATTTATCTTGTTTTATGTTTGGTTTGTTAGCATTAATTAGTATGAACTCTAGTAGCTAAATCTAGTTCTTGGAAGCAATTGACCAAGGCTTCCAAGCCCATGTCATAAGAACAATTTATAGCCTATTTAATACTTTTACTATTATGAATTTATGGAGCATTGAATGTGTTTTTTGAAAGCTTGAATATATGAAGTACTTGTATGATATGCTAGTTAGGGTTTGGGGAAATGGGTTGATTTTCCCTTTTCTTGATAGGAAATCCAAGAGTATGATTTAGAGCTTCATAATGATGTTGATGTGTTGATAATTGCTAGATGAATGTGATGATGTTGAACTCGTTGTCAGGTTTATTGTAGGTAGCGAATGAGATAAGTCTATGAATATCGATCGTTCTTGAATAAACTTGTGTAAATGCATGAATTGGTTAAATGCTTACACACAATGTAGTATTTATCAGTGTAGCCAAGATTGTTGATTCTTCGTACTCAATGCCATCAATGGGATACGCTTAGTCATGTTTCGACTCAGGGAGTCATTGGTGAGGTTTGACAAGAGTTGTCGAATTCACTCTTGCAAAATACTATCTAAGAAGAATAGAAGTTTAGTCTTCACAACAAGTAGTGAAAGTAGTAAATAGGTTGCATGTTCAATGATGGATAAGAGGCTTGGAAGTGGAAGTCAATTGCGCCCAAGGTTCCGTTAATTGTTAGTTTAATCACCTTTTAGTTGTTGTTGCATGCTTTGCATATTTAACTTGCTTGATTAGTTAACTTGTTTTTCAATTCATAATTTAGGACCAAAACCAACCAAACTCCCCCTCCCACCCCATGTACATGCTTATATATATATGCTTATATCTAGTATGTTTTCTCCTATATATTTTTAAACACTTGGAAAGATAATTCTTCTCGTGGATGATCCTAAATTTCCATTATCTACTTAATTTTAGATAGGAAGCATTAGGGCTTAAAAATATAACTTTGAGATGTACGGTGATGACCTCCCAAATTTTGGCGCTGCTGCCGGGGAAAAGACATTTATTTTTAAGTGTTTGGGCATATTATGTTTGATTATGTGCTAGTTGTAAAGATTAGTTAGTTTTCTTTTGTTTTGATTTCTTAGTTGACTTTCCATTTTCACTTGGCTTGGAGACTTATTGTTCGAGTTCTTGGTGTATGGTTCATACGCAATTCTCTTCACAAGAACCCCTACGCTACGACTCCGAGTTAGAGTTGAATTTGATATGGGCTAGGAAGCTTTCTTTGGAAAGGTGTGAATAACCCCCCTCCTAGTGACCATTTTGTGGATACTTCTACTTCTATGGAGCATCAACATGAGCACGAAGATGAGCATCCAGGAAGAAGGCCTCAACATCATCCTCTCTAAGGGAGAGCTCCTCATCTCCAAGGAAGAAAGGTTCCTTTGAGGTAAGCCTTATTGAGGGACATTATGACCCCCAACCTTTATCAACAACCAATGTGCATTGACTATCCCTTGGTTGGACCGAATGGGCACTTCGAGCTAAAGACTGAGTTTATAAATATGCTACCTATCTTTCTTGGTAGGAAAAGGGAGAATGCCAACAAGCATACCACCGAGTTCCACTTTTTGTGTGATGGTACGGTCACCCATAGAGTAGATGAAGACTTTTACAAGTTGAAGGCATTACCATTCACATTGAGGGATGGTGCAAGAGATTGGCTCCACTACCTACCAACCAAGAGCATCAAAAGTTTTCTTGACATGAAAACAAAATTTCTAGCCAAGTACTTCCCGACCTCGAAGTCTGCCACTTTGAAGAAGGATATAAGCAACATCCTCCAATGGCATGAAGAATCTCTCTTCGACTATTAAGAGAGGTTCAAGAAGCTTCTAGCAAGTTGTCCTTACCACGGCTAGGAGGGAGATTTGGTCTACTATTTCTACAATGGTTTTCTTGATGAGGACCAAATATTAGTGAGGAGGTCTTGTGGTGGTACCCTTGGGAACAAGACTTCATTGGAGACTATGCAATTATACAAGGAGCCAGCGGAAGAGTCAAAGAATTTTAGCTTGAGGGTCGATTTGAGAAGGAGAAATCCAATGCCCACAAGTGACCCTTCTAATAATGGAAATCTTGAGGATCAAGTCTCAGCCCTTTCTTCTATGGTGAAATCCTTAATGACCAAGCCCATAAATGTGCCACATGTTAAATTGTGTGAAATTTGTTACTCAGCGTATCCTACGAACACTTGCCCTACTTTGCAAGATGATTATGTCGAGGAGGTGAGTGCCATGGGGTATCGAGGTAACCAAAGCTTCCAAGGCAACCAAAACTTACAAGGTGCACAAGAATATCAAAGAAATGATGGGTACCAAGGTGGCCAAGGCTACCGAAACCGGCCGTACTATTCGAGTAATCGTGATAACCCAAACCTCCGGTATGGAAACCCTCAAGGAGGCCAAAACCCTTAACCGTATTGGCCTTCTCAACAACAATATAGGTTACCTCAACAACAATTTCAAAGGCTCCAAGACAAACCCTGAGACTAAGGGGAGAGCTCTGGGTTAACAAAAGATGAAGTGATTTAAGTCATTCACCGGTTGAGCATGTGCATTGAAAAATTCAAAAAATTCCAAGATGAAGCCAAGGTGAGTATCATGAACTTGGAAACTCAAGTGAGCCAAATAGCTCAAGTGGTGAATCAGATGGAGGCCAGAGAAAAAGGCAAACTACCCTCCCAACCAGAGATCAACCATCGACAAAATGTGAGTGCAATCTTATTGAGAAGTGGAAGGGAGGTGAAGGAGCCCCAAGCAAGGGTTGTCGTTGAGCGGATGGTTGAAAAAGAAGAAGACCTTGAAAAGAAGGCCGAGGAGTTAGCTAAAGAGAGCAAAGAAAAAGAAATTGAGGTGGAGACATTTGTGCCAAGATTGGGATCAAATCTTGAAACCTCATTCCCACCTCACAAGAAGTCAAGAGGGGTGGAGAACCCTATCTATCCGCCAAAACCACTATTTTTGGAGGCATTAAAGGATAGGAGGACACCAAGGACATCTACGAAGTCTTTCATAGATGCGAGGTAAATATTCCACTCTTAAATGCTCTAAATCAAGTTCCTATGTATGCTAAATTTCTTAAAGAATTGTGTGCCCTCAATAGGAAACAACAATTGAAAAGTAAGAAAAAGAGTGTGAAGAGTGAATATGTCTCTGCTGTGTTTGATAATGAAATGCCTCCTAATATGATGATCTGGGAATGTTTACAATCCCTTGTGAGATAGGAGGCAAATGTATCAGCAAGGCCATGTTAGACTTAGGTGCTTCAATCAATGTGATCTCATATTCCTTATATGACAATCTAAATCTAGGCATTTTGCACAAAACTGGGGTTATTATCCAACTAGCCGATCAATCTAGCACACACCCAAAAGGTATTGTGAAGAATGTGTTGGTGAAAGTGGATTCTTTGACATTCCCCACGGACTTTTATGTTATTGAAATGAGAGGTGACAATAGTTCTAAACCTATTCTTTTAGGAAGACCATTTGTAAAGACTTCAAGAACCATAACTGACGTGCATAAAGGAACATTGACCATGGAATTTAATGGGCGGAATTTGACACTAATAATTCTATTGATCATCCCAGTAGATACCATTCTTGCCAAGTTATTCATATTATTGATGATGAAGAGCAAGAGTTAATTGAGCCCAGAGATGGTAGTTCCTTAAATGTTACCATAGATGATGTTTTGAGTGATGCTTTTTAAAAAAATATTGTTAGTACTAGCTTGAAGGAAAAGAACAATGGTGAATGCACTCTTAGGAAAGCAACATCTAACACTTTTCGCGTGTCTGCGGGGTAAGCCAGTAAGGATTTTTTCCCCTCCTTCTCTTGAGAAGACTTTGGTGGAAGAGTGCAAACCACCACCAAAAGCTCATAAATGTTCATCTCTTGGAGAAGCAAAGAAATCCCTGAATGCTCACGTGTCACCATGGAACAAAAAGGTGATTTGTTGGAGATGTTAAAGGAACATGAAGAAACCCTAAGCTATTTGAAGAAGGTTTTGTTGGAGAATGATGTGAACCCTGATTGTTTTGACCCAGATCGAGGAAAGGGTACCGATCATCTGGGTTCATTTTGTGAGTAAGCTCCAAAGAAGGGGAGTGAGTCACGTCGACAACGTTAAATATACTTTGTCTTGATCATCCAGATAGTCATTCGTGACTTTTCGTTGATGTTGTTTGGTTTTGAGTTTTTGTTGTTAGTTTCATTATTTGGCTTTGTGCTTTTCACAGTTTGTGTTTCCATGATTTTGTAGCAATTTGAACCCAATGCATTGTATGGATGAAGGGAGAAATACTTGGAGACAAGAAGGAAAAGCTTGGGCATGGGATGTGATTGAATATTTTTCTAAGTACCAGGTAGGCTGCCAGTCACGAGTCGCGACCACATTGTCGTGAGTCACGACGAGATCAAGAAATTTGACAATTTTGGAGCCCTCATGCTCCACTTTCTGCAATCCGTGATGGCCACATTGTGAGTCGTAACGAACCATTGCAAGTCGCGATGGTTTGGCCGCAATCACAACCAAATCAGAAGATTTTGGCTGAAAAATGAACTCCCAGGTCCACTTTTTACGACTCGTGACAGTCCTATCGCGAATCGTGATGGACCATCCGCGAGTTGTGGCACAAGCTTTGACTAGATATGCCTTTTGACCTACCCATCGCGAGTCGCGATGGGCGTGTAACCCTGTTTTTAAAAATGGGCATAACCAATTCAAATCATCATCTCCACCTTCTTCCCTTCATATCATCCGCCGTTCCACCAAATTTCCACCATCTCCGGCCACCACTCACTGGCACTCCACCCTAAAATCAACCCTACACCACTCCCCAATCTATCTTACCCAATCTCTACCCATAAATCGACCTAGTTTGTTGAAGAACACAAAAACCCTAAAATTTGGGGGTTTTGTGATTTTTAGCAATCCAGATTTAAATTGGTTGTGGGCTTAGTTCCTTCTTCATCCTAAGCATCTAAGTGGTATATTCCCTCACTTTCTTGAGCTTCAATTGTGATTATGTTGTATAATCTACTTTATGGGACATTGTGTGGATTATGTGTGATGCCTTAAGGATTTTGATTGTTGGAACATTGTAGATTCTTGTGAATATATTGTGCTTATGATTTGGTTTGATAGAGATCGTATGAATATATTGTGATTATAATTTGGTTGGATATGAGATAACATTATACTCATTTTGATTATGTTGATTTGTTCATGTTGGTGTTGTGCTTGCATTGTGTTTACATTGTTGCTTTGGTTGAGAATTTGTTTGTGGCTTGTACTAGAAATTAGGCATATAGGCCTGATTAAACATAGTTGATATTTGGATGCAATGTTATTATGCTTAAGTTATTTTGGCCATAGCACTTGAATGTTAACGTTATGAACGTACTAATGGTAGCTAAACTGGTTAGGCATGGCTATGATTATGGGATCTAGCATATTGGATGTTTAACTATATGAGAGCCTAATGGACTTGAAATTATGGGCATGCTGAATGTGACATGGATTGTATATGCAATTGTGGTTAGGACTTGAACTAGTTAGCTTGGATTCGATTTGGTTTATGATGTTGGCAAAACTAGTTTAAGACTGAGTATGATTTTGTGATGTTGCATGTATGTATACTCTTGTGTATTTGACTTATTTGTCGTGGTTGTTAGATATGGCCCCTACCAAGAGACCTAGGGCTCCTCCACGAGGTGGGCGCACCGCCGCTCCACCTCCACCTCTACCACTAACTCCGGAGTCGAGCCCAATACCTTCTCCTCCTGATAGGTACATGGGTTTGACCCGGATCACTGAGCCTTATGCGGAGAGGTGGGAAGCCTTGGTCAACTGCCCGCTTAAGGAGATGAATTTTGTTGATGTGCCCACACTGGACACTCTTAGGCTAACCCAGCCAGTCCAATGCCTCCTCGCCAAAGGAGGGTTGGAGGGTTTCATAGGAAAGAGTTCTCCCTCCTACCGACGATACACACTGGAGTTCCTGTCCACGGTCAGGATATGCAGCATGAGGGATGATCAACCATACAATAGGTACATCACTTTCCACCTAGATGATATACCCCAAGAGATGACCGTCTTGCAAGTTGAGGAAGTCTTTGGATGTGACATGGCTGAAATCCGGGCGAGGCTGGACCTACAGGCCCAGGACAGACTGATTAAGGACGATATGCACTTCTAAAGTGTCATCAACATGAGTGCAAAGAACTCCCACGACAAGAGCATGTCATCATCCATCCCGCACTCTGTTATATTCACAGACTTTTGGCATGCACATTGCTTTGCTCGACGGAGCCGATGAATTTTCCAGACAATGACATTCAATTCTTATGGCACTTGACAAGTAAGGGGTTGGGATATGGGTTATGGGCCAAGCTATGGATGAAGAAGATTGTAGAGGTGGCGGGGAAGCAAAAAGGGAAGATTATGGTTGGAGGCATGATCAGCCTCTTAGTGGAGTACCTAGGATTGGTCCCACCGACTTATTTTCTACGCTTGAGGAAGCACACTTCCTACCTCATCACTGCAGAGAGGTTGGTGCAATTTGAGATGCTTGGTACCACATAGACCACTAGGGTATTTCATTGGTTATATGGCGCCAGGAAGGTCACCTTCATGGCACTTCCTCAGCCCAACAAGACAAATTTGGAGTTTGATACACCCTTGGCGGACTTGGCAATTCCACCTGACTCCTCGTGCAGAGAGAAATTTTAGTGCGAGCTCAATGATCTTGGTCCAGCCCCTGTTCAACGCGATGATAGTAGTTTGCCTTTCACTGAGCGACAATAGCAGCACTCTCAACAACCTCCACTAGAGATCGAGCCTATGCAGGAGGATTATGTGCCACCTTACTACTCCCAGCCTCCGCCTAAATTCTATGAGCATATGATGTAGACTATGCAGAATGGATTCCACTACCAGGACAACATGATATTAGAGCATAGTGTTTTTGTCTCCTAGAGCTTGATTGACATGGATGAGGAGATTGACTATCTGTCAGCTCACATCCATGAGATGCAGCCCTAGGCAGGTGGTGCCTCAGGCCCTGATCCTGGAGTAGAGAGGCATAGAACTAGGAGGCAGAGGAACACAGATTGGATGGCTCATTATCACCAACGTTATTTTGGTGGTGGTTCTTCTTCCTCACAACACTGATTGTGAGCATTATATTCTTACCCTTTCCATACTTCGCTTTGTACGCTTTTGCTCTATTCTGTCTACATTGAGGGTAATGTTGCATTTTAAAGTGTGGGGAGGGGTATTTACTGATTTCACTGCTTGGTTTGGAAATATTTTTCTAGACTCGCCACTTTTGGGATATTTCTTTTGCTTTGTTTTGAATATTTTTCCTTTTGTTTAGAGGATACTTTCCTTTTGATGTACTTGGATGATGTTAGCTTTGATATTTTTCTTAGCCTTAACATTTGGAAAGTACTTTGCTACTTTTTGATTGGAAAAACATGAAAAATTTGAAAAACAAAAATCCTGCTAAGTTGAAAACCTGAGAGGGCATCTTAAGCAACATCGGGGGCCCAGATAGGTCGAAAACCCAAAAGGGAAACCTAGGTAAAAATGAGAGGCTAAATGTACGGAAAAAGGTGAGATGTGAGCCGAAGAAACATGATGTGTGGCTAGGATGAAAACCCGAAAGGGCTCCAAGGAAAAATGAAGGAAAGAGAGAAAAAAAATGTTATGTGTTCACTCATTTGCGGGAGTTTGAGTCATAAGGTTGCGGTAGCCATATGGATGGATTGGGTAGCTTGACATCTTGAGACCTTTTGGGATTGGGAAATTTAGCAGAGAAAACGAAGTAAGTTATGAAATTCTTGATCGTTAATATACTTCATTTTTAGGATGATATATTGGTATAAAGTGGAGTATGTGTTTAAACTTTATGCATGCTTTTAGATTCACCTTGTACCATTGGATTTGGGATTGTCAATTCGAGATTTGGAGATGTTTTAGAGATATCAATGAATTGATAGGTTGATATGGTTTGGGTAGATTTAGGAATGGGGGTTGTGGGAAACTTCTCATTTGATCTTAACGTTAGGATGTGTGATACTGAGAGTTTTGTAAGGTATTGACTTGGGGGAATAGTAGTTAGGATGTGGATACGTCAATTCCTTCGTGTGCTTGGAAATTTTCTTACTCGAGGGCGAGTAAGGTTTAAGTGTGGGGAGGTTTGATGTGTCCATTTTATGTGCATAATTTAGTACTTTTGGGGATCACTTTTGTGCTCTTTTGTCATGAAAAGCTTGTGTTTTACCTTGAAATTATCTTAGGAGAGGTAAGAGCAACTTTACGTTCTTTCACCTCTTATAGGTAGATTTTGTTTGACAAAGGAAGAATATGGAGGCTTGAGGACCGAAGGCCGTTGAAGATCACCTTTTTAAGACTTTGAAGACTTGCTTCAAAGATTTGAAGACTTGAAGACCGGAGGCCGTTGAAGATCATCCTTTGAAGACTTGCTTCAAAGATTTAAAGACTTGAAGAATGAGAGGAATTATTGTGAAGAAGAGTGCTTGCTACAAGAAGAAGAAGAAGAAAAGAAGACAAGGTTAAGTTCTGGCTCCCGTCGCGAGTCACAAAAAACCTGTCGCGAGTCGTGATGCACAGGTGGCCAGAATATAACCATATCTTTTTTGTACTATAAATAGCATTCTCTTTCCTCTCTTTCATAACTCTTCTTCCACCTAAATTTGGTACTATTCTAACCCTAGTTTTCCACCATTTTCATCTTTGATTTCTCTTGTTTTATGTTTGGTTTGTTAGCATTAATTAGTATGAACTCTAGTAGCTAAATCTAGTTCTTGTGAGCAATTGACCAAGGCTTCCAAGCTCATGTCTTAAGAACAATGTGTAGCCTATTTAATATTCTTACTACTGTGCATTTATAGAGCATTGAATGTGTTTTTTAATGTCGTAAATGTTCTTGAAAGCTTGAGTATATGAAGTACTTGTATGATGCTTGTTAGGGTTTGGGGAAATGGGTTGATTTTCCCTTTTCTGAATAGGAAACCCAAGAGTAGGATTTAGAGCTCACAATGATGTTGATGTGTTGATAATTGCTAGATGAATGTGATAATGTTGAACTCATTATCATGTTTGTTGTAGGTAGCAAATGAGATAAATCTATGAATGTCAATCGTTCTTGACTAATCTTGTGTAAATGCATGAATTGGTTAAATTCTTAGACACGATGTAGTGTTTGTAAGTGTTACCAAGATTGTTGATTCTTCATACTCAATGCCATCAATGGGATACTTTTAGTCGTGTTTCGACCACGGGAGTCATGGCTGAGGTTTGACAAGAGATGTCGAATTCACTCTTGCAAACTACTATCTAAGAAAATAAAAGTTTAGTCTTCACAATAAGTAGTGAAAGTAGTAAAAATGTTGCACGTTCAATGATGGATAAGAAGTTTGGAAGTGGAAGTCAACTGCGCCCAAAGTTCCATTAATTGTTGGTGTAATCACCTTTTAGTTGTTGTTGCATGTTTTGCATATTTAACTTACTTGATTAGTTAACTTGTTTTTAAATTCATAATTTAGGACCAAAACCAACCAACCCCCACCCCCACCCCCTCCCATTTACATGCTTATATATATGTGCTTATATCTAGTATATTTTCTCCTATATATGTTTAAATACTTGGAAAGATCCCTCTTCTCGTGGACGACCCCGACTTTCCATTATCTACTTAATTGTAGATATGAAGCATTAGGAATTAGGGATTAAAAATATAACTTTGAGAGGTACGACGATGACCTCCCACGTATCTAGGTGAATGATGATTGATGGTGCATCAATTGTATTTTTGGATTTCAAATATTTTAATGTGAACTATTTATATTTTTACTATTTTTCATCTGTTTTGATGTTGTTGATTGATGACAAAAAAATTGCATTATTTAATTTTGAAAATACATTCTTTAAGTTAAAAAATACTATGATTGTTTTATAACTTAATAAATAATATCGGTGTTCAGCCATGAGACTTTCTCAATAACTTCTTAAAGTCAACATGAAAATACGACATTTTAATACAATGTAACACAAAAATTATCTTATAATTGGAACTAACTAAATTAATATCGACTTATAACGAACTCACATACTCTCTCTGTCCCCTATAAGTGTCTTACTAGGCTTATTAGGTGTCCCTTTATTGGTGTCTTACTTCTATTTTTGATAAGAAATTGAATGTAAAAAATAAAGATGAAATCATTTTAATCCATAAATTTTTTTTGATAAAAGCGCTTTTATAATCCTACATAATTCACATAAGTGCCAATATAACCTTTTGATGATTGAAATTGAAAATATAACCCTACATAGTTGATGTAAGTACAATTTTTTCATTCTGGCATTTTAAGGTCGTATATGATTGTAAAGACAATTTTACCCCTCTAAAAAATAAAAACACCGAAAAATAAAATAAAATAACTTCTATACCCATAGCCCTAACATATCATCTTTTTCATTTTCTTTCTACTTCAGGCCACCTTCTCTCCATTTTTCTCCATCGCCAACTCCGCCCTCCAGTGTCTCCCTCCCCAGACCTTCTCTGACCACCGTAGTGGCTCACTCCGACGAGGACGTGGAGCGCATGTTCTCCAATTCGTGTTCGCCACTGCCGATTCAGGTTGTTTTGGAGGTGGGTTTGGGTTCTGGGTTTCAGGTGGTGGGCAGGGTTGGGCTGGCCTTGGTGGCAACATAGTGGTTGTGAGAGGGTTGGTGGTGGTGAATCTAGGGGTTAGGATGGATGGGTAGGTTACGATGGTGGCTGGTGGAGGGTGATGGTGGTGGTGGTGGTGGTGGTGAAGCGGGTGGAGGGGATAGTGGTGGTGGCCAGTGAAGCGGGTGTCGTTGAGTCCAAAATTTGGGCGCCTGGCCATGTCGCCGAGCATGCAGGCGGTGACTCCCACCAGCTCCTCCGTGAGAACCTTGAACGGGGATTGCGAATCTACCTGCGAATAAGGTGCCTTTGTAGACGAATTCTGAGGAGGCTAGCGAGGCCATAAGTGTTGGGCCCAAACATGTGGCTAGGGGGACAAGGACAACCAGCGAAGATGGAGGGATGCTGACGGAAGTAGCGATGTCGATGAGAGCGATGAGGTACATGAGGACAAGTTGGGAATAGAGCCAACCACCTGGGTCGAGAAACTGAAATCAAGTTCAATGAGTCTTAAATAGGAGCGACTGACCATGTCGCTGAGGATGCAGGTGGTGGCCAGTGGAGGGGGTGATGGTGGTGGTGATCGAGTGGAGGGATGGTGGCAGGAGGAGGCGATAGGGGTGGAACGAGGGTAAAACTGTTCTAACACTTTTAGGTTTTATGCTAAGTGGCATTTTAGTCATTTTATGTGCAGTCAACGTCGGTCAATGACGGAAATGGTGTGTTAGGGTTATATTAGCATTTTCATCAACTAGTTAGCTAGGGTTGTTTTTGTACTAAAATTTATCTGAGGGTTATATTGACATCTATTCAAGTTGGTAGGTTTATAATTGGTATATATCCCTTATTTTTATGCTATTTCAGTGACTTAAAAAAAATATGTCTCTTAAAAGATGGTCTTTCCATAAGGCATGGAAGTATCAAGATTTAAAGTGTAAATAAGAAGAAATGAAGATAAAAAAATTTTTGTTGCATGAATTGGGTTATAATAAACTTTATAACTACTACATGTTGCAAAATAGATTTTTAATATTGCAACTAAAATATTTTATCTTTTGTTATTCTAATTAAACTTCGTCTTTCCATAAGGTTATGGAAATACGCTATTTCCAAAATTTTACCTTTAAAAAATAGTTTTTTATGGCAAGACAATTATAGAGGGACATATGAAGTAATCAAATTTGATCAATTAGAAAGTAAAGGTACGGGCTTAGAATCTAATTCTATCAATCTTAATTCTTCACCCAGCTAGTTAAAGATAAGAGTAAACGGATAAAATGACCCTAATTTAGTCGGAAAGTGTGAATATAACCTTACAATCCTAAGATAAGAGTAATCGGATAAAATGACC
The DNA here is from genome assembly GCA_037428765.1 of Rubia yunnanensis. Taxonomy (NCBI): domain Eukaryota; kingdom Viridiplantae; phylum Streptophyta; class Magnoliopsida; order Gentianales; family Rubiaceae; genus Rubia; species Rubia yunnanensis. Next base: position 25,144,463 of record CM075065.1, read on the forward strand.
CTAATTTAGTCGGAAAGTGTGAATATAACCTTACAATCCTAACATATTGATGTATGTGTCAATTTAATCCTGGACACCGCTGACTTCAATTGTCAATAGAAAATTTGACTTGAATTTAATGAAATAACCATGCCGCCTCCTCCACCCCACCACACCCTCCTTCGCCATCCTACTCCACCACTCTGTCCTTCTCCAGCGCCTCCTTTGCCACCTGAAGAACAACAACACTGTCGCGGCAACGGAAACGAGCGTCGGTGTCTTTGAAGTTTGGTTTTTGGATTCGAATATATGATTGTTTTGGGTAAGGATGATGGGTTCTTGAATTTGTTGCATGCTATGGATTGTTTTGTTTTTTTTTTGGATTAAGATTTTCTGGTGACCTTCGTCGGCGTCGGGAAAGAGATGTTTTGGAGTTGTGAAGGCAGTCCAGAAAACTCAACATACCGTATTAGCCGTTAATCAACGTATTACCATATGGTTGGTAAAGAAAAGGGACAAAATATCACATAAATTGTCGAGGAGAACAGAAATATAAACAAAATCGTAGGATACAACAGCTGATATGTTCTCGGAGCATTTACTGGGACAACCGCAGTTAAGATCTAGGGTTTCAGCCTCTTTGGAAGGTTGTTTCAGCTTGATCGTAGCAGCGATAGGCTGAGCCGCCAGCAACCTTCCGATTTCTGACCTAGAACATGGGAGGAAAGAACAATTCTTGATGATGGATTCTTTGGCCCAGTGTTTATTGTATTGGCAAAGTCTTGGGAAAGACGGTCTTTCCATAAGCTTATGGAAAGACGGGGTATGATTAGAATAATAAAAGGTAAAAGGTCTTAGTTGCAATATTAAAGTTTTAGTATGAAACATGTAGTAGTTATAAAATTTATAACCCGGTTCATGCAACCCAAAAATTTTATCTTAATTTCTTCTAATTTACACTTTAAACCTTGGTCTTTCCATAACTTATGGAAAGACCGTCTTTCAAGAGACGGACTCTGTATTTTGAAAAAAAAAAGAAATAAAAGTAAGGAGCGAAAATGGAGAAAGAAGTTTTTTACTTCTGGGATGAGGGTAATTTTGACCTTTTCGGTCAATGTTCAATTTCTTTGGTCAAATCCGGAATTAGTATAAAAAGTTATGAGTGGGTCTCTTGACAGGCGACATGTCCATAAGCTTATGAACATGACACTTATTTTTTACATGCATTTGTTAAATTATATATTAAATTAAGAAAATTTGAAAATATTTTTTTATATTATATATTTTTATATTTTCACATTAAATACATATTAATATTTATTTTAACTTTAAAAATACAGTATTTAAATTTTATAAAAAATTATAACATTTAAGGCAAAAGTCACCGTAGACGGTCTATAAGCTTATTGAAATGTCATCTTTCTTGAGACTTTCTCAAAGGTTATAACTGCACACTTCATTATAAAGTTAGAGTTATTTTGACACTTTATCATTTTATAGAATTATATTGACACTTTATCATTTTACAGAATTATTTTAACACTTGCAAGTTAAACTTTCAGGTTAGAAGTGTATTTATTCCTAAAGATAATCTTATAAAAAAGTGCTTTTATAACCCTACCTAATTGATATAAGTGCCAATATAACCTTTCAATGTTCAAAAGTGCCAATATAACCCTATATAGTTAGTGAAAGTGCTAATATAACCCTATAAGTTTTAAGGATGTGCTGATATAGCCCAACAAACGTTAGAAATGTGCTGATATAACCCAATAAGATTGCATAATGTACTGATATAACCCTACCTAATTTCGGCGAACTATGGCGTCCCGGCTAACTATGAGGGTAAAATTGTCCACCCAATTTCAGAGTTAGACCAAAGGGTATTTTTGGTCAATTTACATAGAATCAACGCTGAAAAATTGAGGTCAATGCCAAAAATGGGGTCTTAGGGTTATATTGGCACCTTCATTAACTAGTTAGGTTATATTTGCAATAAAAAGTATCACAGATTATATTGACACTTATTCAAGTAAATAGGGTTATATTTTCACTTATCCCTAATCTTATTTAGGATCTTGATGTGATCCCAAGCTGAAGGAATACTTATAAAAGCATAGGGTAAAAGGGGAAATATGAGGTGAGGTACGTGATCCCTGCCTACCAAAAGTGTAGGTATAAAGACTTTGGTGAAATTGGGTAACCTACTCACATGAAGTGGTAGATACGGGTCGGACTCACCATCGGATATGATATTACTCTTAGGATGCTCCTCTATCCTTTTAACACAATATATAGGGAGAAAAAGTAAGAATATTTTTGAAAAATAATGAATCCATCATCAGAGTTGTAAAAGTTAAAGAAGAAAATGCGGGAGTTCAATAATATTTTTTTGCCATTTTGAGTAATTTTTTAAAGAGTCCGTCTCTTGAAAGACGGTCTTTCCATAAGTTATGGAAAGACCAAGGTTTAAAGTGTAAATTAGAAGAAATGGAGATAAAATTTTCGGGTTGCATGAACCGGGTTATAAATTTTATAACTGCTACATGTTGCATTCTAAAAGTTTGATATTGCAACTAAGACCTTTTACCTTTTATTATTCTAGTTAAACCCCGTCTTTCCATAAGCCTATGGAAAGACCGTCTTTCCCAAGACTTTGCCTTTTTTAAAAGAAAAACTCATATGAAATCGTCTCACCATAAACAAGAAACTATTAAATTTTTAAAATTTAAAAGTCACATAAAATATCACTTATCATCCCTCATCTTTAAAATATTATACTTAAACCCTTCTTCTCACTATAAATTGGATAAAACTGTTTCACTCAGCTCTTTGTGAATTTTCAAAATATGTTGTTTTAGTCTGGACAGACAAAAATAAAAATATATACCTTTTTCTTCCGATGCAATTAAGGTTGATCTATTTTAAAGTAGGATGATGACTTCTGAATGAAAGATCATGGTTTGATAATTGATATTAATTGGGTTGATGTCCACCTACTTTTGTTTTTTTTTTTTTAGATAAACCCATGTTAATGGGGGTGTTTCATTGGGCTTCCCAAACCCATAGTCACCTTTCCAGGAAAAAATTAGGTCCATAGTAATTGACCTTTTAAGTTTTGTAGTTTTCAAAAGGCAAGATTGCCATTTTGTGCAAAAAGAGTATTTAGGACGTTTGGTAGTGATTCCAAGTGTACCACCTCCACTCCTTGTGTCGGCTAGACTATCAATAAATTCCTAAATTTCATGAAATTGTAATATAAAAATTTATCAGGAGAAAGGTAAATGTCTTCTGAGCGCAAGGTCCTGATGCTTTAACATGTGTTTGAGTTCATTGGCTGGAATTTGAAAATCCAAACTCCAGGTACTAGAGTTCGACCAGAGCTGTAGTTTTAAATATATAAGATCGACATGATAGTAAGTTGATTAGAGGAATATGTCTTGCTTGCAAGGTCAGGACAATTAAATTCTAATCATATTTTTAATAGATAAAGGGATACTCATCTATAAATATAAAATATACCGGTATATCAACGTTATTATCGATCTATTCCACTCATTATAAATTTATAACTTACATACAAATCTTAAAATATAGAGTCCGTTTCCTCAGGGGCTTCCTGACCACCCCCAATATTTTTTTTTACCTTGAATAGGCTCCTCCTATAAAAAATATTTAAGGGAAAGTCTCAGGAAATGCGGCCTTTCCATAAGCTTAAGGACAGTCCTCGGGGGCATTTGCATTAAATTTTGTAATTTTATATAAAATTTTAAATATTGCATTTTATAAGTTAAAACAAGTAATATTATGTATTTGAAGGTGAAAATATAAAAATATATGATGTATAAAAATATTTTCAAAAATTTTAAATTTTGTATGTAATTTAAGAAATACAGTGTAGAAATAAGTAGCATGTCCATAAGCTTATGGACAAGCCGCTTGTCAGGACACCCACTCAATATTTAACTCAAGTGGTTTAAAATGGTTGGATTCTTTATTTTATTTTAGAGTTAGAAAAGAATTAAAAAAATTTCTTTATCCAACTTTACATGAAATATTTATCACAATTACATTTGGAAGTAGTTTTAATAATTTTATTTAATAAAAAAAATTGGTTCAGATTATGATTAGAATTTTCTTTTCTAATACCAATATGGTATAAATGTATGTCGTGATATCGTTTGAGAAGCAAAAGTTTTTTTAAAAAATAATTATCTTCTATATTTAATTTTTCTATTTTTTTCCTAAATTATTTGTGTAATTTAAAGTGTTTAAATTCTCTATTTAAAATTTTATTTCAGAATTGTTCCTTGCTTAGACCTATTTTCAAAATATGTCAAAGAGAAAAAAATCACTCTATATTTCTTACGTAAAAAATAACAATAAGATGATACACAACATACTACTCCAATCAATTTATTTATTTATAGTATTTAATTTTATTATTTAACTTTTGAATGAATTAATCTACTATACTTTGGTATTTTAATGGTCGAATCAAACTTAATTTTATATACTCCCTCCGTCCCACCATTAATTGCTTAATTTGACGTTTAGAAGTCAAACTAACTCAACTTCGACCATTACATTCTATTATATATATACATATATAAGAATATTATCATTATATGTCGTTGGATTCATCATAATATGTATATTTATACTATAATTTTCTGAAATATTTTTACACACATAATGAAAGATATTAATAGTTAAAAATTGATGCATTGACTTTCAAAAGTCAAATTAAGTAATTAATGGTGGGACGAATGGAGTATGTAATTTCGGTCCCCCTAGAAGAAATTACTGGTTCTGCCACTAAGACTTACGGGTTCTCTCACTGCTTCTCTTGCGAGACTGTCTCAGGTATGACTATAATCAATTCGTATATGCTATCCTGAGGAATAATCATCAACTATAGTAAAAAAATAAAATACACAACTAGAAGATGGTGTTCGATAAGGTCCCCAAACATCACAATGAATTAATTGAAACAATGCAGTAGCATTTGTAGAACTCAATGGAAAACTATGTCTAGTCTGTTTTGCTCTATAACATATAGAGCAAGGAACAAAATTTTTATTAGTGCCAAAATCAATAGAAGAAATAGAAGACAACACCGTTGATGAAGGACGTTCAAAAAGTTGATGCCATAAGTCAGAAGAAGATACGGAAGCCACTGTAGGAAGAGACTGCAGGATACGATGATAAACACGAGTATCCAGAAGACACCCCCCTTCTGTTCACCCACGCCAATCACTTTCCTCATACTTATTGTCTGTAAAATGCAATAATTTTCAGTAAACAAAGCTAGACAGTTCAGGGTAGATAACAATCTAGAACATGATAACAAATTGCACCACAAAGTAAGTATATATAAAACACGAGGTAGAGTAACACCACCAAAGTAAATAGAACCATATTGAGTGGTGGATGACACCGAGCCATCAGGCAGAACGACATTCATAGTATCAATAGTAGTAGTAAGATCAGTAAGAGAACCTTTGTCACCAGTCATGTGATACGAGGCTATCGAATCAAGTATCCATGGCAAAGTAGGCTTACCAGACTCATTGTCAGTAAGAGAATTAAACTGATTAAATAACTGCATGGTCGTGCTCCATTGGTCATTAAACAAAGCAGGGCCAAAGTCGGATTGAGCAGGGACACGGCCAGAGGAAGCCGATTCCACTAGACTGGACGACGATGTGGCTACGCCGCCGAACGGTGGCAGGAGAGGGAGTGCCACTGCAGCACCTTCGAGACCGACAGTGGTGGTGGACGTCCGAGAAACTGGCGCTGGTTTCTTGGTGGTGCCGGCTTTCTTTTTCAACTCCTTCAACTATTCTGGTACACCATGTATCTGGAAACATGTATCCTTATCATGACCTTTGCGACGATAATGTGTACAAACAAGATTCTTGCGGTTAGATGCAGAAAAAACAACTGGCGAAGAACTTGCAGGTGGTGGACGTCGGGCAGCATAAGCCATGGAGTTAGAAGAAGGATCACGAGTCCGAATGACAGCTTTATGATTCTCCTCCTGAGCAACAAGGGCATACGCTTTCATGATAGATGACATTTAATCAATGCTCATGATATGTGATCGCAATGTATGAAAACCTTCGTCGAGGCCAAAGATGAATTGATAGATCAAACCCTTCTCTCTTTCTTGGAAGACTTTTGCAGAAATATTGCAATGGCATAATGCCTTGCTTTCTTTACAGGCACAAACTAGGGGAGACCGCATGCAGTGATAATCTGCAAACAACTTCTTTAGTTTGGCAAAGTAAATGTCGATGGGCTAACCGTTTTATCTGCAACTCTGAATAGCCTCTTGCATTTGCACCTTCATACCATCGACAATAATAAATCGTGCTTTCAGGTCATCCCACGGATCCTTAACTGTGGAAAATGAGCTTTTAGAAGATTTCAACTCCGAATCTAGGGTTTGCAAGATCTAGCAGACAAGGGTAACATTAACCTCAGGCCAATCAGCAGCATCAGGATGACCATCCTGGGATTTGGTAATGGATCCCTCAATGAACCTTGTTCTTAGCAAGGAATGCGTGGCAAATCGCATCAGCCCATTCAATGTAATTTTCTTGACATTTCAGCATGTTCGGTATGAGTTGTAAACCTGGACCATCGCCATAACCAATAAAGTAAGGATCAGTCGACATACGACCAATAGGTAAAGCAGTCCGAGGGCCAGATTGCAACTGCAACTACTGAAGTAAAGTTGCAATCACATCATAACCACTCATATCCTGAATCTTCGGAACCTCAGGTGCAGTATCAACACGGGTCTGTTCTTCAGAGGTAGACATAGTGGAAAATCAGGTACAGATCAGCAGCAGGTACAATAACCCGCGATAGATCAGATCGACAAGACACACCGACGCATTGAACTAGCGGCGACGCGTGAGAGTTGGAGAGCTGCGGTTGGCCGGCGGAACCAGTGGAGGCATGGACCGGTGCGGTGAGATGGCGGAGCAGCGGCGCGTGGCATAGCAGCGGTGATGCGTGCGCCGGATCCGACAGACGGCGGGAGCTTAGGATTTCAGCGAAAATTTTCTATTTAAGGTTTCAGGATTTTAGGCTCTGATACCATGTAAAAAATAAGGGTAATAATTATGTGTCTATATTCATAAATTCAGGATACATTATAGAGTAGTACATGATACATATACAAGGTAAAGAAAAAATAGAATACAATTATATTTACGAGTAATATTTCGTACATAAGATTTGCAAAAGAATGTTTCCACATAATTCTTTTATTTCCTCAGGCTTGTATACGTGTCCTGTAGGGTGGATTTGCATTGCTTAGCCCTTTCCATTGTACGTGTCCCTCAGGGTTTTGTTTTTGCAGACACGGCTGGAGTTGTGGAGAAAAAGAGAGAAACCGTCGGGAAAATTGATGGGCCGAGAGGAACTGTCGCCAGGAAGAAGAAGCCGGCCACCTGAAGCTGCTGAAAATACTCCGAGAGCTGACCGGATGTTAATCGGAGATAGGTCGGGAAGTTGACTGGAGATAGGCCTGAAGATGGCCGGATAGTTGCCGGAAAATAAATAAAATTACACAGCGGGAAGAGCTGTGTAAAAAATGAAAAAAGGGAAGGAAATAGATATCCATGATCACACTTGCTCTGATACCATGAAATAATGAATTCCCCCGTGAATAATAATGAATTACTGACATGAATACATAGATACAAAAGGAATGTTCGTACTAGTATAACTCTATTATAATCAACAACTCTATCTAGAATCAAATTAATCAATCAGATACTTGACTTATTCTAACACTTCTCCAAATCTTCATAATTGCATAATGATCCCTGTCCAAAAAAAATTATATTTTTAAAATTTTACATGTCGGATTATATTTATGTATATGTTAAAATTCATTTTAAAAAGTCATCATATTATAGTACCTTATTGCAATTATTAAAATAAATATCAAATTGCTCTATTAGTCTTGCTAATTATAAAATGATCAATAGTTAGTCGGTATAAAATAATTCTTTGTGTTTTTATTCTACCTTTTATACTATATACACACACACACATATATATATATATATATATATATATATATATATATATATGTATATGTATAGGGGTGGGCAAAAAAACCAAAAAATGAACAATCCAAATTTAAATAACCCGAACCAAATTTAAAATACAGTTTTTGAATAACCGAACGGAGTAACCAATATTTGAATATGGTTTTTGATTTGGTTTTGAATATTGAAACTCAGCTCGAAAGCTGACCCGAATACCGAATTGAAATAAATAAGTTATATATATTGATAACATAATTTTAGAACTTCAATAATTAAATATATAAAAAGATATAAAATCTTATGTATAATGTTTTTTCCTGGATGTTCCCAACATCAACATCTCCTCCTAGATGTTCCCAATCTATAAATTATAAAATTATCCCTCAAAGTACTTATAACTGTAGTATTATTTTTGTATTGAATCTTCTAGATGCATGGTTTTGTGTCTATCCGCCTACACTTAGTGTAGGTGAATGTGAAGTGCTTGAAATCTTGCAGAATGTGAAGACTTTAACGATTAATATTAAAATAAATTATTGATTTTTAATGTTAATTGTAATCCTAAAATTTTTATGGTTGAATCTTTATTGTACTTGTTGAATTTCTATTTTAAAGTTTGATTCTGATAATGTATAAATTAATTACATATTATTTTTATAGAGATTTAAATTAGTTATAGAGAAATTCTCTTGTTAGACCGACTAACAGTTAGACCAATCATGAAAAACCTCCTTTCAAGAACTTTTAAGGCCAGATTATAAATGTTTATATATTGCAATACACTTTAAAAAATTTTCAAAGTTATAGGAACCTCGCTGCAATAAATAGAAATAAACATCAAATCATCCCATTAATCACATTAATTATAAAATGACCCCGTTCAACGATTAGTCGATTTATAGCAAAACATATGTAAGTTATATAATTTTCAGTAATTGTTTAAAAATTTTCCCAAGAATTTCAAATTCGCCTCGGATAATTCAGTTTTCAGGTTATTCAGGTCGATTTTGATTTTGAGTTTTTTAGGGATAAAACCAATTAATTCAAACCGAATAAATCGGAAACTGATCAAACCGACGCCCACCCCTATATATATTGTAATTCTTATCTTGATTGAGGTTTCACTAATATCATATTTTCTTAACAGATGGGCAAAGACCAATTCTAGCCTTTCTAGACTCCTCTTTCCCTACCTTTAGCCGCCGGTGGCGTAGAAGCATTGGAGTGGAATTAGGGTTAGTAGTTCTTGTTTTACATTAATTTCACTGATTCAAAGGTTAAATTGAATGAGTTTTGTAGAATTTCTGCTAAACTTTTTTAGTTTTAAACATTACTTCTCGCATATGATTAGTTTTCATTACAAATGTTGTCTTCTCCGACGTTTTAATTTTACGGTAGAAATTGAGGGGTTATGTTCTTTTGAAGGCTGTTTGTAAATTGTAATCATAAAAAAATTACAGGTAGCGGCCCCATGAGGTCAAATTGCAAAAGAAGCAAAGCTGTCAGAATTATTAGGGAAGATCGACTCAGTAATCTTCCGAATGCTATAATTTGCCATATTCTCTCATTTTTACCTACAAATGATGCTGTCAGAACAAGTGTTCTTTCTACAATGTGGTGGTACCTTTTCCTAGATGTTCCCAACATCAACATCTCCACTGATTTAAGGTCTAAAAACACACCCGGCTTTGGAAATTTCATAGATTTTGTCAATGAGAAAATTCTCTACAGCAAAACAGCCCCTTTAACTGAGTTTCAACTCGAATGCCAATTTCAGGAGAAATGTTATGTTAATTTATGCCCTACTTCCCTTCTCTTAAGTGAATTCAGTTATATTCTCCCACCTCTATCTTCGCCAGGCTTATGTTCTCCTTTAGACACTTTAGTGATCCTTAAACTATGTGGACATGGGTTCATACTCAACATTCCGACGGAAATCTGCTTTCCAAAGCTCAAGGTACTAGACTATGATTCCATAAAAATAGATGCTGAGTCTGACATTCTAAGGTTTGCTGGTGAAGGATATCCCGTCCTCGAAGAATTGAGGTTAAAAAATGTTCTTTTCAGAAGGCGCGAGAAGTATGAACTTGAGGTGGGTATATTCTCGTGTACCCTGAAAATTTTGGTGATTAGTTCGTTTGGCTTTCAAGTAGTAAGGGTTGATGCTCCGGAGCTTCAACATTTGGAGTTCATCAAAACAGATTATAAAGCGAAAGTAGATTTTTGCAAGAGTGAATCGCTGGTGTCAACGACTGTAAATTTTTCTCCTTTTCAATGGAATCATGAATTTTTCAGCAAGATAGACAATGTGCAAAAGCTCTGTTTATCGCGGTGCATAGCATGGGTAAGTTTTAGAATAAATCACGAGTATCTGAATTCTTACTGGCTTTTATTATGTCTTCTGTACATCAGATAACCTACGTTTATGCAGTGTTTTGTTTAATGATGTAGGGATGCAATGGCCCTTTGCCTCATTTTCTGAATTTGACCCATCTAGACCTGATTTCAACGAGGGGGAAAATAATCTGGCGTCTACTTCAACATGCACCAAATCTAGAAGAACTTGTGTACGATCTGGTATGGGTACATGGTTACGTAGAACTTGCTTTGCTCTGTTGAAATACTTCTATTTTTCGACCTTGTTAAAGGGTGCGTTTGGTAGAGCCCTTCTTATAAGGGAAACTGACTTATTTTGAGAGCACCAGTTTCTGCATTTCTCTTGCTTTCAAAATAAGCTCTTTTTTAACACCTTCCCAAAGTACAGCTTATAAGCTCAGCCAAACATAGCCTAAGTCCTCCGTGATTTATGAAATTTAAATAGTATTTGTCTCGTTAAATGGATGAAAACTGAATTCTGATAAAAGAACACCCATGAAGATACTGGCCTTGCTTGTGCAGGAGCTGCCTGGTTTCTGCAGCGGTTCTACCCTTCCAGAGGATGTGCCTTTATGCTTTGCTCAGAGTCTTAGAGAAATCAAAATCAGAAATTTTAAATTCTTGAACCATGAGATTAAATTACTAGAATTTCTGTTGCGCCGCGTAAGGGTGCTAGAGAGGGTGACTGTAGAGCATGGGAGCAACATGGATTCTGCTTTGGATCAATTACAAAAAATAACGCAATGGTCGCGAGCGAGATTTGTTTGGTCGTGCAAAGATGAGCACTAGAAAGCGATAGAGACAAGAGCTCTACAAATATGTGTGGAGGGATATATATAAAAACGCGCACACACACGCGCACATATATATAATTTCTTCACACAAAGAGCAGTTGGTCGGCCAGTTGCCAGGATGGGTGCCTGAATTGTGTTTCCGGCGAGGTTTAAAGGTGGTGGTTTGGAAGAGAAATGTATGGGTGAAAGAATGTTAATACATTGTAACATGAATGGTTTGGAAGCATATCAGTTATATGTATTTATAATACAAACTATTAACATTTCATGTTCACCTGTTGTACTTTAAATTTCAAACATGAGAAAATCTCCTATTATATTGACTAGTGGTTGGATAAATTATGAAAAATTGGGTTTCAATAACTTTTAATGTTAAGTTATTACTAATTATACATTGCGACACATTTTAAAAAGTTTTTCAAAGTTATATGAATCTTTGTGCAATAAATAAAACAAACATCAAATCACTCAAAAAATGCATCAATTATAAAATAATAACATTTGACAGTTAATTAGTATTAAACAAGATTCTGTGTTCAAAACATATACATATATTAATAGGTTTTCAAATAAGTAAATTGTTGTTGTCAATACTTTTATTAATATTTGATATCTAAATCTTTAGAACTTCCCACTTGAAAAAATTACTTGAGTTTATTGACATCACTGGTTCTACATTTTAATGGTAATTTTATATGTGAAATTTATTGTTCCATTTTAAACCGTACACTTTGACTTTCAGTTGTTGACTCGAAAAATGTTTGATCGTTAATATTTTTTATCAAGGATAAATAAAACTTGTGAAAAGTTGATTTTTGAAAATATATTTCAAATCTAACAAGCGTATCATACAATATTATTTATATTTATATATAATTCAATTTTATGGTAAAAAAAATGAATTAATAAAAGAGTGACACCTTTCTTTGAGGCGGTTTGGAAAAAGAAGATTGAATTATCCGAATGTACGTAGGATTCAAACTAAATGTTGATGCATCTTTCCATAATTCTTCTATCAATGCTAGAAACATAAATGGGGTGACTTTGTACTCTGTCTCATACTAGTGCAAAAATTGTCATTGACTGCTCATTTGCACGGGGGTTATAGATTTTTCTTTTCTTCAAAACTACCATCTAACTTAAGTTCCGTACTCGGAATATGTGTCCTCGTAGATGAATTGATGACAAACGGTTCCAAAAACTCAATTGTCGGTTATTCATCAACCATCGTCTAATGTAGTATTATCAATAGTGGTAGGGGTTGAATCCCCGTTGAAAGTGATTGCGATGGCTACGTTGTTTACTCTAATGCACTTTTGAGGGAAGTTCCGATGTCCGAACATATGCCTGAAGTGCATTAAAGTAAACAACGACGGTTGGATTTCTGTCTAAATAAATCTTATGCATTTAAAGCTACTATTTTTTTTGTAGAGAGTTCCAAGAGCAGTTCTGACATTGAAGTAGGTGTTTGAAGTGCACTTCCAGGGCAGTTCTGACGATGGAAGCTGTGATTGGAGTAAATACACAACGGTGGATGAATCGCCATCCAAAGAAACCCTACAAAAATATGCACGAAAAGTGACTATTGTAAGGGAGTTCCGAGGGAAGTTTTGACATCAGAACAAGTGTCTGATGTGCACTACCAAGGGTGGTTCTAACCTCGAAATGGGTGTTTGGAGTGCACTTAAGTAAAAAATGGCAGTTGAACATGTGTCAAATGAGACTATAAAATAATATTTCACCATTCCCTTCACAACACCAACCATTATTTTCTCTTCCCCTTCTTCTTTCTTCCTTATTCTTATTTCATTCATTCCCCAAATTTAACACTTTCTCCCTTCCCTTTCAAATTTGACTCAACATGACGACTTCAGATGTAAAGAATGTGTGGTGAAAAACTTCATATTATCATTGGTATGGTTTCTTGTCCATTTTGAATTTGTTATTGGTAAACTCATGTAAAAATTTTGATATATGTGATGTGCCCTAATTTTCTGCCGCTGCTGCGCCGCCGTCCATACACTGGAGCCTGCAAGACAAATCCCGCAGAGGTTTCTGGGAGGAAGAGGCTCTGACGACCAAGTAAAAAAACAGAATACAAGAGTGTAATTAGGAATGAATAGTTGAGTGTGTAGGATTACCTGTAGCCTTTATATAGGTAGGCAAGTAGGGAAACTGTTTTGTTTGCTTGTGGAGCAAGTACTCTCACGTTGGGCCGACCCAAAGAGCATTACCTAGAGGGCAATGCTATGGACCAACGGTTGGCCACATAGGCACTTAAGCCCATGCAGATTTAAAAATTATCAATAAGCCCCTGGAAAGCTGAGGGTTTGGCCTTCGAATTTATCCCAAGGTCCTAGGTTTGAATCTGTGCTCGCATCGGGGATTCAGTGTTTTGCCCTTTGACGGGGCTACTTTGAATCGGTGATTTGAGTGAGGGTTCACCCTTGAAGATCCCATAATGTTCCATGGGTACAATATTTGTGTCCATGCGAGGCACTGAGGGTTCTCTCCAGGTTAGATTTGAATCATTTGTTCGAGCGGGTCAATGTGTCAGGGGTCCGACCCTCGAGGGAAGAGGGGTGCACTTTGGACCCCAGAGGTTCTAAGTAAGGGGTTTGGTCCCAGCCCTCCATTCTGAGTCGGGGTCTAAGGACCTTCGAGCCCTAGCAACCAGAAATAGGGGATTCGACTCTCAACCTTCTAATCTGTGTTAGAATCTGAGATCCTTCAAGCCCCAGTGTCTTAAGGATAGGGGATTCGACCTTTGGGCTTTCAATCTGTGTTAGAGTCTGAGGGCATTCGAATCCAAATGTTGAGGTATAGGGGTTTTGGCCTTCGGTCTTCTAATCTACGTTAGGACACGAGGTGTTCGAATCAATGTATTTAAGAATAGGGGATTTGGCCTTCGATATTGTAATCTGCATTAGAATCCAAGGCGTTCGAATCCCAGTATTTAGGAATAAGAGATTCGAACTTTGGCCTTCTAAACTGTTTTAGAGCCCGAGGTCCTCTAAGCTTCAGTATCTTATGAGTAGGTGATTTGACCTCCGGTCTTCTAAACTGTGTTAGAATCTAAGGCATTGGAATCTCGGTATTTAAGAAAAAGGGATTCGGCATTCGGTCTTCTAAATTGCATTAGAATCTGAGGCATTTGAATCCCAGTATTTAAGGGAAGAGGATTCGACCTTCGGTCTTCTAAACTGTGTTAGAATCTGAGGTGTTCAAATCCAAGCGGTTAGGAATAGGGGATTTGTCCTTTGGTCTTTGAAACTGTGTTAGAATCTGAATCGTTAGAATTCAAAGCGGGAAGTGGGAAAGCTACAAGGGCGTGGTGCTACTCTTATTTCTGGGCGTGTGAAGTCCAGATTGGGTTCCATGCATGCCACTTTCCCCATAAATACCTTGAATTTCCCCCCTACGCGGCCCATTTACCCACGTACTTACTTTCTACGTGGCCGCCCGAGGTAATGATTACCTTTTATTCCTTCTATATAAAGTGACTTTCAGTGCTTTCACTTCACTTTTTCCCCCAAATTGTTTTCAAATTTTTAATCTCCTCTCTCTCTCAGAGCAGCTTCCAGGTGCTTTTTTTCCGTTAAGCTTTCCAGAGATCTCCGGTCTTACTCCGACATTCAACTAGTAAGTTTTCTGACCCTTCTTCTCTTTTAACAATGTCGCAAACACCATCAATAGGGAATAACTCCATTTAGGCCTACTTTCCGTCCGTGTCCTCCGCCAGTGGTGTAGAAAGCTCCCACCTCCAGGATTCCAGTGTCGTTCCCTCTTCGGCCGACGGTTTCCCTTCAGCTGATCTAGAGGCCGGAGAAAGCCCTGCTAGTTGATCAGTGACACCCAAGGGTTACCATTGCAAGTGGGTTTCATCGAGATCTCGGGTTCCGAGTTGGGTGAAAGTTCAAGATGATAAGGAGGGTCGTCCTTTCTTCTTCGAGAAGATTCTAACTGCTAGCCAATTGCTACAGAAATCTCAAACTTACCATTTTCTCTGCCTCTCTGGGTTAAGCTTCCGGAAGACTTACGACTGGAGGTCCTTCGGAAAGATGAAAATCTAAGGGATGCTAGGCCTGGTCGGTGCATCATCTACGAGCGCCATCTTTGATTATGACTGTATTTTCCCTTGCCTCATATCCTCTCTCATCTTCTCGAGGAATACCAGCTTAATCTAGCCCAGCTTTATTCGAACGTCATACTCCTAGTTATGGCTTTCATGACTCGATGTAACAGCCTAGGTATAACCCCTAGCTATGCACTCTTTAGATCCATGTACTACATCTCTGCTAGCAGACCCATGGTGCACACAACCGGAGGTAGGGATTCGAAACTTGGGGGGATCGTAACCCTTAGTAATAGGTTCTCGAACCACTCCATAAATATCTCTTCAAATTGTAAAGGGTGGCCCAGAATCCCCATATACACCTTCGAGAAAGAGGCAGAGGAGTACTACGTACCTGACTTGAATCTGAACCCTAAGTTTGAGAATGCTGCCACCTACGCCACTCCAGAGAGTGTGGTGGCAGATATGGATCAATTGCTAAGTGATCCCCTCGACATTTCAAGGAATTTTGATTTGGTCTGGCGGAGGGGTTTACAAGTAGATCTACGACCATAAACTAGTTCTAGTAAGACCCCCCCCCCCCCGCCGCCGGTGGAATATTCAAAAGCCCCTTCAGGCAGAGAAAAGGGGAAAAAGAAGATAGTTGAGGGTGACAAACCCAAGACTATGAGGAAAGCCCCTTCGACAGCTGATGACGGGGATTTGAAGAAACCAAAGAAAAAGAAAGCTAAGGTTGACAGCTAGAAGCCTACCAGGCCTGTTTTGAAGACCATGGAAACTGACTTAGAGCCCGTACAGGCAAACAATGCTAAAGAGGCCCCTTTTAAGAGGTCCTCCCCACCCTCCGAAGGTGTTTGTGGCATCTTATTTTTTACTTTGACTACTTTAAGCTTAACCCCCCCCCCCCCCCATTTTTTTTCTACTGACATATTTTTCTCTTATTTGTTCAGTAAACTTCACTGAAATCCTTGATCTAAAAAATGAGGAGAAAGCAGAGGTGGTTTACGAGGAAGTCTGTCAAGAGGTTAAATCCGAGCCCCTGATCCTAGAACCTATCCGAACAAGGTCCATTTTGGAGATTCAATCGGAGTTCCTTAATGATTCTGCAAAGAACGAGTGGGCTCGGGAAGATGTTTCTCCGCCCCACCCCTCAGAGCCCCTAATAGAAATTAAAGTCCATAGCTCTGGAACGCTGAGTCGCAGGTCAGTCATCTGTTGAGGGAACGTAACCCCACCCCTCTGGGTCTAGGTAATCCCACAATCGTCTCTATCCCGGAGGTGCATGCCTTCTTGAATGCTCTGGACTCTGGACTCTGCATTCCAAACTTTTATGACTAAGGCTAAGAAAGCCCAACTGGCAATGCAAAGGAGCTCGAAGGAAAGCTGGAGAAGGTTCCCTTCGACTACAAGGAGGAATTGGAGAAGGTTGCCTCCGATTATAAGTCTGAATGTGTGAAGATGGCCCTCAAACACAAGGAGGAGCCAGAGAAGCTGAGCGTCGAGAGGGATGTTCGCCTGAGGGAGCTCAAAACAAAGCTTTCGGAGGTCCAAGTGGCTAATGGAACTCTTTTTAGTGAGAATGCTAAGTGTGCCCAACTTTGTTCTCCCGAGCAGTAGGCTTCTATTCTCGAGGCCTCCACCAATAAGCTCGTGAATACTCTGGGGTTTCAGGACTTCTTTTCATCCCTTTATTGTGTTTTGGTGGGGCTCACTTGGAACAACCTGGCCCATTGCATCTGCAAAAAAAATCCCCTCTGAGTATGTGGCCATGTTGGATGTTTATTAGAACAATACAGAGTCGGAGCAGCTAAACCACCTTTGGTGTAAATATGTCCAGGATTGGGGGATCAAACTCCCATTTCTTGACTATTTGAAAGCCTACGACGAGTTCTTTTCGGAGAAGGAGATCCGTCATCTGGAGGTGGACGAAGAAAAGAAGTGGGCTGAGTTGGACCCCCTTCTGAAGCCCCGACACAGGCATACTCCTTCTCCTTCGGGCTCTAACTAGGAAAATCCTAGCAAAGGAAAAAAATGTATGAGCAATTTTCTTAGGGCTTCAGATGTATTCCTTAACTTTTATGTATTAATGAGAATTTTCCTTTCTTTACTTATGTGCTTCTACTTTTTGTTACTTGTAGACTCTAGGCTTGGTACCATATCGTCCTCACCCCCCATCTGCAAAGGGTTACCTCTTTCGACTTCTTTTTTCAAGTCATGAAAGAATGGTATCACCGGATAAAAGAATGGGCATGGAGCATCGAATCAAAGCATCTTAATTTTGGTACAAGTTCGTTCGGCTTGAAGAGAAGCTTCAATCTGCACACAAAGAGCTTAGCTTATGGCGCAACGGACTCCACGAGAGACAAAAAGAACTCCTCGATGCGCTTAGTCATTCGAGGGAAGAAAAAGACTCTCTAGACGTGGAAAAGGAAAATATTTTGGGGGATTACCGCTCTCCCAAGGCTTGGCACAACGAGGTCCTCAAAGAGATCACCACCAATGCTGGATTCACTTCCATAAATGAGTGTGTCACTACCGCTAAGGCTTTTAAGGCTTCCAAGAGGGAGTCATCTTCTCGTTCCAATGAGACTATCGAGGGTTACTGCCAAGAGTCTTAAGTGGCTCGATAAAATGTAGAGGTAGCTTGAGTGGTCCTTGTGAATGCCACTACCAAATTAGCAAATCGAAAGAGCAGAATAGGGTCTACCGACAAGATCTAGTCCCTTCCTTAGAGCAGACTATCAGGGAAAATCAAAGCATCATTGGTGTTGCCTTTAGAGATATGGAGAAAGTTGAGAGGGAACTTGCTGAGTTGTATGAAACTTACAAGGCGACTGCTAATAGCTTTCAAGCATACAGGCTTCAACTTTGGACGGTCGAAGCGCCTCTAGTTGAGGACTTTGAAGTTTTCCTTTAGGATACCATCAACATTATGGAGCAAAAACACATCACAGGAGTTCCCTAATACCGTGAAGCTTATGAAGAAGGCTAGAGGTGGCTGGGCAGATTACGGAAGAAGGATAAGGGTGGAGCTTTGAGCTCTCATACCACTCTTAGAAGAAGTGAGGCTCTAACCCATGCTGAGACCCATTGTCCCAAAGCTTCGACCCCGAGGGTCAACATAGCAGGTAATCTAGCTGGCCCCTCTGGCAGAGGGAGGGGTGCTCCCCCTCCCTCCAGGGGCCCTTCATCTAGCATAGGGGGTAGTTCTACTGGTAGTGGTGGATGAGAAACACCCTCCAATGCCGATGACATACCTCTAGGGAGGAGATTGAGGCGATAGATTTCCCGGACCTTGTCATAAATTTTCCTAGCTGTATCTAAATAGTTGTTGTAACTATATCTATGTACTTGTAAGCCATTATGGCCTTTATGTAATTGGAATAAGCCCTTTGCTTCTTGCTATTTTTCTTAGAGCATTTATATTTTCAAATGGGGGTAAGCCTTTTATCCAAGTCAAGCGCTTCAATTCCTTTTTTGAATTATGCGTTCGAAGAGCTATGTTAGGCCTTAGAATATATTCAACGTTTGTGCCTTTAGTGCTTAACATGTGTTAAATGAGCTTTGTTAACTCATTGAACATATATTTTTCCGATTTAAGGAGGATGGAGCTTGATGCGCGTTCGATGATATTTGTTGGCCCTTCGAATAAGTTTTTTGCCCTTCGAATATTCACAACGTTTGTGCCTTGGGCGCTTAACATGCGTTCAATGAGCTTTGCTGGCTCATCAAACATATATTGTTCCGATTTGAGGAGGATGTCGTTTGATGTGCGTTCGATGAGTTTTGTTGGCCCTTCGAATAAGAATTACTCCAATTTGAGGAGAATGGCAATTGATGTGCGTTTAATGGTCTTTGTTGGCCCTTTAATAAGTATTACTCCGATTTGAGGAGAATGGCGCTTGATGTGCATTTGATGGACTTTGTTGGCCCTTCGAATAAGTATTACTCTGATTTGAGAAGAATGGCGCTTGACGTGCGTTCGATGGACTTTGTTGACCCTTCAAATAAGTAATACTCTGATTTGAGGGGAATGGAACTTGATGCGTGTTCGGTGGACTTTGTTGGCCCTTCGAATAAGTATTGCTCCAATTTGAGGAGAGCGGGGGTGGGGGGGCAGAGGCGGAACCAATGGTGGGCGAGGTAAGGCTCCAGCCCTACCTAGATCGCCGGCCGAAGGTAGAAGGATTCGATCCGGTCATCGAGCGCGTCTTCCGCCGGAGCTTGGCGCGTATTCTGGCAGCAACTCAGACGCGAAGCTCGGAGAAGATGAAGAAGGCCACTTCACAGCCTTCTTTTTTTTGCTGCTAAAGTATCAAAACGACGTCGTTTTCACATAAGTGAAATGACGTCGTTTCATTTGTAATAAGCAAAAAAATGAAATATGTATTGGATTGGGCCAAAACTGAAACCCAATCCAATAATTCATTTCTTGCCACAATTCGAACGAGCAGAGGACGGAGGAGCACAGCATCCGCACCTGCCGATAGCAGAGCTTCCACCACCGCCAGCTCTCCACCACCTCCTGCCGCCGGAAGATTCTGTCATTCCACCGCCTTCTGACGTCGGACGCCGCCTCTCCACTAAAGGAAACCACTAGTTCTCTTCTCTACTTCTTTTTATGCTAAGATTATTTAATTTTAGGGTTTATTCTCTTTTTTATTTTTTGCTTCAAAACTTAAATTTATGTGAACATGATTTTTACATTGGATGTTGAATTGAAGTTATATGGTTGTATGATTGTTGAAATTTAGTTGAATTGCATATGTATGAATAATAAATTATAATTGTTAATTTGTTTGATTTATTTTGTATGTGAAAATGAAATTGTCATAATCGGTTTATGGAATTATCAATTAGGAATATTTGTTAAATTGAATTTAGATGAATATGATTTTATAAATTTTTTGTTATCTCAATTTGTTATTGTTTCGTAACTCTTTTAGATTTTATAAAAATAAATCGATTTACATATTTTTCCTATTTGATATTTAATAGGTTATGGATAAATTTTTAATTCGAAGTAGCGGATCTCCATCTTTAAAGAGATCGAATGAATCAAATGAACAAAGACACAATGAAGAGGGTAGTAGTATAAAACAATCTCGTGTAGAATTCAATCTGAATGATGTTATAAGTGGTCCCGGGCTACGTAAACCTGTTGAAGAGATTGATGTTTCTATTAGAGATGAAGTGCTAAGAGAATATATATTAAAAGGTCCTTGCAAACCTAAGAATCACACTTTTCCATAGACAGTGTTCAATGATGAATTTAGAAGTTTTCAAAAGGGTTGGTTTGATGAATTTAATTGGTTGGAGTATAATGTTTCAAAGGATGCGGCCTTTTGTTTTCCTTGCTATCTTTTAAGAATTTAGCAAAGGGGGTGACATATACTGTGGGTGGGGTGATGAATTGGAAGAATGCCCTTAAAGTATTTAGGAAACATGCTAGGAATGTGGATGGAATTCATCATGGTGTAGCAAACAAATTGAGAAATTTTAGCCTTCAAAAGCAAAGTATCTCACATTGTTTGGATGGTCATTTTACTAAAGCAAAAAAGGCATATCGCACACGTTTGAATGCGATTTTGGATGTGACAAGATACTTGTTAAATCAAGGTTTGGCTTTTCATGGTCATGATGAAGGTTGGGATTCCATCAACAAGGGTAATTATCTTGAATTGGTTGACTAGTATTGCAAGCGAAGTGAAGATGTTGTTGAGGTAATGAATGAAAATGCTCCCGGAAATTGCAAGTTGACATCCCCCAGAGTTCAGAAACAGCTCTCAAGTACTTGTGCTGGCAAGCTAACTGATGCTATTGTTAATGACATTGGAGATAGTGTATTTTATCTTCTTGTTGATGAGGCTAGAGATGCATCAATAAAAGAGCAAATGGGGGTTGTTTTGAGATATGTCAACAAACAAGGATGTATTCTTGAGCGTTTTCTTCCTCTTGTGCATGTATCCAATACTAAAGCTATTACTTTGATGGAAGCTCTTAAGCAACTGTTTGTAGATAAGAAATTGTCCTTGTCAAAGTTGAGAGGTCAAGGATATTATGGGGCTTCAAATATGCGAGGGGAGTTTAATGGATTGCAAGCTTTGATATTGAAAGAAAACTCTTCTGCAAGGTATATTCATTGCTTCTCTCACCAACTTCAATTGGTTGTTGTTTCTGTTGCATATAGTACTCTATCTGTGGGTGAATTTTTTGGGTATCTTGTTAAAACTGTGAATCTAGTTGGAGGTTCATGCGTTAGAAAAGAGATCCTTGTGCAATTAGAACATGCTAGACTTGTAGAGGCATTGGAGAGTGGGGAGAATGTTAGTGGAAGAGGCAAAAATCAGGAAATGAGTTTGAGACGGCCTGGTGATACACGTTAGGGATCACATTACAGTACTATTTTTTCATTTTGAGGCTATGTGGTCTTCAATTATTCAAGTGCTTCTTAATATCTGTGAGCATAGCAATTTAGATGAAAATGCCTCTACAGCAAAGGGTTTGATTGATAGAATGGAGAGCTATGAATTTATATTTTGTATGTTTTTTATGAAGCATTTGTTGGGAGCTACAAGTCAATTGTCCCTTGCCTTGCAACAAAGAGATCAAAATATTTCGATGGTTGTGCGAATGAATAATAGAATGAAGATTGAATTGCAAGAATTCAGAGGTTGTGGTTTTGATAAATTATTGGATGGAGTCAACACATTTTGTGTGAAGCATGAGATCACATTAGACGTGATGGAAGCACAACGGAAAATTCGTCACCGTTCTCGACGACGTGGAGAAATGTTGACCAATCATGATTTCTACCGTGTTGATATTTTTCTTCAGGTACTACTTTAATATTTACATAGTTTAATTTATTTTTTTATAATATTTTATATGTATTTTTTTATCTTATTGTTATATTTTTTATTGTTTCAATACTAGACCGTTGACAAGATGATTCTTGAAATGAATCATCGATTTTCCGAAGCAAGCTCGGAATTATCACTTGTATTTCATGCCTTGATCCAAGAGAAAGATTTGCCATGCTTGATGTTGGTAAGTTGCTTCCCCTTGCTGAACTCTATCCGGATGACTTCTCCTTGGTTGATCGTTTAGAACTTGAGCAACAACTTGATTTCTTCATTCATGATGTGAGAGATGATGATTCCTATTCAGTCATCAATTAACTTGGAAGTCTTGCTCAACATATGGTTCGATCACGTAGCATGGTACTCTATCCATTGGTATATCGTCTTATTGAGTTAGCATTAGTTCTACCAGTTGCAACTGCTTCAGTT
This sequence comes from Rubia yunnanensis, assembly GCA_037428765.1. Taxonomy (NCBI): domain Eukaryota; kingdom Viridiplantae; phylum Streptophyta; class Magnoliopsida; order Gentianales; family Rubiaceae; genus Rubia; species Rubia yunnanensis. Next base: position 25,167,051 of record CM075065.1, read on the forward strand.
GAGCGAGTTTTTTCTGCCATGAAGAATATCAAGACCGATATTCGTAATAGAATGGGAGATGAATGGTTGAATGATGTTATGATGGTGTATATTGAAAAGGATATTTTTGTTAAGATTGAGAATGAACCGATTATGCAACGTTATCAAGCCATGGAGTCTCGTAGATATTTGTTGCCCCCACTTGTTCCTAGTCCTACTTCTAATGATTCGAGCATTAGAAAGTAGTTATTTTAGTAATTTGTAAAAATATTATTGTATGGTCCTTGATTTATTATATTATGTAGTATTTTTCATTATTTTTTAGTTGAATTTTTAAAATTTAAATTTAATTAATATTTATCAGCTTCCCCTGAAAAATATTTCTGATTCCGCCACTGTCGGGGGGGGGGGGGGGGGGGTTTGTTCCCCTGTGGCCACGTATGTTTTAACTTTTAGGAACAAGAGTTTATTATAAGAAGCATACTTCCATATAAAATCAACAAAAAAAGAAAAGGAACCTTATCGACTTACAACACTTCTTTAAGGCGAGCCCTTTTTTGGCCTTTTCCAGTCTATTGGGATTTAGGGGAATAGTAACTTCTAAGGTTGGAAACGTTCTATATGTGCGGAATTGGTTCACCTTGGGGGGTTTCTAGCACGTAGCTACCTCCAGGTCAGCTTCAACGACTCGATAGGGTCCCTCCTAGTTTGCCGACAGCTTCCCCTCCGGCTCTTTTTGCCCCTTCTCATTTCTCCTCATTACGAGGTCTCCTAGGGAAAATTGGACTTTTACCTTGGCCTCATGGAAGGATACCTTCTCTTTTTTTTCTTCGAGAAGGTCCAAGTCCAAGCGGTGCTGCTCGTCATTGACTTCTTGTCGTTTGTTGCTTATGGCAAACCTTTAAAAGGTGGGAAAATTATCTCTGTAGGAATGACCACCTCCGAACCATAAACCAAGCTATATGGGGTTTCATCCATGGCAGATGACCCCATTGTTTGGAATGACCAAAGTACGTTGGACAACTCATTGATCCAGTTACCACCTGCACCTTCGAGTCTCGATCGGATTCCGTTTACAATGTTTGATTAGTGACCTCTACCTGCCCATTGGCTTGGGGGTGGTAAATGCTGGTAACCCTTTGGCAGATCTTTTATTCCATACACCAGCCTTTGAATGGGCCATCGACAAACTAGGCACCATTATCAGTTATGATTGTTCGAGGGATCCCAAAACGGCATATAATGTACTTCCAGCAAAATCCAATCATCTCTTTCCCTTTGACGCCAGTTAGGGCTTCGATCTCGACCCACTTTTTAAAGTAGTCTACGGCCAGAATCAGGTATTGAAAGTGACCTGGGGCCTCCGGGAAAGGACCCACCAGATTCATCCCCCATGTGTCGAATAGCCAGGAACTTTTAATGTTCATCATTTTTTTCTTGGAGGACATGGGTGTTTGGTGTATGCCTCTAGCACTGGTGGTAGGCCTAAATGTTCTTGTTTACCTCATCGAAAATTTTTGGCCAATAGTATCCAGCCAGAAAGAGTTTCTTAGCTATTGCTCGACCCCCTTGGTGACTTCTGCAGGCCTCTTCGTGGGTTTTTCGAATCAGGTAGTCAGCTTTGTAGGGGGGAGGGATATGCATCAGAGAAGCGGTTGGAGGTAGCTTTGGCGATAAAGAACATCTTCATGGATCACATATTTAGGTGTCTTTAGCCTAATTTTCCTTACTTCGATAGCATCTTTCGGAAGGGTACCATCTCAAAGGTAGCTAATAATGGGAGTTATCCACGACCTATGTTCTTCCACCATCATCACCGTTGCTTTTTCCTCAAAGCTATGCTTGCTCAGTGTCTTCTCCATTAAGTACCCCTAGGATTCCAAGTCTAAGGCTGACAAGGCCAATTTACTCAAGGCATCAGCCTTGTGGTTTTTATCTCGAGGGACTTGAGTAAGGGTATAATGGTGGAAGTGTTCGAGGAAGGGTTCACCACTTCCAAGTTACACTGCAAGCTTCTTTCCCTTGCCTCATATCCCCTTGACTTGAAGAACCACGATTTTGGAATCGCAAAATATGTCTAGCCTTCAAACTCCTAGATCTTTGGCTATTCAAAGGCCCGTGATCAGTGCTTCATATTCCACTTTGTTATTCGTGGCCTTGAATTCAAAGTGTAGGGCATACGGATAGCCCTTCTGTTCAGGGCTCGTAAGTAAGACTCCGGCCCTACCGCCTCTGGAGTGCAATTATCCATCGACGTACAACTGCCATGCTTCTTCCGATTCTTTTTCATCATTGACTACTATTGGTTCAACAGTTTCCACAATGAAATCCACTAAGGCTTGGCCTTTGATGGCTGTTCTTGGGCGAAACTGGATGTCATGCTCTCTTAGTTTGATTGCCCATTTCATCATTTGCCCTAAGGCCTCTGGCTTGAGAAGCACCTGCCTAATTGGATGGCTGGTGAGCAAGATGATTTTGTGACTTTGGAAGTAAGGCCGGAGGCATCTCGCAGCATGGACCAGGGAAAATTTTAGCTTTTTGAGGGTAGTGCATCGAGTTCCTGGACCTTGCAATGCCTTGCTTGTGAAGTAAATTGAGTGTCGTGCTTTGTCCTTTTCCTTTAATAGAACGATGCTTATTGCTAAGGGGTATGCAAAGATGTGTAAGTATAAATCTTCCCCTTTTCTATTTTCATCAAGGTGGGCAGGCTTCGTAAGTGCTCTTTTAACTCTCAGAAGACATTGTCACATTCTTGTGTCCATTCAAATTTTTTGGCTTTTCGAAGCACATCAAAGAATGGAAATTATTTTTTAGCCCCATTCAAAAGAAATCGACTGAGCACTACTAACGATCCTATTAGCCTTTGAACATCTTTCACCGTTTGGGGGGGCTTCATATGTATCATGGCTTTGATCTTATTGGGGTTCACGTCGATCCCCCTCTCTGAAACTATGAATACTAGGATTTTGTCGGCTCTGACTCCAATCATGCATTTAGATGGGTTTAGCTCAGATTAGCCTCTCGAAGCCTTTCCTTTTGACCACCATGTCATCAACATATATTTCAATGTTTCTGCCAATAGGTTTTTTGAAAAGCTTGTCAACTAACCTTTGGTAGGTGGCTCCAGTATTCTTTAGGCTGAATGGCATTTTCTTATAGCAAAATGTTCCCACATCTGTGATAAAGGACATTTCCTACTTGTCCTCCTCCGCCATGAGTATCTAGTGGTAGCCTTTTTGGACGTCGAAGATGGCTAGCACCTGATATCCTGCTATAGCTTTGACCAGCACATCAATGGAGGGTGGGGGATAGGTATCCTTGGGGAAACATTTGTTAAGATCCGTGAATTCTATGCACATCCTCCAAGCCCCGTCGTGCTTGGGGACCATCACCGGATTTATAATCCTTTGAGGATAGAATACCTTATCGATAACCTCGGCTTGAAGCAGTTTTGGACTTCTTCATTTATGGTTTTGATCCTTTCGGGGGTGAATGACCTCTATTTCATCTTGATCGACTTTTGGGAGGGGTCTACATTAAGTTTTTGGTCCATCAGCTGTTTCAATACCCCTGTAAGGTCGAAGGTGTCTCATGAAAACACGTCGACATAGTAATCCAACAGGTCTTTCAGCTTCTCTCTCATTTTGGGTGGTATTATTTTTCCCACGGGCACCGTTCCTTTTTCTCGAATGGCTATAGGCTCCGTGTCTATGGGTTTCATTTCTCCATTGACCTATGCCACCCTGTCCTCCTTTTCGTTTCTTTCAAAGCTATAGCCAAACAGCTCATGATCGTAGGCTGGTCCCCCCTTATGACTGCTATCCCCATCCTGCTAGGGAATTTCATTGTCAAATGATAGGGAGACCATATGGCTCTTATCTGGCACATCCACGGTCTTCCGAGGATCACATTGTAGGGGGATAAAACATCAATCACTACAAAGCTACAGTCAATTATGACTTCCTTGCCTCCGTCGGCTACTCTAACTGGGAGGGTCACAACCCCAAGAGGTAGCACCATTTTCCCAGTGAAACCAGACAAGGGAGAAGTTGTCCTCCTCAAAATTTCACGTCTGAGCCCTAGTTGATCAAAGCCGATGTAAAACATTACTTCCAAACTGATGCCATTATCCATAAATACCCTTTTGACATAGCAATCTCCAATGGTTGTGTATATCACCATTGGGTCGTATGGGGGGTTCGGCTTGGCACTCCAGCTTCTAAGAAGGTGAATGCTTCTTCCGGTCGAAACCGCTTCTGGCAGGGTTCTCCGAGGGGCAGTTACCAAGATTGTGGTTTGATGATGGTGTTTGAAGCTTGGTCACTTACAAATCTTTTGATGAACTTGATCACCCGAATTACCCCATCCCTCCAGTTTCTGTCTGGCCGAGGCTCATCATCAGGTCAGACGCCTACTTGGTTTCTAGCTTATTCTCTGTCGTTTACCTGTTGTTCTCTATTGCCTCGATTGGCTCTTTTCTTGCTTTTCAAATGGCATTTCCCTCATCCCCTCGAGGGGGCTTCTCCTCCAGTCTTTCGACGCAGACTAGGAGCAAGCCTTTTCTTGCATGTCTTCTCTTGGAGCAAGCCTTTTCTTTGAAGGTAGCTTCCGAATGCTTGCATGTCAGTTGTTAACTGAAGTCTCTTGAAATCATAAGACTGAGGAAGGTCTGTATGAGCTTCCGGGGTTCTGAATCTCCACTATACGAGGGGAGCCCTTCAGGTGGTTTTACCTCGCTAGGCCATCGGGTAACTACTATCACGGGGATAAAGGGGGAGGTCGCTACTTGGCCCGAAGGCCCAATTAGCCTATTGACCTCTCTCATTAAGGCATCGCTCAATCCCTCTTCCATCCGCAAATCTCCGTATTGACTCAGCCAGAATGGACCTTCAAAGCTGGGGATCTGGTTCGAAGCCATGTACCCTAAACATGGTCCTCGCCGAGTTGTAATACATCTCTGGGCGGTAAGGATTTTTAGAGAGGAACTCCACTTGGGGTCCTAAGCACATCTGGCTCTCAAAACCTGGAAAAAAGCCCATCGGCCCAACCGTCGAATAAGGAAGCGTCTGGCTTGAAATGATAGGCATTGAGATGGGCGCACAGTATACCAACATCTGGGCCATGCTTGGGAATATTGGTTGGGGCCGTGCTTAGGCCCCAACGTCCACTTGATAAGATAATCCTAGAGGGGTCTACAACCAAAACCTAGGCTGCACCACCAAGGGCATCTAGGATGGGGGCCCCGCTTGCTACTGAATCATCCTTGGTAGAGTATTGGAGGCTCCACCTGATAGCCAGCCAATCGGAGGGCCTGAGCCCCTAACACTAAATCCTGCTGCGATTGGGGAAACGTGTTGTTTGTGCCCCTCATCACTTGAGCAGCCCTTCTCGTAGCTTCTATTTGTGAATCAGTCGTAGCCTCTATAAACTGCGATTCCTCCTCCCTGGGTTGCCATGCCTGGCTTTATGAAGTAGGGGCTTCAACACCCCCTACCTAAGGCCTAAAGTTGACTTCCATGGTTCTTGAAAGCACATCAGTTTCTATCTGAGAAGCTTCCGAACCCCTCATTCTTGGGATTTGGTGTTGATCGACATCTAGAGGCTTGTTACCAACACCGGATGGGGTGGGGTCTATTTGCATATTGGACCTACACCATCTCCTTCTCCGGTAGGGGGATTGTACTTCTTCGCCGGTGCCTAAAGCCTTGCCTTTTAGCCGCTCACTCCTATGTAAGGCACTTGCTATAGACGTGGACATAAACAGCAAGGAAAAATGCAAATATTGACTAACTGTCCCACTGGGCGTGCCAACTTGATGCGCCCAAATTTACCGTGCCACCGTCTGTATGCCAGAATCTGCAAGACAAAGCCCCCGAAGGTTTCCGGGGAGGAAGAGGCTCCAATGGCCAAATAAGCAAATAGAATTACAAGAGTGTAATTAGGAATGAATAGTTGAGTGTGTAGGGTTACCTTTAGCCTTTATATAGGTAGGCTAGTAGGGCAACTGTTTTATTTGCTTGTGGAGCAAGTACTCTCACCTTGGGCCGGCCCAAAGAGCATTACCTAGAGGGTAATGCTATGGACCAGCGATCGGCCACATAGGCACTTAGGCCCACATAGATTTACACATTGTGAGTATGTTATGTTTAAGGTGCATCGATGATTGTTGTTTAAATATTGATTATTACAATTTTAATTGTACGTGGGTTTGATATGAATGACAAAGATGAGGATGAAGCTGGTTGAGTCGTGTTAAAGATGAATGTCAATGTGTTATCATATGAAGATGGGAAAGATATGGTCAATTTGGATTTCCTAGTTTTAATGGAAGTCAAGAGCCCAGATTTTTTTTATTAACTTATGAGTCTAGTTTTGAAGTTGAAAATGGTCTTGGAAATTAATCAACTAATATTGGTATACACTTTTGAGTTCGGAACTAGTGCATCCCTATCTTCGATGCACGACGCAGCGAGGGACGGATGTTCAAAATCGCCCGCACAGGGATCAAATATTCGCCATGAATGGTGTTGTCATGCATTAGTGTCACCACATTAGCCAAAGCAAGGATTCAGGGATATTTCGGTCTAACCACTAAAAATCAATGAATGTCGAGATTGAGGAGTATTTAAAAAAAATCAAGGTTATGTCTGCACTAAAAAGTTGAGGATTACACTAGCACTCATAAAAGATCTGTGAGTTATATAACCACTTTAAAAAAAACAAAAGTAATAGGTGAGGGAATATTTTTGTTTTAGAAAAAGGAGAGAGAACTAAAATATAAATTTTGTCACAAAAAATAAATAAAGATGGAAAAGTCCGTGACAGATTATTGAATAGACCAAAACTGATGAAAGTGGGTCTAATTATAAACCCTGATCCTTCTCCTTCTCTTTAAATTATCTGCAATAGAGATAAGTCGGCTACTAGTCGGTCCAAAATCGAATTGGACCCAGATTAGTTAGAACTGAAACTGGAATGATAAAAAAATCTTGGATCATTGATCGGACCATTTCTTGGATATCTTGGACCAGTACTGGCTCAAAAAACTTTCAATTTTAGACCGATTCAAACTAGTTGGACCGGATTTTAGTACACTATATCTCTAACTTTAAAATTTCTGGTATTGAAAAAATTGAATAAATTTTTTAATCTTAAAAGATAGTAAGTTAAAAGTTATTAGAAAATTTTACTTCAAAATAATAGAAGAATGCTTGCAAATAGGGATGATCATCGGTCTAATACTTGCAAGTAGGGATGATTATGGGTCTAGCACCCAACCCGTGATCATCCCTACATGCAGGTTGCAACGAACAAATACAACTAGATTATTTATTTAATATATTATTGGGATGGTCTCCTATGAGACAACCTAACTTTTAGGCAGTGGTCTTTCTACAAGTCTAATGATATTTTAGCTCTAAGGACATATCTCTAATAATTTTACATGGGCTTATCTCTAATAATTTTACAGGGACCTATGCTAACAATTTTCCAGAGGCTTTTTTATCTAATTTTTTCCATCGTTTTCCCACCACCTGCAATCTGCAAAAAACTGAAAGCTGTAGCAAAAAACTGAAAGCTGTAGCAAAAAACTGCAGAAACATCAGCAAAAAATAGCAGGAGCTCATCAAATAATCATAAAACATCAACTAAAAACTGCTGCAAAAAATATTTTTTTTAAATCAAATAAAACAACAAAAAAAAAATATAAATTCAAATAAAAATTAACAAAAAATTGAAAAAAAACATCGACCACGACTAACCAAAAATAAATTGAAAATCATAAAAACATCAACAAAGCTAATTATCATTTTTAAAAAATTACTACAAACATCAGCTATATCACCCAAAAGCTATAAACATCAAATATTATCATCTAACCGCACCTAGAAAATGATAAACGCCAACATAAGAAAATAAAACACTACAAAAAATCAATCATATCATCAAAAATGCTACAAATATCAACCTCTATCACCTAAAACTCATTTAGAAAATGAAAAACATCAACAAAAAAAACTATTGTACCTAAGAGTATAGATTATTCACTCTGAAAATCATAAAACATCAACGATTTATTTTATTTTAAAAAAACTACAAATATCAACCTACATCACCCAAAAACTACAAACATCAACTTCTAACACCCGAACCTCATCCGGACAATGAAAAACATCAGCATAAGAAAAAAGATATTACAAACATCAACTCCTATTACCAAAACCTCAACTAGAAAAATGAAAAACATCAAAATGAGAAAAAAAATACAAATATCAATCCATATCACCCAAACAAACTACAGAACCTCAATTCATATCTAGTAAATCTCACCCGAATAATGAAAACATCAGTATAGGAGAAAAAGAGTTACAAACATTAACAAAAAGCCACAGTACCTCAAGAATAAAATTTCTTCAAAAAAAAACCTGAACCTCATCTGAAAAATGAAAAACATCAACATAATAAAAAAGACATTACAATCATCAACTCCTATCACCAAAACCTCAGCCAGAAAATGAAAAACATCAAAATGAGATTTGTTTTTTTTTAAAAAAAACTACAAATATCAATCCAACCCAAAAAACTACTGAACCTCAACTCATATTAAGTAAATCCACCTGAATAATGAAAAACTCAATATAAGAGGGGGAAAAAAGCTACAAACATCAACAAAAAACTACAGTACCTCAAGAATAGAATTTCTTTTTTAAAAAAGGACCTAATGGGATTTGAACCCTGGTCTCTAACCTCAAGGCTTGGAGCAACAACCACTAGACCAAAGTCTCTTATTCAACCTAGACTCAATCAAATAATATTAAAATTCAACATATAAATACAGAACATAAATTCTTCAAAAATAAAGGTCACAGCAAAACTCGAACTCCAGGCCTCACACCTCAACAACATTGGTCTTAACTACCAGACCAAACAATCTTTAATGACATTAACCTCATACAAATAATTATTAAACATCAGCAAGTCTTTGAAAAAAAAGCACAATATTAAAAAAAAGCTCAACTCCGGCGCTGCCGTTTTAGTACGTTGCCTTCACAGCTCCAGTTGCGCATGAGATGCACGCGCGCATTCTTCTTTTTCCAGGCGGGTGAATCTCACATGCATCTCTTTTCATCGCAGAAAATGTTGCAGCGCAATCGCAGTGCCTCCGGCCACAGATTCGCTGTTGATCGCAACGCCTCTTCATCACCTCCGGTCACAGATCTGCCGTTGATCGCACTGCCTCCTTGTCGCCTTCGTGAGCTCGTCGATCGTAGCACCTCCTCGTCGATTGCAGTGCCTCCTCATTCATCGCAACGCCTTCGTGAGCACGTTGGAGAAGCATCTGTCAACTGAGTTTGCGTCGCAATTGGCCAATCAAACAACAACAATGATAGAAGCTTCACAGAGCAACGCCTCTCATGGAGGAAGAACAATTGCCAAACCCTAGCTCCGCCGGTGAGGTTCGTGATGCCGTTGCAAGATTCTGGCGAGATCCAGCTCTTCAGGCAGCGGTTCCAATGGAGGCGGCGGAAATCGAGTGGAGCGGCAGAAATTCGGCCAAATTTTGGTGGAAATCCAGCGATAACCACCGGCCAAAAGTGGTTGCCTGTGGGAGGAGGCGGTTTTCGATCGGGACCTAAAAAAATGAAAAATGAAAATTCTGGATATTTGGGTAGTATATATAGCATTTTGACAATTGCACGGTAGGTCCCTAAATTTATTAGTAAATTTGGGGAAAAACCCCACCCCAAATTTTAGATTTATATTAATTGCATAATAGGGTCTGCCTAAAGTTTTGGCTACCTAAAGTAAGACTTTGTGTTTATTATTATAGACAAAAGTATACATAAGAGTAAATATCGGTCCATTCATTGCAATTCAAAAAAATCATTTTTGAACTGGACTCGAGCGAAACCTGAAATCGTTTTTTAAAAAAAGCTTGAACGGATGACCATAACGGAATTTCATACTCCCTCTGTCCCAACCTATTATGCATAGAATCTTTTCACGGTCTCCAATAAATATGTTTGACTGTAAATATGAGTAGCTATGGACAATAATGACACTAAAAAATTTGATATTTAGAAACTACATGTTACGACGAATATAACTATATCTCATATGATAAAATTATTGTTCAGGTGTTGTTATATCACACCCTAATACGTATATACGTGTATAATACTAATTTTAACTTTTAAAATTAAAATAAAAACTCTTTCCCTTGCCCTACCCACGGCCACGGCCACCGCCGCCACCGTCAGCACTACCACCACCACCACCGCAGCCGGCAGACTAACCCACCGGAACCAACCATCCCCCCAGCCCCTCCCTCCCCAGCCTTCGTCCCCAACCTTTGTCCCCAGCCTCCGTCCCCATATTTCCTCCCCAACCTTCGTCCCCAGCCTACATCCCCAGCCATCCACCATGACCATTATCCCTAGCAAAACCCTATCCCCATGATCACGTCGCGGCACCATGCTTCTTGTTCTTCACCCATCGTTGTCCCTGCCTCAGATACCATCGCACCACCACGCCCAAGCCCCACCCTGCTTCATGTCATCCCATCGTCCCTGGTTGTCTTTACCGTACCGCCATCCGACTCTTCTTTCCTAGCCCAGTTTGGTTCTCTTTTTTCGGCTCTCGTCGGCCAGCCCAGTTCCTGCTCACCGTTTCCAGCTCTCCTTTCCCAGCCCAGTTCCCACTCTCCTTTCCCAGTCCACCTCCGGCTCTCTTTTTCCAGCTCTCGTCGGCCAGTCCGATTCCCTCTTACTTTTTCCGATTCTCATTTCCTAGCCCGATTCCTGCTCTCCTCTTCCGGCTCTCCTTTCCCAGCCCACCTCCGACTCTCGTCGGCTAGCCCAGTTCCCGCTCACCTTTTTCGATTCTTCTTTCCCAGCTTGGTTTTTGGTCCCCGCTCCCCTCTTTCGGCTCTCCTTCCCAGCCCACCTCTAGCTCTCTTTTTCAGCTCTCGTTGCCCAGCCCGGTTCCCACTCTCGTTTCACCGCTCGGTTTTCCGCTCTCGCTCCACCGTTCGGTTCCTGCTCTCATTTCACCAGCCCAACCCGACTCTCGTCACCCTGTCGTACCCGGATCTTGTTGCCCTGGCCCAACTCTTTCTTCCCTAGCAGGCCCAAGGCTCTTATCATCCTTCGTCGAGCATCGAGCTCCAGCGAAAAGGGTTTTCCTCGCCGGGAAAACAAGAAAGAAGGGTTGGACGAATCCGGCTAGGATAGCGCTCTCCAGGGGAGGAATTCGACGGGTTAAGGTTGATAGGGCACCATTCTCCACCGCCGGCGACCACCATCCTCCGCCGCCGATGAACATCCCAGAGTGGCTGTGCTAATAAATTAGGATAATAAATATTTTTTCTTTATTCTTATTATTCCCTATTTTATTATTTAAACTAAATTTAAAATACATATAGTATTTTAATAGTTCAAAATACAGGGCGTGATTAAGTAATATACATGGCGTGATATAGCGATTTCAAATATGTGGTCAAAGTTTGGCATCTTTGACTTCTGTACATAATAGGCTCAAACGGAGGGAGTATAGTATTCAGGTTACGATCCAGTTCAATCTATCTCACTCCAGATCGGTTCATGAACATTCCTATTACAGAACCGAAGATTGAACCCTAGAATATCGAAGCTTCCATAAGAGCATTCATGAAAAAACTCAACCCTTTGCGGGTTCCATCCAACGTATTTTGAGTTTGAATTTGTTCGGTTCTGAAATGTAGGGTTTCCTGATTTTGTTTTCAAATGGATTTGGTTTATTTGTTTGTGTGATCCTTAGTGATTTGGTGCATATTGATTGTGTTTTCATTGGATTTTCAGAGATTATGAAAGGGTTCAGGAATTACCTATTTGGATGCTGCTCTTGAATTTCTTGGTAAACATGTCACTGTGTCCGTTACCACTTGCCAACTGTCCTCTCATTATAATCTTAATCTGCAAGTGGACATTTATCATCATGTCTATTTTTCCCTTCCAAATTCTGAAACTGGCTTACAGTATTATTTTTGTTTGATTTTGTAGTGCTGAAGTTGATGGATTGTTCTAATTTTGTGAATCCTCAACAGATAGGCCTCTGAACTCCCAAACAGATTCAAGGCTCAGCTAGGAAGAAAAAAAGAATGAAATCAAGGAATGCGAAGATAGACTCGGTGATCTTCCAGATGGCATAATCTGCCATGTCCTATCATATTGCAGCTCATTGAAACTGAATTCTTTGTTAATAGCTTTGAAGCGGTTACTGAAGCTACCAGGACGATCGCAAGACTGTAAGATTGATATTGGAGCAGTGGAAAGGGTAGAGGAAGAGGATTGCTGATTGCCAATAGTGCAAGGAGGTGATGTAGTTGTTGTTAGCCACCAGGAGGAACTATTTCCAAACTCCCTCTTTGTACATTCTTCAGCTCCGGTTGAATTTGAAAACTCATTTTATTTAGTTCTTTTGGATGGCATATGATTTGCCACTTCAATAGGGCGCTACAAAAACAAACTTCACTTGTAACCAAGTTTGCTCCACTATTCTGCAGTTTGAATCTTCTGCGCCACTTTTCATATCCAACAAATGGATCAGCGCCCCTTTGAAATTATAAATTTCAATTTTTATCTCCTTCATATGGGTCGAATATTCATTTTCACTCATTTTTGCACGTTGATTCTTGAAATTTCACATGCTACCATTTTGATGAAAATATGTAATTGTAAGTTCTTGTTGGCTTCAAATTTGATAGAATTCGGAAAATAATGAAATTGAACAGATATTTTTGTTAATTATCAGTGAACATTAATATTGCTGCATATAATAAAAACAGATTAACCATTGAGATTTGAGAGTATAGATTGCTAATTTCATCCCAATACGACGAGTTCAAAGGCAAGAAAGCAACAGTTAGTGCAGCATATCGTTAACCAATGAACTACCAATACTCAGACGCTGCCATACAAATTCATAAGCTTATGCACTGTAGTTTTTTAGACAGAAACGACATACAATTTCTGGTTGGATTAACCTTTAACAAACATTAAAGTTGCAAATTCTGCTAGTGTTGAATTCTGAAAATCATGCAAACATGAGTTCCATCATCCACCTTTTGCGACTTTTTGAACTTTGTCCCCCTTGAAACCACCTATCCAATCCGTCTGTATTGAAGCCTCAGTCCTGTCAAGTTTTAGCAAAGATAACTAAATTTAAGTGACTGGTTCCCAACAAACTCATCCCTCTTCAGCCCTAAGAATACTAAACAATTAATCACATAAAAATGAAATGAAAATTCTTACTCAGTCTGGAATTGACTTGATACCAGCTATAAGCCTGCAAAAAAGAAAAAAAAGACACAGAATCTTTTAAAGGAGCTAAGACATAGGAGCCTAAGAAACTTTCTATATTCATCAGTACTCTCTTAAAGAGGACTGTTCCAAGGTTTTCGACATGCTTACTGTCCATTGTGGCTCGGTAACCTAACTTCAATCTGGAGATATTCTATGCAACAACATTTTCTGAAAGCAGCGGTTAGTGCAGCATACTGTCAAATAATGAACATTTGATATTCAGAGAATTGCATACAAATTCTTAAGCTGATGCACTGTGTAATTATTCAGACAGAAACGACATACAAATTCTAGTTGGATTAGTCCTATACAAACATTACTATTGCAAAATCTGTTAAGTTGAATCCTACAAAATCACGAAAAAATGAGTTCCATCATCCATGTTATAAGCACTACTCTCTTTCAACAAGCACGTCTCAAGCAAGTGTGAGCACATACAACTTCGGAGCAAAACTGAACTAGGATTCTTGTACACCATAACAAGCAAACTGGCAGTGACAATTGGAAGTGGACCACAATAACAAACAACTGACCTGAGATTGCACACCAGGTTCCAACAGCCAGCTCCTGGACTTTGAGCACAATCTCACATGTCAGCGAGCGTCTTGGTAGATTCGGTATCTGTTTCTGTTAAGGAAATAGAAACCCTTTCCTTGTAGGAAAGGTTATAGATGGTAGTTACCTTATAGAATTAGTTATAGATGGTAGTTAGCTTATAGAATTAGTTATAGATGGTAGTTTCCTTATAGACTTAGAATTATATTTCTGTTAGACTTTGGTTTGTTGTAAGCCTATATATTGTAATTCTCATATGAGATGTGTCATTGATTAATATCAGTGCACCAATAATAAAGTCTTTTATATTTTATCAACATGTGGTTCGTATTCTGCTAAATTAAGATATTTGACATGGTTTATCTGACTCAATAGCTTAATGTACTCTCGCGATCGATTGAACTGGACTATTTCAGCAGCCAAAAGAGATTGACTCTTGCAGAAATGTATTTCCAGGCCATCAATTTTATTCTCCAACAGCTCAAGTTTTGGAGCATCAATATGAAGCCTTTTCAATCCATTATGACAGCCCCCGATCACTAGATATTTCATGGTACGCGAGAAAATACCAAGATTCACATCAAGTTTGGCATCTTTCTGAGCTGTGAACGTGATACGTTGCATCCATATTTCCTCAATCACAGGATAACTTTCAGCAAACCTGAAGTTGTTTGCTATTATTTTCAATTCATCAAGATATAGTTCCCTGAGATTCGGAAAGCAGAATTTTCCCGGGAGCTCGAGGACAAAGCCTTCTCCACACAGAGTTAAGTATATTAAGGTCTCCGATGGAAGAGATCCTCGCCTTGGAAGTGGAGGTGGAGCGGACAAGGGGTAAAGTGTGTTCATACACCACAAACTAAAATGACAAGGTTTGCACTTTGGGTACATGAGTGTAAAATCAGTTAAAGGGCCAGCTTTGCTCGAGGTCAGCCTCCTATAGAGGAGGTCTCTGACATGTCTAACATGAGTGTCATAATCGACAAAGCTCATGATTGGAACACCTAGATAAAGGTCCTTCCACCTTGGCGACAAACACGATGTTCTAACAGCATCTTTCGAGGGTAAAAGCGACAGGATGTAACAGAGGATACCGTCTGTAAAGTCGTTAAGTTTGGCTGGCTCTTCAGGTGCAACAAATCTTGCAACCTTGGCCATGCGTTTGTGCTTTGTCTTCATGCTTGGTGATCGCCAACTACCTGTAAAACAAAACAAAATTCATAGGGAAGCTAGCTCAAGAAAAGAACGCAATGAATCACGATTATAACATAAAAAACGAAATTGAGAGTCCGTATCAAACTAATAGCAAACAAAAACGAAATTGAACCCCAAAAGAGCTCATCAATCACGGAGTCACACTTTCGAATTGAACGCAAAAATCAGAGGGAAGCTTCGAATCGATTGAAAGAATCAAACGAATGAACTGAAAAAGAAAAAAAAAACTGAACGGTCGATCACCTGTACTCGATCGGTGGCGGGCGGCGGACGGACTTGTCGGCGAAGAAGAAAAGCAGCTGAAAACGAAGGAGCTGCGTCAAGTCAATATGAGCGTTCCTTCGAGAAAGAAAAAAAGGTGGTAAGTCGTAACTGCGTCAAGTCAATGTGTGTATTCAATATGAGCGGGAAATAAACATTCATTTGACATTTATTCACCATGCAAGATAACACATCTTTTTTTTAATAAAAACATCATAGGTGGGAGATTATATATAACGATCCCCACACTTGTGACAATAAAGATAGATATAAAGAGAGTAATTTTTACAGATTCTCTACTGAGGCAACATCATTGCCTCCAAAAGAATAGTTAGCATCTAATAACTATGGTTATCTATAGCAGTATATCTATGCTAATTTGTGGGAGTAGTAATTGCGATTCCAAAGTAAAAGAATCTCCACCCCATGTGTTAATTCTTTACTTTGGTCAGACAACTATCATTCTGGCATTACAAAATACAGTCCAAGAAGATGTACAATAGAGTAAATCAGTCACCATTATTTCTTGAAAAAGCATGAAAATACTGAAGCACTGGAATGGCAGTGGAGTATTAATAAGAAACTGCAGCACTGGTGAGGAGTATTGTTTCTTGGTGCAAAGATCAGCAATGGAGTATTGTGAAGAAAACTGGTTGCTGGTGTGGTTGCAGTGGTACCTGTGGCAGAAAAAAGATAACACATTAGTACGTCCATTGTTGGTTAAAGACTCCCTTCGTCTCATCTCAAATTACATAAAAGTTTTTTACGGTATTCAATAAATACTTTTAACTGTAAATATATGTAATTACGTATAATAAAGACACAAAAAAAGTTATTATTTTAAAACTTTATATGATAATTACGTTAAAAAGTTAATGATATCTCATGCGATAATATTATTGGTCGTTTACTTATTCAAATATATGATCAAATTTCGACAAGTTTGACTGAGAAAAACATTCTCTGCAATTTAAGTTGGGACAGAGGGAGTAAGTATTACTCCCTCTGTTTTATTTTTATTGGTACCATAGGTTTAGGTGAAGAAAATGAGCGGATGAAATTGAATGTAGAAGGTAAAAAGTAGAATGAGTGGATGAAATTGAGGAATCTTGCCAAAAATGGAAAGAGTGTCAAATAAAAGAAAAGATTCATTTATATTAAGTATGACATTAATAACAAAACCTGGGTGTAGTATTTTTTTAAAATGGGAAATATCGCATATCCAAAATTTAATGCTAGATCATTTCACTGTTTACCTTAAAAATTATATTTTTAATATTTAGTATTATATTTTATAAGCTAAAACAAATTATAATGTTTATTTAAAGAGTCCGTCTCTTGAAAGACGTTCTTTCCATAAGTTATGGAAAGACCAAGGTTTAAAGTGTAAATTAGAAGAAATTAAGATAAAATTTTCGGGTTGCATGAACCGGGTTATAAATTTTATAACTACTACATGTTTCATACTAAAACTTTAATATTGCAACTAAGACCTTTTACCTTTTATTATTCTAATCAAACCCCGTCTTTCCATAAGCCTATGGAAAGACCGTCTTTCCCAAGACTTTGCCTTATTTAAATGGGAAAATAAAAATAATATAATATAATATTACAACATTTAACATTTCATTTTTTTAAATTTAATGTGCAATTTAATAATTGCAGTGTATAAGGAAAAAATACATTAACTTGTCCATAATTTAAGGATAAGCCACCTTTCAAGAGACCTATATTTGTTTCTTTGACTTATACTCCCCCCTTCCCACTCTAAACTGTTAATTTTATTTTTTGAGAGTAAAACTTTGTAAACTTTGGCCGTAAATATAAATTAATGTACTCTGTATAAATAATAAATATATCATGTGAGATATTGTTGGATTTGTCTTAACATCTATTTTCTAAATATCATTTTTTATGAGGAATTATTATAAGCAAGTAGAGATATTTATAGTCAAACATGCTCACTAAAAATTGTGAAAAAGTAGTAAATAATCAATTTAGAGTGGAACGGAGGGAGTATTATTTTAGTGTTACAATTATAATTCTAACATATAATTAAAATCAAATTATCATGAAAAGAAACAGAATCCATTTAAAATATTCCGTCTGTCTCCCAATTAATTTATCACTAATATAATTTTTTAGAGCCAAATGTATCGGTGTTCAACTAATACTTGTTTATATATGTAAAAACAATATAATTTTTTAAAATATATGTTATAATTAATCTAAAAAATAATACACGTTAATATTTATACATATACACTAAGAGAATTTACCGATCGAAATTGGCTTGGTTTCAAAGGCTAAATTATTAAAGTAATTGTGGGACGGGGTAGAATACATATTACATATTTTTAAAATAGTCCAACGGTAAATAAAGGACCTTCGCTACTGAAATATTCTTCACAGGCAATGATATTTGAACATCAGTTTTTAATCGCTATTGAGGAGGTTAAAGTAAAATCGCATGACCTCTGCTTGATACACTTGGAGGTCGAGGCACATCAGGTTTTGCATGTGAGATGGCCAGAATGAATCCATAAAGAAGTCTAAGTGCTCGGTCACTGTCATTTCTCCCTTGATCTCCCTATCTGAGAGAAGGTTGAGCCGGTCCTGGTTTCCGTGGCGGATGATCTGGGCCTATCAAAAGTTGGCCTGGATCCCGCCTGCTTCTTGGACACTTTCTTTTACAATCGAGACTTCCCTTGGGGACTCATCACTAGGTCTCACACATATGGTTTCATTCTCAACATTTTCCTACACAATAATTCTATTCATATCAACCAAAATCCATTACAATTTACAACAAACCAATTTCAATTCACAGTGAATTAAGCAAAAATCTCACAAAATTCATAATAAACCACCACAATTAGCAATAAATCACAAATAAAGCAACACAATACTTTCGCACAGTTTAAATACATGTAAACCATACTTTTGCACACATTAAAAGAATTCAACATGTACACATTAAATAAGGGAAAAGTGCATAAATGACCATATTAAATTGATAAAGTGTAGATATAATCCCGTAAAATTTGAAACTGCAAGACTAACCATAAGTTTTTGTAAAGTAGTGTTATACCCATTTAGCTCAATTTCGGTGTTGACTCAACGAATTCAATGGTCGAATAAATATGGAAAGACAAAATTACCCCTGGGCTCAAAACTAAAAAATGTAATGACAAATCTACCCTTAGACTTCTTCTTCTCCTCCTCCTCCTTCTTCAAACACACTCATGGACACCACCTGCCACTGCTCCACCGTCGTGCCGCCGATCTGCCATTATTGCTCCCTCTCCTCACCCCAGTCCCGTCGCCCACCATTTCTGCCTAGAAACCTAGCCCACCACCAGAACCCCCCGGCCACCTCCCCCCACCACAGAAAACCCTCCGCCACCTCTCCCCCACCACCAGAAATCCCCCCATCTACCTTCCTCAGCCACTAGAAACCTCCTCTGCTACCTCTCCATCTCCACCTAAAAACCCCGTTGCCACCTCTTCCCCACCACGCTTCTCCATAGCCCCACCCTCAACCCTAGCCCCGCTACACCTCTTCACTGTGCTCCACCTCTCCCCCGTCACCGCTAAAACCTAGCCCAACCCACCCTAGCCACGCCACCAAGCTCCGGCACTCAACCCTAGCCCCACCTTCAATGCAACCCCAGCGCCGACCTTGGCATAACCCAAGTGCAAATTCGACCTCCTTCTCCTCGATCAAACTCCAATGCGAATCCACCGCCATGCACCACTTTCTCCTCCTCAATCTCCGCACTGTGGTAGATTTCCCGGCTTGAATCTGACCGCCAAGAATAGTCAGAGACGGGAGTGGGAGGCGGTGGAGAAAGGGAAGATCGGGACGAGAGGAGTGGAACAACGAGGTGGAAGAGATGCGGAAGAGAAAAAAGAATGAGGGTTAAGATTGTCTATTCCTATTTTTTATAAATTCTATTTTTTTAGTTTAGGGGTATAATAGTCGTTTTACCTATTTTCGGCCAATTTGAACATTGAAATTTTGGTCAACAAAGCCCATAATTAGACTTACACTTTCAGATTAAACAAGTTCATATATGCACTTTCGAGCAAAACATAGGTTTAAAAATGCACTTTTCTCTTAAATTAACCAACACAATTAATTAAAGTATATCAACACAATTCACAAAAACAATCGCACCAATTAAAATAATACAACACATGCAATTTATAATCAACGCGCATAAAAAATGATCACAACAAACCAACTATCGCACCAAATAATAATTCACAAAGAAAACAACCCAATTCACAGTTAACCAACATGAGGCCATTGTATTAAATCTAAACAATTCAAGATAAACATACAATTCTACAGTCGGTTAGGCCTCGGTTGAAGCATTTTGCATTCCCTTGATGGATGCAAAGTCGGTTCGCCTCGGTTATGGATGTTTGGTGTTCCTTCTAGACAGCCAAAGTCCGCCCTGTGTCACCAATCTCAGATGAACTGGGAACTTTTAAGTTGGAAATGGTAGTGGGAAAGATTTGACAGCTGAACAAAAGCAAGGGAAGGGATGCCGATGGCAGGATGGGAAAGAATCATCACGAAATGGTCGGCCGGGTGCCTTCGAATGGGTGCAATATGGGAGCGAGAGGTGGTGGTTTTGTTCAATTTGAGTTTGCCTCTCCTCAGTTAGGGTTCGCTTGAATTTATTTTAAAATTAAAAATTTTGGATTTTTTTATTTATACAGAGTGTCATTACGACGTCGTTTAGAGCCCTTAACGATATAGGGTGAGTTCAACTTCATATCGTTTCCTTTTTATAGCATCAGTCGAATGGAAATCGATATGAATTTGACATCGAATGCATGTTCTATAAACAAATGAATGGTTACCACATGAACCCAACATGGGCGATATGTTCATTTAACTAGTCGACTTTAATTCCAAGATGTAATCGAGATCGTCTCCATGTTCAATGACCGATGTCGACTTTATTTTGCTTCCTAGTCATAACATCAGTCGACTTAAACTGATATTAATCGCTTTGTTCATATTATCAGTCGATTATAAACCGACACAAATACGATATCAGTTTCATGTTTAAATAACCGGTCGATCGAATTCAATCTAATATGTGACTGAGATCATCTTTATGTTCGTTAACTGAAACCTTAGCGATGAGTGACCGACGTTGTTTCTATTATCATATTGAAACAATTCAACGACCGCCGATTACATGAAGTTAAACCGCATTGACCTCAATGGCAGTAATACTTTAACGAATCAACAATCATTCATAACCGGACTCTCTAATCGGCCATATATCGTCCTAATATAGGGTTTGACTAGTGTATGACTACTAACTATGGTTTAACTTTATAGGTAACTTTATAGGGTTTGATTAATAACTGTAAGGTTTGACTTGAAGTAATCAACGACCAACCCTTAATACACTTACAACTAGGGTTTGACTTTAAGTAATTAATGGTCTATCATTTGTTGAAATAGTATAACTTTCACTTCCAAAATTAACTTGTATATTTACAAAACAACCTCACTCTCCTAACACTAACTTTACACATTTCTCTTTAAGCTTTGGTTTCATCCATGATCTATAAACTATACACTCAATAATATTTGTTATATCTTCACCTTGCTTCCCAGTTCCAAAACTCCATTAATTTCATGATTTCCACACATCATATATGGTTTTTGCAGCTGTCATTTTCAGAATCTCTACTCTCCAACCTTTCTTTCCGCTGGTGTGCATCAGCCACTGCAGTTCTTCATCCCATTCCGTTGGCTCTCTTTCTATCTACAACCATTTGAGAATGTTTTCCCCAATTTTCTTAGTCTTTCTACATTCAAAGAATAAATGATTAATAGTCTCCATTTCATCACAAAACACACATTCACTATCAACTACAATCCCAATTTTCAGCATCCTATCCCTGGTGAATGGTCTTCTATGACAAGTCATCCATATTGTAAACTTCAATCTCCTGATTGTCATATAGAAGATTTCCACCCAAGGCATTGCATTTTGTTCCCTTGTGAGTGCTTTATACACCTTTCTGAAATTGAATTTCCCCTTGTTTTTTAGTTGCATCCACTGCTCCATATTTTGGGCTTTCTCCCTTCATTTCACCAACCTTTTGATCACGCATGAGCTAGAACCTAGAATAATAACATCCATTATCTCTTTCCCCTTTATATAGTTAGTATGAATCCATTTGTTCCATAACCTGTCAATCTTCCTATAGACATTCCATAGGGCTTTCATTAGTATAACTTCATACCATTCCACAAGTGCAATAACATTTAGCCCTCCTCCTACTTCGGTAAACAAATTTTTTTCAAGCAATGGGTGACTTTTTGGTGATTTTCTCCCATTCACTCCGTAGATAAGATCTAACAAAAACCTCTCTATGTTTCAAAACTGTTTTGGGGATTGGAAAACATTGTATCCAATAATTTACAACTGCAAATAACACAATTTTAATTAGTTGTAGTCTACCAGTTTAGCAGTCTTGAACTCTAGTGACAGATTTTTTCTGGTATCTTCTCAATGAATGGTTGACAAGCCTTTATTGTCAATATTTTGCTCGATAGTGGCACACCCAAATATTTGAAAGGTACCCCTCCCATTTCAAAGTCTTTTATGTTAAGTATTTCTTTCCTTTGCTCCTCATCCACACACCCAAAGTATACTTTACATTTTTCCTGGTTCACCCTCATTCCTCTGGATTTTGCAAACTTCGGAAAAGCCTTCTTGTGTACACAAACTTGCTATCACCCTTTGATAATAATAGTAAGTCATCTACAAATTTATAATTCACCTATTTCAATGTATCACATCAGTGATAATACTTAAAACCAGCTTTCCCAGCTAGCTCTTGAAAGCATTTATACATATACTTCATTACTAGGACAAATAGTAAGGGGGATAGGGGATCCCCCTGTCTTAGTCCCCTTTCCGCTTTTATAAACTTTGTCAAGTTCCCATTCACCAGGTATTTATTTGGAAAAGTTCTCAACAAATCATGATCCATTGTGGGAATTTACCTGGTATTCCTAGCTTATGTAGTATCCCTTCAAAAGCTGCTCACTGAACAGTGTCATAAGCCTTTTGCAAGCCCATTTGAATCAAACATCTTGGGCCCCCATTTTTCCTGTTGTATCCTCGTATCAACTCATAAGCCAACATAATATGGTCATGGATATTCTTGCTTGGTACAAAAGTATCTTAGATTTCATGTATTATGCATGTAACCATTGCACTGAGCCTTGTGATTTTATATAAAGTGAAACAGCATGATATAGACCTTAGGTCTTTCACTTTCTTTGCTCCCAATTGTTTTGGCATCAGAGTAACCAATGTACTGTTAGCATCCTTGTATAATCTCCTATTGTCAAAGAAATATTTTATAACTTCCATCACATCCCCACCAATCAGTCTCCAGTATGTATTTAAAAACTTAGAACTGAAGCCATCAATCCATGGAGCTTTTTGATATCCTATTCCCTTCAAAGCTTCTGATACCTCCTTTTCAGTTACCATAGCTAATAATTTTCTTCTTTCCTCAGCTTTGAGTGTGTTGCTATTTCTCGGGTCATGTTTATCCACACCTTCTATTTGTCCAGCAGCTTTCCCCACCATTTTTCTTAGATTTCGATCACTTCATCCTCCATACCCTTATGGTATTTAATTACATCTTTATTATCCTCTTCTTGTTTTAGGATCCAATCTTTTTTGTTTTTGGCTTTGAGTGAAGCATGGAAATAAGCAATATTTCCATCTCCTAATCTTAGCCAATTAACCTTTGCTTTCTGCATTTCTATCTACTCATCTATGCTTCCCCATTTCATAACTTCCTCCATACATTTTATCACTTTTAGTATCTTCTCTTTGTCTAATTTATGCATCCCCAATTCCATCGGAGCTTCAATTAAATTACTCCTAAATTCCTTCATTTTCTTTTTTACCCTTGTGGCCTTTTTAGTATGACTGCTAGGTCCTTTTGCAACCTCGGCAGCTTTCACCACACTACATTCATTGGTATACCTTTTATTTTATGTTCCTAGCTTTTCATTATCACCTCATAACTTCTTGTTTCTCCAATAAACAATCAACATTTTAAATTTTTTTTCCTCCATTTTCTTTCCTCATTCACTCTGATTCAGAGCATTGCATGGTCAAAAATACCAGGTTCAAGTATCTCCACTCTAATATATGGATATTTCTGAAACAATTAAAAATTACCAATCACTCAATCGATCTGTGAGTATATTACTACATATATATACCTATTAGACCAGTTGAAGTATTCTCGTGTTGTATCACATTCGAATAGTCATGTCCTGCTCATCATTTGTTCAAGGTCCCATAATTCACTCACCTGTACATCTTTACCCCCCATTCTATTGTTTATTAATAGGACATTGTCAAAATCCCCCATGACTATCCAAGCCTCACCTTGTGTTTGCATATGCTTAAGTTCTATATCCTTCCATAGCTACTTCCTCTGTTTTAACAGATTAGCTGCATACATCGTAGTAAATCAATGCATCAGTTGTCCTTGCTTTCCATAAATCCCCCCATGTATCATCTAATTTGTAGTTCTAAGCACTTTTAGATTACACATAAAAACCACAATATGCCATTTGGATACTTCTCATAGTTATCCACATATATCCACTTCGATCCCAGTTCACTTCACTTTTTCCAGCCTTTTTCTTTTTTCACCCTAGTTTCAATAAGTGCAACAACTATAATATCCATTCCATTGAGATGGGAGCCAATCTTTCTATTCTCTGCCACATTATCTAGCCTCCTAATATTCCATGATACTATCATGGATACGGCCATATAGATATCCAGGATCCTTCCAAACCTTGAGGTTCTCATTTTCAGTTTTTCCCTCTGAGCTGCTTCCTAATAGCATTATCAGTTTAACAGTCTCTAGATCAACTATTCTTTTCCCTCTGTGTTTTGATCTTATAATGCTTCACTCCTTCTCCTTTGATACCTCTAATTTTAAAAAAAAATTCACCCTTTTGTTCTTTGTCATCAGTTTTCACCTTCTTCACTTGCCATTTTTGTATTACTTTAGGCCTGGCTCACTTCCTCAAATTGATGGCCTCCTTCCTGGAACTTGTTACAGAACAGTGGTATGCATTCTAATTCAATCTCTTGATTTATCTTTCCTCTGTCCACATTTTTTATACGGATGCTCTCAGAGTCCTTCTATGTTATATCAATCTCAACAACCGTGCATAAGATACCCTCAGTTTGTTTATTGTACATACAATGGTTTCCATATTGCATTTCCAATTTTAACAAGGCTTTTAGATCCCTAAAGATGTAAGGATAGCTTCGGGAACTTCACCCATATACACAATCTCTTCACCATATCCCATTTCATGGAGAAATTTGGTTTCCATATGTGTAAAAACATGTCCATCTTATGGATTGTGTATGGTTCCTTCCTCAAAACTTCATCCCTGTCCTCCATTGATTTGAACTTCATGATAAAATACCCCCCGTCGTTATAGAATAATTATGGCAATGCTATAAATGATCAGTAATGCATCATATATCTTTTAATTTTTGTCATTGTTAACTCACCCCCCACAACAAACATAATTAAAGCAGTTTTCTTGTATTTCAACTTAGTTTGAACACCATCAACATTGATCTAAACCTCTACTTCACCATCAACTATAGAAGAAGTAGTATATTCAATTTCCATACCCTTCGATTTCACACAATTTTCACGTATCACATCTACCCACAGTTTATCAATATTCCAATTTACTTCCTTCATATGTATCATATCAGGAGATTTGGTTATTACAACACTCTGGATCGGTTCTTATTCAACTAGGACCGGCTTAAATTCAGTTGGGTTGTCCTATTCCCTCTCCATTTGGTCCTCTATGTCTTCTCCTTTCAGACTGATAGATAATGCTCTCTTCTCACGTACAACTCTATTCCATTTCGATGTAGGAAAGATCATTTTCTTCCTCAGCCTATCTCGCCTACATTTTATGGTCATGAAAGTTACACCTTTAGTGCATGTAAAATGCCCACATAGTCATCCACATCAATGGTTAACCATTAATCTACCCCTATATTGTATATATGCAAACTAATAACTAGGGTTCAACTTTAATTAATGAATCAACAATCAACCCTTAATCTACCCTATATTCTATATATAATCATTGATAAATAGGGTTCAACTTCAAGTAATTAATCAACGGTCAACCCTTAAATGACCCTATATATAAACATACAAATAGCTAGGGTTTGACTTTAACAAATCAACGGTCAACCCTTAATGGGCCATATATATAAGTACTACTAACTAGGTTTTGACATTAAGAATTAATTGTCTACCCCAAAATGGCCCTACATATATAAACACAAATAACCAGGGTTTGACTTTAGCAAATCAACGATCAATCCTTAATCGGCAGTGTATAATAGCCCTAATAAATATTTTTTTTACTTTAAGTAATCAACAATTAACCCTTAATTGGCCCAATACATACAAAATAGTAATAACTACAGGGTTTGGCTTGAAGTAATCAACGATCAACCCTTAACTTTCCTTTTATATATTTAAACACTAAAAAATAGGGTTTGACTTTAACAAATCAATGGTCACCCCTTAATATGGCCAAAATTTCTATCCATAAACAATAATAATTAGGGTTTAACTTTAAGTAATGAATCAACAATCAACCCCTAATTCGCTCTATATAGAAACACTAACAACTAGTGTTTGACTTTAACAAATCAATTGTCAACTCTTAATCTGCCATATATTCTATATATGTATATATACATATATAAACAATAATAACTATGTTTTGATTTTAAGTAATCGAAGGTCAACCCATAATTGGCCTTCTATATTCAAACACTAATAACTGAGGTTCACTTTAAGGAATCAACTATCAATCCTAAAAAGGATTTCCCGATATAAACATTAATAACTAGAATTTGATGCCAACCTAAAAACGATCACCCTAAATATTTATAATATTATGTATATGTTATTATAAAGACAAAGTCTTGGGAAAGACTGTCTTTCCAAAGACATATTGGAAAGACGGGGTTTAATTAAAATAATATTAAGTTAGGGGTTTATACTCTGCAGTAAATGCAAGTGAAATATTTTAGTTTTGATTATAAATATAACATATTTAGAGTAAAACATATAAATTATATGTAATTCATTAAATATGTAATGTTTCTAGGCATTTTGAGCTTACCAAAATAGCTTTTATATATAACCCGAAGTTGACCCGGATTTTAGTTGCTTTAACCAGCAAATTTTTTATCTTTTTGTGATAAAATTGCACTTGAGTCCCTGGCCTTCCTGTAGCTTATGGAAAAACCGTCTTTCAAGAGATGGACTCTATATTAAAAGTATTTATTAATAATATTTTTAATATATATTACTAGTTTTATTTTAACTCCGCACTTACCTTTTATCAGTAATTCAACTAGAGTCTACTAAACAACATTAAAATTGAATTTTATTATATTACAAAAATAAAAAAAACAATGTATATATATTAATATTATAGTATTTATTCATGGCAAAGTATTGGGAAAGATTGTCTTTCCATATGCTAATTAAATTAAATTTATTTATTCCAAAATAATCCAGACCCTTGCTTTCCTTTGGAGACATTAAAATCACAGCCCTTCATTTTTTTCTATGAATACAAAAAACTCTAACTTTTTCCAACCACAACTATTTCCCCCCAACCCTCACACCTGACCACAACTCATCACCATCCTTCCCTCATCGTTGTTCGATTTCCCTCACCGTCGTTCACCATCCCTCACTGTCGTTCACCTTCCCCCATTGCTCGCTGCTCACCGCGGCTTCCTACTTCTGATTCACCAGTCAATTTGATCATATCTATGAATAGAAGCTTAGGGTTGGCCGGTTTGTCACCCCCATCGATATACGAAAGCTAGCATTTGGAACGGATATTTGGAGTGCACTAAAGTGAACAACGGTGGTTGACCACCATCTAAAGAAATCCTATAAAAATGCATTAAAAGCTACTAATTTTTGGAGAGTTTCGAGAGCAGCTGCTACATTGAAATAGGTGTTTAAAGTGCAATTCCATGGCATTTTTTATGTCGAAACAGGTGTCTGGACACTAGTGCAAAGCATCGATGGTTCTAAACCACCATCTCTGACACCACCGCAGATCGTGTGTGGTCATCAGACGGCGGTAACACAACCGCCATTGAATGTTTCCTTCACGACACTTCCTAGCATCATGGAAGATTTTTTTAACCACTGTCTATTGTTCTATCATCAAAAAATAATTCTGAAACCATTTTCAATTTTAGAACTGGCCTTGGAAGTTTATAAAAAAAAAATGAGTTTTCTGGTTCTGTTGAAACCATAACCCAGATCTATGTCCCATTGTTCATATGAACACGAATCAACATTCATCTTCATCCCTTTCACTTATATCAAAACCACCTAAAAGCTAACCCATAATAATAAACATTCAAACAATAATCAATCTACCTTGAACAATAACCTACATCAAAATCTATAGGTGGATTTATCATTAAGAAATTCAAATTGTAGAAGAAACCGTACCATGATATCATATGAACACATATCGACATTTATCTTCAACACAGCACAACCACGTTTATTCTCATCCCTTACACGCATATCCAACTCACCTACAATCAAACCCGTAATAATAAACATTCAAACTATCATCAACCAACATTGAACAATAACATACATCAAAATTAATAGGTGGGTTTATTATTAAGATACTCAAAATGGAGAAGGACCCCATAACATGATAATATCAAGTTTATCACCACACCTTCTTCATATTTGAAATGGTCGCCGCAGATTGACATTTAAAACTAAAAGGAGGAAGTGTTAGATTTGGGGAAAGAGGGGGAGAAGAAGGAAGAAAGAAAGAGAAGGAAGGAAGAATGAAAGGAAAGATAGAAGAATAAAAGAAAAGATGGAAGAATGAAAGGAAAAGTGGCTGCAATCCATTGTAAAGATGGGATTTTTTTTATGGTTTCTTACTTTAGTGCACTCCAGAAACCAGTTTTGAAGTCAAAACCTCTTCAGAAAATGCCTCGGATATGCCTTAAAATAGTAGCTTTTAGTGAATATTTTTGTAGGATTTTTTTAGACGGTGATTCAACCACTGCTGTCATTTTTTGTGCATTTCAGCAACATTTCCAAAATAGCTACCGATGTAGGAAGTGAATTTCCGAAGGCACTACCTCCTTTGGAAGTGCCTTCGGAAATTATTAACATAGTAGCTTTTAGGGAACATTTTGTAGGGTTTCTTAGACGGCGGTTCAACCACAGTTGTCTTCTTCAGTGCACTCCAACATATGTTTTAACTTCGGAAATGCCCTTGGAAGTGCACAAAAGTATACGACGAAGTAGTCGTACAACACTTTCAATGGCGATTCAAGCTCAACCGTTGTTGATCATACTAAGTTAGATGGTGGATATACTCCAACCACCGTCTAATGGAGTTTCAGAGCCGTCTATCTCAATCCGGCTACCAAAATACATGTTCAGAGTTCGGACCTACATTAGAAGGTGGTTATCGAAAAATTTTTATGGAACCGCCAGCTACTGGCATCATTAATTGCCATTCTTTCACTAGTGGAAGTGCACTAAAGTAAACAACGATGGTTAAATCGCCGTCAAAAGAAACCCACAAAAGTAGGCTCGACAAGCTACTATATATTTTAAGGGAGTTTCGAGGGAAGTTCTGACATCGGAGCAGGTGTCTGAAATACACTACTAAGGGCGGTTCCGATCTCCAAAAAAAGTGCCTGGAGTGCACCAAAGAAACCCTAAAACGATATGCCACCTTTCTCTTCACAGCAGTAACCATTTTTTCCTTCATATGTTTTCTTCCATCTTTCCTTTTTTTTTCCCCTCTCTTTCTTCCTTTTTCTCATTTCATTCACTCCCAAAATCTAACACCTTCTCCCTTCCATTTCAAATTCGATTTTGCGACGACGACTTCAGATTTGAAGAATGTGGAGTGAAAAACTTCATATTATCATCGGTATGGTTTCTTGTTCATGTAGAATTTTTTAGTGATTAACTCACCTACATTTTTTTAATGTATTTTATTGTTTAATGTGCATCAATTTTTGTTTGAATGTTTATTATTGTGATTTTGATTGTAGGTTATATGAGGATGGCGGGGGTTGAGTCGTGTTAAAATGAATGTCGATATACGTTAATATGAAAATGGAGAGGTTATAATCGATTTGGATTTTCTGGTTTTGATGACACCTTAAAGCCCAGGTTATTTTTATATACTTCCAAGGCCGGTTTTGACGTTGGAACTCATCTCGGAAGTTAATCGACTGATAAAGGAATGCAGTTTTGAGTTTAGAAGTTCTTATAAGGAGGGTTATAAAAGCATCGTGCATCACCAACACCGATGCACAACGTAACCAGGAACGAGGGTTCAAAATCGCCGTTAACCGCTACATGATGAATGTGGGTCAAAACTGATGAATGTGGGTCTAATTCTAAACTTTAATTCTTCTCTTTCTTTTTAAAAACAACTGCAATATATATAAAGTTGTTCATCAATCAGAAGTTGAATCAAATCAAAACCAATTAGAATCGAAATTAGAATGGAAAAAAATATTGAACCGTGGACCGGACCAGTTTGTGGATATTTAGGACTGGTACAAGTCCGGTATAATTTCATTTAGACCGATCCAAACTGGTTGGACCGGATTTTAGTATATTATATTTATTTTTCTTTAAAATTTTGATATTGAAAATTTTTGAATCAATATTTTTGTCTAAATTAGAAGTTATTATTAAAATAATAATAATAAAAGAATAGTAGCAACAAAAAAAATCTAAACTAGTATATTTACTTAATTCATTAATATTTCAAAAAAGAATACAGAGGAGTAAATATTGGTCTGTACCGAAAAAATTCATTTTAAAACCAAATTGGACTTGATCGAATGTTGAAATCTTAAAAAAGAAATTGAACTGAGGACCGTATTGAAATTTTATATATTCAGATTTTACAAAAACTTGTATGAGACCATACCATAAAGTTTTGTGAGACGGAGGTTTAGAATTGCAATTATAAAATTGTTAGGAGTTAGAGGAGTGTAGGACTGACTGATCACTGGAAGTTAGAGAGAATGTCAATGTAGGAACGTGTGGTTGGAGAGCAGAGAAGTTGGATGGCATAAGAGCATCTCCGATGCATAAAGAGTTTTCCTTATTTAACTGGTATAAATGGTAGAATCTGATTGGAACATCGATTCACCTTCAGTCTGATGTAATATTAAATGTTTCGACTGTGTGTCTCGTTTGAAATCATTCTCCAATCTAAACTTCAAATGAATAATTATTATGTGACGTGAATATGCTACAAACTCCCAATTATTATGTGACGTGTATATATATAATATTGAAATTGTATTTTAATATTATATTTGATCTCAACAAATATTATATTCATACAATTAATTATATTTTGGATGCATCTAATTATTTTACAAGAGTAATGATGGAGAATAAATAATTATATTGGTTCAATAAAATAGTTTTTATGAACTCGAGTATAACATTAATCGGCACTAACTTATTTTTAGTTCATGTTTAAAATAAAATTGATTCTATTCTAGAAATTAATTTGTTATTCTCATTAAATTAACTAATTATTAAATAGACAATGAGTTAAGAAACTTTCTAATTTATGTCTCAATTTTACTTGTATGGAGAAAGAGTAAAAAACAAAAATTAATTGAAATTAATTTTTATTTTTGCCAATCTATAATATATGCATCATTATTATTTATATATTATTAAATATAAATGAATATATTTAGCACTTAACATGTGGATTTTTCATTATTATTAAAATACATCATTCAATTATTTTATAACCTATAAATTCATAGTTACTTTTTAGAATTTGAAAAAAAAATTGAATTCTAATGTTAATAGACTAATACTTATAATTTTTTTAGTATAAATTTATATATATATATATATATATATAGATGTAAGATAATATATATATATATATATATATATATATAAGTGGTAATATATATATAAATGCATAATTTCAAAAGGTAAATAATATTTGATAAATTCAATCTCATATGTGTATATCTTTTTGTGGTTTAGTCTATATATTTATGATTTATAGATGATTAATTTTACTTTTTGGAAGTTATTTGTACTGTAAAAGTAGATTTACAATTTTTTTAATGAGTTTTATCATGTTGAATCATTTGTTTAAAAATAATGTGGTTATGAAATTTTTGGTTGTTGTGTGTATATATATTTGCAATTTATTCTAATGGAACGTGCAATAATTTTTTTAATACAAAGATTTACCGTCATGTATAAAAAAAATTTAACCGTATGCTGATTTGGCAAATAGCGAGCCTCAGATTGATAGTCTGAATACAGAAGGTCACATCGACAATGTCAATTGAATTTTCATCCACGTCATTGCGACTCCTTTATTTGACCCGATTGGAGAGTAAATTTAGGTTTGAGAGTCCATTACTCTTACGTGGCAAGAGAAGTTTACCATATTGAATCTCACATTGGAGATGCTCTAAAGGTTGGAGAGCGGAGAAATTATGGGAATCGAACTGAACCTGTACCTACAAAAGCAAACAGGAGTACTCAATCAAGCCAGAAAACCAAATTTGCTTTTGTTACTCCATGTTTTACAATTTTTGATTACTTATCTGACTTCTTCTTTTTTCCCTTTGCTCTATTTTATTTTTTTAAAAAAATATTTTTTAATTCTAACTGATTTTTTTAATTTATTAATTCATGTTTTAAAATTAATAGACCATAGTTTTTATGTTTTATTAATTAGTTCATGAATTAAATGGTTAGTTTACCGTTTTTAATCTTGTGTAAACCTACCTTTTTTTTCCAAGACTGACAACAACTAAAAAAGATATATTAGGTATTGTGTTTAAAATGTGTGCTAGTCATTATAAATCCCCAGTGTAAAATTCTATTTTCTACAAGAGTTGCAACTAGCACACATATATTCATTAGTTCACATGTTTTAAATGTTTGTTAATCGTTTTAAAGACTTTGTTTAAATTTTTATTTTTTTTCAGGATAGTTGTAGAACTTATAGCTAGTATGTATATAAATTAATCCAATTTACAGTATGATTATTGATGTAAGGACTTTGTTTGAACTTCATTTCTATCTAAAATATTTTTATACCATGTTTTTAAATTATAATCTAAATCACGTTAGTAAACTTACAATTCACAAAGATGTATTAGTTTATATGCTTAGAATGTTTGTTAATTGTTTTAAGAACTTTGTCTAGACCTTTATTTTTATCTAAACTACTTTAAATAATAACTTTTAATTGTAATTTAAATAAACTTTAACTACATTATCGTACATTTACAATTAGTTAAGATATATTAGTTCATAGTATGTTTGTTAATCATTTAAAAGACGTTGTTTAGACTTGCAGTTTTATCTAAACTATATTTATATATAATATTATAAACTATAGTCTAAATAATTTTTTGACAACATTACCATACACTTACGATTAGCAAAAATACATTAGTACGTGTGTTTAGAACATTTGTTATTCATTTTAAGAACTTTTGTTAGACCTCCATTTTTATCTAAACTATTTTCATGTACAATATTATAAATATAGTGTTAAAAGATTTTTTACAACATAATTATCCACTTACATTTAGCAAAAATATACTAGTTCAAATGTTTAGAATGTTTATTTGTCGTTTTAAAGAATTTGTTTAAACTTCCACATTAATCTGAATTGTAGTTTTAAATTATAGTAAGAATAACTTTTTACTACATAATCATACACTTACAACTAGCGAATTGAGTATAAATTAATTGATGAGTTTAGAATATTTGCTAATCGTTTTAAGAACTTTGTTCAAATTTGCATTTTCTATGAGGCTTGGCTCTAGCATATATATTACTTCATATGTTTAAAATAATTGTTAAACTTTTAAGATCTTTGTCTAAACTTTCTTTTTTTTACAAGATAAAGATAAAACTTTACAACTGTCACATGTATATATTAGTTCATATGTTTAGCATGTTTACTAATAATTTTAACGACTTTGTTTAGACTTTTATTTAGTATAACAAATTGGCAAAGTCTTGGGAAAGACGGGGTTTGATTAGAATAATAAAAGGTAAAAGGTCTTAGTTGTAAGATAAAAGTTTTAGTATGAAACATGTAGTAGTTATAAAATTTATAACCCGGTTCATGCAACCCGAAAATTTTATCTTAATTTCTTCTAATATACACTTTAAACCTTGGTCTTTCCATAATTTATGGAAAGACCGTCTTTCAAGAGACGGACTCTAACAAATTATATGAAAAACTCATATACTTCCCCCGTCCCAACCTATTCTGCACAGAATCTTTTCACGGTCTCCAATAAACATGTTTGACTGCAAATATGTGTAATTACGGACAATAATGACACACAAAAGTTTGATATTTAGAAAGTACATGTTACGACGAATCTAACCATATCTCATACGATAAAATTATTGTTCATATATCTATTCAAATATGTGGTCAAAGTTTGGCATCATTAACCAAAAAAGATTCTATGCAGAATAAGCTGGGACATCTAGTAATATTGCTACCCATCATATCCGCACTTCTAATTAGCCCGCAGACTTATTCACGAAAGCTCTTGGATGTAATTAGTTTCAACTACTATTTAGCAAATTGGGCATTCTCGATCTACGTGCTCCAAGTTGAGGAGGATTATTGAGAAAATAGAATATTTTGTGAGCATTACTAGTATTTAAATACCATTTTCCTTATTTACTTAGGATTCTTTTAACAATATATAATAGAAAAAAGTGCTTTTATAACCCTATCTAGTTGACATAAGTGCCAATATAACCTTTCAATATTCGAAAGTGCCAATATAACCATATCTAGTTAGTGAAAGTGCCAATATAACCCTATAAGTTTTAAGGATGTGCTGATATAACCCTATAAACATTAGAAATGTGCTGATATAACCCTACAAACATTAGGAATGTGCTGATATAACCCAATAAGATTGCATAATGTGCTGATATAACCCAATAAGATTGCATAATGTGCCGATATAACCAATAAGATTGCATAATGTGCTGATATAACCCTACCTGTTCCGGCGGCGATTCGGCGAACTATGAGGGTAAAATTGTCCATCTAATTTCAGAGTTAGCCCAAAGGGTATTTTGATCAATTTACATAGAGTCAATGCCAAAAAATTGAGGTCAATGCCGGAAATGGGGTCTGAGGGTTATATTGGCACTTTCATTAAATAGTGAGGGTTATATTTGCACTAAAAATTATCATAGGGTTATATTGACACTTATCCCTATATAATACAATGTACTCTCGGGGTAGGAATACACACAACATTATTACACTTATTTTCTAAAAGAAAAAAAAGGAACGATCGGTTCATAAACTTCCCTAGTACAGAAACCGAAGATTGAACCCCAGAACATCAAAGTTCCATTGGAGCATTCGTGAGAAAACGTATTTTGAGTTTGAATTTGTTCGGTCCTGAAAGGTAGGGTTTTCTGATTATGTTTTCAAATTGATCTGGTTTATGTGTTTGTGTGATTCTTAGTGATTTGGTACATATTGATTGTGTTTTCATTGGATTTTCAGAGATTATGAGGATTAAGGGCTCGGGAGTTACCTACTTGGACGTTGCTCTTGAATCTCTTAGTAAACATTTCTGTTACCAACCATCCTCATTATAATCTTTATCTGCTAGTGGACATTTATCATGATTTCTTTCTTCCCTTCCAAAACATTCAAGTGGCTTTCTGTATTTTTTTGTTTGATTTTGTATAGTTGAAATTGATGGATGTTCTAATTTTGCGTATCCATAAGAGATAGATAGACCTATGAACGCAGAACAGACTCAAGGCTGAGCTAGTGTAAAGCCCAAAATGTGTTAATTGACAATTTGTGACTATGTTGTAACATAAAAAAATGAGTCATGATGGAATAAGGACATCGTGAAAGGATGAATCCGAGAATGATGAATCTTGTTCAAGAGTAATTGATTTGTCGAATATTTCATCTCCCATATTTGTGAGATTGGATTGAGATCTGTAGAGTTGGAAGAAGGAAGGAGTTTCGGTTGTGGAAAAGGATTGGAAACGAGATATTCTGAATCCCTTACTTCAAGGGATTGGATTGGTTAAATCCTATCTTCATCAAGATTTGATTGATACGAAAATATAGTGAAGATAGTGATGCATTTGTACAAGAAAACTGAGACGTGCGGAAGGACTATATATGAGGGACATTACTGACTAAGCTACTTGCGGAATTATAGAGAGAAATCTGCAATCAGAGTTTTACTTTCATAAAAGTAGCAGAGCTATTTATTGGTGTTCCAAAATGATCAACGTTGTTTGATCTCAAAGTTCAGAACAAAAGACTTAACTCCCCGGGAGGAGGAGATCCAGTGTCGACGGAGATTGAGGTCAAAGGGAGTTTGATCAAGGCGGATCGACAACTAGGGGATCTAGTAGAATTCACGAGTTGAATTAGAAAAGATAAGTATTGTGTATGATGAATCTTGTACTATCTTTCTAATTAGTGGATTCATTTTGAACTGAGTCATATCCCGTAGACGTAGGTGATTTTCACCAAACTGCGTAACCAATTTTGTGTGTCTTTAAAGTTTTACTTCACTTACAAACTTGGCTAATCAGATGATGTTGGAACACGGTAATCACAATTGAAATGATTATGTAAAACCAAATTTCATCTAGGAAGGAAAAAGGAACTAAGTCGAGGAACGCGGAGATAGGTCCAGATGACATAATCTGCCATATCCTATCATACTGCAGCTCATTGAAACTGAATACTACGTTATTCTTCTAAACAATGATAACAATGTCAAGGAGCTTTATTTGGAAGAGTATGGACTACTGGTACATTTCTGGAATCATGAACTAGCCTAAATTCTTTCTGTCTGATTCAGCCAAAATTTCCAATTCATTCAATTAATTTACTCTGTTGTTGTTGCTCTCAGTATTCTGAGAATACCTTACCTCAATTTCCTAATCTGACCCATCTGGAGTTGAAATCAGTAGGCCACATGTTATTGTGGAATCTACTTCGCTCTCCACCGAATGCGGAAGCTTTTGCTTGCTTACTCGTTGGTAGGTATCTCCCTTAATTGCTCCGATCTATTGGAATGCTATTGATTTTTCAAGAAAGTATTAAAGTGCAACAAAAATGAAAAAGTTGTGCTGCCTTTTGAGATGATTAACTAGGATTCCAGGCAATCAACTATACATTTATTCGTCAACGTATGTATTTGCAGAGCAACTGTGAAAAGGAAAATGATTGTAAAGCTACTATTTTCTGTTTTTGTGCAGGAATGTGACAGCAGCAATAGAGTTTCAACCTGCAATCTACGATCTCCTCTGTCTTGCTCAAATCCTTAGGGAAAATATAAATAAAGATTGCCGGAAAACAGAGTTGAGTGTCATGGGGAATCTGGGATTTCTGTTGGATGATTATAGAGCATGACAGCAATATGAATGAAGAACGGCATTTATAGAGTTCTTGTTGGCTTGAATGTTGATAGAATTCGGAAAATAATGAGATTGAACATATGTTTTGTCGATACTCAGTGAACATTAATATTGCAGTATATAAGTCTTGAAGGAAGAAAAACTGATTAACCTCTTTCAGATCCTCAACCATTCAGATTTGAGAGTACAGATTTCTAATTTCATCCAAATACAAAGAGTTCAAAGGCAAGAAAACAACAGTCAGCGCAGCAGATCATTAGCCAATGAACATCCGATACTCAGACATTGGCATACAAATTCTTAAGCTTATGCAATGCAGTTTTTCAGACAGAAACGACATACAAATTCTTGTTGGATTAACCTGATACAAACATTAAAGTTGCAAATTCTAAAAAATCATGCAAACATGAGTTCCATCATCCACCTTTGCGATTTTTTTGAACTGTGTCCCCCCTTGAAATCACCTATCCCAATCCTTCTACATTAAAGCCTAAGTCCTGCCAAGTTTTAGCGAATAAAACAAAATTTAAGTGATTGGTTCCTAACAAACTCACCCCTCTTCAACCCTAAGAATGCTAGAAAAATAATCAGATAAAACTAAAATGGAAATTCTTACTTGGTCTGGAATTGACTTGACACCACCTATAAGCCTGCGAAAAAAAAGGCACAGAATCTCTTAAAGGAGCTAAGAATTACCACATATTTCCTTGCAGCGCAAATCAAATAGCCATCCAGCTTGTCATTTTCTGAATCACTTGTAACAAAGAGCAAGGAAAAATCTCAGATTACTTTCATTCATCCAGAAAAACATCTACTAAATATATGAACTTGTTGAACACGATGTATGAACCCGCTGAACACTCAAAGTGAAGATGCTGCATGCTTACTTGAATGAACTAAGAGAAGTGAAATCTGTGGGATCACCTGTACATTTGATCATTTTAATTTTCAGTTAGCCTTAGGTTGGTTTAAAATTGAACGCACAATTTGGAGGGAAGCTTATAATCGATTAAAGGAATCGAACGAATGAACTAAAAAAAAAACTGAACGGTCGATCACCTGTACTCGATCGGTGGCGTACGACGGACAGACTTGTCGGCAAAGAAGAAAAGAAGCTGAAAACAAAAGAATGTGTGTACTCAATATGAGCGTTCTTAGAGAAAGAAGAAAAAGATGGTAAGTCGTATCTACGTAAGTCAATGTGTGTACTCAATATGAGCGGGAATTGAACCTTCATTTGACATTTGTTCACTATGCAGGATCAGGGTGGAGGAGTTCATGATTTTAGTGTGCAAGAAAATTGAAAAATGGACGCAAGTGTGCTGGTCTTGTATTCTGGAGGCTGAGGGTGGAGGACGCATTACCAAAATGCGTCCTCTTGGTGGACCTTTTTTTATTTTCTGAAATTAATTAGAGGACTCGTTTTGGAAACGAGTTCTCAGCCCCTTTTTTTCGAAAATATTTGTGAGGACTCGTTTTGGAAACGAGTCCTCTGAGGTGGGGGTTTTTTTTCTGAAATTAATTAGAGGACTCGTTTTGGAAACGAGTCCTCAGCCTTTTTTTTCGAAAATAATTGTGAGGACTCGACGAGTCCTCAGCCTTTTTTTTCCGAAAAATATTTTATAGAGGACTCGTTTCGTCCTCTGAGGTGGTATAAATTTTTTTCCCCGGAAATGTTTTTTAGAGCACTTCTTTTGGAAACGAGTCCCCGAATGAAACGAATTTTTTTTTAAAGTATGTGGAGGACTGGCTTTTGAAACGAGTCCTCGAATCTGGTAATAATTTTTTATTTTCCGGAAGTATTCAAAGGACTCATTTTTTAAAACAGTCCTCAAATCAGGCATTATCTAGCTCTCCGGAAATTAATCAGCAAAATGTTGGAATTAGCAGAAATTTTCATAAATTTATTTATCGGGAGCTCCTCAAACGAGTCCTGGAATGGGTATTGTTTTAACAATTTTTTTTGAAAATGTTGGAAATGAGATGTGTAATTAATTACGGTGCTAATTTAATTTGTAAATGAAATAATGTTTATTATATTTTGGTAAATTTTGTAAATTAAGCGTGTGGAGAATTTTATATATTGGGGAAAAAGCTTATTATAAAATCCTTCCCTGAATTCAACAAAAGTGTGGTCTTTCAAATGAGTCGTGAATTTAAGTAATAAATTATCGTGGGTTGCTGCAATGAGTAACTTACTATTTCTGATCCACCTGTTTTCGGTCAAGTTTGCGCATAAGCAGACTTGTGTTTGTTTGATGATAATTTGGAAAATAGTCTGATGATAATTTGGAAAATAGTCTGATGATAATTTGGAAAATAGTCAGACGATAATTTAGGGGCATTTTATTTGAATTTTTTTAACTGGTCTTGAATGTAGGTGCAGGAACGAAGTATTGCATAGTTAGAATGGATACAAATTAGCATAAATGTACAGTGCCGAACAATACGAGTGAAATCTAATGCAAATTAGTGTTGAATAGCATGTACTGTCCTAATGATGATCTCTGCATAGCTTTCCACCCGTTCCACAAGGGGAGGACGTATGGTCCTGGATGTCCGTCGTGGTATAGCCATCTGTGCAGGTACATGTACTTCCTCATGTGGAGCTCCCCCTGGTATGTCCTCCTCCATTTCGTATCCCGCTTCCTCATTCGAATCACAATAGGCATGTGGAATACAACCTGTATGTAATGGAGCGGTAGGCGACATGTATGGATGACTGGATGATGGAGTGACATATGCACTGAAATCTAATGCAGTGATGTTGTACTGTGAGGGTTCCCCGGCTGATGGTCCGCAAATCGGTGGACTCGCATGTGAGGGTCCAGTTTGTGATGAACCAATGTGTTCTGTATGCCCACTCTGAAGAGCAGATTGATAGGGACATGACGGGGGAATCGAGTGGAACTCATGCTGAGGTTTGTTTGTGAGGGGTAGATGTGAAAATAGAGATTCTGAAGGTGATAGATCCAAGGGGAGGTCAAAGTCTAGATACAGAAATAAAGTTTGCAACTATTGCAAGAAAAAGGGACACATTAAGGCTGACTGTTTTAAATAGAAAAATATAAAAATGAGCAGAATATCAGCAATGCTGGTGAAGCTAGCAGGAGATGAGAGTGATGGAATCATATTTGTGGTCATGGATAATAAATCAAGGTCTTCTAGTGAGTGGCTCTTAGATTTGGGTTGTTCTTACCACATGAGTTATGCTATGGGGTGTTTTTCCACTTATGAAGAATGGGATGGTGGAATTGTTTTGATGGGTAATAATGCTCATTATAAGGTTGTTGGCAAGGAAAACAAAATTCAAATCAAAATGTACGATGGCATTATTAGGACACTCACTAATGTAAGACATGTTCCTGACTTAAATAAAAATCTCATCTCTCTAGGCACTCTTGATGCTCTTGGGTACAGATATTCGGGTGACGGGGAATACTAAAAATTTGTAAAGGCGTTCTTGTGCTAATGAAGGCTTGCAGAGTTAGCACTATGAATGTTTTGCAGGGATTTACAGTAAATGGGGCAGTGGCTGTCTCAACTTCCTCAGATGAAGACATCACCAAATTGTGGCATATGGGGTTGGGACATATGGGCGAGAAAGGCTTAACATTGTTAAGCAAGAGAGGTATACTTTGTGGTCAAAGTACTAGTAAGTTGGACTTTTGTGAACATTGTACTTTTGGAAAGCAGAAAAGAGTTAGTTTTCGTTCACCTGCAGTTCATAAAACAAAAGATACTTTGGATTACATTCATTCTGATCTTTGGGGGCCCTTTCGTGTTCCTTCTAAGGGTGGTGCAAGATATATGCTTACTTGTATTGATGACTATTCAAGAAAAATTTGGGCATATTTTTTGAAGTTTAAAAGTGATGTTTTCCTAACATTTAAACAATGAAAGACTTTGATTGAAAAACAGACAGGAAAACAAATTAAGCGAATGAGGATTGACAATGGCTTAAAATTTTGTGGAAATGAATTCAATGAGTTCTGTAAAAATGAAGGAATAGCTCGACATCGTACTGTTAAAAGGACGCCTCAACTATATAGTGTGGCAGAGCGGATGAATCATACTCTTTTTGAAAGAGCTCGATGCATGATCTCAAATGCCAAGTTGACATTATACTTTTGGGTAGGAGCCATATCTAAGGCTTGTCATGTCGTTAACAGCTCTCCATGTCCACCTCTTAATTTCAAAACTCCCAAGAAAGTTTGGTCAGGTACTCCTACTGATTACTCTAATTTAAGAATATTTGGGTGTTCATCTTATATGCATGTTAACGAGGGAAAGCTAGAGCCTAGGGCTAAGAAATGTATTTTCTCGGTTATGCTGCATGGGTGAAATGATATAGATGTTGTATCCTGATCCCAAATCACCCAAATTTGTAATTAGTAGAGATGTTACATTCGATGGATCTTATATGTTACATCTTAGAAAAGAGTCTTGTAATCCTTGTGATTCAGAAAAAGAGGATAATGCATCAAAGCAGGTGGAGTTAGAGATTGTTGGTTCTTCTGGGAGAAACCCAACCCAAGAAGTGGTTGAAGAATCTGATCATGAATGTGCTGAAGATCAATCGAGAGATGAGGATTATTCCATTTCCAGAGATAGACCGAGACATGACATTCGACCACCATTGAGGTATGCAAATTTTCTTGCATATGCTTTATCAGTGACATGGGAAACAAGTGGAGACGAGGAACCTTCCACATATTCAGAGGCAGATTCAGGTGCTACTTTAAACAAATGGTGGGTGGCTATGAACGAAGAGATGGAATCTCTACACAAGAATAGAACATGGGATCTTGTGGTGCCACCAAAAAGAAAGAAAATTGTTGGTTGCAAATGGATTTTCAAGAGAAAGGAATATACTTCAGGTGTTGATAATGCAAGGTACAAAGCACGATTGGTTGCAAAGGGCTACAATCAGGTACAAGGCGTAGATTTCAAGGATGTTTTCTCACCTGTTGTGAAATATAGCTTTATTCGTGTATTGTTTGCTTTGGTTGCCATGTATGATCTGGAGTTATAACATCTGGATGTCAATACAGATTTGTTGCATGGTGAATTAGATGAACATATCTATATAAGTTAACCTAAAGTTTTGAAGTTCCAGGTAAGGAAGATCGGGTTTGCTTGTTGAAGAAATCCTTGTATATATTAAAGCAGTCTTCAAGACAATGGTATAAGA
This sequence comes from Rubia yunnanensis, assembly GCA_037428765.1. Lineage (NCBI taxonomy): Eukaryota > Viridiplantae > Streptophyta > Magnoliopsida > Gentianales > Rubiaceae > Rubia > Rubia yunnanensis. The sequence goes on from CM075065.1 coordinate 25,209,231, forward strand.
GGTTTGATTCATTTATGTTCGGTCATGATTTCTCCAGGAGCATGTATGATAGTTGTGTTTAGTTTCGAAAGTTACAAGATAACTCATTCATTTATTTACTATTATATGTTGATGACATGCTCATTGCGACTAAGAATCTTGCAGAAATTCATGAGTTGAATGCCTTGTTGAATAGTAAATTTGAGATGAATGATTGGGGTGCAGCTAAGAAGATTTTTGGTATTGAGATAAGAAGAGATCGAGGAGTTGGAAAGTTGTACCTGACCCAGGAGAGTTACCTTAAGAAAGTTTTAGAGCAATTTGGCATGCATGATGCCAAACCAGTTAGCACTCCTCTTGGCAGCCATTTTAGGCTATCGGCTACCCAATCACCAAAAAAAAGGAAGAAGAAGATTATATGGCTAGAGTTCCTTATTCAAATGCAGTTGGGAGTATAATGTATGCAATGGTTTGTGCTTGCCCTAATATCTCACAAGCTGTTAGAGTTGTTAGCAGGTATATAGCCAATCCGGGAAAATCACATTTGCAAGCTGTGAAATGGATTCTTAGATACTTAAAGGGTACTTCGAACAAGTGTTTGGAGTTTGGTAGAACCAATAACACTGTTGGTTTTGTAGATTCAGACTTTGCCAGTGATCTTGATAAGCGCAGGTCTCTTATAGGTTATGTATTTTGCATCGGAGGTTGTGCAATTAGCTGGAAAGCTACTCTACAACATGTAGTTGCTTTATCTACTACTGAGGCAGAATTATGGTAGACGCGGAGGCAATAAAAAAAACTTTATGGTTGAGAGGTCTCTTCGGCGAATTAACTCTACAACAAAGGGTTACTACCACTCACTGTGATAGCCAAAGTGCAATTTACTTGAGTAAAGACCAAATGTACCATGAGCGGACGAAGCATATTGGTATTAAGTACCACTTCATTCGTGATATCATTGCACAGAAGAAGGTCTTTGTTAAGAAAGGATAATCCTGCTGATATGTTCATGAAGGCTCTTCCCTATTTCAAGTTCAAGCAGTGCTTGGACTTGATTGGTGTTCATTGTTGGTGATTCGGCCCACTAGGGCCATTCCGGAGGAGGGTGAGCAAACTATTACTTTTGGGGTTCAGACAATGGTGGAGATTTGTGAAGAAATGTGGTGTTCACCCAATTGTCCATGAACATTCACTTCTTTGGAGGATAGCAAAGACAATAATTCAAAGCATTAAAGTGCAACATTATTCTCTTCCCATGCTTAGCAAGTTGAAGCATTATTTCTTTGATTATTGGGGTTCAACTATCATGGTTTTTTGGCAAGAACCATTTGGAGGTAATGTTCACAACCCATGCTTGAAGCAGGAAGGATGATTTCTTGGGATATTGGGATAAGTTTTGTTTGAGAGCTCTTGGCCATTGGTGAACTTGGAGTAGTATAAATAGGGGATGAACTTAGTAGTTCAAACACACCTCAAGCATATCATTCATTTGCTACTTGATTTCTTCCCCCTTTAACTCTCCATTGTAGTTGTAGAAGCCAAAGCTCTCATCTTTATATTTTGCCACATGATTCCTTCATAGGTGGTAGGCAAAACATTGTAATACTCTCTCCACATATAGTGAAGCTTCCAGTCTCCTCCGGTCGTGGATGTATGTCAACTTGACCGAGCCATGTAAATCCTTGTGTTCATTATTTCCTTTATTTTCTTTACGTTTACTTTGTTATCCATCTTTTTTTACTAATAGATATCTCGTGGGATTCGTATTCCTAACACCAGGAAATATGTCCAGCGGGGGTTGCATCAATTAGTAGGAGAAAATAGAAAATTTTCAATCTTTTTTTTATCTATTTAGAGGGGCTGATAGGAAAATAATTTTAAAATTACTCCAAAAATTTTTGTTTCTAGTGGGGGATGAAGAGGAAAATTTAAAAATTACTCCTACTAATTTTTTTTTGGCAGGGACTGGAGCCCCCTCTAGCCCCATGTACATCTGTTAGTGTGTTGGATAACACATTAGTACGTCCGTTGTTGGGTGAATTAGTACTCTCTCGGTTCCACTGGATGTGGCACACTTTCATTTTTTGGTTGTTTTTGTGAATTTGGCAAACTTTTCATTTTTGGTAAGATTCCTTCATTTTCATCCACTCATTCTATTTTTTTTCTTTAATTCAATTTCATCCATTCATTTCATTCACCTAAATCCAAGTACCTAAGGCGAGTGTGTCACATCCAATGAAACTGATGTAGTACTATTTTTTTTAAATGGAGAATCTCTAGAAATGTGGCATATCCATAATTTTAATAGACAGTTTCACTCTTTTCTTTTTAATTTTTTTAAAATAACTAGTATTATATTTTATAAGTTAAAACATACAATAATGTGTATTTAGGTGTGAAAATATTAAAAATATATAATATAAAATTACAACAATGAACTTTTAATTTTTTTAAAATTTAATGTGTAATTTAATAATTGCAGTGTATAAGTAAAAAATACAGTAACTTGTCCCTAACTTAAGGATACACCACCTATCGGAAGACCTCCTCTTATTAAATTTATTTAACTTATATTATTTATCGTTACAATTATAAGTCTAACATATAATTAAAATCAAATTATCATGACAAAAACATAATCCATTTCCAATACTACCTCTGTCCCACAATTAACTTATCAATAATTTAATTTTTAGAGTCAACTGTATCAATGTTCAACTACTAATATATATATTTATATATGTATAAGAATTCTAAATAAAAATAATTTTAAAATATACATGATAATAGTTGAAATATGGTTTTAACTAATTAATTCAATAATTACTACCATGTTCCAACATAGCCTATCTAACCAAGTATGCAATAAAATAAAGCATGAAGACACAAAACTTGGTTACGCAGTTCGGTGAAATCCACCTACATCTACGGGGCGTGGCCAAATTCAGAATGAATCCAATAATTAGAAAGATAAAGTACAAAGTACACCATACAATATACTTATCCTATCTAATTATGACATGTGAATTTTGCAAGCTCCCTTTGCTACCGATCCGCTTTGATCAAACTTCCTCTGACCTCGAAACTTGCCGATGCAGGATCTCCTCCTCCCGAGGCATTAAGGTATATGATTCTGAACAAGATCAGCGGTTTAAATTCATGTTGGAACACAAACGAATGAATCTGTAGTGCATCTCGAAAGATATAAAAATATGGATGTAGATTTTTCTTCAATTATATCCATGAGTGCACAACTGTGATGTCCATCAATATATATACCATGAACATATTGGAATTTTCCACATTTGTCTACAAAAGATTCCGTTTTCAAATATGATTATGAAGCATATCCAAATCCCATAAATAAAGGAATTTTCCCTATCTCAATTATCCCATAATATTCCGTAAATCCAATATGATTCAATCACACGCACAATCATACATTTCTAAATCTATAAACTTCCATAATATCCACACAATATTTTTCATGCGGATAACACATTTAAATCAAAACTTTCCATATGTTTTAACATGGAAATTTTTGTACGCATGAAGTCTTGTGCGAATATAATTCATTCTCCACATAATGTTCTGATTACAATCAAATCCCTGGGAGATAGGAATTACCAAATCTAATCCCTTAAGTAAGGAACTAGAATATCTCGTCTCTATACTAACCATAACTGAATATTTCAATTCCATAACATTAATTCAATCCCACGGATATAAGAACTGATATATTATCCACCTCAAATACAACTTGGACGAGATGTATACTTCTCGGATTCAGTCTTCAACATTTCTTTATTCCACCGAAATTCCTTCTTTGATGTTGCAACACAATAATACCATATTTGCATAATTACCACAAATTGCCAACTAACAAATTTGGACTTTACAATATATAATAATGGGCGGTGAGCTCAGATATTGGCTCATCATCTTCACTGGAAAAGTGAATCCCAATAAAATTTGATCTTTTTCACAGTCTAGATAGATTAAGCTCTAAAATTTGATCCCAATAAAATTGATAAAGTTTTATCTCTCTACCATGGGCAATTTACACACACTCTTGGTGGGAAACTGTACGATTCTATTGCTTTGATTTCAACGGTGAAACTTTTATGGGGAAATCAGGTGAAAGAATTGGCATTCACAAAGAGTAATAGGGAAGGAGAAAAAGAGTAGGGGAAAGAAAGGAGATGTTCATGATATGGAGTTGGCAAAAAGGGAGTCTCAGACGAGTTCAGAGATGAGAAATGTAGTCAGGGTAGATGAACAGAAGGAGTTGAAGGTTATGTAAATTACAAATACACTAAAGGAGATGAGCAAGGAAGATGGTAAAAGAAAAGGGGAAGAAGAATATGGGGTGAAAAACTGCATATTATCATCGGTATGGTTTCTTGTTCATTTTGAATTTGTTATTAATAAACTTACTTACAATATTTTATGTATGTTACTGTTTAAGGTGCATCGATTGTTGTTTGAATGTTTATTGTCATGATTTTAATTGTAGGTGGGTTCGATATGAGTGTCAATGATAAGGATGGCGGTGGTTTAGTCGGGTAAAAATGAATGACGATATATATTAATATGAAGATGGGGAGGATATGGTCGATTTGGGTTTTCTAGTTTTGACAGCACCTTCAAGGCCATATTGTTTTTTATTAACTTCTGAGGCCGATTTTGACGTTGGAACTCATCTCGAAAGTTAATCAAATGATATCAAAATGCAGTTGCAAGTTCAGAATCGCTTATAAGGCGGGTTATAAAAGCATCGTGCATTTCCAACATTATTGCACATCGCAACCAAGGACGAGGGTTCAAAATTGCCATTATAGGGGGTCTAATAGCCACCTTGAATGGTGTTGTCCTGCACTAGTGTCACCAAATTAGTAATAGCATAGATTCGAGGCATATTTCTTTGTACCCACTATATATCGGCGGAAGTTGGGATTGACCATTACTTCAGAGAAAATCCGGGTTATGTCAGCACTAAAATATTTTGAGGTAATGACACTTATAAAAGAATTGTGAGTCATATGAATATTTCTCTAAAAAAAATCTATGAACTTTTAATAGACGGGGGAATTTTTTCAAAAAAGGAGAAAGATAATTAAACTAATAAATTATGTCATCAAAATAGATAAAGATAGAAAAATGTGTGACATGTCATCAAACAGGTCAAAATTGATGAATGTGAAGCTAATTCCAAACTTTGGTTTTTTAACGATAAAAAATTGTATCGAATCAAAACGGTTATGATCGAAATTAGAATGGAAAAAAATCTTGAATCGTGGACCAGACCAGTTTGTAGACATTTAGGTTTGGTACTGGTCCGAAATAATTTTATTTTTAGATCGATCGAAACTGGTTGGACTGGATTATAGAATCAATATTGATATTGAAAAATTTTAGAATCGTTCTAATTTTGCGCATCCTTAACAGATATGCCTCTGAACTCCCGAACAGATTCAAGGCTCAGCTAGCAGGGAAGGTAAAAAGAATGAAGTCTAGGAAAGCAAAGATAGACTTAGTGACCCTCAAGATGGCATAGTCAGCCATGTCCTATCATACTGTAGCTCATTGAAATTGAATACTATGATATCAGCTTTGAAGCGGTTACCGAAGCTACCACGATGATCACGAGAATATACGAATGATATTGGAGGATTGGTAAGGGTAGAGGAAGAGGATTGCTGATTGCCAACAGTGCAAGGAGATGATGTAATTGTTGTTAGACACAAGGAGGAACTATTTCCAAACCCCTCTTCGTGGAGATTGAATTTGAAAACTCATTCTCTTAACTGTTTTTATTTACTTCTTTTGGATGGCATATGATTTGCCTCTTAAATAGGGCGGTGCAAAGACTTAGTTCACTTGTAACCTATTATACTCCACTGCTGAGCAGTTTGAATTATCTGCACCACTTTTCATATGCAACAAATGGAATAACGCATTGAAATTATAAATTACAATTTTTATCTCCTTCACATGGATCAGGTATGCTGTAATTGATCCGATTATTCATTTTCATTCATTTTTGTACATTGATTCTTTATATTTCACATGCTACCAGTTAGTTGAAAATGTGTAACTGTAAGTTCTTGTTGGCTTGAATGTTGACACTAATAGAATTTGGAAAATAGTGAAAAAATTGAGCAGATGTTTTATCAATACTCAATGAAAATTTATATCACATCATATAAGCTTGGTAAAACAACTGATTAGCATCTTTCAGATCCTTAACCATTGAGATTTGAGAGCATAGATTGCTAATTTTAGCCAAATACAAAGAGTTGAAATGCAAGAAAGTAATAGTCAGTGCAGCAGATCGGTTACCAGTGAACATATGATATTTAGACAAGCTTTTGTACTGCAAATTTTTAGACAGAAACGACAGACGAATTCTGCACGTGTTGAATTCTGAAAAATCATGCAAACATGAGTTCCATCATCCACCTTTTGCGATATTTTGAACCGTGCCCCCTTAAAACCACCTATCCCAGTCCCTCTGTATTAATTGGAGACTTAATCCTACGAATTTTTAGCGAAGATAATTAAACTTAAGTGATTGGTTCCCAACAAATATCACTCCTCTTCAGCCCTAAGAATACTTAAAAATTAATCTCATAAAACTGAAATGGAAATTCTTACTCGGTCTGGAATCAACTTGACACCAGCTATAAGCCTGAAAAAAAAAGCCATAGAACCTTTTAAAGGAGCTAAGAATTACCACATATTTCCTTGCAGTGCAAAACAATTAGCCATCCAGCTTGTCAATTTCCGAATCATGTGTAACAAAGAGCAAGGCAACTTTTTATACATCTTACATATATCCCATTTTAAGATCAAACAGCATTGAGTGAATCTTGCTCACAATCTTAGATATATCCTAGCCTTGGATCCTTGGTTTATCCTTCAACAATTGGACCAATAGTAAGGGAGAAATCTCTTCAGGAATCTGGTCAATCTACCTTGTCGTGAAAGTTCTACCTTGTACACGTTGAAAATGGCAGGAGGTACATCTATTCTCTCACATCTTGATAAATTTGATTCCATCATTTTGGATCTAGAGAATGTAGATGCTAAAGTGGATGAAGAAGATCAAACAATTTTATTGTTATGTTCCCTTCCCCTTTCCTTTAAGGTGCTCTTGTGCTAATGAAGGCTTGCAAAGTTGGCACTTTGTATGTTTTGCAGGGGATCTACAGTAACTGGGGAAGTGGCTGTCTCAACTTCCTCAGATAAAGACATCACCAAATTGTGGCATATGAGGTTGGGACACATAGGCGAGAAAGGCTTAACATTATTAAGCAAGAGAGGTCTACTTTGTGGTCAAAGTACTGGTAAGTTGGACTTTTGTGAACACTGTATTTTTGGAAAGAAGAAAAGAGTTAACTTTCGTTCACATGTAGTTCATAAAAATAAAAGGTACTTTGGATTACGTTCATTCTGGTCTTTAGGGGTCCTCTCGTGTTCCATCTAAGGGTGGTGCAAGATATATGCTTACTTTTATTGATGACTATTCAAGAAAAGTTTTGGGTATATTTTTTGAAGTTTAAAATTGATGTTTTTCTAACATTTAAACAATGGAAGACTTTGATTGAAAAATAGACAGTAAAACAAATTAAGCGAATGAGGATTGACAATGGGTTGGAATTTTGTGGAAATAAATTCAGTGAGTTCTGCAAAAATGAAGGAATAACCCGACATTGCACTGTTAGAATAATGGCTCAACAGAATGATGTGGCAGGGCGGATGAATTGTACTCTTTTGGAAAAAGCTTGGTGCACGCTCTCAAATGCCAAGTTGACATTATACTTTTGGGCAGGAGCCATATCTACGACTTGTCTCATCGTCAAACGCTTTCCATGTACACCTATTGATTTCGAGACTCCAGTAGAAGTTTGGTCAGGTACTCCTACTGATTACTCTAATTTAAGAATATTTTCGTGTCCAGCTTATATGCATGTTAACGAGAGAAAGCTAGAGCCTAGGGCTAAGAAATGTATTTTTCCTCGGTCTTGCTTCAGGGAGGAATAGATATAGATTTTGGTATCCTGATCCCAAATCACCCAAATTTGTAATTAGTAGAGATGTTACATTTGATGAATCTTATATGTTACATCCTAGGAAAGAGTCTTGTAATCCTTGTGATTCAGAAAAAGAGGATAATGCACAAAAGTAGGTGGAGTTAGAGATCGGTGGTTCTTCTGGGAGAAACCCAACCTAAGAATTGGTTGAAGAATCTGATCATGAACTTGCTGAAGATCAACCAGAAGATGAGGATTATTCTATTTCCAGAGATAGACTGAGATGTGACATTCGACCACCATTGAGGTATGCAAATTCGGTTGCGTATGCTTTATCAATGGCATAGGAAACAGGTGAAGAAGAGGAACCTTCCACATATTCAGAGCAGTTTCAGGTGCTAATTCAGACAAATGGTTGGTGGCTATGAATGAAGAGATGGAATCTCTACACAAGAATAGAACATGGGATCTTGTGGTGCCACCATAAGGAAAGAAAATTGTTTGTTGCAAATGAATTTTCAAGAGAAAGGAAGATACTTCAGGTGTTGATAATGCAAGGTACAAAGCACGATTGGTCGCAAAGGGCTACAATCATGCACAAGGTGTAGATTTCAATGATGTTTTCTCACTTGTTGTGGAACATAGCTATATTCGTGTATTGCTTGCTTTGGTTTCTATGTATGATCTGGAGTTAGAACATCTGGATGTCAAGACAACTTTCTTGCACGGTGAATTTGATGAACATATCTATATGAGTCAACCTAAAGGTTTTTAAGTTCAAGGTAAGGAAGACTGGGTTTTCTTGTTGAAGAAATCCTTGTATGGATTAAAGCAGTCTTCAAGACAATGGTATAAGAGGTTTGATTCATTTATGTTGGGTTATGGTTTCTCCAGGAGCATGTATGATAGTTGTGTTTACTAACGGACGTTACAAGATAACTAATTCATTTAATTGCTATTATATGTTGATGACATGCTCATTACGACTTAGTGTTGCAGAAATTCATGAGTTGACATTAGACTTTGGGCAGGAGCCATATCTACGGCTTGTCACATCGTCAACCACTCTTCATGTGAACCTATTGATTTCAAGACTGCGGAGAAAGTTTGTTCAGATACTCCTGCTGATTACTCTAATTTAAGAATATTTTCGTGTCTAGCTTATATGCATGTTAGCGAGGGAAAGCTAGAGCCTAGGGCTAAGAAATCTATTATCCTCGGTTATGCTTCAGGGGTGAAAGGATATAGATTGTGGTATCCTGATCCCAAATCATCCAAATTTGTAATTAGTAGAGATGTTACATTTGATGAATCTTATATGTTACATCCTGGAAAAGATTCTTGTAATTCTTGTGATTCAGAAAAAGAGGTTAGTGCACAAAAGCAGGTGGAGTTAGAGATTGGTGGTTCTTCTGGGAGAAACCCAACCCAAGAAGTGGTTGAAGAATATGATCATGAATGTGCTGAAGATCAACTAGGAGACGAGGATTATTCCATTGCCAGAGATAGACCGAGATGTGACATTCGACCACCATTGAGGTATGCAAATTTGGTTGCATATTCTTTATTAGTGGCAGAGGAAACAGGTGAAGACGAGGAACCTTCCACATATTCAGAGGCAGTTTCAGGTGCTAATTCAGACAAATGACGGGTGGCTATGAACGAAGAGATGGAATATCTACACAAGAATAGAACATGGGATATTGTGGTGCCACCAAAAGGAAAGAAAATTGTTGGTTGTAAATGGATTTTCAAGAGAAAGGAAGATACTTCAGGTATTGATAATGAAAGGTACAAAGCACGATTGGTTGCAAAGGGCTACAGTCAGGTACACAGTGTAAATTTCAATGATGGTTTCTCACCTGTTATGAAACATAGCTCTATTCTTGTATTCCTTGCATTGGTTGCATATTTGATCTGGAGTTAGAACAGCTGGATGTCAAGACAGCTTTCTTGCATGGTGAATTAGATGAACATATCTATATGAATGAACCTGAAGGTTTTGAAGTTCAAGGTAAGGAAGACCAGGTTTTCTTGTTGAAGAAATCCTTGTATGGATTAAAGCAGTCTTCAAGACAATGGTATAAGAGGTTTGATTCATTTATGTTGGGTCATGGTTTTTCCAGGAGCATGTATGATAGTTGTGTTTACTTTTAGAAGTTACAAGATAACTCATTCATTTATTTTCTATTATATGTTGATGACATGCTCATTGCGGCTAAGAATTTTGCAGAAATTCATGAGTTGAAGGCCTTGTTGAATAGTGAATTTGAGATGAAAGATTTGGGTGCAGCTAAGAAGATTCTTGGTATGGAGATAAGAAAACATCGAGGAGTTGGAAAGTTGTACCTGACCCAGGAAAGTTACCTTAAGAATGTTTTGGAGTGATTTGGCATGCATGATGCCAAACTAGTTAGCACTCCTCTTGGTAGCCATTTCAGGCTATATGCTGCCCAATCACCAAAAACAGAGGAAGAAGAAGATTATAAGGCTAGAGTTCCTTATTCAAATGCAATTGGGAGTATAATGTATGCAATGGTTTGTACTTGTTCTGATATCTCACAAACTGGTAGTGTTATTAGCAGGTATATGGCCAATCCAGGCAAATCACACTGGCAGGTTGTGAAGTGGATTCTTAGATACTGAAAGGGTATTTCAAACATGTGTTTGGAGTTTTGTAGAACCAATAGCACTCTAGATGGTTTTGTAGATTCAGACTTTTCCGGTGATCCTTATAAGCACATGTCTCTTACAGGTTATGTATTTTGCATTGGAGGTTGTACAATTAGCTAGAAAGCTATTCTACAACATGTAGTTTCTTTATCTACTACTGAGGCAGAATATGTGGCAGTCACAGAGGCAATCAAAGAAGTTTTATGGTTGAGAGGTATCTTCGGTGAATTAACTCTACAACAAAGGGTTGCTACCATTCCCTATGATAGTCAAAGTACAATTTACTTGGCTAAAGATCAGATGTATCATGAGAGGACAAGGCATATTGGTATTAAGTACCACTTCATTCGTGATATCATTGCACAGAAGAAGGTCTTTGTTCAGAAAATCAATACAAAGGATAATCCTACTGATATGTTCACGAAGGCTCTTCCCTATTTCAAGTTCAAGCAGTGCTTGGACTTGATTGGTGTTAATTGTTGGTGATTCAGCCCATGAGGGCCATGCCGGGGGAGGGTGAGTAAGCTATTACGTTTGGGGTTCAGACCAAGGTGGAGATTTGTGAAGAAATGTGGTCTTCACCCAATTATCCATGAACATTCACTTCTTTGGAGGATAGCAAAGACAATCATTCAAAGCATTAAAATTGCAAAACTATTCTCATCTCATGCTTAGCAAGTTGAAACATTATTTGTTTGACTATTGGGGTTCAACTATCATAGTTTGTTGGCAAGAACCATTTGGAAGTAATGTTCACAACCCATGGTTGAAGCAAGAAGGAGGATTTCTTGGGATATTGGGATAAGTTTTGTTTGAGAGCTCTTGGCCATTGGTGAACATGGAATAGTATAAATAAGGGATGAACTTAGTAGTTCAAACACACCTCAAGCATAACATTCCTTTGCTACTTGCTTTCTTCTCCCTTTAGCTCTCCTTTTGTAGTTGTGGAAGCCAAAGTCCTCTTCTTTATATTTTGCCTCATAATTCCTTCATAGGTGGTAGGCAAAGTCTTGTAATATCTTCTACATATATAGTGAAGCTTCCGGTCTCCTGTGGCCGTAGATGTGGGTCAATTTGACCGAACCACGTAAATCCTTGTGTTCATTATTTCCTTTATTTTCTTTACATTTTCTTTGTTATCCATCTTTTTGGGCTAATAGATATCTCGTGAGATTCGTATTCCTAACACATAGTATACTGCAACTTATTGAAACTGAATACTGTATTATCAGGTTTGATGTGGTTACTGAAGCTACCACGACAATCACGAGAATGTAAGATTGATATTGGAGCAGTGGCAAGGGTAGAGGAAGAGGATTGTTGATTGCCGACAGCGCAAGGAGATGATGTAGTTGTTGTTAGACACACGGAGGAACTATTTCCAAACCCCCTTTTCGTGGTGATTGAATTTGAAAACTCATTCTCTTAACTGTTTTTATTTACTTCTTTTGGATGGCATATGATTTGCCTCTGGCGGTACAAAGACACACTTCACTGGTAAACTATTATACTCCACTGCTGAGCAGTTTGAATTATCTGCACCACTTTTCATATGCAACAAATGGAATAGCGCATTGAAATTATAAATTTCCATTTTTATCACCTTCACATGGATTGGGTATGCTGTAATTAAGCCGATTATTCATTTACATTAATTTTTGTACGTTGATTCTTTATATTTCACATGCTACTAGTTAGTTGGAAATGTGTAACTATAAGTTCTTGTTGGCTTGAATGTTAACACTGATAGAATTTGGAAAATAGTGAAAAAATTGAACAGATATTTTATCGATACGTAGTGAACATTTATATCGCATCATATAAGCTTGGTAAAACAACTGATTAACCTCTTTCAGATCCTCAACCATTGAGATTCGAGAGCATAGATTGCTAATTTCAGCCAAATACAAAGAGTTGAAATGCAAGAAAGCAATAGTCAGTGCAGCAGATCGGTTACCAGTGAACATATGTTATTCAGACAAGCTTTTGCATTGCAAATTTTCAGACAGAAACGACAGACGAATTCTGGTTGGATTATCCTTATACATACATTAAAATTGCAAATTATGCAAGTGTTGAATTCTGAAAAATCATGCAAACATGAGTTCCATCATCCACCTTTTGCGATATTTTGAACTGTGCCCCCTTGAAACCACCTATCCTAGTCCTTCTATATTAATTGGAGCCTTAATCCTGCGAAGTTTTAGCGAAGATAACTAAACTCAAGTGATTGGTTCCCAACAAATATCACCCCTCTTCAGTCCTAAGAATGCTTAAAAATTAATCACATAAAACTGAAATGGAATTTCTTACTCGGTCTGGAATTGACTTGACATCAACTATAAGCCTGCAAAAAAAAGCCACAGAACCTTTTAAAGGAGCTAAGAATTACCACATATTTCCTTACAGTGTAAAACAATTAGCCATCCAGCTTGCATTTTCCGAATCACGTGTAACAAAGAGCAAGGCAACTTTTTATACATCTTACATATGTCCCAATTTAAGATCAAACAACATTGAGTGAATCTTGCTCACAATCTTACATATATCCCAGCCTTAGATCCTTGGTTTATCTTTCAACAATTGGACCAGTAGTAAGGGAGAAACCTATTAAGGAATCTGGTCAATCTACCTTGTCATGAAAGTCCTACCTGAGTGTACTACTATATAGCTACCAACTAACACTCATAGAGAAGATGCTACATGCTTACTTGAATGAACAAATACAAGTGAAAATATGTAGAATAGTAATCTTTGTGCATGCATAACATAGATTCAATAATGTTTAAGTGGACACAAAATTTAAGGTTTTCGACAGCTAGGACACAGGAGCTCAAGAAACTTTCTATTAATTAGTACTCTCTTAAAGAGGATTGTTCCAAGGTTTTTGACATGCTTACTGTCCATTAATTGTGGCTCGGTAACCTTACTTCATTTTAGAGACATTTCATGCAACAGCCTTTTGAGAAAGCAACGGTTAGTGCAGCATATTGTCAATCAATCAACATCTGATTTTCATATAATGGCATACAAATTCTTAAACTCATGCACAGTGTGATTTTTCAGACAGAAACGGCAAACAAATTCTAGTTGGATTAGTCCTATACAAACATTACTGTTGCAAAATCTGCTAAGTTAAAACCTACAAAATCACGCAAAAATGAGTTCCATCATCCATGTTATAATCACTACTCTTTTTCAACAAGCACATGTCAAGCAAGTGTGAGCACATACAACTTCAGAGCAAATATGAACTAGGATTCTTATACACCATAACAAGCACACTGGCAGTGACAATAGGAAATGGACCATAATAACAAACAACTGACCTAAGGTTGTACACCAGGTTCCAACAGTCAACTCCTCGAGCGTCTTGGTAGCTTCGGTATCTGTATCAAAGCAGAAGAAATCCATTCTGCATTGGCATGAGTATCGTGCTCTATGGTCATCCGCTCTAGCAATCCTCCGTGATGCAACAGATATCTAACCATTTCCACATCACTTTCAATGCTCTCTTGAATGTATCCAAAGTTTCTAACTGTGATCCGCTTAAGACTACGGGCTATACAATGAGGCACATTCTGAGAGGGTACAAGCTGTTCATAGCCGCCGTGGTTCAGAGGATCATCCTACACAAGAAAGGGCAAACAAATATATCATGTATGTATTCTTATATTGGCCTTTAGTTTTACAATAGCCATTTATCAACCTTGCCTTTCTTGGTTGATTTGTAAACACACATTTATGTTAATAATACAATTTACAACAACTGAATTTGCAATCCAATTACACCTTTGGATCACTGAAATACTATATGCTTACCCAATAGGTATAAAGAAGCTCTTCCAGATTTGGAGCGCGCTGTAGTAGACTCCACATCCATACATCCTTTCTTGCAATTATATCCAGATACATCAAACTGGGACACATCGGAAAGGAATCAGGACGGCCAATCATTTCCTATACAGAAACAGGGAAAATTAATCATTAAATCATAACAAGCATGAGCCAGAAAGAATTCAGCTATCCATTGCTAAAGAAATTTACCTGTGGTTCATACACTGCTAAATTAAGATAGTTGACATTGTTTATCTGACTCAAAAGCTTAATATACCCTCGCGATCAGAGATTGACTCTTGCAAAAATGTATTTCCAGGCCATTAATTTTATTAGTCAACTCCAACAGCTCAAGTTTTGGAGCATCAATATGAAGCCTTTTCAATCCATTCTGACAGCCCCTGATTACTAGATATTTCATGGTACGCGATAAGATACCAAGATTCACTTCAAGTTTAGCATCCTTCTGAGCTGTGAACGTGATACCTTGCATCCTTATTTTCTCAATTACAGGATAATTTTCAGCAAACCTGAAGTTGTTAGAGTCTGCTATAATTTTCAATTCCTCAAGGTATAGTTCCTTGAGATTCGGAAAGCAGAACTCTCCCGGGAGCTTGAGGACAAAGCTTTCTCCACTCAGAGTTAAGTATATTAATGTCTCCGACGGAAGAGATCCTCGCCTTGGGGGTGGAGGTGGATAGGAGAGGGGGTGAGAGAATTGTTCTTACACCAGAAACTAAAATGACAAGGTTTTCACTTTGGGTACATGAGTCTAAAATCAGTAAGGGCCAGCTTTGCTTGACGTTAGCCTCCTATAGAGGAGGTCTCTAACATGTCTAACATCAGTGTCATAATCGACAAAGCTCATTATTGGAACACCTAGATAAAGGTCTTTCCACCTTGGCGACAAACATGATGTCCTCACCGCATCTTTCGAGGGTACAAATGACAGGATGTACAGAGGATACCGTCTGTAAGGTCGCTAATTCTGTCTTCAGGTGCAACAAATCTGGAAACCTTGGCCATGCGTTTGTGCTTTGTCTTCATGGCTCCCAAAAATGGTGATCACCGATCACCAACACCAACTACCTACAAAGCCAAATAAATTAACCCCCTGCAAAGTTCATCACAGCACAGTACGCACTAGCTACGAAAAAAAAGAACGGAATGAGTCACGATAATAATAACATCAGAAACGAAATTAAGAGTCCCTATCAAACTAATAGCAAACAAAATTGAACCCCAAAAGAGCTCATCAATCACGGAGTCATACTTTCTAATTGAACGCACAAATCAGAGGGAATCTTCTAATCGATTAAACAAATCAAATGAATGCACTGAAGAAGAAGAAATAACTGAACGATCGATCACCTGTACTCGATCGGTGGCGGGCGCGGGCGCGGGCGGCGGGCGGAATTGTCGGCGAAGGAGAAAAGCAGCTGAAAACGAAGGAATGTCGCGTGTGCTCAATATGAGCGTTCCTTCGAAAAAGAAAAAAAGGTGGTAAGTCGTAACTGCATCAAGTCGATGTGTACACAATATGAGCGGGAATTGAACATTCATTTGACATTTGTTCACCATGCAAATAACACATCAGTACGTCCATTGTTGGGCAAAATAGTAGTTTTTCTTTTAACAAACAATCTCAGTGCATATCCAGAAATTTAATAGGCTATTTCTCTGTTTACGCTTAAAATAAATAAATTTAAAGATTCTATTTTGGCAAAGTCTTGGGAAAGACGGTCTTTCCATAGGCTTATGGAAAGACGGGGTTTGATTAGAATAATAAAAGGTAAAAGGTCTTAGTTGCAATATTAAAGTTTTAGTATGAAACATGTAGTAGTTATAAAATTTATAACCCGGTTCATGCAACCCGAAAATTTTATCTTAATTTCTTCTAATTTACACTTTAAACCTTAGTCTTTCCATAACTTATGGAAAGACCGTCTTTCAAGAGACAGACTCTTGTATTTTTAAGTTAAGGCAAAGAATAATATGTATTTAAATATGAAGTATAAAAATTTGTGTCACTTTTAAATTTTTAAAATTTAATGTGTAATTTAAAAATTGCAGTATATAAGTGAAAAAATACAGTTACTTGTCCATAACTTGGATAGGCCACCTGTCAGGGGCCTCTTTTTTTATATTTCTCTGACTTATACTCCCTCTGTCCCAGATGAAGTTGCACTCTTGTTTTTTTTTTTTTAAACAATTGGGTAATAACTCAAATGAGCCTACGGGTCACAAATGTACATATAAACTAAGCCAATGGCTTCTCTCTTTCTTTAACTTTCAGTTTTCTGTTTATTTTAAGGCTTGGGAAGGCCAAATATAATTTCCCCCATCTATGGATGGTTTAATTAAAAAAAAAAAAGCCCCCAATAAAATCCCTCCCCTCCCCTTGCCCCGGTGGGAATTGAACCCATGACCTCATGGTAGTAGCACTAGACTTCAACCGCTAGGCTAACCTTCAATTCCCGCACTCTTGTTTTTTAACATTATTCTCTATCAAAATTTAATCACATATTTGAATAGATAGATTAAAAATAATATTATCGTATATTGTTCAATTCGTTGTAACAAGTAGTTTTCTAAATATCAATTTTTTATTTGTTGTTATTATACGTAGATAAACATATTAATGGTCAAACATGCCTCTTGAACGACGTGCAAAAAGCAAGAGTGCAACTCTAAATGGGACAGAGGGGATATTATTTTATCATTACAATTATAATTCTAATATACAATTAAAATCAAATTATCATGAAATAAAACGGAAACCATTTCAATAAGTCCTCTGTCCCACAATTAACTTATCAATAAGTTAATTTTTTTAGAGTCAACTGTATATCGGTGTTCAACTATAAAACAAATCTAAAAGATTATAATTTTAAATTATATATTGTGATGAATCTAAAACATATTGCATGATAATAGTTTTACATATATATTAAGAGAATTTAATTATCGAAATTAGCTTGGTTTAACTTCAGAAAGTCAAACTATGAAATGAATTGTGGGACAGGAGTAGTATACCTGTTACTATTTTAAAAAAGAGTCCAATAGTAAATATAGGACCTTCACTACTGAAAATAGTCTCCATAGGCACCGATATTTCAGCATCAATTTTTAATTCTTGTCAAGAAGGCCAAAGTAAAATTGCACGACCCCTGCTTGATACAGTAGGAGGTCGAGGCACTGTAGCTTTTACATGTCACATGTCTGGAACGGCTCCATAAAGCACTCTAAGTGCTCGGTCACTGCCATTTCTCCATTTATGACCCAAACCTCCTTGATCTCCCTATCTAAGAGAAGGTTGAACCTATCCTGTCATTAGTGAAGGAATGGGCCATTAAAGGCGGTTCTATCGAACTAGAGAATACACTTTAGAATCGCCTTCTATGGTACAACCTCTGATCGATTACGATCAAATGCGGTCCAAATAATCGTCTTTAATAGGGTCCAAAATAGGTTCTGAACTCGGAACCTATTTCTAGCCTTCCAGAAAAATAGCTTGGTTTCCGGCAGCGAGGAAAACCCAGATAGATATGAAGAAAACCCAAAATAGAAATGATCGTTCCAACACAAATACAAACCCAAAAACAACAGCAAAATAACAATAACGACATGCAGATTTCTTCAGCATCGTTCTTTCGATAGTTCCTTCTCCGGCGAAGGCCTTCATCAGTGACACAGCGGAAGCAATCTCCAGCAAGCGGTGTCGAGCAACTTGTGGTGTTGATCGATCTCCACTGTCTCTGGATTTACGGTGAACGGGGGATCCAATCCATGGAGCTTTCTAACGAACAGCGGAGGTGAGCGAATGGTGGAGTTTCATGACGAGGGAGACTAACAGAAATGTGGAGGCGAGCTTCACGGCAAAGCTTCCCGGTGCGGCAGAGACGTGAGGGTGGACAAAGGAGATGGTGGTGGCGGTGGAGTGTTGGTGGAGACGTGAGGAGGAGTGAGGGTTGGCTGGCAAGGATAGAAAAGGTGGACTTAGGGTGGTGGAAAGGGTAGCGGTGGTAAAGAGTTGGCTGGTGGAGGGTGGGAGAAGGAATCGTGGACTAAAGGAAGAGGAATTTTGCATTTGAGCTTCAAAATTTTCTAATACTTTCTTTTAAATTGGGTCAAAAACAGCTCATTGAAGGTGGTTCTACGGTTAGAACCGCCTTTAAATTTAATAGGTGACCTAGGAAAGTACTTTCAAACTTGGAAGTGCTTCCGAACCTTTGTTAAAGGTGGTTTTAAAGGCGGAATCGTCTTTAATTGATCGTCATTAAAGGCGGACCACCTTTATTTAATTTTAAACCGTCTTTAAAATGGAAAAAAGTGACCTAAAAGGCATTTTCAAAATTGAAAAAAATTTCTGATCTCAATTAAAGGCGATTTCAATAGAACCACATTCTAATAATGCCTTTAATAGGACATTCTCCACTAGTTTGGTGATAAATCTTGACCTGTCAAAAGTTGGCCTAAATCTCACCTTCTTCTTTGACACTTTCTTCTATGGTCGGGACTCATCAAGGGACACGTCACTAGGTCTCACATATAGGGTCTTCATCCTCAGCATTTTCCTACACAATAAATCTATATATCTCAATTAGAATTCATTACACTTTACAACAAATTAATTTCAATTCACAACGAATTAAACAAAAATAGTACCAAATTCACAATAAACCACCACAAATAGCAATAAACCATAAATAAATCAACACAATACATTCACACGGTTTAAAATATATGTAAAAATCATATATTGGCACATATAAAAAGAATGGGTAATATGCAGATATAATCCTATATAATTGAGAAAGTGTGGATATAACCCTGAGATAATTTTTTGTGCAAACATAACCCTAACTATTATACATATATGAAAATATAACCCTAAAGTCATTATTCCGGCATTGATTGGCCATTTTCGGCCATTGATCGACCTGAAATGACCAAAATACCTTTTAGACCAAATACAAAAATCTAAAAGACTAAAATAGCCTTTCTTCCCCTGTTCTTCATTTTTTGAAACTTGGAACAATCTCCCCCACCACATACGACACCACCGTCCAGATATGTTCGGCGTCACCACTCCAGCTCCACTGCTCTGACCAAAACGAACAAAAGTCACACTGCATCGCTCCATTCCAGTGCCTGAGAGTCCCACCGTAGTGCACCAGTTCCGTCCATCTCCAACGTTCACAAATTTGATTCTCCTTGCGACGTCCGGCGATGGATGTCTTTTTCTCCGGTGGAAGAAGAACACAGAGGAAGTCCTTCTCTCCTTCTCCCCCGTCATCCCCCTCTCCCCCTTTCTCCTTTTCTTCTTCTTAAACCCGCCCCCTTTCTTTCTCCTTCGTGTTCATCCTCAACAAACACCCAACCATTAAACCCCAGAGATGGCGAACATCGACATTGAGGACCTGCCCAGCGATGGCCGCCTCCCCAAGACCAAGATCGTGTGCACGAACGATGAGAAAAATGATGCTTATTGTATGTTGCTAATCCCGAATTCAGTAATATAAATAGCAATTTGCTTTAACTGGGCACTTTCTAATTGATCTTACTCGATTTTTGGGAAAGGAGATTCTAGCTTATTGGAAATGTTTGCCCATTCTTCAAATCAAAGCTTTACTTGAGCTACTGGCGAACCAAACAGGGCATAGTGGTGTGAATAATTTTCAGGATGTTTATGCTGGTAATTTTTTTGAAGCTTATAACAGGGGATAATGGTGGAAGTCTTCTCCTTCGTGACGCCGCCTATAAATGAAGAATAAGCATTAGGGTGGAGGGTTTTGGGGATTAAAATAGTAAATGCATCTTTTTTTCCCAGAGGGGTGAAATAGACTTTTCACTCATTTTTGGCATGAATCTTTCGGAAAAGGTTATATATGCACGTAACCTAAATATCTAGGGTTATATTTGTACTTTCAATTATGACAGAGTTATATCTGCACTTTTGCCAATTATGTAGGGTTATATCTGCACTTTGCTCTAAAAGAATTCAACATATACACATTAAATTAACCAACACAATTAATAAACTGAAAACCGACAATCTTTCAAATTCAAGTATATCAACACAATTCACAAAAACAATCACACCAATTAAAATGATACAACACAAGCAATTTATAATCAAGAAGTACATGAATTGATCACAACAAACCAATGATCGACCAAATAATAATTCACAAAGAAAACAACCCAATTCACAATTATCCAACTTGAACAGATTCCGGGGAAGGGACGACGGTAGCAGGACAGGAAAGAATCACCTCGAAATGGCTTGCGATAGGTGGTGCCTTCGAATGGGTGTGATATGGAGGAGAGAGGCGGTGGTTTCGTTCAATTAGAGTTTGCATCTCTCTCTCTATTAGGGTTTGCCTGAATTTATTTTAAATTTTAAAATTTGGGAATTTTTAAATTTATATAGAGTCATTACGACGTCGTTTAGAACCCTTAACGAAATAGGGTGAGTTTGACAAACCGATGTCAAATTCATATTGTCTCCTTTTTATAGCATAAGTCGGATGGACACCAATATGAATTTGACATTGAATGCAAGTTCATATAAACAACTAACTGGTTACCAACCTGAACCCGATATCGGCGGTATGTTCATTTAACTAGTCGACTTTTAATCCAAGATGTAACAAATATCGTACCATGTTCGATGACCAATGTCAACTTCATTTCTCTTCCTGGTCATATCATCACCCGACTTAAAACTGATATTCGTCTCTTTGTACATACTATCAGCCGAATATAAACCGACACGAATCTGATATCAGTTTCATGTTCAAATAACCAGTCAAATTAAATCTGAGATGTGACTAAGACCATCTTTATGTTCGTTAACTAAAACTGAAGTGATGGGAGGCCGGCGTCATTTCTATTATCCTATTGAAACAAAACAACAACCACTGATTACATGAAGTTAAATCGTATTAACCTTAATAGAGGTATTACTATAACAAATCAACAGTCATTCATAATTAGACTCTCTCATCAGCTATATATTGGCGTAATATAGGGTTTGGCCAGGGTATGACTAATAACTATAGGGTTTGACTTGAAGTAATCAATGATAAACCCTTAATTGCCTTGAATATATATTTAAACACTTACAACAGGGTTTGAATTTAAATAATCAATGGTCAACCATTTATAGAAAGACTAAATTGTTTTTATAGTCCCCTACAAAGTATCTTATATCATGTTTTGGTCCCCATTGCAAATCAACCCTTAGACGGTACCCAACAAATTCAAAAAAAATTGTTTAGTCCCCAAAGGTGGTTTTTAGAGAAAGTCAACGGTAAAATTTGTCAAAATATGTAAAATAACCATTATACCCCTAAGTTTAAAAAAAGAAAAAAGAAGGCAGGGGGCCCATCTGATGTTAGACCACCCTTTTGTAGAGCATTGGGGGCTCCACCTGGTAACCAGCATATCTGAGAGCTTGAGCCCACAACGCTAGATCCTACTGCGATGGGGGGCCCACTTTGTTCGTACACCTCGCTCATCGCGTAACTTATGTTTGTGAATCCATCACAGAATCTGTGAACTGAGGTGCGTTCTTCCTTAGCTGACATGCCTGGCTTTGTAACGTGGGGGTTTCAGCTCCTCCTACCCAAGGTTCGACGTTGATCTCCATGGTTCTTGGGGGTGCGTCAGCTTCTGTACGAGAAGCTTTCGAACCCCTCACCTATAGGATCTGATCCTGGCCTACTTCAAAAGGCTTGTTACCGGCACTGGTGGGATTTGGGTATGATTTCATATTGGACCTACACTCTCCCATTTTCTGGTACGAGGATTGTACTTCTTCGCCGGTGCCCAAAGCTTTGCCTTTTAGCCTTTCACCCCTACAGAAAGTGTTTCCCGTAGATGTGGACATAAACAGCAATATTGAACGCAGATCTGACTGACGGTCCCACCGGGCATGCCAACTTGATTTTCCCCAATTTATCACCGACGTAGGTGATCGGAATCTGCAAAGACAAAACCCCCAGAGGTTTCTGGGGGAAGAGGCTTCGACGGCCAAGTAAGAAAATAGGCTACAAGAGTGTAATTAGGAATGAATAGTTTAGTGTGTAGGGTTACCTTTAGCCTTTATAAAGGTAGGCAAGTAGGGCAATTATTTTGTTTGCTTGTGGAGCAAGTACTCTCACCTTGGGCCAGCCCAAAAGGCTTTACCCAAAGAGCAAAACTATGGACCGGGTGGCCGGCTGTACAGGCATTTAGGCTCATACAGATTTACACATTATCACCGCCCTAGGATGGTAGACTGGCTCACATACTCTCACGCGAGTCACACTTCCTTGTTAGGCATCCCGACCACGAGGTATCTGTCGCAACCCATGCACGACCATTTTCTTCTTACCAACAATGTCTTTCACGTACAAAGTCACTCGTTCTCCGTCCTGTTCATAAAAAAGTGAAGTGAAATGATAAAATGGTTATGGAGGTTTTAAGATGTGTAATTCAATATAAAGAAAAATGCATATATTTATGTAGGCGTACCTCATCATCACCTTCTCCATTGATGGGCTCTTCACCCATCTTTGTAGCACCCACAGCAATGTCACCCATCGCCTTCTCGATAAACTTCTTGGGATTGTCAAGGCCTGGCGGAATCTCAACACTGCCTATAGATGCGATGCCCTTCACCAACTGCTCAAGGTACGATACCATGGCTTTCACAACTGGTTGATCATTAGATGGTCTCCTATGCAGGGGCTTCTTGCTTGAGGAACTGCTACCACACTTGCTGCAGGAAAGATGAGGAACAACCACCAAGTGGGTAGACCAGTCTGAGTTCCCTTGTACCTGCCCGGGTGATCCTTCTTCTTTGTAACCTTTATGAGGATGGCTTCACCCTGCTGCAGTACCAATGTTCCTTTTTCCTTCAGCTAGTTCATTTTCAACTGTATTGATATAGGAAAGTAAATTTGTATAAGTATAATGTAGGAACGATGTACAATTAATTTAGAGTTGGAGATATTTGTATAACTTACAATGTCTGGTGTGATCCTCTTAACCTCTTTCGATGTGTATACCCCTTTCTTGTCCTTGTTTGGCTCAAGGTAGACAAGAGATCTGTCCGGTGTGAACTCTTTCTGACTGAGTTGTTGCTTAATCTCCTCATTAGTGAACCCCTCAATGGTAAACCTAATTCTCTCCTTTCCCTTTAGCTTCTTGGTCAGTTTGCGGAGAATGTATCAATTACCTTTTCTCCCAGTGTGATGGGTGTAATCCTTGCTCTCGTTGCGCTGAATATTATCTCTCTGAGCGCCTGATATCGTTCTCATAAATTTTAATTAAGTTATAACAGAATTTATAGGCAACATAGTTACTAACATTCATTATGTTTAATCATACCTGAAATTCTGGCATCCGACGCCTCCGCTCAAACAAATGTCATTCTTCTTCATCCATCCACTTGTACTTCTCCCATGATTTCACTTTTGATTTATTGATGCCTTTTTCCACGCCATGGATGAATTTATTTGCCACATTTGTCTTCCAATTCCTGATGGTCTCTTGCCATGTCCGTGCAATCCTTCTTCACCATTTCAAGTTGAGCATTGGTCAACGTGTTTTCAATTGTGAAGCTCGCTTGCAAAAAAACATATGAACAGGCAAACATTAATCACGTGTTCATTGTGATGTAATGAAACAAAAAATTTTGCACTTCAAGTCTCGAATAGCTTACCAAAACATCCTTCCATGACTTCTCCTTAACATTATCCGGCATATCACACTAGTGATTGCATGTGCCAAATCTTATGCGATGCCAGAATGCGTAATTTCCGTAAGCTTGCCACGCTGTCCAATTCTTAGTGAAAAATACTTGTTTCCCACGAAACTCAAATGCCATAGGTACCGACTTGTTATGCTTTGCCAACATCACAGACTGACACATGCTAGTTCCCCGTCTCCTCATATAACTTTTGATCTCAAACTTGTCAAATCCCT
Source organism: Rubia yunnanensis (assembly GCA_037428765.1). Classification (NCBI taxonomy): domain Eukaryota; kingdom Viridiplantae; phylum Streptophyta; class Magnoliopsida; order Gentianales; family Rubiaceae; genus Rubia; species Rubia yunnanensis. Next base: position 25,233,734 of record CM075065.1, read on the forward strand.
CTCCATGTTTGCCTCCAACCTTTGACAAGTTGACGTCTGCTTCATCAACAGTCTGTCTTGATTTGAGGGTGCTCTTCCCTTTTCCCTTTGCCAACTGGTGGTTTAGCCACCACTTCACCCACATCTTCTCCCTCAACATCCCCTTCATTCCCATCTCCATGTGGGGGTGGGTTCTTCTTTCTCTGCACTAGTCAAGTCATTTTTTTGTGTTGTTTCTTCCTCAAATTGTATTGCAATGGGATCCTTTTTGGAGGCGGTTCTAGTTCAGCTGCATCAACCTCATTATTGACTATATCAACCTCCTCCTTCTTCTTCTCTACAAGTCACTTCCTCTTCATGTTTAACTTCCCCCTTTTTATGGCATGTATGGCAGTAGAATAAGTCAAATAACCACTTCATCTCACAATGGAAATACTAAGTTTTCATACATGCAATTCGAATACATTCCAATGGAAATACGGATCATACCAAGAAATTATAAAACAAAAAGAGGTCCACATACATGTCATGGTAAATCACATCATAAAGGGATGAGTATTATACAAAATAGTGGTAGAAAAAAAAGGCATATATATTACTATCTATCACTTCCGTTTCAACACATTGTCCCCACCTACTATTTCACCGCTCTCATCAACCCACATCCCATCACCATGAGAATGCCGTCCCACCACTGCTCCTCCAACATCCTCTAAACCTGGAAAATACTTATGGAAACTCTGGACTATCAATTATGACTGGTTGATCAATGTCCTCTTCAAAGTAAAACTTCTTCCCATGTAACACCACATGAAACTTCTCATTTGAAGGGTCCTTGATAAAAAAAACCTATCGTGCCTGGGAAGTTAAGATGAATTTGTCATCTTCATATTCTACACGATTCAATTCGACCAACGTAAAGCCCATGGGCTTTTCAAGTACAACAACGGAGCCATGTTCCACCCATGGACACTTGAACACAACACCTTTGAACTCAACATAATCCAACTCCCAAATTTCCTCAATTGCCCCATAGAAAGGAATTACAGCAACAACGGATGTTTATCTCTCTTGCTTGCCTACCACATGGATTCAGATTCAATATAAACACCATTGTTTTGTACCGTGCTCTTCTCATCCTTCTCCAATGTTGAGAAACTGAAGCCATTAATTTCATAACCAAGGTAACGCCTTAATGTGCAGCTTGGTGTCCTTGCAAACTGCCGTAGCTTACTGGGCATCCCTTCCACATTGCAACGCTTGTAAGACCAGTTAACAAACCTTGAAGAATGATTTACTTGTATTTTATTCGAGGGCTAGTATGGATGAATCTCTTCCAACATGGAAACATGCTCTTGAACATCTATTGCGGTCTCGCTACTATTATGTAGAACATACAGGTGAACTGTCATCAACTCAGCATGCAAGGGTGTATGAAGAGTACCCTTAGACCGTGGAGTCCCATTCTGCCTTCCACAATGTGGTCCCCCTGAAACACCAACCACTCTTTTTCCAACCAAGTTTGACGTACAGTACTCAATGATCTCCTCGGTGACGTACCTCTGGACAATTGAGGCATCAGGCTGACTGTGATTATGAATATAACCCTTGAAAACAGTCATGTGACACTCAAATGGATACATCCAATGCATTCTGACAGGCCAGCATATACATATCTCCCTAACCAAGTGTACCACTAGGTGCACCATGATGTCAAAGAATGACGGGGGAAAGTACTTCTCCAAATGTCATAAAACAACAACAGCCTCCCGCTCCAGTTCATCTAGATGTTACATGCTAAGATTTTTTCTGCATATCGAGTTGAAGAAGAAACAAAAACACATAATCGAAAATCTTACTTCCTCATCCAAACACCCGGGGATCGCAACAGGAAAAAGTTATTGCATAAGTACATGACAATCATGGGATTTCAAAGCATTAAGACACAATTCATCATTCACAAACTGACTAACATTAGAAGAGTAACCAGACGGTACCTTCACTCATTGGATGCTCTCACACAACGATCTCCTCACAGAAATTGATAGATTGTAAGGAGCGGTAGGCAGGTACGTTCACTTCCCCCTTAACTTCGGTGCCAGATCCAACCGAATACTAAGGTCCACTAAATCTTTCCTCGCATTTAAGCTATCCTTGGTCTTTCCAGGAATGTTTAGAAACATGCCGAGTAGACTCTCACAAACATTCTTTTTGATAACAATGGCGAACCTCCAAATTCTCCCAATACGAAAAATCAAAGAAAATGGACATTTTCTTCCACAGTCCGTCTACAGCCCACCACCCCTCGATAACTTCTCACTAAGAACAAAATTCAATTTCTTCACCTTGTTGTGAATAGCTACACCAGTCAATGGTTTTGGTGCCTTTTTCCTCTCCTTCCCACCAACGAATGCAACTGTGTTATCCCACAACTTGTGCTTCAATGGCAGGAATTTACGGTGACCCAAATAAACAGTGTTACACCCATTTTCAACTGATGGTAATCTATCTCATCCTCACAAATAGGGCAAGCCTTGTGACCCTTGACTACATACCCGAAAAAATTACCATATGCAGGGAAATTATTTATGGTACAAAAAAGTATCGCCTTCTATGTAAACTCTTCACCACGAAAACTATCAAACATTAAGGCACCAACCGACCATAGCACCTTCAAATATTCTATCAAAGGAGAAAGACCATAACATTATAACTTCATCAACTTTGAGAACAAATCACAAACTAATATCAATAATTCTACCTCAATCACCAACAAATGATCAAACACACAAAATATATAGGGTAATATGCAGATATAACCCTATATGTTGAGGAAACTGCAAATATATCCCTCAATTATTTTTTAGTGCAAATATAACCCTAAAGCCATTATTCCGACATTGACTATCCATTTCCGGCCACTGACTAACCAAAACTGACCAAATTACCCTTCTAACCTAATACAAAATTTAAAAAAAGACAAAATTGGCCTTTGCTGCCACTACAACCACTATTCCACCACCAGCTTGCCATCGTCGCCCAACCACCACCATCACCACCCAGCCCCGCCCATCCACCACCTTCCATCCCAGTCACCACTACCAACAACCACTAGCAGCCAGCCCCCACCACCTGGCTCAGCCATTCCAGCCACCACTTGGCTCAGCCTCGCCACCAAGCTCGCCCGCCATGCCCATACAGGAATTCCAGGGAGCTGTACCCATATATGAATTAAGTCTGCTTCTTCAATCTCCTCACTTTTATCTCAAGGTCTTACAAATACTGGCTTACCATTAAAGAAAATTACCCTTCTTTCACTAGCTTCATTTCTATTCAATATGCTTTGGAATTTGACCATAAACAAGCTTGAGTTTAGTAACCATACCTTGCAGATACATTTTTCCCAAATCCTATAAAAGAATCCTTCCATCACCTTGAAAGGGGGGATTGTTTCCAATTACTCTGCACATAATCGTTGCCTCCCATGGTCTGATACTGTCTTCAACATCCTCAGCAGTTATCTCCCCCATTACCAGACCCTCCACTTAAATTGGTTTGCAGAATTTCACCTTATCTTCTTCTCCTTTCAGGATCGAGCTCCAAGTTTTGTTGTCCTTGAGCTCCTCGGTTTCAACATTTTCTCCCCATGTAAGCTTTCTTCCAATTCGCGCCTGTTTGTCAAACTCTGATTTCACCTCAAAAACTCCTTTCATCTCTGTCTTTGGGGTTACATCCAGTAATCTTACCTTCGTGTCGCCCTGAGTATTATTCTCCTTTCAATCATTTCGTTACCCAAAACTTCTTTCAAACCTTGATTTTCATCATCCTCCTCAGATAAAGCCCTTGCTTCCCCACTCTTAACTAGCGTAACATCATTCTTCAATGTTTGTGCTCTAAGCACCTTCCATATATTCCTATTCCCCAATCTACCCATGGAGGGGTAAATCGAACAGATTACCAGATCTGAAAGTAAAAATCCAATGACAGAGTACACATAGTAACGATTTTAAAATTGAATTATTATTATATATTAATTATTAAATTAATTACAATTCAGTATTCCTTTTGAGTTTCAGTTTGAGTTTTAATATCCAAAACCGATCCAAAAACAATATTCATAATTTGGTTTATTCAATTCGGATATCCGAAAACCGTATATTAAATTCGGTTCAGGTTATTCGAATTAACATAATTTAATTTTCGGTCCGGTTTATGTCTTTTTGCCCACCCCTAGCTATAAGTTTTTGACCCGATCAATGCAACGCGTAAATTTTATCTTAATTTCTTCTAATTTGGAATTTAAACATTGGAAATTGCAAGACCTTCTTTAAAAATAAGGACTCTTCCATTTATTTTGGGTAGGAAAATTTATTTAAATTAAATATCAAAGGTAAAATTAATGAGTGAGATAGAGAAAATTAAGTGGGATCCATGAAATGGTTTCTACTGTTGTGGAGGTAAAATTGAATGGTTTCCTAGTAGTTGCTTTTGATGATGTGGAAGAGAGGAATTGGATATTTAATGAAAACAAATCACAAGAGTGGTTTCTTTGTGGTTTTACCATTGTACATGGTCTAACCCTCTAAATAAAAATCATGGGTCTTCTTTTCGATTAAAATTTGGGTTATAAGAAGATACAAGTCTTTTATTTAAACCAGATAATACATGGGCCGATCGCCAAATTTATAAATTACTACCCTCTATGTTTCTATTATAGTTTCTACTATAGTTTCAATAAATATTTTGTTATAATAATTTAGCTGATTTTGATCAATTTTTTTTATTCACATCAAAATTGTCTGATTTATCATATAATGTTTTCAAAGATAGAACCACTTAGTGAGGGCGAGAGTGATTGTATATAATAAGGTACATGGGATCTAGATGAATGAAAGAAATTTAATACTCCCTTCGTCCCACCATAAGTTGCACATAATCTTTTTCACGGTTTTCAGGAAACATGTTTGCTGTTAAAATGTTTAACTATGTATAATAACGAAAAATAAAAAAATTAATATTTAGAAACTATCTATTACGACGAATCCAACAATATCACATACGATAATATTATTGTTTATATCTATTTAAATATATAGTCAAAGTTTGACAGTGTTGACTGTCAAATATAAGTGTGCAGAGGGAGTACATATAATTGTGATATAAGAGCATGTACAATGGTAAAATCGCTCTGGAACTGCTCTTGTGGTTTGAGTTTATTAAATATTCATTCTCTCTCTTTCACCTCAGCAATTGGAACCACAAAGGAACCACTTTATTTTTCTCTCTACAATGGTTGGAACCACTTTGCAACAGCTCCATGGACGCCACTTGATTTTCAATATCGTACTCATTACTTTTATCTTCAATGCTTCAAAAAATAATTATCTTCAATATTTAATTTAAATTAATTCGCCTACCAAAACAAATTGAAATGTGATATTTAATGATACATTTTAAAATTAATTTCGCTTTTTATGATTTCATTTTTAAATTTCATTTCATTTTTATTAAATTTTAAATGACAGAAAAGAAATATTAAAATTTTAAAAAATATTTTTTTTTGAAAAATAAAATAAATGGGGGTTAAGAGGGACACGTGGGCCAATAATAGGATGTCAGGGTAAAGAAAAAGGGCAAAAAGGCAAGTTGTTCACGTGGGCTTAAAAAAGAGCACATCACATGCACCCCGACAAAAGCCAGTCAATAGCGGTTGGAGCATTGGAGAACAGGCCCCTGGTTCCACATTTGGGGAACCCTTTTGGGATCCCCATTGTGGGGTTCAAAAGTTCCAAATGGGTGTTAGAGTAGTTCCAATTCGGAACTGTAACTGCTCTGGAACCCCTATTGCGCATGCTCTAAATGTAAAGATACTCTCTCCGTCCCAGTCTAAATTGCTTATTTACTTTTTTTACGGTTTTCAATAAGCATGTTTGACTATAAATATCTCTAGTTACATATAATAATTCCACATAAAAAATTAAAATATAGAAAATAATTGTTAAGATAAATTTAACAAGATCACACATGATATATTTATTATTTATATATTAATTTATATTTAGTGTCAAAGTTTACAAAATTGACTCTAAAAAACTAAATACACAATTTAGAGTGGAACAAAAGGAGTATGAATTTGGAAAAGGAAAACTTTAGAGCATGTACAATGGTAGTTCCAGAGTGATTTCAGTTCAGAACTGGAACCACTCTGGAACCAGAATGGAACAATGAAACCCCACGATTGGGGTTTCAAAGTGGTTCCACAAATCTGGAACCACTCCTCGGTTAGGCCCATTCTGGAACCGCCCAACGTACATAAAATGGCAAGCAAGCAGCCCATGTGAATTGTCAGGCAGTCCACAAAATTGTTTAGGCATTGGTTTCATTTCCAAAAGGCGATCACTGCTCGCCCTCAGCAGCCCACACCAGCCGACACCACAGCCATCATATGGGAGGTAAGTCACGGTAGCCCAGCACCAGGACCATTGGGGCAGCCCACACTCGGTGTCCACCAGGAAGCCCAAGCAGCCCCTTGGCTCGAAAGCCAAGGTTGACTCAGGATATTCCCACACGGTGGCGGCCGAGCTTCGAACTCGGGTCTCTTCCAACACCCACCCAACTCCCAACCATTGGGGTACAGCGGGTGTGACATTGGTTTCATTTGTTTTGTTTTGTGCATGTTTTTTTTTCTTTGTTTTGTTTACGACCATTTCTTTGTTTTGTTTTTAAGCATGAAATCTGGAACCACTCTTTGTTTTGTTTTTTTTTTGTCTGGGCATTGGTTTCATTTGATTTGTTTTCTTTAGTTTCATGCTTAATATATTTTTATTACTCTATAATACTTTTTTAGTAATAATTTTAGTACCTTTTAATAATATTTGTAATTCATTTTTCTTTAAATTAATTTATTATTTTTATTTTTTTAATAATTGGGACCCTAATTTTTATTATTTGTATTCGTTTTGTATTTGTAACACTGGATCAGACTAAATCAATATACTAGATTTTTTATTTGTAATAATTTGACATAATAGATCAATATTTTAGTATTTAAATATTTATTGTAAATTTTCTAATCGTAATAATTGGTCTGTAATATTTTTTAATCTTGAATTTTAAAATTCAATTTCTCTTATTATTTGATTTTTGATAAAAAATTATTTAATATTTTTCTGAAAAAACTAAAATAAAAAAATGTATTATTAAATTTCACATTTCAATTTATTTTAGTTGAAAATTTTATTTAAATCAAATATTGAAGTTAAAATTAATTAGTAGGAAAGAGAAAATCAAGTGGGGCTCATGAAGTGGTTGAAAAGTGGTTTCAACTATTGTGGAGAGAAAAATGATGTAGTTTCTTTGTGGTTTCAGTTGATGATGTGGATGAGAGAATTTAGATATTTAATAAATTGAAGTCATAAGAGCAGTTGAAGAGCGATTTTACCATTGTATGGAGTCTTACAAAATATAATGGAGTAGTATGGAACAGAGGAGAAGAAAAGTGGGGAGATGAATGAAAACTTTCAGTATTTTAAGAAAAAATTTAAATGAAATCTAAATAAAAAGATGAACTTCATATTAAATTGGTTTTGATTAATTAATAATTACATTTTCAATATTTTTAATCTAAAGTTATGCGGAAAACTATACATGTGACATGCCACATGCGACAAAAAATGACTTGTTTTAATATATTACTCATAGCTATAGATTGCTAAATCAGTCCTTTGCGGGTGTTTAAGAAAATACGGTGAGTTCCACTCAACCATTTTCAACCTTCTCCTTCGTCGGTGATGCCATTTTCCCGCCCGTAGACGATCCAACAACCGATTCCCGCGCCGCTGCCATTCCTGGTAAGCATTTCTCTAACTTCTCAGCATTTTCTTCTACCTTTTAAAATCTCAGTTAAAAAATAGCCGGTTTTTTGGTTACATATCACAACCATTTCTATGTAATTTGATATTTTGACGCCTGGTGCTCTGGTCTTGGAGTGTTGGTGCCATTTTTGAGCTCTAAACAAATTAAAATGAGGAATTTGATCGTTAGATTTGAAGCTTCAAGTAAATATACACGGATAAGAGCTCAAAAGGTTTTCGATTATAAGCCTCAGTGAAAATTCCCAATAGTGCTTGCCGGGGATATCTTGGATTTCGAAAAGCACTAACTGTCAGCGATTGCTATTGATGTGCTTGTACAACATTTGCTCAGTGGATCTTGTTGGAGTTTCTCAATGTTGGCTAGTGACAACACTCCTGAACCAATTACAATGGGTTTGACAGTATGTACTCCGTAGTGGTCTAGACTTTAGAGTCACTTCTACCTTTGTTAATGAAATTATGTAATCTCTCCATCCCACAAATCCACAATTGTTTTGGCTCAATCTTTTTTGCATGCTGACGTGACAGCATCTTTTGATGTTAAAAATCAATTTTTGTGAGCTTTTTCTGTGTTTTCGTGGCGTGTTTTAGATCTCTAGGAATGTACATAGTTGAGGGAGAACAACGATTGGAACCAATATCACCCATTTTTCTTACTATACTCCACTTGCTAATCTAGTGATTGATGATAGTAGTACACAATTCTCCGCTTGCATTGATAAAATGCAATGATATTGTGCTCATTGACGTTTGGACTTGATATTAAAAGCATGCTTTGTTATTCTTTAAAAATCGTTGGTGTGGTTTTCTTGTAAAGTTGTATTCTTGTGTACCTAGGAGGTTTAACAAATTATTGCTAATGCTATGATAATAACATTGCAGTTTGGATTGTGAAATTTTAAATGTATTAACATTTTTAAACTAATAATCTTCATTCAATAGTTCACTTACCAAGCACTGAACTCCTGAGCATCAAATTTTAGATGCAGTATGCCAACCATGTTTAGCAAACTCACAGAAAAGGCATCTCTTAACATTTTTAAACTCCTGCGAAAAGGCATCTCTTAATATTTATCTGGGTTTTAAAAAGCGCGCTTAAAGCGCAAAAAAGCGCTGAGCGCTCAACTGAGCGCTTTGTATTGAAAAGCGCTAGCGCTGACTAAAAGCGCGCACTTCCGAGCACTTTTTAGCGCTTTTTTCGAAGTGCGGAGCGCTCAAAAAAGCGCGCTTTTCGTTTTGTGCTGAAATGGGCCCTTTTTTTTCTTAAATGAAAGGAGATTGGGCTGAATTTTTGGGCTGAAATAAATAGCATTAGGGTTAAATATAAAGTAGGGGATTAAAACAAAAAAAAAGACAAAAATTGGACAGAGGTGGCCGTTTCAGAACAAAAACACGAACAGAGGCTTCATTCCCTCGTCTTCACTTCTGACGGCACAACAAAGGGAGTCTTCACTTACGGCACAACAGACGCTCCGATGACATAGAGTTTAGGGATGGAGACGAGGTCCATAGGGATACTTTTAGTGAAGATGATGACTTTTCCGATGACTAGAGATTAGAGTCAATGACTTCATAATGATCTTAGTAGTTTAGTTCTTCTTACCACCCTCAAAACTTTTAATTTGGTATTGTGTTGAATGTTTTATTTGTCTTTTATGATATTGTGTTATTATTCTAAGTTCTTGTTGTGTCTTTATTGAAATAATCCTAGTATATGATTTGCAAGCGCTTTTTTCCGAAAAGCGAGCACTTGCGCTCAGCGCTTCGCGCTTCGGTAAATTTTACCGTTAGCGCTTCGCTGTACTTTGCGCTTTTTAAAACCCAGATATTTATACCTATAACTTTTAAACTAATAATCTTCATTAAATAGTTCACTTACTGCATCTTAGGATGAAACATTGCAGTTTAGATTAATTGTATTCTTGTGACCCTAGGAGGTTTAATAAATTATATGTGATATTGCTAATACTATGATAATAACATTGCAGTTTGGATTCTGAAATTTTAGTTGTATTAACATTTTTAAACTGCTAATCTTCATTAAATAGTTCACTTACTGCAGCTTAGGAAGAAACAACCATAAGAAATACTGTCAATAAATGTTGAGTTTGCTAAACATGGTTAAGCAATACACTTATTAATCCTCAAATATTGTTTTTTAACCTCAACAAATGTTGTGTGATATGGATAAATACATTACGGCTCCAAGTCCAACGTAGTATTAGGGTCTAGTGAATGTTTTTCTATTTAACTATTATCATGACAAAGTCATACTATGAGACTATTACGTGTCCCTCTAAACTTATATTCGCCTACTTAAGCAGGAATACAGATGTGCCTTGTTTAGATGATTCTTGGTAAAAATAGTTCTGGTTTGACTAAATAAGACACTTTATTTGGTTATATATTATAGTGTGAAAAATAAACGAAACTAGAGGTAAAAGATATAATGCATATTTAGCAATCAAATAAAATTATAATTATGTTAATACTTAGACATCCAATATTTATGAGGTTACTTATTCTGTGAGTTTGCTAAACATGGTTTGCATACTGCTTCTAAAATTTGTTAATTAGGAGTTCAGTGCTTAACGGTTCTGCCTGTGAAAAGGCATCTCTTAATATTTATACCTATAACATGATCTTTCCAATAAGTTGTTGGTTCTGATTCTATCACTCCACGCTTATATTCTTCGCCTTCTCCGTTAATTGCTTGAAAGTATCGTTCAAGTGGAGGTGTTCGAGAGGTAATAATTCGAGAGGTGAAGGTTGAAGTTCAGAGGGTTCAGGTGTAGGGGTTCGAGATGTGAAGGGTCCAAGGGGGATTCGAGAGGTTAGAGTTCGAAAGGTACCATTTCAAGAGGTGAACTTTCAGGTGGAGGGGTTTCATTGGATGGATTCTAGAGGTACCGATTTGAGAGGTTCCATTCGAGAGGCACTCATTCGAGAGGTGAAATTTCAGGCGGAGGGGTTCCGTTGGATCCATTCAAGATGTACCCATTCGAAAGGTGTAATTTCAGGTGGAGGGGTTCCATTGGATGGGTTCGAGGGTACCCATTCGAGAGATGAACTTTTAGGTAGAGGTGTTCCATTGGATGGGTTCTAGAGGTATCGACTCGAGAGGTGCCCACTCGAGAGGTCCTCATTCGAGAGGTGACGTTTCAGGTGGGGGGTTCCATTGGATGGGTTCTAGAGGTACCGATCCGAGAGATTTCATTCGAGATGTACCCATTCGAGAGGTGAAGTTTCAGGTGGAGGGGTTCGGTTGGATGGGTTCGAGAGGTACCCATTCGAGATGTGAACTTTATGGTGGAGGGGTTCGATTGGATGTGAGGTACCAATTCGAGACGTACCCACTCAAGATGTAAACTTTCAGATAGGGGTTCGACTGGATGGGTTCGACAGGTACCCACTCTAGAGATGAAGTTTCGGGTGGAGGGGTTCGATTGGATGGGTTCGAGAGGTACCAATTCAAGAGGTACACATTCGAGAGGTGAACTTTCAAGTGGAGGGGTTCTATTGGATGGCTTCTAGAGGTACCGATTCGAGAGATTCCATTCGAGAGGTACCCATTCGAGAGGTAAAGTTTCAGGTGGAGAGGTTCAATTGGCTGGGTTCGAGAGGTACCAATTCGAGAGGTACCCATTTGAGATGTGAACTTTCAGGTGGAGAGGTTCGATTGGATGGGTTCGAGAGGTACCAATTCGAGACGTACCCATTCAAGATGTGAACTTCCAGGTGGAGGGGTTCGATTGGATGGGTTCGAGAGGTACCAATTCGAGAGGTACACATTACGCTAATAAGAGAAAGACACTAACTTCAGAGTGCTCTCGAGTTAGCTAAAAGCTTGGAGCTCCTGTAAACCATCATGAGCTCCAAGAAGGAGATGATGTAGAGGTTAAAGGAGATGGAAGATGGAGAAAAGACTAGAGGGGTGGAGAGCCAAGCTGGGCGGAGGTTGAACATGAAACCAGTAAAGCTTTTCCCAGAAGCATGGGGCCAAGAAGCCAACTTCCAGAGGTGGGAACGAGAGGTTGAAGGCAGTTGGAACGTGTCAAGGAGCATAAGAAGCACATCATTGAAGAAGCCCGAGTCAGAGAGAGCGGAGCGCTCCCAGAGAGAAGTCGCAGATGAGTGAGACCGTGTATACCACCCTTGAACCAGAAAATGGAACAGTGTCGTAGGAGACCAGATAGGGGGGAAGGGGCACCCCATTCACAAAGAGGATTCAACTGTATACAACAAATCCCGAGCAGAAAATACCTCCCAACCTGGGACTGTACAATGGTGAAACTAACCTCGAGGACCATACACACACATTCTCCACCAATATGGAGACGTACCTTATCCCACAGGCCATATAGTGCAAAGTGTTTGCAACCACTCTCACAGTGGCAACAAGAGGGTGGTTTAAAAACCTGGAAAATGAGACTATCGGCGGCTTCAGCTAACAGGAGAAGAAGTTTCTGGCATGCTTCATGCAAAGGAGGAAGTTCCAGAAATACAGTTAGGCAGAAGTCAGGAGAGACTATGTCTAAGTATTGGGAGAGATTTAATGACAAGCCAACCAGGTGGAAGAGAGAAGCAATCCGTTCTTACTAGATACATTCGGAATGGGTTAAAGCATGAGCTACTACTGAGGCATTGTACCCTTAATCCTCCAACGACCACAAGCGAGCTGATGAGGAGAGTGGGGAACCTCAGCAGGGCAGATAATGCTGACAGAAGGAGAAAGGAAGCCCAAGGCCAGGGCAGCAACGCAGGAGTGCGCAAGAGTGAGCACGGCAGGGAAAAATCCAAGAAAAAGTTGGAACACCATCCCTGCTCCTGCCGGCTGAACCTTGATCAGAAGTTCACGCCGCTCATCAAGACCATGAAGGAGATTTTTTTTCTCTGGTGGCGTCTAAGAACATCTTGGAACCTGCAAGGAAGATGAAGACATGTCCGTACAAAAGGAACGTGTTACTATTTTGTGACTGTCATTGAGATTACGGCCATGACACGAACGAGTGCCTGCACCTGAAACAGACCATTGAGAATTATGTGAGGATCGGAGAGCTTGCACATTTTGAGAAGGAAACTAGGGCGTATAACAAGGCCACCTACTAAGCCAAGCCCCAGAGAAGTGTCAAGCCAATCGGACCTCACTAGTAGATGGAAAGAGGCGGTGACAGGTCCCCGAGGGTAACCCGGGATAAGAATAAAGGCAAGAAGGTGGCTAGGGTAGAACCTAGGGAGGAATCTCAGAAAATATACAAAGAGGACATCCCTCTGGATGACATCCTAGCATTAACTATTACAGACATTTATGTGATCATCGGAGGGAGTGCAGGACATAGAACAGAGTCACAGAGAAAAGGCCCATTGCAAGTTGACACCCTAGGCGATGCCTATAGGTAGGTGACTGGGGCCCAACGAGGTGATTTCATTCACACCAGAAGACCTCATACCAGACAGGCCCGCGTGGGGCAACACAATAGTAGTAGTGGTAAGGGTGATGGGGAATAGAATTCATCGAGCATATGTAGATGGCGGAAGCTCGACAGAGATAATGTACTAGCACTGTTTTAAAAAGTTGGATGAGAACACCAGAAGGAAGTTGAAGCCGATAGACACCCCACTTGTGGATTTCGTAGACAGAACTGTCTGGCTGGATTTGACCATACTATTCCCTATAACAGTGGGGGAAGGAGACAGAATCAAGACATTAGATATGGAGTTCATCGTCGTGAAGGTGAACAACCCATACAACTTGATCCTGGGAAGACTAGCCCTGGCGTTGTTAAAAGGTATCGTGTTGACCCTACACCCACTGTTTAAATTCCTAATCCAAGGCGGAATAGCCACCATGAGGGGAGATCTGCAAAAGGCAAGAAAGTGCCACCGAGTAGCGCTAAGCAAGAGAAAAAGAGAAGGAACGAAGAAGAATGTAGAAAATCATATATAAAAGGCGAGAGCTGTAAAAATGGTGAGGAGAGAAAGGGACCCCACAAAACTGGGTCCTAAGGTCTAGAGTGTTCAGCTGGGAGAAAACCAGTCAGTATAGGTTGGAGAAGGCCTGCCGCCAAATGTCAAGGAGGAATTTATCAAGGCTTTAAGAAGAATGCCCAGGCATTTTCCTGGAAGCCAGAGAACATGACGAGAGTACCAAAGAAGATTGGGTACCACGAGCTCAGGGTGGAGCCAACAAGCAGGCCGATAAAACAAAAGGGGAGAATGATATGCAAGGAGAGAAATGAAGCAGTAATAAGGAGGTAGAACAATTGGTCGCACCAGGGATATTGAGAGAAGTCTCGTACCCGGATTGGGTTGCAAACCCGGTGCTGGTGAAGAAAGAAAATGGAAGGCGGAGAATGTGTGTGGATTACATGGACCTAAACAAGGCATTCCCCAAAGACTACTACCCGCTACCGATCATTGACCAAAAGGTAGACACCCTAACCAATTTTACAATAAAATGTTTTCTTGGTGCATACAAGGGATACCACAAAATGCCTATGCTAGAAAGTGACGTCCACAAGACTGCATTCATCACGGAGAAGGGGTCGTTTGGGTATAGCATGATGTCGTTTGGATTGAGGAATTCTGGATTAACATATCAGAGGATGGTGGATAAAATCTTCCAGGAGCAGATTGGAAAAAATCTGGAGGTGTATATTGATAACATGGTGATTAAGAGTCGCCAGTACAAAACTTTTGTGGGAGATGTAGTGCTGACACTGGAGCGATTCAAGGTAGTAGGCATGATGTTGAACCCAACTAAGTGCCAGCTTAGAGTAGAAGCCGGAAAGTTCCTGGAGCACATGGTGTCGAATGAGGGACTGTAGGCAAACCCAAAGAAGATCAAGGCAATCCTTGAAATGAAATTCCCCAGGACAGTCAAGGAAATCTAAAGCTTGAATGTGAAGTTAGCAGCCATGAATCACTTTCTTTCCAAGGCTGCAAAGAGAGCTCTCCCTTTCTTCAAAATGCTAAAAGGATGCATGGACAAAAAGGGGACATGACAGTGTGGAGAGCGAGAGGAGACAACTTTCATGGAATTAAAGGAAACACCTTACAGAGCTGCCTATATTGGCTAGCTTGAAACAAGGGGAAGTGTTGTACCTGTATTTAGCTGCTAGCAACGAGGCTGTCAGTGCGGCACTTATACGGGAGGAGAACAAGGTCCAGCGCCTACTGTACTGTGTCATCAGAGCTCTGCAGGGGCCAGAGCAAAATTACACCGGGCAGGAGAAATCGGCCTTGGCCCTGGTTCACACAGCAAGAAGATTGAGGTTGTATTTTCAGGCACACCTATTGGTGGTGCTAACTAACCAGCCATTGAAATCAGTCCTTACACGCCCAAAGGCATCCTGGAGGTTGGTTAAATGGGCTGTAGAGTTGGGAGAGCACACCATCGAGTACGCACCTAGAAAGACAATGAAGGGGTAAGTCATCGCAGACTTCCTTGAGGAGAAACCCAAAGAAAAGGAAGAAGAAGTGAAAGCCACACCAGGAATGCAAGACCCGGAGAATCAAAAGGTAGCCAGCTAGGATGTCTTGAATGGCCCAGATGTCTGGAAGTTGTATGTCGACGGAGCCTCGGGGGTAGAAGGAGCAGGGGACGGATTGCTAGTATCTGACCCGGGTGGAGTAGAGGCTACATATGCCTTGTACTTCAAGTTTCACGCCTCAAACAACAAGATTGAGTACGAGGCATTAATAGCAGGAATGAAGATAGCCAAGAAATTAGGAGCAAGGAAGCTGCAAGCCCACACAGACTCGATGCTGATAGCAAACCAACACAACGGACAGTACCCTGCTAAGGAACCATCAATGAAGAAGTATCGTGATAGGGTCAGAAGAATAACTGCAAAATTTGAGTAATTTGACATCACAAGGATCCTAAGGTTGCAGAACACGCGTGCAAACACGTTGAGTAAGTTGGCCTCCTCATCCACCCACTCACACCTGACCATGTTTGTGCTGGTGGAAGAGTTGGAGAACAGATCCATTAACACAGACATGATCAGTGCATTACAAGGAACTGGGAGCATTTGGATGATGACCATCAAAAGCTATCTCCAAAGCGGAACACTGTCGGCAGATGAGATAGTGGCAAGAAGAATCAAGGGGAACACCCTAGGCTATCCATGAGGGACGGCTTGTTGTAAAAGCAGGGCTATGTGGAGCCATGGCTCATATGTGCATACCCACACCTGGCGGAGGTGGTGCTGTGAGAAATACACGAAGGAAGTTGTGGCAATTATCAGGGACCAAAGACGGTGGCTCTGCAGGCAGTGTGTACGGGGTACTACTGGCCCACAATGAAAGCAGACGCTGAGAAGATTGTGAAAGAGTGTCACAGATGGCAGAAGCATGCGGATGTGTAGAGACTGCCTGCAGAATAAATGAGCAACATAAGGTTGGCATGGCCCTTTTCCAAATGGGGGAAGAAATTCTTAATAACGGCTATCGACTATTTCACCAAATGGGTAGAAGCTGAAGTGGTAGCAACCATAATAGGGAAGAAAGTCACAAACTCTGTATGGAGAAACATTGTGTGCAGGTTTGAAATCTCCCAGATCATGGTCATTGATAACAGGGAAGCAGTTCGCGAACAACCCTTTCCGCAATTGGTGCAGAGAGCTGAAATCAGGCAGCAGTTCACCTCTGCCACCCATCCTTAAGCGAATGGGCAGACAAAGGTGACATATAGGACCATCCTCTAAGGCTTTAAGAAAAGGCTTGGCCAGCTGAAGACGGAATGGGAAGAAGAATTGGCAAGCGTGCTTTGGGCATACCGAACCACACCTAGAACAGCAACAAGGGAATCCCCTTTCAGGGTATGTTTTGAGAGCGAAGTAATTATCCCACCTGAGATCGCAGTACCCAGCAGGAGAGTAGTAGCCCCGCTACCACCAAAAGAAAATGATAAAGCCATCAGAGCGAACCTGGAGGAGCTGGAAGAGCTAAGGGATAAGACAGCCCTGAAGGAAACAACATACAAATCATGGATGGAACAGCACTACAACAACAAGGTAAGACCCAGGAACCTGAGACACGTCAACCTCGCCTTAAGGAAAAATGAGGCTAACTCGGTGCAGGGATAGAAGAAGCTTGACCCAACATGGGAAGGCCCCTACAAAGTGATCGAGGTGCTAGGAAAGGGAGCTTACAAACTGGAAATAATGGATGGACAATACCTTAAACATGGAACATAGCAAATATGAGGAAGTACTACGCATTATAAGGTACTAAATTCCTTTTTTGCCACTGTAAAACAGTCCTTATTTTGGTCTTTTTGAAAAGCTAAAGCAAGCCATGAACACCCAATCTATGTAAGCCCGGAGAGGGCACAACTTGGAGAGATTCTAAAGCATAACTTGCTCAGCATTGTACTATAATCCTACACTCTTTTGTAATGTTCACCCTGTGTGCATGCCTTTTTCTTTTTCTTTTCTTATATTTGCCTTTACGAATGTTGTAATAAAAATAGTGAGAAAAATGGGCCAAGGGACAGAATAATGGTTCCTAAAACTAAAATATACAGAGTCGCAAAGCCAAACACTCCCGATTATGAAAACTGGGACAGATAAGCCACGAGAAAGAGCAAAAATAGACAAAAATCTCAACTGTAAAGCAAACAATTGGGAAACAAAAGTCTAGCAAGCACAAAAGCATCCCTGGCCCCATGTAGTCAGGAGAATGCTACCCAACATATTCAGGCTGAAGAAAAACACACCTAGCCTAGCGTAGCCAGGGAGATGTTAGCCAACCTACAACATGTTGAAGAATAAAGAAGCCAAAAACAATGCAATGGCAAAAAGAATGATAGCCAAACCCCATCAACCAATAGGACCAAAGTATGTGCCCTCACAGGGGGACTTACACAATTCAAAAGAGAAAGAAGACATCTCACACGTAAAATAAAATGTTTTGCCCATTAAGGGGACTTACAGTCATCCATAAAACATTTAAAATTATGCTGCAACCTGAGAACTGCCAGCACCATCACCATTTTCATCATTATCACTATTACGCTACCCTCACCTCATCACCACTCTTCCTCGTCGGACTGCCACTATGTGTCACATGGTTGCTCATCTTCCCTGCCTGCCTAGATCTTCTCTAGCCACCAGTAGAAAAGCTAGCATGTTGAGCAACCGCAAAGTCAGGATCCCAAGACTCAATCTCCACAGTAGTCATGCCTATGCCATGAAGGGCAAAGTACTCAGAAAATTTGTACTCACGGAAAGGGACAGAGACCTCACCAACTGCATGCTTCAGTGCCTCAGGGTCAGAGAGAGTAGCCTCAAGGTGAAAGGCCTTGAACAAGGCCCCCAAGAGAAACTCTGAAGCCCGGCAGCTGCGCACAATCTTGGAATAAGCGCTGAGGAAGTCCCGAGGGAAGACCCACTTTCAGAAAGCACGTAGTGCGGAAACCTCAGCCTCAAGCTTACCCATGGTTAATTGCAGCGAGCCAGAGACCCCTTCTCGAGTTCCAAACCACCTTAAAAAGATGCATCTCGAGAATGAGAATGCTCAAAGTCGTTCTCCAAGGAGCCAGCATGAGTGCGACGGCATTACAAGTCAGATTTCAGATAGATTGGCGAGCCCGCTCGAAATCCCTCTGTGTGATTGCAAGGTCAGCCTGGAGCTTCTCTTGCTTAAGCTGTATAGTGAAAGTAGAACACATGTGCTAGAGAAAAAGAAGCAAGACAGCGAGTTAAATGAAAGAGGAATTCAGAGACAAGCAAGAAACAAAGGGCAGTAAAAATGCAACCTTAATCATGGAGGAGATGCAGCGATTGGGGATGCTCGTGGAGCCACCCACATTCAAGCTACAACCCGAGCGCCATTCCTCGAGCTAAGCATTCAAGGCCCAAGATCGGAAGTTATTTCTGATCAACTCACCTTCCATAGCTGCCCGGGAGCTAAAGATGGCCAACATGAGAAAAGTGAAGCTCACAGGAGGAGCAGGAGTCGCACCGAGAGCAGGAGCTGGGATAGCAGACGGCGGGATTGACATAGCAACATGACTAAGATTGGTAGAAGGAGTTTCAGGGATGTTTTCCAGAGAGATCTCTATTTGAGCAGGCATACGGCAATGGTGTTTGCGTATCAGCAAAGGCATTTCTTCCATATCAGCAACAGATGCAGCAGAAGTGTCAGAGATAATGATGGATTTTTTAGGATGATTGACCTCTCCCTCCACCTTGTTAACAAGACGAGTTGGGCAGGATGAGACAACCCGTTGGGACAGGAGGGAGAGATCCCTAATCATGCCAGGTAACGACATATCTACAGATAAAGAATGAAAAGAGTCCAAGTCAGTAAAGTCGGTCAAACACCATGAGAAAAATATGAAGTGCATAGGCAAGAACAATACAAAAACATGCTAAACAGTATACCCTGAAGAACACCAGGGCCACCTACGGGAATGACCCCGACTGGTAGGTGAGGAAGGCTGACATGGACAAGGATAGAATCACGTAAAATCATATCAGTTTGGACGGAGATTTTGGGTAAGATAGCAGTAAAAAGAAGAAGGGGATCCATTTCTCGAGCACTAGGGAACACACCCCGTGCTTAGTGGGCCCAACCGTGAAACTATGTTTCCACTCCACCCAAGAGGGAAACCCTACTAATAATTTAGACCCACCCGGCATAAATTTTAGAAAGGTCCCATCTGGAGGCATGTCGGTGGAGTGACAGTAAACCCAGAATAGACCCACGGTGCGAGGAATGTTTAGATAGCGACAATGGACCTTAAAACCTAACAGTAGACGGACAAAATTTGGTGGTAAATCTATAAAGATAAGCTTGAAATAACCCAAGATAGACTGTCAAAAAGAGGACAGGGGGAAGCGAAGGCCACCAGACTCTAGGGCTTCTAGATAAATAGCTACCATCACTCCAGGGACATCCAACACCGTTTGGTTGTTAGCAGGATGCAGAACCCTAGCTTCTAAATCTATAGTTTTCATACGCTAGGCGGCGAACATAATCATAACCCAAGAGCGAACCAGATCATATACCCTACCATGGTAGCATCACAGAAGGAATCAGACTTAGGAGGACCTACGGTAGACACCATGTTTACCTAGGAGCTTACTATAAAAAAATTCCAGAAAAGGAATGCGAGAAGAAAATAGTAAGACAGTGAAACAATACAAGGAAGCGCAGAAGAAAGGAGGAAGGAAATGAAAATTTCGGAGAAGATGAAGGTGGGGAGTGAAGAAAAATGAAGAAGACGGGAAGTAAATAGACTCTAACGCTACACTCGAGACACACTCTCGGGAAACCAAAGAGATGCAACACCAAAATGATTAAGGCATTAGAGAGGCACGACTTTTCATTCCAAAGAAACACGCAATCGCATTGGATACAGACATGTAGTAAACCCAAAGCACAGGATGTGACTATTAGAACAACAAACATCAAAGCTTACAAAAGGTACAACTTCTTAAAAATCACATCAAAAGCATTTTCCTCGCAAAAACCTGAACAGGCATAGCGAGACGCTTAGCCCCGCATCCTATGCCAAGTAGACGTAGAGCCTTGGGCTGGGGGACTTAATAATATATGGGCCAAATGGCTCAAGGTTAAGGCAAGGCCCAGTCAGCCAGATTCCCGTTTGGGCTGATGCATGTGGGATTGACCCAACGCAACGGACAAAAGGAGATGTGACTAGGAACGTTCCATCGGAGCCACCCGCATATATACTTAGGATGTAACTTGGGGAAAAGGTATGATCACTTTCCTACTTCTCAAACCTACTTCTTAGAAACCCTAGAATGGCTGTCTCGGCTGACTTGATCGTCAGAGGAGGCAAGGCTCAATGCCATTCTGCTTAATCCTTGTCTCTCTGTCTTGTAGGATTTCTATCAAGCCCAAGAAAATAGGATCATAATCCAAGCTAAATACCAAATATAGACTTAACACACGGCGAAGCTGAAATCCTTCGTGACTTCTTTATCTCTGTTGGCCACCTTGACTATGAGGGTTACGACCCCTAAAGGCAGCACCATTTTCCCAGTGAAGCTCGATAGTAGAGGGTTCTCTCCCTAGCCCCAGTTAATCGAAGTAATTGTCAAACATCACCTCAATTCTGCTGCCATCATCTACGAACACCCTTTTGAAATAGAAGTCTTTGATGGTTGCATAAATTACCATCGGGTCTGCACCGACGGGAAGACAACGCTCCTCCACTTTATCATCGAATAGGTGATCCGATCAGAAGGAAACTGTTTTCTCAGCGAAACAAATGGTAAACAAGAAGATGATGAAAATGAGAATATTAAGCTAGGCCTTCCGATCGTATCCGGGCTGAACAAAGATTTCTCCGAAGTGAAGAAAGCCACCGCCATAGAACAAGACGGTTTCATCAACCTGTGCCCAAATCTAACCACCAGGGCGAACGAGATCCGCCACCTTGTCTCCAAATGTGGGGGCGGCAGATTTGCACAGGAAATGAAAGGGTTTCTCGAGGAATGCGAGGCGAAGCTAAAGGTGGTAAGAGAGGAGCAAACTTACGTGATGCAGCTGGTGAAGAGGACCACCGAGTACTACCAAGCCGGTGTGGATCCGGTGCAGCTGTTCGTCATTATTACGGACTTCTTGGGCATGGTAGTAGTTGCGGTGGGAGTGGATGAGAGGAATTAGAAGTTGGAGAGGAGTCGCTCGGCCCATCTGCTGGTGGTGGGGAAGATGTTGGTGACTTCTCTGGCGGTAGCGTTGGCGGTGGCAGAGGAAGGTGGTGGCAGCGGCAGAAGAAGGCAGCGGAAGTAATTTTTAATGAAAAATTTAAAATATAAGAATTTTTAATTGAAAATATTTTTAATTAGTAAAATTACCATTATACCCCTGCCTATACCGCAAAACCACTTAGTCTTGCTTGAAAACCACCTTTGGGGACCAAAAAAATTATTTTGAATTTGTTGGCTACCGTCTGATTTGTAAATGGGGACCAAAATATGGTATAAGATACTTTGTAGGGGACTAAAAAAATAATTTAGTCTTTTAGAAATAGTATAACTTTCATTGTCAAAATTAACTTGCATATTTACAAAACATCGTGATACCCCTTTTTATTCTCCTAGCATAAACTTTACACATTTCTCTCTATGCTTAGGTTTCATCCATGATCCATAAGCTATGCACTCAATAATCTTGTTTCTTATATCTTCACCTTGCTTCCCAGTTCCAAAACTCTATTCCTTTATTGACTTCCACACAACATATATGGATTTTGCAGCTGCCATTTTCAGATTCTCTGCTTTCCAACCTTTCTACCCACTAGTGTGCATCAACCACTGCATTCCTTCATCACATCTTGTTGGCTCTCTTTCTATCTACAACCATTTGAGAATGTTTCCCCAGATTTCCTTAGTCTTTCTGCATTCAAAGAACAGATAATTAATAGTCTCTATTTCATCACAAAACACATATCCACTGTCAATCGCAATCCCAATTTTTAGCAACCTGTCCCTGGTGAATAGTCTTATATGGCAAGTCATCCACATTGTAAACTTCAATTTGGGCCTGGCCTAATTGTCATATAGCATATTTCCCATGGCACTGTATTTTTTCCCCTCTGAGTGCTTTATACACCTTTCTGACATTGAATTTTTCCATGTCTTTCTGTTGCATCCACTGCATCATATCATGGGCTTTCTCCCTATATTTCATCAACCTTTTGATTATCCATGAGATAGAACATGGAATAACATCCATTACCTCCTTTTCCTTTATATCTTAAGTATGAATCCATCGTATACATAACATGTCTGTCTTCTTATAGACATTTCATAGGGTTTTCATCAGTGTAGCTTCATGCTATTCCACAAGTGAAATAACATTTAGTTCCCTTTCCTTCTTTGGTAAACAAAATTTTCCCCAAGCAATGGGCGACTTTATGGTCATTTTCTCCCCTCCACTCCATATATAAGATCTACATACAACATCTCTATTTTTAAGCATTGTTTTGAGATTGGAAAACATTGTTTCAAATAATTTTCAATTGTAAATAACTGACCTGCCTCAACTCAGGATTGTTAATAATAGCAAATTAACCCGAGCAGAGGAAGTCCCTTGGTTAAAGGGAGATCAAAGATAATATTTATATTCTACACCCAATCTCACTACTACACTGCCTAAAAGGTAGTTAGTGGTAGGCTCTGGGTATTTCCTCAGAGATACTAGGTCTTAAGAATCAACTAAAATATAACCTCGTACGGGTCATCAATCTATACGAGTGCTACAAATAGTTAGTAAAGCAAACAATGGGGGTGGTTTTTCTATTAATAACTACAAAACATAAAAGCTAAAAGAAATTAATCTATTAAGATAAAAACTGGGGGAGCCATTGCGCAACAGGGTTAGTTTAATGTTTTGATCCTCAATTCATCGACATAAATATTTAGAAAAACCTAATAGAGTGTTTATAACATGTGGTGTGGCCAATAGCATACACTTCCTCGTACCTGTCATGTTGGGTGCACTTGCAACCCTCCATCGACACTGCCATCGTAGTTAGGGGAGTACAACAAGGTCTGACCATTGTTGTTGATCTATTTCTCCCCCGTGCGATTACGTCCCATGCATTCCACCACGAATGATTTACTTCCCAATGGCCTATAAATTTAGATCAAGGGGTTGTTGGCACCTTATTAATGACACCAGGGCCTCTTACAACCCTAGCTTGCTACTTTTGACTATCTCTACCTTGTACCCTCTTGGAATACTTTACGTAATCAGCTAAGACTAATGCAATGGAAAATAATTCAGAACATTACTCAGGTTCCCCGTGCACACACCCACGCGAACCCCGTACCCCATTACCCATTCAAACATCCCGATTTCTCTTCCTAGGGGAGCATAAATATTTGCACCAACGTGAATATAGACCAGAGTGTGTGCTTATATGAAGTGTACTATTCATGAAATTCAAACATTCAAGAACAAGTCACAATGATATCATGAACAAAAAATTAGGATGAACTAGTGAATCTCACAAAAATATTATTATTATGCGCCCAATTATCCTCAAGCTATGGAAACTAATCCATAGATATAAATAGGTTATCCATACATGTGTCGGGGTTGATTTTGTTGCACCCTAGCTGGGAAATTACCATGAAACTACAAGTGCTCGCTCTGCCATAAAGCCATACAAATCGATCCTCTGATGTTGTAGGTCCTACCACAAATGCCTTAGCTAACTTCTCGATGTTATATTTTGTACCTGATCGTCCCAAGTTAGCCAACGCTCTATGTGTGACTGGATGCCCCAATTACTGTGCCAGTAGACCTACCATGCTGCCCATATATATCTTAACACTTTTTTCTTTCCCCCATCATTGTGCACTTATGTACAAGGTTCCCTACTGGGTTCGGGTAGAAGTTACCCTTGGGAGTCATTGCCCAAAGGCAATGAACATATGAACCTAGAAATTGCATTAGCTCACCATGGTAGAAAACCCCCCATTGCCAATAGTCGGTGAATGTAACGAAATGTCGGATGAACCAAGGCAATGCTCTTGCACACATTCTTCTTATCAGTTTCTGTCAGTTGCCTCCAAAAGTTCCCAAGAGAAAAAGGCATCCCTTAACGGTGTGTCCTAGGGATCTCCTTGTCATACCTCCATCCGAAGGTGCGGGCTATCTCTCAGTGTGTCATCTGATACTACTTGTCGTTGAGATTGAATCTGATCACCTTGTGTCCATTCTCACCTGGGACCGACCAAAGAGTAGCTAGGAAATCTAGGGTCCACCTAATGTAAGTCTTAGATTGTTTATCTAAGAATCCATCTAGATCTACCCAGCCCAATAGATAGGTCATGGGCTCGAGTAAGCCTAGAGACGTTAGTGTGTCTTTGAATGCAAAGCTGGTCTCTAGTATACTTCTCTTTAGCTCTCTCAAATTCCTCCACCTCAATGCTGCAGTCACAGAGATATTGGATATTCCCATAAACTCATCGGTCACAAACACGGGGTTACGAAGAGTAGGATTTACCGGCTCATGGTTTGCACCAGTTACCCGTTTCTTCCTCTTCTCACCCCGTGAGGACTTGCCCTTCTCTGAAGTATTCCTTTTGGTACCATCCTAACAAAATGAGGTAAAGAGTGGTAATGTGATCTTCAGAAC
This sequence comes from Rubia yunnanensis, assembly GCA_037428765.1. Classification (NCBI taxonomy): domain Eukaryota; kingdom Viridiplantae; phylum Streptophyta; class Magnoliopsida; order Gentianales; family Rubiaceae; genus Rubia; species Rubia yunnanensis. The sequence continues at coordinate 25,258,718 of CM075065.1, forward strand.
AATGCATGGTTCACATTAACATTTAACAAGTATATCCTTTCTAAATAGCCGAGAAATTAAAAACATGACAATTCAAGCATGAAGGATATTTAAACAAAAAAAAATCCTTATTAAACAACAATCTCATGTAAGTCATCACTAACCCATTAATAAGACTATGCAATCAAGATTCATCTCCTCCCAAATCACCCAACACATGAAGAACATATCATTCAACCATAATAGCACATCAAACCACCCAAACTTTCTTCAACAAAATATCATGCATACAATCCCAAACATATATCCCAACAACACACATACTCATTTGAAAATAATGCTTTTCATAACACCACCGTAATGTCAATAAAGCATATAAACAAAGAGTTCAATGAATTAACCAAAATTTGAAGCTAAGAATTTCAAGATTCACACAAGAAGAGGAATTGCTAATTTTTTAGAGAAAAACTTCAAATTTCAAGTTTCACCAAGAGCGTGTGTGAGTGAGTGTTTATTGAGAAGGAACAATGTGTAAAGTGATAAAAGTAGGTGGAATAATATACCATGGGTTTAGAATTTCAGCATAGGCGATAAGAGAGAGATACATTTAGGATAAGAGTGGAATTTTAAAATTACATATTAGGGGACAATAGTACCAATCAATTAATTCCAAGGAATGTAGAAAGTAATATTTGCATAAAAAATCCTAAGGAATTAGGTAATTTCAAATTTTTTGAACCAAAAATGCATTTTTGAGTTAGAAATTCAGAATTTTCAAAAATCAAACAAAAGTTTCATCTCAAAAATCCTCATCGCAAACAAAAGCATGAAAAACTTATCTAATCACTACTTAAAACACGAAAGCAAAAAAGAAGCACCGTATATCTATTATCATCCTCAAGACTTGTTTTCTTTTCATGTAATTTAGTTAGAAACACCTACCTGTGAATCTCCGGATTTGCCATCGGTGACTCCACCCACGATGACATTGTTGTGGAGATGTCTCCACAATGAGTCATCCTTACCTTTGGACTCTTTGTCCATAATAGGAAATGAATCTCAGTGTCTTACCAAAATGAAGTCTGTGAATGTCACTTTGGGGTTAGGAGGAGGTCGACGAGGTTTTAAGCCCTCGACATTCTTCCTTTCCCGCTGCAAGTCAGTTAGCATGGAAAAACAATCTAGCTCAGGCATACTATTAATAACATCATGCAATTCATCGGATCATCAACAATATTGTCAACACGGAACTCATCCAAGTGTTCATACTCATTGGTAACACAAGAGATTTCATGGAATTCATGCTCATTACATAGGGTCACACATTTGCACATAAAAGAAGAATTTGTTGAATCATTCCTAGAACTATAGATATCAAATTCAACTTTGTCCACATAATCTTCTAGAGTCAAAGTTCCCAAATGGACATCAATCTTAGTCCTAGACGTTTTAAGAAAAGGTCTCCCCAAAAGTATTGAGGGTGCACTTCAGCCGGGCACCATGTCTAGGATATAAAAGTCCGCGGAAAAACCAATTTGCCAACTCGCACCATCACATCCTTTACTAGTCCACGAGGGCTAGCTTAGGAATGATCAGCGAGTTGGACAATCACTCCAGTTTCCCCAAGCTCTCCTATTTCTACGCGTTCATATAAAAGGGGATCACATTGATGGATGCGCCTAAATCTATCATGGCATTTTCAACAAGTTTTCCACCTAAGGAGATAGGGATATGGAACATTCCACGGTCATCACATTTTTAGGCAAATTTTTATGGTTCAAGTCAGAAACTCCCCCCATTTTCAAATTTCCTAACCTCTTAGTTGGTCTACTCCTTTTCTTTGTGCATTTAACTTTAAGAAACTTAGCATATAATGACACATTTTCAATTAATTCCAAGATTGGGATTGTTACCTCAACTTTTTCGAAGACTTTTCGAATGTTTGCATCATTGATCGCCACTTCGGCTTTCCCCTCAAAGCATATGGAAATGGAGGTGGAATGGTACTTTGTGCCTCAGGCGGTGGAATTTCTTTGGAAGGTGCTTCCTTGACCACAATTTCATCTTCTTCGAAGTGTGCCTTATTAGCCACCAATACTTTATCATCCTCTTGCATAACTCTCTTCTCGAACTCACAAACTTGCTTCCCACTTCTCAACTTGAGTGCACTCACGTTCCTTGGATTGATCTCCGATTGGGAAGGAAGTTTTCCAGACTCCTTGGCTTCAAGTTGGCTCGCCGGGGTGGCAAGTTGCCCAACTTGAACATCAATTTTTTTATACTTGGGAGAGCTCTATTTCCAAGGTGTTCAATCTCACACCTTGTTCTTTCCACGAAGACTTCATGTTTCTTCCCCAATTGACTGGTGACTTCTAAGACCTCTTCTCGATCCGATTTGTAGATCGAGGCATGATTGTTGAAGGGCCTTCACCTAGGGTATGGTAGAGGGCCACCCTGATATCCTTGAGGTTGATTATCCTCTCTCAATTGGAAATTTGGATGATCTTGACCCCTTGGGTTGAATGAATTGGCATATGGATATGGCCTTGCATATCATTGGTTTCCCAGAACCCTTGTGGCTGGCCCCTTGTAAATTGTGGTCTCTCTCAGTTTTTGTACTCAACATCATTCACTTATTGTAAATTGTCTACGACTTTAGGACACGTCTTGGTATTGTGGTCTAAGTTGCACACCCCAACACTTTGACTTGATGCACTTTTTCTTGCAAGAGCTCCTTCATCATAGAAGCAAGAGCTTGGACTTGCTCCTCCAACTTAGGTGATTGTGCGGCTTCATCTAAGACCCTAACCCTTGACCTTGTGCCAAATTGTCCTATACCACTAGCCATTTCTTCAAAGAGAGACATTGCATCCTTAGAGCTTTTGTTCGCTATTGAACCATTGCAAGAGGCATTCACCATTTGCATATCTTCATCGCATAACCCCTCAAAGAAATAATACACTAGATCCCCCTCCTTGAAGAGATGGCAGTGGCAACTCGCTAACAATATCTTGAAGTGCTCCCATTAATCAAACAAGCTCTCTGTAGCCCATTGTGTGATGCTTGACATTTTTTTCTTTAGACCGGCAGACTTTGACGCCAGAAAATACTTCTCTAAGAACCTCACCTTCATGTCCATCCAAGAACATATGCATCCTAGCAGCAAATAGTAGAGCTAGTCTTTAGCTCCATCTTGTAGGGAAAATGGGAAGGCTCTCAAATTGTAGTGGTCTTTAGAAACTCCCGGTGGCTTCATGTTCGTACACAACGAGTGAAACTTTGATAGATGCTTGCTCGAGTCCTCCCCCTTCATACCATGAAAGGTGGGAAGACATGGGATCATTCCACTTTTTAGCTCACAACTCACGTTCGGTGGTAATGGGGGGAATGTGATGCATAGTGGTTGACTTTCCAGATTAGGGGCCATAAGCTCCCTTAAGGTTTGGTTATCTTCTGTCATTCTTTGTAGTTCTTTTACCAACACTACTTGCATCGGTAGAACTTCTGCTATAGTTCTTCGCTTCCTTCTTCTCTGAACACCTGTATTCTCAATCGGGTAGTGTAAAAAGCCTAGATTTGTGGTACGAGTGTGTACCATAAACTAGGGCTAACAATACCCTTCTTAATACAACACTAGATAAAGGATCAAAAGGTAACAAGATAACTCTCACAACAGCTCAACATAAGAATTATCAAAACAAAACAAAACAAAACAAAATACTAACTACTCTACTAACACATTATGCTAATTGGCACTTAAGCTGAATAGCATCCTCGGCAACGGCGCCAAAATTTGATCCACCATCACTCGAGGTCGTTAACTGTAGCAAATTAACCATAGCAGAGGCAGTCCCTTGGTTAAAGGCAGAGAAAAGATAGTATTTATATTCTGCACCCAATCTCACTATTACACTACCATAAGAATCAACCTAATAGAGTGGGGGTATATCCTCAGAGATGCTAGGGCTTAAGAATCAACTAAAACATAACCTCGTACGGGTTGTTAATCTGTACGAGTGATAGGAATAGTTAGTAAAGAAAACAATGAGGGGAGGGGTTTTGTTTTTTTTTAACAACTACAAAAAAAAGCAATTAATCTATAAAGCTAAGCACTTGGGGAGTCATTGCGCAACATGGTTAATTTAATTTTCCGATCTGTGATTCATTCACATAAATATTTAGACAAACCTAATAGAGTTTTCATAATATGTGGTGTGGCTAATAGCATACACTTCCCCGTACCGGTCACGTCGGGTGCGCTCGTAACCCTCCATCAACACCGCCGCCACAATTAGGGGAGTACAACAAGGTTTGGCCATTGTTATAGATACATTTCTCCCCCATGCAATTACGTCCTGGGAATTCCACCATGAATGATCAACTTCCCAATGGCCTATGAATTTAGGTTAAGGGGGTCGTTGGCACCTTATCTATGACACTAGGGCCTCTTACAACCCTAACTTGCTACTTTTCACTATCCTTACCTGTAACCTCTCGAACTACTTTACATAATCAGCTAAGAATGGTGTAATGGCAAATAATTCAGAGCATTACTCAAGTTCCCTGTGCACACGCCCATGCAAACTCATACCACATTACCCATTCAAACATCCAGGTTTCTCTTCCCAATGGGGCATCAATATATTCACCAAAATGAATGTAGACCAGAGAGTGTGCTTATATGGAGTGTACTATTCTTGCATTTTAAACATTCATGAATAAGTCACAATAATATTATGAACACAAAATTAGGATAAACTAGTGAAGCTCAAAAAAACATAAATACCATGCGCCCAATTATCACCAAGCTATGGAAACTAATCCATAGATATGGAATTAAAATATAGATTTGAATTCCATATCCTAGGATTAAAACAAAAATAAAATAAAATAAAAGAAGAGGAGAGATTTTCTCTAGAGTTGCTCTCTTACTACTAGATGAACAAAAAAATTATCTAACCTTCTTAACCGAGTAGAATAATGCTAAATTTATAATAGAAGTGGATTGGGCCTAAAAATAGGCCAAAAATATGCCAAAAACATCTAAACCCTAGGTCAGTGGCTGCCTGGCGCGGTCTATTGTGGATGGCGCGGTCCTCGCCATATACTTGTCAAAGATGCTGCGGGCCGCTAGATCTGGCACGGGCCGCGTCTCGTCATCCAGCATGATGCATAGCATCTGGTACGGGCTGCTGCTCCGTCCTGCTGTGGGTTACCGAATCTGGCGCGGTCCACGTCGACTCCATTTGTGTGGACCGTGCCCTTTGGCACGTGCCGTCGTCTGGAAGGCTCAGTTTGGAACTCCTGATCTGTAGAACGCGGTCGTTGGTGCGAACCTCTGTTTGGAAGCTTAATTTGCTCAGTAACTCAGCACGGGCCATCTGATTCTCCACACCCCGCCAGTTAGTCTCAACATTTTGCACTTGGAACGACACAGATCATACTTAGTCAATTTTTAAGTGAAGGTAGAAACTTGAGCGTGCAACCCGTGATGTTTGGCGCGGTCTACATCATTGCCTAATACTGAATTCTTTTGGCACGGGCCTTTGGTGCCAACCATGAGCGGTCTGCGTCGACTCGTGGTACCTTGGCAAGCTAAACTTGTTTCCTTCTGTACGGGTGAACCGTTAGTCCAATTTGAGAGTTTTAGTAGTCGATTTTATAGCGTTCAAGAAGAAGAATTCAATGGAATAGCATTGAAGGATAATTATTCTTAGATAATTCTCATAATTTTGCGCAACTCATCATACCATGATTCCCTATTTCTTTTTTGGCCGCTTTAAACTCCATTGCTGCCTATTTTTGGCTCCAATCTCCTTCTACTGTGCATTGATACTCGTTGCCTTCATCTACTACCATTCTAGAGGTGAATGACCTTCGATCTCTTCTACCAGCCTTGTGAACGGCCTTCAATATCTTTTATCGCCCTTACGAATAGCCTTCACATAGAATGTAACCAAAAACTACCCACAAGTGACCTACTAAAGATGATCACAAGGAAGATCTAGGACCCCATGGATACAATATTTCCATTAGCACTAATTAAGTCTACAAAATGCAGGATATGGGCAAGAAAGCCAAACATGGCCGTCTAAACCCCTTGTCACGTAAACTCAACTAATACTAGTAATCCACCACATGAGACAAGCTAAAACTGTATCGAATGCAATGTTTAATGCACGCAAAATGAAACACATCAATAACACACTTCTCGGTTTGATTGGGTTGAGTTGGAATGGATTGGATTATTTTCGGGCCGGGTAACTATAGATCAACCTTTACTTGACTTTGTATATATAAAAATTAATAACTAAATTAATTTTAACTAATCAATGTCAACCCTTAATTGAATTAGTATATATACTTAAGAATTAAAATATTTGACTTTAACTAATAAACGCTCTACCTTAGTAGACTTTTTATTAAAAACACTGATAACTAAGATGAATTTAACTAATCAATGGTCAACCCTTATTTGACTTAGTATTAATAAATGTGAATGAAATATTTGATTTTAACTAATCAAGAGTCAGCCATTACTTGACTTTCTATATATTAAGAAGTTAAAACTTCAACCTAACTTCCATGCAGGTCCAAACAAATTACCTTCGGGATATGAAATCATATGTTTCAATCTCAAACAATAGGCCTTCCATATTGAATTTTACTCTAACGTTGTATTAGAGCAAAATTGGGTATCCCATTATCAAAGATTTTAATAGGCTTTGTATCCATCCTGATCACCGACTTTTTTATCAAGTCCTAACTAGTCACTTCGTCAAGTGTTCCGCTAGATTGCATTGATATCTTACAAAATCAACTGAAATCACACAATGAGTAATTTAACTCACAATTCATGCTATGCCAAGTGCCCAAGTGTCTAAATTTTCATTATACACTTCACTATAAACCTTAGCCCTCTACTGGCTTAGGCTACAACAGAATTTGATGTACCAAATTCCGTAACCATTCTGCTTCTTTAACAGCAGTTTACATAACCATTTCTTTCATCATGCAATTTCAGATTTCTTATTTCATGCACTTACAAGAACTTTTAACATTCACACATCAACCATGCATGAACAATATTTCTCAAAATTCCTTAATCTCGTTTACAAGAATTTCATATTTCCTTAGAATCATGGTTCTTTTCACGAACTAACACTGCATCTTATCAGAGTTACACCAACTCGAGTTTTAAGATTTCATTAATCAAAACTCATTTATATTTCTTTATTTTACCCAACAATATCAAAAAAAAATTTCATGTTGCTCTCATTTATGCAATAATTTACAATAGTTATTACACATAAATAGCTAATTATTAATAAATATTTATTTATTTTCTTACTTTTCAAAACACCATCCTTTAAAGTGAATGGTAGACCGAAACGACTTTCCGTGGGGATAAAATCCTTTCGTGAATTAGTCATCCTTTTTAATAAAAATAAATTAAATAAAAAATTGATCAAACATCACAAATTAACCAACCCATAGCTATTTATTCATTTTCTTTTATTCACAAAAGCAAGTGTTTTCTCACACCAAAAAATTAACACAATATATATGATCCATATATCATGCAACGTCAACATGACTTTAGTACCTTGTACTTAATTTCTTAGCATGACCGTTAATGAAATAATCCAATTCTTTTCAATACACATTAGTCAAACATAGCAAAAATTATACACGTGAATTGAAATTTTACATGGCATTAATTAATCAAGAAATTAAGAACAAAGCACAACACCATTTCTCATCAAGTTTTGAAATCAAATCTACAGTGTTACTATCATTATAGTTTTTCTTTTCATGCAAGCAATTTATAAAATTATTCATCATTATCCTTTATGCTTTACAGTAATAAACTAGGACAAACATGCATGTCATTAAAAATTTCATCATTGTCATTATGTCTTTTCAGGAATACACTATCATATATTTGATAAAAAAAATTCTATCATCGTCATGATGCATTTCAGGGATATACTATCATGTATTTGATAAAAAATTCCATCATCGCCATGAACCTGACCGTCCAAAAATACTTCTAACATTTATTACAGGTTTTAAACTATTTTACACATGTAATTAATTTCATGTTTCACTACCTGCAGTATGACTCTATTACAAAGAAAACAAAGTACCATACCTTGTACTAGTATCTCCATTTTCATACTGCAGTCATCATTTTCCTGTATGTTCCATATGTTGCTACGATGTAGTTCCTCGTATCCTTTCAATTGCCTTACGTTGTCACAAGCATGCTGCACCACAACATCCCTCATCCAATATATAATACATACATGCACCACGTGCATGCATCACCGAACTCATCATCCAATATGTTCAAAAATTACTCTTTAGGATTGTTGGGGTACATACTATAATACTGCCTTCCAATGGAACTATATTATCAAGCGGATGATTTTGGTAAAACTTTTCATGGATATCGATGTGATTCGCGTTACGTACGCTTTCCTTAAAGAGTAATTCGACCCTATTATAGCCTTGGGTTACACGAATTCCCTTCGAGGATAAAATAATCGAGAATCCCCCTGTTCTAGGCTTGAATCAGGAGAATACTTTTGAGTACCTGTGTTTTTGGTTGCTATGTATATCTGGAAAAATCTTGTCTTTTTCCCAGGTCATGTTTGTATTTTCTTGTTTGTCTATATCTCTCACATAAATACGTACCACACATGTATATAGAGAGAATAAGTGTCATTAAAGGATGCAACAGTTCATGCATAGCTATCAGAACTCTACCGATGTATCTTTCCACATCCTAGGATAATGCAGTAAACTTGTTTACTTGTAAGAGAAGTTAGGCATGCTACCAACACTGCATCCTGTAGACAATCCTTAATCCATCTTCATCCCTTCAGTCAAGGAATTAGACACTACACACCACCACCGTCAGAATTATAAAAAACTCTGAAGTGATACATCTTTCCACACTCCAGGATAAGCTATGTTAGTTATCATCAACACAATGAATCCTTATCCTTTCAACCATAAACTCGTAGATAGTTTATACACGTGTGCACTCCACATCACCAAACTTGTTTTAATGTCCCAAGTTTACAATTACTCGAATCCAATTATACTTAAATAACTTTGTGTTTCATAAAACACCAACACATACTTCATACAAAAGGCACATTTGAGACAAAGTTACCATCATTGATGCTAGTTCTTTGATGGAAACCCTGCATTGGTGCTTCAATTGCATCTCTTTGACGAGGTTCGAGTTCTCCACCAAAGGACGGGAACCTGTGACAAGGATAAGCATCCGAGGGACAAGTGGTCGTGAGACAAGTTCTCAAGGGACAAGCTCTCGATCATATATCTTCTCAAATTCTCCCCTCGAGAACGCTTCTTCTTTCTCATGTTTTACTCTTGCAAGTGAATGCTATGAGCAATGCTTGGCCAAAAATAAAATAGAAAAGTTATTACTTCCCTTTGGAGGCAGCGGTGAGAGGCTTCTTGTAGTCCAAAGAGATCTAAGGATGAAGGCTCGAAGCTTCTAACGATGAGCTCTCGACGACGAAAGCTTCCCTGGAGGATCAATGCAGAATCTTCTCCTAACCTCATGTTTATACTTCTCCCGATTTGACTAACTCGAGCAAACTAAAGCCATCAAAGTTAAGCTCCTCGAAGCTGGGTCTTGGAGTATGCCTAAGCCGTATAAGTTCCTTAAAGCTGGGTCCTCAAGCACGCTAATGATGTTGAAGTTAAGTTCCTTGAAGCCGAGGCCCTCGATCGATCATCCCTCGATGAGTCTAGATAAGAGTTCTCCTTCGAAGTTGTTTCTCGAAGTGGGGTTCTCGAGTTAGTTAAATCCATTGAAGTTAGGTTCCTCGAAGTTGGGTCCTCGATCGATCATCCCACGATGAATTCATTCTTCACCCTTCGAAGCAACCGTCCACATGTCGATGATGGCTCCGAGCTTCCACCGTTCTTGCCTACTAAACCAGAGAAACCTCGTTTCTCTTTCTATAATTTCGTTTCAATATTATACATTATATCTATTTGATACTTAGAGCTTTACATATAGCTTCCCAGATAGTACTTGTGCTTTAATCAAGGGTTATTTCCATGCCCTCTTTCGAACTCAGATGTGTTTTACGACAGATGTTATAGCCTGTCGAGAGTTCCTGGCATCTCGACCTTCAGAGAGCTCCTCATCATCAAGATATTTGTTGTGGGGCCCTCTTCATCAACTCTCGAAGTAATAATATTGTCAACTCTCGAAGTAATAATATCGTCAACTCTTGAAGCTCTCGACTCTCCAAAACTCAACTTTCTAGCTCAATGAAGTGACAAAGACTAGCATGCAATAAGATCTATAATCTTATCTTTTCATTCCCTCAGCGAGAGAATGATTTTCCGTAAGGAATTGTATTATTGATAACTGAATATATAGAGAGTACAATAGAGGTGTAATAAGGAAAGAACTCTAATTATAATAAATCATAATGTAATCAGTAATCTGATTTATCCTAACACCCCTCATCAAGCGAAGCATCAAATTCTCAGAGACGCAAAGCTTGGATCTGAAGAGTTCAAACAAAGGATGAGAAAGACCCTTGGTGAAGATATCCGCAACCTGTAGAGATGTAGGAACATGAGCAACACAAAGCTTAGCCAAAGAAACCAACTCACGAATAAAATGATAATCAATGTCAATATGCTTAGCCCGTTTATGCGCCACTGGATTCTGAGCCAAGAAGATGGAACTGTTGTTGTCACAAAGTAGAAAAGGCACACCAGAAAGAGGAACATGCAGATCATGAAGCAAATGAGTCATCCAGATGACCTTAGAAGCAGTGTTGGCTAAAGCACGATACTCCAACTCAGTGCTAGACTTGGACATAGTGGCCTGTTTCTTTGTACTCCAAGAAACCAAGTTACCGGCGAAGAAGACAGTATAGTCATAAGTAGAATGATGAGTCTCTAAACACCTGGCCCAATCTGCATCACAATAACCGAGCACCTCCGGAGAAGAAGCTGCATGAAAATTGAGGCCAAAATGTAGGTTCCCCCGAACATAGTGAAGAATCTTAGTGATAGCCAAAAATTGATCTTCCCGAGGGTCCTAAAGATACTGACTAAAAGAATTAACAGCAAATGTCAAGTCCGATGAGTGATGGTTAGATACTGGAGAGCACCAACCAAAGAGCGATATAACGTTAGATTCTTGAACTGGGAACTCGTACTGGTGTGAAGCTGAGAATTCAGCAGAAATGGTGTAGAGACTGGCATTGTATCTAACATACCAGCCCGAGAAAGAATGTCCTGAGCATACTTCGTCTTTCCCAGAAGAAGTCCCGAGGCAGTGGGCGTGACCTCCAAGCCAAGAAAGTAATGTAAAGCACCCAAATCTTCAATGGCAAACTCCCGATGGGTGCAATCAATGAACTGCCGAATAAGAGTGGAATCATTGCCAGTCAAAATGATATCATCAACATAGACCCGAAGATACAACATTGACAAACCACAAGACTACACAAATAATTAAGTATCAGAAGAACTGCAATGAAACCCAAGCTGCAAAAGAGAAGCACTGAAACGCTGAAACCATGCTCGAGGTGTCTGCTTAAGACCATAAGTGGCCTTATGTAGATAACATGCATAGTCTGGATGAGTGGGATCCTTATAGCTAACGGGTTACACCATAAAAATTGGAGAATCAAGAACATCGTTAAGAAAGGCATTCTTAACGTCCAACTGATGTAGAGACCAAGCACACATAGTAGCAATAGCTAGAACTATCCTAACTATAGAAGCTTTAACCATAGGGCTGAAAGCATGGTCAAAGTCAAAATCGGGAATCTAAGAAAAATCCTTAGCCACCAAACGTGCCTTATAGTGATCAACCGAACCATCAGGTTTGTACTTTAACCAATAAACCCATTTGGACCCAACAATGTTGACGTCCGGAGAGCACGAAACAAGATCCTAAGTATGCTGACTACGAAGAGCAACCATCTCCTCATCCATGGCAGAAACCCAAGAAGGATCTTGTCTTGCGGAACGATAATCAGTCAATTTTGTCTGAGCAAAAAGAGTAGCAAAAAGACTGTGAGCATGAATATCTGAATAATCTCGGTGCTGAAATAACTCCGTTGGAAGAGTGCGTAACCATGCGAGAAGCTGTAGCCAAAATGGTTGATCTGTGACCGGCTGTGGCCGTGGCCAACGTGGAATGAAGTGAGTTGGGACCATCTGAGGCCATGTGTGGTGGTAAAGGAAGGAGGAAGCTGCGACTAACTGAGGCAACGCGTGGCAGTGCGAGAAGAAGGCATGTGGCCATCCGTGACCGCTTAGGAAGGAGGCCAATGGCAGCTGAATGCGATCTGGCTTCAACTGTGGCCGTGTATGGCTGTGGTTGTCCATGCGTGGCAGTGGCCATCTGAGACCGGGAATGACTAGGGCATCCATTGTTGCTGGGCAGGAGCCATCACGGCTGGCCGTGGACGCAGGCGAGAGGCCACCAAGCACGGACATTGGCAAGAGACCACTAGGCATGGGCGTGGGTGCAGGCGAAAGACCACCACTGTCGGATGCAAGATGGCTCATCTTCAGGAAAGCAAAATTTAGGTGAAGACGGAGCCAAAACTGCTGGCGGTGCCATCCCACGATCTGGATCAATAAAGGCAGAGACATCCAACCCAGAGGAGGGAGACCCAGTTCCCAAAGCTAGAGCTAGAGGAAAATAAGCCTCATCAAATCGAGCATGTCAAGTAATATGAACCTAGCCAGTGGTAGGGTCGAGACACCGAAACCCCTTATACTGCGAACTATAACTGATAAAGATACATGGAATACTACGGGGAGATAGCTTATGATTAGCAAAGGGGTGAACAAAAGGAAAAAACCGGTAACCAAAAGGATGAAAGTTACCAAAGATAGGATCCCGCTGATACAGAAGACCATAAGGGGTCGATCCCTATAGAACTGGAGTAAGCAAACAGTTGATAATGTAGGCAGCAATGGTGAATACATCATCCCAACGAGAAATTGGAAGATGGGAGTGAAAAAGCATCATGAGACCCATTTCAACAACATAGCGATACTTGCGTTCTGCGCGTCCATTCTGTTCCGGAGTGGCCGGACAAGAAACCTGATGATGAATACCTTTTTCTGAAAAGTGTGATCTGGGTCTTGTGTTCAAAAATTCAGTGCCACCATCACTTTGAAAAACTTTAATTTTTGCAGAAGATTCTCAATAAGTGTCTCAAACTGCAAATAAGTGTCAACAAAATCTGATTTGCGACAAAGGGGGTACAACCAAGTGAATCTCGAAAAATCATCCACAAATAATGCATAATACGAAAAACTTAGAATCACCAATGTGAGATATCATAACTAGAGCACCATTACCAAAAAGAACACGAGATTTACCAGTATATGGAGTGAAACTGTCTAGGCCTGAGGTGGAAGTTGCCATATGACTGGTAGCACCAGAATTAAGGTACCAATCTGACAAACGAGAAGAAGTATTGGACTGCTGAGAAGGGTGATGATTTTCCTCCAAATGAGTGCTTGGTGAACGACAAATCTGGGCCTGCATCTGGTAACATGTCTCAACATAGTGACCAAGCCATCCGCACCAAGAACAGTGAGGACGACCACAACCAGGGACCGAACCAGCCACCTGAGAAACTAAAAAGGACTGTCGGTCACCGTCGAGCCTACCAACGAAGCGCCCACCGCGAGAAGGCCACGCACGGCCACCTCGAGTCGGCGTGTGATCTCATGTGCAGCCGGCTTGAGGTGCGTCGCTGGTCTGGAACGTGAGTTGTCCTGCGACTGGTCCTGAGTGTCCCTGTAAATTCATCAAAAAGGCCTCGTAGATTTTGGCACGAGCAAGAACATCACCATAAAGTGGGTTTGGAACGACATTAATCAAAGGAACAAAAAATAATTTATGCTCATGACAGGCGGGCGGTCGTCGCGCCCGCCGTGCAAAAGATAATTTATAAGCCCTTTTTGCTTACTTTCTACAACTAGGTAGATAGCGGCAAATCGGGGTCGTCCAATGAGAAGAGGGATCTTCCTAAGCAATCAAGCACAAATGGTTGATACTAGGCTAGGAGTAACTATATTTACACACACTTAAAAGCAAGTAAAATGGGGGGGGGGGGTTGGTTGGTTTCCTAAGTTAACAAAGATAAAAAGACAAGATAACTAGCAAGGTCAAGTGACTATGCTAATCATCAAACAAAACTAAAGAAAAGGGGTTTTAAAACTACAAAGATAAAGCCTTGGGGGCAATGGATATCCACTTCCAAATCTAATGTAGTTCATCGAATCATTCACACATTCCATCATATAGCATTCAGGACCCAACACTCACATACCCATCTAGCAAGTACCACAACACACACATCACAAGGAGTTCTAAGTTCATGCTCATAGATCTTCATGCAAAGGCGCTATGGAATTCGTCACATTCCTACACCTAAACAATTCAACCACACAAACACTACCTATGCTCAAACAACTCATGGCACACATGCAGTAAAACACACCGTCAAGAATACATAAACGCCAAATAACAAATGCTTCAAGAATGAATTTAAATCATCTATTCAATACTTCAACTACTTGTCGTGGAGACTAAACTCCTATCCTTCTTAGTTAGTAGTTTGCAAGTGTGAGTTCGACATCGCTTGTCAAACCTCACCAATTACTCCCGAGTCGCGACCACGACTCGAGGTACCATTGGTGGCATTTAGCACGAAGGACCAACAAGCTCGGCAACGCCTATGACCACTACACCGTGACTAAGCATTTAACCGATTCATGCAATTACACGAGATTGGATGAACGTGCAAGCACATTCACCCACGAGCATATGACTCTCTTGTTTGCTACACATAACGAACGTGACGAAGAGTTCGACATCAATCACATTCGTCTAGCACACTGTCAACACACTAACACAATCAAAAGCTCTAATTCACACTCATACATTCCTAACAAGAACAGGGAGGAAATTAACCCAAATCCCCCAAACCCTAGCTAGCAATTCATACAAGCATTCATATCCTCAAGCTCCCAACAACATCAATGGAATCAACAATTAACATTCAAAGCACAATAAGAGCACAATAGCAAAAACACCAAATAGATAGATAGAAATGGTTCTCAATACATAGAAGTGGAAGCTTCAATCCTTGCTCCCAAGAACAAAAACTACTCTAGAATAACAAGAGACATAATTAAACTAAGAAAAAACAAAGAAAAGAAAGAAGAGAAAAACCTAGAGTTTTTGCCCAAAAACCAGAGAGAAAACGAGCTGAGCAAAACTGGAGAAGAGGAGGAAAGAGAGTAGTATTTATAGTGCAAAGAAGATAAAGTTGATTTCTGGCCGCCCGTTGGTCGCGACTCGCGACGAGTTTCGTCGCGACTCGCGACGGTGCCCCGATGGTCGCGATGGCGTCGCGACGGCGTCGCGACGAGGTCGCGACGGGAGCCAGAGTTTTGCATTGTTTCTTTGTCTTCTTCATAGCCATCCCTCTCAATCTTCAAGTCTTCAACGGCTCCAAAAATGGTCTTCAACGGCCTCCGGTCTTCATGTCTTCGAAGTGAGTATCCAAAAGTCTTCGGAAGTATAGTCTTCAATGTCTTCCGGTCTTCGTTGCATCCGTGTTCTTCCCTTGTCACACAAAATCCACTTAGAAGAGGTAAAAGAGCATAAAGTTGCTTTTACCTCTCCTAAGAGAATTTCAAGGTAAAACACAAGCTCTCAATAATAAAATAGCACAAAAGTGATCCTAAATACTACTAAATAAAGCATCTAAAATGGACACATCAGCTCGGGACCAAGAGCAGTCAAGAACCATACAATTTGATCAACATTGTAAATCAGATTACCCATGACAGACAGTTGTTCAAAAATCTCCTTAAATTTGAGATGAAGTTCATAAATAGTACCAGACTTACGAATACCACGCTCATATGCAGGAAGATGGAGAATGATGGAGGCATTGCTATTCTGATAGATGAGAGCAAGATTATCCCAGATATCTTTGGAAGTGGCACAATTTGGGAGTTCCGCAAGAACTTCAGCGGTGAGAGAGGAAAATAGGCGACTGCAGAGACGTTGATCTTCATCAACCCATTGATCATACTCCTCTTTTGCTTGCAAATAAGATGCGAAAGAGTTGAGACTGAGGCAGCAAAGGAGAGAGGCTGTGATGTTGGCGGCGGTGGTGATAGAGTAGGACAAGGTTTAGTGCCATCAATAAAACCGTACAGACCTTGGGGACGGAGTACATAACCTGCTTGACGCTTCCAGAAAAAATAATTTGATGGAATGAGTTTGATCTGCATTATCTGAAGTAGAGTGTTGTACGAGAGTTTTTCTTGAGCCGTAGCTGGAGAGGAACAGAGAGGAGCAACACCGAAGAACCGCGGTGGAGAGAGCCGTGTCGGAGAAGAGGACGGCAGCCGGAGGGGAGTGCGCCAAAGCGGAGTGGGAGCACGTGACGAAGTGCTGGGAGAGGAGGACGCGGCTGGAGACCACTGGGAGCCGCTGGAGGCCACTAGAAAAGGCGGCAGTGGCCGAGAGAAAAAAAATGGGATGCTAGGGTTTTTGGTTTTGGATCAGAAGAGGCTCTGATACCACGAGAGAATGATTTTTCGTAAGGAATTGTATTATTGATAACTGAATATATAGAGTACAATAGATGTATAATAAGGAAAGAACTCTAATCATAATCTAATCAGTAATCTGATTTATCCTAACACTCCTATAACTAGTTTGTGGTTGGTTATATCTCGCTGGTTACTCTATAGCTCAACAGAAATCGTCGGCGTCCCTCGTTGAGAGTTCTCTTATCAAGAGTTTGCTGCCAGCGTCCTTCTGACGCAAGGCTTTAAGAGTTGTTATCGAAATCTCATCGAAGCCTCATCGGAGCTGCCATCGAATACTCGGCACAGCGCTGCCCTCGAACTGTTGCCGAAGAAGTGCCATAGAACAATGGCCTCAACCTTTGAAGCTCTCGTCTGTATTTGTTGTTATCGTCTGCTTTCGAAGCTCTCATCAGTCTTCGAAATCATCACCCGCTTCAAAAAAGAAAAAGGGATGGAAATTCCAAGTCAACATTTGGGAAGCAGTGCTTATTTGGCAATATTTGAAGTTCAACGCCATGCAATATTTGAAGTTCAATGCCATGCAAAATTGAAGTCTAATTAATGCGATAGCCTCAGTTAGTTTTGGCAGCTTTTAGAGCTTTGTCAAATATTGGATTATTCACTAATTATATACGAAGGAATCATTCGACGGCTTTTTCATTCCTTCGAAGAGCTTGCCTATCGAGGTTGATATCGTCATCTACCGAAGAGCTTGCCTATCGAAGTTGATATCGTCATCTACCGAAGAGCTTCTCCGTCGAAGATGTCCATGGAGTTCAATGCCGCCGACCGACGTCTTTTTTATTTAGAAGTTGCAGGTGGGTTATCATTGGCTTAGGTCCTACTTGGTGAAGCTTCGAAGATGGTGGATATGACCGTGTTTCTTGCGATGTTGCACGTGGTTTCACCAATAGTATCGAGACACCAAAAAGCTCGAAGCTTGTGCATGAAGCTTCTCGAGCATCGCCCCTTAATCACAGCTTAATCCTCTCGAGCTCGCCAAAAGTTACGAAAGCTTCCCTTGGCCACTCATCCCTCGATGAGTTCGTCAACTAGCGGTTGTACTAGAGTTTTCGAAGATGAAGAGCCCACTGCCGGCGACTATCGAGAGATGTTCTTCGAAGCTTCCAGGTTACAATCATTATCATGCCTTATTATATAATTATTTTCAGGGTTGAACAGATGTGGAAGTTGTAGGTTTCGCAGAGTAGGTTTCGCAGAGTGTGACAGAGAAACAGTAGGTTGCTTCTTAGTTTTTCAAGAAATCGGAGAATCCTCAATCATAACAAAATAAGCAGAAAGAGAACACCTAGTAATCGGGCATGCAACCTAATCCGAATCACAATAAGCAGTCAATTGTAAAGTACTACGAGAAGAGAGAAATAAACCTTGACCAGGATGACTCTTCAGGTAGTGCAACACATGAACATCAGCTTGCCAGTGAGGAACAAAAGGAGACTTCATGAATTGCGCAAGAGTATGAACTGAATAACTAAGTTCATGACGAGTAATAGTCAGGTATATCAGACGCCCAACCAAGCGTCGATACTGCTCCGGGTCCTGGTAGGCGGGACCTTCAACACGTGCCAAATCATGATGTTGCTCCATCGAAAAATCAATTGGTTTTGAAGCAGATAAACCTATATCGGATAAGATGTCCAAAGCATGTTTCCTTTGCGAAAGAAACCTCCCCTCCGGTCTTCTAGCAATCTCTATGCCTAAAAAATACTTAAGGAGACCAAGATCTTTCATATGGAAATAGGAACTCAAGTATTTTTTGAACTCAGAGATGAGAGAAGAAGAGCTACCAGCTATAACCAAATCATCCACGTAAACCAGAACATGTAAAGAAACTGATCCACGGGAAAAGACAAATAGAGAGTAATCGGCCTTACTCTGAACAAAACCAAATGCTCGTAAAGCCTGAGCCAATTTAGCAAACCAATTCTTGGGAGCTTGACGAAGACCATAAAGAGATTTCTGAAGGCGACAAACCTGTCCATGTGGCACCAGATATCCAAGCCGGGGCCGCATAAACACTTCCTCATGCAAATCACCATGTAGGAAAGCATTGTGGACATTCATCTGATGGAGTTCCCAACCACGAATGACTACAACAGACAGGAACAAACGAACAAGACTCATCTTCGCAATCGGAGCAAAGGTCTCAGTATAATCAATTCCTTCCACCCGGCGATTCCCAAGAACCACTAGGCGTGCCTTATGGCGTTCAATAGTACCATCGGAATGAAACTTCGTCTGGTAGGCCCATTTACACCCAATGGCCTTTTTATTCAAAGGCAGAGGAGCCAAAGTCCATGTCTGATTTTGCTTTAGTGCAATAAGTTCTCTGTCATAGCGGCTCGCCAATGAGCATGCTGTGAAGCCTCAAAATAAGTAGTGGAATCTGCACTAGACGTTACAGCACCCAAAAATCTAGAATGCATACTAGAAAAATTATCACAGTTTACATAATCAGTAAGAGGGTAGAGAACACCTGTGGAAAGTGACAACGCGTGGGGAATGAAGTCAAAGGGGGAGGGTCTTCAGTAGTAAGGGCACATGCATAATCATCACAATCGTAGTCTGCCAAGTAAGATAGCGGTCAACAAGATCGAACACTCTGTCTGATAGGTGGCAACGTGGCAGTGAAACTATCTGGTACCAGAGAAACAACTTAAGTAGATACCGAGGATGTAATATCAGCGGTGGCCGGTGGATGATGGCCAGCGGCGGATGGCAGACGGCGGAGGCTGGCCGGCGACGGCCGGTGACTGCTGGCAGTGACTGGCTGGCGGCGGACGGCAGTGACTGGCCGGTGGCGGACGGCGGTGGGCTAATGGCGGACTGGCGGTGTGGGATTGGCAGCGGCTGGCGGAATCAAAATTCCGTGCATCTCCGGCATGGAGGAGGAGGAATCCGGCGGTGATGTGGTGGCATCGCCGGGTTCATCGGATGAAGCAGATGTCGGAGTTGCAGAGTACGGGAACTTGTCTCTAGGAAATTGGCATCCCGACTGTTAAAGATCACACGAGATTCCAAGTCAAAAAGGCGATAGCCTTTCTTTCCTGCAGGATAACCAAGAAACAGACACCGCTGACTTCTAGGTGCAAACTTGTCACGATATCTGGGAACATGAGCAACAAAACACAAGCATAAAAAAACTCTTAATGATGTATAATTCGGAGCTTGCCCGTAGAGCAACTCAAAGGGAGTACGACCATTGAGATGCTGAGTCAGTGTTCGATTGATCAGGTAGGCAGCAGTAAGAACACATTCTCCCCAAAATTCAATAGGAAGATTTGCTTGGAACCATAAAGCATGTGCCACATTGAGTAAATGACGATGCTTTCTTTCAACTCGACCATTTTGTTGTGGTGTATTAACCATAGATGTCTCAAAAATGATCCCAGATGTAGTACAGTGAGGTCGCAGAGGCAAAAATCCAGTGTCGTTATCAGCCCAAACTCGTTGAATTGTTCGACCCCACTGGTTCTTCACTAAGGCACTAAATTCTAAAAATCTAGAAGCTACTTCAGATTTAGCTACTAACAAATAAACCCAAACAGCTCAGGAATAATCATCTACTATAGTCAAAAAATAAAATGCACCACTAGAAGATGGTGTTCTATAAGGTCCCCAAACATCACAATGAATTAATTGAAACAATGCAGTAGCATTTGTAGAACTCAATTGAAAACTATGGCTAGTCTGTTTTGCTCTATAACATATAAAGCAGGGTACAGAATGTTTATTAATGCTAGAAGAAATAGAAGACATCACCGTGGAAGAAGGATGACCAAAACCCTGATGCCATAAGTCAGAAGAAGATACTGAAGCAACTATAGGAAGAGACTGTAGGACAGGACGGTGAACACCAGCATCCAGCAGACGAAGCCAAAACACCTCCCCCCCTTCTGTTCACCCACGCCAATCACTTTCCTCGTACTGATTGTCTGTAAAATGCAATAATATTCAGTAAACAAAGCTAGACAGTTCAGGGTAGATAACAATCTAGAGCATGACAGTAAATTGCATCAAGTTTATATAAAACATGAGGCAGAGTAACACCACCAAAGAAAATAGATCCATATTGAGTAGTTGATGACACCGAGCCATCAGGGAGAACAACATTCACAGAATCAATAGTAGTAGTAAGATCAGTAAGAGAACCTTTGTCACTAGTCATGTGATATGAGGCTCCCGAATCAAGTATCCATGGTAAAGTAGGCTTACCAGACTCATCGTCAGTAAGAGAATTAAACTAATTAAACAAGTGCATGGTCATGCTCCATTGGTCATCGGACAGAGCATGGCCAAAATTGGAATGTGCAGGGACACTACCGGAAGAAGCCACCGCCACCAAACTAGGCGGCTATGTGGCTGCTCCGAGACCGGCGGTGGTGGCTGACGTCCGGGAAGCTGGCGCCGGTTTCTTGCTGGTACCAGCCTTCTCCTTTAACTCCTTGAACCAGTCTGGTACACCATGTAACTGGAAACAGGTATCCTTATCGTAACCCTTGCGACGACAATGTGTACAAACAAGATTATTGCGGCCGGATGCAGAAAGAACAACTGGCAAAGAACTTGCAGGTGGTGGACGTTGGGCAGCATACGCCATGGAGTTAGAAGAAGGCTCACGAGCTCGAATGACAGCTCTATAATTCTCCTCCTGAGCAACAAGTGCATACACTTTCATGACAGATGGCATTGGATCAATGCTCATGATGTGTGATCGCAGGGTGTGAAAACCTTCGTCAATGCTAGAGATAAATTGGTGGATCAAATTCTTTTCTCTTTCTTGGAAAACTCTTACAGCAATATTGCAATGGCATAATGCCTTGCTCTCTTCACAGGCACAAACCGGGGGAGGTAGCATGCAGTGATAATCTGCAAATAACTTCTTCAGTTTGGCAAAAAAGATGTCGATGGGCTGACCGTTTTGCCTGCAACTCTGAATAGATTCTTGCGTCTGCAAAACCTTCATACCATCGCCAAGAATAAATCGTGCCTTCAGGTCAACCCATAGATCCTTAACTGTGGAAAACGAACTTGTAGAAGATCATCTCAATACTTGATCCAGGGTTTGCAAGATCCAACAGACAAGAGTAGCATTAACCCCAGGCCAATCAACAATATCAGGATGACCATCCTGGGGTTTGGTAATTGATCCATCAATGAACCCAATCTTGTGCTTAGCAAGGAATGCACGACAAATCGCATCAGACCATTCAATGTAATTTTCCTGACCTTTCAGCATGGTCGGTATGAGTTGTAAACCTGGACCATCGCCAAAACCAATAAAGTAAGGATCAGTCGATATACGACCAATAGGTAAAGTAGTCTGAGGGCCAAATTGCAACTGCAACTGCTGAAGTAAAGTTGCAATTACATCATAACCACTCATATCCCGAAGCTTCGAAGCCTCGGGTGCATCAAAACTAGTATGTTCTTCAGAGCCAGACATTGTGTTAAATCAGATACAGATCAGGAGCAGGTACAATAACCAGAGACATACTGGATCGACAAAACACACCGGCGCAAAAGAGCGGTGGCGCATGAGGAGTTCAGTCGTGCAGCGGAACGAATGCGAGCAGCGGACGGCGAATGACGTGCGGCGGTGGAACCGGTGGATGGCGCGTGATGACTGCAGCTGCTTGGAGCGGCGGCAGCAACTGGCGGCGCGTGGCAGTGCATCGGTGGCGCGTGGTGATCGGCGGCGGCAGCTCGGAATTGTAGAGCATCGAAAAATTTTCTATTTAAGGTTTCAGGATTTTAGGCTCTGATACCATGTAGAAAATAAGGGTAATAATGTGTATCTGTATTCATGAATTCAAGATACATTATATAGTAGTACATGATACCTATACAAGCTAGGAAAAGGTAATAGAATACAATTACATCTATAATTATGGTAAGAATACAATTCTAATTCCTTAACACAGAGGAACAACTTCGTACCTCGGCTCTCTAAGGCCTCACTCAACGACCTTTAAAGTTTCTACCTCCAATCTGGAGTGTCAAATGTCAGCGTGATTCTGGAAGAATAATCTCGAAGTCTCGGTTGAAACCAGGGTTCTCGATAGTACAAGAATAAGGAGGCAGATGGTTTTCAGGGATTATATATGATGGCTTTCAGGAGTTTAAAGTATTAAGTGAGGATGCCCAATAAGTGGAATTACTCCTAAGTCCCTGGTTGGTGTTTGCTACTTATTTCCCCTTACCGTCTACCATTCTTGATGTTTATGTCCCTAATGGTTTTCTCTTGCTTCGGCACATGTTTTTTTTTTCATTGTCATTGGGCAAAGAATTCAAAATTTATGTATGAAACGTTTTGAGTTCTCGAGCAGCGTCCCTCGAGAGTTATATTAGAAAGCTGGTCCTCGAGAGGAATATTTCTTGAGTGCTTATATTAGAAGGCTGGTCCTCGAGAGTTTATCGTGGAAACCTCCACTCCAAAGCTTATTTGTTGAAAATTTCATCCGCCAAAAGTTCATCAGTCGAAAGCTCATCTAACAATATTCTCCAAGACTCCTTGCTATAAAGACGGGAAATTCTGCATGCCAAGTTCACTTAAAAAAATTTCTGTTGAAAAAGTATTCATATGAAGAGCTATCGGTAATAGAGTTGCTCAAATTCTTAGATGATAATGTTTTTTCTCCTGGTAGGAGTCTCAAGGTATACTTGCTATCACATGGGGATTTTTCTTTACTCGAGAGTTTACCGACTCAGAATCCCTTAGCTTGCTTTTGAGCCTCCATCGAAACGTCCGTCGAAGAACTCATATTATTAACAACACTCTAACGAATAATAAGAAATACATCTTCTTAGAGCTTGTTACTAATGGTCCCTCTTTCAAGCATGTATGAGAAATATAACTTACGTGATTCTCAAGTCAGAGGTATCTGACTCTCGAGAGCTTGAAGGCTCCGCAGCTACGACCTTGTGGCATTTCCTTCAATAGCTCGAAGCCTTTGTGACTTCTTGACATCATTACTCGAGAGTATGGCTATGATATTACTTGGTTTGGTTTATATATATATATATATATATACGTATTTAAAGGGTGTAGGGTCCCTGTATCGGATACTTGGTGGGTACTTCTAAGAAACATCTTCATCCCAATTTCTAAACTCCACTACAAATGGAAAGCCAAGCACACAAGCAGAGTTAATGTTGTTAACGGTTTGGTTCGTGTTGCTGACTTGAAGTCGGCTTAGTGTGGGTTGACTCAAGATGATGATTCGAGTGGTTTTCTCTTAAGTGACACTCAGGATGGTATTTGAGTGGTTTGCTCTTAAACGGAACTCAAGATGGTATTCGAGTGGTTTTCTCTTAAGTGACACTCAGGATGGTATTTGAGTGGTTTGCTCTTAAGCGGTAATCTAGATGATGATTCGAGTGGTTTTCTCATAAGTTGAACTCAAGATGGTATTCGAGTGGTTTGCTCTTAAGCGTCACTCAAGATGATGATTCGAGTGGTTTTTTCTTAAGCGGCACTCAGGATAGTATTCGAGTGGTTTGCTCTTAAGCGACACTCAGGATGGTATTCGAGTGGTTTTCTCTTAAGTGGCACTCAAATACCACCTACATCTGCGAGGTTTGGCCCAGTTCAGAATGAATCCACTAATCAGAAAGATAGTACAAAGTACACCATACAAAATACTTATATTTTCTAATTAAATATGTGAATTTTTCTAGCTCCCCTAGCTACCAATCCGCCTTGATCAGACTCCATCTAACCTCGAAACTCGTCAACATTTTATTTTCTCCTTCTCTAAAGGGTCTTTCTGTCATTTTATGTGTGGTCAATGTTGGTCAACGCCAAAAATTATCTGAGGCTTACGCAAGTAAATAAGGTTATTTGGTACATATCCCTTTGTGTTTTATTATTGAATAAATATTAATGAATACTAAATGCCAGACAATTTAGAGAGGTGGAAACCATGGACCCACTTTTAGAAAATAATGAAAACGTCTTCATTTGATATAGAATCATTCTCGGCGTTCTTGTACGTTCCATTAAAATTCCAAGCCTTTGGGTTAATTACTATGAGTGCCCTATTGTAGCACTATAAAATTGAATGAAAAGATGGTCATTTCCAAAATTCTTGACGAAAATCATCCAAGGATTTTTGTAACTTGCAAACTAGGTCAGGAGATGAAACATTTAACTCAGAGGTGGTCGCATATAAACCTCTTCCTCATGATCACCACGTAGAAAAGCATTGTGAATGTCCATTTGAAAAATTTCCCAGTCCTTGATAACAACAACAGACAAAAATATGCAAACCGAGCTCATCGTAGCAGCGGGTGCAAAAGTTTCAGTAAAGACAGTACCTTCAATCTGACGATTGCCATGAATAACTCGACGAGCTTTATGAAGTTCAATAGAACCATTTGATTTATACTTGGTGTGAAAGACCCAATTGCTAGCGATGACAGACTTTTTAGTAGGAAGAGGAAACATCGTCCAAGTCTTATTTCGTTAAAGAGCATTGATCTCATCTTTCATGATCACGCACCAATGATCATGAAAAGAAGCCTCAAAATAAGTTGCATGGTCAGAAAAACCATAGTTAAAAATCTAGATTGGGAAACCAAATTGCAGGAAACATAATCAGCTATAGGATAGCGAGAACCCGAGGACAGCTAAGCGAACGAAATGGACGAGACAATGGGGCTTTAACTGCGCAAGTAGACTAACATATATAATATTTCAAATAAGCAGGAGATGGGAGAACTCGTGTGCTATGAAAAACTTTGGGACGATGCAATTGGACTTTGACCTCCGAAGTGGATAGAGGCGGCAAGGTGATTGTGGTTTAAGAAGTGGCAACGGTAGTGGCAAAGCACTCGATGGCACTGTAGAGAATTTGGTCAGTAGCTCGTAAAAAATAGTAGGAGATGTCGCGGAAGCTAACCATCGGTGACTGGAGCAAGCTCGAAACTAGCGCCAACCAAAACTAGTATTCATTGAAAACCACATCACGTCTGTCGAATACAATTCAGGACTCAAGATCATAAATACGTAAACCTTTCTTGCTGGTGAGATAGCCAAGAAAAATGCACTTTCGACTATCTGAAGCAAACTTATTGCACTTTCGAGAAAGTTAAGAAGCGAAACATAGACACTCAAAAACTCGAAAGAGCCCACAGCTTGGCACACGACCATGAAGCATATTATAAGGCGATAAGCTTGAAATTGGCAGCAGTAAATTGGTGTTATATTGATACGATAAGCAGTAGTGAGAATGCATTCTCCTCATAAGTAAATTGGCAGATGAGCCTGAAATTGAATAGCACGAGCAACATTAAGTATATGGCGATGTTTGCGCTCAACATGACCATTTTGTTGTGGCGTCTAAACACAGGATGTTTTAAACAATATTCTGGCATTAGCGAAAAATGATCGAAGAGTCAAGAATTTAGTCCTATTGACAGCTCGTACACGTTGAATTGGACAGGTGAATTATGTTTGAACAAGGGCACAAAATTCTTTCATCTTAGCAGCTACATCAGACTTAGCAACTGATGTGCATCATATTGCATGCGTTAACCAATGTATTCAGCATAAAAATTGGCATGTTTTACTTGTTGGATTGCTAGTTTTAGTTAGGTTCACATGACAAATGGTTTAGATGGCCATGTTTGGTTTTCTTGTCTAAATCACAATTTTTGTGGAAATAATTGATACCAATAGACACCTTGTATCTACGGGCACCTAGATCTTCCTTTGTTATCTCATTAGTAGGTTGCTCGTGGGTACTTTTCATCATCATTGTATAGAAGGCAGTTCGCAAGAACAGTAGAGGACATAGAAGGTCATTCGTAAGAATGGTAGTAAATTGAAGGCAACAGACTCTGAAGCGTGGTAATAGATAAATTAAGCCCAAGAAAGGTGGATTCAAAGTTCAGAGTGGCCAAGGAAGAAGCGGAGGAATTGTTGTCTGAGAGTTGCACAACGTTTTGGGAAAGATCTGAGAAAATCATATCTTAAGGGTGACACCATTGGATTCATCTTCTTGAGCACTATAAAATAGACTACAAGAACTCTCAAATCGGACCAACAGTTCATCTGTAGTAGAGCAAACAAGTCAGCCGACCAAACCAGCCTCGGCCAACACGAGGCTAGATCTAGCACGGCTCATGCCAAGAAACACAGCCCATATCAGGGGTCTTTGGCACAGACCGTTCCATCCAACACGGGTTGTGCCAAGTCCCAGTACCAACCGTGCCTACTCCAGCAAGCCGCGTGCCACATGTCTTCTTTTCACCCCAAAATTCGGCTAACTATGGGCGTGGACCTTTCCGTTTCACACGGTCCATGTCGTTTCAAGTCACAATTGCCTAGACAAGCCCACAGGGTGTGAATAATGACAGCCCATGCCAAGATACTGAGCAAAATGAAGATCTAGTTGACGGCCCGCACCAAATGAGCCAAAGTGTGAATCAGAACATAAAACATGAAGCTCTGGTTGATGGCCCATGCCAGTTGACACGGATCATGATAGCACAAGGCTCATGGGTCGTGCCAGGACCGACATCTTGAACCACTACGAGGCCACGTTGGTTAGCACCGGCCGTGCCAGATGCTAGCGCCCCCCCCCCCCCACAAATGTTGTTTGTGGCTGCTTGAATTTTTGGCTTATTTTGGGCCTATTTTTAGGCTTAATTCACTACTACTCCCTCCGTCCCATTAATTTTTGCACTATTTCCTTTTTGGGACATCCCGGGTATTTTTGCACTCTTCACTTTATTTCCAATTTTAGCTAGGTTTTATTCATCTTTTTAATTGGGATGACTCAATTGTAAGGCTAAAATAAAATGCAAAAGGAAGATAAAATACAAGTACCCCACCAGCACATGAGCCATAAATTATTAAATAATGAATCCTTAAAAATGCTTCAACTTTCTCTCTACGCAAAAATAGCTGGGACGGAGGGAGTACTACACATGGACTTTTTTCTACTAGGGTTTAAGTTTATGCTTATTTTTATATTGGAAGGGGTAGAGAGAGAAATGAGCTCTTCCTTCTCTTTAGAATTTCTTCTTTTCATCTTTTTAGGTTTACTTTGCCAAAAGACATTGAATCCAATGAAATATTTGGGTTCAATGCTTAGGGAGTAGTTTAATAGCTTAGGGGTGATATTTATATTCATGATTTGACTTATGTTTTGTGAGATTCATTAGATCCACCTATTTCTATGTGGTTATGATATTATGTTGATTTGTTCTTGAATTTCTTATGAATTACATGAATGATACACTAAGATTGGAACACACCTTAGTCTACACTCATGTTGGTGCATCTATTGATACCCCCTGGGGAGGGAAACCTAGATGTGATATGGGTTTCGGGGTCCGGGACCACGTGGGTGTGTGCACGTAAGTCTTTCCCAAGTTTTACCATTACGATGAAAGCACACTAGTCTTAGCTGTCAAGTTGGCCCGAAGGGTTATAGGTAGAGATAGCATTTGGTAGCAAACTAGGGTTTAGCAACCTTACAGTCTTCGATAAGGTGCCTAATCTCCTTTCCCTCTGTAGGCATAGGAAGAGAGCATCTGTGGTGTAGTGTCCTGGATGTGATCGAATGGGGGAGAAAAAGATCTGCACAATGGCAGGATGTTGTTTCACTCCATAATTACGAATGCGGTGGTGATGAAAGATTGCAAGAGCACCCTACGTGAAAGGTATGGGGAAGTGTTGGCCATCGACCACACCACGTGTTATGAACTCTAGAATAGGATTTGTTTGAAGATGGCCCCATTTGTTAGGGGTAGAAGCGGATTTTTGTTGAGTATGGGTAGTGAGTTTGTTCTCACCCCATTTGCAGTGTTTTATAGCCTGTGTTTTTCCAGGTTGTTTCGTTCTCCCTTTGCTGGTTAATCTTGCTTAGGGTGGTAGTTATTTTACCTAGACAAAAAGGGGGGGAGATGGGGGAGTCTTATCCTATGGATTTGTACTCTTCCATTCCCCCCCCCCTCACTTGCGCATTTGCTCCTTAGGTTTACTATGTAACCTAAGGTTGGACTCTTTTGTATTTGGTAGGGTCCTTTTTGGGCTCTGCTGCAGGTTCCACCGTCTATACTATTTACCTATTTACGTGAAAAAAATAGAATAGGATTTGTTGTCTTGCATGTGATGGAATCGAGGATCGAAACATTTAGTCAATCATGTTACACAAATATTCCCCAAGTGGTTGCTTATATAGTATTCTCTTATGTTATTTCTTATGCTTGTAGTTGTTTGTTGAAAATCCCTCAAAACCACATTTTTCAATATTAGTTATGCCTAGCACATAGACAGATTGACAACTCGTATGTGGTTGTGTGTAGTTGGTTATTAGACCCTAGCATCTCTGTGGACAAACCCGACCTTGCCACTAACTACCCCAATGGTAGCTTAGTGGTAAGTTTGGGAGCAGAATATAAATTTAAATTTGACCATCTCTCATTCATTCTGTTTGACTTTCGAACTCCTTCGCTCGACCATTAGTAGAGGTGGGTCAGCAACTAACAAATATACCTAGATAGCCTTGAAATAATCATAATAATAGTTGTAAAAAAATAAGAACTCCACTAGAAATGGTGAGCTATAAGCCCCCTAGACATCACAATGGATTGATTCAAATTATTTCTAGCTCTATGAGAACTCTAAGAAAAACTATTTTTTAGTCTATTTTTCTCGTTGACAAATGAAGCAAGAAACCATTTTATTTGAATAACTAACTATAAGATTATGAATAGAAGACCACTTTGAATTAGATGGTTGTCCAAATCGTTGGTGCCATAAATGGGACGAACAAAGAGGCACGAGAACAATGGACACAATGTATGGCGAAGACAGCGACATGATACCCAATGTACGCATTTTGTAAACCCCACGTGTTCACCCACACGAATAAATCTGCTTGAACCGATATCCAGTAATACAAATAATCTCTCAGTAAGTAAAACTAGACATTTCAAAGCATCTATAAACTTGGCAAAAGACAACAAACTACAAGGTAATTCTGGAATAAATAAAACATGAGAACTTTGGTCCCCAAACACAAATTCCCATGTTGCATAACAGTGGATACATATTCATTGGGAAAAAATCATATCAACATAATTAATAGGAATAATATCATGAAGAAAGTCATTGGCGTCAGTCATGTGATAAGGTCTAGTGTCAAGATTCCAAGGTAAAACAAACTTACCTAACATATTGTCAGAAGGGTTTTGTAGTTTAGAAAACATAACAGCATCAGCAGAAACATATAAGACGACGACAGTGGCTTTAACATGACTCCTAGGAATTTCATACTTTTAAAAGAAAGTAGGGGTCTCCAGCCCGCACAAAGCGCAGGCTGTTGACAACGGGTTATGAAATTTCTCAGTCATTCATTAATTAAAAAATAATATCAAATAAAAAATAAAGTAGTAGTGAGGCGTAATAGGAGTTAGAGTGGAGAGGGTTGGAGTGGAGAGGTTCGAATAGAGGGTTCTAGTGGAGTGGTAAGTGATTATGGAGTAAGCCCTTGCCTTTTCATTTATTTGTAATTTGTATATAGTAAAGAAAATCCCCATGAAGCTCTTTGACAGGCTAGGCTATGAACAAATCCTCTAAGGGGTCATGTATTGTAGGTGGCATATTCGAGGGTGATCTACTTCTGAGTATCGAATGGGTGGTGTATTCTGGCCTCGAATGGGTTGTTTATTTTGGCGTCGAATGGGTTGTTTATTCTGGCCTTGAAAGGTTCATGTATTGTGGGCTCGAAGAGGTAGTGTCTTGTGGTCTCGAAGGGCTGGCATATTCTGGCCTTGAAGGGGTGGTGTATTCTGGCAGCGAAGGGGTTGTTTATTCTGGCCTCGAAGGGGTCATTTGTTGTGGCTTTAAAGGGGTAGTGTCTTGTGGGCTCGAAGGGGTGGTGTATTTTTACCTCGAAGGGGTGGTGTATTCTGTCCTTGAAGGGGTTGTTTATTCTGGCCTTGAAGGGGGCATGTATTCTAGCCTCGTAGGGGTCTTGTATTCTGACCTCGAAGGGGTCATGTCTTGTGCCCTCGAAGAGATGGTGTCCTGTGCCCTTGAAGGGGTGGTCTTTTCTGACCTCGAAGGGGTGGCGTATTCTGGCCTCAAAGGGGCTGTTTATTCTGGCCTCAAAGGGATCTTGTAATGTGGCCTCGAAGGGGTAGTGGCTTGTGGACTCGAAGAGGTGGTGTATTCTGTCCTCAAAGCGATGGTATATTCTGTCCTCGAAGGGGTTGTTTATTCTGGCCTTGAAGGGGTCTTGTATTTTGGCCTCGAAGGGGTCTTATCTTGTGCCCTATAAGGGGTAGTATCTTGTGGCCTCGAAGGGGTGGCCGTGCTCTGACCTCGAAGGGGTGCCGTGTTCTGACCTCGAAGGGGTGGCATATTCTGGCCTCAAAGGGGCATGTATTCTGGCCTTGTAGGGGTCTTTTATTCTGGCCTTGAAGGGGTCATGTCTTGTGCCCTGGAAGGGGGAGTGTCTTGTGTCCTCGAAGGGGTAGTGTCTTGTGGCCTCTAAGGGGTGTCGTGTTCTAGTCTCGAAGGGGTCTTGTATTATGGCGTCGAAGGGTTAGTATCTTGTGTCCTCGAAGGGGTAGTGTCTTGTGGCCTCAAAGGGTTAGTATCTTGTGGCCTCGAAGGGGTGGTCTTTTCTGACCTCGAAGGGGTGGTCTTTTCTGACCTCGAAGGTGTGCCGTGTTCTGGCCTCGAAGGGTTAGTATCTTGTGGCTTCGAAGGGGTCTTGTATTCTGTCCTTAAAGGGTTAGTATCTTGTGGCCTCAAAGGGGTCTTGTATTCTGTCCTTGAAGGGTTAGTATCTTGTGGCCTCGAAGGGGTCTTGTATTCTATCCTTGAAGGGTTAGTATCTTGTGGCCTCGAAGGGTTAGTATCTTGTGGCCTCGAAGGGGTAGTGTCTTGTGGCCTCGAAGGGTTAGTATCTTGTGGCCTCGAAGGGTTAGTATCTTGTGGCCTCGAAGGGGTGGTCTTTTCTGACCTCGAAAGGGTGCCATTTTCTGGCCTCGAAGGGTCTTGTATTCTTTCCTCGAAAGGGTAGTTTCTTGTGGCCTCGAAGGGGTGGTCTTTTCTGACCTCGAGTGGTAGTGTGTTCTATCCTCGAAGGGGTGGTGTATTCAGTCCTCAAAGGGGTGGTGTATTTTTTTCCTTGAAGGGGCCATTTATTTTGTCCTCAAAGGGGTCATTTATTCTGACCTCGAAGGGGTCCTGTATTCTGGCCTCGAAGGGGTCATGTCTTGTGCCCTCGAAGGGGTAGTTTCTTGTGTCCTCGAAGGGGTAGTACACTGTGTCCTCGAAGGGGTTGTCTTTTCTGGCCTCGTAGGGGTGCCGTATTCTGGCCTCGAAGGGGTAGTGCCTTATGCCCTCGAAAGAATGATGTATTCTTGACTCGAAGGGGTGGTCTATCCTGGCTTTGAAGGGGTGGTGTATTTTGGCCTCGTAGGGGTTGTCTTTTCTGGCCTCGAAGGGGTTGTGTATTCATACCTCGAAGGGTTCATGTATTTTGTTCTCGAAGACGTAGTAGTGTCTTATGCCCTCGAAGGCCTAGAAACATCAACCATCCCCCTCGATCCATCACCCTTTGACCCATCAACCATCCACCTCACTATCACTCAAACCATCAACCCTTCGAACATAAACCATCTGACTCGACTCTAACCTCTTGATTCTAACCTCAACTCAAACCCTAACCACTCAAGTGGTAAAATAGTAAATAGAAAATGCGGTGGGACATTTGGGTGGGTGACATGAATGTGCACCCACCCATATTACAGTGTTGATCCTACTTACCCCAGGCTAATTAATGATGAGCTGGGGTGGACTACATGCATATCCCTACTGTGAATGGGAAAACTAGAGGGTAAGGAAAGGTGTAATGAATAGGGGTGAAAACAAATTCACTGCCTAATTCCAAAATACCGGTACTACCTTATACATCCAAGGCCTTCAATATCCGCTGCGAAGTGTTTTTTAGACTGAATGCGAGTCCAGATTGAGTTGGTAGTCCGGACCCATACATGCCAACCAGAGTGTGCACTCGCTCTACCTACACCAAGTGTTATCATCCTAAACGCAGTCGAGGTTAATGGTCCCGGGTCTTGTATAACTGTGGAAAGTGATCATCACCGGGTATTGCTATTCCATATGTTAGGAAAGCGTACGTCTTGTAGAACCCTGACAACTCGAGGTTCGAGGGGTGATGGTTCGAGGGGTTATAGTTTGAGGGTTAATAGTTCGAGGGGTGATAGTTTATATACGAGGTGTGGATGGTTCGAGGGGTATATGCCTCAAATGGGTAATGGTTCGAGAGCTAATGTAGATGGTTCAACGCTCTCAGTGGTATACTCTCTCGAGGGGTGGTATACCCTCGAGGGCTGGTGTACTCTAGAGGGGTGGATGTATAACCTCTCGAGAGAGGGTATACCCTCGAGGGCAGGTACACCTCTCTCGAGACAAACATAGCGTACCCTCGAGAGTACACCTTTCATATCACTGGAGAGAGTACACCTTCCACTCCTCGAGGGGTGGTAAGCAAAATACTCTTCAAATAAACATTACAATTACCAGATGCTGCTTTACCAAATGCATATAGATAAATGCATTGGCTTTGTACCAAAGCCTAAACTCTGAAGCCACCTGCCATCCATATAAATATCACAATACAGAAAGCAATACTACTGCTAATTTTGCAAAAATGTATTTAAAAAATAGCAAAGAACATTGATTTTGAACTGTATAAAAGTTAATTAGAGAGAGCCTCAAGAACATTAATTTTGAACCAATAATTAGTATTCTTAAAAGTAATCCAGCAAAACTGACCCCAGCTATACCTTTCGGGCCAAAAACCAACAAAGCCACAACTCCAATCACCAAAGCCTCTGGAGCACCAACTCCAAACAGAGATGCATAAGCACCTTTAGCTCTACATCCACCCTTCCTTTCAAGGAAAATAGACGTAAACATTGTTAAGAGTCCACATTGATGGTAGACGAAGATACAGCTTAATAAATAAGATCAAATGCCTTATCTACAAAGTTCCAATTGATTTTACGATGAAATTTTATAACTCAAATACACATTAACAGAAAACCAATACAAGCCACACAGATCCCTTAAAATCCTCACAAAATACGAGAGGAATAAGTACCAGCTTTATTGGAAGCTCAATCTCTTCAGGCTTCCCCTTAAAAATTGTTATAACTAAGAGCAGAAGTGGGAAAAAGGGAAAAAGGGAAAACAAACTCAGATGGAAATTTTAGAAGTAGAAGACATATAATTTGAAAATTTAAAAGCACTAAATTACCTTCTGAATATCCATTAAGCTTCAAAATCTCTCGTGCTATGTAATCCATGCTAGACCACTAAATGTATCAGGATCAAATGGCAACAACATCTCCCAACATGTAATTACCAGATGCTGCTTTACCAAATGCATGTACATAAATGCATTGGCTTCGTACCAAAGCCTAAACTCTAAAGCCACCTGCCACCCGTAGAAATATCACAATACAGAAAGTAGTACCTCTACTAAACTTTGCAAAAATGTATTTAAAAAAAATAGCAACGACATAATCCAACGCAAATAAGATTACATGGAATTATATGTATTCATAATCAGGAATTTGAACTCTTCAACCTATGAAAACTTGTCACCAAATTTAACAAGTTTATCTTGATCAGCCGGAGAAAAAAACAAACATACCAGCTGGTCCAGACATAAGAATCCATTTGAATGTGTCCTTATACTCTCCCTTCCTGCCATATTTTCCATAACAATAAAGGGTCGGCGAACTCTACTTCAACCCCGTCGAAGAGTCCTGTTCGAAAAGATCGCACCTACAATGCCGACGGAGATGATCTCCTTAGCGCTAGGCCAATGTAAATGACGAAAACCTCTATAAGGGTCATTTCGTCGAACACTTAAGGTTCATCCTTCAACCTCACCCCCTCATTCTTTGCGATGCCATCACCACCGCACCGCCCAACAGAACCAAATCTTCAACACGACCAACTGAGTCAGCACCCAACACCACTAAATGTCTAAAAAACTATCAGAGACACGATGGAGAGGGTCAGGGAGAGAGGTGGAGACAAATCAACCTACCTTGGTCCAGATCTGCAAGAATTTGGGGTAATCGGAGATGGGGCCGCGACTGAGTTGGAGGCATAGGGGAGGCCACGGTGGAGACGGAGACAGGGACTCTTCAACACGACCAACCGAGTCAGCACCCAACACCACCAAATGTCTAAAAATCCATCAGAGACGCTATGGAGAGGGTGAGGGAAAGAGATGAAGAGAAATCGACCTACCTTGGTCCAGATCTGCAAGAAATTGGGGTAGGCGGAGATAGGCCACGGCTGAGATGGAGTTGCAAGGGAGGGCACGACGGAGACGGAGACAGAGACGAGGACCATACGGTGGTTGAAACCATCATTCTCAGACGTGAACGCGAAAAAAAAAAAGAGTGGACGCGAATTACCCACAAAGGAGAACTTACTTTGCTTCAAATACCTACGATAAAAATTTACTGTTCTTCAAATCCATCACCGCTTTTAAGATATAAAGATTTTCATTCATCACCATTCTCTTTTAAAAGTAATGTTCGAACCAGTGAAGAGAGCATAATAGTAATATTAGTAATAGCATGTCCTGTACAGCAGTAAGGCGTACTAGTTCACCAATAATAAATTAGGCAATGTGGCTACAAAGTAATCCTTTGGATAGCCAACAATTGAAATGAATAGAGTTTTAAACCACTTGGGCAAACCCAAGTGGCGAGAGCATTGTGCTCGGTTAGATGGCAACCAAAATTCAATTTCTCCTTTTCCTCTTGGTTTACATTATTATAATTTCAAGTTTTCAAATGCATCATGTTGGTGTAGAGCATGCTCTTAAAGTACGTGGGAGGCTCATCCCACTCTGTGTGAGCCATGTGGGAATCTCACCCCAGTTTGTGTGAGATACAGTTGTCATCTTAATGAGAAAGAGTTTATTGTTTAATCAAAAAAAAAATACAGTTGTAACATATTTTCATACTCCCTCTGTCCCATTTTAAGCTGCAATTTAACTATTTATTTAGTCAAAATTTGTTAACTTTGACCCTAAAATTGAATTGGAAATTGATTTGGTATATAACTAAAAATAATATTGTGTGATACATTGTTAGATTCGTTATAACATATATTTTCAAAATATCAATTTTTCACAAATTTTAATTATCATTAATAAAAAATAATAAGGGTCAAATATTTTTTAAGTCTGTTAAAAATTAAAGTGTACAAATTAAAATGGGACGGAGGAGTATTAAAAGTCATCAAGTGCCGAAAGTTCAGGATATCAACAGATTCTTCTTTAACAATGCCAATGCAAACTGAAAAAATAATTACAACTGAATCTGTCTCACTACGTGGGATCGAATATAATGATCATAAGTCAACCATCTTGGTCGGTTTGAACACATAGATTCATTTATTTTAGGATACTATGTAAAAGAAATTATGTCAACAATATGGTTGACACAAATCATCATCAGAGGTAGAATAGTAATTTTGCAGGTACTTATTGACGCACATGACTGCCTAACTGCCTCTATAGGTGATGTCAAGTGGTTGTACAAAACAATATCGTTTTGGGCATTTTTTTAAAAATGGCAGCCTAACCATGTGCGTCTACAGATGCTGTTAAGTGGCTATCCCAATCGACGTCGTTTTACGTATTTTCGAGTGGTGAAGGTTTCAGTGGAGGTTCGAGAGGTAGTGGGTTCGAGTGGAGGGTTTGAGTGGTAC
The DNA here is from genome assembly GCA_037428765.1 of Rubia yunnanensis. Taxonomy (NCBI): domain Eukaryota; kingdom Viridiplantae; phylum Streptophyta; class Magnoliopsida; order Gentianales; family Rubiaceae; genus Rubia; species Rubia yunnanensis. The sequence continues at coordinate 25,295,163 of CM075065.1, forward strand.
TGGTTCGAGATGTACGGATTCAAAAGGTGATGGTTGTATTAGAGTTCGAGAGGTTAAGGTTCCAGTGGAGACATATAAGTATTTAAAAATAGACAAGTACAGAATTTTTCATATTTTTTAAAAATATTAACAAAATATGATTATTTCTTATTTTAAATAATTATTTGCTAAAGTTTTAACATTAAATTAAATTATTAATTAAAATAACAAAAAATGTGGGTTCGAGTGGGGGGTTCGAGTGGTACTGGTTCGAGAGGTAACAATTCGAGAAGTGAAGGTTTCAATAGAGGTTAGAGAGATGAGTGTTCAAGTGGAGGTTCGAGACGTGAAGGTTCGAGTGGTACTGGTTTGAGTGTTACGGATTCGAGAGATGAGAGTTGGAATGGTGCTTGTTCGAGTGGTACGTATTCGAGAGGTGAAGGTTCCATTGGAGGTTCGAGAGGTGAAAGTTCGAGAGGTAGTGGGTTCGAGTGGAGGGTTCGAGGGGTGAAAGTTCGAGAGGTACGTATTCGAGAGGTGAAGGTTCCATTGGAGGTTTGAGAGGTGAAAGTTCCAATGGAGTTCGAGGTGAGAGTTCAAGTGGAGGTTCGAGAGGTGAAGGTTCCGGTGGAGGTTCGAGAGGTGAGAGTTCGAGTGGTACTAGTTCGAGTGGTGAAAGTTCCATTGGAGGTTCGAGAGGTGAAGGTTCCATTGGAGGTTCGAGAGGTGAAAGTTCGAATGGAGGGTTTGAGTGATACTGGTTCAGGAGGTACTGGCACTTATGTCACTTTAGCACTTTCACGGTTGTATATAGAGATACCATCTTTACAGTATCCCGAATGCACATTATAATTTCACATGCTCCCTCTATCCTTCTAAAATTTACTTAATTGTATTTTCACAGTGTTTAGTGATCATGTTTGACCGTTAATATCTCTAATTACTTATAATAATTCTAATTAAAAAGTTAATATCTCGAACTACCTCTCGAACCCTAGGTCTCGAACTAGTGTTCAATAAAGCATAACAAACAGGTAGTGAACCAAAACAGCAGAATGATAGAAAATCACAACTGACTATGATTTAAATAAGAGCAAGACAGATTAGGACTTTGATCTCCCTAGTCGTAGACAGATTAGGACTTTGAGCACAGGATTGCACTTCAACCTCTTGGAACATTGGAGTGTAAACAAAGTCAAATGAAACTCGATCCATGTACAAATTATTTAATGCTGGTAAGGTGCTCATAAGAATACCATTCCACAATGTTTATTTCGTCCTATTCAACAAACTTAACTTCCTTCAAATCCTCTTCTCTGTAGAGTCGATGCTTTTGACGGGATTCGCCTTTCAGGATAATGTCATCTGATATCACCACTGCCTAACCTGAGGATTAAAGAATCAAGATCTTTTCTTCATACCATTATAAACCAAAGCAGGTGAAACCTCTTCAATACAAACAAATGTTTTGTGTGGATATCCAAAAAGAACTTAATAGCACTTTCTTTTCTTCTTTTTTTTGAGGTTACTTAATACAGTAGCACTTTCTACAAGAACAAATTGCGGGTATCACGCAGACATTAAAGTTCCAACATGCATTCATTGGCTTTCAGAACATTGTAAATCAAAATAATAATAAAAAAATCACATTAATCAACATTCTCATTTGACAAGGACTAATCTAGAAAGTGTAGATTGCAATTGAAAATACCTGCAACAGTTGGAAGTTTTCTGACTCCATGTTCTTGTAGGTTAGAAGTTCAATCATTTAGCCAGTAGCATCATTTGATGAGATTGTTGGTATTAACCATATATGGTGCGCCTAAAAGTCCACAGGAAAGATGCTTTACAATTATAATTTGCTTGGCATAATAACTCAAGACTGGGAAATAGTCAACAACAGTAGCTTTGTTGCTTCAAAATTTTATAGCAATCTGATAAATAAACTGCAGAAGTAAATCAAACATATTTCTTACAATGACTGTCGAGACGATGATTTCAGTTAAGAGCGCGTGATAAGGACTTCAATCTCCTCTGTTGTATCACGAATCTCCTCAGCTGACACTACCACAGATTGCCCACACCATTGCACTTCAATCGTCTTCAGTGTATTTATATAAGCAAAATCAGATGGAATTGCCATCAAATCCTTGCAATTCCGTAAGACTAGCTGTTCAAGGCAGGGAAGATGCTCATAAGAGGCATCCCATTCAACAATGTTCATGCAGTCCAACTCCAAGAAAGTGAGTTCCATGAACTCCTCTTCCTTCATTACCCAACTTGGCTTTTCAAAGGATGCAACAAGCAATTTCAGAATTCTGAGATTTGGCAGTTCTCCAATCATAGAAAGATGATTCTCTAGCAGGCTAAAGTTTGATAGAGTCAGTTTCTTGAGATTGGAGGGCAAAACGAAATACCCTGAATTGATTGCTCGGCCTTTGTAAATAATCTTGAGTGACTCCAAACGAGTAAGAAACTCCAGAGTAGGGAACCCTTTACAATCCTCAGAACAGAGCCCTGAATGGATGAAGTTGCACCTCAAGTTTCTCAGATTAGGCAACCTTCTAAAAATGCTCAAGGTATCTTCTCCACAAGAAAGAGATGGTGTGGAAAAGCTGATAAGATTTGGCAACAAACACGAACTTCCAAGATGTTCATCAAGACCATTCATGCTGAAAGCCACGTGATTATTCACATGAAGATGCTTCAAGCGCACCATTGTCCATATAGTATCTGGTAATAGCACCTTACCTCGCAATCCCTTCACAACCAAGGTCTCAAGTCTCCACAAATTGGCTATTGATGCTGGAATGGACTGCATATAACCACTAACAGCTAAATATCTCAACTGAATCATGACTCCTATTTCAACAGGAAAGTCATTTGTCATAATATTTTCCAAATCAAAAAGCCTGAGTAGCTTGAAGTTGCGACAAATGAACGAAATATCATACGGACATTTAGGCTCAATATCCATTGAGGCAAAGAATAACAAGGACCGAACTCCCAGGCCCGAAGGTCTGGAATCAACAAAATGTTGCCGCTTCAGACAAAAACTCAATCTGTAGCTTTCAAATGATGTAGATGCTGATTGATTAATACTATCAAACTCCAACCCATAATCCGAATCAAGATATGAAGAATACGGTTCGTCATTCATGGTCACTGCTTGTAAGAAGTTTTCTTCCTTTGCTTTCAAATGACACAGATCACGCAAAAGATCATGAAGACGGCATGTTCTGGCCTTCCCATTGGATCTTCTTTTGGAGACGTTGACTAGGCTTCTATTAATCAGCTCCAACAAGTACTGTTCGGCCACCTCCTCCAAGCTCTTGACATCAGTTTCTTGTACGAGTCCTTCTGCCATCCAATAACGCATCAACTTCTTTGTAGAAATATCTTTGTTCTCACGAAAAACTCCAAAATAAAGAAAGCATGCCTTCAGCTGTTCAGGCAAGTGCTTGTAGCTCACTTCTAAAATTTCCCTGCACCTGCTCTCTGGATTGTCAATTATTTCTGAGCTGAAGCTTTTTGCGACTGCTTTCCACGACTCCTCACTTTTTTCTATTGTTTGGAGTAGACCAGCTATTGTGACTACTGCAAGTGGTAAACCCTGACAATATTGAGCAATTTCCACACCAGCTTCCATCAATCCCTCGGGACAAACTCCACCACCAAATATCTTCTTTTGCAATAACATCCAACTTTGGGCATCAGAAAGTAGGGAAACCGAATGAGGGTCACAACCAGGCTTGATTCTTGAAGCCACATCCTGAAGTCGACTGGTTATGAGAATTCTACTTCCGTTGCTATCATCAGGGAAACAAAGGCTGAAGTCATTCCAGGCAGCAGTGTCCCAAACATCATCCATAACAATGAGATACCTGTTTCCCAACAAACATTGACGCAATTTGGCCAGAAGATCATCTTCATCCAGTAGATTAATCTCATCAGTAAGGAAAGGCATATGTCTCATTATTTCAAGCGACAGATCCCTTTTTGAGTATGTTTGTGAAACAGTACACCATGCACGACGATGAAAATAGAGTTTGACTGCTGGATTGTTGAATACTTTTCTAGCCAATGTTGTCTTCCCAATCCCTGGCATTCCAACAATGGAAACAACATCCCGCTGTGCAGATCCTCGTGTGAGACATTCAACTATTGCTTTTTCTTCATCAACGAGATCAATTAGCATTTCATTGATTTCTGCAGTAGTATTTTGTGACACCATCTGGGATGGAGTACGGTGGAAACTTGTTACTTTCCTGGCATCTGGCATCTCATGAATTTCAGAGACCCTTTGATCAAAGAGTCTGATGTCCTCAACAAGATCATAAAACCACAGTGATTGCTCCAAATGACCATCAGCCTCAACTGTCTGCACAACATACTCCAATTTGTAAGCTACCTCTATCACTTGATTCCCGAGATCATTCAATTCTCCAAGCTCAACATCAAAATCTTTTACTTTCGTGACGAAAGATTCCAAAGACTTAAGCTGCGACAGAACCTCCTGAATATGATGCTTCACAGGTGCAATCGACTGAGGATCATGTTTCAGAAGCTCACTTATGTTCCTGCCAATAGATCCCAGAGCATTGATCTTGGGGAAAATGGTATTAGAAAATTGTTGATCTATCTCTTTGAATTTTTTAGCTTTATCCAACACCTGGGGCAATGAACTCCTGATTTTCAAGAAACTCTCATGGACAGGGAGGTACGAGTAAGAGAGAAGCGTTATATCTCTAACAGTTGCTTCAACTTGTCTGATGATTATTGCTTCAGTGGATGAGCCCCTTGCCAATCTATTCATCACAAATATCTTAATATATTTAAGGTACTCAACAATGGCAATAATTTGATCTTTCTCAATATGAGTTGGATAGAGATTGGCATCACTACTCTTCAATAAATCAATCAGGAGGGACTCAGATTTAAAAAAGGCAATTCTAAAGAGAAACTGAAGAAGGGAGTGCTTTACCATAGAACTATTAGTCTCATTGTAATGAAACGACCTGTAAAGGAGATCAATCTCTTTACCGAGTTTTACAGAGAGTTCCAGACCCTTCTTCACAAATGTGCCCCCTCGCTCCAACAAAATCTGGATCCATTCATTATCGCTCATAGTTATCAGAGTTGTGAGAATCTGGCTATCCCCCAACGTCATAGAAGGATTGCGAGTCTGAAGTTGCTCTTTGAGAAAAAGCTCAGCATTGAGAAGAATAATCTTTGTCAAAGAGGCAGAATCTGCTGCCTCTGGTAATCCCCTGCGAAGAGAAAATGCAGCCTCTCCAAGAACAACCGGAATCTCTGAGAACAAGTTCTGTACATCACCATCATCCTCTAGTGTACTGCCAAAATAAAGCGTAACCAGGGACTTCATCTCCTTGCTAAGAAGGTCATATTCGCCGGTCTTCAAGAGAATATAGCTGCAAAATAGGGCAACAGAAGCAGTCTCCGAGTTAATTCTGTAAAGATGTCGCTGGCAGCCCAGAGCCAGCTGTAGGAACTCCAGATTCGAAGGCTGAATCTCCCTATGCAAATCCAAAATTGCGTCAGACGCAAGTCTAGCAGCCGCGGGATTAGTCCTACCAAACCATAAACTACAAGAATGAAATGCAATCTTCAAAACCAACAATTCAGCATGTGCGAGAAAAGCACCAACCGCAGCATTATTTCCAAGATCAGAGCTAGTAACATCTTTCTGTACAGCTTTCAAGTACCTGTGGATCCACAGCAGCTCATTGCGGACATTATCGAGGTTTCCACCGCCAGTATCCTTCATCAACTGCAGATTCTTCGCCAAAAGAGGCAAAAACAGATTCAAAGTTTCAAAATGCGCCGCCACATCGTCAACCTTCCCCTCTATTGCGAACTCCTGGAGAGCTCCTCGAATATCCAAACTGCAGAGCTCCTCAGTCTTTCTTTGACATTTAACCAGCAAATTAAGGATTTCCTGCGGCTTTCTCAAGTAGTAATTCACAGATTGGTTACTAAAAACACACGAGTATACCTCCGAGAGAATCGCATCCGCCACGCCTTTACTCTTCAGAACCAGCGATTTCTTCGCCGCCGCTGCCGCACTGCTTTTTAATTTGCACTTCACCAACAGGTCTATGAACTCCCAGTCTTGGCGAAGCCGATCAACGCCGGCAGAAATGGAAACGGACAGATTGTAGTAGTCGTGCTTAGACTCGAAGAGTTGACGAGTTCGTGCCGTTATACCGCCGGCGCCGGATTTCTTCTTCGCAACGAACTCCCTCCACTGAGTAATCAACAGCTCCAAGTGGCGATGAATCTCTCCTATCTGAAGATACAATGTAGCCTCCATCTCTCCAGAAACTTGAACAGTTTGTTGCAGAAAAGCAAGAAAGGAAGGACTGTGCTTAATTTATCGCTTTAATGCCTAGTTGCACTAGCCGCCATAGATTGTCCAAAATTGTTTTAAAATATCATGTAAAGCGGTCACCTGCTAGCCAAGAGATAAATTACATTACTTCCTTAGCTAAGGGCGTGGTTATCGACGGTACTCGGTGCACATAAGGAATTTCTTCGGTACTTCCGTAGCCAAGGGCATGGTCATCGCCATTACTGGAGAGGTAAATTATAGTACTTCCATAGCTAAGGGCGTGGTCATTGACTGTACTCAGTGTGCACAAGGGATCTCTCCAGTACTTCCATAGCCAAGGGCATGGTCATTGACTGTACTCAGTGCGCACAAGGGATCTCTCCAGTACTTTCGTAGCCAAGGGCATGGTCATCGACTGTACTCAGTGCGCACAAGGGATCTCTCCTACATGAGAAATCCCCACACCTGTTGCTGCCGAGAATCGAACTCGCAACCCAAAGAGCGTAGACCATGCCCCTAACCACTTGGGTGATCGTGTGGGAGTAAAACACCATCTAAAGGATCCTAGTGGAGGTGTGGGTCGATCGATAATAATGTGTTATTTGGTGTCAGTTCGGATAATTGTGTTGGGTTGGAATCGGTTCGGTTTGAAAATGTGTCAATTTTAGTTGTCGAGCCGTGATGGATCATATCAGGTTGCTGTCGTGTCGGGTTAAAACGTGTTAAATATTTTTTCTCAGGTCGGGTTAGATTAGGTCGGGTCGGGTTGGGTTGTTGTCGTGTCAATTTGAAACGAATCAGTTTTTTTTCTTTGGGTCGTGTTGGGTTATTGTCGTGTAATTTTTTTTCTCGGGTCGAGTTGGAATGGATCGGATTATTTTCGGGTCGGGTTACTATCGGTCAACCCTTACTTTGTATATATAAACATTAATAACTAAACTAATTTTAACTAATCAAGGTTAACCCTTATTTGAATTAGTATATATACTTGCGAATTAAAATGTTTAACTTTAACTAATAAACGTTCTACCTTAATTGACTTTTTATTAAAAACACTAATAACTGAGATAAATTTAACTAATCAATGGTCAACCCTTATTTGACTTAGTATACATAAATGTGAATGAAATATTTGATTTTAACTAATCAAGAGTCCGCCATTATTTGACTTTCTATATATTAATAACCAAGGATTTTCATTTGAGCTTCTCCTTCACGGTAATTTCTTGTATTTGTTTATTCAATTGCTTATTTATTTATTTATTTATTATAATTAGTGTATTATATAATGTATACATATGTATAAATAGGTATATTCTCTTCTATTTATTTATTACTATTATGTATGTATATATATATATATATATATATATCTTCTTCCCGGTAATTCCTTTTGATTTATTTATTTATTCATTTACATCTTTATTTATTTATTACTATTAATACTATTATTATTATTAGTATTATTTTAATCATTGCTTTGTTTTCTCTTGTACCCCAAATATTTTCTTATAACACCACAACCCAGCGTACAATTCGTTTTCCTTTTTTGTATTTTAATTTGTTTGATTACTTATTTTCTCATTTTATCTTTATTTGTTCCTTTCTTTTAATTCTTTATTTACTGGCTTTTCTTCTTTTTAATTTACAATACTTATAATCAATCATATATATATAATGCAATTATATTCCTTGAAATCAAATTTTTTTTAGAAATGATAACTTATTTATTTTATTCTTATTTGTAATTACATATGAAAATTACCATTACATAAAATTGTGATAAGTATGAAAGAATATTTATAAAATTAGAGTTCCTCAATAAATTGAAGGAATATTTGTTTCAGAGGAAGATACAAGGTAAACCATTGAGGATGCTTCTAGATAATTATTTAACAACTCAATTTATCATTTATTACTTTACTCTTTTAAAATGTGAAATTCGTATATTCTGTTTACGTACTATTGTTTCATTCCTCTTCCTTAAGTGAAACTCATACTAAATGCCAATACTTTTTCATCGTTTGATATATATATATATATATATATATATATATACATATATATTTCAATAATTAAGATTATTAATTCAAATTTACTTTGTCCGAGATTAACATCCATAATTAATTAATTTATTTATGTATTTATATTTTTTTCCAATTAGAGTGGTATTGAAGGATTAAACTCAGATGACATGATTTGTAACGGAGGTATATTTTATTTATTAATCTAGTTGGGTTCGGGGTTTCACAATCTTTCACCCTTAATGAACTTCGTCCCCGAAGTTCACTGAAACTTTACCCAAAATAGAGAGGGTACCTTCAATAACCTCGGTCAAACCATGGTTCTCATCCCTAGCTTGAATGATCATCAAAGAGTATAAATTCTTAAGAACTACAAGTAGTTTTATAAAAGTTATATATTACGACTTTAGCCTCTCAAGATTCAACCCTAAATCATTTAGTGGAGTCACATTCTTTATCTCGTTCTGTACCATGGGAGGTCCATTCCTAATATCAATTCGAGGTGCATAAATGCTTGGATTTAATTATCACTAAAGTTTTATCTATGTGACCCCAACCTTCTCTCAGGGTCCCCATACGAGTTCTGCTATCTGCGCATGCAGCCTATTCAGGATTCAGATGCCATCTTGAGTATGAGTCAACTTTTGCATTCTATATCTTATAGCTCTAGTTTCCATGTCTTGGTATTCCTTATTTGATCGGGTTCTATGTTAATTGCATCAGGTCTAACCTCATTTTCGTCAGCATATCCAATACTAATTTTCCATGATAAAGATTTTAAGGATTAAGGTCTTTCATTCCCTAACCAGGGTCTACCTTGTCCAATTAGAGTAGAATACTCGTTTGATATTTTAGTTAAGTTTCATTTGGGTTTAGCTTAAGGGTCTAATATTACTGCATCTTTTATGTAGATTCATGTGATGACTAGTGCTTTATTATTCGTTTTGGGGTCTAAAATTTTATTATTATTATTTAGGGACCTTTCAATTTAAAATGAGAACCTGATTCAAACTCTAGGCTAGCCATCCCCAAGTGATTCAAAGGTTTTCTCAAGTTAAATGGAAAGGATACCTAATTAGTTTTTTTTTAAAATAAATAATAATTTTTTTTATTTTTTATTTTTTTTAAAATTATTTTTAAAAAAATGCATGTTTTGATCCAATATCCCCCTAATGGAATCTGTTCTGTTGAAACTTAACTTTCATTTAAACTATTTACGAGAACACTTTTATTTTCAATTTAGAAAGTATTTGAAAAAAAAGAAGCAAATATTGATGCCACTATTCTTATTTCTCTACTATGTGTTTTTACATATTTTATTATAACATTAAACTCTTAGCATTTAACTACAATTAGTCAATATATATTTAGTGGTAATATACCGGTTATAAATTGTTATATTCTCAACGGTAATATAACAGTTATAAACAGCTATATTCCTAACGGTAATATAACAGTTATAAACGGCTATATTTTATAGTATAAACACAAATTTATCCAACAATTCAAAATCACATTTTCTCTTTTATCTCATATTCTTCTCACCACATTTTCTCTCAATTTGTTGATAATATATCGAGACTAATGTTAGCCTCTGTTGCCGTAATTACCGTTGTACTACATGTTAGTATTCTCACCGGGGATATTACGCCGGAAGAATTTTGTTATAGTTCAATAATTGTTGGATTCATTTATACCCTTTTATTTTTTTTCAATCCTCATAGACTTTTGTATTTTAAATTAAATTGGATAAATTATTTTATTTCCCTATTAGACAGTGACATCAATAAATTGTTAGTTTTGTAGACAAGGTTCAACCATGTCTCGAATATCTATAATTGTTAAGCAAATGTGAAGTCTTTTATTAAATTAAGCTTTGATTTGCCTTTACTTGATTTGAGGAAGCTCTGATACCACATCTGTAACACCCCAACCCCAACGTACAGTGTCGGGTCGGGTTTCATCGTGCTACCGAAAATGATAACAGTAACAAGCAGATAGATTATATGCGGAAGCGATTTAGATAAGTTCAAATCCTAACTTACTATTACAGTGAAAGTGTTAATGTTAAATGAAAGTTTCACCTAACTATTACAGATTCAAAATTCATATTAAAGTTCATCCAGGATCTCTCTCAAAATAAGTAAAGACATCAAAGGCTTTTCTCTTACGGTTCCTCTTCACCTGAAAAAGGTTGTTTAACTAGGGTAAGCTCCTTGCTTAGTGAGGGCCAGTATTTACCCAGTTGAATTTTTAGTGATCACATAATATCAAATAACAAATAGCCACATATGTCCTAGCACATAGTAAAAGGATACGGGTGGTTAGTGCCAAGTTGCTGCCAAGTGCCTATGTGGCAACTCTGATTAACATACAAAGCACAACCTTTCAGTAGTGCCCGAAGGCCATCAGTAAGTCCATTATTCAGTCTCGTCAACCACGCCCACACAGATGTTCAATTACGAGCTCGTATCAGTACAATACAGTGGGTAATGCTAGCATACCAGAAAATCCACAAGTAGCCGGTCTAATCAGACGGTCTGGTCAATACGGTTCCTCGCCGACTTTGACCGAACTATAATCGCATCGGGGGCCCCAAAATTCACAGACAGGTAATCAGGTAGCAGATATTTCAAGTTAGACACGGAAAGATAAAGTACAAGTCGGTCATCCACATAACATATCAGAGCAGTATATGATTCAAGTTTGACATGACAAGATAAAGTACAAGCCGGTCATTCACAGAAAAATATTGGAGCAGTTCATAACTCAGTTTCACGATAATTGAACACAGTAATATACACACTTAGTTTAACCGTCAGTATATATATTATCAATTTAAGTTTACAGGTATGTCCCTTTATAATGGAGTTCGAGTACAGGTTCGAGTATGTATTTCGAGTACAAGGGTTCAAGTAGTTGGGTTCGAGTACAAGGGGTTCGAGTAGTTGGGTTCAAGTACAAGGGGTTCGAGTAAAGAATTCGAGTAGAGAAGGTTCAATTGGAATGGGTATCGGGTGGTACTAGTTTGAGAGGTAAGTGGTACCAGTTTGAGTGGTGAGGTTCGAGTGGTAAATATTACCAGTTCGAGTGGTAAGGTTCGAGGGGTGAAGCCTTTCAGTGGGTTCGAGGGGTGAAATTTTCAGTAGTTCGAGGGGTGAAATTTTTAGTGGTTCGAGGGGTGAAATTTTTAGTGGTTCGAGAGGTACTGTTTAGTAGAGGTTTGAGGACAGGGTTTCGAGAGGTTATTGTTTAACAGGGGTTCTAGATGTAGTTTTCAATAGGGGTTCGAGGACAGGGATTCAGGGGGTACTGTTTAGCAGGGGTTCGAGGGGTACCGTTTAGCAGGGGTTCGAGGATAGAGATTCGAGGGGTACTGTTTAGCAGGGGTTCGAGGGGTACTGTTTAGCAGGGGTTCGAGGACAGAGATTCGAGGGGTACTGTTTAGCAGGGGTTCGAGGACAGGGATTTGAGGGGTACTGTTTAGCAGGGGTTCGAGGACAGGGATTCGAGGGGTACTGTTTAGAAGGGTTTGAGGACAGGGATTCGAGGGCATGGGTTTAGTAGTGATTCGAGGACAGGGGTTCGAGGGGTACTGTTCACTGGTGGTAATCTGTACGTATACAAGACAATATATATATATATATATATATATATATATATTACTTCAATTCATGCTTAGACAATGAAACTCACCTTGGTTGGGCTCGGGCAACTTCCGTTTCTACTTCACTGCTTAACCACTGTTCTTTGGTAAGAATTTTTCTCAAGGCTGTGAGTTTTGGGAAGGATATCACTGGTATTTATACTAGTTAGAAACATAGGTTCTAACACCCTACCTACCTAGAATTTTATCATTTTAACACTCAAGTGCCTATGTCCACTTGCCAAAAATTCCTTTGGATAAATTTTCTCATGTGTGCTCGCCGGCTTTCTCTTTCTATTATATTATTATTATTATGATAATAATTATGACTCTCTTCCCAATATTTATCCTCCCGAATCTCACTTTGGATAATTTTTCTGATTCACTTGCCCAAAAATTACTTGAAGTTCGCCGACTTCTTCTTTTTCCCAATAATTCCACTTGCCCAAAAATTACTTTGGAGAGCTCTCTCTCACGTTCGCCGTCCATTCCATTTTCCAAAATTACTTTGGATAATTTTTCACTTCCGTTGTCAGCTTCTCCTTCACGGTAATTTCTTGTATTTGTTTATTCAATTGCTTATTTATTTATTTATTATAATTAGTATATTATATAAGGGAAAGTCTCAAGAAAGGCGGCCTTTCCATAAGCGTATGGACAGTCCTCAGGGGCATTTGACTTAAATGTTATAATTTTTTTATAAAATTTAAATATTGTATTTTATAAGTTAAAATAAGTAATAATATGTATTTGAAGGTGAAAATATAAAATATATGATATAAAAAATATTTTTAAATTTTGTATGTAATTTAAGAAATGCAGTGTATAAGGTAAGAAATAAGTGGCATGTCCATAAGCTCATGTACACGCCATCTGTCAGGAGATCCACTCATTATATAATGTATACATATATATAAATAGGTATATTCTCTTCTCGGTAATTTCTCTTAGCTAGCTCATTTCGATCTCTCACTTTTCATTCTACATCAGCATGGATAAATCCCCTTGCACAAAATAAATACTCCCTCTATTTTACTATGTTTGGCACCATAGGTTTAGGTGTTATTTTTTTTGTAAGTTGAAATGTGTAGAGGAAATTGAGTGATGAGAGTAAAAAGTTTATCGAGTGGTTGAAAATAATGTACTTTTTGCCATAAAAGGAAAGATGACAAACTTATAAAGACATACAAATATAGTAAGTGTGTCAAACTTAAGAAAATATAGGATGTAGGACTCTTATGATGACAAGAATGGAGTACAAGTTAAAATATAATATTTAAAAATACATGTTACTCCCTATATGAACAACAATATTATCGTATATGATATTGTTCAATTCTTCGTAGCAATTAGTTTTTTAATATCAATTTTTTATTTATCGTTATTATACGTAGATAAATATAGTAACAATCAAACATATTTCTTGAAAAACGTAATAATGATGAGAGTGCAAATTCATGTAGAACTGAGGAAGAACAAATGAAGATCTTGTATGATATTGTTCCAATTTATTTATCAATGAAACTTTACGATGTGAAACACACATTTTGTTACTCAAAAAAGTCAAAGTCGGAAGTTTAAAAATACTGTATTATAAATTTTAAGATTAAATTCTTCTTTTACACCTCACTCCTTAAGAAGTTTTTAAACTCTAACAAAAGAAATCACCGTATTTACCCTAACATTTTTAAACGACATTTTCAAACCGTAAGACCTTTACCGCCATAATTGACATATACAACTTTTCATATCCAGAGCGATATTTTACAGAGATTCTTCTTACTTCCACTTTTTTTCCTTTTAGTCCCTCTCATCGCACCACACATTTACATCACCACCACAACACATTTATGTCACACCACCACCACCTTCCTACACAACACATGCTCACCACCTGCCAACACAACACACAGCACCACCACAAACACCTCCACTGCCACCCACCTTCATACACTCCCCTCATACACCCCACCACCGCCACCTCCTTTACCACCACCACCACTAACACCTCCATTGCCCCCTGCCAACACCTTCACCGCCATCCACCACCAAAAACCCTCTCATGCCATCTCCTTCACCACCTCCAACACCACTTCCTCCATAATCACCACTCCCAACTCGTCTCTCTCACAACACCACCATCGCCAAAACTACTCTTAACATCGGTGCCGGGAAAATTTTAAGAACCTCCAACAAAGAATTTTAGCAAAGACTTATAATAGCTGACAAGGACATGAGAGTATTCAATTTTTCAGGTGAAATTTGGGGCTTTCGCACACACATACGTCACTACCTGGCAAAACATTTTACCAAATTTTTGTTCATCGATGGCTAAGACTCCAGGAATGTTGTCGATGGTGGTAGAAAAGGAAAATGAGGGAAAGGGGTGGAAAAGAAAAGGAAGGGAAAAATAAAATGACTAAAATACCCCTTTAAAATGACGATTATAATTGTTAACGCCTCAGGACCCAAAAAACATGGTTTGAAAAATAGAGAAATTTTTAAAAATGTGACTTTTTTTATATGGGATAGGATAGGCCAGAGACTTGATTGCAAAATGGACTTGTTAGGCAATTATGTAATTAACAGAAATTGATGGCTTTATATGAATACAAATTTTCATTTTTGTTTATTTTATGCTCTCGCATCACGATCTTCGCTAGGTTCTGTAACTTATGTCACATTTCGCGTGTAACCTCTGTTCTGGCGTCTTCTCCGTCTTTCGGTGTCGATACTGGTTAGTTTATTTGTTCGTTCAATTGAGATTTATTGGATAGTTAGGGGTTGTTCTATTTTTATTTTGTGTTTCGTATATATTGTTTTTTATCATTTTGTGCTAGTTATTGGTTGTTACTTTGATTTTCTGATTTTGAACTTTGATAGGCATCGATTGTTTTTTGTATTTTGAGTTGGTATTTGCATTTTTCTCTAATTTGGTTTTGAATTATCCTTTTGTAGTTATAGCAAACTTGTTGATTTGTTAAGGGGGTATTTTATTATATTTTGCGTATATCTTGTACCCGAGATAGAATCATTTTCAATTTGTGATTCTGTACATGCTGCCTATATATGGTATCCTCGTATCATGAATAAAATCAACCGTTCATATTTCACATGGTATCAGAGCTAAAAGTCCTGAAACCCTAAAATTTTCCAAACACTAAATTTGTCGCCACCCCCTCTCTGTCTGATCCACACGCCACCACCACAAAATCGATGCCACCACTGAAGCTTCCCACACTATCGTTGTCGTCTTGTCTCCGTTACTGTTATGGATCTCTAAAATCAAGTTAATGTTGAAGATCTTGGTGTTCCCACCGGCGATGAAGCTCCGGTTCTCAATCTTGAAGGCGATCCACCCAGCGTCCATGCTTTTCTAGTCGATGCTAGTGCCGCCATTCCAGATCTCCCTGCTGCCGCTCCAGGTTCCAAGTGCTCTTGCCTTGTCCAATTTTTCCCCTAACGATTCCGCCGTCTTCCAAGCCGCCCTTCGGGCAATGGCGATCGTTGCTACTCAAGCCCTCCGCCAGTCTGCCGATGACTCCTCTCATGTATTGCCTACTACTCATCCCTACTATGTACATTCGTCGATTCATTGAGTTTTGACTATTTCTTTCAGTGATCTTGAAGGGTGATAATTTTGATAATTGGAGTACCTCTTTATTTAATGCATTTTCTGCGAAATGTAAGATTGGCTTTCTTGATGGCTCTATTGGCAAGCCTTTCCCTGGTCAAACATTTTATAGTGACTGGAATAGTGTGAATCATGCTTGTTGATTGGATTGTTCAAACTCTTGATCCTTCCATTCGTTCTGTTATTACTTATTGTGCGTCTGCTAAGGAGCTTTGAGATGACCTTAAGCAGCGTTTTTCTGTTGGGAATGGTTCGCACATGTGTGAGATTTGTGAAGCCATTTATACTTGTAGTTAGAATGGACAATCTGTTTCTGCCTATTATAGAAGATGCAAGAAGTTGTGGGATGAGCTATTTACTTGCTTTCCCCCTCAGACATGCGTATATCCTGCTGCTTCTATTGCCATTAAGGAACATGAGAATGAGGTGGTTCATCAATTTCTCATTGGTTTCGATGATGATTATCATACTCTCATATCGCATATCCTGGCGCAAGATCCATTTCCTTCTATTGGCCATGTTCACTCGCTTGCAATTCAAGAGGAGCGTCACAAGACTGCTGTCAATGCCCGTGAATCCACTCGGGATATCATGGCCTTTTCTACACTTAAACCGGCATCGTTCTCTGCTTCAAAGCCAACCGGCGCCATCCTGGGTACTCTGCCCACCGCTGCCATGACCGGAAGAGGCTCTTGTGTACCCATTGCAACCGTAAGGACCACGATGTCACTACTTGTTTTTGCATTATCGGTCACCTCGACTGGTTTTTCGAGAATAGACCTCCAAGATCCGGCCCAAAAGCTCAAATAAGCAAACCCGCGTCCCTTCTGCCACCCCATTCATAAAGCAGCTCAGCCTATAGCCTCCTAAGCTCCACCGCCGGCAACGCCGCCGCCATCCTCTCCGATACTAATCGGTTAGCTTTTGGCCCCGCCTTGTTTATGGAACAGTGGAGTATGGTTCTTAACATGTTCCCTAAGCTGAATAGTTCTTACAATACATTAGGTAAAACTATTTTACCTTGGATTCTTGACACGTGAGCTTCATATCATATAACCGGCGCCAAGTATCTTCCACATGATATTGAGCCTGGTGATATTTTTGAAACCATTCTTTCTGATGGATCCATTTCCACTTATGCTAACATGAAAAATTATACTTTGGTAATATTGTTTTTCCCATTTTTTATTTATTCTAGAATTACCTCATAACTTGTTGTCATTTTCCAAATTAACTACCACTTTAAAATGTCTGGTTTTGCTTACCGAGAAGCTGTGCATTTTACAGGATATTAACACGAGGGCAGTGATTTGTGTGGGTGATCAGCTTTGCCACTGTTCTTTTTTGTTATCGTTGTTGTGTTATTACTGATTTATGGCATCAACGTTTTGGGCATTTGTCCTCTTCGGTGTTGCCTTCTATCCCAGTTATTGCTTTAAGTCTTAGTGAATTTAATAAACTACCCCTTTCTCGGTTTTTCATTGGGCTAAACAGTCTAGAAATAGTTTCCCTTTGAATAATTCTAAAGCTAGTCATTTGTTTGACTTTTCACATTGTGATGTTTGGGGGCCTTATGGCTCACCTTCTTCTAGTGGAGCATATTCATTTTTAACAATAGTTTATGATTATTCCCAAGCTGTTTGAGTTTATTTGTTAGTTTCTAAGTCTCATGTACCTGTCAAGATGAAGGAATCCTTTGCTCTCGTTCAGACACAATTCCGTCGACATATGCAACAAGTTCTGGCTGAGAATGGAACTGATTTTTTGCCTCTCAATCCTTACTTTGTAAAGAAAGGGATTTGGTTCGAGACATCTATAGTCTACACGTTATAGCCAAATGGGTGCATGGAATGAAAGCACCGCTATATCCTGAATATGGCTCATGCTTTCCGTTTCCAAGCTCATTTGCCTATTGACTTCTATGGAGAATGCATTCTTACTATTGCCTTCCTGATCAATTGCACTCCAACAGCAGTTCTAGATGGTCGTTTTCCTCATCAACTCCTTCATGGTCGTGCACCAGATTACATCCATCTCAGAGTGTTTGGTTGTCTGTGCTTTGCGTTTTAGCTTCTAAAGTTGGAAGATAAGTTTGCATCTCGAAGTCACAAATGTGTCTTTCTGGGTGGTTTCATTTTGAATCATGAGCTTGGTGAACGTTGTTTCACTCACCAAAATAATCTGCAAACTCTAAAAATGAGATTAGCACAATAGTAAGTAGAGTCAACCCCACGAGGAAAAGAGCAATAACTATAAATAATACCTACTAATATAGAACAATTTTGGTGTAACCACCACACCTTAATTTTTAGATTTTTCTACGACTAATGATGCAAACAAACAAACTATAAAATACAAATAAAAGGAATTGACAGTTATAAATCAAATGCATGTTTTCATTTAAATAATATATCTCGTAAAGTAATCAATGCATAGTTTATATGACTAATAATGCAAACTAACAAACTATAAAATACAAATAAAAGGAATTGACAGTTATAAATCAAATGTTTGTTTTCATATAAATAATATATCTCGTAAAGTAATCAATGCATAGTTTATATGACAATCTTAAACTGACAAATTTTAGTCTCCCCTGTTATGTGTACTATAACATATACTAGCTGTAACCTAACATATGCATGTTTTAATAAAAAAAACTATTCATAACTTAACTTATAAACTACTTCCTGACAAAATTTCATAATTCGTATTCATAGTTTTATAACAACCGCGTGTTATAATACAAACGATACGTACTGTAAGGTAACATGTGCTTAGTCTATATGAAACTTTCCAAAAACATTTAGTTTGTTTTGCTAATGTTCGCCACATATTTTTTACATGTTCATATTATTTGAATTCACAGATTCACTGCTTCAAAAATATCATTGATGTTCAATTCTACAACATAAGCTCTGTAATTGCAGTAGTTACCTTATTGTGTATGGCTCGGAATAGATTGAGGTTAGGAGGTGACATTTTATTTGATTAGAACTGAATTTCATTCAAATGAAAGTGAAATTTAGTAGTTTGAAATAATTTGACGCTGGGGATACATGAAATTTATTTCAATTCCGATTAGGCTTTGTCATTGATGATTTAAACAACTTTTAGGTCAAATTGGTGATCAGAGGGATGGAGGTCGGAGGTTTCATCGAGGAGGAAGGGTCGTTGAACGACATCGTGAAAAAATGGAAGGTATGTCGGAGAAGAAGATGAATGACTAAGAAGATTAATAACGAACAAAGTGAAATGCGAAGGATATTTCCAGCCCAACCCATTTTAATTTCCTTCCCCAATTTTTTTAATTGCAATTACCTCTCTGACACGTTCATAGTTTTTGGACTAGTTACTTTTCAGGAGACCTCTAAAAAATATAAGCACAAAGAAAGTGATTTTTCTTATAGCTTAAAAACATTTTTTACAACTATCTTGGAGCATGAAAAAAATCAATCATAATAACAGTATACATCTTCCATCCCCAAAAAGTTGGTAGACGAGCATTAAATGCACTACAAACGCTGATTTTTCATGGTTCCAATTAGGGCTACATTTCACATCAAGTCCTACCAAGGTAACAATGGTAGGTATCCTTGGATTTAAGAAAGAGGTTTCATATTGAGAACCGGAATTAAAGATATGACAAAATAACCGCTGCTAACTATCCACTTCTATTTTTTTTCATGTCTTTTCACCAGTTAATTTCT
Source organism: Rubia yunnanensis (assembly GCA_037428765.1). Taxonomy (NCBI): domain Eukaryota; kingdom Viridiplantae; phylum Streptophyta; class Magnoliopsida; order Gentianales; family Rubiaceae; genus Rubia; species Rubia yunnanensis. Next base: position 25,314,508 of record CM075065.1, read on the forward strand.
CATATTTTAAAAAATGGTGCATAATTTGTCAAACCATTAACAGTCCCAATTTTTAGCATCAATTTTTTGCCATTCTGGTGCTAAAATGTCTATCAAGCACCGGTTATTTCTGGGGAAAATCATTATTCCGGTATTGGTATGGTCTAGCAACAATTTTTAGGAATCAGTGCTACAAAACCGATGCTTATGGGGAGTATTTCCAGTAGTGTTCTCAAAATTAGGTTTGTCACCTTTTGAAAAATTGTATAGATTACACTTGATTATTCCTCGTTGTGTGTCTTTAGTTCCACTTGTTTTGTTCTTCGACCAAGTTAAGCGTATTGAATGGTCTCATATATCTTCCTCGTGTGTTATTTTAGTTATGGTAGTGGTAAAAATACATATCATTATTTTGATCTAGTTAGTCAGAGCGTATAATTCTCTCTTTATTTTTTTGGTTTTAAAGCATATTTCATTCTTCTATGAAACTGTTAGATAGTTCCCATCACTAGACTTGGGTTAGATCTCATTCACATTGATTCTTTTGATGATGACAAAAATAAGGTTCCACCCACGGAATCGAATAATCTGGTTTTTGAGACATACGCGCCTCCAACCTTCCCTCCAAATTTGTCTCCTACAACTACTCAAACCATCTCTGGAGATTGCGAACGATTCTTCCAACTTCTAGCTCTAGGAGAATGGGTTATGGATTGGCTTACTAGGAATAATGAGGAGTTTAATTTTAATTTTAGTTGTTATTTTGATATTTCCAGGTTTATTGTTGGTGATCTCACGTCCGACAAGATTTAGTTGTCTCCCCACCGCTGGTTAGTGAAATTCAGCAACAACCTCTAAAACTATCTAAATCGGAATTTTAGAACTACGGAGTTAGGGCAATTCAGTGGGGATTACTCTGACCAATTCTAAGTAAATATGGAGGCAGCACAGTACTATACCGCTTCAAAAAAATGGACAACTTCTTACCATGACACTTCACTAGCACTATTCTAGTGATGATCGGAGAAATCTAGCAGCAGGCTCACTGAAATTATAAAGCTGCTACAACCCAGTGAAGATGACCTTGAAGTCTGGAGGCACGAATAGACTGTTAATATGACATTTGGACTTCAATCCAAGAATTTTCAATAATATTGACAGGTTCATTCAGATGATGTGTTAAAATTTAGGAAGATTATTTCTAATCTATCTAGAGACATTGAAACCCGCTGCAGGTGAAAACAATACTCCAATACAATGAAATACGAGAGACACTAAAGCACGATTCAACGTTCAACCAAATAAGATGAGGTTGGAATTTGAAAGATCGGACATTATTTGTACATCGGATGACAAAAGAAATGGAGAAATAGTCTATCAGTACCACCCTCATAGTTTAAGTGGACACTAGAGTTAGGATGATTTTCTTTTATGCAATGATGCTAAGGAACACAAAGATCCTTTAATGTTAAGTGAACTGAAAAATAAAATTAAGCTCTATGTGGTTGTCCAAAAAGCAAAGGACACAACTCTCTTGGTCGAGACACGGAAACACAGCAAATGAATACCAGCTTTATCTTCTGAAGAACAGGAAATGCAAATGTTACTGATGCAGTCGGAATAACCAAAGAGATCCGCAAGCATGAATCTTTAAAGAACAATAAAGGGTTGCAAGCACAAACCCTAGGTTTTGGTTCTGGAATCCACCAGAGAGAAAATATATAATTTTATGAAAGATAAAGTGTCTGAATAGTTCAAGAGGTTATTAAATACTATAATTAATTTGGAATATAATAAAAATAATAATTTGGAAATAAAGCAAAAACCAAAAAATAGTAAAATGCCATTTTGAGGCCTTAAACGACCTCAAATGGCCAAAACACCATTGATTCATAGCATATCAGTGTCTATTTTACTGCTCATCGATACGGTTCCAACGACACTAGCCTAACATGATTTTTTTACTTTGGACGATAAAGTTATGCTAAAAATCGTATCGGACCTTTGTGGCGATTCATCTCTTCTTCAATCTTCCCCGCCATTCGTAGTGCATCAGTCTCCTCCACCTCCAAAGAAATCGACCCCGATTTCACTTCAGGATAGAGAACCCCATCCTCATGGTAATCATAAATATTAGCCACATTAAAAGTGTTGGAAATTCTCATAGTATCCGGAAGAGCCACAACATAAGCATTATCATTAATCTTTCGAAACACTTTAAATGGACCATACTTATTTGGTTTGAGCTTACTGTACATACCAACTAGGAACTGCTCCTTGCGCAAGAATACCATTACATCATCACCTTCCTTGAAAACCTTGAGCCTTTTGCGCTTATCAGAAGTCTTCTTATTCTTCTTCCCAGTAGCCTCCAAACGAGCCTTGACAGATTCCTTTGTCTCCACAATCTCCTTATCCATATTTTCATCCAACTTGCTAACTCCAGGAACCTTTGGCAACTCGACCAAATCCACCACATGCTTCGGAATAGTAGTATAAACAAGAGAAATGGAGATTTTCCCATAGCTAAATGCACTGCACTGTTATAAGAAAATTCATACTAAGGCAAAGCCAAATCCCACTGCTTTGGTTTCTTACCACAAACACTACGAATAATATTTCCCAACGTTCTATTCGTTACCTTAGTCTTCCCGTTAGTATGAGGATAGGCTATAGAGCTCTTATTCAAAGCAGTCCCAAACATTTGCCATAAAGTAATCCAAAAATGACTGAGGAATTTCGTATCCCTATATAAAGTATGAACCTGGAAACTCCATGAAGATGAACAACTTCACTAAAAAACAACCTAGCAATTGGACGCATCAACAGTCTTCTTGCATGCAATAAAGTACAACATCTTGGAAAACCAGTCTACCACCACGAACACAGAATCTACACCACGTTGGGTCCGAGGAAACCTCAACACAAAATCCATGGACACGTCTAGCCAAATATCTTTAGGAATAGGTAATGGCATGTAAAGACCAGTATTTTGAGACTGACCTTTAGAAACTTGGCAAACATAACACTTCTTGACAATTGTTCTCATGCCCCTCTTCAAATGCGGCCAATAATACCTCTTTTCCAAACTAACAATGGTTGCATCTATCCTCAAATGACCACTAAGACCACCGCCATGTAAATCCCAAGTCAGTTTCTCCATCAACAAAGAGTTAGGGTTGCATAACTGATCTTCTTTAAACAGATAGCCATCAAGAACATGAAAATCTACTCCATTAATATTACCCTTGTTGCACTTCACCCAAATCTCCTTAAAATTAGCATCTTCCTCATTCATCTCCTTCAAACATTCAAACCCAACTATCTCCTTGCCAAATTAATAAACAAAGAAGCCCTCATACTCAAAGCATCTGCCACCTTATTTGACTTTCCTGATTTATGCTGAACAATGAAAGGAAACTTTTGCAAAAAACTGACCCATTGAGCATGCATCTTATTAATCATCTTCTGGCTATGGAGAAATTTTGAACCATGATGATCATTGAACATGATGAAATCCCTCTGAATCAAGTAATGTTCCCATTGTCTTAGAGCTCTAAAAACAGCATAGAACTCCTGATCATAAGTACTCCACTTCTGTCGAGCCTCCGTCAGTTTCTCACTGAAAAACACCACTGGCCTCTTTTTTGGGATAGTAAAACCCCAATCTCTACGCCACTAGCATTACATTCCACTTCAAAAACCTTATCAAAATCAGGCAAAGCTAGCACGGGCGCAGTACATAGCTTTTCTTTGATCACGGTGAAACCATGCTCCTGCTCAGGATCCCATTGGAAATTTTCAAGCACTCAGTTATGGGAGCAGTCACGTCATTGAAGTTTCAGATGAAACATCTATAAAATATAGACAGACCATGGAAACTACGTACCTCTGTTACAGAGTAGTTGCTGGCCATTCAAGAATAGCATGCACCTTTTCCTCGTCAACCTGAATACCATATTCCCCAACAACAAAACCTAAAAAAATCAACTTGTTGATGCTGAACATACATTTTTTCAGGTTAATGTACAACTAATTTTTGAGCAAAACCTATAATATCTGCCTCAAATGCTCTAAATGCTCCTCTTTAGTCTTACTATAAATTAGGATATCATCAAAGTAAACTACCACAAAAGAACTAATGAAATGGAGTAAAACCTGATTCATCACCCTCATAAAGGTATTAGGGGCATTGGAAAACCTGAAAGACATTACCAACTACTTGTACATTCCATCCTTGCTCTTGAAAGCCATTTTCCATTCATCTCCGGCCTGATACGAATTTGATAATATCCACTTTGACGATAAATCTTTGAAAACACCTTCGAACATGCCAACTCATCAAGCATGTTCTCTAATAGAGGAATTGGAAATCGATACTTGATATTAATCTTGTTAATCACCCTACTATCAACACACATCCACCTCTGATTTCCCTTCTTAGGAACAAGAAGAACATGAACCGGACAAGGACTTATACTCTCACAGCAAGCCTTCGATTTGTTCCCTCAGAATCTCATTCTCCTTCGGGATAATATGATAGTGTGGGAGGTTTGGCAAGCTAGAGCCGAGGACCAAATCAATCTGATGCTAAATATCCCGCATATAAGTAACTCATTTGGAAGCTCATCACCAGTTAACTGCTCAAAATTCTCCAAAATCACCCGCACTTCCACTGGAACTTATGCCTGCTCCTTCTTAGCACTCAACAACCCCTTCATCACCATGAGATAGAAACAGTCGGCTTCAGCAACAGCCTCATCAAGTTCCTCTTCACCTTGTTTCATAACCAAAAAATTTGACTGCTTTCTTCCTGTGATACAGTCAAAACACTGAACAAAATCCATAGCAATCCTATGCCTACCCCATGCAAACAACATGACTTGTCACTCCCCTTGAATGTAACGTCATTATCAAATTGTCAAGGGCACCCCAATAACACATGTAGCACATCCATATCCAGTACATCACATATCACGTTCTCCCCGTAATGCATCCCAATTGAAATAGAAACACTACAAGTTATGTCACCCTAACCTGATTACCCTTACTAACCCAACCTAAGGTATAATGTTTTTCATGAGGCTCAGTGGGTAAGTTCAGACTTCAACTAACTTCGTAGAAACAAGGTTTTCCAGAACTACCATTATCCATAATTAAATTGCACAATTTTTATTAATCGAACAGTGGGTTTTGAAAAGATTCTTACTCTGACCCTCGTCCTTGGATGACAATAGAATCTGCTATAGCACAATGTTGACCTTCTCAGTTGCCTCCTCTTTGGCGACCTCAGCTCCTTCATACTCATCTGATGCATCATCCTTGTCATCTTCTTCAAGAAGAGCCACGATCCTTGATGGGAAAACATTCTATATGTTCCTGACAGCACCACAACGAAAACACTTTTCACCACTTGGCTTAGTATACGGGTTAGGTTGTCTCTGCATCAGTGCCCTGGCTGGGAACACCCTCTTATCCTGCACGCCACCTAAACCACCACCACCACCAGTACCAAGGTTGGAGTCCTTGGTTACCATAACCTTCTCCTTGTTTCTAGATGACTCAAAATAACTTTGATGATGAAATTTTTGAAAGCCAGAAAAATCACCACCTCTGCCACGAGGGGAAATCTCCATCATCTCTACTTTGATGGCCAAAGTTTGAGCTTTGGTTAGAGTCCACATGATCTGTAACCCCATCTTCTCCTAAATAGAAGGTTTCAAGCCACTAATATACCTAGCCACCCTCTGATTCTCAGACTCGCCAAGTTTATTGCGTTCACAATAATGCATAACTTCAGTCGTGTATTCCTGGATGGACCTCTTTCATTGGGAGCACTCAATATACAATTTGTACAAAATCTGCTCGTAATCAGCTGATAGAAATTGATCTAGCGTTATCTGTTTCATCTTTCTCCATGATCTGATTGGATTCTTGTTCCGCTTGTGCCTTGAGTCAGCCAGAATGTCCCACCACACAACAATCGTACTCTTCAACTTCACCGCAACCATCTTGAATTGCTTGTCCTTAGGAATTTCCATGACATAAAAAAATTGATCCACTTTGATTTTCCAATCCAGCAACTCCTCGACGCCTATAGATCCATAAAATAAGGGGATATCAGTCTTAACATGGTAATCAGGATTGTTCCGTTAATTACCGAGGTTTGTTCAAGTTTCCGTGTCGGTTTCCTACTCATATAAACTTGATGAATCAATGATGGTGTTCTTCCCCTTTAGATTTCTCCTGGCTGATCGCTCGCTATTTCTTAGAGTCTTCACTCGCGTTGATAATGGCTCTACCTGCCTACTCTAAACAGTAAGTGATGCGATAATCAGTTATCATTCCACCTTGGTTAATGGTTGATCACTCATCGTGAATTAGGGAAAAGGTTAGGGAAAATCCTGCTCTGATACCCATTGATGCAGTTGGAATAACCAAAGAGATATGCTAGCACGAATCTTTAAAGAACAATCAAGGGCAACAAGCACAAACCCTAGGTTTTGGTTCTAGAATCCACCTGAGAGAAAATATTCTCAAAAAAAATATTACTAAAGATAAATTATCTGAATAATAAAAGATGTCCTTATATACAATAATGAATTTGAAAAATAATAAAAAATGAAATTCAGAAATAAAGCAAAACCAGAAAACAACAAATTGTTATTTTGAGGCCTTAAACGACCTCAAATGGCCAAAAACATCCCTTCATCCTAGCATATCAATGTGTGATGTAGTGCTCGTCAAGAAGGTTCCAGCGGCACCAGCCTCATCTGATTCTGATTCTGGATGCAAAAGTTATGCTCAAAACCGTATCGGACCTTTGCGGTGATCCATCTCTTATTCAATCTTCGCCTTCATTCGCCCCGTATTAGTTACGAAGCTTTCTGACACTAGCTTCATATACCTTGTATAGCATATTACAGATTTATCCCATAAACACCGTAAAATAGGAATTGTGGCTCCATATTACCTACAAATTCAAAAGAAAATCACTCTATTTGAATTTTCATAATAAGAGAGGTCATCAAGTACCAAAAGGTTTAAAAATCACTTTAAAAAATAAAAATTACAAGCATAGCGGGAATACTCAAAATTGATTATGCAGTTAGAGTGTTAAGTAGATTCACAAGTAATCCCAACAAGCAACTTTAGCTTGGTGTTACAAGAGTTTTGAAATATCTTAAGCATACAAATGGTTATTTATCAACTTCGGCTCTTGAAGGTTATTCTAATCCTAGTTGAATAAAAGACAAAAATGAACACTTATCTACAAGCGAGTGATCTTTTTTTTGGGTGGTGGAGCAGTTTCTTGGGCAATCAAAGAAACAGGGTTGTATAACTGACTCTACCATAACTTCGGAATTTGTAGCATTAGCTTCATCTAGCAAAGAAGTTGAATGGTTAAGGAACTTGTTACACAATGTACCATCGTGGACTAAACCAATATCACCAATAGCCATTCATTGTGATAGTACTTGAATGATTTCCAATGCCTATAGGGAAGTATACAATGGTAAATCTACACATTGGTGTGAGGCACAGTATGGCTAAAGACTTGATACAAAGAGGAGTCATAACCGTGGACTTTGTCACACCCAATGAAAATTTGGTAAATTCTTTAACTAAGGGATTCAATAGGGATATGGTGGAAAAGACATCCACTGAGATGGGATGAAAACCTGAAACATAAAACCATAAAAGATGGAAACCTCAATTCGGTGCTAGTCAATTAATTAGTATTGAATTCAATTAGTGAAAAGTTCATTGTTACATGGTTAGAACGCTATTTGTAATATTAGTGTTAATTACCCGCTAGTTGTTAAATGATGAACTTTAGAGTTCTTAACAAGTTCGAGAAATGCCAAATATAGTATATACACATGTTGTTTGCATGGGTTAGGGGCATACGAACTTGCATGTGTGAATATAGACAGTGTGTCAACTAAAGTTTTGGACTTGAACTTTGGAAATATTTATGAATAGTTGAAACACATCGATTGATATGTATTGTTTTTATGAAAATCAGAAAGAAACGAGCATGTGTGGGAAGTTCATGTGGTTTGTTACAAGACCTTTGGTTCAAGGCTTAGCCCACTTAAACGGTCGACATGTTACAAGTATCTTTCACTAAGGTGTTGGGTCAGTAGAATGATACCTAAATTAACGCATATGTTATCAGAAGTTTTAGAACCTGTATTTTTCAATTATTGAAAATGGCAGGGGATTGTTAGATATTTTCAAGAATCAAAAGACATGTAATGCATGAGTTACTTGACATTAAACAAGTGGTAAATTATTGTAGTTTATTCAAGTTTAAAGATCAAAGATGGGATCTTGAACTAAGTGTTATCTTAAAGTGTGTTATCCTATGAATTCATAAAGCTTATATTTTGAGTTTATGGAAGAGTTTCAATTCATGAAATTAAAGAGAAGAAATCAATGTCAAGCTCTCTTGGATAAGTATAAAAGATGCTCCCCTTTGTCATTCTTGACACACAACACAAGACAAGAAAGAAAAAGGAACATGTGTTTCCTTCTCTGAAGCTCTTGCTCTTCATTCTGTTGTTTTTGGTGTTGAAAAGTTAGTTCAAACTTTTCCAACTTTTACTTCATCTTATCCTAAGAGGATATTTGTTAAGTATTACTTGCACACAAAAAGGAACAATAAAGCCTTAAAGATAGCACTTTGTGTATGATTTGAAGATTCACTAATATATATTCATTTTTTGTTATCTCCTCAATTTCTTATTTCCATTTTATTGGTAAGAATACTTTTTGTAACCAATTTTTTGAAGGCTTTACTCAACAAGGATCCTAATAAAAGAAACTCAATAACCCCATATGAACTTTGGCATATAAGAAAACTAAATCTCAATCATTTGAGAGTTTGGGATTGCCGAGCCATAGTAAGACTCACTGAACCTAAGAAATGGAAGTTGGGAGAAAGAGGTGTGGAATGCATATTTTTAGGCTATGAGCACAATAACAAAGCCTTTAAGTTTATGGTTATTGAACCAAATGACTCTATTTATGTTAATACTATAATAGATTCAAAAGATGCAACATTTGAAGAACCAAGATTTAGATTAATTCCAAGAAATGTTGGAAATGACTCAAAACATAGTGAGACTGCATTAGATGGCCCAAATGACAAAATTGAAGTCATAGAGTTGAAAAGAAGTAAATGAACTAAAAAAGTCAAATCATTTGGTTAATATTTTATTAGTTATCTTGTAGAAGGTACAAGAGATGAGTTGGGCAATAAAATGTATTATTTTTTCATTGTTGAAACAGGTCCAAAGACATTTGATGAAGGAATGACATCTCACGATGCTCTATTTTGGAAAGAAGTTATCAACGATGAGATTGATTCAAACTTGAGTAATAATACTTGTGTATCAAAGGTTTACCACCTTGTTCAAAAGCAATTGATTGTAAATGGATATTCAAAAACAAGCTGAAGGTGGATGGAACCATAGATAAGTAAAAGGCTAGTAGCCAAAGGGTTTGCACAAAAATATAGCCTTATTTACTTTGATATTTATTCACTAGTAGCACGAACAGATACTATAAGGATACTATTTGTCATACCAAGATAAATCCTTAAGATTGTTGGTTACAAAATGTATTTCTTACCAATCAAATGGCAACAAGAAAAAGAAGAGATAACAAAAGATGGATATATTAGTGAATCTTCAAATCATGCACAAAGTACTTTCCTTAAGTCTTTATTTGATCCCTTTTGTGTGCAAGTAATAAAGAATAAATATAATCTTAGGATAAGATGAAGTAAAAAATGGAAAATTTTGCACTAACTTCCTAACACCAAAAACAATAGTATGAAGAACAAGAGCTTTCGAGAAAGGAAGACATATTTCTTGTATTTCTTGTGTTTTGTTGTGTTGTGTTGTAGTGTCTAGAATAACAAAAGAGAGCTCTTTTTTATATCTGTCCAAGAGAGCTTGACGTTGATATCTTTTTTTTTTTTTACATTGATTTCTTCTCTTGATTTTCATGAATTCAAACTCTTCCATAAAACTCAAAAGATAAGCTTCATGAATTCATATGATAACACACTTTAAGATAACACTTACTTCAAGATCCTATCTTTGATCTTTACAATTGAATCAATTACAAGAATTTACTACTTGTCTAAGGGCAAGTAACTCATGCATTACATGTCATTTAATTCTTGAAAAATATCTAACACCGCGGAAACCCTGCATTATTGCACCTCCAAGCTCTTTGAGTCAGTTTCCTGTAATAATGTTTCTGCCATCCAAAATGCATTAAGTTGTTTCCTGATAAAAAAATCTCAAATAAAGAAACCATGTTTTTGGATATTCAGGCAAGGGATCGTAAACTGTAGTTCAGTTCTAAAAGTTCATTGCGCCTAGTCGGTAATAAAAAACATGTTGTCATGTCTACCAACCTACTGTCTGAACTGCAAGTTTTATAACTATATATACTTTTAACTAATGTTCAAGTTGATCATTAGCATGATACCAACAAAATTTGAGGCTTAAAACACGGCATGATGGTAACAGATGCTAGAGGGTTTACCAGTGAATTGGACTTGGTTATTCCTATCGCATAACTTGAGGAGTTCCTAAAGTCAAAGAGAGTGATTTGCCGCAAGTTCCCCTATGAGAGTGTTCTCATTATATAACACATATACATGATAAGGATTTCAACAAATCCTATAAAATCTGATTCTATATAGTTGGTCAATTCCTATAATCATGCTATACAATGAGTATTGCTAACTACCTTGTTTACATTCCATCTCAATCTTAAATGTAGCAAGGTTTAGATTTTGTCGTAAGCAATCAAGAGTTATCGTGTAGCTGGTTTGGGGAATCCATCAACTACCTAATCATTTAAAGATACAAAGCAGACATCAAGTGCGCCTAACACAACCTTCTCTCGAACAAAGTGAAAATTCACTTCTATGTGCTTTGTTCGTGCATGAAACATATGATTAGCTGTTATGTAGGTAGCACAAAGATTATCACACCATAGTACGGGGGATCGTGCCTGACATACACCCAGTTCCTTTAGTAAAGATTGCACCCACGTAGTTTCAGCGGTAGCATTTGCAAAGGCCTTGAATTTAGCTTCTATGCCAGATCGGGAAACTGTAGGTTGTTTATGAGAACTCCACAAAATCATATTAGGTCTGAAAAACACTGCAAAACCTCCAGTAGACCTGCGATCATCCATATATCCAGCCCAATTTGCATCTGTGAACACACTTAAGAGAGTAGAGTTAGAGCGCTGAAAAATGAAGTCCCGTAGCAACTGTTCCTTTAACATACCATAAGATACACTTAACCGTCTCCCAAAGCACACCAATGTATTTAGAAAGATATTGACACACCTTATTAACTGCGAAAGCAATGTCTGGCCTTGTTAATTTGAGATATTTCAATCCTCCAACCATACTATAGTATTTGAAAGCATAATCCTCACTAAGATTTGTACCACAATGGCGAGCAAGCTTGTCCATAACGGACATGGGGGTTGAGACGCTCTTACAATTATCTATGTGAGATCGATGAAGAAGATCAGTGGTATACTTATGTTGCATCAAGGTGATTCCTCCTGAATTGTGAACAACCTCAAGCCCAAAAAATTAGTGTAACTGATCGAGGTATTTCACTAGAAAAGAAGCAGACAAGGTGCGCAACAATTTATCAATAGCCTGTTGAGATGACCCAACAATGAAAATATCATCTTCGTAAACAAGCATAAATATAGTAACATCCCTATGATGGAATATAAAAAAGAGAAACATCAACTTTGGAGGGCTAAAAACCGAGCTGATGTACCTTGTCACTAAGACGAGAAAACCAAGCACGGGATTATTGTTTAAGTCCATAAGTGCACATTGAAGTTTGCACACATAGTGAGGTCAATGAGAATCCTCAAAACCAGGGGGTTGCTTCATAAAGACCTCCTCATCAAAGAATTCATGAACAAAAGTGTTTGATATCAAGTTGCCGAAGATGCCTTCCGCGGGATACAACGAAGGCCAGAACTAGTCGAACTGTGGCAAACTTCACAACCGGATTGAAAGTGTCCTGATAATCGATGCCATATTGTTGTGTGAATCTACGGGCAACCATTCTCACCTTGTGTTTGTCGATGGAGCCATCGGGGTGTTTCTTAAGTTTGAACACCCATCTACATCTGACAACATTAGCACCAGCTGGCCGAGGAACAATAGTCCATGTATGGTTCTTTTGGAGAGCATTAAATTTAGCTTCCATGGCAGTGTTCCATACATGATCAGGGAGGGAAAGACGATGCAAATCTGGCTAAAAAAGAGTGCATGTCTGATCGGGTTATACTAAATTGTGCCTTCGGTGAATTGCTTGGGAAAAGACTTCCCAATTCACAGCCGCGTAGTTATGTCGGGCGGAGGTGTAGCACTAGTGGCTGGGGAAACCGTGTCCTCCACGGTAGTAAGTGTGGGCACGGAAATGCTGGCAGGAGTAGTAGGTGGCTGAGGCACTACTCTAGGTGAAGCCGGCGGTGAGTCGGAGATCGATGGAGAATCAATGCACGACTGAGGTTGCTGCACTAAATGTCCTGGGTTGTGTGAACCTGGGCATGTGCTAATGTTGGCAAAGTAAAACCAGGCATGTGTGAACTTGGAGCATAAGTCATGCATGGCTCCTAAGAAACTATCACAGGTGTGTGAAGTGGTTTAGATTGAAGAGATATAACAACTGCATCAGAAGGGTTAGAGAAAAAGAGCGATAAATCATAACTTTACTCATGATCATTCACAATTACTGATTCAGACTAGGGAAAAGACACAAGATCAGACATGGAGGATGGCGTGACTGATCGAGAGGAGGTAGCAAATGGAAAACGAGACTCATCGAACACAACATCTTGGGAGATATAAACCCAACTAGTACTTTTGTCTAAACATTTATACCCCTTGTGCATAGAACTATACACTAAAAGTACACACGTTTTGGATTGAAAATCAAGCTTATGTGAATTATATTTTCGAAGACTGGGCTAACAAGCACAGCCAAAAGTGCGAAGAGAAGAGTAGTTATGGGTAATCTTGAGAAGACGTGTGATGGGTGCAAGATTATTTATGGAATGGTTGGGCATACGATTAATGAGATAACATGCTTTCAGGAAAGCCTCATCCCAAAACCTAAGAGGAAGAGGCTAGTGTGTTAGAAGAGTCAAACGTTTTTCAACAATAATGTTTTCGTTCGGCTACTCCATTTTGTTGCAAGTATGAGAGCAAGAGACCTGGTGAGAAATGCATGAACGCTGTAAGTAGTTGTGAAGATGGTGATATTCACCTCCCCAATCAGATTGAACCGTGCAAATTTTAAAATTTAAAAGACACTCGACATGATTTTTGAAATTTTTAAAAGACCTGCTCAACATCAAATTTTTGCTTAATAAGATAGGTCCAAGTGTAACGACTATAATCATCCAAAAAACTGACATAACATTTAAAACCTCCAACAGAGGCTTGAGCTGGCCCCCATACATAAGTATGCATAAGTTCAAGAGGAAAAGTGCTAATACGAGCAGAATGTTTATAAGGTAATTGATTACTCTTTGCACGTTGACATGCATCACACACATCAGACTTATGATCAAGGAAACAATCTAATTTATTTGACTTTAAGATAGACCTAAAAATGCTAGAAGTAGGATGACTAAGGCAGTGATGACATTGTGATGACAACACCTTGACACTGGCTGATGCTTGATGAGGAACGGCGGAACGACACTGGATAGAGGCCCCCTTTGCTTCTACCGAATAGAGGCATTTTCTTCATGACCTTGTCATTAACAACGAAAGCACCAACTTGAAATCCATGAATACATTGTTATCAAAAAAAAGTTTATGGACAGAAAGAAGATGCTCATTTATATGGGGGATATTTAGAATATTTTTAAGAGAAAGTGAACTGTTTAAATTGGGAATTATAGAATAACCAATGTGTGAAATATGCAAACCTGCTCCATTTACCACTTGCACCTGATCCTTGCCATGATAACGCTCCTGGATGGATAGTCGATCAAGATCACTAATGAGATTATCTGTAGCACCGGTATCAATATAATAGTGTGTCAACATTATAGCCATCCGAGTGGTGCTGTTTCTGCTCCGGTACTCCTCTAGCTGATAAGAATGATTGAACCTATATCAACAATGCAACATAATGTGTCAGTGGATGCCACACTCTTAACAATGTGGACCATTGTTCCTGCCACGACCTCGGCCGCAACCACGACCACCATCGCCTTTAGTGCGATAGTTTTCCCTTAAATTGTTGTTGGAATTATTGTACCCATTGTTGTTGTTGCGAAGAGAAGCATTGGCATCCTGACGCGTGACATTGTTCGCGGAAGAGCTAAACTCTATTGTGTTGCTCATCATGGTAACTTAGGCCTCATGTGCAAGCAGATAGGAATAGAACTCCGGAAGGGTCATCGCACGCTGGTTGCTCAGTACGGTGACGACGATAAAAAGATCAACGTGGCCTGTGAAGAATGGTATGATTTCATCAGGTAGCACAAAACGAAGATGGAAGCGGAGTGAAGAAGATGTGTTCAAAGCAGGCAGAGTGAAAATGGAAGGAGCGGTTGTCGTTTTAGTCTTTTCATTTTTGTTTTCTATTTTTCTTTATCCCACGTGCCGATATACGATTGGGCCCTTTTAATGTGTACATTTTTTTGGCTTTTGTGGGATTTAAAACATTCTCTAAGCCAACACTTTTGCTGTGAGCTAACAAACACATTCTCTGAATTCCGTTCTTGAATATGAAAATTCCTTTTGCCTAATTTCTAATTTGTTCATGGTATCAGAGCAAGTTATCACTCATATCATTGAATTCTTAATTCTTCTTTTAGGTCTGTGATTGAAGAATTTGGTACTGTGAAGGATGGCTTCCAATTTATCAGGAGAGAGAGCTAACTCAGCTATGCATAATTGCAGTCGAGGTAATCGGACCGATGATGAGGCAAATCATTATGGGTCAACGGATCCTCTCTTCTTACATAATTCCGATCACTCGGCTTTGGTGCTAGCTGTTAAACTGCTGGATGAGAATAATTACATAACCTGGAGCAGAAGCATGGTAATTGCTTTAGACATCAGAGACAAGCTAGGCTTTATCAATGGAGAAATCAAGGCTCCAGATCTGGATGATCCAACTTATAAACAGTGGAGGAAGGTAAACTCGATGCTCATATTTTGGATGTTAAATTCAATGTCGAAGAAGATAGCTAGAGGTTTTATGTTTGCCACAAATGCTTTGAGTCTGTGGGATGATTTGAAGGAACGGTTTGGTGAGAGTAATGGACCGATGCTAAATCAATTGAAAAGAGAATTAACAAATATTAGGCAAGGTTCTAATTCTGTGGCTGCTTATTTTACTGAATTGAAAGGGCTTTGGGATAAATATGCTTGTTTTAGGCCAAGGAAATTTTGTGCTTGCTGTGATTGTGGAGTAGTTAATCAAATTCTGGAACAGGATGACGAGGATAAACTGCATCAATTTGTAATTGGTTTAAACTCTCCATATGGATCTGTCTGTAACCAAATTCTTGTCATAGATCCACTGTCATCTGTTTCTAAGGAATACTCAATGATTATTAAGGTTGAAAAACAAAATAATGTTCATGATGAACATCAGGATATTCAGAGAGATTCTGCTTTGGTTGTTAAGGGTTTTAAACCAATGAGAGAGACTTATCCTCATCAGAGGGAGGTTTATGACAGGCATATTGGCACTGGTAGAGAGGGCACTGTTAAAAGGACAGTTAAACGTCCAGATCTTAAGTGTGATCATTGTGGATCTCTTGGACACTTGAAGGATACATGCTTTAAGCTCCATGGATACCCAGAATGGTGGGAAGGGAGTAGAGAAACAAGATGCTAGGCACTCAGGTGGCACACAAAGTATCAGAACAGGATACACCATTTGACTCCACAAAATCAAGTCTACGGGAGATGTTGGAAAATTTTTAGATTCAAGTAGAGAAGTTGATGAAAGGGAAGATGAAAATGGATCATCCAACACTTGTTCAAGAATCTGTCAGTTTTGCCAACTATCATGATTTTGCAGGTAATACTTTTACTCATTCATGTGGCAATGATTTCCTGTTTGAATATGATTCATGGCTAATTGATAGTGCTGCTACTAGCCACATGTGAACTTCATCAAAATACCTGACCAGCCTCAAGCCAGTAACCTCTATTACTCCAATTTATATGCCTGACCACTCTACCAAACTAGTTCAGTTTGTAGGTTCAGTCCCCATCCATCCTAATCTGATTTTGCCTGATGTGTTGTGCATACCTGACTTCAAATGTAATCTAATTTCTGTCCACAAATTAGCCACAACTTCCCACATTGATGTCATTTTTCTTGCTTCTTGCTGCATGCTGCAGGACCACAGGACTAGTCAAGTTCTGGTAGTTGCAGAGGAGTTTCATGGATTATATCTATTGAAGAAAAGGTCATTTAGTCTCAGTATCATAAATCAAACCATCAATAATTTTTCTCACTTTTTCATACCAAAGAAACCTGCAGTTTTGTTGTCAAAAACTTCAGTGAATTCTGTTTTTAATTGGCACTACAGATTAGGGCATCCTTCCAAACATGTAATGTCACAATTGAATGTTGATATTGGTTTTGTTGATGATTTTTTCCCTTGTTTTGTGTGTCCATTGGCAAAGAAACATCGTTTGCCTTTTCTCAATAGCATTACACATTCTACTGAATCTTTTGCTCTCATTCACATTGATCTATGGGGTTCGTACAGATTACCTAGTCATAATGGTTCAAAGTATTTCCTCAATATTGTTAATGACTATAGTCGAAGTACTTAGACTTATTTGCTAAAGACAAAGGATCAAACACATTTTGCGCTGCATCTTTTTTGGCCATGACTAAAAATCATTTCAATCTTTTTGTCAAAATGGTTAGGTCTGATAATGGCACGGAATTTCTTAATTCTGACTGTCTAAAACTGTTCTCAGCTCATGGCATCATACACCATAAAACATGTCCATACACTCCCCAAAAAAATGGTGTTGTTGAGCGTAAGCACAAACATTTACTACAGGTTGCTCGTTCCATTCTCTTCCATTCTCATCTACCTAATCGTTTTTGGGGGGATGCTATTCTTACTGCTACATATCTCATAAACAGGTTGCCATCTTCAGTTTTACACCGGAAATTCTCTTATGAATGCTTATTTCATAAACCACCTGATTGTCAATTATTAAGAGTGTTTGGATGTTTTGCTTTTGCAACTAACACTGCCCCTCATAAAGACAAACTCAGTCATAGAGCTTTCCCTTGTATTTTCTTAGGTTATCCTCTCGGTCAAAAGGCATACAAACATTTTGACTTCACCAACAAAAAGATCATCATTTCCAGGAATGTCACTTTCTATGAGGATATATTTCCTTACAATACGCCTTCTATTCTTCCATTCCAGATTCCATCATCATCTTCATCTTCCCCTTCTATTCCTGTTCATACTCTTCCTAGTTCTTTACCACATCCTGTTTATGATTATCTAGTTTTCATTCCTTCTTCTCAGATGTCTGATTCTGCAGTGCCTACTTCTTCTTCTTCTACTCCTCATTTTCGTACTCTTTCTCCTATTTCCGACTCTTGCTCTATTCCCTCTTCTGGTCCACTGGTACAAGATGCTCAGTCTTCTTCATCTACTTCTCTTCCCTTACCTACACAACCCTCTTTACCTCCAAGAATTTGGAAACCTCCCGTTTGAACCAAAGATTTTGTCCTTTCTTCCATCACTGACTCTACTTCTATTCCTCACTTCACTCCTGCCTATACTGCCTTTCTTAGCACCATTACAAGTATTCATGAACCATATTCATATTCACAGGCTAATTAATTCCCTGAATGGGTTCGAGCTATGCAGGATGAAATCCAGGCCTTGGAAATAAACCAAACCTGGGATCTTGTTCCATTACCTTCAGGAAAACGTGCGGTTGGCTCCAAATGGGTTTACAAAGTCAAATGTAACCCTGATGGATCCATTACTAGGTACAAAGCTAGACTGGTTGCTAAAGGTTTTAGTCAGCTGGAGGGAATTGATTTCTTTGAGGTTTTTTCTCCAGTGGCCAAGACTGTCACTATTCATTTTCTGCTGGCCCTTGCATCATCCAGGTCTTGGATCATACACCAGATCGAAATCAACAATGCCTTTCTTTATGGCACTCTTGATGAGACTGTGTATATGACTCATCCACCAAGTTATTCTTTGCCTTCACCTGACCTTGTTTGCATATTGAAGAAAAGTCTTTACAGCCTTAAGCAAGCCTCTAGACAATGGAACAAGAGGTTCACAGACCACCTTCTCTCCCTTGGTTTCTCACAATCACCTAATGATTACTTCCTTTTCTACATGAATACATCTCAGCATTTTCTGGCTGTCGTAGTTTATGTGGATGATGTCCTTCTTGTTGGTGACTCCTTGGGTGACATTGCTCGGGTTAAACATTCTCTTCCTGCTGGCATCACTATTAAGGATCTTCAAGAGGCCCGGTTCTTCCTTGGCATCGAATTGGCCCGCTCTCCCGAAGGTTTTTTTCTTAGCCAGACCAAGTATATCTTGGACATTATACAAGATTGTGGCCTGCAACAATCTTCTTTTGTTGCTACACCTTTACCTCTCACTTGGCGGGATGATGATTCGTCTCCCATCCTTTCCGATCCGGGTGCATTTCACCGACTAATTGGTCGGCTTCTTTATCTTACCTTCACTCGGCGGATATTACATCCTCTGTTCATCAGCTGTCACAGTTTGTCCAGTCCCCCACTGTTCATCATCTTCATGCTGCTCTGCATGTGGTCAGGTATCTTCGCTCTTGTCCATCCCATGGACTTTTTTATCCGGCCTCTTCTTCTTCCACTATCACTGCTTATTGTGATGCTGATTGGAGCAAGTGTACGGATTCCAAAAAGTCCGTTACTAGTTTTGCCATTCTTTTTGGTAATTCCCTCATTTCTTGGAAATCTAAGAAACAGTCCACCGTTTCTAAGTCTTCCGCAGAGTTCGAATATCGGAGTATGTCTATGACGGCTTGTGAACTTAAGTGGATCAGTTTCCTGGCTTTGGATCTTCATGTTCCCCTTCAGTTTCCTCTCACATTGTACTGTGATAATCAGGCGGCCATCTACATTTTCGCTAATCCAGTTTTTCATGAACGAACCAAACACTTAGAAATCGACTGCCACCTGGTCCGGGAATACTATTTGGTTGGTTTTCTCCTTCCCACTAAGGTGCCCTCTCACTTGCAACTTGCGGATATTTTTACCAAACTCCTCCCGGCTTCCGCGTTTCATCTTAACTGCACTTCCGATTCTTCTCTTCTGTCCAGATTGAGGGGGGGGGGGGGGCTGAAGAATGGTATGATTTCATCAGGTAGCACAGAATGAAGATGGAAGCGGAGTGAAGAAGATGTGTTCAAAGTAGGTAGAGTGAAAATGGAAGGAGCAGTTGTTGTTTTAGTCTTTTCATTTTCATTTTTTGTTTTTCTTTATCACGCGTGTCGATACACGATTGGGCCCTTTTAATGTGTACGTTTTTTTGGCTTCTGTGAGATTTAAAACATTCTTTGAGCCAACACTTTTGCTGTGAGCTAACAAACACATTCTCTGAATTCCGTTCTTGAATATGAAAATTCCTTTTGCCTAATCTCTAATTTGTTCAGCCTAGCCCTAGACCAGCGAGTATGTAGCCGATCATTTCTTCATCGGACATAGGATGTCCAATACTTGCCATGGTATCGACAAATCCTGTTATCTTCTGATAAAACTCGGTTGCACTCATATCACCCTTCTTTGTGGTCGAGAGTGCGGATTTGAATGGAGTTTCCGCAATGTTGAGCAGAAAATATGGTGTAGAGCGACGTCCACAATGCACCAGAAGTGTCGATGCGGGTAAGCTGTGGCAGGACGTCCTCGGTCATGGAGGACAAGACGCCGCCAAGAATTGCTTGATCCTAGATGATCCAGGTAACACGAGCAGGGTTTGGTCCTCCCTTGCAGCGATGCCAGTTCCCTTGGTCACCGTGGCTGACGGCATTGATGTGGTTCCATCAAGATATCCGAAGAGTTAGACACCCCGTAGGATGGGAACAACTTGAGCCTTCCATAGTAGAACAACTTGAGCCTTCCATAGTAGAACATTGGTGCGAGTTAACTTGCAGGTGATGCTGGTGACAATGGTGGAGGAATTAATGAGGGAGGCGCTCGGAGTAGAGTTTGGGGTTCCGGAGGTTTGATAATCTCAACGCTGGAGTCTGCCATGGTAAGGGTTTTGGATCAGACTCTAATACCAAGTCAAAGAGAGTGATTTGCCGCAAGTTCCCCCTATGGGAGTGTTCTCAATATATAACACATATACATGATAAGGATTACAACCTACCAAATCTGATTCTATACAGTTGGTCAATCCCTATAATCCTGCTATACCATATGTATCGCTAACTACCTTTTACACATAACTGATTGAGGAGATTTTTAGCAGCACCAACAATCATATTCTGAAACATGATTCCGGGCACAAATGTATAGAGTAGAAGATGCTCTTAAATTATCCGATTTCTTCAACGGTACAAGCAAGTTAAGTGTTAGCGTTATGCCTATCTGCATTTGATGAAAGGCATTTCCTCATCAGTGTGTAAGTTACACACTAAAATGGTAGCAGATGTAAAGCTATCAAATAGGTAGTAGTTAACATATGAAGTTTTGAGCTGCAGACTTTGCCTTCTGACAGCACACATTGACCAAAGACCAGCACAAATTGTTGATATTCGAGTGTCTTAACTCAGGTAACAAGCAAGTGGCTGCAATCACTACCGCATCGCTTATCTCACTAGCGATTCCAATAATATAGGCTGGTATACTTTCACATTGAAAAGGAGCAGTCATTTGATTCCTGGAGCTGAAATGCAAAACAAGGAATGTTGTGTCATAAGTGGGATGAATACAAACTACGTTATAAAAATATGGATGAAACAGCATTTTGGTAACAATGATGCAACCATTATATCACTAGCAGTTAGCACTAACAATAAATACTTTGCTTGGGGAAAAAATTTAAGCAATCAAAGTTTCGTGCTTTGGACATATAAGATGAGTTCACCTTAGAGCGGTACAGAAGAGTACAGCAAGAGATATTCCAGCTAGAGTCTAGAAACCTTTCCGATAAACTTCCAATAATGTTAAGTTGACACAAAAGTAAAGCTTCGTGTGGTTATTCAGAGTGTGAGACACGCATAAACTTCTTGGTTGAGACACAGAAACTGCAAAACCAAAATCCTTCCCATTCCAGAAGGAAAAAAACTATACATAACATTCAGAATAAATTTTCCATTCATCACTATTCTCTTTCGAAAAGTATTGTTCCAACTTCCAACCTGTTAAAAGAGCATACTAAGAGTACGAGCATATGCTAAGAAGCTTACTTCACAATGTCCTTGAATAAATCCCCGTCATTATGTTGCTTTCCTAGTCATATGTTACGAAGCTTACTTCACGAGGATTGAATAAAGCTTACATTCATAGTATCGCCGTGGATTATCAGCACTACCTGACCAGAGGATTGAATAAAGAATTAAGATCTTTTCTATATAACATTATACCAAGGTGGGTGCTCTGAGTGGTTATCTAAAAAGAGCTGAGTAGCGATTTCTACTCTAATAAATTAAAGGTACCACACATAGCTAAAAGTTAAAACATGCATTCACTTCCTTTAAGAACTACCAAATAATGAAACTTTCATGTTATCTTTCAACAATGACTATTCCAGAAAGTGTAGAATGCAAATGAAAATACCTGCAATAGTTGGAAGCTTTCTGACTCCATGTTCAATCATTGAGCCAGCAGCACCCTTTGATAAGACAATTGGCAGTAACCATACATGGCGCACCTAAAAGTATACAGGAAAGATGCTTTACGATTATCACATGCGTCGTATACTAAGCCAAGAACTGAGAAATTGCCAATAATAACAGCCTTGTTCATTCTGGAGCTATCTTACAAATGAATGGCAGGAGTAAATATAAAAAATCTTACAATGATAGTCCAGACTACAATTTCAGTTACAAGCGCGTGATAAGGACTTCAATCTCCTCTGTTGCCTCCCGAATTTCTTCAGCTGACTCTACCACAGATTGCCCACACCATTGCACTTCAATCGTCTTCAATGTAGTTATGTAAGCAAAATCAGATGGAATTGCTTTCAAATCCTTGCAATTCCGTAGTACTAGCTGTTCAAGCCTGGGAAGGTGCTCATAAGAGGCATCCCATTGAACAAGGTTCATGCAGTCCAACTCCAAGAAAGTGAGTTCCATGAACTCATCTTCCTTCATTACCCAAGTCGGCTCTTCAAAGGATGCAACAAGAAATTTCAGAACTCTGAGATTTGGCAGTTCTCCAATATAAGAAAGATGATTCTCTAGCAGGCAGAAGTTTGATAGAGTCAGTTTCTTGAGATTGGAGGGCAGGCGGATGAATTCCCTCGAATTTCTTGCCCGGCCTCTGTAAATAATCTTGAGAGACTCCAAACAAGTAAGAAACTCCAGTCCATGGAAACCATTACAATCCTCGGAAGAGTGCCTTGAATGGATGAAGTTGCATCTTAATTTCCTGAGATTAGGAAGCCTGCTCAAAATGCTCAATGTATCTTCTCCACAATAAAGAGATGGAGTGGAAAAGCTGATCAAATTTGGCAACAGACACGAACTTCCAAGCTGTTCATCAAGACCATTTATACTGAAAGCCACATGGTTATTCACATGAAGATGCCTTAAGCCAACCATTTTCCATATAGTTTCTGGTAATAGCACCTTACCTCGCAATCCCTTCACAACCAAGGTCTCCAGTCTCCACAAATCGGCTATTGATGCTGGAATAGACTGCATATAACCACTGACAGCTAAATATCTCAACTGTATCATTAGTCCTATTTCAGCAGGAAATTGACTTGCCATAATGTATTCAAAATCCAAAAGCCTGAGTAGCTTGAAGTTATGACAAATGAAGGAAATGTCATAAGGACATTTAGGCTCCATATCCACAGAGGCAAAAAATGTCAAGGACCGAACTCCCAGGCCCAAAGGTCTAGAATCAATAAAATATTGCCGCTTCAGACAAAAACTCAATCTGTAGCTTTCAAATGTTACAGGATCATTCTTACTATCAAACTCCAGCTCATACTCTGATTCAAGATACGAAGCATATGGTTCATCATTGATGGTCACTGCTTGTAAGAAGTTTTCTTCCTTTGCTTTCAAATGACACAGATCACGCAACAGATCATGAAGATGGCATGTTCTGACCTTCCCATTAGATCTTCTTTTGGAGACATTTACTAGGCTTCGGTTCACCAGCTCCAACAAGTATTCTTCTGCCACCTCCTCCAAGCTCTTGGACTCAGTTTCCTGTACAAGTCCTTCCGCCATCCAATAACGCATTAACTTCTTTGCAGGAATGTCTTTGTTCTCAAGGAAAACTCCGAAATAAAGAAAGCATGCTTTCAGATGTTCAGGCAAGTGGTTGTAGCTCACTTCTAAAATTCTCCTGCACCTGTTTTCTGGATTGTCAATCATTTCTGAGCTGAAGCTTTTCGTGACTGCTTTCCACGACTTTTCACTCCTTTCTATTCTTTGGAGTAGACCAGCCATTGTGACAACTGCAAGTGGTAAACCCTGACTAATTTGAGCGATTCCCATACCAGCTTCCACTAATTCCTTGGGACAAACTGCACCTCCGAATATCTTCTTTTGTAATAAGATCCAACTTTGGGCATCAGACAATAGGGAAATTGAATAAGGATCACTACCAAGCTTGATTTTTGAAGCCACGTCCTGAAGGCGACTGGTTATCAGAATTCTACTTCCGTTGCTGTCATCAGGGAAGCAAAGTCTGAAGTCATTCCAGGCAGCAGTGTCCCAAACGTCATCCATAACAATGAGATACTTGTTTCCCAACAAACACTGACGCAATTTGGCCAGAAGATCATCTTCACTCAGGTGATTAATCGCATCAGTAAGGAAAGGCATGTGACTCAGTAGTTCAAGCAACAAATCCCTTTTTGAGTATGCTTGTGAAACTGTACACCATGCACGGCGATGGAAATAGTATGTGACAGTCTTAGTGTTGTACACTTTTCGAGCCAACGTTGTCTTCCCAATCCCTGGCATGCCAACAATGGAAACAATGTCCCGCTGAGCGGATCCTCTTGTGAGGCGTTGAACTATTGCTTCTTCTTCATCACCGAGACCAACCAGCATTTCGTTGATTTCCGCAGCTGTATTTGGTGACACCATCGGGGAATTATTCACTTTCCTGGCATATGACACCTCATGAATTTCAGAGACCCTTTGATCAAGGAGTTTGATATCCTCCAACAATTCATACAACCACATTGATTGCTCCAAATGACCATCAGCCTCAATTGTCTGCACAACATACTCCAGCTTATAAGCTACCTCTATGACTTGATTCCTGAGATCATTCAATTCTCCTAGCTTAACATCTAAATCTTTTACTTTCATGGCGAAAGATTCCAAAGACTCAAGATGCGTCAGAGTCTCCTGAATATGATGCCTCACAGGTGCAATAGACAGAGGATCATGTGTCAGAAGCTCACTAATGTTCCGGCCAATGACTCCCAATCTATTGAACTTCGGAAAGAAAAGCTTGGGAAACTGTTGACTTATCTCACTGAGCTTTGCCTTGACTAGTTTTGCATTATCCAATACCTGGGGCAACGAGCTGCGGAAAAACGAGTAGGAGAGAAGCGCTGTATCCCTAACCGTCGCTTCAACTTGTCTGATGATTGTTTCCTCAGTGGTTGAGTCCCTAGCCATTTTATTCATCACAATTCTCTTGAAATATTTAAGGTCCTCAACAATGGCAACAAATTGATCTTTCTCACTGACATCTATATTCTTTAATAAATCAATCAGGAAAGAGTCAGACTTAAAAAAGGCAATCCTAAAGAGCAACTGAAGAAGGGAGTGCTTTACCATAGTACTACTCATCTTCTTGGAACGAAGCGACCTCTGAAGGAAATCAATCTCTTTTCCGAGTTCCACAGCGAGTTCCACACTCTCTTTCACAAATGTGTTCCCTTGCTCGCACAGAGTCATGATCCTTTGATCTTCGCTCATAGATCTCAGAGTTGTGAGAATCATGGTCACATTGAAAAACCAGCTATTGCCCAGCAGCATAGAAGGAGTGTGACTGTAAGTGCGGAGTTGCACTTTGAGAAAAAGCTCAGACTTGAGAAGACAAATTTTTGGCAGAGAAAAGGCGAGAAGTGATGCCTCGGGTTCAAGCCCACGAGCGGAATATGCAGCCTCTCCAATAACTGCCAGTATCTCCACGAACAAGCTCCGCACATCCTCACCGCCACCCTCTATCGAAGTGTTGAAATAAAGTGTAACCAGGGAGTTCATCTCCGTGCTTACAAGGTCATCTTTGCGGGTATCCAAGAGAATATAGGTGCAAAAATGGCCAACAGAAGCAGTGTTGGTATTAATTCCGTAAAGATACTCCTGGCAGTCCAGAGCCAGATGTAGGAAAAAGAGATTCGAAGGCTGGATCTCTCTATGCAAATCTAAAATGGCAGCAGTCGCAACTCGAGCAGCCTCAGGATCACTCCTACTGAACCATAATTTACAAGACTGAAATGCAATCCTCAAAACAAACAATTCAGCACCAGTGAGAACAACATCAACCGCAGCATTATTTCCAAAATCAGAGCTAGCAACATCTTCTACTACAGCATTCAAGTACCAGTGCATCCAAAGCAGCTCATCGCTGACTAAACCTAGGCCTCCGCTCACAACACTACCGCCAGTATCCTTTATCAATCGCAGATTACCCGCCAAAACAAGCGCAAACTGATTGAAAAAGTCAAAATACTTGCGCGCATCTTCAATCCGCAACTCAACTCCGAATTCCGACGATTCCAGATCCACAAGAGCTCCTCCAATCTCCAAATTGCAGAGCTCGTCAGTCTTTCTTTGACAATTATCCAACAGATCAAGGATTTTCTGGGGATTCCTCAAGTAGTAGTCCCAAGATTGGTTACTAAAAACACACGAGTTTACCTTGGAGAGAATCGCATCCGCCACGCCTTCGCTCTTCGGAACCAGCGATTCCTTGGCGGCGACTGCGGCACTGCTTTTGAATATGCACTTCACCAACATATCTATGAATCCCCAGTCTTCACGAAGTCGATTAACGCTGTGAGAAATGGAAACGGAGAGCTGGTCGTAGTCGTCTTCAGTGTCGAGGAGTTGACTATTTGGTGCCGTTATCCCGCCGGCACCGGGTTTCTGCATCATAACGAAGTCGTTCCACTGGGTAATCAACAGCTGCAAGTTGCCACTGATCTTGTCTATAGAAAATGGCAATGTAGACTCCATCTCTCCGGAAACTTCTACACTTGCTGCACCCGCCTGAGCTCACAATATACTCCAAAAGCACTATGCGCAAATAATTCCAATGGTAATGTGTCAGTCAGCTCTCAGTTTTTTAAACTGCACTCGACTTTTTAAAAGGCCAAAACCTTGACTTTTATTGCTCCAAAAAAGAAAGTCCGATGTAACCCCACCCCCTGAACCCCCACCTTAATGAATCCAACAGGTATGAAATAGTGATCGTCAAACCCGACCATCTCGTTTATTTACTTGCTTAAGCTATTTCTCGCTATAATTTTAAGCTTAAACAATTCAAAATCCTATAAATAATGTAAAATGCGAAGCTTAATACTCCCTCTGTCCCACTGTATTTTGCACAAAATTTTTTTACGATCTTCAATAAACATGTTTGTAATATGTGTAACTACATAATGACACATAAAATTTTGATATTTAGAAACAACATATTACGAAGTATATAACCATATCTTATACCATAAAATTATGGTTCATATACCTATTTAAATATGTGGTCAAAATTTGACATCTTTGGCCAAAAAAATATTATGTGTAAAATAGGCTAAAACAAAGGGAGTAATAAGAATTAAGCATTTAATCAGATAAGAAATGGGTACTAAAGTTGAGTCCGTCTCTTGAAAGACGGTCTTTCCATAAGTTATGGAAAGACCAAGGTTTAAAGTGTAAATTAGAATAAATTAAAATAAAATTTTCGGGTTGCATGAACCGGGTTATAAATTTTATAACTACTACATATTTCATACTAAAACTTTAATATTGCAACTAACACCTTTTACCTTTTATTATTCTAATCAAACCCCGTCTTTCCATAAGCCTATGGAAAGACCGTCTTTCCCAAGACTTTGCCACTAAAGTTTTAATTAAACAGTTATAACTCAGGTTAGTAATATAATAAATTATATTGAAAAATCTGTAATTAATATAAATTCATCAAAAAAATGTAAAATCTCATAATTTTATTAATTATAAGTGAAATCAATATATTAGTCGTTGTACACTTATTTCAAAACATGAGAGATAATAATAATTATTATTATTATAGTAATAATAATAAATAATAATAAATGAAACTTTATAATAAATAGGTTAAATAAAACAAAAGGGTAAAATGTTATATATATACAAATTCTTGTAGTTAATAAATTTTTAAAAACCAAAAAAATAAGAAGACAAGAAGAAAATGAAATAATTAACCAGGATAAAAGAAAATAAGATTAAAATTAAAACCAAAAAAAAGAAAAAAGAAAATGGGGTGGGCGGCTAACCCCACCCTAGGATATGTCCCTTGAATCTAGGGATGTAAACGAACCAAGCCGAGATCGAGTAATGGTGTGCTCGAGCTCGAGCTAATGTGTTTGTGTTCGAGCTCAAGTTCATTCGAGCCCAAAAAATTTATCTCGATCTCGTGCTCGATTGTTTGTGATGTGCTCAAACTCGGTTCGTAACTCGATCAAATTTGAGCTTGAGCTCGAGCGAGATTGGCTCATTGAGATCATTACCTTCGAACGAGTCAATACAACCCTCTAATTTATATAAAATTGTAAATTTAAAAAAACATAGTTATATAGGTACAATCTCGTGAAGCTTGACGAGCCTATCGAGCTCACCTCAATGAGTCCACCGAGCTCGCCTATTAATCGAGCAAGCTCGAACTCAGCTTGTGTTCATCTAGCTCGAGTTCGAGTCGAGCTTTTGCTCGAGCTGTTTGTGAGCTTTTCCCAGACAGCGTGGTTCGTTTATACCGCTACATGAAATGCCTTTTATCACTATGAGAAGGTGAGCTGATAGGTCCACATAAATCTAATGCACAAGTTAAAGTTGTTTAGTTGCTCTCCGTGAACTCTGTTTTGGGATAGACTCCCTGTGTTGCTTGCCAACCAAACAGGTTTCATACAATTTTTCTGGAACCTTGATCAAAGGCACACCATCTACCATCTCCTTGAGAGCAAGTTTTCTCATACCGTCATAATTCAAATGGCCAAATTGATGATGCCATGAGTGCAACTCTTTCTCAGAAACAACTTCGGCTTTAAGACACAGAATTTCTATTCGTCGCCATAGATGCTAGCCAATAAAACATTTGATTCTCACTCATGTTAGACTGCATGATTAACCCTCTCATAGGGTGGTAGATTTTGCAAGTTCCTTGCTTAACTAAAATAAAACCACCATTCTCCTGGAGTTATTCCATACTCAACAAATTACTTTTGAACTCCCATATGTAATACACATTCGAAATTACCTGCCATCAACTTGAAGTCGTAGAACTCCTTTTGCTACCACGTCCATCCTCGTTTCATTTCCAAGCTTTACTGTCATCTTGAATCACTCATCATGTTCGAGAACCACTTTCTATTTCCAGTCATGTGATTGGAGCACCTGGAATCAAGATACCAAATTTCTTCTCCTTTGGTATGATCAAAGCCCACTTGTGCCATCAACAACTCTTGCTCCATATGTTCAGCAAAGTTTGCATGTTTCTCCCAATCCGGATATTTAAATTGATAATGCCCCAATTTGTGACATTTAAAGCA
The DNA here is from genome assembly GCA_037428765.1 of Rubia yunnanensis. Classification (NCBI taxonomy): domain Eukaryota; kingdom Viridiplantae; phylum Streptophyta; class Magnoliopsida; order Gentianales; family Rubiaceae; genus Rubia; species Rubia yunnanensis. The sequence continues at coordinate 25,343,536 of CM075065.1, forward strand.
TTCCACCTGTTAGAATAAATCAGACTCCTGATTAGATTATGATTTATTATGATTAGACTTCTTTCCTTATTACACCTCTATTGTACTCTCTATATATTTAGATATTAATAATACAATTTATTACGGCAAATCATTCTGATCCTAAGCCCTAAATTTTAATTTATTGTTCAGCGCCTCCCTCATTCTCTCTTTTCCGGCGAAGTTCCGGTCAATTTCGGCGTCCTCCGGCGTCCTCTCAAGTCTCGATTTTTCGGTGAAATTTCCATCTTCTTCCAGCGGCAAAGTTTCCAGCGGTGCTCTCCTCCAGCGGCGCCATCTTCCAGCGGCGCCCTCCTTCAGCGGCGGCTTCTTCCAGCGGCGCCTTCATCAGCAACATTCCACCGGCGCCGATGCCACCGGTTCTAATCAAGCTTGCCACGCCGCTGCTAAACTCTCCACCACGACTTCAGCTGCTCCACCTGCTTTTCCAGCAACCGTCGAATCTTCGTCTGCTTCTCCGTCCCCTGCTCAAGTCTTTGCTCCGCCGCGCATCTTTGCCTGCTGCTCCGTTTGCTTCTCCACGCGCCCTTTCCAGCACGTGAAAGTCACGCGCCAGCTCAGCCAAAGAAGACATCTCCAGCGTGTGAAGGACACGCACATCAAGTGAATTTCTCGCGGCCTTCAATTTATCGCGGGTTGAACCTATTTCTCGCGAGTTGAATATATTTCTCGCGAGTTGAATATATTTCTCGCGAATTGCTCAAATTCTCGTCAGCACCCAGTCAATTTCTGTGCAATTTCGGTCCTTTGCTATGGTTTATTTGGGCCCTATATCTCGGGAGATTGCTCTACTAATTGGATTGCGGACAAGGTGTTGTTTCAGGCCAGTTTGAATGGTCCCAACCGTAATTCTTCGTCAAATCAGTGGATCGTTGATTCAGGTGATACATCTCATATCACTGCTCACACCAGTCATCTTGATCAGGTACAACGTTATCGTGGTTCTGATTCTATTCTTGTTGGAAATGGTGAATCATTATCTATTTCTCACATCAGTCAATGTCATTTATTTGGTTTCTCTGTTAATGATGTCCTTGTGGTCCCTAAGATTACTAGAAGTTTATTATCCATTAGTAAGCTTACTCGTGATCTACCTGTTCGTGTCATATTTGATGCTGATGTATTTTCCATTGAGCACAAACTTACAGGGGCGATAATTGGTAAAGGTCATCATAGGTCTGGTCTTTATTTTCTTGAGACTGGTGATTCCAGTTTTTTAGGTGAACTACGCTCTACAATGCTTCATGCTTCTTTTGAGCAGTGGCACTCTCGCCTCGGTCATGTGTCTCATGATACTGTTCAGTTATTGAATCGATGGGGTCTTATTTCTGTCACTTCTACTATGCCTGCACCTGTCAGTTGCTCTCCTTGTCAGATGGCCAAGAGTAGCTGTTTGCCCTTTTCCACTAGTGACAAGCGCGCTACTGGTTTATTGAATAAAGTACATTGTAATTTGTGGGGACCAGCTCCTGTTTTATCTGTCGGTGGTTTCTCTTATTATGCCGTTTTCATTGATATTTTTTGAGATTCACATGGTTTCTTCCGATGTGGCATAAATCGGATTTCTATGACACTTTTATCCAGTTTCATAAATTCGTTGAGAATCAGTTTTCTACTAGGGTTAAAAATTTTCAGACCGATGGTGGCACCGAGTTTACTAATCACCGACTTCAGGCTCATCTCATATCATGTGGCATTCATCATCAGATGTCCTCGCCCTATACACCTGCTCAGAATGGCCGAGCTAAGCGGAAGCATCGTCACATCACAGAGACTGGTCTTTCCATGCTTTTTCACTCTTCTGTGCCGCACTGTTATTGGGTGGAAGCTTTCTCATCTGCGGTTTACATTATTAACCGTCTTCCTAGTTTAGTTCTGAGTGGAAAATTACCTTTTGAGGTTGTTTTTGGTCATGTGCCTGACTATACCCTCTTTCACCCGTTTGGTTGTCGTGCATTTCCATGTCTGCGTGCCACTGCTACTGATAAGTTTGCACCCCGATCCATTCCATGTGTTTTTATTGGATATAGCCCTCGTTACAAGGGCTTCCAGTGTCTCGACCCGACTTCTGGGCGCATCTATATCTCTCGCCACGTTCGTTTTGATGAAACTTTCTTCCCTTATGTCTCCTCTTCCACGGACAATTGTTCGATTTCAGATCTGGAGATTTCATCATTTTTTGATGGAACTGTTACTTCATCGATTGGGGCTATCACGCCTGTGTCTGTGCCTGTTCCAGCTGCCCCTCCTTCATCACCATCTTCCATCTGGACGGCCGACCTGGACCCGGCTCCTCAGCCAACGCCCACCATATCTCATCCGTTGGCCATCACTCCTCAGCCACCATCTCAGCCATCGGCCACCACGTCTCAGCCAGTATCAGCTATTCTTCCTTCGGTGACTTCCGACGGCCACTCTCCAGTCAGCGTAGCTCGATCTTCCTCGGTGTCATCAGCTGGTTCGACTCCTCCAGCTGCACCGCCCCAGCTTCGTACTCATTAGATGGCCACTCGGTTTTTTACTGGTGCCATTTAGTGCCGGGATTGTTCAGATATTATTGCTCATGGTCTCACTGCCGCACTCCTCTCTCAGACAGAGCCCACTGATACTACCCTTCAGGATCCAGCCTGGGCTTCAGCCATGGATGATGAGATGGCCACTCTCCGTGGTCAGCACACTTGGGATTTGGTGCCTCGACCTTCGAATGTCAACATTGTTGGCTCCAAATGGGTCTATAGGCTCAAGTATCGACCAGATGGCACTATTGAGCGTCACAAAGCTAGACTTGTGGCGCAGGGTTTCTCGCAGATTTCGGGTTTTGATTTTGACCACACTTTCAGTCCTGTGGTCAAAGCCTCCACTGTTAGGACGGTTCTCGCCATAGCCACCATGCGTTCCTGGCCACTTCATCAGTTAGATGTCAAGAATGCTTTCCTTAATGGTGTTCTTGATGTTCCAGTCTACATGAAGCAGCCCGTTGGTTATCAGGGTTCTGTCCATCCAGACTATGTTTGTCGTTTGCGAAAGGCTATTTATGGTCTTAAGCAGGCTCCCCGGGCTTGGTTCCAGCGTTTCAGCAGTTATCTGACACAGCTTGGTTTTCGGTGCAGCTCAGCTGATACTTCTTTGTTTGTCCTTTCGAGAGGGTCGTCGTTATTATACCTACTAGTGTATGTGGACGATATCATTCTTACAGGCAATGACTTGACTCTTCTTCGCCAGTTTATTGATCGGAGACATGGAGAGTTTGCGATCAAGGATCTTGGTGCTCTTCATTACTTTCTTGGTCTTGAAGTTTCACCTACCTCCTCAGGATTACTGCTTGGCCAAGCAAAGTATGTTCGGGATATTTTGAATCGGGCTGGTATGTCTGACGTGACACCTATTTCTACTCCATTTGTTGCTGGTTCTCTGCTTCACAGTTCTACCAGTCCTCCATTTCAGGATCCTACACTTTATCGTTCTCTTGTTGGTGCTCTCTAGTATCTCACTATCTCTCGCCCGAATTTGGCATTTATGGTAAACACGGTGAGTCAGTATCTTCAGGATCCCAGAGATGACCATTTTGCTGTTGTGACTCGGATTTTGCAGTATGTTCATGGCACTCTTCATTTCGGTCTCCGATTTTGTTCTGCTAGTACTCCTGATGTGTTAGGATACTTTGATGCTGATTGGGCTCGCTATCTGGAGACTCGTCGGTCCACTTATGGTTATGCAGGTTTTCTTGGTGGGAATCTGGTTTCTTGGAGTGCCAAGAAACAGCCCACTGTTTCTCGCTCTAGCACTGAGTCTGAATACCGTGCTCTCACCAACACTACCTCAGAAGTGGTCTGGCTCACTCATTTGCTTCGTGATCTTCGGGTTTCACTTTTTGGCTCTCCACTGTTGTTATGCAACAATAGTAATGCTATTTTCTTGGCCCAGAATCCAGTGGCGCACAAGCAGGCGAAGCACATCGACATCGACTACCATTTTGTTCGTGAGTTGGTGACATCCGGAAAGCTGCGCGTTGCTCATGTTCCGACTTCTCTTCAGATTGCGGACATTTTCACCAAGGGGCTCTCTCGTCCGCTATTCGAGTTCTTCAGGTCCAAGTTGTGCGTCGGTGAGCATCTGACGCTCTGCTTGAGGGGGGTGTTAGAATAAATCAGACTCCTAATTAGATTATAATTTATTATAATTACGGCGAATCATTCTGTCACCACCGTTGCTTTACTCTGAAATGACCTTATCAAAGGTTGTTTGGTCTAGTGGTTAGTCCTGATGCTCTTGAGGTGATAGGTCACGAGATTGAGTCTTGCTTGTGTGCAATATTATCGAAGATTTTCTCTCAATAATTCTCTCTCTAGCTCTGGGGCAAAAAAAGAAGAAAAAAGGCGCAGCCTTTCTTCCATCCTTTGGAGGCCGATTTCTTCAAATTTCATTCACTTTCCACCAATGAATTATGGTTTAACGGATTCTCCTTCTGATTCCGCACAAAATCATATGAAATTTGTGGAGGGTTTTTTATCTTATTCGGCCTTGGAGTAGGGTTTGATATGGAAATTTTGAGTTCTTTGCGGATCTTGATCGTGTTTGGTTTGTTTCTTGGTTACGGACTCGGATCTGGACTTGTGTGGGTGATCGTAATTGGTTTCTTGCATTGATTCCTTGTTCGAGTTGGAGATTTGGCCAAAAAATCCAATCTTTTTTGGGTTTTGGTTGGGTTTTGGTTGCGGCAAGGGGTTTAAAAGGATTTGATTAAAATTTCCAGCACACTTTTTAATCAAATTCCCACCTTCATCTTCGGAATTACTTCAAGGGTTTGGCGAATTTGAATCGGAGCATAATTCGGACTCAAGAACTTGCGATAGGATTGCATGGTAGCCGCAGTTTCCAGGTTTTCTCGATCCAATTCCTTGCGGTTTGATTGTTTTTCGATTTGGTGATTGTGTTTATGTGTTGTTGATTCCAATATGATCATTGGAATATTTCGGTTTTGATTACAAGCATTGTGATTTGTTTATTGCTTGCTTGGTGATCTCGAATTGGTGGTTTAATTTTGTGTGGGGGAATTCCGATCGGTTTGTGTTAATTCCGATTGGTTTTGTTGATTATTTGTGTGTGTGAATTCCGATCGGTTTGTGTTAATTCCGATCGGTTTGTGCTTATTTGTGTGGGTGAATTCCTATCTGTTTCATCAGAGTTTGTCCTTTGGGGTTTGATTCCTTGAGCAATGGTTCTTGGTGAATCTTCCGTTGGTAACAAGAATAAAAACAATCCTCGGAAACAAGGTATGGCCGAGGGTGATGGCAAGAAGAGGCAAAATCAGCAAGTTCATCCAAGAGAATGGAATGATCCGAAACTCAAGAGAAGGAGGTTATGGGATGATCCGGACATCCTCATGAACAGGTCAACTATTGAAATTGTTGAAAACAATGGAGATAGTGTTGACTTTGTTCTCACTGAGGAGGAGGTACACAAAGAACTATACAAACCCTTCTACGGATTCTTGGGTGTCTTTCCGGGTTTCTTTCCTGGTATGTATGCTATTCGAACTCTTTTGGTGGAAAAGTGGAAGGTGGCATGTACTGTTCAGAGTAAGCAAAATGGCTATGTCATGTTCAAGTTTAATTGTGCTGAAGATAGAGATCTGGTGATGAATGGTCCTGACCATTATCTCCATGGGAAAAAACTGTTCATATTGTTAATTGATGAATCTGGGCAGTATGATGCGAACATCCAAGCTACTAAACCAGTGTGGATAAGGATAGAGCACTTGCCAAAGACTTATTGGCATAAGAAAGCATTGGAGAAAATTGCCACTTCGCTAGGAGATCCAATCCTCATGGATAATGGTACTCTCGAGTTGAGGGGCTACTATGCACGTCTTTTGGTATGGATTGACACTTCGAAAGAGCTCAAGGAGGAGGTAAGCTTTCGTGTTCCAACTGGGGAGGTACTTGTGCAACAAATCATATATGATTATTGCCGACCTTGGTGTACCAATTGTGGTGAAAATACTCATCTCATGGAGGTGTGTGATGATTTCTGGAAAGCCAAGGAGGTGGTGCTGAAATATTCTACGGAATTGATAGGTAACAAAACTACAAAGGAGAAGAGCAAGAAAAACTGGAGATCTCGATATAATGACCAAGTTTGGGTTAGGAAGATGCATGATGAAAATATTAGAGATATTCTAAGTTCTGACTCGGTTGGAGGTGGAGAACATGTGATTATTGAGGATGCCTCCTCGGATAAGGAAGATTCGGAAAGGCTAAGAAAGGGCAAAGGTAAAGTAGATGAAGGAAAAACCAAAGGCAGCGTGAAACCTAGAGTGGTTAACCGAGGGCCAGGCATAGTCATCGGTGCATCGCAAGTTGAGGTTAATCATGCAATTGTTGCATTGCCGGCAAAGAAACCACTGCCAGCAACTATCGCATCCCCAGTGCCCACAGTTGCAAACCGTGGCGCTAGAGACCTTACCGTAGAAACCAGGGATGCCCAGGAGGTAAACCGTGGTAGGAGCACAGACCGCTCGAAATCCAGCAAAACCCGTGCCACCAAATCAACAAATCCAGCGCCTATAAATGCCGATAGGCAACAACAAGCTTTTGGAGATATGACCATTCGATTGATGGAGCTGGGATATTACCTACACAAATGATACATCCAGAAGCTCGAGGCTCAAAAATTCCAAGGGTGCATAGGAGCAAGAGTAAGAGTAGACCTCCCCCTACCCCAGGGGCTTTGACTAGGTCTCGGAGTAAGAGCAGGACTCGAACACAGGAGCAAGGGAAGGGCATCCAGAAACCCTTTCAACATATGTTATCGGCTGCAAGGAGTAATTCAGACAGTTCCGGAAGCAAATCACTTGAAGGCGGTGGTCCGAAGCCAAAAGGGACCTCGGTTTCCCAATGAATGCTGCATCTATGAATGTCAGGGGTCTTTCGGCCCCTGTAAGGAGGAGGTGGGTGAAAAATATCATCTCCACTAATAGGGTTGGACTGTGTGGTTTGTTGGAAACGAAAATGGAGGATAAGGTGTTGCAAATTTTCTTAAAAAGTTTTAAGGGATGGAAGTTTACGCATAATTTTGAGCTGTGGCAGAACTCGAGGATGCTCATTATCTGGGATCCGAAAGGCTTCTTAGTGGATGTTCTCGGGAAATCTCCACAATGTATTCACCTCAAGGTTCGTAATCTTTCTTCTGACATTGAGTTTTTCTGTACATTTGTGTATGGACATAGTAAGGGACGATTGGCACATTTACCACTATGGGAGGAATTGAAGTCTTTTGGTGCTAATCTGAATTCTCCTTGGATGGTTCTTGGTGATTTTAATGCTATTCTTAGTGTTGATGATCATTATGGAGCCACTGTCCCTAGCTTGTATCCGATGAAGGAGTTTCAGGATGTTTGTTTGAAGTGTTGGTTTAAGAGATGCTCCTTCCATAGGTGAGCATTTAATGTGGCATAATGCTGATTGGAAAATTTAGAGAAAACTGGATCAGGTTCTCTTAAACCACGGATGGGATGTTGATGCATGCCGTACTGCCTTTCTACCAATTTCTGCATAATCGGATCACTCTCCTATGGTGGTAGATATGTCGCAAGAAATTGATGGAATAGGTAGGCCTTTTCGATTCCAAAATATGTGGTTAGGTCATCCGAACTGTGGGCATATTGTGGAAGATTATTGGAGTCCTTTGGTTGAGGGAACTAAACAATATTCGGTGACCAGAAAATTATTAAGGATGAAGCGCCCACTGAAGGAATTGGGCAAACTAGATTTAAACCATATATCCGAGAAGGCCAAACTTGCGGATGGTGAATACAACAAATCTTTTGATGAATTTGATGCTAAGAATGCTTCGGAAAGTGATGTTGCGGCATTGAGGGGTTTAAAGAAGACCGCTATGATGTATTATCTTGCGGAATTAGCTTTTCTTGCTCAAAAGGGGAGGATTAATCACATAAATCTTGCGGATAAGGGATCTAAGTATTTTCATACCATGGTCTCGGCAAGGAAATGAGGAGGTATTCCAGCGATTATTGACAGTGACAATCGGATTGTAACTTCAAATAGTCGGAAGGGAGAGCTATTTGCAAATTTTTACAAAGGTTTGTTCGGCACAAAGAGGAATAGAGTACCTATTGATCCGAGTATTATTGGAGTGGGCAACAATCTCACGGATGTGGATAGGGCCTATTCAAATCAGGATTTTGCGAACATTGAAGTTAAACAAGCATTATTTGCAATGGCGGATGATAAGTCCCTGGGTCCAGATGGTTATATAGCTGGTTTCTTTAAGAAGCAGTGGGACATTGTGGGAGAGGAAGTGACAGCTGCGGTTTTGGAGTTCTTTCAGATAGGTGACATCTTGGCCCAGCTTAACCATACTTCGGTTGCTCTGATACCGAAGAAGCCTGATAATCTAAAAGTAAGTGACTTTAGACCAATAGCGTGCTGCAATGTGGTTTATAAAGTTATTACCAAAATTATTGCGAACAGGCTAGAAGGAATTCTACCAGGGATCATTGACCCTAGTCAGGGTGCATTTGTGAAGGGTAGAAATATCTCGGATAATGTAATGTTAGCGCAGGAGTTTGTTCGAGGATATGGAAGGGCTCGGAATTCTCCAAGATGCATGATTATGGTGGATTTACAGAAAGCTTTTGACACAGTCTCTTGGGATTTCTTGGAAGAAGTTTTGCTTGGACTTGGATTTTCGGAAGACTAACAGATAGAATCATGACGTGTGTTCGCACTTCTTCATTCTCGATTGCAGTTAATGGTAAACTGTGTGATCACTTTCAAGGGCAAAGAGGAATTCGTCAAGGAGATCCATTGTCGCCTCTCCTGTTTGTGATTTGCATGGAGTATTTCTCAAGATTGTTGAGAAGGAGAACGGATTCTAGACACTTCACCTTTCATCCGCGATGTGAGTCATTATGGATCACGCACTTGGCTTTTGCGGATGACCTTATGCTCTTCTCTAAGGCAAACACGAGTTTAGTACACATACTCATGGATGCCTTGAATGAGTTCGAGCACACTTCTGGGTTGGGCATCAATGATGCAAAATCGAAGTTCTTTGGAGTTGGCATAAAAGAGGATTTGAGTTTCAAGGGTATTCCTTGGTCGACATTTCCTGTTCGGTACCTAGGTGTGCCACTGGATTCCAGCAAGTTGAAGGTGACTCAATTTGGTACTTTACTTGGGAAAGTTGATTCGGAAATAGCAAAATGGAAGGGCCATACTCTTTCTTACGCTGGTAAATTGGAGCTTGTGAGATTAATTGTGGGTGGTATTGCAGGATTCTGGATACAGAATTTTGTTATTCAATCAGCGGTCTTTGATGCTCTTGAGCAAAAATGCAAATGCTTCTTGTGGGGAGGAAAGTACAAGAACAAAGTGGCGTGGAAGAAGTTGTGTACTCCTAAATCGTTTGGGGGACTTGGCTTGCTAGACTTTGTTACTTGGAATCGTGCTTCAATGGCCCAGAGGTTGTGGGATATACACATTAAGAAGGAGAGTTTGTGGGTGAAGTGGATACATTCGTACTATCTTCAAGATGATGAATTCTGGGTTTTAAACCCCAGGATTCAAAACGGAAGATTGGGCGAAAGATATTCAAGTTATATAGGTGATCTATGCAAACTTCGGGATGAACTAATTGGTATGTTTCATGGAGATGTTAGGGCAGTCCAAGATCATCTTTGTTCTTGGGGGAATTGGGGTAAATTCACGAATACAGCTTATACCTTCATGCATCGTCACAAGTACCCGTGGTTATATGAGGAGACCGGCCGTGCATGTGAGAAGGTATTCAATAGCATTTGGCGAGGTTTTGTACCTCCAAAGTTCTCTTTCATTACATGGCTGGCAGCAATTGGAAGACTCTACACTAAGGACAAGTATCGAAACGAAGTAGAGGAAGGCTCAGATAAAATTTGTTCATTGTGTCATCTAGAGGAGGAAACAAATGAGCATTTATTTTTCAGATGCGAGTTCTCAGAAGTAGTATGGGGTCGGATACGGAATTGGATGGGGCTTAGGAGACGAACAAATACGATAGCAAGTTCAATGATTTGGGTGAAAAGGCAGATCAAGGGTTCCAAAATTCGCAAGAAATTTGGTACTTTAGCACTAATAATCACAATTTATAGTATTTGGAGAGAGCGAAACAATGTTGTTATGGGTGGAGCCTTACCCAGTTCCGATCGAGTAGTGAAAATAATTATGAATGATTGTTACATGGTTATGAATAGACTATTTCCGGAAGAGCACTTATTTTAGTACTTCGGATGGAGTGGCTGATGGAAGGGTGTTGGGTGCTGGTTGTTGTGCACTGGGTGCTGCATGTTGCGGGTGATGGGACTGGGTGCCTGTTGCTAACTGGGCGCCAGCCGCTGAACGATGATGGCCTAGGGGCGACGGGCGCGGTCGCCCGGGTGCTGGGCGTTGGATGCTGGAGACGGTTTTGAGGGAGAGCTACTGGGTGATGGTGCCTGGCGCTATGCACTGGGCGCCAGATGCAGCACTGGGCGCTGGTTTCTCAGTGATGGAGGGGTACTTACAGAAGTTGAGGTTAACTGATGGTTGCTGGACGCTGGATCTGGGCATCAAGACCAGGCGCTGCTGGGCGCTGGAATATGAAATTTTCAAGCCAAAAGGTGCCAAATCTTGTGCCAAAGGGGAGTTGCTGGAGCTCGATGGAGTCAAGGATTGTCTACGGAATTTCCAGGAGTTTTTCCGACTCTTGCAACTAAGAGTCAAGGTGAGGCAATAGGTTTAAGAGTAAGGACTTCCCTCCGGTACTCTTTATCCTAAGCCTAGTTTTTTAATTACGATTTAACGGTTATTTATGCGCTCTATGCCCGCACTACACTCCGTGTTAAATTGGCATAAAGCTGTCCATTTGCTCAAAATGGAGTGGGCGATTACACAATCGCCACGCCTGATGCACGCGGTATAAGTGTATCCATTCTCATATTTTTAGGAGGCTGATTCGGTTGGGACTCACAAAGGTAAGAGGCACGGCCTCATCATATCTTTGCCCAATTAATCGCCCTCAGCGCCATCAAGAGAATGTTTGAAGGCCAATAACATCCCTCTATCTTCACCTTAGGGATGTACATGGTAGAAGCAGATTTCCAATCGTACCGATATGGTGCAACTAGGATCATCGGCTTCAATCTTTTTGTTATATCCAAGACTCGAGGTATTCTCGGCTGCATTAGGAATTTCAAACTATGTGCTTTTGGATCTTTGTACCTTCATCAACATTCCGGCTACGACATTAGCTCAAGACCCGAGACACACAACTCTCGGCTGCATTACGGAATTCAATTGAAGATGGCCCCAGCTGTTGAGGTAGAAGCGGATTATTTGTTTATGGGTAGTGAGTTTGTTCTCATCACATTTTGGTTAGTGTCTTATAGCCTGTGTTTTTCCAGGTTGTTCTGTACTCCCTTTGCTTGATCATCTTGCTTAGGGTTGCTTGTTATTTTGCTTAGGTAAAGGGGAGGGGGGGGGGGGGGGGGGGGGAGTGTTACCCTTTGGGTTTACACTACCACCCCCCCCCCCCCTCACTCTTTCTTGGATTTTGCTCCTTAGGTTCATCACGTAACCTAAGGTTGGATTATGCTTTGTATTTGGTAGGGCTCTTTTAGGGCTCTACCGTGGGTTCCACCGTCTATACTATTTACCTATTTACGTGAAATGACCTTCCTATTCCTTTACCTCGACCTCCTCGATACGAGCCTCTACCCCTGTCATCATAGGAAACTCGCGAGGCATGCTCTTCCTCTTGAGTCCCCTGTAGTCTCTACTCTAGTATGACCAAACTTTCATAGAGTTTATCAGTAGTCATGGAATCGATATCGTTTGACTCTTCATTCGAACAAATAACATAATTGAACTTAGGAGTCAAAGATCTCATAATCTTACTCACACCACTGTGGCCTGGTTATTTCTTCACCCCTAACCTTCATCTTGTTCACTAAAATGAGAGTTTATGCCATGAAGCTATCAATATTTTCTCCTCTGTTCATAGTAATCATCTCCCACTCCTTCCTTAATGCATGCAGTTGTGCTCTCTTCACCTTGGAAGATCCCTCATACTTCTATTTCATTGAATCCCATGTCGCCTTTGAAGTTCTCTTGTCAATAGCTTGGAACAGAAAGTTCTTGACTTTGAAATCCCTCAATTTTTCTTCTTCAACACTTTTTTTCTGCGCCTCCCTAGCTGTAGAAGTCCCAATTGGCCCGACAGAATCCCTTCTTCCACCAACTTCCACGTTTCTTGGCTCTTCAAAAAGTTCTCCATCATTATCGACCAATGTTCATAATGACCATCAAATTTTGGAGTCACAAACTTCTCTGAGGTTTCCATGCTTCTCTTTCTCTCACACTCCTAATGTTAATAAGATCTTTTCACGACTCTGATACCAAATGTTGAAATAAGAACTAAAGATAGCTGAAACTTAGTAAAGGAGTGTGTGTCTTATTCATGAAACTAGACGAATAACTTATAACACTTACGGAGAACAAATATCAGCCTTACAAGGCTAGGTTTCAGCAACTAAAAAACAATCCTATCTTCCATAAAGAATAAGTCTTATTGGAATAGAAGCAAGACTCAATAAACATAAGCAAAATAACTAGACTAACCCAACACTTTCACCAAAACCAGCAATGCACAAAGACCATTAAGCCATTGTTGTAGCCTTGGGTTCATCTTCATCCTCCCGCGTGAATTGCCAAGAATTTCTACAGGAGGGCGGGAATTGAAAACATCACCGGAGTCTCTTCTCTTACTCTTTCTTCAATGCTACACAGCCACACCAAATTCATAAACATCGCCAATCACAGTTAACCTAAACATAAGAATTGATTGAAAAAATAAAATAAAAAATTAACCAAAAACCAACAAAAGATGAAGAGTTAAGTGTTAAAATGACTCTAACTTTAGGTTGAAAGTGCCAACATAACCCATGCAATCTCAAAAAGTGCTAGAATAACCTTTGACCATGTTGACGTTTTAGTCAACCGGTTTACTGCCAGATTTTGTTGAAAATATTATTTTGCCTTTATTATAAAAAATACAAAGCATGAAAATATGACCTTGCCCTTTAGCTTTTTTCTCCTATTTTCCTCTAGTTTCTTCCATTTTTTTCTCCTCCACACTGCTCGAATTTCGCTCAAACTCTCGTCTTTCTCTCTCGGTCGCACACCATCTCTGCCACCATACAACAAGAAATTGGTTGCCCAAACTCTAATCTTTCTCCCCACCGTTTGCTGACACTGCCAGAAGCTTGTCGTCGCCTTCGCCGTCTTCACCCAATTTTACCCCAATTTCATCCCAATTTTTTCTCAAATTTCATCCCCGATTTCACCCCAATTTCATCCGTGATTCATCCCGATTTCGCCTTTTCTGGAGGTTTCCGGCAGCGGAGCAAAGGTCTCAATTTTTTGGCGGCAGAGCGAAGGTCTCAACTTTCCAGTGCTTGGTTGAGCGGCAAGAGAAGGTCTCGATTTCATCCCAGGGAGAAGGAGGGCGAGCGATGGTTTCAATTTTCTAGCGCTCGGTTGAGTGGCACTAGGGTCTAAATGGATGTGAGGCTGAGCGACGGTGGGGGCGTGGGGTTGAACGACGGTGAGACTGAGCGGGCAACGGGGCTGCGAGAAGTTGATAGGGGTAGAGATGGTGGGGGGGGTGGTGGATGGTGGTGGAAGAGGTGGTGGGTAGGCGGAGCAGATGGCGGAGGTGGTGACTAGTGGTGGCGGAGGTGGTGGCTGGTGGTGGAAGGGGTATTATGGGGATACATACAGTTTTCAACTTCTAGATCAGGGGTATTTTAATCATTTCACTATTTCATTATTGTTGGAATTGAGAGCGTCAATGCCGAAAATAGGGACTCCGGGTATACCGACACAAATATTTTAAAAGTTAGTGTTAGATTGACACATACAATAATTGGTTAAGGTCAAATTGGCACTTTCTGAAATTACAGGGTTATATTGGCACTTTTACCCTGAAGTTAGGCTTATAAATGTAAATAACCCAAATATGAAACAAGGAATCATTCAAATTTCAAAATTTAAAAGCCCATTTGGGTGGGGAAACTGACATATGATGTTAGAGCAATAGAGGTGTAGCCGGCGCTGGGGCAACTGCAGTGGACTTGCTATTCGCAAAGCGATGTAGGTGTGGAGTGGGCTAGCAGCGACCGGTAGCATCGTAGTGGGATGCTGGGCACTAGTGGTCACTATAACAAAATGAACCTATTATTTAGCCCCTTTTACTTCGGTTTTTTGGTAAAGGGTAAATAACCGAGGTAAAAATTTCTTTTACTTGGATTCTTATTTTTATCGAAGTAAAAAATATTTTTTACCTCAGTTAAAAAACCCTTTTTTACCTTGGTAAAAGCCTGCCAGTACTGATGTCGCATGCATGTCTGGCTTAACGATGCCGATTGTGTTTGGGACCAACATCGCAAGTCACTCTCGATGGCCGATGTCGTACGCATGTCTGGCTTACCGACATCACAAGCGACATCGCAAACATGGATGACCGATGTTACACGTATGTCTAGCTTACCGATGTCGATTATTATTGTGACCGCAAGTACCTCTAGCAGACATGAAATGACCGACATTGCACGTTTGTCTGGCTTACCAACGTTGCATGTACCTCTTGCAGACACCCTTGTAAGATTTAAAATAATTGAATATATGTATATGTATATATATTCATAATGTAAATTTTTTATTAAAACAAAAATATAATATTTTTAAAAAACTATGCAACTCCATTTCTTTTAAACTTTTAAAAGATTTTATAACTATACTTTTAACTATGATTTTATGTCTATAATTTTCAAATTAAATAAATTAAATGTAGAGTTCGAGTAACAAATGATCATGATTTTAATAATAAAATTTAATGTTAAACAAAATAAACTATAACTTTGTAAAAATTTTATGCTACTCCATTTTTTTAAACTTTTAAATTTTTTTATAACTATACTTTTAACTATGAATTTATGTTTATATTTTTCAAATGAAATAAATTAAACATAGAGTTCGAGTGATATGTGATCAAAGTCGAATATCGATAAATAAATTTTATTTTTTCACTTAATAAAATTTTATATACTACTTATTAGTTGCTAGGAGGCACCAGTATGAGTTACTCAAGAACATGTACTAGCAATTTCCAACATTTCACCAAAAAAATGAAATTTATATTTCTATATTTAAGCAAGAATAACAAAAATTATGTATTTTGGAGCAATTGATAATGGGGGTAACACAATTTTGGGCCTTAATGTAATTTTTCAAGATTGAGTAGAAGTAATCAAGATTAAAAAAGTACCAAAAATAGAACCGATGTCAGTCATACTTTTGGTAGTTAATATCATAATTTAATATTAAATTTCATTAACCAAGTTCGACAACTAGATTACAAATAATGGTCATTAACTAAATAATTAACAAAAAAATCCTAAAACAAAAAAAATAATTTACAAAGAAACCCTAAAATTCTGAAAAACATAATTCCAGATCTATGCTCAGCGGCGGTCTGAGTTCAACAAGTCGCGTGGCAGAGATCTGAGTGGACGGTGGGCGGATCTCAACAGCGGGCGAAGGTTTAAGCTCTTGCGGCTTAGCGTGGAGGAGATCTGAGCTCAGCGGCGTTCTGAGTTGACGGCAGGCAGAGCTCAATGGCGGGCAGAGGTATGAGCTCGGCCTGAGGTCGATGGCGTGGCGGAGCTCGACTTCGCGACTGGAGTGGTGGCATCTGTGGGGCACTGACCAGAGTTGATGGAGAAGTGGTATGGTCTGGCAACGGAGTGGTGGCATGGCATTGGAGTGGAGGACGAAGGCTGGAGCTTCGGGTGGCATCGATGGAGAAGAGACGATGGAGGCTGGATCGTCCGAAGAAGATGAGTGTGATGGTGTAGAAGTCACGGATCTGGAATGCTAAAGAAGACGCAGGCGGAGTAGCGGTGATCAACAACAGCGCAAATCTAGAACACAACATCGGTTAATGGTGGTAAACGTAGGAGAAGAAGGTTGGTGGTAGTTAAATGAGAGATGCTTGTGTATTGTTAAACAGGAAGGAGAAAACTTATTATACTTATATACTAGGGTTTAGGTTAGTAATGTTTGGGTTTAGGGCTTAGATTTATTTGGTTGATTTCTTAGTTCTTAGTAGTTATGAATAGAAATAAATATTTTAATGTGAATATATATAAAGACTTATTATACTCGTGTCACGTGCCCCACCGTATTTCTTAGGGTTTAGCGACTTCTCGTTTGTGCACAGCACAAACACCACCACCACTGCCCCCACCTTGGCACAAGTTGTCCACAACCTACATGAGAATGCATACGTCTCTGCCAAGCTTCTCGATAATGCCCCTCAACTTAACAACGTCTGACTCACGCCGTTGAGATCTGCCCGCTATCCACTCAGATCTTCGGCACACCACTTGTTGAACTTAGACCCCCCGCTGAGCATAGATCTGGAATTATGTTTTTTCTGAATTTTAGGGTTTTTTTGTAAATTATTTTTTAGTTTTAGGGGTTTTTTGTTAATTATTTAGTTAATGAGCATTATTTGTAATCTGGTTGTTGAACATGGTTAATGAAATATAATATTATGATATTAACTACCAAAAGTAGGACCAACATCAGTTATATTTTTGGTATTTTTTAATTTTTAAAATGATACATGCGATGTCGCACCCCCTATCGGTAGCGGGTTTGGTAGATCGACATTGGTTACGACATCGCAAGTTTTGTTGGTCATAAACTTTTTACCTCAGTTTTTTCGTGCAACATCGCACTGCTGTCGGTAGCGGTTTTGGTAAGACTGACAGGGTATCGACGTCGCACGTAACCGAGGTAAAAAGTATGCTTTTTTACTTCAGCAACATTTACTTTGATTTCTCAGGGCAAGAAAATCGAGATAAATATGCCTAGAAAATTGAAGTAATAGGTGTTGTTTGTAGTTGTGGGTGGAGCAACGCAAATGAGGGAGTTTTAGGTGATTATGAATTTAGGGAATTTAAATTGGAAAATACATGAAGCACATGGTCTTCTTCTCCGAGAAGCAAGGGCATTGGAAAGGGGAATATTTTGTTAAACACCTTGTTTAACGAATAACATTTTGAAAACAAAAACAAATTAAATGCGGCCATTAGTTGGGAAGGTGGAATATTTTATAATTAACTACTGATTTCTAAATAGTTTATTAAATAAAAAATTGTTTTAAAATGGTGACTTGGCATTTTATTCATCCGGTCAGTCAAAAAGTAAAATTCTCTGGTTATGTTGTGTTTTTAGAGTATATTTCGTTCTTCTCTGAAACTGCTAGATAGTTCCCATCACTTGATTTGGTCAGGTCTCATTCATATTGATTCTTTTGATAACGACAAAGATAAGGTTTCACCCACATAATTGGATAATTTGGTTCACGAGACACACTCCTCCGACCTTACCTCCAATTTGATTCCTACAACTACTCCGACCTTCCCACATACTTGGATAATTTGGTTCTCGAGACACGCACTCCACAGACTTTCCCTCTAAAATTGTCTGTAACAACTATTCAACTGTCTTCGAAGATTGCTAACGATTCTCCCTACTTCTATCTCTAGAAGATATGGGTTATGCATTGTCTTAGCTGGAACAATAAAGAGTTTAGTTTAATTTTAATTCAAATTGTTATTTTTTATGTTTTTATTTTCCAGGTTTTATGTTTGTGATCTCGAGACCCAAGTTGTGATCTCAAGACTATCACAATTGAAATTTTAGAAGTTGTGGCAACTTGGTGGGGGATTACTTCGACCAATTCTTACTAAATATAGAGGCAATGAAGTATTGTACCGCTTCAAAACAAAACAAACAACTCCTACCCATGACACTCCCCTAACATGCACCATTCCATTGATGATCAGAGAAATCTAGCAACAAATTCACCCAAATTATAGAGCCGATACAACCTGGTGAAGATGATCTTGAAGTTTGGATGCACGAACAGACTGTCAGTATGGCATTTGGACTTCAATCTGGAAATTTCCCATGGATTAACAGATTAATTTGTGTGAGACCCATCCCACAGTGTATGAGTTAGATGATGTGTTCAAATTTAATAATATTATTTCTAATTCATCGGGAGACATGGAAACCCGATGCACTAAAAACAATACTCCTATTCAACGAAATCCTAGAGACATTGAAACACGATTCAACATTCAACCAAAGAAGATGAGATTGGAAGTTGAAAAACCGGACACTATTTTCACATTAGATGATAAAAAAGACAGGTATGTGATACAAAACATCAACTTACTATAATATAGTTATATACCATAATAGAAATAAACCATTTTTTTTATAGAATTACTTGAATGAAGCAGATATGAACAGCTAGTCTTGGAGAGAGGGATTAACCTGATTGACCTAAGGCAAAGATGAAGTAGATGCACATGAATCAATAAGAAAGAACCCTTGCACCTACGATAAGTCCTTTATATTTTTATCCTCTGTCTCTTTTATCATATGATGTGCAAATAGTGTCCGATTTTTCAACTTCCAATCTCATCTTCTTTGGTTGAATGTTGAATTGTTTTTCAATGTCTCTAGGATTTCTTTGTATAGGAGTTA
The DNA here is from genome assembly GCA_037428765.1 of Rubia yunnanensis. Lineage (NCBI taxonomy): Eukaryota > Viridiplantae > Streptophyta > Magnoliopsida > Gentianales > Rubiaceae > Rubia > Rubia yunnanensis. Next base: position 25,362,237 of record CM075065.1, read on the forward strand.
GACGATGTGTTCAAATTTAAGAAGATTAGTTCTAATTCATCGGGAGACACTGAAACCCGATGCATCTGAAACCAATACTCCTATACAACGAAATCCAAGAGACATTGAAACACGATTCAACATTCAACCAAAGAAGATGAGATTGGAAGTTGAAAAACCAGAGAATATTTGCACATCAGATGATAAAAGAGACAGAGACTAGAAGTAGTCTATCCACCTATGATGCACGGGGATGGGAAACTGATTGAATTTTCCGGGTGGGGACACTACGGAGACAGGGACTGGGATGGAAACGGCACGGGAACATCCCAGAATGTCCCCGGAATGCCAGAAACGATCAGCTGTGTTTCCCATGTTTGACCCAAAACAGAATACATTTCCTATACAACTTTGTATTCCAATTTCCACGATTCCATATCCTAAACTGATTTCAATTTCAAAATCCATCTATTTATACTTACCAACACTGCAAAACCCTTCTCTGTTTTGATTTTGAACTTTTCTCCACTGCCTTGTGATCTCCTTCTCCAAAATCTTCATTGTTGTGCAATCAGAGTATGGTTTTTCTTCATGTTCTATACCCTTATTTTTGCTTCCTTTTCATTGCTCTGTTTCTTCGAGGGTAAATATAGTAAATACAAAATGCGGTAGAATGTCTTGGGGGGTTGCCTTTTTGGGCACCCCTACTAAATACAAGTATAGTTATGCTAACCCTTGGCAAAATGATGTTGGGGCGAGGGAAATAAAATACCAATCTCAAAATAGATGGGAAACTGAAAGCAAAAGCATGAAAAAGTGGTATTGGAATGAGAACAAACCCACTATCCAAACCAATAAATCCGCTTCTACCTCATACATGCGAGGCCTTCTCTAAACCGGCCATGTGATATCCGGTAAAAAATGCAGGTCTAAAATTGCAAGTTTAGATTTTGGTAAAACCCATACCCATATATAATAATTAGTAAAATGAACTGGCTCTTCATGTAGACTCCTAAAAGCAGCTGAGAATTGAGGTCTCGAGTCTTGAAAAATAAGTCCTCTTTGCTGGGTTTCTTTTTCGCTGGTAAAATGGTAAATAAAAAACCGTGGAACATTTGGGCGGGTGACTTGAAAGTGCACCCTCCCATATTACAATGTGGATCATACATACCAACTAGAGGGGGTACTGGCTCTACTTACACCAAATGTTGTCATCCTATACGCAGTCGAGGTTAATGGTATCTGGTCTTGTAGAATTTGAGAAAGTGGTCGCCACCGGGTAGATTTGTCCCGTGTCTTCAGGAAACCATAGTTGTGGTGTTGATTTGCTCCGTCCTAGTGCAGCTGAGAACAATGGGCTCGGGTCTTGTATGTGGGAGTCTTGTGTGATGCGAGAAATTGAAGCTGGGGGTGAAGCCATTGTTTGGCTTGATGGGCAGCTTCTACCATATACACTCCTAAGGTGGGAAATAAGGAGTGTTATTGGCCTTCCATACGTTCTCTTTCCATGGATATATTGGTGGTAAGAGCGAGAAGAGGTATTTCCAAGTGCTCTTGTGAGACCCACCTAATACCCCATGAAATATTTGGAGAACGGGCACAGCTTGTACTGCGTGTGCCTAACGTGGTGGTTATGTAACCGCCCATTCCATTTTTAGCTAATAGACAGCTTTATGCCTTTTTAACACATAGTGTAGCGCAAGCATATGGCTTATGAATGTATCTGTCAATATCATAATAACAACCTAGGCTAGGAAAAGTATGGAAGGAACGTAAATTCCAACCATGCTTCCTTTTGCCCTGAATGTAGTGGAAGAGCCACTAATTCGTCAATTCCTTAGTGATAAGTTACACGCTAGCCACACGAAGGATAACAAGTAATTCCTTCAAGGAAAGACCTTCTGATTAGACTACATGCCAAGACACGGGTGCACATTTAGAGGAAATGCACTGCCCGTGATGTAGTAAAACCTTAGGGTCAGCCAATATTTTTTTCCAGAAAACCGTGGAGCCATAGAAAACTTTGGTATCGGGTTGCAATAATGCCCAAAAGCCGCTATTCTAGACCACCATCACTACAAAGACCATGGCTCCATTGAAACCGACCTTCTCGCCAGTAGAACCATGTCACCAGAAATTCATGGTGCCTGAAATCCATGGCGCCAGATAGCCATGTCACCAGAAAACCGTGACACCAAAAATTCATATCGTCAGAAAACCGTTGTGCTAGAAATTCGTGACGCGGAAGATCGTGAGTATTCGAATAAGTAGTCCACCCGGGAGTACACGAGCCACCACTCGAGAGGGTACACTATCCACCACTAGAGAGTACACCATCCACCACTCGAGAGAGTACACCATCCACCACTCGAGGGGTATACCCATTCACCCCTCGAGAGAGTACAACATCCACCACTGGAGATAGTACATTATCCAAATATACGAGCCGCCACTCGAAACCATAGTAAGCGAACCATCCCTCGAGAGTACACGAGAGGGTACAACATCCACCACTCGAAAGTACTCCATCTACCACTCGAACTATCACTCGAGAGTACTCGAGAGAGTACACCATCCACCACTCGAGAGTACTCCATTCACCACTCGAGAGAGTTCAACATCCACTACTTGGGTGCGTACATCATCCACGGTACACAAACCCCCACTCGAACCCATAGTACGCGAACCACCACTCGAGAGTTCACTATCCACCACTCGAGCTGCCACCACTCAAATCATCAACCACTTGAGGCACCACTCGCACCTGCCCTCCTCTAGAACCATCAACTACTCAAGGCCTCGAACATCAACCAATGAATCATCAACTACCTCTCAAACCATCCACCCCTCGAATCATGTTCCACTCGAGGCCTCGCACATCAACAACTTCACCCGCCACCCCTCGAACTATCTACCCCTCGAACCATCCACCCCTCGAACCATCCACCCCTCGAACCATCAACCACTCGAGGCACCACTCAAACTTGCCTCTCGAACGAGTAGAACCATCCACCCCTGGAACCATCCATCCCTCGAACCATCAACCACTTGAGGGGCCAGTAGAACCATCCACCCCTAGAACCATCCATCCCTCGAACCATCAACCACTTGAACCCTTGGAACCATCCATCCCTCGAACCATCAACCATCCACCCCTCTAACCATCCACTCCTCCTCGAACCATCAACCATCCACCCCTCTAACCATCCACTCCTCCTCGAACCATCCACCTCTCGAACCATCAACCACTCGAGGCCTCGAACCATCAATCATTGAACCATCACCCCTCGAGGTATCACCCCTTGAACCATCAACCATCCACCACTCTAACCATAAACCACTTGCTTCCTCCATTCAAGCCGCCACAACTCGAACCATCCTCCCCTCGAACCATCAACCACTTGAGGCCTTGAACCATCAACCATCCCTCGAACCATTAGCCATCCACCTTGAGCCATCACCCTTCAAACCATCAGTCCTTGAACCCCTGGTACCATCCATCCCTCGAACCATCAATCATCAACCCCCAGAACCATCACCCCTAGAACCATTAACCATCCGCCATTCTAACCATCCACCACTCTAACCATGAACCACTTGCTTCCTTCACCCGAGCCGCCACCACTGGAACCATCAACCACCCTTGGCCTCGAACCATAAACCACCCCTCAAACCATCACCCCTCGAACCATCAACCATCCGCCATTCTAGCCATCCACCACTCGAACCGTTAACCACCCACTAGAACCTTCCTCCACTCGAGCCACCGCCACTCGAACCATCCACCCCTCGAACCATCCACCCCTCGAACCATCAACCACTCGTGGCCTTGAACCAACAACCATAAAACCATCAACCATTGAGCCATCAACCACCCCATCCAGCACCCCTCGAACCATCAACCACCTCTCGAACCGTTACCCCTCGAAACCATCAACTATCCGTCATTCTAACCCGTCACTCAAACGGGATGATACTCGGGAGTACTAGAAATGCTACTCTAGAGTACTCAAACCATCCACCACTAGAACCGCCACACGGAATACTACTAGAGATGATACTCGGGAGTACTCGAACCATCCACCCACTAGGGCCGCCACTCGAACCGCTACAAGATCTGATACTTGAACAGGGAGTACACGTACCCCTACTCGATCCCTGGAGTGCACAAACCACCACTAGAGAGAGTACATGATCCACCACTGTAGAACCTGAACCGACACACAAACCAAGTACTCGAACCACTAGTAGAGAAAGTACATGAACCACTCATAGTGACCGTGCTTGAACTGGGAGTAAAACCACACAAACCATGGATACTTGTATCACCACTCGATTTGCGTTATCCACCTGCATATCCTTCAGAAACCGTGATGCCAACCTGAATTTGTGCCAATCAGCCGCGACACCAATTAGCCTCGAGTCAATAAGTACATATGTTCTTCTGGGAAAATCCAGTTTAGCACTATGTAACAATCAATTTTGATGATTTTGATAACCCTTTCCGAGATTGGTTGAACGCCATCATGAACCACACTATTTCTTTCACTCCAAATACGGTAAATTGTTGTGATTAGTGCCAATGGACCAAGCTTCTTTCTAAGTTTAGAGCATTTCACTTACCTTTTGATCCACTTTACAAAACTTGGAATTGATGAGGTCCTTCTCCTTAGCCCAATCCACTGCTTCACCTTAGTCCACAGGGTTTGGGAGAAATCACACCAAAAGAATAAGTGGTTGTTTGATTCCACTTTAAGATTAAAAAGTGAACATATACGGTCCGTGTTGTCATCTTCACCCTCCATATACTTATCTTTGGTGTGCAATCTACCAATGGTAGCTAACCATACGATGAATGAGAATTTTGGAGGAATAAAGCCCCTCCAAATAGTGTTAAATAGCCTTTCTCTTAATTGGTTTGATTGCTCGTAGACCCCCAGGAACTTTTGGCGATGCATAAAATTGTAGGCCATTTTGGAAAACTACTAGAGCCAGCCCAAGCGCTTAGAGTACTCCTCAACTCCACAAAGTTTCCTCACCAAAGTAGCTCGAGAACCTATCACTGAGCCTACCATTTGCAATTCTTGGATTGATCCACCAAAGTCCGTCGGTTTGTATGTAAAAGGCATGAATCCATTTCACCCACAGGTTGTCTTTCTTTGTGTGGATGTCACATAATCTTTGCGCCATGACTGCCCTATTCCAAGTGAAGAAATTCCTTAAGCCGAGACCTCGATTTGATTTTGGCGTGCATAATTTTTTCCATGCAACCTTGCTTTTGTGCTTACCTCCCCTCAAAAACATTTTGCACTTTTGTTCAATAGCATCCATGACTGCCTTTTGGATGATGAAGTTATTGATCCAAAATCCAGCAATGCCCCCAACAATGGACTTCACCAACTCCAATTTCCCCGCATAAAAAAGTGTTTACTTTCCACTTAACAATTTCCGAATCAACCTTTCCAAGCAATACACCAAATTTGGTGACCTTTAATTTGCTATCATCAAGTGGAACTCCGAGATATCTTACTGGGAAAGTGGCCCATGGAATTCCCGTTGAACTCAAATCTTCCTTTATTACTCCAAAAAACTATGACTTGGTCGCATTGATGGATAACCCAGAAGTTCTCTCAAAGTCATTTAGCGCCTTCATAAGTATGTGAACCAAATCCGTGTTCGCTTTGGAAAAAATCATAAGATCATCCGCAAAAGCCAGGTGAGTAATCTTGAGCACTTCACACCTCAGATGATAAGTAAAGTTCTTAGATTCAGCTCTCTTCTTTAAGAGTCTCAGGAGGCACTCTATGCAGATCACAAAGAGAAGGTGAGATAGGGGATCCCCTTGCCTTATTCCCCTTTGCCCCTTGAAGTGCTCACAAAACTTACCATTGACCGCAATTGAGAAAGAGGCTGAGTTCACACAAGCCATGATTCTATCCTTCAATAACACCGAGAATCCGAGACCAATTAGCACTTTTTATAAGAAACCCCAAGAAACCGTGTCAAAGCCTTTGGTAAATCAACCATTATTATGCACCTAGGCGATGTTCTTCCCTTTCATATCTACGAACAAACTCTTGAGCCAACATAAAATTATCCGATAAATTTCTCCCTTTCACAAAAGCCCCCTGGCACGGATCAATGAGGATGGGTAAAATATTTTCCAACCTGTTTGCAATGATCTTGGTGATGATTTTGTAAAATACTTTGTAACAAGCTATAGACCGGAAATCTCCAACTTTTAGATTATCATTCTTCTTTGGTATGAGAGCAATGGAAGTGTGATTGAGTTGTGAGAGCAGCATACACAAAGCAAAGAACTCTAAAACTGCCTCCGTAATTTCCCCTCCGACTATGTCCCATTATTTTTTGAAGAATCCATCTGTATAGCTATCCGGACCTGGTGCTTTGTTTTCATCCATGGAGAATAATGCAACTTTTACTTAATGCCTTGAAATGTCTTGTCCCAAAAAGGCTCTATCCTCATCACTCAAGATTCGACCCGAGAGGATGACATCCTCCTCAATAGTAACCCTGTCTCTAGCCGTGTGAAATAGCCTCTTGTAATATTCTGCAAAGAGTGCACCCTTCCTCGTATTAGATGCCACAATGTGGTTTTCACTGCATATAATTTTTGGGATCCCTCCACTTGTTTCCAAAGGATAAGGAAACAGACTTACCCATCAAGTGGGAGCGAGTAAAGCTTCGTGGACCTGTGATCATTCCCAAGGCACCTTTGCCGATTGAACACGAATAATTTGAGTTTGTCACTGAGGCCATTGGATATAATATTCTATGGCTGGGAAAGCTGATAAGTGTCATTAGGGAACAGGATGATGATGTGTGATAATTGTATTCTTCTTCTCATCCTATCATATATATCTTTGTAGACATTACTAAAACATAATTTCTTGTTCATCTACATACGTAGAAGAACGAGCAGCAATTGCCTCCAAAACTATTGGTAGTTGATGAAGATGAATGTCATGAAATAAACCTCACACCAAAAAATAACATGGAGACTGAAGAGGTTAAACAAATAATTATACTAACTAGCTATGACATCCGGATACATATTAACACACTCTCCCTTACAGGAGGTTGTGGCTCAGGAAGATACTCCGAATGGAGAGGTGGTCGCTCGATCAGTAAAAGGAGAGGTCAAACATACCCCCCAGACCTTTTCATTCCGACCTATGTTTTCCAATGCCTGACTAATATTTTACCCATTAGCAAGTAGCAAAAGAGAATACTACATCGACGGGGAATGGGCAGCCCAATCCTCCCATGTCAGTTTCTGACCAGAACATTTTTGTGAGAACTCATTTTAGCCTATACAATATGATCCACCATTGAATTATATACATATACAGCTTAACTAACATTATTAGATTCTCAATGTAATTAGGGGGTCACCAAAGACAAAGAATGCATCGCTGTTGTTCAACAGATTAATGATGTTTTAAGCATATCTACACAAATATGTGGACCTAAAAAAGTCTTCCTCATCAATTTCAACGCAGAGGTGTTTGGATCAGAAAAAGTCTACACAGCCATATTTACTGACAAGCTAAAACTGTTCATGAACATCTTGGACGTAGAAAATGAAATGGAGTGGATCAGTGGGTGCCAACTTGATATATGGGCATCGTAAGAATTGCATGGTTACATTATTTATATATGTATCATTATATTTGTTTCACTTACAATATTATTTTGCCAGATACCTATGTGATGGGGTGGTTGATTGAGGCCACGTCCAGTTTATTCCGGCCGGTTCAAATTCAATAGATCAAAAGGCAAATCAGATGGTTAAATTAACTGCGGACGAGGTTTTAACTGTCATGTGCTGCACTCAAGCAAGGATGTATATCTTCCCGTACAATCGAGAGTAAGTTTTATTCTTTTTTGTGTTGTTTGACCCGGCCGCATGGAAGCAATAACAACCATATGCTGTGCTTTTATTTTTTTAAAATATTAAAAGTATTTTGGTGTTTCCTTTTTCTTATAGAAGCCATTGGTTTTTGCTTGTCTTCGTACCAGAAATCGATAGAGTATATTGCATCGACTCGATGAGTGTGGGCATTTGCAAATGTAATAGGCTATGCCTTAAATTGATTCATTTGTAAGTGGAACCCATTTTTGTCATTCCTTCTACTTTAATGTTTTACAAAATTGTTTGTTCCCGTAAACGTGTTCTTGTAGGTGTCTCACTTTCTTTGCTCGATTATTTACAATTAATGTTAATAATCGGTACAATGACATTCATTGCTTGCGTTCATCACTGCATGTTGGAAAAAGTTAGACCTAATTAAACTATTATGTGTGACCCCCAATTTCAGAAAATATATTTTTATATATTAATATAAATATATTTTCATCGATTGTAGGGTTGCAACAAAATATTGACGGTTCAATTCCGACCAAAATAAATCCTACCCTTTGAACTATACATGGAATGTCATAAACATCAATGTACATATTATCCCATAACATCTTATTTCCTCTGTCATGTTTATGTTCGTAATCATTTCAGCAAATTCTCTTTTATATCAGCACAAGATACAAAGTAGTACTTGGGAATGTGGATACCATTGCATGTATTACATGGAAAACATTGTTAGGGACGTGAATGACATTGACATTATTCCGGTGCATTTTCCTAAATTGTTTTTTTTATATTTGTTAGTCACTCACATATATATCCTTTTCGAACATGCAATTGAATACATTCTTTCAGCAATTTCCAGAAGACTACACTCATCTGGGGAGCGATCAACTGTGGAGCATTGCTCTGAAATGGGTTTGTATTTTTGCGAAATGTACTCTGCCAAAATGCATAGCTCAATTGAATGTCATACATGGACTTGCCTCCATCATTGGATAGTAGTTAGTATTATTGCTTATGAGAAAGGTAATTTTCCTTCACTTTTTATACTCGTCATCTCAATAATGAGGGGGGTTCCAGTATCTTATGTAGGCCACTAAGAACCATGTTCATGCACTTCTTTCGCTAGTCTAAAATTATAGTTGATCAAATGCAATGTTTTTTTCTACCTACTTGTTGTCTATGTGTGATGATTGTTGTATTTATTGGGAATTGATGTTGGATATTTGTGCTATTTTTATTGGTGCACCAATTTAAGTAATCTACGCACAAATGATAGTCGGTGCCATCTATGAAAAGATACGCACCGATTTGGAAAACAAGCATAAATATGAAACTGGCTGAGTGAAGATGGACTGAAAGAGCGGCAACGTGCCGCAGCTTTCAGCGACCAAATTAGTCACACATTTAACAACGGATTTTGCTAAAATAATAACAGGTGCTAGCCTATCATATAATTAGCACCGGTTTTTAAAACGGTGCTATAAAATAACCGGTGATAACAATATGCGTATAGCACCGGTCATCAAACTGACTAAAAAATAACCGGTGCTAAAAATACACTATTAGCTCCGGTTTTAAAACCGGTGCTAAAATCACTTTTAGCACCGGTTTTAAAACCGATGCTAAAAAATAACCGGTGCTAAAAATACACTTTTAGCACCGATTTTAAAACTGGTGCTAAAAAATAACCGGTGCTAAAAACACACTTTTAGCACCGGTTTTAAAACTGGTGCTACTAGGAAGAATTTAACACCTGTTTTTTATAGCACCGGCTATGAAAAACGGTGCTAAATCGGTAGTGCTAATAAAAACCGGTGCTAGATGTAGGAATTTAGCACAGGGTTTTTTTCAACCGGTGCAACCGTTTCAACATTTACTTAGGCCCCAGTTTTTTCCCGAAAAAAAACCGGTGCTATAACAGAAAAAAAAACCGGTGCTAAAGGGTGGTCTCTGTGGTAGTGGGGACAACAACTTTCTCCTTGCCTTTGAGTTTTCTCTCCTTAGCAACTCAGGTAGCCTCCTCCTTAGCATTCCAGAAGTCATCACAAACCTCCATTAAGTGTGTGTTTTCACCACAATTCGGGCACCACAGTGGACAAAAATCATAAATAATTTTTTGGGCATGCAAGTCACGATTTGGTTTTTTTAAAACCACTTTCTCCTTAAGCCTTTTTGACGTATTAACTTAGACTAAGAGTCGAGCATAATATCCTCTTAGCTCAAGTGTGCCATTGTCCATAGGCTCGCCTATAGAGGAAGCAATTTTCTCTAGTGCCTTCTTATGCCAAAAACATTTGGGTAGGTGCTCCATTCTAACCCAAATGGGTTTAAAGGCTTGGACTCGCATGTCAAACTTTCCCGTCTCCAGAATTTCATGGATAAAGAGTTTCTTCCCGTTCAAAATATGATCATTTCCATGAAGCACTGAATCTCTATCCTCCGCCGTTGTAAATTTGAACTTCACAAAGCCATTTTCCTTTAATTGCACCGTACACAGGACCTTCCACTTTACCACCAACAAATTGTGAATGACATACATGCCCGGGAAGAAGTCGGGGAATACCCCCATAAAACCATTAAAGGCTTGTTTAGTTCCATGACTACTTCATCTTCACTAAGAACAAAATCTACCCCATCTCCACTGCTCAGCTCAGTTTCAAGAGGTAATTTCTCCATTAAAATGTTCGGGTCATTCCACTGCCTTTTATTCTCAAGTAAAGGGTTATCCCAGAGCCTTGGTGCCAGATGTGGATTATTTTGCCCCAAACAGTTGTCAGTACCCTCGGCTTGGTCCTGGACTCTTGCATTCTTCTTTTTTCTATGCCTCTTCTTTCCATGACTCGGTGCGGCATAAGTAGAAACACCATCCATAGCCATTTTGACAAGAAAAAATGGAGAAAATGGTACAAACTCCAACTAACTTATCGGAATCAATCCTCACGGGGAGACTAACATATCAATCCCCACACAATAGTTCGATTCAAAATTATAGCCTAAAATTTCCAGAAAATTATCTTGAAGATTAAGGCTAGGGATAGTTAAGAACCTGATACAGTGACAACAATGGTCCAACCAACCGGTCAAAATTAGGGGCGACCGTGGTTTTGATTCTCTGCTGCCACGCCGCACTGCCAGACACCTGTTGCCGCTCCTGGGTCCGTGATTGATGCACTTACATTGTGCACCACAATGATGCGGCTGGATTTCCTCTCTGCTGTCTCGTCTTGGTAGATGTGTGATTACCGTGACGTGCCTTAAATCCTACGACGGGATCTGTAATTCCCACCTTGCGCATGATCTGAGAAACCCGCGCCTCACTGTTGCCACCAGCGATGGGATTATCAGCAAGCCAGTTTGTGATGGATTACCACTGCACTCCAAACCAGCAAGAAGGGCGGTGGATGGTGAAAATTTGATGAAGAATCCGGATGAAGAAAGGTCACCCCAACCCCAAAAACTACTAAAATTCCAATCAAAGATTATATTGGAATTTTTCGCCAATGAAATCTGAGCAAAAACATACTCCTCAAGAATTCTAAATCCGGATTGAAATTAGCTGCTTCAATCTAGATCAAATCGTGTTCTTTGTGTATTCAAAATTCAAAATTCAAAATCTTTCAAAACTTTCTTTCGGAAAAATTAGATAAAAGATTTCCACTAATTTTACATGGTTATGTGCGGAATCCAGTAGGGAATCCTAGATAACCACGTTCCATCGATGAAGATTGATGAAATTAGTTAAATTGGCCTTCAAAGTTGAAGAAGGAAAGGCTTCGCCTTTTTTCTCTTTTTTCGCCAGAGAGGATTTCCACTACAACTGAGAGCTACACTTCTTTGCTCTGTTTCTTGATTTTATTTTTAGCGGCTTTATTCGTTTGTTGCTTTAGATCAAGTGCAGTGGTAGAAATCACTATCGGTTTTTTATCAATTAAATATATTATTTCTCTCATTCTCTCTCTTCCACATAATCTTAAGAAACCACTTAAGAAACCACCCTTTTTTACCTACACAATGGTAAGAATCAACTTTTGACTATTCATTGACCTCACTTGATTTTCTCTATCCTACTTATTAATTTTACCATTAACATTTAATTTAATTTACTTTTTTCATCCAAAATAAGTTGAATGTGAATTTTAATAATTTATTATAATTTTTATTAATAGAATTTCGTTTGATTAAAAACTGTATATAATAATTCACTTTTTTTTTATTTTCGTGTTTTATTTTTTTAAAATGAAATCTGTTTTTTCTTGTCAAGAAATTGTTAAATAATTTGTTATCTAAAATAAAGAATAAGATATATTGATTTTATAAAAAATTGATAATAGAGTGAATATTTGAGACAAATTTAGGAGATGAAAGATTGAGGTAGAAGTGTTAGAATTGAAAGTGGTGTGGTTAAAGTGGGTGAGTTGGCTCTATTCATTGGTAAAAAAAGGTAGGGGATGATAAGAAGCAATTTTATGAAATTTAAATTTTTTAAAATTTTTTTGCAATTTTAAAAAAAAATAGCCGTGGGACACGTGTACCATTTAAAACCCACCAACAGAAATAGTCGTTGGCATGTTCTCTGTTTGGGCTGTTATTGGCATTCTGTCTCCTGTTCTGGTTTGGGCCAGATTGTTTTCGGGCCCAAAGCCGTTAGGGTTTAAGGTGGAGAGGACTATATATAGTGTCTCGTCTTTTATTGTAACCTCTAAGAGATAGGATTGGTAGAGAGTAGGAAATCCGTAATTCTGGCCTTTCTCTCTAGTGGAATCCGATCTTGGTCGGCCGTAGATGTAGCCAATTGGTGAACCACGTAAAATCTCGGTGTCTTGTTTTTTGTTTTATTTTCTTTACTTGTTCTTTCTCGGGTATTCCGCACAACAAACTGGTATCAGAGCTTCTGGTTAGATCCGCGGTGGGTCTATCGGATTTTGGATTTATCGGATCTGGGGTGGTCGGATCTCTAATCTGATAGGAGAGAAAGATGGCTGCGCTGAACGTGAAGGTAGACAAGTTTACCGGGAGGAACAGCTTCAGCTTATGGTAGATCAAGATGCGAGCTTTGCTGAAGCAATAAGGGTTGTGGACGCCGCTGACGAAGGAGTTCTCGGTTGTTGGCACTTCGGACATGGTGGGTCTGGAAGAAAAGGCGCATTCAACAATTATGATGTGTCTCGCGGATGAAGTTATCACTGAGGTCTTGGATCAAGAGACTGCTGCGGAGCTATGGTTGAAGTTGGAGAGCTTGTACATGACAAAGTCTCTGACGAACAAATTGCTTCTGAAGCAACGTCTATTCAGTCTCCGAATGCAGGAAGGTACGCAACTCAGAGATCATCTAGAGCAATTGAATACTTTGTTATAAGAACTGCGAAATATAGATGTGAAAATTGATGATGAGGATGCTACTTTGATATTGTTAGTATCTCTACCGCTTTCATATGAGAACTTTGTTCAGTCATTTATTGTCGGGAAAGATTCTTTATCTTTGGAGGAAGTTAGATCCTCTCTTCATAGCAGGGAGTTGCGTCATAGTGCTAGCAGTTCAGGAACAGATAATCAGGCATCTAGTTTGTTTACTAGTTGCGATAAGGGAAAGGGAAATGGCGGAAAGAAAAGAGGTAAGAAGTCAAAGGTTCCCAAGCCCGGTGATATCTGTAGGTACTGTAAGGAGAAGGGACATTGGAAAAATGAGTGTCCAAAGAAGTTGATGATGAGGCAATCAGGAAACAAATCGGGTTCTGCTGCTCTAGCGGAAGGAGACGTTGATTCAGAAGAGGATATTGCTCTGGTTACTGCTGGACACACTCATCACTCTGATGTGTGGTTCCTAGGTTCTGGGGCATCCTACCACATTTGTCCAAGGAGAGAGTGGTTTTCGACTTATAAGCAGGCAGGGGGTAGCATTACTACGGCTAACGGTACTGTTTGTGAGGTAGTTGGGATAGGTTCAATCAAGATCAGGACACATGAT